>CM019122.1:0-2400000 GCA_009720345.1 Fragaria iinumae | reverse complement strand
ATGGCGTTTGTTGCCCTAAATCGGCTGTTGCAGATGAGTTAATATCGCCTAATTCTCTATTTAATTAAAAAATAAATAAAAAATGCCCCAACTTTGGAGGAGAAGTGTTCAAGTGTAGAACCCTCCCATACAAAATTACAACGTAAGCAGTAAGCAGCTAAGGAATGGGCTGCAATATTAGCATGACCAATTTAGGCATCTGTAAGTTTATGTTGGCATCAGCCCAATTTAAAGACAATGTTGCAATGCTGCCATGAACTAAAATCAGCATATATAAGCCTAGCTAGATCAATAGAACATCAAACCACATACATTGATGTTTGTTTTACATTTTGTTTGTACCCCTCCGTGGGTTTCCCTTGCGGGCTTGTTTTATTAATCTGGGCTAGTTACTCTTATTTTTTTTTTAAAGGAAAAGGGGCAGCAGCCTTAGGAATTTCATTAATAAATTTCTGCCAGAATGACATCCAAATACCATTACATTAGACAATTAGCTCACTTATTCAAGTAAGTTTAGCAGAGGATTAAACTATAAACAAAACAAAATACCAGAGAAACATAAAACTAGAGCCAAGACACTCAATTGCGGTACTCTAAGTCCTATGAATTCATCTCACTGCATCCAGCTCGCACAGTCTGTCAAGCTATCAATGCACTAACACCTTTTATATTGCATTTTTGCCCTTTGAGGTCAGGGCTTGGAGAAGTGTTAAGGCAAAGCACACTTAAATCATCTAGTTTTGTTACTTATGGGCTCTGTCTGGGTACTTTTATTAATATATAGTTCTCTGTTTTAATCAAAAAATAATAATACCACATACATTGATATAAACATGGTCACGTTACTCCAATTAATCAAATATTTACCGGTTAATTGTTGTTATTGATCATCAAGAAGCTAGCTTAGCTTCTTGATCTCTCTGTATCATCCATTTGTGCTAAAAGAGAGAATGGGCGGCCTTGAATAGAAGGAACTGGAGTATCATCATTTTCAAGTATTTTCACAATGTGATCCATTGTTGGCCTAGCATATGCTATAGGATGAGAGCAAAGCACAGCAACCAACACATACTTCTCCATCACTTCTGGCACACCCAACTCTGGCATCCCTTCTTCAATAACACCCAAAGCCTCACCTTCCCTAACCTGTGACCATGCCCAATCTGCCAACAACAAAGGCCTATTGTCATCAAGAACTTCCACAACTGCTTTCTTCCCACTCAAAAGCTCGAGAAGCACAACCCCGAAGCTATACACATCGATTCTCTCGGATAACTGCCCATACAAAGCATACTCAGGAGCTACATATCCAAGAGTACCGGCTACCCTTGTACTCATATGTGTCTGTCCCTCTGGTGTGAACTTTGCAAGCCCGAAATCAGCTAGTTTTGCTTCGAATGCTTCGTCTAGAAGTACATTGCTCGCTTTGATGTCTCTATGAATTATAGCAGGCTGCACTCCATAGTGCAAATATGCCAATCCACGAGCCATTCCTAGCGCAATCTTTTGTCGAATTGACCAAGTTAACTTCTTGAATCCTGGCTGAAAAAGGTGCTGATATAGGCTTCCATTTCTCATTAGATCACAAGCTATTATTCTCTGATGCCCTTCCATAGGCACCGTCGCGGTGCAATAGCCTCGTAACGCTACAAGATTCACATGTCTAACACTAGCAATGACCTCAACTTCATGTGCAAAAACTTCGTCTCCAGCAGCAGAACAGTTCTTGAACCTTTTCAATGCAACTTCAGACCCATCTGGCAACACTCCCTTGTAGACATTTCCATATGCACCCATACCAACTATGTTCTCTCTAGAAAAATTACCTGATGCCTTTCGAATTTCTTCGAAACTGAACTTCAACGACGACGAATTAGTACCACTATCCCCATCTGGCTGTACCTCGACTCGAGACAAGTTATCTCTCCTCCTCTTCCTCCATTTCTTATGCCACACCCAAAGAAACCAAACCACCACAATTGCCCCAACAAAACCATCAACACAACCGGACAAAATCCCCCACATCACTGCATGTGGGTTCTTGGATTTTCGACTAGCTGAACTAAAATCAAGCAAGAACACACACTTTGCAGTGCCTATGTCATCTGGTCCAAACCTGTTAGCAAAAGCTGCAGCATATATATAAGGGTACCCTTTACAATCCGAAACATTCCCATCACCTGATCCTTCAAAGTAAGATGATCTAACACTATTCAAGCTATCCACACAAGAAGAACAAGCCGAATCGGTCTTCAGAGACTGGTCACAAGAGGACTTGATTTGCTGCAACTGGAAAGCCGGAACCAAATTTTCAAAATCAGATCTACTTGTTATGTTCATACAAGTGTTGGAAATGAAGTTGGTCTTGTAGCCGCAACTCGATTTGATATGGAATCCTGGTATGAACTGGTGGACTAAATCTTCATATGAATCCCAGCAGGCGTCTAAGACATTTGGAGGAAGAGAAAAGGAGCCGTTGGTTCGGAGAAAATCGGATCGAAGGAGACGAATTCCTTGAAGCATGTACTGGCACTCAGTGAAGATGTCCTGTGATGGAAATGGGAGGTGGTTTTGGTTGATGAGTTTTTGGAGGGAAGCTGTGTCCCATGGACACAGAGGATTAGTAGCCAGATTTCTATGTGCAGAGGTTTCATTATTGATTGTTATGGAAGTGGCAACACCTAAGCTTAATACAAGAAGGAGGAATCGGAGAATAGACATTTGAGAGTGAAATGAGATCATCTTCATGGGAAGGTTTGAGGTTTTGATGATAGGGAAGAGGATTTTGGGTTTGTTGGAATGTTGGGGTGGAATTTGGATTTGACTTTGGTTTTTGGGGAGCTTGGAAATGGTCTTCAAATGTGAGTTATTATTGGAGGGAAGAAACCTCCTCTAAGGTAGATTGTGGATTTGGTCCTAAGTTCCTAACTGACTTTTGAATTTGGGAGTCTTGGATAAGTGGTGCGCAGACCTATGACCACTTTCCTATTTGATTTTTGATCAATCGATCGACTCTAGAATGTACGAAATTGTTTGGTAAAGTCTTTGAAAGCGACTTAAGTTAGATAAATACTAAGAACTCAAAGTAATGACAACATTATGATCGATGAATTGTTTGACAAGAACTACGATGAAAAACTACGATAAAGACTATAAAGATCGAAGTTTTCTAAACAGCGTGATTTATAAATATATAAAAAAATAAATAAAAATAAATTTAAGTTTGTTTTCTCTGATCGGAGCCGTCGATCACGATGACTTTTTCATCCGGTCAAGACGATCGATGGACGGCCGTGCTGATCCAAAATATCTAAGATATAAAATTCAATAGGAAAGAAAATGGTTCAGCAGAGCGGCCGGAAGGGAATTGGGAGCGTATATTTGTTCTTGTGGAAGACTACCTAGATATATGAATAATATGATGCATGAACCGTAATTCCTTCTAGACGCCTCAAAATTTGGTTTGACAACACTGAAGCTTGTATTCTAATTAACATCTTTGTATTTTTCCTGAGTAATGGAATCAAACAATCCTTTCATTATGTTCCTAGTAGTGGAGTGTTGATGCTAAGTAATAAACCCGCTAAAGAATTCCTTAATGTAACTTTTTTTTTTTGATACGTTCCTTAATGTAACTTTTCCGGCTAAAATAACAATATCTTGTTTGAGAACTCTACCTTCTGATGTAAAATATGCATTGGAAATGGAGTGAAATGCTTCCATCCTTCTAGATGGAATGATTAAGACAAGGTCAGCATTGAAGTACTATTCCAAATGTTTATATTCTCTTTTCTGTTACCTTATTCCATTGAATGATTAAGTTTTCTCCTATATAAAGGAGTCACAACAACAAGACAATTGATGTGCTCATATTATCTTATATTCATATGTCTCATAATCTTTGTTTTTGCATTAAGTTTCCTTATTTGTGATTGATTTACGTTATTTTAGTGTTTTTGTAGGTTTGTGTCATAGAGAGAATAAAATGAGCTAAAATGCGCAAAAAAAGGATTGAAAGGCTACTGCAATCCCAAGTCCCAGAATCTGCCTGTGCAAAACATCCAACTTTGCCGAATTACTGGGAATTACTCGGATCGAATCAGATTATGAGCCTTACATCATTGGAAAGCTGCGGAAGTTTACTTTCTGTAGAAATTTACGGATCTCGATTTTGATACTTCTAGACTGAGTTATGATTGTTTGAATGAAGAAATGTCAGATCAGCAAATCTGCTCAGATTTACAAGCTTTTGTGGAGAACTCAAGTTCTGTGTCACAAGACCGTCAACCCTAAAACTTCAAGGACAATAATGCAGATGAGGATTCAAGGAGTACATGTATTCCTAGTTCTACAAGAGATATCTCAAGGTTTTTCCATTTCATATCAAGAAAAGAATCTGAATCCAAGTTCTACAAGGAAATATGAAGTCAAAGATGAGCGGGAAACTTCTCTATATAAAGAAGCACGAATTTCACATGAAAAAAGGAGGTCTCGGAAGCACATTGTAGACCCCTAAAGGAGCAGAGATCCATCTACCCTTCACCTTTCCATTCTTTTTATGTTTTTGTTGTGTTTTACTTAGTTATGTTTTGTTAAACCTTTTCTAGGGTTAGGATGATGTCCTAGTATGTTTGTTTATGTTTTTGATGATTGATTAATAGATTTATAGATTCTTTATGATGAATTCTTAGTCACTATTTTAATTGATGCTATATGTTTGAGTTCTTTGATTGATCATCTTAGGGCTTTGCATCTAGTAAATTAGAAGATGAATTTGAAGCGTAACTGCAATATAATTCAAAGGACAAAATACTGGTCACTCCTCTTATTTTTTAGGGTTCGACAGTTTAGTCCTCCTTTTTTCAATTTCAACAGCTCACTCCTATTAATTTTCAATGTCATACAATTAGGTCCAATTTGGTCCAACTGTTAAAATTGACTGTTAAGTGTCCACATCGGGCTGTAAAATTCCTAATCTACCCCTAGCCTATTACACCCTTATCAACGCAGGAAAACCCAGGTGTGATTCTTTAAAAGAGCATTGATTTCCTCAGCTATAGCCGAACGTCATTCGTTGGATTGAGATGCCTGGGTCCTTGGATTGAGATGCCTGGGTATAACAAGAATGCTCCATATCATTGATAACAGAGAGTAGAGCACGAGGAACCGGATATATACCTGACGGTCCCATTCCTTCCCTGCCGAGCCGCCTTTCTTTGCCATTCGAAGTACTACCTCTGCCTTCCCTTTCTATAAGATACCCACGCGCCCTCACTGCTCAAGTAAGTGCGCGACTCCGTATGAGGACCTCCTTCCCTTCTGCCCACTCTCAGTTCACGCGGTTCTCAAAGCAGAGGAGGAAGGGTGGGCAGCAGGTACCACGAGCCCTCTGTCCCACACATCTATCCAGAAGCAAGTGTATTTCACCGATTCCACCGAATGCTCCTATCTCTCGGCAAAGATATCGTGTGAGTGTGCAGTTATGCTTCGGATGCTTCGCCATAGAATAGATCGACCCAGTTCCCGTTCTTTTCCGGTGCACTCGCTTTATATCTCCGACACACAAGGAAGGACGCGGTGGGAAGGAAGCAGCCCTAGCCCGAGGTATGCACTAGCGCCCTTGACAGGCACTCCAGGACCCGCCAACGCTCGTGAAAACCCGGGTCGGTCGGTCCTCCATTCATCCGACCGGAGGTGTGGATAACGAGGTCACCTTCACAACCTTCTCCCTTTTGTCCCTATGTTGTAGTAAGGTAGGGCGGTTCGCTTGAGTTGCTCAACCGCCCCTTAGCCCGGTGCTCATGACGCGCTACGGAATCTCCACCGTGCCGGGGGACCAAGCAGGGCATAGCTAGCGACATAGGAGCCAACTCGGCGTCAGCGGCTTCGTGCCGCACTGGAGTGATCCAATATGTGGTTTTGCACGTTCCACCACTTCTCCGTTCATTTCCAATACTGATCGTGAAACACCATGAGCAGCAGGATGAGTGCTGCTTCGATCTGTCTTTCGAGCAGCATTCTCATCTCGAGTATCTCCATCTGATGCATGAGATCGGAGAAGGTATTTCGGCCTAAGAACTGCACACCGAGCCCGACGGCCAGTTCGCGTCGCCTATGCTCGTCTAGCATTAGGGGTTGCTACAGTTCTGGAATTTCCGGTGGGGGCGGTGGGGGAGAGAGGGGTTCTGGCAACTCGGCCTCTTCGGGCGGGGCGGGGTAAAACTCGATTGGATTACCCCCAGTCGTTGAATAACACAAGGCCACTTTAGCAGGCTCAAAAAAAAAAAAAAAGCAAGGCCGCGATAAAAAAGGAAGGAGGTAACTTGTTCTCAAAAAATGGATCTGCCTTCATCTTAAGCAGAATGAAGGGAATGATGATCAAATGGAAGATGTAATAAGCTAGGGTAGTTTAGGGATTTTACAGCCCGATGTGGACACACTTAACGTGCCACGTCATCATATTAACAGTCAATTTTAACAGTTGGACCAAATTGGACCTAATTGTATGACATTGAAAATTAATAGGAGTGAGTTGTTGAAATTGAAAAAAGGAGGACTAAACTGTCGAACCCTAAAAAATAAGAGGAGTGACCAGTATTTTGTTCTAATTCAAATTAGCTTCTTGTGATTAAGAATTGTGAATTACATTATTGTCGTAACTGAAGTAATGGTTTGCATGATTCTCTTGTTTTCTAGAACGTAATGAGTCTTACATGTTAAATTTATGTCGTAACTGGATAGACTGCATGCTAGGATATACGACCTATGCCGTACTTGGAGAGAATCATACACTTAAGGAAAACTATGGTCTAAGTGCCGTAACTGGACTTAGATACGGGAATTGTCATCTAGAGAAACGAAAGAGTCTGTTAGTTGCATCAAAGCATGAATAGGATTGTTAGTGGTTGATTCTGACACTCTAGATTCATTCATCATTGTTTGTTTACTTATTTTCTTGTTTGTTTCTTTCTTTAAATTGTTATCGTGATCTTGTGTTTTAGTGTAGTTAGTTTAGGTATTTCATAATTTGAATAGAACTAATAATCCTCGTGGGAACGACAACCCCTTTTCTTCCATTTACTATACTACATCCACCATGTATACTTGCAGGAATTCCATCAGCAATGCATATAATTTCGGATAGTTTTACTTCACTAAAATGAGAAATATATGTAATGACTTAGATATTGGAGAGTTTTCTGCAAGTACCCTCCCCCCACGTGTCGACGGACAAATATTCAGTCATGTTTTGGCCACGATCCTCAGTAAGGAATAAAGAGGTAACTAGCTACCAAAGTAAATAGAGAGGGGATGCGGGCGTGCCACCTCGCGGACGAGGAAAGAAGATGCGGGAGATCTTGACTTCTTGATCAAACAGAGGATTTCAAGTGTCACCTCGTGGACGAGGAATTACAAGCACTAAGCGATTCGATACTCACGGTGTGTCGCGAGCGGAGCAATAATAGGGATCAGGGGAGAGTCCAACAGGCCTCTGAGCTAAGGTGAGGACGCGCTTATGACTCATTTTCGAAAGGCTCGAAGGGAGATTGTAGAGAGAGAGCTTCAACAGGGAAGCGAAAGCAAAGCTCCAGGGAGCGTCTGGAAGTTCAACTGGGTTGAAGGTTTTGTTGTATTGTTGTTTGAGTTGTAGTATGTGTGTGTAAGCCTTCGAGCCCCTTTATATAGTAGCTCGCCTTCTGCAAGAAGTAATCACTATCCAAGTCGGACTCTGAAACAGAATACCACAAGGACACTGCTTCACTCGCGTGAACCAACCATCTGCGTGACACGTGTCCATTTCGCACAACACATTTCGCATAGGTCACTGCCTCCGCGCTGCCCAACTGTAGAGTCCTATGCGGACTCAAATTAGGAACGTTCTTATCCCGCGAGGTGTCACAGTCCTTGTGGAAACCTATCTCGCGCAGGCCGCGAACTCAAAACATCCCGCGAGCTCCTGAAGCTTTCTTCCATCTAGCGGGCCCTTGAAGCTCGTAAGCTTTAAAAAGGTTTTTTTTCAATAAAAGGGCCACAGGAGTTAGCCCAAAGCATGTCAAAGACTTGTAGGAGTCTTCAACGATAAATGTGGCGCATGCGGACTCCGCTTGTGAATTCTGTCATCCATCTAGCATGATCTCACTAGCAGGCCATCACTTGTAAACCCAAAGAATTTGGGCTCGCCGGTATGACGTGGACCAAGAATGTAATTAATATTCACTTGGACATTTTACCACCCAGTAAAGTATTACTTTGGATGTAAACATAATATGCAAACTTTGACCAAAATGCCCACTGGCTCAAACAAGTCCAATGCTGACCCGAAGCTTCAATCGTTTCGGGTCAGCGTCGGATCTAGTCTATATTATTGGTGAGTCAAACTCCTCTATTTTTCGTCACCAAGACTTAATAGATGAGAGACTTATTAAACCTAGCTAACCAACAAGCTCAGAAAACCAAAAACTAAAATTGGGCATTGCCAACCTTCAGGCCCAAAAGCCCACTAGCTGTACCCATTCCCAACCTATAACCCTAGTAGTTGGCAAAAGTATAAAAAACCCCCTGATCACAATAGGCCTCAACCCTAACCCTGCTCCTCACCTCGATCGCTCTGCCTCCTCCTCGGTCATCTTCTCTCTATCATGGAGGCGGATACAAGGATAGTGATCGATATCAGTCTTCTACAACAGTCATCTCTTTGTATAAATGCACGGTGGCAGTAACAGAGCGGTACGATACATACATATATATATATATATATATATATTCCTTTCATGCAACTCTATTCTTAACTGATCATACATGGTAGCCGATAATGAACATCTTGGGATCAAATTTTTCTTTTGGTTCTAATCCTTTTATTTTAGATCTGCCCCTTATAAGTCGTTAGTAAGAAAATATGGGTTCCATAGTAAGTTAATTGCTATATATGTCGTTATATATAGATAATACACAGCTTGAAGAAGGAAGCGAAGCTTTGTATGAGTTTATCGATCTTGATGGTATTGTATATATTATTTGGTTTAAATAATTTCTTCTCTGTTTGGTTAAAGCAGAAGTCGGCAGAACGTAGACTCCATTGAGAGCACGTTGAACTTTTGGATGAGGAGTTGCAGAGGAGGGGAACCTCTGATCATATATGCATGGAGGAGTCTGCTGAGTTTGGGAGTTTTGAGTGCTCAGGAACTGCAGAAGCAAAACAGGAGAAGATCAAAGTGTTTCTTCTGTAAGAAGTTTGAGCAAATGACGAAACTTTGTGAAGGCTTCAGAAAGTGGATGATCAATAAGGGTAAGAACTTCAAATTAATTCTGATTCTATTATTTGAAATTCAGTGTTTTTTTTCTTTGGAAATTAACTTCACAAATGTTAAACCAAATACTTACTAGTTGGATTCGGGTTTCACCTATTCATATAACTAATTCATTGCAGGGTTTTTCAAGGTGGAGGCTCCAAGGAAGCATGAAGATTCAGTCGCGTCTGTGTTGGAAACTTCATGGAGTGTCTAAGTCTGGGAACCACCACTTATTTATCGAGAAATAATTATAAGAAATGGAGTATCAAATCCTTCTTCTGTAAAAGGAGAGGGGATTGTATGAAGAGGGACTGATTGTTAAAATGTTGGAACTTGGAAGGGTTACCAATGCACATCGCAAATTCTTTGCTGCGGTTCTCACCAATGCCCATCTTGCACAGCAGTGTTGAGATGTGAAGCAAACTCTACCATGGTAAACAATATATTATCTATTTTTTCTATTAGGTGGACGTTAATGTAAACAATATATTAACATTACGTACTATACAAAAAAAATTATCAACATATTTCATAGTTTTAGTAAATTTAATCAACGTATACCTTTTTGTAGGATGCCGGTCATAGACAATATTGTATGTCATCTTTGGCTTCGGTCTAAGAACCCGACCACCTTGACCCCGGTCATTATGATTCTGCCCAGGAGGAGATTCTTGCTCTTGCTCAGGAGGAGATAGTATTTCAAATGCATTAAAAACAGATAGTGTGGAGGGTGATTCTGCCGGATGGCTAAATAAGTTGGGGAACTTCAAGGAATTGTAAGCCTCAAAATTTTCTAATTTGAATATAACCATATTAAATTTAATCATACCTTTAAATTTTCATACAGATATGAACGGCACTATCACTTGATAACTTTACCATGGTATCAGAACAACAATATATCTTGGAGTGACAAGGATCTAGATTAATCTCTACATTAAGGATTACTCAAATTCTACTCAATAATAGAGTTTCCGTTTCAATCCAACTATTCTACATGTGTAAATTTTTGTCTTGATAAACGAGACAATTTATATGTTTCCATGTAATGTGATTTTTTTTTTCTCTGGTTTTTGTTTATCTAAATGTGGAAATAAAGAGGTTCTAGTATGTTACACCTCTAAATCTGCTATGTAAACCTCTTTCATTTTAATAGTTTATAACCAGGTCATGAATGTACGTAGATTTATGAGGAGTCTCTCACCGGTCTTAAGGGTGTTGCAATATGTACCCAGCAAATTACTAAATGTACTCATCATTAATTATTTTTCCATGTTTACCCCTATTTGAATAAACTATGAATTGAAAATTGCAAAGCAAATTCAACTGCAGTACGTTCTTGCCTCCAAGAAACCTCTCCTCTCATTATCATCAAGATTGATTGTATGGTGTAGGAACATGAGGGCATAATCATAAATATGATGAGAGCTTGGGACAAACACAGATTTTTTAACAGACATTGAGAATAAGAAAAGTTAACCCAGATTTCATAAAGTATCAGAATAAGAATTGATGGTGGGTTGCAATCTTGGAGGACTATTATTGTCTTACATCTCTCTCACACTATATCTCACTCTTCTCTTATTTGAATTTACCCTCTATGATTCTCTTGCTATCACTAGGATTTATGACCTTTTTGTTTTTCAATTTACTGTGAAGTCTTAAATTTAAGTAGATATTACACAAAATAATCATCATATATAGATAGATCATTCGCTCTCAATCTTTGTATTGCTTTTGAAACATAACTATGGAAATGTTGCTTGTAATGGAAGAGATAGAGAGGTGCGGGCTAACTCACAGAAGATATGCTGCATTGCTGGGTTTAAATAAACAAAGGGTAAAACTGGAAAAAGTATGACAAAAATAGAACTGTTGGGTTTAAATAACAATTTGCTAAGTATATTAAGAAGCACATTTTGATATACACGTAGAAATGCAAAAGAGAGCTATATGCTTAGCATTAGTTTACAATTTACAATAGCGCAAAAGTTATATGACAAATTAATCATGAGCAGTTGGCATAAACTATGGAGTTAGCATAACCAAGAGTCCAAGACAACTGACAATCAACCTACAATGAGTGTTGAAAATAGTACTCTGGCGCGCAGTCTGGCTTAATTTAACAATGCCAGAACCACAACCATATTTTTCTAATATACCTGGTTATGCTTAATGATTATACGAACATACTTCAACAATAAAGACTGAATAATGTTGCTTTAACATTCAATAAGAACTATTTGATTAAAATTATTTTCATTAGAGCTGTCATGCGATTTGAAAATCCCTACTAATCAGTACTCCACTCTTAAAAAATGTCACCCTAAATATAAAGTTGAATGAAACTAAGAATGCATAGTTGATCCAAGTCTCCAATAATCCCTTCCCATTACAAGCTTAATGTCTCTATGGTCATTTCAAAGAAATGCACCTTTAGTAACATCAATTTAAAAAACAAAAACAAAAAATTGAGATACTATCATCTATTTTTTTTGTATCTATCTTTCCAACAATGGAAACTGAAACCTGAAACATATAAACAAACCATGATCGAGGCACAGGATGCCCGTAACATCTCAACTCAATGATCACTAGCCAGTATTGCCTGAAATGTAACTCGAACCGCTAGAGCTCGCAACTGACTGATCTATTTTATGAAGAGGAGCATCCATGTTTGAGGGAACTTGAAAATTGCTTTCCAAAATCTTGACAATCTGGTCCATTGTTGGCCTTGCATGAGATTCCGGATGAGAAGAGAGAACTGCAACCATTACATAGTTTTCCATTACTTCTGGAGAGCTTAAGTTCTGAATGCTTTCGTCTATGACATCTAATGGTCTGCCTTCCCTCACTTGTGACCAAGCCCAATCTGCCAACAGAAGAGTTGTGGCACCGCTAGCTTCAATGACTGCTCTCTTTCCACTCAAAAGTTCAAGAAGCACTACCCCGAAACTGTAGACATCACTTCGTTCGGATAACTGCCCATACAAAGCATACTCCGGGGCGACATAGCCAATTGTGCCAGCCACCTTTGTGTGAATATGTGTTTGTCCTTCTGGTGTGAACTTTGCTAGACCGAAATCGGCCAGTTTTGGCTCGAATGCTTCGTCTAGTAGCACATTGCTTGCTTTGACGTCCCTGTGGATTACAGCAGGTTTCACTCCATAGTGTAAGTAAGCTAATCCGCGAGCCATTCCAAGCGCAATTTTCTGACGAATTGGCCAGCTGAGCTGCTTCTTCGTCCTTGAATCGAAAAGATGTTCGTAGAGACTTCCATTGTTCACCAAGTCACACACCATTATCCTTTGGTGGCCTTGCCTAGGCACTTTTATTGTACAATAACCTCTCACCGCGACAAGATTCACATGCTGAATGCTTGTAATAACCTCCAATTCATGAGCAAACATCACATCCCCGGCCGCAGACAAGTTCTTGAACCTTTTCAAAGCTACTTGAGACCCATCTGCCAGTGTACCCTTGTACACATTTCCATAGCCTCCAATCCCAATTATGTTATCCCTGGCGAAATTCTCAGTGGCCTTTTTTAGTTCCTCAAATGGGAACCTAGCCAAACTGTTATTCTCACCTATAATCTCTACCCCGGAAACAAACCCCGTCGTCTCACTATGATCCTCGTTCTTCTTATTCCTTCCCCTATGCCTTTCCCAAAAAACCCAAACCACAAAAAATGCCACAGTGAATCCACACACACTTCCTATCAACACAGCCCAAAGCCAAACCCTGTGCTTGTTTTTAGTCTTTCTATGAAAAGCATTGAAGTTTAGTGAGAACAAACACTTTGCTGTGCTCAAATTTATTGGTCCATTCCTATTACCAAAAGCTGCAGCATAAATATAAGGATATCCATTGCAATCTGATACATTCCCATCATACCCTCCACCAAAATCAGACATATTCAGACCCTGCAAAATGTGCCTACAAGAAAAACAAGGGGAATAATCATCCAGAGACTGATTACAAGCATCCTCAACTACCTTCAACTCTGATTTGGGAATCAGCCTCTCAAATTGAGACCGAGTTGTGATACTCATACAACTCTCTGACAGCAAAGTGGGCTTGAACCCACAAGTGGATCCAATTATCAAGTCCGGTATCGATTCGCTGATCAAAACTTGGTATGCATTCCAGCATGAGCTTATGGTATTGGGAGGTGGGGAGAAGTAGCCGGTGGATCGAAGATAATCCGATCGAAGCAACCTGATTCCTTCAAGGATGTACTGGCACTCAGTTTGAATATCAAGAACTTTGGGATCACCTTCGGAGATTAGCTCCCGGAGAGCCTCAATGTTCAATGGACATGAAAGAAACCCCAAGTTTGTACTTGGGGTTTCTTGACCACTAACAATGAAGAAGCCACAACTAGAAAAGCTCGACACTAATCCAAGATAGAGGTAGAAGAAGAAGAAAAGCATAGCGTCAGTTTTGCTATGAAGATCTTTTACCTTTGAGAAATCCGGAAAGTCAATAGCTCTGTGATCATTGCTTACAACATTCTCCTGCTCTATTGTACAAAAATGGGGTTTGATAGTTATATTTTTGGAGGGAAGCAGCTTGGAAAGTACAAAATCACCGATTTTTAAAATTGGGGGTCTTGGGTGTATGTGCTCACACCTCTATGTGTTTTGATCAGATGACTCTGGACCGTCTGATTAAAAACCTTTTTTTTTTATATACGAGATTAAAAACCTTGTGGAGGTTGAATTGTCAAGTTCAGGTCGGGCATATATGATCAGCTATATATCTACAAGTTGATTCAATCATGCCATGAACAATATGATTAGTATGATTAGTCCTGCATGTCTTATATTATATTAGAATTAGTCTTGTTTCCTCTTTCGCATAATCTATACGTTTTTGCTAAAAAACAAATTGAAGACTTCTTGGTATGATGTGCATGTTTGGAGTTTGGAGAGATTTTAATCATCTTATCACTATTCTCCTTGGTGTAGTTCTACGTTTTATTATGTTCCACATTACCTCTAGCTCCAAACCATGCATTTGTGGCTTGCATCTACTCCCAATCTTGTTCGACTAAAAGGTACATTGAATTCCTTTTTTTTTTTTTAAATGATCATCGTAATATGTAAAGTCTTAATATCTATCATTGTGTTGCAAATCATCGAACGTTGAATGTTTTAGTGTCTTTTTTTTAGGAGAAATTGATCAAAGATCATAACAACTAAAAGGTCAAACATGAAAGAGGCGAGGATCATACAAGTAGTATAGCTAAAGAACTAAATACGAGCTACAACTAAAAATTGAAAAAAACAACCTCAAAACTACATCTAAAAAAGTGGATCTAGCAACTAAAAAAGCATATAACCTTATATCCTCTAACAAACAACTTCACCTTCAATCGAATCAGGCCTAAGACCTAGTGGTGTACCTTTCATCGAATTGAAAAGAAAGAGAGTTGTTGTTAAAAAAGTGGAAGGGGTCTTTCCTAGCTACACTAGGAGACTACTCCGCCTTAGCCTCTGAATCGAGGCCTGGATCTTCAACACTTGCAACCTGTGATGCACTCGGAGCCATGGAATCCGGAGTCTCAGATGCTCCTTCTGGAGCTCTCTTCTTGTTCTTGCTACCTCGCGGTCTTCCTCTCATCTTAGGAGACTTTCCAGTCTTAACAGTACCTAGATCACCATTAGGGTTAACAGAAAAGCCAAGTTCATTAGGGTTCAAAGGCAATGGGACCATTGCCAGAGCATGTCGAGCACGCTTACCATTTGGAGACTCTTCTTCTTCACGTTCTCGCCGAATTTCGGTTATCTTTGTAGGAGAGAGGAAAGCAGGCACCTCTTTGATGGTTACAGCTCTCTTCTCTTTAGGGAAGAGGGAAGAAAGCAACACAGAAGCTGGAGTGGGTAGTGTGGAAGGCATGTTGGCTCTAAACACCATGGAAGGTGTTGTAGCTAAGCTCGGAATCACCACCAGAGCTTCATCCTCTTATTCTCTTGGAAATGGCAGCCCGCCATGGTTTAGCATAAAACACACACGACACCGACCCAAGAGACGTTCATAGAGAAATTGGACCTCCAGAACATCAATAGGGGAAACCCTAATGCGCCAACTTAGCCTCACAGGCTCATCTAACATTAGGGTTAGACGAACCCTAACAATTCCACGGTTAATACCGTGATGATCCACTTGCAGAACCGGTCCAATCGTTTCACCTACTAGCCTTGCCGTGGCCGCCATTGTCAGTGCAGCCAGGAGTCCAAGGATTTCCACCCATATCCAAATGAAATTCAGAAGGACTTGCCGGATATCAAAGAATCCGTCATAGTCGTTGATGATGATCATTGTGTGCTGGTAAGCCCAAAGACCGCCCTTCTTGACTCGATTGACATCACGTTCGTTAGCAAACGTAAACAAGTAGCAATCGCCCCTCGCCTGAACTTCAACTAGAGAAGGGGGACGCCACATATTGTGAATAGCACTTCGAAACGCATCAAAGACCACTGCCCTAGTAGTGTTGAGGTGTCCAACCAAATAGTATCGAGGAGCAACAAAACCTTTCTTCAGGCACCGAAGGTCACCCATATCAACAGGCTCTTCTTGGTTGGAGAGATAGAGCTTTGAAATCAGCCTTGCCGTGAGAGAGGCTTGGGAGGCTACCATGGTTGCCATGGGAGAGAACTTGCGCCGCATAGCAAAGAAACCCTAACGATGTCTAGAGAGAGAGCTAGGGTTAGGTAGCCGCGGTATGAAAGGGATACCTGAAACGTTCTTCAGTTGAATGTTTTAGTGTCTTTGTATACTATATTGTGTGTAAATTATATATGACCAAACTTGATGTGGTTGCTTGATTATTTCAGCTCCAATGTCCACATCTGTTGACCACTACCAAACTCATGTATTGTCATTCCTATTAACTCATTCACTCACCACAGCTCATATCATGTTAGCTCACCATGATTAACCTATAACTTTGTTTATAATCACAAACGAATCATAGACGGCCACGTAAGAATTCAGAAAGCTTCTGAGGGCCAGGCCCCCTTCTAGACCCAACCACATACCGCCAGTAATAGAGTTTAGGGACACTTTGACCCCTGTTGTGTTGCCATAGACTCGAACAGAGATTTCTGCAGATTCCAGTGCCAGATTTGACCGACTTCCGAAACTAAATCAGTAAATCTCAAGACCCTGACGGTGATTGTGAGATCGCTGCCACTGTGGATATATTTTGGATATTTTACTCGTTGATTACGAGTACTAGAAAAATTGTGGAACCATATAATTAGGAATATAATTGATTATTGCATAAGCATAAATCGCAAGGCAATTTCTCATTCATGCAACCCATATTGGCATGTCATTTCCATTTTTCTTTTTTATCAGCTATATATGTTTTCACACAATTAGATAGCTACCTTATATTTGTGCTTCTAATCATTTCTTAGAGAAGACATGATACTCGAGCATGGTTTTGATGAGAGTACCGATCAAGTAATGACCAAATAATGAACCTGATAATAGTCTCACAGTAGATGCAACATTTCCTTTTTTTTGAAAGAGTAGATGCAACATCTCTACTCTCTAGAGGAATGCAAAGACGAGGAGCAGTCTATTATGAAGGATTACAATGCTTCCTTTTATTCGATTGGAAAAAGAAAATTACAGTACAAAGAGAAAAACCTATTACTACTTATACCATGATAATTAAAATTGAAAACCTTGTATACAGAAGGGTAGTGCTCTATTGCAGGTAGCAATGTTCACACCGCAGTGTCCATCACTACTACAATTTTGAGCAATGGTCACACATTTAGTGTAGCCATTAGGGGTGTTGCAATCTCTATATGTGTGACAATTTCCTCTCATACCCCACCATTACATACTAATATCCTCATTTGTCACACGTACGGGAAATTGAAACTATAAAAATGAAAATATCTGCAACAAATAACAGAACAACACGTGTACAAAGAATAATTTAATTTAATCAATGCGAATGCGGGTTACAATCTTTGTGAACTCCTCTGATTCTATCTCCGAATTTAGGTTTAACTCAAGGGTGACAAACACTTGTTCTTGAGGGTTAAGCGGGTTGATCACGTAACGGGTATTTGAGATTTGGATTTGGTGAAGATGTCGGCTATTTGGCAGCTTGATGACTCTTCGGGGTTTGACAACTTCTAGACTTGAGGTTGATGAAGAACCGGCTATTTGGCAGCTTGATGACTCTTCGGGATTTGACAACTTCTAGGTTTAAGGTTGATGAAGAACCGGCTATTTGGCAGCTTGATGGTTCTTCGAGGGTTTAGTGAAGAACTGGCTATTTGAGGAGCTTGATAGTTCTTCAAGGATTTCGGGGAGGCTTCTGAGCTCTTGAGGGATTTTTCTCTCTCTCTCTCTCTAGTCCGCTCCTTTTTGTTTCTCCTGGTTCGCGTCCTCGTTTGCCTCCTTGGTCCGCTTCCTCCTTTACCCCCCTCCTCTTAGTATGAGAGGGGGTATTTATAGTGTTAACATGCCTTCGCTTTTGGCAAGTAATGAAGATACTGAATCAATGATATTTCCTTAATCGAATCAATGAATTTTGACTGATTGATTTACTTGCCGATTTTAACATAATCAAATCAATCAAATCTTAAGATTTAGATATACCCAGATCGCTTTGGATTGAATGTCATGTTTTGATCAAGATCCTTAGTAAGGGGCGAGCCATCTCGCGGACATAGAAGGATGGCGCGCGGAACCTTGATTTCCAAGGAAGCGGCGATTTCTGGTCCCACCTCGCGGATGACTTATCTTGAACGTACATCTCCGCATGCATGTGAACTTTGTCGTCTAGCTCCTTCGCGAGATTCCTACGCGGGGCCATCTCGCCTCTCCTTTATGTCAATCTACGCGCACGGAGCCATCTCGCCTCATTTATCTCTACGCGAAGTTCGTTTCGCCTTGTGAAGTCTAATTCGCCTCGCGGAGTCCAGTTCGCCTCGCGGAGTCCGGTTCACCTCACGAAGTCTACTATCTAGCTCGCTTGACCCCTAGCGAACCATCACCAGTTATTATTGGGGATGTCTGACTTCTTTGTTTTGATAATTAATTTAATTGATATCTGATCATCAATCGACACTTGATAATTGATTTCAATCAGAATTTAAGGTTTTGTTGTCGGCCGACCATTCTCACGTTGCCACATGTCATTTCCGACGGTTTTCCAACTTTGTCGACTGATGAGCCATGTATGCAATTTGTCGGGTCTACGTGTTGCTTGAATTATTCAACGATTATTATTATCGTTAAATTTTATATGTCTGCAGCAACACTTCTAATGGCTACACCAGATGTGTTGCTATTGCTCAAAATTATAGCGGTGCATCTTTGAATTCTATAGCTTTGGAAATGGCTGTCAATTGTTTGATGTCATGAATCACTACCAGACTAGCTTGATGACCTCACAGTGTTGTAGATTTGCAAAATCTTTATGAGCAGATAAAAATAATAATTTTCACAGTACTTTCAAGTCACTGTAAACACTCTTCACTCTTCAGTTTCAGGGTTAGGTGAAAAAGTTAAAATTACCATTGATTACCATTGTCACACCACTTCTCTCCCTCTTACTCTGTATAGTAAGATTCCCCACCAATCACCTCCCTCCATTTCCCCATTTGAATACGGCAAGTCCTTAATAGTCTCTGATAAAGTCCTTGACAGAAAAACCCTTCAGCTTTACAGTCATGGAGCAAGCATGACCCCAATCTCAAAGCAACGACCTTTTTGATTCCTCTCCGCCATTCACCTCCGTACATTTCTAGGGTTTCGACAATGGGAGCAGAGCAGAAAATGGAGGATCCAGCTCCGGCTCCGGCGACGAAAGACTCGGACTTGAAGCAGCGGCAGAGGAGCTTCGGCAAAGCGTACAACACCTTCCAAACGCAGGCGGCTTCGCTCGTCGGGCTGACCCGCCAGTTCAAGGAGCTCCAGGCGCGGTGGGGGTCCACCGAGGCCGAGCTCCGGACACGGTTCCGAGAAGTCCGCGACCGGGAAAGGGAGGTCGGCGCCAGAGAGAAGAAGCTGGAAGAGAGAAAGGCGGAGATGGAGGCGCTGGAGAAGCAGCTGGAATCGAGTAAGTACCACCTGGCTTTTCTGAAGCCGTTGATTGTTAAACATGTGGAGGAGCTTGATTTGTTGAAGGTGAGGGTGAGTGAGGAGAAGGAAGAGTTTGATTTGGTTGAAAAGAGGGGTTTGGAATCGGCCGAGAGATTGGGAATTTTGGAGAAATGTGTGGTGGAGAAGGCGAAAGAGGTTGCGGCGAAGGAGGTGGAGCTGAGAGTTGTGGAAGGGAAGATTGAGGATAGGATTAGAGAATGTGGGTTGAAAGAAGAGGAGATTGAGGCGAAAAGGAGGTGTTATGATGAATGGGAGAAGGAGATGGAAGTGAAGAGAGGGGAGCTTGTTGCGATGAAGATATTAGTTAGTTGAAATCTCTTGGGGATGAATTTTGCTTTCAGGAAAAGGTTGTAGATAACCAAATAGCTGATCTAAGAGCTCTGATTCAGTGCATTGAAGATCACAGCCTTGAGTCGCAGTACCCACCAATTGATATTATGATGGAAATCGAATGGCTTGGGAAACTAAAGGAGAACCCATACCTGGTGCTGTCTCTTCCGTCCAAAGTTGAAACACATGAGCAGAAAAAAGGATGGAAGCGAAGTTTCAGAATTGCTACACCAACATCTAACACATCGGCTGCGTAAAAGAGCATGATTGCTAAGTTTATTGCCACAGAGAATGCTTGAATTGTGAAACACCTATATATATCAGTTTAATTTGTTGGCTTTGGACCTTAGCTTCTCTTCTTATTCGAGAGAGATGATGGTGGCCGGTTGACCCATCGGTTAAGACCCATCATCCTTTTTCCAAGCAAAGCTGCAGCATTAGCAACTTGGTTTGCTTCACAGGGAATCCAGTCCCAAGTAATGGAATTGAAAAATTCATTCTTCCATTTGATATCATCAATTATCTGAGTAATCTTCCAATTCTTGCATGTGCTAGAAGAGTTGAGTTATGTGATTATACTTAGAGAATCTAACTGAATAATTACATCTTTTAGTCCTAAATCCAAAGCTACATTAACTCCCAGCAGTATTGCGATGGCTTCAGCAGCCTCTACAGATGGCAGAGAGGCTTGCCCATGAGCCCCTTCCATACAATCTCCTTCATGGTTGCGGAGAACTACTCCCAGACCCTCATTATTCTCATCGGACCAGGCCGCATCACAATTAATAGCAGTCACTCCCTCAGGAGGGTGAGTCTATTTCAAAACTCCATCGCTCTTTGTTTTCAAATTTTCCTTGGAGGTGTTGATGAATTCA
The DNA here is from genome assembly GCA_009720345.1 of Fragaria iinumae. Taxonomy (NCBI): domain Eukaryota; kingdom Viridiplantae; phylum Streptophyta; class Magnoliopsida; order Rosales; family Rosaceae; genus Fragaria; species Fragaria iinumae. The sequence goes on along the minus strand of CM019122.1, from coordinate 2,379,362 downwards.
AAGGCTGACATAATTCCCTTTTACACAAACAGGAGAAGGTGATTCGTATTGATAAACGAAACAACATCTAACTTTTCAGATTGACCAGCAAATAAAGCTAATCAAGGTACCGCACGAAACCCTGTCACCAATGTCCACATCTGTTGACCCCTACCAAACTCATGTATTGTCATTCCTATTAACTCATTCACTCACCACAGCTCAAATCATGTTAGCACAGCAACCGGCAAAGTATGGACCCTCTCTAAATCTTATTTCACTACATACCCATTACCATTACCACCTAACATACATAGACTCACTCACTCACTCTTTGCTCTAGTCTAGTCGATCTTCATCAGTTCCATATTTTCTTTGATTTCTCTTCCTTTTTTTCTCTTTCTTCCATAAGTTTTACTTACATAGTAAAATATGGATGTGAGAGACATATCATGTTCTTTGACAACGAACAAAGCTAACGATGGAAGTTTGAGAAGTAAAATCAAACGATGCACGGTTTTGGAAAACTTATAAAGCCAATACTACTAGGCATGTATACTTTGACACTCAAGAATCTAGACAGATGAGAAATGAAGCAAATGCGGTAGCAAAACGTCTTCTGGCTTTGTGTTAACTTGTCACCAAAGAAGGATTACAGTAAGCTCGAGTTTTGGCAAGTAATGAAGTAATCAAGCTCAAGATTGCAAGACAAGGCACATCGTCGGCAAGATTATTAGAATTTCGTGTAGTTCACGAAGTGTTTTATTATACAAAGTCTCTAATTTTGCAGGGACCTGCACTTATAAATGGGTTTTATGTTTGGAGTTGGTGGGTAGTAATGTCCGACTAGGGTTGCAATGGGACAAAACAACATTCTTTTCCCTTAATCTTGTAGGGGTTGGGTCTTAAACAGTCTCTCACATTGGGGATAGTGTCTCTATTGTTTCTCAAGGGTGCTTGAAATTGCGAGCCGCACCCTTGTGGTCTTATCTATTTACTCTGTGTTCCTCTTAGTTGTTAATTTTCGCAAAATGCAACTTTTATGAATCGTAAAGTCAAAACAAGATAATATAAGGTTATAATAAGCACTTTCTTTTGTTTTGTCTAAAATATGATCCGAAATTACTCAAAATATAATCAATTGAGTCCATCAATGAAGCAAGTAAGAAATCGTAACCGCACCTTCATCTTTTGTTAAAAGCCCCGACCTCGCCTATTTTGATTTTTGTTATGGTCTATAATTTAATTCTACAAAAAAATATTCCGAAACGTGACTGTCACATATTGTTGTGGCAACGAACGACTCAAACTGACTTCATCTAAGATCTGTATTACACAAATACATTTGTATTCATAAGATATCTCTATTAATTAAAGGCAAAAAGTAGTTTATCATCAACTTAAGAAAAACATATGGTTAGATACATTAAAACGAAATTAGCAACTGAAATATTATAGATGATTCACTACCGAAGAAGGCCAAAACTGAAAGGATTTGACATCTCAAGTGTTCAAAAATGGAGATAATATACAGAGCAAGGGCCTAAAGAGATATAGAATTTGCTGAAAACACCCTTGTCTTGGGGGACTTAAATTTGATTCACAACTACGACCAACGTCCCCCCACTTTCCCTCTGAAACTTTCTCTCACTTGGTTTTAAGGTTCGAGAGCACAAGTCGCTGTAGAGCTTTCTACACTTGTCAGTAACCCAGTGACTCCCAACAGCGACTCCATCGGGCCCATGTTCAGCCGACTCTCTTCTCTCTAGAGTGTGTTCACAAAAACGTAGACAACCATATTAATGAGAACCCACTTTACCATTTTTAGCTTTCCACAGAGTTTCTCTATCTATCATGTACCAAAACTATGAGATTTTGGAGCTCAGAATAGTTGGATACAATTAACAGGGCATTGTTTGAATCACTCTGTTTCTGAAAATTGGTTTTGGGTCTGTTAAAGTGGCTCTTTGTTAATGGATAATAATGGAGAAGCGCAGGGACCTTATTGTTTATGGTATGCAAGTTTTCTTCTTCATCTTCTTTCATTTGGGTATGTTTTGTTATTTCAATTTGAAATTTTGTGTAGTTTTATAAGGTTCTAGATTGAGCTTGAGCTTGTTGGGTTTTTCCCAGTTTGGATTTGGGAGTTTAGTCATGTCCTAGAAAAGTTTGAGTAATTTGGTGATGATCTAAAGCTTTACCATTTTTGGGCCTTTTGAGTAGTAGCTGTAGATGTTAGTAAACCTTATGCCAATTCTTATTTTGGTAATGATCTAAAGCCTTTCTCTTTCGGGTTCCTTGGGGAAGTTTTCACCAAGATTTAGTTTCCTGGTCAATTTAAATATGGATGCTGGATAAATTTTGAGTGTGGATTATGAATATATAGGGGTCTCTAGATAAATTCTATTGCAGACCAGATAGTTGGTTTCAAATTTCACTTTGTGCATTTTATTGTGGTTGTTTGAGTTTGTTGACCAATGACAACAATTTTTGGATGAATTCTATTCAGGGGGCCTGATAAGAACAGTGAAAAGATAGAAGTGAATGATCCTAATGAGGTTTCTGTGTTCAAGATAGAAGAGGTTCAACCTAAAAGAAGAGGTTGTCTACGGCATTCTGTTTCGGCACAAGGTAGCTTTGCTTCCTCCTCCTATGTGTTTATGTGTGTTTTGTATCTAGGGGTTATAGACTTATAGTTCTTGTTCTTCTTTTAGTAGATTTGAGATATCGGGATTTAGAAAAGGAGAAACTTGATGGCCAATCTCCTAGAGGAGTTTTGGAAGCTTGCCTAGAAAGCTTTGAACCTGACACTAGCGTTTCTGAAGACAACAAACAGGAACCAGAAGCTACTTGTCCAGATTCAAAGCCACAATCTCAGTGGCGTAACTTCTTTAAGTTATGGAAGAAAAGATCAATCAAGCAGCACTTTACTTCCTTCCCTCTTGGTGTACCGAAGATGTCAATAAAAAGAAGGAGCAACAGTTCAAAAGACAATTCAGTATTGAATAATATCTACAACTTCAAGTCTCCATTAAAGAGTTTTTCCTTCTCTGCACTCCAAACCGCCACCAATAATTTCAGCAATGGTACATAACTTCCTTTCAGATGTTTAGAGCTATTACGCACTGGGTACACTCATTTGATCAGTTTTGAAGAAGAACATACACTTTTGGGATGCAATGTCAGCCACCTGATATCTAGTCTAGATGGATGCTTCTAAGATTAAATGTTATGTCTTCTGAATAATGACATTGTTTGCAGAAAATATAATTGGAAAGGGTGGCTATTCTGAAGTATATAAGGGGACTTTAAAGGATGGACAACTAGTAGCAGTAAAGCGTCTGACTAATGGAACATCGGATGAGAAGACTTCAGGCTTTCTATCTGAACTTGGAATTATAGCTCATGTAGACCATCCTAATACTGCTAAGCTAGTTGGCTGTTGCGTTGAAAAAGGAATGCACCTTGTTTTTCAATTATCTTCACTCGGGAGTTTAGGATCTCTCCTTCATGGTATGCTCATAAACTGCATGCTGCTGTTGTTGATTTATACCGCCTATTGATTTATGAGTTTCTTGTTTATTTTCGTACTCCAGGTTCAAAAAATGATATTCTTGATTGGAGTAAAAGGTATAAAATTGCTTTAGGGGCAGCGGATGGTCTGCTGTATCTTCATGATAGTTGTCAGAGGCGAATCATCCATAGAGATATCAAGGCTGATAATATTCTACTTACAGAGGATTTTGTGCCTCAGGTATTTGCAACTCTAATGCCCAAGTTTAATCAAACATTGAATTTTGGAGAACTGCCATTTTTTTTGTATTTCGTGTTGATGTTATGAGTTCACAAATTGCTAAGAATATTGGCTAATTATTGCTGCCTAACCTTTGCAATACTTTGATCGATAAACCTATACATTAATATATAGAAACTGACTCGCTGTATCTCTTTCCGGTCTATGCAAATATGCAAATTTTGTTAAGTTATGGCTAGAATATCTGAAACAACTTTAATATTAGTGTTCCTTTGAATGCTCTAGGTATGTGTGATTGTTATCATTTCAGGATCAACTATAATACTTCAACAAGAATAAAGATCTTTAGCATACAAAAACCTCCCAGAACATAGGAAACTTTCAGTCAGATCACTTTCTTTTAGAAGTCTCAATGTTTGTCCTTGGAACATACAAGGATCTAAACTCAAGGATATACTTTCAAAATTTTCCTCAGAGTGATAAAGGTTGAAAATTGAAGCTGAAGAAAATTTTAGCTAATGTCAAATACTATAATGATTGAGGCTCCAGTGTAGTTATTACTCATTAGTTTCATACAGTTAACGAACGTTTATTATACCTTGAATATAAACATAATTTAGTTCTCCTTTTCCATTGGTTTACCTTAGTTCCAAATATGATGTGCTATAGAACTTTGTATATTCATCTTTTACTCCCTAACTACCCTTTTATTTAAAATTTCTGACCGGCATACCTGATTTTATTCCAGATATGTGACTTTGGGCTTGCGAAGTGGCTACCAAAACAGTGGACTCATCATAACGTCTCTAAGTTTGAGGGCACATTTGGGTCAGTAAGAAAACAGCTATTCTTTTACAGTTAGCACACAATAGTTAATTTTCTCAATCACGTAACCTTGATTGGCAGGTATTTTGCTCCTGAATATTTCATGCATGGGATTGTAGATGAAAAGACTGATGTTTATTCTTTCGGAGTCCTACTCTTGGAGCTTATAACTGGGCGTCCTGCTTTGGATCATCTTCAGCAAAGCCTTGTAATTTGGGTGAGTTCTGCATAATTTGATCCTACCATCCCGTTGTCAATGCATACATATTCTTAGCTGCCTGATTTCATTGTAGGCAAAGCCCATGCTTAATAGAAATGACGTCAAGGAGCTCGTTGATCCTTCTATTCGTGACAATTATGACAGCACAGAGATGGATCATATGATTTTGACTGCATCTCTATGCACAGAGCCGTCTTCTATTCTACGTCCTCGCATGAGTCAGGCAAGTAGAGATGCATTATGTATATCTCCCCTACAGTTGGGCTTTGTTTTTATGCACTTTAGTTCACCATCATAATCATGCATTTCTTCATCTCCCATCTGTCTCTTCCTACACATGAAGCCTAATTTAAGTTTGTAATCTGTTATCTTTTGTTACAATTTAAATTCAAACTATATCCTTTTTCTAGTTAAATGAGTCGAAGAAAATCTAAAATTGTAGGTCGTTTGGGTATCTTAAAATCTTAGGCTGTTTCTGTTTTCTGGATTATTCCTATGGCATATAGGATATCGCCCCTTTCACCGTTCTCGTGATGTGCAGCCTCATAATCGGCCCTCACTCCCCTAGACATGCTTAAAACAGTGCATGGTATTAAATGGCTGATTTATTTACATTTTTTATCGGGTGCAGGTTGTGGTACTGCTAAGAGGTGACGAGTATGTCTCCAAGTGTGCAAGAGAAACAAAAAGGAGGTCCCTGCTGAGAACATACTCGGAAGAACTGATGGATGCACAAGAGTATAACTCAACAAAGTATATGAGTGATCTCCACCGACACAAGCAGATTGCTTTTGAGGCTTAAAAATGGATTGATGAAATTTTCCAAGCAGCTGTGGTTGTTGTAAGTTCTCATTGTGCAGTTTTCTGGTGTGCTTGCAAATCCCATGGTGATCTGAGTTGGTTTTACTTTGTTCTCCATGGTATTGGCAAGCACACTCTTTTTCTCTGAAACTGTGACTTTATCTTTGGTGGTGTTGTAAATTGAGCAATGTGAGAGATATTAAGCAACACTATTTCTATGTGTCTACTGACGGCAGCGAAAACTTCTTTCTACTGCCATGAACATCTAGAGAGCCAGGATGAACTTGTTTCGAATCCCATGTATTGTAAGATGACTCTGTTTTTACATTTCCAGTGTACAAACCAAATGCTAGCTTATGGTGTTCTAGCTCAGACATGTTGTAATATCACTGTTTGGTAGATAAAATTTCAGACTTAGCATCGTTTATGGCATATGTTCTTCAAACAATCAAACTCCTGTGATTTTGGGCTTGTCCTTAACATGTTGGTAATGTTCACTGTTCAGAATGCCATATAGCCCATATGAGCACCATTTGCCTGAGTTTGAAATTCTGAATGAACCATTTAACTCACATGATGGATCTCATTCACAATGCAACAGTCCTCACAAATATGCCTGAACCGATATCATGAATAATAAAAACATTTACTCATAATTCGAATCATCTGCCTATAAAGAGCAGCTCGCGATCTCTGAAATTGTAGGGAATGATTTAAGAAAGAATTATGAAATCTGTAGAGAATGAAGATATTTTTTTTCTTCTTTTCATTATCGCAGAGAAATTATAGAGAAACCGTTAGACATGTTTCAAATCACGATTTTAATATCATAATAACAAACCAATCAACGGTTTGGAAGATACTTTATTCATCATTTAGATAAATAGATGATTTTTAGTTGATTTTTTTTAATTTACATGACCATAGATGAAGAAATAACGGTTCATAACCTCATTTTTTTTTTTATTATTCAAATAACTTCTCATGCCCGGTATCGTTTGGTCTAATGGCATAAGTCTCTCCTTTTAAATGAGATGTCATGAGTTCGACTCACAGTTTTGTAGCACATTAATTTTGTATTTGATAAAAAAAAAATTGTAGCACATTAATTATGTATTTGATAAATAAAAACTTCATATTATGAATTTACGAAGAGAAATTTTATTAACACATCCCTAAATGCTAGATACACGTATCTTTTTTTATACAAATTATATGAGATTTTGTGGGTACTTAAAATTACCAAAAAAGACATTAATATCAAAAGTGTTGAAATAAAATATCTCGTTTAAGACGTTCATATTAACTATTGTACTTCGAACACTTTTTAATTTTTAGCTTGAATTGAATACCAATATTTTGACACCATATGAATATTGTGCAATGATTCCCAAGAATCGATTATTTTAGTTTTACAGAGGATTGTCCGTTAAGAACTTTGGTGATGTATTGTCTTGTTTTATTTTGATTCGGTAGGCTTAAGAAATTTTGAAATCAATTTGAGTAAGAGGCTCATTGAGAAGAAAATTTGTTGAGGAAAACTGATAGGAGAAGATGTTAACAAGGGAAATCTCTCGAGAAAAAATAAAAACATTTGAGGAACATGTTAATGAGGTGAAATAGTATGAGGAAATATGAAATTATTTTGAATAAATTGAGTATAAGAGCTAGAAAAGTATGTGTAGTGAATGAGTTGTGTATTTAGTGAATAAGTTATGTATGTTACATGAGGGTATTGTAGAAAGTTTGGGTATGTGTATCTAGTAAAATGTTCATACAAGAAAGTGAATACGTGGTGTGTATCTAGTAATTAAGAATGTGTTAATAAAATTTCTCATTTACGAAACTGATGAGAACATAAGGCCAATAATTCAGAAAAAATGTCAATGTGACACGTCAAGTCTGTTATATGATGACAGCAAAATAACAACATCATCATACTTTTGAAAAAAAAAAAAAAAAAAAAAACGACAAAACGTGTTACGGTACTGCCGCATCTAGCTTAAGATATTCTCCTTGCTTGTCGTAAAGTAACCAATGTTCCCTCTATTTTTGAATTTTTCATTTTCTTTTATTCCTTACGTTACGCTCGTAACATCAAATCCCACCCCGCTACTTCCTAAGAATATCGTTTGGCTCCCCCATTTTTTTCATTAATTACCGTATGACCCCGTGGTTACCTCCATCATTTCATAGTGAAAATGACCAGTTTAGCCCCGTGTGGCTAACTCTTGCACTCTAGCGATGTGGAGCATATGGGATGGATATGAAAGATGGGAACGTGGATTAGACCTTATCTCAAAGGCCGTGTAAACCTACACAACTCTCTCTAGCCTCTAGGTTTAGACTAGTCCGTATTTTAGTCATATACTCAAATTATAGGATTAGAGATTCAAGCAGAAAATAAAAATCATGTAGTCTAGAAGAGGCAAAAATGAGAAATAGTCGAGAATATATGACGATATTGAATATATATAATAGTCATTTTAATGTTATCTTGAATATAATCAAGGGGAGAGAAATGTTTAACAACGGAAAAAAGTCTCTAGAACTTAGATACATATTGAAATTATACTATTTTTAAGATTATTCTCGCTATGCATATTGTGTGGCTTATGTTGAGTTTCGTATTTGTCAAAGACTGTCAGTTTTTTAATATAACCACACATACGTTAATCAGCCGTCTTTCGGTCTAGATGTATTACCTTTTAAATGTTCATAACAATGTCACCCGTTGAGATCAATACTCACAAGGACAAAAAGAGAGAGGCAATTATCACGTATTAGGAAAATGATTTGCAAATGAAATTACCAAAATTTAATTCCTTCACGTGCCCCAAGAATCGTTAGTAACTTCTTTTGTTTGATCTCTTATTTCGTATATCTCCATATGCTAATATATTTTCGTCTCTTGTCTCATACATCTCTAAGATTTTATTCTATTTTCGTTTATGAATACAGAATGATTGTATCGAACCATAATTAAAATATATATATATATATATATATATAAATTTGAGGACGAAAATGCAAGATAACAAATCAGAATATTCGTTTATCGTTTATACCAGTACCAAATTCTTCCAAGAATTATTGTACTCCGGTTTATTTTAGGCATGAACATAATTAATCGCAAACCAGCTGATTAGTGCGGCAGTCATTTTCGTCTACAATAACTCTCCCTACGGGCCGTAACGAAATTATCCACAACAACCAGGGTAGTTACGTCAATACACAAACAATTAACACCAGAGGCACACAGAAATAAAAGAAAAGAAAGAAAAGCGAGAGACATTTCTCCAATTGAAACGAACCGTCTCCGGCTTCAAGGTCAATCAAAACTCCTCCTCTCTCTCTCTCTCTCTCTCTCTCTCTTTCAAAAAAAAAAAAAAAAAAACCCAACCACCTCTCGCCACCACCGCCTTGATCACTACGACACCGTTTCGCTCTCCTCCGACGTCAACCACCTCTCTTATGCTATTTCCGATCGTCGCGAGCCGGCCACTCCCCGTCGGAGGTGGGGTCCACCACCACTGGTGCTGCTACTCGTCCCGGTGACAACAACTCTTCCACCTCCGCGGCGGCGGTCGGCGGCGGTTTACATTCTCTGTGTGCTTCGTCGGAGTATTATAGTATGAAGAAGAGCCTATACAACGGTAACAACAGCACCAAAGTCCAGACGAACAACGGCAATAACAATAGTAATCGGTTCCTTCCTACTTCTCTGAAATTCATCTCCTCTTGCATTAAGACCGCCTCCTCCGGCGTCCGGTCGGCCAGCGCCTCCGTCGCCGCTTCCATCTCCGCTGACCCGCACGATTCCCGAGACCAGGTTCGATATTCTAATTTTTTGTTCCTCCTTTGATTATTTGTTTTGTAGTTTCGGAGTTGAAGTTGAGTTGGCTCTGGAATTGATTTTGAGGAATTTGTGTAGGTTTAGCAGAAAATTGAAATTGAGAGGACTAAAGTATTAGAAATGAAGTTTTTGCTGATTCTTTGTGCTTGGTTTGCTTGAGTCAAATTTGATAAGAATTGAAGATTATGAGGAAAAGAGAGTGGAAAAAGAGTTTGAGCTTGATTAGCTCACTGAGAAAATTTCAGAAAAAATATGATGAATGTGATGAAATTGTGGATTTCGTTTCGAATTTTGCTGGTTATATCGAAGTTGTTTGTTCTTATTTTTCTGTTGCGAAGAATAGTGCAGCGAATGGAGGATTTAATTGTTCGTTGCGTGGGGTTATTTCTTGATAAGATGGCTCAAGTAGGAAATATTTGATACAGTGGAGCTTTGCTTCTTTTCTATGTATCTATTTGGTCACTAGAAAGTGATGTTTTGGTTTGGTTTGTGTGTTAACAATGGTAATAATTGGAATCTTATCATTTAACGAACATAATAGTTGAAACATAACTTATTTAGAATAAGGTGCGTACAGATTAAATGTGAAGTTTGAGAATATGGAACGAGAAAATCATATTATTTTATGATACTCTATTGACTATTGTTTACATTTGGTGATCAAGTTAATAATCTGTTACTGGTGGATGGATGTATGCACTTATGAGTGCCCCTGTCTAAGTGTTTGGTGTTCTGCCATGGAAGATTCATTTGATTAATGTTCATTACCATTTAGGCATAGCAGGAAGTTTAAGAGAATCTGGATAATATTAGAAATATACAACAAAAAGTGAATTTTGGAACTTGTAAATTGTGTGGATGTCAAGTAGTTTTCTGTGAGTGATGTCTAAAGTTTAAACAGTGGGTGTGTTATTGAATGTGAGCTCTAGCTAGTTCTGAATTGGTGAGACACAGACTGAAGTAGAAGAGCTTCCTGAACTAGTTCAAAACATTGTATAAACATGATACACCCTTTCGGCATTTCCTTTACCTGAGTGCTTTGTTTTCTTTCGATTCATGAATAACACAAGTAAAACCTTTATCAAATGCAATTTGATTTGATGCTTTAGATTTTTATTTTCAGATTATATCTTGCCAGATTATCTTTTATTACATTTAATGTAGTGAAATGGTTATCATTTCGGGAAAACAGGTGTTGTGGGCATGCTTTGACAGAGTAGAACTTGGTCCATCTTCCTTCAAACATGTTCTGTTACTTGGTTATGTCAATGGCTTTCAAGTCCTTGATGTTGAAGATGCCTCTGATGTTAGTGAGCTTGTATCAAAACGTGATGATCCGGTCACATTTTTACAGTTCCAGCCCATGCCTAGAATCTCTCAGGGTCCTGAGGGATTCAGATCTTCCCATCCATTACTCATGGTTGTTGCATGTGAAGAGTCTAAGAACTCTGGTATGACACAAAATGGAAGAGACGGTTTGGTAAATGGTTATTCCGAGCCTCAAACAAGCAACTCTGCTATGTCTCCTAGAGTTGTTCGGTTTTATTCACTAAGTTCTCACAGTTATGTTCATGTTCTGAGATTCCGCTCGACTGTGTATATGGTTCGATGCAGTCCTCTGATAGTGGCTATTGGTCTTGCCTCTCAAGTAAGCATTAGCTTATCCCAAGCATTCATTAATATTTAGTTTACATGTATTCAGTTATTCATTGCTTTTCGTTTCTTTTCTTTATTTTTTATTTAATTCTGTTTTCAATTTTGGTCATATAGATAATGAAATGATATATTCAAACCTGGCTCATGTGTGTTTTTAATATTGTGCTGGCAGATATACTGCTTTGACGCTGTCACTCTAGAGAACAAGTTCAGTGTTCTTACTTATCCTGTCCCCCAGTTGGGAGTCCAAGGACATGTTGGGGTTAATATTGGATATGGTCCCATGGCTGTTGGTCCTAGGTGGTTGGCTTATGCCTCCAACAACCCTTTAGTATCGAATACTAGCCGACTAAGCCCTCAAAGTCTTACACCTCCAGGCGTCAGTCCATCAACTTCACCAAGTGGTGGAAATCTAGTGGCTCGGTATGCCATGGAATCTAGTAAGCAGTTAGCTGCTGGGTTACTAAATCTGGGAGACATGGGTTACAAAACTTTGTCTAAGTACTATCAACCTGATGGTTCCAGCTCTCCAGTGTCATCGAATTCTATCTGGAAAGTTGGGAGGGTTGGATCACATTCAACAGAAACAGATATTGCTGGAATGGTTAGTTTTCTTTGTGGCTTATAATTTTGTTTTAATCTTGCACTGGAAGCCTTTATTATTTCACAGCATATGAAGTAAAAGAAGATTTTTCCATCTGTTTGAGTTGAGCTTACCCACATGAGAATAAGGATCTTCAACGTACTTACAATTGCCCAACAGTTTGGGAGAGCCTGAACTATGATAAGCAGAGGGTGTGGTTGATTGTTGCAGTGCCTCTCTGTTTTTGTTATTATGATATTGAAACACTTTTACTTATAAAGTGTATTATTGCAGGTTGTTCTAAAAGACATTGTTTCCAGGACGATTGTTTCACAGTTCAGGGCACATACTAGTCCCATTTCTGCTCTATGTTTTGACCCCAGTGGGACTCTCCTTGTGACTGCCTCGATATATGGAAACAATATTAACATTTTTCGGATAATGCCATCACGTAGTGGATCTGGCACCCAGAGCTATGACTTGAATTCCTCTCATGTGCACCTTTACAAGCTCCATCGTGGCATGACAACAGCTGTATGTTTCAATCTTTAAACGTCTAAATGTATCTACTCACTATTATGCTCTTGTATTGAGACGGGTTTTCTTTTTGTTGTTGTTATAATGATACAGGTGATCCAAGACATATGTTTCAGTCAATACAGTCAATGGATTGCAATTGTTTCATCAAGGGGAACATGCCATATTTTTACTCTTTCCCCCTTTGGTGGTGATACTACTCACAAGCAGAGTTCTCATGTTGATGGGCCTAGTCATTTGCCAGTTCCGTCTGTACCGTGGTGGTTTACTCCTTATTTCATGACAAACCAGCAACTATTTTCTCCACCACCACCACCCGTTACCCTTTCTGTGGTTAGCAGAATAAAAGATAACTCTGGTTGGATCAACACAGTCAGTAATGCTGCATCTTCTGCAGCCGGAAAAGCTTCCATTCCATCTGGTGCTGTTACAGCTGTATTTCATAATTGTGTTGCTCATGATCTGCAATCTTCTCATTTAAAGGTAACTGCTCTGGAGCACCTATTGGTTTACACTCCTTCTGGTCACGCAGTTCAATTTAAACTACTGCCAAGAGTTGGGGTAGAGCCTGGTGAAGCTACATCAAGAACAGTGCCAGGTCATTCAGTACAGATACAGGATGAGGAGTTGCGAGTGAAAGTTGAACCTCTGCAGTGGTGGGATGTTTGCCGAAGAACTGATTGGCCTGAAAGAGAGGAATGCATTACGGGGATAAAACTTGGGAGACGAGTAGATGAGGAGACAGTTGTGGATACTTTTGATTGTGATGTTAATGATATTGGGGATAAGGAGTCTGTGAAACCACTCGAGCGTTCTCACTTGTACCTTGCCAATGCTGAGGTTCAAATCAACTCTGGAAGGATTCCAATCTGGCAGAAGTCTAAGGTATCTTATGTTTTAAAAGTGAGATTCCTTTCTTGTTGACATCTTCAATTATGTTTGTGATCCCTTTATTTGTCTAATAGATATATTTCTATACAATGAGTACCTCGGGAGCCATTGAACAAAATGGTACTAAAGATCTTACTGGAGGAGAGATTGAAATAGAGAAGTTTCCTGTTCACGAGGTCGAAGTTAGGCGGAAGAATTTGCTACCTGTTTCTGATCAATTCCATAGAGTGCAGCCCAATTGGAGTGACAGGTAATTTTGCTGGTGTATGATTGTTCTTTTTGTCTTGTTATAATTCATGTGATAAATATGAATGCATGTAAGAGAAAAGGGAGAGGTATGTGTTGCAAATGAGAGAGATCAAAAGTGATTGTATCTAATAAAACACTTCCTCCTGGTGTTAACTTTCAAAATTTGGAAGATGGAGTGAATATGACCAGGGTCTAACATGCGTTACGTTTCCAAAACTTGTCAGTTGTTCGTGCAAAGCTAAAATGTAGATGTAGTAAAGTAGATGTTGGTGATTCATGTCTTGTTCAGGTAGAACGTAGTAGGCGCTTGTTGTCTGGGTGTTACATTCTTCCAGCCTTTTTGGCTTGTTAGATATCCTGACAACATCCATCTTCACATTTTTCACATGCTTTATAACCGGTGGTTCTATTGCTTTGGATCACTTCCCTGAAAACTAGATCTAGACCCCGCACTTAATTCTGTTGGCTATCTTTTCCAGGGATCTTATTGGAAGAGGATGCTCGAGTTCATCTTCTGATTCTCATGAAGCTAAAGAAAAGTTTCTTGAAAATGCTGATATTTCTGGTGACAAGTTGGCATCATCTGGCAACCCAGACACTGGTAAGATAATTGTTGATACTGTGATATATTGTATGCTGGGTTAAGAGCAGGCTTCCTAATAGACCATTTTTATCTTCGTTTTATTTAGGTGGTTCTTATCCATCCATTCTCCAATCTGGGAATGGAAATTATGGGGAAAGAAGAGGGAGATCTTTTTTGGCGTCACCTCTACTGAATCAAAGCTCCATGAAGAATAATGTTGTTACAATACCTTCAGAACAACCTACCTCAGGTGTTTCTCTGGTTGAGGATAGTAATTTTTCAAAGAGTCTATCCACTTTAACTGGTGGTTCCCTTGCTGCTGATAGAACTATTGCAAAGGAGGTTCAGTCAGTGAACAGTGGTGGGGCCAGTGAAAGTTCAAATGTAAGTTCTAATCGTTCTGATCTGAGTATGAACATCCTTGATGAGGGACCAGTACATGACTCACTGGATTTTGAGCAGTTTTTCCAAGAGGGGTATTGTAAAGCATCACCTTTGAGCAACTTCCCTGAATCAACTGAAGTTGTAACTGATGTAGACAGCACCAACAGCCCCTGTGATAGGGAGAAATGTGAGGAAGATGGTGACGATGATGACATGCTTGGTGGTGTATTTGACTTCTCGGAGGAAGGTGAGAATATTTCACAACATGAACTCCTTGTTCACCTACATGTAAAATTTCCTTTTCTTTATAGTTTGTGATGGAGTTAAAGTTTTATCTTATTATTGCATTTGCGAAGGTGGCGTAATCATTTAGTCCTTTTCGGGAATACATTCAAATCATACTGACTACTTTCTAAACTGTATGACTTAATCTCTAGGCCCTCTTAACAACACGTTTCAGACTCTTTCCATTTTCCACGCAGTAGTGGTTCACCTGCGTGGCGTTTTTTGACATAATGTGGGTGTTTAAGACTGTTGGATTTTCTTTCCTTTATCGTTGCTGATCTTGTTAAATAAATATATCATGAATCTTGCTTTCATATTAAAAGTTGTTTATTTTCTTGTTTTGTTTTGAAGTGCATTGTAGTTCTCTTGTGTGTAAGTATAACAACGATCGCATCTCTCAAACTTTGTTTCAGTACTCATTGATACTATTATTGCAATCAATGGAACCTGATGGAATTAACATGTGCTGCATAACTTCATCTGTTGGATAATTGAAACCCGACTGACGCAGACAAGTTTATTGCTGCAGGATGATGGACCGTTTCCAGTTCTCCAGTTGTACTGGAGTAATGAGATCTGCCCTTATTTTCTAGATGTGGTAAAGAGAGCTCCGCCAAATTTGAGTGCGAAATTTAATTGATGAAGTTTCAGGTTGTCTTTTTTCGAGAATGAAAAATGCTACCGACTAATTGATACAAGTGATATAAATCTTTGGTTCGTCGTAGTGCTGCTGTGGCAAATGCCTGGTACCTCCCTTCTAATTCTCATGTAAATGTTGTAAATGGAAATTCAAAATAGGAAATTATCTGTGTGGACAGGTTCTTTTCGTGCTATATAACTTTGTAAATTTCATTCTTCAAGAAAAAAAAATAAAAAGCGGAAAATAAGAAATGACATTGTAATTCATTCTTTCGGTGTTGTGTGTATAAAATTTCTGCCAGGTGCTTTCATCTTCGACCTCAGATTGATATTCCTTTCTGGTCACTCACTCAAGGTTCTTCGGTATCTGTACTGGTGGTTCATATATCATGTTGGAATAAAACTCTTTGTTCATATACTTGGTTATTCTTGGGGTCTCTTTCTTTTCAATTGGACACATCTAACCCACCTAATCAGTTCACCACAAATTCTTTCTCATCAAATATTGGCGTATATTGTAACTTTTTCTTTATCGAATGACCTCAGTACTGTTTGACATGAGAAACTTGGTCGCGTATATCCATCTAAGGTGGATGTACTGTTTGTGTAATGATCAAGTCGTCCTGCTTTTGTGAACTTTGATATTTGTTTTACCCTAAAATGGCAGAAGTAAAAGAACAGTCCAACTAAGGTGGTTGGTTGCTTTCGTGACCAGTCGTGCTCAACTACTATTAGATTTTCCAGTATGATATAGGGAAGAGTAAGATAGTGAAGCTCCATGGCCAAAAAACCAGAGGCTAATTGCATAGTGACTAATTGCGTGGTGAGAAGTTCTTCACTTTGCAAAACTATGAATTTGTGCTTCTCATAATGTTCCAGGTGACAGATCGCCGGAATTTCCATGCTTTGTTCTTCTTTTTTCATGTCCATAGTTGACACTACTAGCTGTAGCTGTAAAAACTAAAAACATTGAACTTGGTTTCTTTCTTTGCTCATGTACATACTGCTGTTCAGCATCATTTATATATATATATATATATATATATATATATATATATATATATATATATATATATATATATATATATAATTATAAGAAAAAAAACCAAACAGTAAACAATCTGGAATGCTTCTATTATACTAGGATGTTTTGGACAGAAAATATTACAAGTACGTACAAGAAAGCGTTATTTAAATCTGAGAACCGCTGGATACAAATACTACCATGCAGCTTCTAATCCTGTTTAAATCTGAGTAAACAGATGAAATTCAGTAGCTCTATTTACTGTTCTGGGGCCACTAAGATTGCTGAAATCACTATATAGTACTGCTGGATATCTCATACATAGGTCCACATCAACACTGCCGACACAACAAGGTATATATCTACATGTTTCTCCTATACAATCGAAGATCAAACTAGACCGAAAAGTAACAGCATTACGTTTACGGGGATGTCTGTATGTACAAGGATACATTAGGAAGCTGTTTTCTGATCTTCATAAGCATGTACTAGACTCAACTAGACATAACGCATGGAGTGTTATACCATTTTGCTGGTGAAAACTTCAGGTTCTCAAACATTTTCTCTTCCATTTCATTTGGTAAAAGTTTGAAGGCAATGCCTTAATTTTCTCCTAGTGAAAATGGGTTTGGTTGCATTAGAGGAATCTCTGATTCACTGTTAGCTCCAACTTGAAACAGATAAGGAAAAAGACATATGCACAGTGCACATACCTGTGTGGATTTTCTTGTGTGTTTATGGCCTGCATTTGCATATGCATGTGTTCTTTTCACCACAGACAGCGAATGCTGAAAGATCGATTATGGCTACTTTTGAAGTTTTGTGATGAAAAACAGACGGAACAATAATGCATCATGCATGCTTCACCAAACTTGTGATGCACAATTTTTACAAGCCCATCGTTTCCTGCAAAATTTGAAGTTATTTCTTTAGTACATACATCCTACATTCTTGTTTTCTTGTGGCCTACACAATGGAGATGATGTGAGCTTTATATTGATGGCTGTGGTAGATCAAATTGAATTCAAGGGTATCCCATTTTGATGCCCTTGAGATCAATGAGAGAGGAGGGAATGCTGGATTAGAATCGTATTAGAGGACTGGTGAGTGGTCCTTTGTTGCTCTAGCAAAGCCATTTTGATTTGAATGATTGTATATGGTAGAGGTAAACATGTCAATGCAGAGGGGCTTCTCAAGGCATGCTTGGTCGGAAACGAAAACGATCCGGTTTGTCTTTTGAGGCCTTGCATTTGTCGTAGTCACTCATCAATGTGGTTTGGATTTTGCCTTCTATGAATGATCGATGGAGTGAGAATGAGATCCTGAGAATGATATCCTCAAGGCTTAAGGCATTGTAGCTGTGATTTGGGAACACACTTCTTCTTACCCTCTAGAAGACTAGAACCAAACAGAGATTTTAACAAATGTTCTATATATGCTTTGTGGAATTTTAGGTACCCTGAGATACAAGTTGGATTTTGTTTTCTTATTGTTTTACTTCTTTGGATTAGGTGAGGTTAATTTCTCCTATGACTGTCATTTGGGACACTTCAATCCAAGAGATATGAGACCTTTACTTTTAGAAAATCTTCGTTTGTTGATTTTGGTGACTTAGATCGATCTTTGTTACCCCCTTTAAAACACAAACGATACATTTTGCTCGACGAATTTTGTGTTTGTATTGAATTAAATAAATTTTAAATTTATTATGATATCATTACTCTACCGACATTCAGTTTAAAACGCGAACAAAATACTTATTTTCGGTTGCAAGTTATCCATTCTACTCAAATATAAACCGATGTTTGACAACGTGATTAGGTATCTTGACCACATGACATGATGATGATTTTGGACTAATTACATGTGAATTGCTTAAGCATAACTTATATTTCAAAGAGAGAAAGTGAAACATTTCTTCTCGAAACCAACCGTCCGTCCTTTCATTATATTGTTTCCTTTGATTTGCTAACTAATCATGAATGATAGGGGTGGGCATGGAGAAAATTATTGATCTTTCTTCTTTCTTCTTCTTGACCCAGACACAGACTTCTAATTCACGCGAGGGACCACATTAGCTTATTAGGCTCAAACAACCAACTTGAAGCAAAAGATTAACAAAGAATTGTATTCAAACTTGAAAGATAAGATGAATCTTATCCAAAGTTGTGACATGCCAATAAGTTAGTATAAATCCAATGGCACTGATCCCAAATCATGTATTGTGGGTAAATCCAGCAGATAGTTGAACATAAAAAGTTCAATCAATCTTATCAGCATCATAACAGAAATGACTTTCCCATTTGATTTCAATTATCAAGCATTGAAATGCAGCAACAGATGAAAACATCACACCCACCTCAATGATGCCTCAGAACTTGTGACCCTCTGCAAAGCTAGAACTTTTATCATGTTTCGTAGCATTTGATGCACTGGATTTTTTATTTGGTAAAAATTTATATCATAGTTAGTTATTTTGGTTGTAATATAAGTATCTGAATGAGATGTGTCGAGAACAATGAATAACTTACGAAAAAGACAACGAACCAGCGAAGCAAATATCTCGATTGAAGAAAAGTGTAGGGACATGTACTAAAACAAAGCAAGCATTAATTTCCTATGCTGAGTAGTCCCTTTTTAGTTACTTGGTATTAACCGATTATCGATATCAATGTTGTACTGGCCAATAATGAAACACCAACAACGCTTAACACAAACAATGATAGGAGCAAACAACCATCATTTAACTTATTTAACAAAAGAATCTTGAATAGATCATTGAAATGAAAAGCTTTTGTACGTCGTGAAAACTATTGTGAATTGAGGAGAAAGAGAGAGATGATACAAATGAAAAGGAAAGGTGCTTGGAGGAGTAGGTAAGATTAATCAATATATGTACCATATTGTCATATTAATACTGATATGCATTCTACACTATACCACCTTAATTTTTTTTTTTTTTTTTTTGAGAGATACAAAGATGTTAGAATGTCACTTTTCTTGTTTATTATGATGACATCTCTCTCTTTTTACAATTTTATTTTCTTTATGAAAAGACAAAGTCTAACAAATATATATATATATATATATATATATATATATATATATATATAAAATCTGGAAGATATGGATGTAACATGGCCTGAGGTCACTTTCTCATAATGTCACTTCATTTTAGATGATGGGTCTTGCATATGACTGTAGCTCTCTTCATTTTAGAGAGCAGATGGTATTCAAGTGGAAAGAATGTAGAGCACCAATATCTTTGAAATTTTGATGTAACGATGATATCTACGTTATTATCGTATTACATGTATGACATGATGATGTGTCGAATATACTTGATAATTTTTCTGGTCTTAGCCGCTATCATTTCTCCATATCCTCAGTTGAACTATTGGATTTGTATCATTGGCATCTGTCCAAATGATTTAGCATCTGATGACAGTATCATGGTATGAAATTACACAAGGTTAATGAGTGCTCACAGGAAAGTAGAACAAAAAACCAGCAAGAACTTCCAAGAGAGTGGACTAAGACTTCGAAATGATTACACACCCAAGGAGGCAAGGACAGGAAAAACCAGATAGTTTAATATTAGAGAGAGAGAGAGAGAGCAATAATTACTGAATTGAAGAATATGGGAAAGGATGAATGAATGGTACATGGCATCAGGTTTTGGATCTTGTGAAGCTTTTTAATTTTGGAAAATAAAGCTCAGTGCATATCTTATATATGTGTGTGTATTTATATGATATGTCAAGAAAAGGAAGAAAAAGAAAAACATAAAGAGAATTATAGGTAGCTGGTCCATTATGGAATACCAGAAAGAGCAGTGACTTTTGTGTTTGAGTACTATATATGTATGCATGTATAGCTTGGAAAGGTAGGATTTTGAAGACCCTTCCCTCCCTCTCTTGGGTATTGATGAGTATTCTCTTTTTAAAAGGGAACAAAGCCAAGAGATGGAATGAACCTTTAGATTTATAAGATCTGTGATACTAAGAGAGAGAGATTGGTAGAAGACCAAAACCTTGAGAGAGTTAGAGAGTGGTAGCTAACATGGCTGTGTCTAATTTGCAGAAGCAATATATTGATTACAAAGCCTCACTCTTTCACGAGGTCAGTGAAAATTATATAGACATATATGTGTTGGATATACAAGAGTTTGTGTGTCTTTGTTTTGGGGTTATTGGCATGGGTTTAGATGATGATGAGTACTTGTTGCAATTGGTTTTGTATGAAGGCGGTCCTTGACGAACAATTTGAACAGCTTCAGCAGCTCCAAGATGAGAGCAACCCACAATTTGTGGTTGAAGTGGTGTCTATCTTCTTCAAGGATTCTGAGAGAATTCTAAATGACCTGACCAAGACTCTGTAAGAATCAAAGCCTATATTCTGATCATGGATTCTACCATCAAGGCCATGTAGTTATGTCTTTGTTTCTTTTGGTGCAGAACTCAGCAGGATGTTGACTTCAAAAAGGTGGGTGCCAATGTTCACCAGTTGAAGGGTAGCAGCTCCAGGTACTTGGCTTGTTTTCTCTTTTTCATTTTTTGCTTCATTAAATCTGAAATCTGTTCTAGTTTGTAGGGTTTATCACACAGATATGCGTTGACAGAATTTTCATACTTTGGGATATTTTCTTGTTGAAGGCTCTTCCTAAGAAAACTTGAAGATGCTCTAATTTTGCTATACGTACTCAGCTCCTTAAACTGTAAAAAAGAAAACCTTTTTTGTAACCTCTTCTGTGTTTTTGCATTGAGTTTGATGAGGAAATGTGTTCTTGGAATGTATTACAGCATTGGTGCTCAGAGGGTTCAGAGAGTCTGCATTGCATTCCGTAACTTTGGTGAGGAGCACAACATTGAAGGGTGAGTAACATCGATATTTCACCACTATAATTTTGTCAAGTTATTCCTATATTCTCAAAACAGTAATACATTGTTAAACTTTTTGTTCAGGTGCCTAAAAACTCTTCAGCTAGTGAAGCATGAATGTGCCATTGTGCAAAATAAACTCGAATCTCTTTTCAAGGTAACTATTAATAAAAAGTTGTTCCATCATTGACAAGCCTTGGCCTCTATTCTAGCTCTTAGCTCTTGATCCTAAATCCTTGCTTAATCTTCTACCTTTTCACATGATAGCTGGAGCAACAGATTATGGCTGCTGGCAGTAGTGTACCAAGGTAATGAAGAATGGTGAGATGATCCTGTGAAGTAGTCATAGCAACAAGATCACAGAGTATGTAGCTAGCTAATTTGCAGAGAGGCTTGTTTTAATGTCGTTTCTCTTTCCCTCCTATTTGGTTTGCGCATCCAATTTTCTTGGTGCTCAAAGAACCTTGTTCATTATGGCTTAGATTGTGAATGGATCTTTCTACCTCTTAATTTTATGACATTTCCTATATGCAAATGTGCTTATAATGACATATCGCAGTTAAGTTACAGTTTTTCTCTATAAACTCAAGTTTATGCATTAACAAACATTACTTCCTCATGAAGGGATTCTAAGTGCATTGACAGGAAGCATTTGCATTTTAAACAGAAATTATGTGCTTTTTATGAAAGCACTTCCACCAGAAGTGCTACTAAACAAAATCACTTCCATTGTAGCACCGCGAAACTGCTCCAACTATAGATCTCATGGAAGCTGATAATGTTCTGGCAGAACCAATCCATAGCAGTTCATGTTCATTAGATAAGACTTCTGGTGTGACTCTGAAATTTTATTTTATAGGTTATACCATTATGAAATGAATGTGTCCCATACATTATCAAAATCAATTGACCTATTCTCCCCAAACTTCAAGATTTGAAGTTTTTATATAGAGCTGAATATTCCAACATTTTGGATCAATGAGTTTCAAGTTCATGTGAACAACATGCAGGTACTCATGCATTGAGGACTATCCAGTTCTCACATATAATCAAATGTATAAAAGCCCACCAACCAAGGCTTGTACTATATATTATTCAGCATGCTATAAGTCGTAGAATTAGTTTAGATGGACAGTGATAATTCTATATTAAGTCAGCCTTAATCCCATGTTCTGTATCACACATACATTCAATGTATGAACAGATGTATAAGGTCCAGTTACAGATCCAGTATTTTATCATGGCATCGGATAATAATATTTACATTTATACAGTTTATACATGCATGCTGTAGTTTTTTAATCCTACCAAATCTCAAAGGATCTTCTATGTATGATCAGTTTATGCATCTGTTTATGATTTTCCTTGCTTTGTGTTTAGAATAGAATAAAGAGACCACATCACTCGAACCAACCAATTTGATTCTTGTTTAGAGGCCTAACAAGAAATCTCCAAACAAATGGACTGAAATGAGAGTAGTATAATAAGTTCGAATCCTCCATCCCCCGATATTGTTTCATAAAATAGTTGGTGCTTACCTATGAGTTAAAACATTAGCAAATTGGTCATGGTATGCATTATGATTTACACTAGATAGGATCTTCACTATTTTTGCTTGTTTTTGGTCATCAATAAGCATCTAACCGATTACTACTGATTCGTCTCTCTCTCAGCTACAACCTTGAAGGGAATGAACTTAAAGGTCTTGAGAATGATTGCTGTTTCCAGCCAAGGTCACAGCACCAAGTATCTCTCCCAACAAAACATGTCTTAAAAAGAAATGAGGAAAAAATAAAAAGAAGTAAGCTATTGTAAAAGTTAGAAGGATAGATTAACTATATAGGACAACTGAATTGAAGATTACCATATGCAGCTTCAGGAGTCCTATGCCTACTTGTAAGCTGCTGCTACTGCTGCTATGTATTGAGAATGTTCAGGAAAGAACAGACTTGTAAAGTTTGGAATCGAAAGCTGCTTCCGCAGCCAAAGGGTCGAGAAAAATGTTAAACTCTGCATATTCATTTGAAGCAACAGTGAAAACATTCCCATGTTCATTATCATTTTCATCAGCAATGTGTCCCCAAACCGCCAGACAATATATACTTCCTGCAAAAAATATCAGTCATTTGGCTTTAGGACAGTCACTTGATGAAAATTAAGTTCCTTCTGCTTTCTGTAAAAGCAAGTTCCGTTCCCATGGTACTTGTACCACTGAGTCTTTGTTTTCCTCAGAAAGAATTATTTTGAGGTTGATCAATTCCGCAGGTAATTTAGCGGATATAGAAGAACTTGAAAATCCCCAGCAGTACTCATATCCATGTCAAAAAACTGGTCTAATCATATTGCTTTTCTTTCCAAAACTTGATTTTTGCTTTTGAACTACTCTTTCATACTCATCAGGCAGAAACTGCGCTGATCTAGTGTTACCAAGTCATGCAGTTTGCTTATTAGGTCGATTTATAACCTGCATTCGAAAATAATTGAACCAAGTTATCCCAAGGAAAGATCAAAAGATCAAAATCACTTGTGTACGTAATGTTTGTCATACGATTATTTCTGAAGGAGTTCACTTCCTAGAAACTTTTATAGCTATTATCTCTTTCGTAGGCATATTCTGGTAAATGTCACAATTTGACCTTGAAAATTTATGGTTCGTGATACTTGGCCTAACAATCAGTTACATGAGGAATATCTTTTTTGGGATTCTCTTATAATGCGTAACGTAGAGAGATCTGATGAGGGTCATGGAGGAGAAAATGAATTTGCTGAATGGAATATGTGAACATTTCAGCGGTCACTTCGATCAAATAGCATCTTATGGAATTTCAGATCTCCCAAATCCTCTCATCAGGATGGGGTTTGATCCCAAAGTTAAATTTACAGAAGAATGGAGTGCATAATGGTCATGTTCAGGTAGGACTGCAAGACAATGTCAGGTACATTAGCACAATACATGTATAATACATGTCTGCTATAGACTTGTAAAATTATTAATTTCTTGATGACTATAGTCTAGGCCTGAAATTATCAAGTACTTGCAGGAGTTTCGGGCAGTGCTAACATGCATGTACGATGATTACACACGTACAGAAGGAAACTGGTTCGGAATATGTTATCTGTTCTTGTTGCAACAGAAGCTAAGGAAGCTATATTGTGCGTCAAATGTATATTGTTTCTGTTCAAATGCAGCAAAGAAATTAGATTACATTTCACATATCCTTCTTGTCGCAACTAAAGGAACAAGTGTGACTGGAATGCCAGAATTAATGCAATACTTGTTTCTTTAACCACATGGGGTTCGATAGCACCCCATGACATATATATGCTCAATATTTTTCTTAAGGTGAAGATTAGTCATGAAAAAATGGCTTAATTTGTGTGTGTGCCTAGAACAAACACACTGATGGAACCTGTAGATATATATTGCATCTGGTTACATGAGGGAGGCTAGGAAAGCCTTGCGTATGCATATAGTTTGTATTTGTGTATAGAAGACCCTATATATTTCCCTGGTGGCCGGAATTGCCTGTCTATATCTGCAACAACCGGCCATTGATGTGCCCTGCAAGTAATCAAAACGCAACATATGCTAGCATTCGTTGAAACATAATTAATGTGAAGCAAGTCACACAGACCTGGTCGATAATAGGTGATAACCCCCAAATTTTGGAAAAATGGTACCATTAGGCAAGATGCCACCTTCACCTCCCACACGAACAGCAATGTCAGTCTCGATCCATCATGAAAAGGACGTAATCCGCAGCGTGCTCGGCATCGCTCCATGGATTGAGTTAATAGTGATCGCCGGCAGTTGTATGCACCAACTTCAAGAGCAAGAACATCATCTGTAACGACGTTTGTGTCTACAAGAATGCGGTGAGGCTCACGAGCTTGTTCGACATCATGGAGTTGATTCATCATTAAAGTTGGCACAACTAGAAGTCCAAATAGTGCAGTGCTTAGCATCCAATGGACTCTAAATCCCAGCAACATTGATGCTAATCCCTCTACTATATCATATTTATGTTTTCCAAAATTCAGCTACATATAGACAAGAACTTAAATCTTTTGTTTTGTATAACAAATTGGCATTTGATCTAGTGGAAAAAACTTTTTTTTTTCTCCAATAAGATGTTGGTAGCCATTTCGGCCTCACATGTTTCATTTTGTTTTCTTTGATCAATTTTGTGTACATCAAGTACGTGGAGTTCAATGCTAATAAGAAATAAGAAATTTCCAGCTCAAGAAATTATTATTTTGTTACAAATTTGCAAAGTGTGATACGTTATAGTGTCATCACTTAATCGAAATAAATATTCATCAATGACGTAGACGTGTTACAAGCACGGCCATGAATCACATGATGGTAGAAACAATACCTAACCAAATAAGAAAACACATGAACGAAGTTTCATTAAGCTAATCAAACGTAACAGATAAAGTCGCTCTAGCTATTTTCGACACAGTAAATAAATCCGAAAATGAAAAATTATGTGCGAGATGATGACTTGTCACCCAAAACACCAATTCAAACAACCAATGTGGACAAACAGTAGTGTTCACATGGTCACCTAGTAACCAAGAAAGTCATAGTCAGTTACCGTTGGATGTAAATCCAAGCGTGTGAAGTATTATTTTAAAGTTAAATTGTTTTGTTTTTCACCCTTAGATTTACATCTAACGGTGACTAACCATGATTTCTTTAGTTATTAGGTGACCATATGAACAACACTGTATGGACAAAATGGAGACGCATGTCCTCGAGCCACTCTTCCAACATCTCAAAAAAGAAAAATAATACCAAAAGAAACAAAAATAGAAACCACCCAAATCTCTGCTGGGCCTCAACTCGGCCCCAAATTTTGAAAAACCAAATCCATCCGCCCAGAAATTCAAAACGACTCTCTCAAGTGTCCTCATAAATATATACGTCACTTCCCGATTAATCCCCAACCCTTCATTTCCTTCCACAAGAACCCTAGCAAAAACCCTAATCCCCAATCCTCACAAATCCCACATTTCCCATCACAAAATGGCCAAAAAGAAAGCGACCCATCAACCCAAAGACACCACTAAACCAGACCCAGAACCACACCACCACACCCAGCACCACACCACCACCACTACCCAGAAACCCGCCGCCGCCACCATGGACGACGGATCGTCGGAGAAGCTCGCCAACCTCAAATCTTTGAACTCTCTGCTGCTGAAGGAGACCCTCGACCGGAGGCAGCAGGTGGAGGCTCTGGTTAAGGCCAAGAAGGGTTTGGAATCTGAGCTGAGTAAGTTTGGTGATGAGAAGAAGGCTTTGGAGATTGAGTTGGGTGAGAAGAGTGAGGAAAGTTGTGTTCTTGAGCTGGAGAAGAGTGTTTTCGGGGTTTTCGTGGCGGCCCAGATGGGTGCGATTGAGAGGGTTATGAAGGATAGAGACGATGAGGTTGAGGTTTTGAGGAGGGAGGTGGAGAAGTTGTTGGGGAGTGTTGAGAGTGAGAAGGGGAAGGTGAGTCGAGTTTGTTGGGAGAGAGATGTGGCGAAGGGGGATTTCGATGGGCTTGCTGTGGAGGCGAATGGGTTGAGGTTGAAGGTGGTGGAGATGGAGGAGAGGGAGAGGTGTGCGGAGGAGGAAGCGGAGAGGGTGAGGTTGCAATGCCGGGGGCTGGTGGAGGAGAAATGTGAGAAGGAGAGAGTGGTTGAGGCGATGATGAGGGAGAAGGATGTGGCGGAGAGGAAGCGTGGGGAGTTGGAGAGTGTGGTTGAGGATTTGAAGAGGGAGATTGGGAGGATTGCGAGGGAGAAGAATGAGATTGATAAGGCGAAGAGTGGGCAGGAACTGATGGTTTCATGCTTGGAGAAAGAGGTGGGGAAATTGAATGAGGTTGGGTTGAGTTTGAGGGCAGAGAAGGAGGGGTTGGAAAAGAAGGTTCTGGAGCTGGAGGACTGTGTTGGTGAGGCTGCAGCAAAGGAAAGGGAAATGGAGAGGGAGATTAAGGCCTTGGTGAAAGAGAAGAAGGAGAAGGAGGATAGTGTTGAGAGATTGAATGAGGAAGTGAAAACGCAGAAGGAGATATTGGATATGGTTACTGAGGAATTAAGGAACAAGGAGCAGAGACTCAAGGAAGTAGCTCAGAAGAAGAATGAGATTGAGGAGGCAAAGGCCAATCGAGATGGTGAAGTTGCTGAGCTGAGTAGACAAGTGGGTGAGCAAAGGGATGTTATATTTACTCTGCGAAAATCCTTCAAGGAGCAGGAAGAGAAGAATGCTGAGTTGGTTTCTCAAGTTAGTCAATATAAAGAAACTGTTGAGCGTATTAAGCAAGAGAGGGCTGAGGCTCAGAAAAGTTTGGCTGAGCAGAAAAAGATAGTGGAAGATTTGAAGCTGATTGTTTCCCAAAGGGAGGAGAAGGTTAAAGAAATAGAGCAATTGTTGGGGAAACTGAGGAGTGAGAGTGATAACATTACTGAGAAGAAAAAAGTGATGGAAAGCCGCTTAGAATCATTGGCAAAGGAAAATGATATCATGCAGAAGAGCCTTTCTGATGCTCAGAGGGAAATTCATGATTGGAGGGTTAAATATGAATCGGCTGGGAGGAGCTCGAAGCAAGCATTGACTATGTTGAAGAACACTGCAGCATTCCTAGCTTCTCAGTCTGAAGGGAAGAAGGAACTGTCTATCAAGGAGAAGAACCTCGGAGAAGAAGTTCAACAATATGCAGCGGAGTTGGATGCCATACAGAGTGCTTTCAGAAACAATGAGAAGATGGTTGAAGACTTGAAGCAACAACTGGAGTCGGCTGTGGCCCAGGCACAGAAGAGGAATAATTTGTGGAAGTTGATGTCGTCGGCAGCAACCATTATTGCTGCAGCATCTGTTGCGTATGCTGCTAAAGGTCGCTGAGCGGCTCACCTGCTGAGGCAATTTTGTTATAACAACTACCTTGCTATCTTGTTCAAGGTCTACTTGACGACACCATGGATATCATGTATGTCCTTTTTGAACTCTGATCTAGATAATAAATGTCCATTTCTATTACAGCCTTACCTTCTTTTCTACTGCTTTTGATCAATGAGATATCAGTCATCTTAAGTTGGACTAGTGTTCTGACCTTAATATTGACATGGTCAGAAATCCATCTTCTATTTCAGTATTCAGTCGACTATGATGCAATTGGTGTTATTTGTTGGTTTTAATATAGCTTTTCTGGTAAGAACTTCGGTCCTGATCATGGTTCTCAAGATGCTGGTTATCATATTTCTCCAGGGTCAGTATGCTTATCATACTTCCAGTCCTTGCATCAATTTGAGACAACTTCATAATTCAATCAAAAACAAATGTTGTAGAGATTCAATGTTTTAGGATTACAAATCAATATGATATCAATTGAGAAATCTTAAAACATTTAAATTGCTGTAAGTTGTAGCAGAGACTTTCAACTTGATCTTAGGAATTTCTTGTTTATGTCAAGTTTTGGCTCTTGGATGAATGAAATTGCTTTGGCAAACTTGAAACTAGGCTGACTGGTTTATTCTTTATCTTCTTCTGCCCAGTCACTGAGAAAGTAACTTGGAAATTAAAAAAGAAAAAAGAAAACTGATTCTTTGTTAAACTCTGATGCCTTCTGATTCCTATGAATAGCTGATATATGGAAAGGAGAAGCCCAAGCCTGTCTAACCTAGTGTTCCCAAGTTGCCCGTATACCCATAACCCATTAACCCAGTTTCTTTTTCTTTTGTTTCATTTGGGGAATCCTTTTGTGTGTAGGAATGGTTCTCTAAAAACCTTATCAAGTGATGTGGGAAGTGAAAACTTGCTCAGTTGATTGTCTATGCTTTTCTATGCATGGTATGTTACACTGGCAACTTTTTCACACCAAAGGAAATTGAATTCTAATCTAGCTTATTCCCAACCTAATTTTTCAACCCTACCACTTAGGCTTAGTTTGATATTGTGGTTTAAAAGCTCAATTTTTTAAAAACTCAACCTGCTTCTAAAATCGTGGTTATTTAAACTAAAAAGTTATAGATAAGCACATTTTAAAATTTTATCAAACAGAAAATCTATCTAAAATAATGATTATAAGTGATTTTAATTTCCAAAACTCAATACCAAACTGGGCCTTAGACTAACACTAAGTGGCACTTGCATAATCAATTTTATAAGACTCGTTCACTTGTAAGTGCCATATTTAGGAACTATGATTCAGTGGTGACTGAATCATGTAATCTAGGAACCATAAAGAAAGAGAAAAAAATCATGTAATCCAGGGTAAGAGTATGCTTATGTAAGCAATTATCAATCAAATTTATAGTAGATGACGATTGCTCCAACATCATTAAGTTTGTCTCTTACACTGAACTAACCGGATTTGACAAAAACATAATCATAATCCTTGTATCACTTTTAATTAATGGGTTTCTTTTTTGAAAGCTTTTAGCCATCAATTTTAATAAAATCCAATCCAATTGTCTGTTTCTCTTTCATTAATCAAACTAATTACAGGGTGTGTTTGTTGTACAAAACTTTTCATAGTTATGAGAATTTTTCATCAAGACAATGCCTGGTCATGTCCTTCTCACAAGCTTAGCTGTTGCTCACCATTGTACTAGTTTTTATATCCTTGTGAAAAGGCACTACCCCAGATTAGATTGGACCCTTTGTTTGATTCTATAGTGGTCCCTAATAAAATGAAATGAAAATACAATCCTCAAATGCCAACCACCACTAAAATACAAGACTTTTCCTTTAGATCCAAGCCAATGCATGCATATTTCCATTCCACCATCAAAGAAAAGCTCCAATTTTTCATACTTGGAGGAAGGCCAGGTTACTTTCATGAATTGACAAGGATGACCTAACTAGGTCTCCATCACTGGCCAAAAAGATACTAAAACACTTGTATCATCTAGTAATGTAGACAATTAGGATGCGTAATCCGGTTGAAATTCTAATTCCGGGCGACTCTGATGAGGACATAAGATCATCTAATCTCAAACTCCTATGATTTTCGGCGACAAAGATGACCTAACCCGGTCTTGATTACTAGTCCAAACAATACTAAACATTTCAATCATTTAGCAAAATAGACAATTAGGGATGCATAATCCTGTTGAAGCTCTCATGAGAATGATGAGATCAATTGTTCTCAAAAGTTTATGATATTTCATGTTAGACAATCACGGAATCTCATTTTATACGTGAGGGACAAAGATACGATTCGACATGTTTCATCGTTCATAGAAAAAACTGCTTTTTTGAAAGTTCAAAGATAACACACATCCTGCTCCACATTTCACCTCGTTTCAAAAGCAGAAGGATATGCAGATGCTTGGGTTGAATATGACCTGTTAGACAAAACTGTTTCTGTGTGGTCATATATTATACTCCTTCAGTGCTTGTAAAGTTTGTCCTTTCGGCACTTGTTTTTTTTTTTTTTTTTCTTTCTTCTTTTATGCTAGTCCAAAGTCACTACCTGTTCTTCCTCAATTATATTCTAACTCCACCATCCACGTTTTACATATGGTTATGCATATGTTCATTTAAACTCACATTACAGAGACTTCAAGCAGTAAAGCTTGAATGGAACCTGCACTATCAATCTGTTTCAGACTTTCAGAACAATAAACCAACCAAGCATTAACCATCCAGATCTCAAGGATGAAGCTAATGAGGCAACAATAGTTTTAGCTTCTTCATTCTCAAGGACTAGACATAAGAAACTAATGCAATTAATCAATAACACATGAATAACAGATATTATTTATTACAATAGCACCAGCTGATACACACTTCCTATACATATAAACAATACAACATCATGATAACATGGAAGCTTAAAGCTTCTCCATCCACGTTCAGAAATTAGCTATATATATATAACATTAGCTAGTAACAGAAGTTGGAGTGCTGAATTCCAAATCAGTGGGACTGCTAAACACAGTTAAGTAGATCCTGCTGTCTGCCAAGGTTATCCAACCAAAATTCCCGAAAATTTTCAGAAACTCTGATGTCCACCAGAACAAACGATGTCAGACCAAGAACCAGCAGCCACCAGTGCCACAATTATCAATACAACAGTGAATATTCTAGCTACACAAACTTACACACTGCAAACAAACCCTTCATTAGCCAGGGCACAATGTCAAACTTACGTTATATATCACGTGGCATGTTGACGCAGTCAATCTTATTAACAATCAGAACGCACAAAGCTACTCATCTCATTCATCACGGTGTGGTAATGCACAGTGTTTGGCAACAAGTAAAAACCAATGGTGGCCTGTTCGAGATATAGAAGTTTGACGTCCTGGCCAGCATCCTCGAGTCCTTTTGCATAAGCTAGTTGCCAGTCCTGAACAAGATCCAAACCAGCCACCACAACAAGGCTCCTTGGGAACTTGACACCTTTAACGCTTATACCCCTTGGGCCAAATGGATTACATGCATGATGGTCCCTATCTTCTCCTTCAGGGAGAAATGCTCTCCAATACCAGTCCCGGTCTTGGATAGTGACAAAGTATTTTCCATCCAGGCGTATCTCAGTTGCAGTTCTCTCTTGCCCACCAAACATTGGGTTGAGCAGTATGTTACCCAACACATCAATTTCAGAATCTGCTGCTCTCAAAGCAACATTGTGTACAATGTTGCCACCAGAGCTGTCACCAGCCAGATAAATGTGAACTTTGGAGTCCTTTGTACTTTTAAGCCAGGACCGGGAGTTCACCCACTTCACCGTTGTCCATCCATCATCATAGGCACATGGATATCGGTGTTCAGGTGATCGACGATAGTTCACCGAGACGACAACAGCATTGCAAGCCTTAACAAGTCTGCGGCACATAATGTCATATATGGCACTGTTGGCGGATGAGTGAGCAAAGCTTCCACCATGGAAGAAAATAATGACAGGAACAACCTCATCCTCCACAGGCTTCATGAGATCAAAAATGGTCAGGTTTGGCGGGGCATCAGCACTAGCGGGTCGATAGACTCGAGTCAGCAAGCTAGTTTCTCTGTCAATGATGACATCAAATGAGAAAACCCCTTCAACTGGGATTGCATTGGCCGGCTCTCTCCGGTCAAGAAACTCAGCCAAGTGGCGGTTAAAATCCCCGTCAGGGCGACGGAGAAGGGTGTAGGACAACTTGAAGTTGGAGATCAGCACCCAAGTGTTCAATGGCACCACCATCTGTAAACAGCACAAAATCCCCGATAATTCATGAGCTAATTTCACATTCCCAAATCCCAATGGAACAGCATAAGTATGACCAAAAATCAATAACTACAACCTAAAGTCACTAATGAAAACAAACCATTTTGCTATGATCTGCAGCATTGTATACACAAAACACTAACAACATCTGAAGCATATCCCCATAAAGCAGAGGAGCTGCTGGCTATAGAAAACTGACAAACCTAAACCCCATTATCACATCTCCAAGTAAAACATTCAATTACCAAGCTTTCTTGAAATCAGCATAATTACAAATGACAAACCCACAACTCTAAAATCCTCACCAAATCTCCACACTAGTGTATCAACCAAAGCAACTAAGTCACAAACTTGGATGAAGTCAAACAAGCAAAACATTTAAAACCCAACTCAAAACAAGAACGACATCACATAACACAAACAACCCACCAAGCCAAACAAACAAAAACACCCAAAATGCAAAGCAAAGCTCATCAATTTAGTCAAGACACAAAAAGTCAAAGATGAAATGGCACACCTTGGAGTCAAGATAGTCATGGTCATGGTCCTCCCCATCAGCCATTTCAGGACCAGGTAATCAAGAACAAGTTAACAAAGAAGAGAGAAGAGAATCAGAGAGAGAGCTAGAGAGGAACCCAGTTCAGAGAAGAGAATCAGATACTCAAAACACGACCAGCCAAGGCGAAGCGAGCTCAGCATTTAAACACAAAAAGGACCGTACTTTGTTTAACCCATTGGTCCCAGACAAAAAAAAAAAAAAAAAAAAAAAAAAAAAAAAAAAAACCACAACCCCTAATCTCCAGGGTTTCTTTCTTACTAAACTCCATGTGGTAGATAAAGCGTTAGAGAAGAAGAGCAATCATTATAACAGAGCCGGCGCACTTCAGCAGATTATTAACCGGTTTTGCTAACGTGAGCGGGGGAGGGTTCGGGTGGAGAAGAGAGCGAGGGAAAAGGGACAAAGTGAGCGGCCGAAAGATACACGGTGGAGTGGGGGCCCACCTGATCTAAATTTCGGTAATTAGTTTTAATTTTGGGGATTAATTAGGATTATTTAAAAAACGAAAAGGTTTGTTTAAGGAGCGTGTGGTGGAAGAAAGAGCACGTGAGGACAGGCCACAAAGGACTGACTGTTAAAGTCTCGATATTGCCCTTGGTGTTGGGGTGTATTTACACTACTGTCATTATTTAATGTGGGAGGAGATATTTTCTTTTGTCATTGTCCAATGGGTAAACCTTAAACCATTATTTGGCGTATCTCAATTTCTCTAAAATTGTCACACGTCTTGAATCTTGATAATGCTTTCCATCTCTACTTTGGAGTTTGGAATATAGATTCTCATGCCTGGTAAATACAATGTATCAATTCTATAAAGTTGTGTTTGATAGATTTAGAGGATTTTGATTTGACTCGTTTGAGTTTGGGTTGTTGTGATTTTTTTTTTTAATTATTGTTATACCTATGAAAATAATGGGTCTGTGAAAAATTGTACTTTTACAAGTGTTGTCAACCTATAAATAATTTTTTTTTTTTTTTGAACAGGAATGAAAGTGGCTTCTAAAAGCAACATTGAGACTACTTCTACAATCTGCTGCATTATTGATTTATTTAATTCACTAGACGCTAAAATCTAGTTTTAATAAAGTCTGATCGTTTAAAAACAAAGCAAAATCTCAAACGAGACCCTTGAATAGTTTTTCGTGAGATTTGTGAGCTTTGACACCCTGTGTTTATTGGTTGAAATGTCAAGTTCATTCGTAACATTGGTCGTTACAACACATTTGTTCGCAAAACTTTTGAAACCTTGTGTGAACATATAATGAGTTGGGCTAACTCGCTAAGAGTTTTCTTAACATGAGCTTAATTTAGAGGTATTAGGTACTATCCTTTTGTAGCTAAATTTTGAAAGAATAAGCAAAGTTTAATTGGAGATTGAAAAAAGTATTTGGTTGTTATGAAATAAAACCAAAAAAATTGCTTTTTGTGAGCATACAATTGCATGTGACTGTGATTGAACAGTCCAACAGTGCACCAAAACTGGGCTTTATACTTTTTCCTCTCCCAAATTCCATTTTTCCACTTAAACAACAACTCACAATTAGTCATTTTCATTAATACGTCTAAATCAAGCTAAACTTAGCTAAACCTACTTTTTATTGAAAGCAAAATACAAGCTTCCACCATTTATCCAATTTCCATACTATCCTTCTTTTCTAACATTTCTCTTTTTGAGTTTCGACTTAAAAAAATATGATGTAAATACAAGAGTTTCGACAAGAGTTTTTAAAAAAATCGCGGCAGCACTCTCATCCAAACAAATACAAGTTTGGAGATCTTATGAAATCTGAGTCGATATTGCTCATATGATTGCATGATTTTTATCTTGGAGATAATAATACAAAAGTTCGGCCAGAAGTTGCGTAGGAAGCATTCCATAGATGATAGATGTGAATGAAAGAAGCTCCAAAAACCTGGAAACCTAACATGATGACCAGAAACTTGATGAGACAGTAGCATATGCATATAGAACCAATGCAATTGCCATTGCCTTGAAGAAACTGACTAATATACATGTGATATCTTCTTTCCTCTTGCAGCTACGGACTCGATCAACTTTCATTGTGTTTCTCTTGTCAGATAAACCAAAACACATGTATGTGAGTGTGTTTCTCTTGCAAAACTATACCTGACTTTTGCCCACCCCACATCATTCAATTCAAGTCGATAAGGTTGATCAGTTTTGATTTGTCATGGTCGCAGAGTGCATGTAAGTGGGGGTTGGGTGATGAACCAAAGATAGAGTTGGGAGAGCGAGAAAGGAGTAACGCACATAAAGTGTTCGGTGAAATGTTTCAAAACAGCTAAAGTAAAGACAATTGAGTAAATAGCACTTCATCTTTCGAATAAAGTCGATATGGTTGATCAGTTTTGTTTTTGTCATCTTCTTCATAGTGCATGTAAGTGGGCTTTGGGTGATGAACTTAAAATTAGATTTGGGAGAGTGACATAGAAATTGCACGTTGAGTGTTTGGTAATATATCTCAAACAAAACCATAACATGCAGTTGTTCGTTTTGGTCTTAGAAAAAATAATCTATGTTTTCAGTAAAAGTTTTATAAAAATGTTTTAAAATATTGACTATTTAGAGCCGGATATCACTAATGTAGTTACTTAATTATTACTGTGGGTCTTGCGTAATGTTAATTTGATTCAAAATTTGAATATTCCAAGAGTATTATAAAACAAGTTTGAATCTTGACAGACAGACAGTCTCAATTATTTACTTCAGCTACTATGTACTCATGAATTTGATTGCTTTTGACAAGGTAGGGAAGCCACTGGCCTAAATGCATGCAGAGTATACAGTGAAATAGTACACACGAGCAATGAAGCAACCAAATGAATGAACAAGCACTTGGCATCTGGTTCTCTCAATTCATCAGTCACTGTCTATGAACTTCACTCTCATTGGTGTCTACTTTCACTCTCTCCTATTATTGCAACCCACTGGGTTTGGAAGCATTGTGTGTAAGTGTGAGGTCAACAATTTGGAACTGTTCTTGGATTCTTCTGGGTTATCATTTCTCCTTCCAAATGCAAAGGAAATTGGAAGTAAAGACATCATCATCTACTCCTGGCATCTTCCTTCTTTGCTTGTTTGTGTATGCATGGCCCAGGATTCAACACCACCCTTCTTCCTTTTTTTTTTTTTCCTATCACTTTTGTCTCTTTTCTCTGCAACTTCGGCTCTCCGGTCGACGGCTTAACATCTTGGCCCTCCTCCTCATCACTCTTTCTTACTATCCCGACTGTAATGTAATAATGGCAATTCGCGTTTATGTGTCATATCAGAAATCATTCTAACTACGTTTGAAATAAGCTTGAAGTCGATCCGCCGATAATTGAACATAAACACTGAGATATTACATGGCAGAAGAGAAGACAATTAATATTTAGTGTGAAACCATGTTAATTAGTTGGCAAAGTGTCAACATCATCTATAATCTAAATTGTATTATGAAAAGGTTAGAGACAGACTGCAATACAAACATAATCATGTGTTAGCCCAATTATGTTAACCTCTTTTTTTTTTTTGTCACCAATGTCTTGATCAGTGTTAGGTCAAAAGTTACTGATTTATTTTCCTAAATCTTGCACTTTTGCTTAACATTTAGGTTTTTATTATATTTGTCTGGAGGGTAAGCAAGAAAACTAATCTCTCTTGGCGGAACGGTTGTTGCTAACCAAATAAAGTTGGGTTTCAAACTTTGGAGGGTTCCTACTTTGCATTCTCTCGAGTACTTGGATAGTTGAGTTTGCCAACTCAACCATCCTATGTGGTTCCTTTTGTGAACACAAACACTACGTTATTTACTTGACGCAACGAGTGGCATAATTAAATGAAACTAATTAGTCATTCAAATGGAGGATTCCTAACCATCCTGAAGGGTAACCCAAAAGACTAAACAGTTTTGGCGGAAGGGTAAACCATGACTAGAGAGTCTGTTGCACCGAAACGCCATTTCACTTGCGTTTCGCATTTCAGAAACGAAACGCTCCAAAACGCGACCGAAACGCGTTTTTACAAAAACATTATTCTGAAACGCCACCGAAACGCGTTTCACCTTTAATGGAAACATTTTGTGTAATTGTCCCCGAGACGCGGGGGCAAATTTGACCAAACCTTTGTTTGGGTTTGGGTTTGGGTTTGGATTGACTATTATGTGATAAAGTTCTCTGTTATTTGTATTGTAATTTGATAATGCATGCTTGTTTGGATTTGGATTCATGTTTTTTTATTAATAAACTATTTTGTTGATGTTATTTTTTCAATTATATCTATTATAATAAATATTATATGTATTTTAATTTTGACGTTTCCTTCACGTTTAGTATCAGACTATATTTTGATTTTGACGTTTCCACGTATCAGATCGTATCGGAAGCCGAAACTCGTTTCTGTTTCCATGCAACATGTAGTAGAGACTAATTTCTCTTCAAGAGGATTCCCCAACCCTTCTGAAGAGTAAGCCAGAAGACTAGTCTATTTCAGCGGAACGCTTTTCGCTAATCACATTCACCTATCAAGTTGAGTTTCAAACTCAGGTGGAGCCGTGGAGGGTTCATACCGTGCATTCGTCCCGACACTTGGATAGTTGAGTTGTCAACTCAACCACCCCATATGTGGTTCAATCATATAAGCTTTTGTGAACACGAACATTACCATATTTACATAACGCAATACGAGTAATATAATTAACATGAAGTAGGTTATTCATGCAAATTGGCAGCAAATACGTGTCATTGTTATTTGAATTGTTGTAAATTGGTTTGGAAAGTTAAGTTCTACCTAAACATAAGTAAATGCTCGAGATTCTTATCGACTATGAGTCACAATCGTTCTGATGACATATACCGTGTTAAATGTCATGTCCTCCCTTTTGACACAATTATTCTGAACGTGAAGGTATCATATGACACATTTATGATTCAAATTTAGTACAATAATTTGATATCTCACACTCACAGCTGTATGTCTTGTATCATTTTTGAATAACGTTATCATGTTGATTTTTTTCTCGCCTTTATGTGCTTACGGGTTTTGTTTTGTTGTTGGTTTTAGACAAAAGTTAAATCGTATTATTGATTAGGCGTTGGTAATGAAATTTGTTGTGTTGTGAGAGGCTAACCGTGCACACATGGGAGACTACTAGAAGCAATGAAGCATGATCATGGAGGTACTCGTAAAATCGACACTAAATATGGAATCCGTCTCTTCTCAATCAACTCAAAGGGCCCTTCTGTCCTAGGATCAGTAGGATGTTGTATAGTCTCATCAACTATGCTGAAGTGAAAAAAAGGGCCAGTGAAAATTGTGCAGTTCCATGTGAACCACGTCATTGATGCAGCTCAAAGATTCCGTAGTGGTCTGCTTGTGGGGAAGAGATGATACCTTAGTACATTCTCTTTCTCTTCAGGAACAGCGAGCCAAATTATATGCTCCGTTGAAAAAAGTAATCCAGATTTCTTTTTTCCTTTCAATTTTGTGCATCTATGCAGGTTCCTCGGCAATCATATGTCCAGCTAGCTTCAGAAATTAAAAGGACACAAAAATTAAAGGTTGAAGTGACACCTTAATCAATTATAATCATGTTTGAGATCGCAAAAGTAACACTAGTTATATTCATTTACTATTTTGCTAAAAAGTTCAGAGTTTTTTTCATTTGCTATTTTGAAAAAAAAAAAAAACATTCTTAAATCAAAAAGGCCCATGCTCCTAACAATAACAGGCTTGCGACAAGGTCATTGCCAACATAGCCACACTGTGAGCTATTATATAATTTATATTGCATCTCTTCCTGACATGTTTTCAAGAGATTAACTCAAACTCGTACATCTTCAATTAATCTCACTGCATCCAAAACTCCTCCAATCTCGCTCATATCCCATTAAGCACATAAAGAGGGGTTATACATGCCAGCAATTTGACAGTAAGACAACATACCAACTCATTAAAAATTATTAATGTCACCGTTATATTTACATCAAAGAGTGGTTAAACATAATTTTCTTATTCGGCCCATCTTTGTGAGAATTTTATTTTGCTTAATGGACAACTAGATGAACATTATCGTATCAAATAAAATCTTAACATAATCATTATCAACTCCACTCATTAGTTTATTTAGTGCATCTCATTATAATCAACAATATCTGATATTTGGCCGAGTATCTGAACCTTATCTTCCCATCAAGTCCTTGTCGGAAGTACCGTGGTTTGATACTGAACTTCAACAGAACCACCTCTGGGTTTGGACTGAAGGTTTTAACCCAAATTATACGAGCACAAGATAAGGCCCAAGGAGTTCTTTGAACCAGAACCTTTAAAAGAGTCCATGCAAAATGAGAAAGCCCAATAAAGTTCCGGCCCAAATTAAATCTTTGCGCGCCTATAACAAACCGCTAAAACGAAAAGAACACACACAAAAAAAAGCGGTGGAAAACCAAAATATTCGTTTCCCGCGAATTCCAAAGGCTTAAGGTGCCACGCTGGCGATCCGCGTGACCTTCCTCTCGACCAATCAGCGCACATCATCGCGTCCTATATATAAGAACCCCACTACCTTCTCAATTCATCTCACAGCAAAATCCGAAGCCTCTCTCTCTCATTCGTTCGTTCAAATTAGGTCATTTTTAGGGTTAGGGTTTCTTTGATTTTCGCCGCCGGTTTCTGAAAATGAGCGGAAAGGAAAGTGGGTCGACTAAGGGAGGTAGGGGAAAGCCGAAGGCTACCAAGTCGGTGTCCAGGTCTAGCAAAGCCGGGCTTCAATTTCCGGTGGGTAGGATCGCCCGGTTTCTCAAGTCCGGCAAGTACGCCGAGCGTGTCGGCGCCGGTGCTCCGGTGTATCTTTCGGCTGTTCTTGAGTATCTGGCTGCTGAGGTGAGCATTGATTTCCTTCGATTTGATTTGTGGATTCGGTGTGGGAAATCAGGGTTTTGGAATTGGGGATCTGGAATTTAGGGCTTTCGAATTGGGAATCTGGGTTTCTGATTGATTTGGGTATTTGTGGCTAAGATTTGAAATTTGGTTTTGGGGTTTTGAAATGATGCTGAATTGGTTTAATTAGGTTTTCAATGTGCTTTGTTGATTAGATTGTTGTTTGTGGATTCGGTTTGGGAAATTAGGGTTTTGGAATTGGGAATCTGGATTTTAGGGTTTTGAGAATGTGGCAGTTTCAGATTGATTTGAGTAAATTTGATATTGGGTTTGTTGAAATGATGCTGAATTTGTTTTATTGGGTTTATAATTTGATGGGTTTTGGATTTGTTGATTAAAGTTTTGATCTTTGGGGTTTTGTGCTGATTTGAATTGTGAATTTGGGAATTTCAGGTATTGGAGCTGGCTGGTAATGCAGCTAGGGACAACAAGAAGAATCGAATTGTGCCGAGGCACATTCAACTTGCGGTGAGGAATGATGAGGAGCTAAGCAAGCTTTTGGGGTCTGTGACTATTGCCAATGGAGGAGTGTTGCCCAACATTCACCAAACCCTTTTGCCTAAGAAGGTTGGGAAAGGCAAGGGTGATATTGGGTCTGCTTCGCAGGAGTTCTAGGGTTCTTGCTCTGTCTGGTTATCTCCTTCTGTGGAGATTCCAGTTGTAATATACCATGGGTTTTGTTAGTGTTTCTGTGAACCTTGTTGTTCTGGTACTTTGGATCTTATGCTATAAATGAATGGTTATGTCAGTAGTTTGATGATTGAATCTGTGCGTCATTTTGGTGTTTATTATGGTGCTTTCAGTGGTGTTTAGAGTTCATTTCAACTTTTCAAGTTCAAAATGCTTGGTGTTGAGAATGAATTCCTCAATTTAACATGAACCATCTGCCTCCAACATTTCAAAGAAGGCACTAAACTAATACAATTTGAATTTGATTCAAATGAGAGATTTTTAGGAACATTATGCTCTACACTTGTGCTCGGTTTGAATTTTGAACTGTAAAGTGATTACCCTTGGAATCCTTGTTTGTATGATCTTGGATACATTGTAGATTGGGATTCGGAGCCCTGTTTGGTTTCTTGAACAAATTGTGGAGTGTTTCACACTAAAGTTTATGAAATTGGTCATGTACGTCTAAAGTCTAAACCATAGCTAGCAGAGGACCTCAAATCTAGAGCTGACATTATTATGTATACCGATTTTATTTATTAATGCCATGTACCAACCAACTTATGATTGGTAGGCAAAATCCTCTACTAAAATCAACCGCCGAAGTTAGTATATCGACTTACTTGATACGGTTGATACTTGGTTGGTACGGTTGGTAATAGACCTTTACCAAGTTTAGATTGTGGCCCAAAAAATAAAGTGATAAATATAATTTTTTTTAAAATATAATGCAATGATAGCTTTGGTATGGTGGTATGTGGTCATATTTTCCATCAGAGCAGTTATGGTTTTGAAACATACCTCTTATCAAAATTTAAACATTTTATATTTTAATTGTATTTATATATATAGAATGTTATAAATATAAAACAATACATATGTTATATATTATACATATATTTTAATTTTCTTTACATATATTATACTATAGGTTGTTTGTAAGAGGTTAGATATTCAATTCTCGTTTCCTACATAGATATGAGTGTATTTTTGCATAATTACATATACATGGTAGGTACGGTATACCGATGGTATGAAAATCTCAATACCAAGTACCAACCATGTTCTTAAGACTAATACGGTATACCGTACCAAGTAAGTCGGTTACCAAGTTTTCGGTATATCAACTAAGTTGGTACGGTTGATACTCGGTTGGTTGGTTTCGACATGACCCAAATTACGAGCCTCACTCAAATCCCAAGTATGAGTCCTCCGAAAGCAAAAGCAATAGTCGTCATGAGGAGATAAGTAAAGTTAAATTATTGCAGGTCCCCCTTGTAGCATAGTGGTTTGTTGTAAGAAGCAACAGCAACTAACTCAAAGGTTCGACTGGTATGATGGGTCTGATATTTATTGATGAGGTAATCTAAAATACCTTTTTTGGTCTGGTATGGTGATTTATCCAAGAGGAAAATGAGATACTATTGTTAGGAACATTCTGCTCCCTTGTGAACTCTCAGTTAGTTACACTTAACAAATAGAGGCTTGGATTCTTTGTTTTGATGATCTTGGATACATTGTAGAGTGGGACTTGGATTTCATGTTTGGTTCTTGAATAAATTGTGGAGTGTTTCAAATTCAAGTGTATATTCACACAGAAACAGATCATGAAACAAGCAATAGTCGTCATGTTTAGTGGATAAGAAAAAAAGTTATGATGAATTATTGCCGATCCCCCTTGTAGCATAGCGGGTGGTTACATGATTCAACATTCACTAGCGCCTGGGTTCGATTGGCATGAGTTTCAAGACAAACCAGCCTCGTGAGGTATTCTAAAATACCTCCTTTTCTCATAACAACCATTATATTTTTCCCTATTTTTATTTACTTTTTCAATGTGTGTTGTTGCCTTGTTGGTACTGGGAGGGTGGTGATGTGTTGTGAATTTCCTTTGAATATGAGCACTCAACTCAGATTTCCCACTTCTGGAATCACACTATGGTGTTTTCAGTGGTGTTTAGGGCTCATTTCAACTTTTCAACTTTAAAATGCTTGATGTGTTGAGAATGGTTTCTTCAATTTAACATGAACCGTTTGCCTCCAACATTTCAAAGAAGGCACTAACTAATCCAAAATGAAGAATATGATTGAAATATTAGATTGTTAGGAGTGACTAATTACCCTTAACAAACA
The DNA here is from genome assembly GCA_009720345.1 of Fragaria iinumae. Lineage (NCBI taxonomy): Eukaryota > Viridiplantae > Streptophyta > Magnoliopsida > Rosales > Rosaceae > Fragaria > Fragaria iinumae. Next base: position 2,336,708 of record CM019122.1, on the reverse strand, counting down.
AGGGGCTTGGAATCTTTGTTTGGATGATCTTGGATACATGGTAGAGTGGGGATTGGATTCCTTTTTGGTTCTTGAATAAATTGTGGAGTGTTTCAAACTCGAGTGTATAAATTACATGAGTTAAATTCAGCATGGGTACCTAAACTTTAGTGGTAAGGCCAACGTGATACCCACACTCATAAATATACCATTGTGATATCTGAAGTCTTATTTTGATATCAACGAGGGGTCTCCAATTAGTTTTAAGAATATTCTGTTAGTAGAAAACAAAAAATTTGTTTTGTGCTAATTTTTAGTAAGTATTCAGTAAAACAAAAATTGACGGAGCATGATGGGCCTAAGAAATTGAATTTGTTTATCCAACATACTGCAGATATATAAACTTATCCTCTTTACTCAAAGGTAAACAATTAATTTTTCATCATTGGAGAATCTATTGATACTAGATTAGATTATTTATCAGAAGTTAGACAGTCTTATAAAGAATTGCAACAAGAAAGAGAAAAATTAAGAAAACTAAAAGAATTTCGAGCTAAGCTTCATAGAAGTAATAAAAATTATTGGGATATTATCTATCAGATCCAGAAAAGGATCTATCAAGTAGAAGAAGAAGTAAAAATACTCAAAGAAACATTCGAAGAAGATCAAAAGCCTCTTGATTATTTGAGCATCGGTTAGATCTGCCCTAGGTGGTATTAGAACCTGCTTTGCTCAAAGGCAGGTAAGAAAAAGGGCTTATGCCACAAAGTTGGCTTCTCTTGACAAACAAAAAGGAATCCAAACTTAAAAATTATCAGTTCTATAGTATTGCAAAAGGAATTTATAAGTGGGAAGTGTGCTTTCATACAAGGCATATTCAAGAAAATCAATACTCTATTGAATACGCTTGTAGAGTATTAAATACTCTTTACGACGAGCATATTCATCTCCAAAGAGAGATCAGAGTAGAAGAGCTTGATTTAACAAGACCAAGCTTAATCGAGTTCCTGGATCATTTATTTAGGGATAAAACCTCTGAAAATGTTACAGAACAACTCGAGACATTTAATTTAAGGATTAATCAACTTGAAGAAATAAATTCAAAAGTTGCTAGGCTTGAAATCAAGCTAGATTATCTTAAAGAGAAGCAATATCTGACAGATATTGAAAGGAAATTAGTTGGCACTGAGAATCTTGCAAACAATATTCATCAGCAAGTAGTGAAACTAAGGAATACTAAAAAAAACTTGAAAAAACTTTTAGAAACTCTTATCTCCAGGATATGAGGTGTCACATCCTAGGACCCACTCCGCCGTAACACGATATTGTCCGCTTTGGGCCCACCGGCCCTCACGGTTTTGTTTCCGGCAGCTCAGGAGCAGCTTCCCAGTAGGTCACCCATCCTGGGATTGCTCTAGCATCAACATGCTTAACCTCGGAGTACCCATCCCCTCCGAAGCCGCTGAGCCACCAAAAGACCTCGTGTTAGATTGGAGGTGGGCATGTACATATACAACATATAACCCCTCTCCGTATGGCCGATGTGGGATATTACATGAGGAATCAAAGTGTATATCTAAAAGTAAAACAAGAAGATGTTAAAACTATCAGCTTTCATCGTCCTACATAAAAATTTGATGAAAATGTGAAAGCAATAAGTCATCAGCAGAATTATAATATCGCTTATCTCCAAGAGATGGGTACTGACCTCGAAATTCAAGAGTTACATAACAAGATCTCAAATCTACAAAAGATTATAGAAAAAATGAAAGAAGGAGAAAGTTATGAGAAAATCGATGAAGAGTAACTAGCGCAAAATGTAGCTAGTAAAATCATCATACATTCTCCACCCTCACCAATGGGAGAAAGTAGACTAAGGTTTAGTGAACCAAAGCTACTTGAATGGAAATCATTGAAAACAACAAAGTTTACAACAAAGAGAGATGTGAAGATGCTGAGCAGAATCCTCAGTAAAAGGAACACAGTTCCGGTACAGTTAATAAACGTTCAAGAATTTGAGTATAATGAAATCGAAGTAGATAGTTCTATATGCAACATCTGCTGGCTCGTGGGTTCGACTGGCATCAAAATATTTCTAACAACAAAGTGAGTCTCATAAGGTGTTTTAAAATACCTCTTTTTTTTGCCTTCTTTGAAATGACTGCGATGATAATATAAGACAAAGATAGTTTGACACTACTCATTTTGTGTGGCTCAGACGACCACATGGCAACCATTCTCTTTTCCCAATTTTTTTTATTTTTCATGTGTTTTGTTGGTACTGGAAGGGTATGGTGATGTGTTGTGGATTTTGTTTGAATGGGTACTTTGATGCATTGCTTATCATCTAAACTGAGATTTCCCACTTCTGGAATCATATTATGCTCATCATCCTCTGAGGTTAGTGTGTCAAGGCAGCAAGTTTTGAAGCAAGTGGATAAGGAGTTGGCTAAAGGGGATGAGAGGGCAGCACTCTCCCTCGTTAAAGATTTGCAGGGCAAGCCTGGTGGCCTCAGATGCTTTGGTGCTGCTAGGCAGGTTAACTTCACTTGTATATTGTACCCTTCTAGTTGGTTTTTTCAAACTATATCAATATTGGTAATGGTTATGTGTCAGCTTTGATGTTATGTTGCAGCTATGTGTGATGTTAAGGTTTGGGATTTGATTCATTTGTGTAGGTGCCTCAAAGGCTTTACACTTTGGATGAGCTGAAGCTGAATGGAATAGTAACGCAGTCGCTTCTGTCACCGGTGGATACTACTCTTGGTTCCATAGAAAGAAACCTTCAGATTGCTGCTGTGGTAGGAGGTGTTTCTGCTTGGAACGTTTTCGGGTTTACTCCTCAGCAGCTTTTCTACGTCTCTTTAGCAGCATTGTTTCTGTGGACTCTGGACGCGGTAAGTTCCTTATGCAGCATGATGCTGGCCATGAGAACTAATGCCATTGAATTTGATTATCTTGAGGCACTTTCAATTCTCTTGTTTGAAGTCAATTCGATATGATACTTGATGTCACCAAATCCTGTAGATTTCTTTCAATGGAGGAGTTAGTAGCTTGGCTATTGATACAATTGGTCACACCTTTAGTCAGAAGTACCGCAATAGGGTCATTCAGGTAAGATCTCTCTCACATTTCTATGGTGATCAGTCCACGCAAGACTGATTAATTTGCATATGCTAGTTCCAGGATATAATGCTGCCAGTTTCAATTAATTTTACGTTCTTTTTTAACTATCTGTTTCATTGTCCTACTTCATTTTTATGAGTCGAGTTACTTCTTTGTGTGCACTACCTGTCAGGCAGTAGGTCTGGAAGCTTTGTGCCATGTATGAAATGAGGGGGGATATAATGGGGAGTTTATCTAAGACGAATTTTCTTGTGCAGCATGAAGCTGGCCATTTCTTGATTGCTTACTTGCTTGGTATTCTCCCGAAGGGATATACACTAACTAGTCTGGATGCGTTCAAGAGGGAAGGGTCTCTCAATGTTCAAGCAGGGACCGCGTTTGTGGATATTGAGTTTGTTGAGGAGGTAATGTTGTTTCTGATCTCAAACGCACAGGTGTTCTACAATCATGTCCGTCCTGCTTCTGTAATTGTTTTCTGCGCTTATTCGTTTCTAGTAGGCATTTTAAATGATGTGAGTCGTGTGATGTAAGTAGTCCCCTACCTTTAGCATATAGCTTAATGTACAGTCAGACATATATAACTGGTTGATCAAGTGCTGATTTTATATAAGAAATGTGAAACAAACAAGTGATGAGAAATTCATTTACGCACTTCAATTACAGCTGGCTCAGTAGTATAGTCGTTCATGGGATATAAAAACCAGTACAATTGCCATGTCAAAGAGGAGAGGAAGTAGTGAAACCAGTCAGACAGGAGTAGTGCAGTTTAATTGTAGATTGTATTAATTGTGAAACCATTGTCTATGTACAACATTGGTTGATAATGACCTTGATTTACAGTAGCTCCCATTCCCTGCAGGTTAATGCAGGCAAAGTATCAGCAACTGTACGTTTTCTACCCCTCGTCTCGAAAATTTCAAATTTCATCTTCCTTCCTTGAAATGAGACAAGTTCATGAATTGGGAATGCATCTTATTAGACGCTGAACAGATTTGCGTGCATAGCGCTCGCGGGTGTTGTCGCTGAGTATCTTCTTTACGGTTATGCTGAGGGTGGTCTAGCTGATATAAACCAGGTTAATATATCACCAGATTTCTTTTACTTGGCAAAAAGTAAGGTTCATGAAATAATGCAAGATGTTAGTAACTGCATCTGTATGATTTTGAACAGCTGGATTCACTGCTTAAAAGCTTAGGCTTTACACAGAAGAAAACTGATTCACAAGTCAGATGGTCTGTACTAAACACTGTCTTAATCATGCGGCGCCATGAAGCAGCACGAGCTAAACTCGCAGAGGCAATGGCAGAAGGAAAATCCGTAGGATCCTGCATCGACATCATAGAGAATACCATAGGCGATGCAGACATCTAGTGCAGCTAGCCAGGTTGCTTTTATTGATACTCAAGAAAGCTTTGTGGGTTTATCTCCTTATGTGGAGATGTTTAGTTGCCTCAGTTTCAAAATACCATGTGTGCTAGGGGGTACTCTTTTAACCTTGTTGTTCTGGCACTTTGGATCTTATGCTATAAATGAATGGTTATGTTAGTAGTTTGACTTTGATTATTGGATTTGCTTGTAGTCATTTTGGTAACCTTTTTTTAATTTTTATAAAAGAGTCATTTTAGTCTTTAATATAGTGATTACTGATTACAGTTCATTTCAAGTTTGCAAGTTCAAAATGCTAGATGCGTTGTGATTTTGTGAATGGTTTCTTCAATTTAGCATGAACCCTTTGCCTCCAACAGTTCAAAGAAGGCACTAACTAATCCAAGAGGAATATGAATGATTGAAATATTAGCTTGCTTGGAACATATATGGTGCTCTACACAATTGAAATTTTCAACTGTCAAGTAACCCTATACAAACTTGAATTCCTTGTTTGGATGTCCTTGGAAAGTGTCTAATTACCAGAAAATCAGAACCCTAGCAGAGGACCACAAAACCTTTCTCTTTGATGTTATGTTGCAGCTATATGTAATGTTAAGGTTTGGGATGTGATTCATCTGTGCAGGTGCCTCAAAGGGTTAAGACTTAGGATGAGCTGAAGCTGAATGGAATAGTAACACAGTCTCTTCTATCACCGCCGGATACTACTCTTGGTTTTATAGAAAGAAACATTCAGATGAACAGCATCAACATTCATACACTGATATTCTGATAACGGGCAGTGATCATCGAGTCAAAGCTTTAGGAGATCATGCCCAGATAAGTTGTGGCAATACTAAAACTGGAAAGTCCGAAACACGAAGAAAATGAATCCAACAAAAGAATCCAACAGAAATTACTATCCCCAAGATCCAAATTATTTACGGATACATATCCGGACGTATCGAACGCGTATCGGAGCGTATACTGACCGTCCCCGCCGGTTCCAACCATACCAGTGCCCTGTAGGTTACGAATATGTTATCGGATACGAAAGAGTACGGCAGGAAACGGCACGATGTGCGTCCGATACGTGGGGATATGTATCTGGAAATAAATTGAATCATGGGGGCAATACTGACTTTCGTCATCCAAATGGTCAGAGTAGAAAATTCTTTGTTGGGCGGGTAGAAGATTCCAAACTCGCGATTCTGCAACAAAACAACGTCATAGAATAGAATAGAAGTCAGAGAGAGAGAGAGAGAGTTTGAGATGGGCGTACAGTGGCTTCTGGTGTGTCATGGTTTACTTACTGTACTTGTCTTGGTCTCTTTCCTCTGCGGCAATTGGCCCATCTTCGACGGCACTCCAATCCAACGCATCAATCACTTCCTCACCTTCGGCATCTGCGATTACTTCCAGTTAATCTCTTTGAATCTCTCTTTCTGTTTTGTTCTGTTTTGGTCGATCAGGTCTTAATTTGGTTCTTGATTTCCAGGCGGTTTGTTGGGTTTGTGTTTGGGGCAAGGGGGACCAATGCGATTCAGACTGTCGAGTATTTCTTCTGTGATCGACCCAATCCAACTTTGCAGGTATCGTATTGGATTTTAATTGGTTGTGAATTCTGTGTCTTTTTTGGAATCTGTGGTTCGGGTTAGTGAGTTAGTGTACATTTTTTGTCGATAGAGTGTTGGTCTTATAAGAATTATTTTGAGGGTACGATAGCGATCACTAGTCATGCATTGAGAAGTGATCGATAGTTGGTAAGCTTGCGAGAATGGGAGTATGCGGTGCGGTTTGGTAGGGGTGTTAAGAAGAAGCTGGGATGAGTGAAATGCATAAGATATCTCGTTTTTGAAATTTAGTTTAGCTAATTAGAGAAATTCGTAGTGGAATAGTAAAATTTGTATAGGAAAGATTTGTCTTTCTCTCTGATTCGGGACTAATCATTAGGATTTTTTGTTTTGATGCAGGTTATATATCTTGCTATTATTGGAGGAACCTATTACTTAGTTGCAACTTCTTCGTTTCATTATATTCCTGGCTATTATATAGGTGAAGTTCATAGGTATGTCAAGGAGTTGTACACTACTCCCTCACTCTAATCTCTCTATCTCTCTCACTCTTGCTGCCACTTTTAGTACATAACTCCATAGACAAATTGGTGTTCTTACAGGTACATAAGCTTCTTGGCTGTTGGTGTCGGTGTTCTGCTGTTTATATTAACTAGCCTTTCCGATCCGGGAACAGTGAATTCTGATAATGTTTCAGTTTATCTCTCTGCTTACCCGTATGACAATGTGATATATACTGAGAAAGAATGTTCAACTTGCAAAATTCCAAAGTGAGTCCTACCTCCACCTTTCTCCCTCAGTTGTTTTAGCCGTTTCTCTAAGGTTTTCTTTCTCTGTACTAAATTTCTTCTTTCTCTGTGGTTCAGACCTGCGAGGTCTAAGCATTGCAGCATATGTGATCGCTGTGTTGCTCGCTTTGACCATCATTGTGGATGGATGGTTTGAAATTCTCCACTCTTCCTCCTTTGGTCTTCCTCCCTATAAATTCTGCATTCTGTATGGTGCTTATTGTAATTTATTATCGGGTTTAATTGCAGAATAATTGTATAGGTGAGAGAAACATCCATTACTTCATGGCTTTTCTTTTGTGGTAAGTGCTATCTCCTGCAGCAATACTGTGTGATTGCATGTGGCCTTTTGTGGTTTACATTGCCTATCCTGCCCAAAACCCAATTGAGAGGTCGACACTGGGTTACGATGGGCACCAAATCAGTTTCTTGCGGTTGATAATTTAGAATCTTCATTACAGTGTTAGCACGAATAACTGTTGGAATAGTTTTACATGTTTTCTATGAGGTTGAAATTTGTGGTTTGATTTACCTTCGCGAAACTCACTATAAACTTCTCCATATTTCCTTACAAATTGCATAAATCTGTCAGCTAAATGGTGAATTTGAGATGTTTTTCTTTTGTGTCTTACTTAGTTACCCGTTCAACTTTATTTTAAATTGGATAACTGTACTATGCTCTTTTTGTTTGATGTTATGCATTTCTTTTTTCTCAGGCACACTTTACTCTGCATATATGGAACAGTTGCCGTTGGGTTAATTCTAGCTGGTCAAGTTAGAGAATTTAGAGTCATTGATATTCTAATTGGTAAGCTAAGTTGCATTTCAAGTCACGAAAACAGTTGATGCTTGTGTTTCTTGTGTACCTAAGTGACATTCTTTTCACCAATTTCTTTTTTGCAGTTTATTATCGTGTAGAGAATTCTTTTATTAGTTTATCACCACATGTAATACAGGTGAGCTAATTATATCATTTTGGCAATTCAGGCAAGTAAGAATTTTCATTTTTGTTATTCAGAATACATTCTTATTTCATATTTATAGAAATCAATGTATATCAGTTTTGAATATCAATACTAGGAACCCTACTGTTGTCCTGCTGGCCTGTGTTCCACTTGTTCAAATATGTTATTGTAAATGAATACAGCAAGTGAAAAGTTTGTAAAGAAATATTTTGTCCTTCTGTTCAATGTCAAGCTGACATCCTGAACTTCTAGGTATCCCACTTGTGTTCTGGGTGCAACATAGTGAAAGAAATCATCTTTACATGAATATGAGACTGCTTGACTATGTGCATCTTTTCCTTTTCTCAACCGTAAACCTCAATATATGATAGATGCAATGCATCTGAACTGTTATATGTCAATGAACTAGAAAGAGCCTGGGGGTACATGATCAATTTTCGAATGTACCTTTTATTAAATAGGTGGCGTCTGAACTTGATAGTAAAAAAGTTCGCTTACATCCGTGATCTGCAAAACGTAAAGCGTTCTATAGTTGAGCCTTTCAATTGTACAGAGTGGCTACTTTTTGCATATTTAGTTATGATATCATTTTATTGTGCATTTTTCCTCCTCACATAACTCGTTTAATTCTTTTGTGATGTTTGACAGTGGTTGGTGGGGGCATACAATACTCAAATACTACTGATGATGTTTCTTGCAATAGTGGCATTGTTAATCGCGGGTTTCTTTGGTTACCATGCAAAACTCTGTCTCACAAATACTACCACTAACGAGGTTTGGTTCTCTGTCCAACTTTGTTTAATAACTTAGTTTGTCATTCCTCTTACATTCAAATGGGAATTTAGAGGTAGTCAGTAAGGATGTGGGGATAGTTTATTAGGTCACATTTCTCAGACAGAATCACTCACTTAGTAAAAGAAGCATGAAATAAATGTGGTTGCAACTACTGTAATATGCTCTTTCTATTCTGATGAAATTATAGAGCTTGCCTGCTGAGAATTCTCCTATAATGTGGGTATATCATGAAGTTATACATTAGTTTATAGTGAGACTTCAGACTGGCAATCAAGTAGTCACTTCAATTCACATTATGATTAGGTTGTCTAGAACTGCTAATATATAAAAGAAACATTATCTGGATAGAACTGCATGTGTCATAGCTGAAACATGAGAACTAACTACGTGCTGTTTTGAACAGACTTTCAAGTGGCAAGACTATATAAACTGGCAGCGGAAGCTGAGTGAAGCAAAGGCGAGTTCTGCAGCACTCAAAGCAAGTATTAATGGGATAACTAGTGAAAGAAAACCTCCAGAGAGCAAATGGAGAACCCTATTCCGAAGATCTCCACTCGAAGATGTCGAGGTTGTGTTTAAGAATAACATTTATGATAAAGGGTTCTTTCAGAATGTTCTTGAGATCATCTTCCCCCTATCAAGAAGAAGGGTGTATGCCAACACCAAATTAAAGTCTGGCTAAAGTAGACTGCTGTCCTTTCAATGTTGAATGCATTGCTCCTTCATGTTTCTTTGAGCAATGGAGAATGGCTTCATACCCTTTCTTGCAATTACCTCATGCTTAAACAGCCAGCTTCATCATGAGAACGGTGTCTGATTCGGCAAGATGAGATGCTTTGGCGTTTTGTAACAACACTGCAATGTGCCTATGGGCTGCGGAGGACTGCTTGTTATTGGCAATTCTCAAGGATAGATGAAGCACAGGTAGAATAGTCATACATTTTTGTTATCCAAGCAGAATTTCATTGTAAAGCTGGCCTTGTTTTTCATTTGTTGTAATATGATAGTTTTAGTGGACAATGATCTAATTGATCCTTAAGTTTAAACTAAAGAAATATGATGTTTGTGTTACTAACTCGCAGAACAAAAAGGGTAGGTTGTGTTGGTAAAAGTGATTGGTAGAAGAACAGACTGATAGACATGCACAACATCAATGTCATGCATAATTGAATCAGAACAGTGATGATATTGGCCACAATTCAATCCAGAACATAGTCATAACACTGATTAATTAACTCATGCGATCATTTTTATGTCGAATTTTCTTTGGATTTAGCAGAAAATATACGAAAGGAACTGAAAGAAAGGGAAGGATCCATATCTTTTTGCTCAAACTAATTACTTTACATTAATTTGCTGCCAACAGCTAGCTCTTTGCCGAAATGTTTCCATTGATAACAACAATGCCACTGGCCCAGCAGACAACCACAAGAGAAAACATTACATTGAAGAAACCTGAAATGAGCTATGGTTTTGGGAATAATGCTTTGGGAAACATTTTTGTCTGAGAGCGAGGACTGTCATCGGATCAAAGCGAGTCCTGTGCTCAACGAATCAACTCTACTGATTCCCGAAATGCCCATTTCATTATTCTTGCGGTATATTGGTACTTTGGTAGTGCGGCAGATACAACTTGAAGTCGAAACCTTGATCCAGGCTTTCACAGGACGGGCCTTTCAGCTATGCCGGAGTAAACCGTAAGAAAACCAGCACAAAATCTCATTTGTGGATAACACCATCCGGACGAGCATCCCACCTAATAACGTAAGCAATAACTGTTGGTAAGCTACTACAGAAGGGTATATTCATACTTTAACTTACATAAAATTTCATAACACTACTATATATGTAGGACTTACTTGTTACACACAAGACGGAAGATGTGCATGGGGCCACCAATGCCGTCCTTGAGGATGTTTGTGTCGAATCTCGACACAATCATGTTCAGTCATAACCAAGGGTGTGGAGAGTCTCAAATTCTCCTTGTCTTGATGTGCTTCTCTTCCTCAAGGACGTGTGGATATAATCGAACGAGTCGTCGCCGTGGTCACGAGTGACTTGAAACTGGGCGTGGCGGGTGAAGGCATCGAACTCGGTGTACACCAGCCTCATCCACCTCACCTAATCAACATTAATAAAAACAAAATCCGATCAGCTCATGCAACTCTAATTAATGGGATCAAAGACAAATGTTGGGGGATGAAGGTAAGCAAAGAGAGTAGCAGTGAAATAGTAATTCGAACCATGTCCGGGGCTTGCTGGTGATAATACCGAACTGACCAAGTTCGCCAAGAACTGGCCATGCCCGCCAAGAACGGAAAAGAAGAGCTCAGAGTTGGAAGCCTGGCCTGAGACGACGTCGTAGGGCCAGGATTCGGTGTTGTCTTCGTTTTCTTGGACCAAGTGAGCCATTATCTTGGCCGGAGAAGAAAGATTTAAAATTCTCCGGTAGAGATTACATTCTCTCTCTCTCTCTCTCTCTAGCAAGAAGCTACTACTAGAAGATCTCTCTCTCTAAAGCGAGAAGGTTTGTAACTTGGTTATTGGTTTTTTTGGATGAGAAGTTTAGGGTTTAAATAGGCAACTGCTGCCCTGATTAATTATTATATAGTAGAAAATAATATTTGGAGTCATCCTACCTTCAATAATCGATATATACTGTCGACGTAGAGATCGTATCGTCATCCTACCTTTAACTTTATGCATCGTAATTCCATGATATTAATATTCGTTCAATTTTGAGTCATCTCATGCTCGATCTTTCTGCTTGAGCAAGAAAAACCAGTAGCGCCTATTATTACAATGCCTGCCTACAGTAGCACTCTACAGATCGGTATAGTGTTATCCTTGGAAATTAAGCTTGCATTGTCCTGTCCTATCGGAGGTGGCCTGGAAAGAAGTCCTCCAGCTACCAGCTAGAGCTAGTCACCGCCCTTTAATTTGCAGTAGGCCGGTGGGTGGACATGTATACGCAGCATTGTATGTAATGTAGTACTCCCTCCTACAACGCCTAGCTAGCTACCCTTTAACTTTATGCAGTGTATTATTGCACCCACTGTTAGTTTTGACAGCGAGTGAGTGACCATTCCCTGAAAAGATGATGCATGGCGTGGGAGTGTGGGACTGGGAGGAGGAGTGCTAGCTTTAATTTTAGGTACTTATTTGAGTGAGAATGCTGTATATGGCCCCTATCGAGAAGAAGGGTGTATGCCAACACCAAATCAAAGTCTGGCTGAAGTACTGCTATCCTGTCAATGTTGTATGCATTGCTCCTTCATGTTTCTTTGAGCAATGGAGAATGGCTTCATACCCTTTCTTCAGTTTGAGCAAAGGATAAAAATAAAAAATATTATTTAACTCAATCAACTCCTTTCTCTTCAACCCAGAGTATTTGTTTCACACTTTCACTATCGGAAAAAACCCAGCAGTCTTTTCCCTATCAAAAAACCCAGCATTTGTCTTCTTGTTCTTCTTTAATTAATTTGGCTTAATCTAAAAACCCAGCATTCTTTTCTTCCTGGTTCTTATTTAATTTGGCTTAATCCCTTTTATTCATCATCTTCGATCTAAACAAAGGCCCCGATGTCAGTGAGGGAGAGTTAATGCCACGCATGATTGAATCAGAACCAGTGATGGTATGGCCACATTAAAATCCAGAACACGATATTATAACAGTATCGATTAAATGCGATCATTTTTATGTCGAAATTTTTTTCTCTGGATTTAGCAGAAAATATATGAAAGGAACTGATCGAAAGGAAATGATCCATATCTTTTTGCTCAAACTAATTAATTTGCTGCCAACAGCTAGCTTCTTTGCCGAAATGTTCAATTGATAACAACAATGGCACTGGCCAACAGGAAAACACAAGAGGATAAACATTACGGAAGAAACTTAAAATGACAATGACTATTAACTCTAGCCAGCTATGGTCTACGAATAATTCTTGAAATAATTTTCTGTCCGGAACGAGGATTGTCATCGAAACAAAAACCGAGATTAATTATGTGATGCTCATGCATGCATTGATTTGGAAAGGGAGTAAATCGGTAAAAGACTTGCTAGAGTAAGACTTTTATTCAGGTTTTCTTTTTCCGAGCAAACGCAAGTCTTCGTAACGATCTCCAACTCTGTGACATTGGAAATCTGCGGGTCGTTACGAAAAGACTTGTTGGAGAAGAGGGTAAACGAGCATGAGTCTACCAATGCCATCCTTGAGGATGTTTTTGTGGCCTTAGCGTGCCGCTCTTTCTCAAGGACGTGTGGACATAATCGAACGAGTCGTCGTTGTGGTCAGGAGTAATTAGCGACTGGGCGTGGCGGGTGAAGGCGTCAAACTCGGTGTAACCCAGCCTTATCCACCTCACCTGATTACCATTAATAAAAACAAAAACCGGTCAGCTCATGCAACTCGATCTAATGAATGGGATGAAAGACAAATGTTGGGGGGAGGGTAAGCAAAGACAGTAGCAGTGAAATAGTACGTAATACCAACCATGTCCGGGGCTTGCCGGAGCATGACTCTAGCTCTGGTGCCCAGTCCGACAAGAACGGAAAACAAGAGCTCCGAGTTGGAAGCCTGGCTGGTGACACCAGCGTTGGATAAAGTGCCGAAATCTTTGGCGGCTTGGAGGTCGGAGACGACGTCGTAAGGCCGGGATTCGGTGTCGTTTTCGTTTTCTTGGAGCAAACAGTACTCCAAGTGAGCTATCATCTTGGCCGGAAAACAAAGTTTTGGGTTTTGCACTTTTGCGGTTAAATTTTTCCGGCTCTCTCTCTCTCTAAAGCAAGAAGCTACTACTACAAGATCTCTCTCTCTCTTCTCTCTCTCTCTCTCTCTCTCTCTCAAGCAAGAAGCTACTATAAGATCTTTCTCTCTAAAGCAAGAAGCTTCAAGCTTTGTAACTTGGTTGGTTTTTTTTTGGATGAGAAGTTTAGGGTTTAAATAGCCGCTGCCCTGATTAATTATTATTTAGTAGAAAATAATTTTTGAAGTCATCCTACCTTCAATAATCAATATATACTGTTGTATGTTGACGTAGTGATCCTGTCGTCCTTTAAGTTTAGGGTTTGTCTCTCATACTATATGGTATATTAGAATTTTTCATAACTTTATACACTGTTTGTAATTAACTTTGTATTTTTCATGATATTAAGGGACGTGCCCTTTAATTTGTGCTTAGTAGTCCACTGCTATCCATGATATATCACAACCCTAGAACTAGAAGGAACTATTTTAATTAATTTGCCTATTCTCCCTCCAACAATTTTAAAAACCAATAGTGCTATACAGTAGTACTCTGCAGATCTGTATAGTAATATCCTTGGAAATTCAAGCTTGGATTGTCGGATTGTCCCATCGCTCGGAGGTGGAAAGAAGTCCTAGCTAGCAGCTAGTCACCCTTTAATTTGCAGTAGCCCGGTGGTGGACATGACCATTCCCTGAAAAAATGATGCTCGATCGGCGTGGGTGGGAGTGGGACTGGGAGGAGTGCTTCGAGGTACTTCTTTGCAGTGATAGGTGAACACTCAAATTGCTGATTTGAAGCAGAAGATGATGAACTTTAAGCTTGGTCTAAAGTGTGTATTACGTACGTAGGGATCAATTCAACAAATTAATCTAAATCATAATATTAGCAGATAATTGGAATCCAAGTCATTGTTCAACTTCTTCAAGAGTCATATCATGCACAAGGTTCGCCACAGAACTCCATCTTTCTACTTTGTGATAATGAGATTCTCAAGAGCATGTTGCCTTCTTCTGTCAATTTATACAACACAACCAATTTGGAATATAAACCAGTGTCTTCGATTCTCCACTTTCTGATATATGCACCAAGAGATTAATTGCCGCGCCAGCTCTGTTCTGATACAACTGTATGGTCTGGTATTCGATCTTATATGTGTTGAATATTGTACGTACTTAAAACCGTAGAAAAAAATATATGCTAAATTTGTCTTGCTCTGCCATTTAATGTGATTAATCTTCATGTTTGACCACAGTTTCTTGTTACAGGTTGCAATTAGGAAAAGTTTTTCATGTAAAGAACAGCAACATGTAGTACCAGTTAACAGATTTTCAGAAAAAAAAAAAAAAAAATGCACATGCATGAACTTTGGGCTTTTAATTGGGTCCAAAACTCCAAATCAAATAGGCCGGCTAGCAGATCCGACCCGAAAGAAAATAAAAAATAAAAGAAGCTCCGCTTCAAAGTTCAAGACCCCAAACCGCAGCACTGGTTCTCTCTCTGGATTCGAAGAAGAAGAAGAGGCATGGTTCAGTTTGGTTAATCTCCTTAATTTCGATTTCAGCTATTTGAAACTCAGCTCAATTCGATTTCGGATTCTATTCCGTATTCAATTTTCGTTGATTTTCTTTTCGTTCTGTGCGGTGATGATTGTTAGGGTTTCAGCGATGATTTACACGGCGATAGACACGTTCTATCTGAGCGACGAGGAGCTGGAGAACTCGCCGTCGAGAAGGGACGGCATAGATGCAGCTACCGAGACCACGCTCAGAATCTACGGCTGTGATTTGATCCAGGAGAGCGGCATTTTGCTCAGAATGTACGTGTTCTATCTCCAAAGTTTCAATTTTTACTTTAATTTCTAAATTTAATGTTCATAATTGTACAAGAGTGATGTTTGTTTTGAATTTTCGGGCCGAAAAAAGTAAAATTTGCTTGTTCGATTTTGATGAATTGCAGGCCTCAGGCTGTTATGGCCACTGGTCAGGTTTTGTTTCATCGTTTCTATTGCAAGAAGTCGTTTGCACGCTTCCATGTCAAGGTACATTTTACTTTTGTGTTTATAGAGTTGCTGCTCGATTGGCCATTTGTTTGGATTCTCAGAGATTGTGAGAAGTTAAGAAGATTAGGAGTTTTTCTGATTTTGAGAACTAAGGTGATTCTGTTTTGATTTTGAAACTTGTGTTTGTGTACCTTTAGTTGGTCCATATAGGTCTCCATGTTGTAGTGTTTTTGTTTTGGTTAGTGAAGATGAAATAGTGCTGTACAATGAGTAGGCGGCTTTTGTAGTTTCTTGGTTTTTCAATAGAAAGATACTTGTTTTAGGGTGATTGTAAGAAGCGTAATATCATACGTTATGTGTTAGTAATGATTTTGCCGGATTTGATGTTCTTTTGTAGAAAGTTTCTGCTAGTTGTCTTTGGCTTGCATCAAAGCTGGAGGAATGTCCTAAGAAAGCTAGACAGGTGATTATTGTTTTCCACAGAGTGGAATGCAGGAGGGAGAACTTACCCATTGAGCATTTGGATCCACAATCAAAGGTCAGTAGCTCGTGTTTGTTATGCGTATCACGTTTCAACAATGTTTCCGATTATCCTCCTTTTGAGCCAAAAGCATCAGATTTATTGCGAAGCAGCATATTTACGTTGCTCTTATAGAACTCATGGTTTTCGTTTCGTTTTTGGCAGGAGTATTCAGACTTGAAGGTGGAGTTGAGTAGAACAGAGAGACATATTTTGAAAGAGATGGGTTTCATTTGCCATGTTGAGCATCCCCACAAGTTCATTTCAAATTACCTCGCCACTCTTGAATCACCTCCAGAGCTAACGCAAGAAGCCTGGAATTTAGCAAATGACAGGTGCTTTTTCATCAGAAACCAATTTCTTTTTTGTTTTGTTGGTCTTGATATTTAACTTCTAACTTTTGAATTTGAAGTAGGCGTGTTTGTTTATTTACAATTATCTGTTTTACCTGGAGATGTTTGTCTATTACACTTTTATTATACCAACGAGGGTTAGTGGAATGTTCAGCCGACCATGTTTGCTCCTACCTGGTATGGGGTCAGAAATCCCTCATTTTCTAGAGATTCCTGCCTCTTAAAGATTGGAGGGTTAGGAGGCCCCAGTTATTAGTCAGGACCTGTCAAGCGGGTTTTGGGGATATCTGGGTGTAGACAAGAAGGTTCATAATGTGATGCTTATTGATACAGCAGTGTACTTTAAATAGATGGAAATAGCTATATTAAAAACTGTTTTAGAACCATTAGAGTTTGAACTCTGTTGTGTAGAGTAGATTTCATGCCGTATTTATATGGGTTGCATGTCTATCCAGAAAACTGGAATGGTGTAGCATGTCAAAATCAAAAGTTGGGTCTCTAATAGGGGGATAGATCAATAAAGCTAATTTAGAAAAGTAAAGGACTTAAGAACTCGTCTGCAACTAGTAATGGATTTGACTCCAAGCTTTCAAAGGTTTATGGTTTTTAAATGGCATTTGATTTTGCTTTTCACTAGAATGATCACATGAACTTTATGCTATTGGTTTAATTCTTATTGTTTCTCAACTTTTATTTGGAGCAGCTTGCGTACAACTTTGTGTGTTCGATTCAAGAGTGAGGTTGTTGCTTGTGGTGTTGTGTATGCTGCTGCTCGGAGGTTTCATGTCCCCCTTCCTGAGAATCCCCCTTGGTGGAAGGTATTTGATGCTGACAAATCGGGGATTGATGAAGTTTGTAGGGTTCTTGCTCATCTGTATAGTCTTCCTAAAGCTCAGTATATTCCGGTCTGTAATGATGGAGATTCATTTACATTTTCTAGCAACAAATGGAATTCACAGTCCCAGCCAGCTTCAAAGGTATGAGCTTTGGCTTTGCCCCTATGAACTGTAGGATAAAATAAAACCTGCTATATACTATTTAGATATTCTATTGCTAACACAGAGTCTATTTTCATTGTTGGTCCATAGGAAGTTCCTAAGAGTAGCCCATCAACTATTGCCGATACATCTAATTCAAAGGCGCCGACAGCTGTAGCCAATCCTGAATCCTCTGGATCAAAGGGTGTAAGCATAACAGCCTCTGATAAGGTAAAGGATTCTAAAGAAAGTGATGATGAATCTAAGAGCTTGCCTGTTGATTTAGAGGTAAGAGAAGATCTGAACATGAAATCCAAGACTGAACAAAGCAAAAGCAGGGACAGGGAGAGGGATAGGGACAGGGATAGGGAAAGAGAGAGGGACAAGGATAGAATAAAGGTACGAGATCGTGATCGGGGATATAGAGAGGAAGCTGAGAGGGATAGAACCAAGGACCGAGGTCGTCGTTCTAAGGACAGAGCCAAAGATTCAGGTTGGTCACTTTTATATGTTTCATCCATCACTTTCATACAATATATCCATCTTCCTGCCTTTCGCTCATGACTTTGTCTATTCTAAACATTTTTGTCTTTAACTTTTGTGGTTGCAGGGGGGCATTCAGAGAAATCAAGACATTACTCATCAAGAGGTAATTAGATTAGAAAATATGAAGGCTGTTTTTTCCCCCAAAATAAAATGTGGTTGAGCCTAATTATCTGACATGCATCGTTATTTTGCAGACCGTGACTACAACAGTACCTCGTATTCTTCAAGGGAGAAGGATCGCTATAGACATCACCCCTATGCCTGAATGGTGAATGTATTCATCTTGGTTTCTCTTGATTAAACTTGTAGAATTCAAATACTTGATTGTATGTTGACACAGTTTCGCAGGAAAGAAAGTGATTTCCTGTTGAAGGGCCAGGGAAAGGCAGATGTTTTGACGATGAAAAAAAAAAGGTTTGTCTGAGTAATCTTTAAATACCTCGGCAGCTCTTCGAGAAATAGGTTCAATCCGTATGAACATGATGGATGTTGTGGAGTGGAAAAGTAGAGATGTTTGTGATTTCATAATCTCCGTCTTAACTGGAAAAGCATCCAAAATTTATATAGCAAATCTATCACCTCTATCTTTAGTCAGATTTAATTTCTTTGCTAAATCAGTATCAAATACAACCTACTATGCACACACCATTCATGCAGTCTCATCCTTCAAGGTTTAAGACTCAAACCACAACATTGGCATAGAAATCAACAGTCACTGATGGTGATGTGCCGTAGATCCTCGTTGCAGTACTTGCTCTTCTCCTCCCTCTCATCGCTGTTGTTGCCGGCGGCATGCCGTGTGGAAGCCTATACCAAGCACCACCGACCCAGCAGTGGTTGGCCTGCGTCTGACGTTTACTATATGCTTATTCTCGTCGCCAGAAATGATAAAGGCTTCGCAGATTATTGGAATACTGTAATCCTGGATCACCAGCACGACCGCAGGGAATTGATAGGCTTTTATTGAGAGACTAGTTGCATATGACCTTTCTCTCTAACAACAAGAGTAATGAAATTTGGTATCCAAACCTAACCAGATATTAAGAATTAATACTCGAAAATGAGTGTGTTTGTCAGTTTGTGTCCAATTTCATTATTCATTCTAGAACAGGGAAATTCTTTCAACTTTTGATTTTTATAAACTTTAGTATCTCAAGTTTTAAAAATATCAGAACGGTGTCTCAACCGAAGTTAGGTACATAGAGTCATTTGTTCTGTTAGTTGACTATTAGTTGACAAAATTTGAAGGGTACTTTCACCTTTTCATACTTCATGTAATATTTTTCTTCTTCCTCGTGAAACTCTCTCGTCTCCATCTCTCATTTTGAATAAATTTGTCTGGACACTGGTGTGTAAAAAACCCAAAATACAAAATGGGTTTCCTGCTTGCACTGTACTGACTGTAGAACTCCCCTTGCTCAATGAAATGATCGGAAAGAAAATAAAAATGGATTTGGGAGCTTTGTAATGCAATGCATATGAACTACTTCCTATAAAGTCTTGATAATAATATCGACAAAGAACTACAAAGATGAATCCTTGTAAAATTTGTGACAGATTCTAGATTCTAGAGATTTAAGTTGCTAAATTTCTGTTCGCTGTTCTAAAGTTGTGGAACAGATGGTTGGGTTGCATTGAAAGTGAGAGGCTTGATGTCTCTGGCGCGCATGTAGCTCAAGAACTGTCCAGGCAGCTCTTCGAGAAGAGATTGAAGAGCCGAAATTCGCCCGCCTGCTAAAACCACAATGAGTTTTTGTTTTAATTCAGAATAAATAGCTTCAATCCATATGAACATGATTAATGTTGTGGAGAGGAAAAATAGAGATGTTTGGGACTTACTATGCACATCTCTCATAGGAACAAACTGTACGATGTCTCTTGTAGCCACACGACCTGTTGAACTTGATAATCGCTGTCCATTATCAGCATCGAGAATCTGCCAAATACAATATTCACATGGGCATTCAGAATTCTAGTTGTTGAAATTCCACCATATGTAGCATAAGGAGAAAGAGATGACTCGTAAAATGAAACAAAAGCCATGGGCATTCAGAATTCTAGTTGTTGAAATTCCAACATATGTAGCATAAGGAGAAAGATGACTCGTAAAAAGAAACAAACGCATACCTCCATTTGTTTAAAATCCGCTGTTCCTACTCCAACTATTAGAATTGAGAGGGGAAGATCAGATGCCCTCACCAAAGCATCTGTTGTTTCCTGGAGGTCTGTAAGGATCCCATCCTATAAAAGGTGGCATTTATGTTACCTCAATAAAAGAGATCTCACATAAAACAAACACTTGCAAATAAAATTCATCCTTCTCTTACCGTTATAATCAGCAACACATAGTACTTATTGTTGCCGTGGAATAGAGAATTGCCAGCAATCTCTGCAGCCCTATTAACCACTGGGCCAAAGACAGTGGGTCCTGATAGAGCAACATTGTGTAGGGCGCTGGCATAAGCAGTCATTATGCCTTCAACTCCTTCAACCTAAATAAATGAAACAATCACCAACATAAAAAAAATTCATTGGTCAGTGAGTTGGTATGTAAGTTTGCAAACCAGAGTAGAATGCCATATGTGAGGAACCAGACTCTTAATCTACCTCAAAGCCAGTTGCAGTTCCATCCAAGTTAAAACAGTGCGACACAGGACCTCCAGCTGTCCTTCCTCCAAAGCCCCAAGCAGGAAAACGTTTATCAGCATCATAAAACTGAATAACTTCCCCAACTTCTGTTATTGCCTGCAAAATGCAAAAATAAACTTGATTACATTTACAGATACCACTCAACTATTACTCACAGAAGATACCTTCTATGGTTATTTCTTTAATTCAAAGAACACATATTGTGTTGCATGTTATCAGACATTTGTTAATTACTAAGATATAACCAAAGTCTTAGTTATTAAAGCACCACATTTGCTAACCTGCTGGTAAGAATTCAACCGGCCATACGGATCAATGTAGTGCAACGAATCAGGTTTTCGAGGATCTCCATTTGAAGCTGTGACAAAATTCAGTATCAAGGCATGCAAATAGATTGGAATGATAAACAGTTCAATAGTCCCACTCAATTCTTACCAGTAAAGTCAACAGCAACCATGAAGTTAAGCTCAAACCCACTGGAAATATAATCGACAAAGCTGAACTGGTGCTTCTCATTAAATTGATCCACAAACAACTGACCCTTTGACAACTACAACACCATATTATTAACAAACAGTGAGTACATTTACATGTATACTACAAGTATATGAACTAGAATGCAAGCTTGAATAAACACCTTTTCACGACCAAGAGAAGATGGAATGACAAAATTCACCCCACTTCTTTCTTTGAATAATCTCTCCAGGTCTGCCACAGATTTTTGAAGTTTCCTAAATTAGACAAAGGAGGCAAATTGAAAAAGGTTGGTTGTCTTCCTTTTACAGGCAAAAATACAAAGTTGAGATAAAAGTGAAAAAAAGAACCAATAGTTTTAATAATTACCCAATAAGAACATGATTGCCATTACTGTTGAAATCAAAGCACTCGATGATTAATGGATTATCCTGCACCAAATTTAAGTTGCATGAATTTTCTACCTTAATTGCCAATCTACTAACCGTATTTAACAGGTGAGCAGAATTGGCAAGCTTACCTTGCTTCCAAACTGCTGCATACTCAGGGACAGCGGTTTCCAAACTGGATTTAAATTGTTATCCACTACTTCAGTCTTGCAAATTGGAACAGAACTTCCACTCTCAACAATTCTTGATACTCTTAAGAAAGGATCCTATAATAAAGAAGTCAAAAAGATGTATAAGAATCACTAAACCAAACCAAAAAAAAACAAAAAGCTAATACTATGTATGAAATGAAAAAGATCTTAAAAATCGGTTTCATAAGGCGTACACTTTTAGAGAAGAGGTCTTTGTTTTCCAATTGGGAACAACGAAACTTTATCTCAACAACACTCTTCGAAGCCATAGTTTCTTCAGCATGGACAGTGAGTGTTCCTAAGTTTCTCGTACCGCCACGCCCGCTTCTGTTATGCAGCTTCAAGGTTACACTTTGACTTTGTTTTGTCACTATCTGAAATTAGAAAAGAACATGTTTACAAACACAATACCTCTTACCATTTAGCAAATGATAAAACATTTTTGTAATACAAGACATACAAACTGATATAGCAATAACAATTATGATTTTTACACTATCTTCATACATACTGCAACACCCCAATGAAATGACCTATTTTCATGAACTCTCTTTATCTGACGGAAGTTTACCTCTGAAAGATTGCAACTGCCTTCCCCAAGAAATTCCTGATCCTCCAACTTCAGTGTCTGCAATGCAACACAATGAGATGATTAAGAAAGTAACCTTTGCCTTTATTTAGAGTTCACATATGGTTTATATTCGCACCGTGATGCAAAATTTATAGGTCATAAACAGCAAAAGACATAAGAACTTTTGAAGGAGTTGTTTTACTGTTGCTTCCATCTCGCTTGATGTCCTAATTTGTTCCATATTATTCCTAGATTTTGCAAAATGTGCACAATCCTAGGGCTATGCCCAACCATACATATACTAGTACACTTCTTCGGGTTGTTTAATTACTATATATTTCTTGCCGATTCAATGTATTTGAGATGTAAGCAATTTACTACACCTTCATGGTTCGAAACCTGAACAACTGTAGAGATCGAAAAATAGCATGGTTTATAACAATTCAGAATTGTGTTTATAGAAGCCTTGATAGAAGAAATGGAATACCTTTACATTTACATTGTGATATTTCGTATCGACATCATAGACCTGGAATCTGGGTTGAACACAAAACAAGAAAAAAGGAAAGGTCAGGGAAGCAGCCTAATCAAACCAACACAACTGATATGCAGCTAAGAAAAGAAATATGAGACTTACATCAATGGCTGCACAACCTCAAACTGATAGGAAACTGTAATTTTCTCAATCCATGCTGGACTCAAATTATTCATTATCACTTCAGTTCTCCCTAGTTCCTCTAGCTTACCTAGAAAACCATCTCCTTTCTTCACATAAACCACGACCATGGGATCACTCTGAAACAAAATAAAAGATGTTAAAAGAACTATTCATCACCAGGACAGAGTACCCAGGTTAAATGTGATGTAATACATAACATAGAACCGTATCAAAGAGAAAATATTCATTTTATTTGTTCTTGATTGATTAGGACTATGCTACGCCTTCGATGTGCAAGGGTGTTGTAGTAATAACAATTATTGACATGATAAAGCAAGATAAACAGGTCATGCTCATGTACTCATTTTACGTTCTTCAGTTTGCAGTATTGTAATAACTATGACAAACAGTTATAAGAAAATTTTGGAGTGAACAGTGCTGATTAAGCTTTAGCTGTATCAATTACAGCTATATCGATATGGATATATAAACATACCTTTGATGTAATGTCCCGATCAATCAAGTTAGTTGCTGACAGTGATAACTGCAACACAGACACGAAATCCAACATTAAATTCCAAAGAAGGAAACAGGAGGTCCGACAAGAATATAAGAAAATGAAGAGAACTAGAAATAAGAGAACCATCAATACACTCATGGTGATTACGAGTGCAGAGACACCAGACTTATCACATCCATCAAACATACATCAAAGTTTAAAGTAGTCATGATCTTAAGGCACTTAATTAATTCTACCAGACCAGATGACAAATAATATTGAGTATTGTACTTCATAGTCCATTACAGCTTCATTACATTGTCCAGCTTAATGGTTCATTACTGTCTCAAGCTAGGTGGAATACTGCAGAGTGAATCCTCTAGGAGTAGCAGTAACCAATTTTAGTCAGTTGATATATAAACCATTAAATAATGTATTGAAAGACAGAGCAAAAGCAAGTGGTACAAAATGGATTAAGGCCTACTGATATTCTTGAAATGGCCCGGGTATACAGATTCTCACCCTTCTGTGATGGAGACCTTAATGTCCACAACTCCACATCCACTAGAATGATGGAGTCTCTTTATAAGTGGCATCTATGCTCTTTATAAGTAGCACAGTATTATGACTTTTCTCACACCTCCAAGTGACAAACAATATTTTAATATCAATCAACGGTTTTGTCCTATGCTCTCAAGTCAAATTGGCATAAGATAAATCAGAATCTAGCTAATGTTCTGTTTCTGAGAGTATGTTGTAGGCATTTTGGAGACAAGGTGGCCGAGGCACAGTACTGAATCAACATGCAGCCTAAGAAGCCAGTCACGTAAAACACCGATAATGTATGCAAATAATCTAAACAGGATGTCACATTACTTGGTAATTGACAATGGTGTTGTGTGCAAGACAAACACAGCCATTCTATACGGTTGAACACAGTTTTAAATTTTAAATCTATAGTGATCAACGTAGAAACTTTCGTGTTGAACATTCAAGAAGACTTGCTTGCAGGCCAGGTTACAACAGAATACAGGCTGCAACTCGGGCCAAGACAGTAGTGATTTTAAAATCGAACACGAAAACCATTGGCAAAATTGACCCGCAGCATGCTATCTTGAACTCAGGCACACCAGTTTTGATAAACGACAATACTTTAATCAACAATCATGCTGTCTTTACTTTCCAGAAAGATGATAGCACAAAGTTTAGGAATCAAAGTTCCTTTTTCAATTGGCTCAAAAAACATTCTATACATTATAATAAACAAAAAACTATATATTGAAAACAGATTGACCAGGCCAAATTACATGAAACTGATTATGAATTAAAAATTCACCCTGCTAATAAAATATGAGATTATTAGTTTCAAGAACAGACGAACCACGCTATTCAGTTTTCTGGGCAAGTTTCAAGTTTCAATCTTTACACGCATCTATAAAAAAGTTTCAATCTTTACCGAACCTAGACAAACCCAGAACCACAGACCACCACAGAAATATCAATACTGTTATTCTACTAAAAGATAAACAAAAATCAATCGGATATGTTCTAGGGTTTTAAAGAAGAACCAAAACAGTAAGATTGGGGCAAAATGTAGTTACCTCCAGAGGAGTGCAGAGTGATTCAACCCCACGGGCGCGGTTAAAGAGCTCAACGGCGTCGTTTACATCGCCGTCCCTGTTGATGGGCCTCTGTTGGGCCCCACCCACGGCTTGCTTGCCACCTTTCACGTCGGAAAAACACCCTCCCATCTCTAAACCTCTCTTCTTCTTCTTCTTCTTCTGTTTTTCTTTCTCTCTGTTACGAATTCAAAACCCTAAATCCTTATCGTCTCGTAAACTTTGTTTTGTATTCGTGAGGAGCAGGGTTTATATATAAGAGGGTTTAGGAGACTTCGTACGCGGTTACTAGTCTTGGCGTGTGTCAAAATTTACATGGAAGAGACGTGGTCCATCGGGAGCACTGAGCACTGAAAGATTTCTCTCAAAATAAAATATAAAATAAAATCTTTTTAAATAAAAGGTCTGACAATGTTCTTTGCTAGGAAATTGTTGCAACTTTTTGTGTTTACGAAAACCAAAATCTTGTTCAAATCAGACCTGGAAATTATTTATTTATATTTTTCTTTTTTGAAGCTAAATATGTCACGGGACTAGTAAATGGAGAGTAGGTAAAAGTGGGTGATTTTAGCTGGACTTGGTAAAATTTGGTGAGACATATAGGTTGGGGCGTTGGGCACTCGTTGCTTTTTGCCTATTTTAGTAACGGGGAATTGTAATAGACATACGGCTTTTTCTTTACGTTTTATGGCTGATTGATATGGAATGGATCAATGGAAGGGACGAGGTAGTGAGGAAGAACACAAGCGATAATGGTGTCGGAACAAGAGGGGAAGGTGTCACAAGTTACGTTCTATATGTGTTTTGATACTTGGAAAGAGTGGAAGGTATAGCGCGTATTATTACGTGACGATAAATAAAAACTTATGACTAGAATTATAAAAAGAATCTTAATTTTTCCGGTCACGTTTATTAAGTGATATCGACTATTTATATTTGTAGTTAGTTTTTTTGTTGATGAATAATAAATCCCTTTGATGTTATCCAACCGTACGATAAAAAATTAAGATGGTGGATGTACATTCATTCCTGAATGATTGGAGTTGCTTCTGGTGACCATAAGAAAAGGAGTTCGCCGGCCCTTGATCATGGAATATATAGTCTTTTGGTGGTTTCGGTGTACATGGACGAGCCAGATTCGGCTTATTTGATAAGTTAGGTACGCGGCGTACGCCTAATTTGTCTTGGTCAATGGTTACTAGCTACTCTTTGTTTCATGGTTTTCAACATAGATATGATCTATGTTTCTCTAACTTTTCTGTTACATGGTTCACTTCATACTTAGCTTTTACAAGCGGACATATCATGTTTATGTTGTTCTCTTATTTCTTATCAATATAAGTTTTGACGTCTCTTAAAAAAGAAATTAAGAAAAATTAATTGGTAGAGAGTTTACACACGTACGTACATGACTAGCAAGAGAATTAATCAATTGGGATTTCTATCGAAAAGTTTTATTCATTTCTTTATTTAAATTTCTAAAAGAAAGGTCCATCGCATAGATGCGTGGCTCGACCTGTTAATGCGTTGGATTGTCATCCGCAAAAGCGAGGTGAAGACTCCTCTTCAACAGCTTTTCAAGACTCCTCTTTTGAAGTTTTGAGATTAATTTCGTTTCGCCAAAAGGTGTAAAGGGTAAATATATGTGTAAACAGATTATGGTTTCGTGACTCGTACATATCCAGATCAGAGTATACTTCCTTTCCAATTGCTCGTCTTTGCCACCCAATTAATAAACCAAAGGACATGGGCATAAAGTTTACTGTGTATATCTCTCTACTGTATGTATCCTAGTTTGAGACGACCAAATGCAATAGTTTACTGTGTATTGCTGCAATACACATACTGACATACGTACGTGTGTGTGTATATATATATATATATATATATATATATATATATATATATCAGGCTTTCTTGGCTAAGGATGTCTTTATTTATTCTTACAGTGCGGATTTCCATTTTAGACTCACTTTTCAATCGAATTTTCAAATTGGATGAAATTTTGGATAAATGATCTACACACTATGTTCTAGACATTGTACGGTTAAGATGTTGAAATGCGACCTGAAAGTGAGCGAAATAAGGAGGTCCACACTTTAATTTCAAAGCGGGACACCGCTCTGGAAGGGAACTGTATATGAAGGTTCTTCCACTAAGGGATCCTTTTTCTCGACATATATGAGGGATGAGGGATTACACTAACTTTTCGATTATATTTTTGAATCTCCACCGTTCAGTTTGTTAGTCCTTATATATAGATCAATTCTGCAAATTTTCAGCCAATTTGGTGATCGTTAAAGTGTCGAACAAGATTAAATCAATGAACAAACCTATCAAACCTGAACTGTTCATGCTTATAATTATAAATCGTAGTTTTGAATACCTTAACGATCACCAAAATTTTTGAAAATTTGCAGAAGTGATCTACTCATATAGAACTACATATTGAACGGTGAAGATGTGATTTTGTGGTCGAAAAGTTGGTGTAATCCCTCATCCCTCATATATGTCAAAAAAAGGGATCCCTTAGTGGAAGAGCCATGTATATATATAAGTTTCTATCCAGAGCGAAACTTCACTTTGAAATTAAAGTGTGAAGTTTCCTATTTGACTCACTTTTCGGTCATATTTTCATATCTCCACCGTTCAGTTTCTAGAACCTAATGCATAGATCACTCTTGCCAAATTTCATCCAAATTGGTAATCGTTAAGGTACCGTATTAGATTAAATCAACGAACGGATTATAAATCTGTATATTCAAAACTGTTTGTGTAAATAACGATTATGAAAACCCAAACGATCATCAAATTGGATGAAACTTAGCAGAAGTGATCTATGCATTAGGTTCTAGAAACTAAACGGTGGAGATGTGGAAATATGACTGAAAAGTGAGTCAAATAAGAAACTTCACACTTTAATTTCAAAGTGAAGCTTCGTTCTGGATAGAAACTTTTATATATATATATATATATATATATATATATATAATTGTTACTATAATATTCTGAATTCTAGTTCTAGATCGATATTCGTCATAAACTGATCATATATATGGTGGATTCATATAGACTTTAGCTAGTTCTGTGGTGGTTTAAACTTGTCTAGCTAAATTGGCCGTTTCAAGAAGCTTTTACCGCTAGCTATGTATTTTCGTTTTACTACCTGCTAGTATATATATACAAACAACGTCACCGTGCCTATCGGGAAGACGTCGTTATTTTTCCAATAAAATACCTGAATGATGATGCTAGTATATATAATCCAATACTTTCAAGGAATCAAAGTTTCCAATTTCCCAACCAACCAACTGGTACCCGAAGTAATAAGAGTCAACCATGCATATATATGGTCTCTGGAGCAAATTAATTTGAAATTGGCGGGAAATTCCCAAGTCGATTCCAAACTTTTCCGACAAGATAATGATCATCAGTAGTATGCAACTAAGCATGTATTTGTATGGGAAACAAGTTGGATCGACGTGGACGTCAAAGTCGATCAATGTAAGTCAGTCAACGAAAATCTTATCCATTTTATAATCAGAGACGCGCGACGGACTTGAATACTCGGTTTTAGCTGGCTAGAAAATTATTCAGTAAGATTATTCAAGAAAATATATAACACTGTAGGTGATAGATATCCTTAATCGTTTCGAAACTTATTCCGAAGATTCATCGAGTGAAATGTCAATACAGTTACTCCACCCTTCAAATTATCCCGTTGAAGATTTTACAAACCAGAGAGAGGAAGATACAGCACCAATCCTACAAGTTGAATTTTCTAATTCTTGGTGTTCACAGACACAATATTGGACTTTTCTGCAAGGGACTTGTATTATGGATTACACCTCAGGCGCAATAGCACTCTTTAATTCAGATTACTCTCTGGTTAATTTGTTGGGTGCTTCTGCAGAAGAGGCCGGCCGGGTCCCCGGAAATGGTCAGTTAACTCTGGATTGTTCTAAACTTCTGTAGGAATCTTTATTTCATTCCCGGCCGGCGCCCTTACATCTTCATGTTGCGATATATAGTTATCATTGTGACCCATAGTCCCAGTGAACAATCAGCTATATATGGCAGACAAACTTACATGCATCATGCAACCAATTTGGTGACGAAATGATCGATTCCTTTTGATATATTTTCTAAAAGAAAAGCAACCGTTTCCAATGGGTTCGTCTCAATCAATCTGCATCTAACTCTGTGGAAAATACAACGTTGACCAACCAAGGGGTTAGTGTGATATATACAGAAGAAAAATGGCTCTCGTCACCATAGCAACGTCATAATATATACACAATTGTCATTATCAATACCAACATGGCATGTGAGCACTTTGCAAGTAAATCGTCTAGAAAATGTGTTTGCATAACAGTTGGGCATAATATAAGTGATTCATGAAGTCATGAACCTGTTTGACCATTCCCAGATCGATCCGAGTATTAACAAAATGAAACATGATAGGATCGATGAACAATGAGTCGAAAGGTATCAAAAGACTTTTAGAATTTCTGAATTGTATTCATCTTCTCTAAGAATGGAGTATTTATACAAGAGACTCCAAATTACAAGAGAATATTTACACAATATTCCTACTAACAACACAAATAATTACAACCCTAATATTATGGATATTACTCACGTCAACACTCCATTTCAAGTTGGCGCATGCAGATCACAAATGCCCAACTTGTCAAGTGAGTCATGAAAAGTTTTACTTGAAAGAGCTTTCGTAAGGATATCAGCCAATTGTTCTTCAGTAGGGACATAGGGAAAGAAAATAACATGACCATCCAACTTCTCTTTAATAAAATGTCGATCAACCTCCACATGCTTCGTGCGGTCATGTTGAACCGGATTGTGAGCAATTTCAATTGCAGCCTTATTATCACAATAAAGCGACATAGCCTTCTTCTGCTGAAACCCCAAATCTCTCAACAAATGTCTTAACCATAACATCTCACAAAGTCCTCAAGCCATTCCTCTGTACTCTACTTTTGTACTAGAACGAGCCACCACATTTTGTTTCTTACTTTTCCAAGTTACCAAGTTACCACCAACAAATGTGAAGTAGCCCGAAGTAGACTTTCGATCTGTGATATTATCTGCCCAGTCTGCATCTGTGTATCTAGAAACATCTAAATGGCGATGTTTGGAGAAGATTAATCTCTTCCCAGGAGCAGAGTTCAAATACTTCAAAATACGAAATACAACTTCCATATGAGCCTCACTGGGATTATGCATAAACTGACGCACCACACTAACTGCATATGCTAAATCAGGTCTAGTGTGTGACAAATAAATCAATCGCCCAACTAACCTTTGATATCTCACTTTATTCGTGGGTACCTGATTCAAATATTCTGCTAACCGGTGGTTCTGCTCGATAAGTGTATCAGCAGGTTTACAATCAAGCATACATGTTTATGCCAAAAAGTCTAAAACATATTTCCTCTGGCTCAACATAATACTGACTTTGTAATTTTTGAATCTCCTCGAAGTCATCACCTGTAACAACCATGTCATCAACATAAATGACTAAAGCAGTCACCTTGCCACACCGATGTTTAAGGAACAAAGTATGATCAGAATTACTTTGCCGGTACCTAATTCCCTTCATGAACTTAATGAACCGACCAAACCAAGCTCTAGGAGATTGCTTCAAGCCATAGAGAGACTTCTTCAATTTACACACCACTCGCTCTCCGACAGAGGTAACATATCCATGAGGCAAATCCATATAAACCTCTTCATATAGATCACCATGCAAGAATGCATTCTTAACATCAAATTGTTGCAAAGGCCAATCAAGGTTAGCTGCTAACGAAAGAAGTACCCGAATTATGTTAATCTTAGCCACTGGTGCAAACGTCTCATCATAATCCACCCCATATTTCTGAGTGTAGCCTTTAGCTACTAACCTTGCTTTATACCTATCTACTAATCCATTAGAGTTATGCTTCACAGTATAAACCTATCAACAACCAACTGTCTTCTTCCCAGGTGGTAACGACTCTAACTCCCTCGTACAATTCTTCTCAAGAGCATCTATCTCAAGTTTCATTGTCTGCATCCATCTCTCATCCCTCATTGCGTCCTTTACATTACTAGGAAGAGACACAGAAGATAATCGATTCACAAACGCAACATATAGTTTAGACAACCTATGAGATGACACATAATTGGCAACAAGGTATTTAGCTTTTGCACTTAAAGTAGGTTCATAATGCATTGGAGGCTGACCACGAGTTACACGATTGTGCAATATTTTAGTAGACACATTACTAGACACAGAAGAAGATAGAGTAACTACCTCAGGTAATACACGAGCTTGAGAGACTTGTGAAGGAGAGGGATGACTGTTCACCACATGAGGCTGATCAGATGTTGGCGAAACCAACTCGCCTTGGCTTGACAAAACAAACTCGCCATGATTGAAACCCGATGAATTTCCCAGTTGATCAATTCCAATTCTTTCTTGACTTGATTATGGAAGAACACCCACCCTATCGTTGCCTAATGGTTCACTGGTGTCCCGACTCAGGCCGTCTCCTGAATCTTGTCCCTCAGGCCATGTATTGCTTACCGGATGATTGCCCGGCATACCAGAATCTCTCTCTTCCATCGAACAACTGCCCAGCAGTTGGCTTCTCCTCTCACCCGTCCATGGAAACACTCGCCGATCCAGGTGCGTTCCCGGGAAATCGCTGGATGACTGGCCGCCGGTAGTGACTGATCTGGTCGGTCAGTCAATGTCGCCTTCGTCTTCAAACACCGACCGGTCGGTGGAAACTGAGCCATCTATTGGTAACCTGTGTGTCGTGTTTTCAGAGTTCTGGTTACTCAATGTTTTCTGAATTGGTGGGCCACTGTTTTGTAATTCACCCTCTGCGTCTAACAACTCTAGTCTTGGCCCATCTGATGTATGTGTTGCAAAAGGCCCAGTGAACAAGTCCTCGTAATAGCATGACTTCTCTCCCTGACTAGGACTCACTGGAGGTAAAAAATAACACATATCTTCATTGAACGTAACATCCATGGTAACATAAAATCTCTGAGATTGTGGGTGATAACACTTGTAACCTTTCTGATGAGACCCATAACCCACAAATACGCACTTAAGGGCTCTAGCATCCAACTTTGATATTTGATTCTTATACAGATGAACATAAGCAACACAACCAAAGACACGAGCAGAGAGAGTATTTGATGAGGGAATAGTGACATATTTAGACAAGACATCAAATGGGACACGACCTTGAAGAGGGATTGACGAAAGACGATTAATCAGATGAGACGCACACAACACTGCCTCTCCCCAGAGGTACTTTGGCATGTTAGCACTTAAGAGGAGAGACCGAGCCATGTTTAGGAGGTGACGATTTTTCCGTTCAGACACCCCATTTTGCTCAGGTGTCTGTGGACACGAAGTCTGATGAATTATGCCATGGTTTGGAAAATACTCATGAAAACGATGATTGACAAACTCACCCTCATTATCAGAACGAAAGATTTTAACATGAGCATCATATTGAGTACGAATCAAAGTATGGAATGCGGTAAAGGCTGAAAAAACAGAATCATTGGATTTAAGTAGCACCACCCAAGATAATCGAGTAAAATCATCAATGAATAACACAAAGTATTGCATTCCAGAAAGAGTAGAATACTTGGAAGGACCTCAAACATCTGAATGAATTAATTCAAAAGGCATAGTACTAGAATGAAAACTCAAAGGATAGCTAGATCTATGACTCTTAGCCAAAGCACAGGTTTCACAATGCAGGCTAGACTCACGAATTCCCAGAAACAACGAAGGTATGGACTTCTTCATAACTCCAAAAGATGGATGACCCAAACGTTTGTGCCACAACCACAACTCAGTCAATCTGTCAGAATTCAATGTCAGGGCCAAAGGTTGTGTTGGTGCTTGTGTTGGCTCTGCGTACATGTAATCTAAGTGAAACAGTCTCCCCCTCAGGTCTCCCTTGCCAATGATTACCCTGGTGCATAGATTCTAAAATACAACATACATTGGGTAAAAGGTTACAAAACACTTATTTTGAGAACTCAATTGGGATACAGACAAAAGATGATGAGACAACGAAGGTACATAAAACACATCATGTAAAACAATGGATGATGTAACCTGAACAGACCCAATACCTAAGACCGGAAACGACACACCATTAACATTGGAAACATGCATGAGATATACGAGGGGACGACATAGACACAAAGAATGATTTATCATAGGTCATATGATCGGATGCTCCGGAATCAATTATCCAAGTTTCACTTCCAGTAAAGTCAGAAACATGTAAAGCAACTCCAAATTTACCTCGTGTTTCCCTAGTCAAGGAAACATTACCCTATGAAGGGTCTTGCCCTTCAATGCCATAGAAATCAGGTTCTAGCACCAATTACACTGTTGCTTTACCTCTTTGACTACCACCACGGCCTCCACGTCCTCCAATGTTGCCTCCTCTCCACCCAGGGTTGTAATTGGACTTCCTTAATCTCGGGCAGTTGCTCTTGATATGACCAGTTTCTTTGCAGTAGTGGCAAATTATTTGTGTATAACTTTGATTCTGCTGATATCCCTGATTACGTGATTGATACTGGTTCTGAGATGGGACGAGGATAGAGTTCCCAATATGAGCCTGAGGTTGTGGTTTAGCATGAATTGTTAAACTAGAAATTTCAGTATGGAAACCTTTTGCGGTTGCTCTATTAGCTTCATCTCTTCGGATATAGGCAAAAGCTTGCTCCAATGTTGGTGGAGTTGCAAGACGTAATAGCTCATTCTTTGGTCCTTCAAAATGGGGATCTAAACCAGCAAGAAAAATATGAACACGCATCTTGTCTTGTTCATTCCTGTAGGTAGTGATATCTGCTCCACATGTCATAGGATTCAGATTTCTCTGATCAAGCTCCTGCCATATGGTCTTCAAACTTGCATAAAACGTTGCCACAGGCTGTCCACTTTGAGTTAGTTGGAAAGCTTTCACATTCAACTCATGGACACGAGCAAAGTCATTCCCATAGCAGCAACAGAGTCCCAGATTGCCTTAGGGGAATCAAAATTAGAAAACAACTCCATTACCTCTGGAGTCATAGCTTTCAGGAGAATTCCCATCACATTAGTATTCGCCGTATCCCATTCATCGATCTTTAATCCTGCAACAGGTCTTGGAGTGCTACCATCAACGTAACCCCACTTCCCCATTCCTTTGATATGGATCTTCATAAGCCTTTGCCACAACTGATAATTGTTACCATCAAGCTTGATGCCAAAACTCGAATTATCTGTAACATTCTGAACAACCACAACTTCACGGGTCACAGAACTCCCCTCACCAGATTCTTCCTTCTTTCCTTCGATAACGTTCAGATCCACCATCTTCTTTTCTTCCTTCTTCCTTTCCCTTTTTTTTTAAATAAAGAAGAACCCTAACACCACAAACGTTCAAACACACTTCAAGAGGACCGGCTATCAAGAAGAATCAAACAAGCTGAACAACTTATCTTCAATTCAAGAAGACACGGCAGACCTTAGGAAAAACTTTTACAACGTACCCCAAAAGAACCTTTAATTAGGTTGATCTATAAACCCCAAAAGAACCTCGCAACGGAAATTGACGAGCAACACAGCCGAGTCCGAAAGGAGCTCGGCTCTGATACCAAGTCGAAAGGTATCAAAAGACTTTTAGAATTTCTGAATTGTATTCATCTTCTCCAAGAATGGAGTATTTATACAAGAGACTCCAATACCTATTAGGAAACTAATTACAAGAGAATATTTACACAATATTCCTAATAACAACACAAATAATTACAACCCTAATATAATGAATATTACTCACGTCAACACAATAACACAATGTACACAGTGAGTGAAGAATCCAATAAAATGTCAAGTAGCTAGTTCCACATACGTAAATGAATTTTCCATGCATGGTGCATGGCAATTGGCAAACACGTAAAGGTTGGTGATCAAGTTGGATCGTTTCTGCGCGAGATTTGAAATCAAAACTTGTAGAAATTTCATTGTGAAACTTGCACGAAAGTCTATGAATTGGCTCGATCGATCAGTACGTTATGGGACAACGATGTTCATGATTCATCATAACTTCCAACTTCAAGTTCATTCTTGAAGGCTAGCTGCTTGAAGGTGATAGTACTACTGATACCCAACATGTTAAAGTCTCCAATTCTTTGGTGTTGCGAGATGGCCAAACGCTAATTCGCATGAGGATTACGCCCCAGTTATTCGCTCACTGCCTTTTCTAGTGCTTAGCTGTTGTAGACGTCAATCGTTGAACTTGAAACTAGAGACGATTCTTCATTAACAATATAAATTGAACTACAATTTAATCATTCCCAAACAAGCTAGGGTTAGATGATATAAGCATCAACAAGAGCATAACAAGATAAAAAAGACCTAATCCTTAACCCAAATGGGTAAAATGCCCAAATCCTTGTCCTGGGTGGTTTTGGAATCTATTTAGGGTTCTACTTTATTTCCGAATCCCAATCGACCTGGGTTTGAATTTAGAAACCTATATAAATACCACCCGTATGGGGTAGAAATGTAGAATGCTCGATACAGATCCAAAACCAAATAAAGATGGAGATTCCAAGAGGTAGTTATCATCACGTTGCGATGCAAATACCACAATCCCATACCACAGGGTCTCTGGAGAAGGACGTGCTTCCCATCAGTCTGCAGTTGTTCACGTTACGCCAATTGCGCTGCGATCCATTCTTTACAATATCTACTTTAGCTAGTCAGTCGCTTATAAAGGTGAAGTTTTCTGATATCAAGAAGCATGTGCACGACAGTAAAATCAAGAGGTGCTATGAAGAGCTCTTTGCCGAGTATCTGACGATGATGGAGGTGCCGGAAGAGGAACATGCCGCTGCGATTCAGAAGGTGTTTCAGGTGGTTGAGGCGGTCGTCGATCCTGAGCACCCTGTCGTGCTACATGTGTATAAGTGTTTGTCACCATGCATTGTCCGCGACGGAGATTGTTCAGTCAGTTGGAGAAAGAATTAAAAGTTGGTTGTTTAATTGTGTAATTTGCTTCCTTTGTAATTTTTACTTTCCAAATTTTTCTATCCTATGCAATTTGATGTTCTTAACAAAAAATATGCTTGAATCCAGTTTTTTTAGCTTATAGGTTGAATGTAGTTATTTAGAGACTCATCTTGAACTTGAGACTTCATTAATAATAATAATTTCACTAAAATTCATCCCCAAACAAGTGTTAGATGATCGCACAAGGTTTCCAGCTAGCTTTTTGTAGTTTTAATAGTTACTTTCCGAGCATCTATCAGATAAGAGCGTACACGAACTAGTATATATATGAAGTTTATAATTTCAAACACAAAGAGCCTTCTGTCCCAAATGAAGTGGATATTCAGCTAGCCATCCTTGTTTGAACCTAGCTGAGCCCTTAAACTTGTTTAGTTCAATGATAAATTTCAAGTCCAAATGGTTCCCCCCTCTTCATTCTCATAGTTCAAATATCTGTCAGACTAGTTGTTTTTTCACAAGTGGCCCATAAACTGGCCCAACCCAGTCAACCGTTGAACACAGAACCACATTTTGTGTAGAAGAATCTGCAACAATTCAACTGTTAGAAACAACATCAAGGAATTTGATCAAATACGAGGAAGTAGAGCTTTCCCAGTTTACTGGCTAAAGAGAAGCTACACGCCTAAACGAAGCTTCATCACCAAAAACAGAAGACGTAGTCTAACTCCTTCATATTAAGTAACCGCGGAATTCACATATTTGCCTCCTTAATATATATTACACCAGATCGAATTCGCAGAACAATTAATTAACAATCTTATTAATTTGAGAGTGTTGGAGCTGGGAGAAGAACATACAGAGACGTTTATGATATGGACAGATGGGAGGTTCAGCCTCGAAGAAGCGATCGAGCCGATCAGAAAGGCAATGCAGCAGCAGCAGCAGGCATGGCTACAGTCAAGAATATTTTGATTATGTTTTCGACCACTTACCCTCACGATGTTCATGCTTGAATGAACCAACTGCAGATGAACAACCCCTTCCATCTGCTCCAGTGCTACCATATGTATACGATGATGAAGAAGAGAAGCAGATTGATATTCCGATAGCGATTTCGGCATCTCCGGAAGTACCAAACTATCCTAGGGAATCTGCTTCTACGAGCATGAACCCTAGCTATATATGTGATGTCGACGAAGAGGACCGGCAGATTGATATGGCGATTTGGGCCTCTCTGAAAGCACCATACTCTCTTAGGGAATCTTCTACCTCGAGCATGAACCCTAACTATGGTCAAGAATGCTCATCTCGGTTTGAGATTGGTAGTAGCTCTTCTTCTTCTTCTTCCCTGCAGCCAAGAGAAAATCCAAATCATTTCAGTGGCGAATTAGGAGGATGTGGGATATGTTTCGAAGTTGTATCAATGCCAGCAATATGTGACCCCTGTGGGCATGTGAGTTGCTACGAGTGTTTGCTACGGATTCAGGGCAGTACTAATAGATGTCCTCGTTGTCGTGGAGCAATCACCAAAGTTATGAGGATTTATATGTAGATTAATGTGGATTGAGCATTAATTTGAGCCACACCAAGAGGTAGACATTAGTATATAAATATAGACATGTGTACGTATACTGTCTTGTAGACGAAGTCATATACCTTGTAATATAGACAATAATATCAGGTTTCGCATACTTTCTTATAGACCAAGTATAGCATCACTTGCTTCCCATTTTTCTTTTTCAAAGATAAAACCATGATGAATTTCACACAAAAGGCCAAAACGTGGACTATAGCACACAGTTTATTTTGGCCAAAATTGTATGTTTTTATTTTCGCATCAAAATATTCACACTTCTAAATCATGATTTTTAAGACATCTTCAAGACTTACAGACCTCAAGAATCGCGACGTTTTCTCAGAGTTGGGAAGACAAGAATCATATATACAAAAGGAGTAAAGATTCACGAGGTAAGTAATTCGAATAGAAGCTCCCAAGAATCATGTGTACGTGACAATATATACAACCTTTTGTTCGGGCATTTCCTCTTCTTGGTTGCATAATCTTGTATGTGCTAGTAGCTAATCTGTTTCTAGTTTGTTTCGATCTTGGTATCTTTAGATCGGAACAAACTGACATAATCCCTAGTTATATGGAGACACGAACAAGTTAAAAAGATGACCCTGATTAAATTTTTCTCACATTTAGAGCACGTTTACTAACTTGGAATGTAAATTATCATGAATCGGTATCAACAAGAATCAGTACGAGAATATTTCAAACCATTTTACTGTTTACTTATCATAAGGAATCAAAACAGGAATTGAACTAATTACGATTGATGTTGTTTATTACTTACTATATGGAATCAGAATTAAAACTAGTTTGGTTACTAAAATACCTCTACAAAAAATGAATTTAAAATACCCATAAAATACAATATATATTTTTAGGGTTGTGTAATTTAGAAATATTATAATTATGTGAGGATGTTTTGGGGAGAAAAAATTGATTTCATTACCTTGATTCTGATACTAATCTCCTCCCTTAGGTATCGAATAAAAAGTTTCGTCAAGAATTGATTCATGATAAGTAAGTGGGTCCCATATCGATTCTAATACCTTGACATGTTAGTAAACACCGAAATTCACCAATTCCGGAATCAATTACACCACTCTCAATTCTATTATAAGTTAGTAAACATGCCCTTAGTGTAGCGGGTCTTTTGCTGGAGGCCGGCCCTTGCAACACTAACGAGTTTTTACCAAACCTCATCCTCATCTAGTCATCTTAACAAGTGATAGACCTTTTGTTTATATATAATTCTTCTTTACCATTCAAATCCACATTTTCTCTCTCTAATTGTGTGGAGCAAATTAAACCAAAACAAAGATCTCACCTTCTAGGCTTTTTTATTAATTTTTAAGGGAAATGAAATCCACACTTCAAAGTTTTGCTTTATCTATCTTGTCAATTCAGATTTTCCAACGACCAGTTTCAAGTAAATGATTGGGAAAATACATATGCATAATTGAACCAACTTTCACTAGTTTATAGAAACCGGTATATATATATGTATATATGGGTTTCTATAAATTATTCAAGAACCTTGTCCATTTACTTTGACCATGGACTATTCCCAGATAAGATTCGTATATGAATAAAATGAAAAGCATGATCGATGAATTGTACACGCAGAGAGAACAATCAAAATGGATTGAAATTGGCGGGAAAATGCCAAGTCAGTTCCACGTACGTGAATGAATCTCCCATGCATTATTTATGCATGGCAAGCTATAGCACTTGGAGGTTTGTCAAGTCAATCTTAATTAGTCGGTCAATGAAAACACATCGTTCAACATAGAAAAACCTCGATTTGTTTTCCTTCTGATATTCTCGATTTGATTCTGCGCGAGATTTGAAACCAAAACTTGAAGAAATTTCATGAAACTTGCACGAAAGCTTGTGAACGATCAGTACCAGCTTATTGGGTCAACGATGTTCGATCTTCAAGTTCATTCTTGAAGGCTAGGCTAGCTTGAAGGTCTGATACTGATACGTTCAAGTTTCCAATTCTTTGGTTTTGCCATCTAGTTGATGGCCAAACGCTAATTTACACATGAGGATTACGCTCCAGTTTGCTTATTGCGCCGTTTCTAGTGCTTAGCATGTTGTAGAATTCAATCATTGAAACTAGAGACTAATCTTCATTAACTGTGTAAATTTGACCACAAATTAATCAATAATCCCAAACAAGGGTCAGATGATATTACCAAAAAAAAAAAAAAAAGACCCAATCCTAACCCAAATGGGTAAAAGGGCCAAACCCTTGTCCTAAGTGGTTTGGAATCTATTTACAGTATTTAGGGTTCTACTTTATTTCCAAATCCCATCGAGTCTGGGTTTGAATTTAGAAACCTATATATAAACACCACCCATGCCATATGGGTACGTAGAATGCTCGATATACAGATCCAAAACCGAAAATGGAGATTCCAAGAGGTAGTTATCATCACGTTGCGATGCAAAAACCACAATCCCATACCACAGGGTCTCTGGAGAAGGACGTGCTTCCCATCAGTCTGCAGTTGTTCACGTTAAGACAATGGCGCTGCAATCCATATTTTACAACATGTACTTTAGTTAGTGAACCACTTATACATGTGGAGTTTTCTGATATCAAGGAGCAAGCAAACGACAGTAGAATCAAGAGGGGATATGAAAATCTCTTCTCCGAGTATCTGACGATGATGGAGGTGCCGGAAGAGGAACACGCCGCTGCGATTCACAAGGTGTTTCAGGCGGTTGAGGCGGTCGTCGATCCTGAGCACCCTGTTGTACTGCATGTGTATAAGTGTTTGACACCATGCACTGTCCGCGACGGAGATTGTTCAGTCAAATGGAGGAAGAATTAAGTTGGATGTTTAATTGTGTAATTGCCTTCGTTGTAATTATTTCTAAATTTTCTATCCTATCCAATTTGATGTACCTAAAAAAAAAAAAAAAAAAAAAAAACTAAACTTGAATCCAGTTTTTGGCTTATGCTCTGAATGTAGAGATCAGAGAGACTCATCTTGAACATTTTTTTTTTTTTTGAATCAACACATTATTCTCATATACTTTCTTATTTCCTTACGAATTAAATTATTACACAAGGCAATGATCGATCTCATAAACAATAACACCGTACCCCAAATGTAGACATACGTACACTATATATGATTCTCCAGTAGTAACTGTTTACAGACTTGCGAATGAGTTCCATAGTTAGAACTTAAAAGAAGTTCCATAGTACGCTTCCAATTAAACAAAAACATCCACTAGCTGAAGGATTCTAGCTCAAAGGC
Organism: Fragaria iinumae; assembly: GCA_009720345.1. Lineage (NCBI taxonomy): Eukaryota > Viridiplantae > Streptophyta > Magnoliopsida > Rosales > Rosaceae > Fragaria > Fragaria iinumae. The sequence goes on along the minus strand of CM019122.1, from coordinate 2,296,033 downwards.
TAGAATATGTGCATTGGCAACATCTCTAACATCGACAAACCTATAAGTTGTGTTCGGAAAATTTTCAGTCCCTTAACAAAAACGAAAATTAGGCATCCCCAGTACTACCATATGCATACAATGTCCCTTTTGCGATGAGAACGAATGAAATCCGGGGGCATGTTCCACCGGGGACAATGTTAGTTTCAATAAAAATCATCCCCAAACAAGCAGGGTTAGATGATTGCACAATGTTTTTCAGCTTGCTATACGAACAAGAAGAGCAAAACACAAAGGAAAAGAAATCGTACAGATAGTGGGCCAATAGCTAAACATCCAAGTTCATCTGCCAACAGATAGTGGGCCATTAACTGGCCCAACGCAGCTACCGTCGTTGTGTTCAAATATACTTCATCTACCCAATAGTTGACCCACTAACTGCCTCAGCCCAATCAACCGTTGTACAGTTGTACCCATGACCACGAAGAATCTGGAACAGTTCAACTGTTAGAACTAGATAGAAACAGAACCGCGGAATTTTTCTCACTCCAAGTCTCCGACTCTCCAATTTACGGCTCAACAGAAGCTTACACGAAGTGAACAGAACACGTACTCTTACTCTTTCAAACCAAGCAAGCGTGGGATTAATTTGTATATAAATAACAGATCGAATTCGCAGAACAATTAATTACTAATCTTGTTAATTGGAGCTGGGAGAAAAACATACACAGACGTTTAAGAATAGATACAGAGAGATGGGAGGTTCTGCCTCGAAGAAGCGATCGAGCCGTTCAGAAAGGTGCTGCCGCAGCAGGAATGGCTACAGTCAAGAATGTTTTGATTATGTTTTCGACTACTTACCCCCACGATGTTCATACTTGAATGAACCAACTGCAGATGAACCCTAGCGCTTCTTCTTCTTCTTCTTATTCCGAACCAGGTCGTGACACTGCAAATTCACAGCCCCTGCCATCAGCTCCAGTACAACCATTTTCATACGAAGATGAAGAAGAGAAGCAGATCGATATGGCGATTACGGCATCTCTGGAAGTACCAAACTTCCATAGGGAATCTTCTACCTCGAGTATGAGCTCTAGCTCTGCATCCGATGACGAAGAAGAGCGGCAGATTGATACGGCGATTTGGGCCTCTCTGAACCCTAGCTATGGTGTAGAATGGTCATCTGACTCATCTCAGTTTGAGAGTGGTAGTAGCTCTTCCTCTTCCCAGCCAAAAGAAGATCCAAATCATTTCAGTGGCGAATTAGGAGGATGTAGGATATGTTTCGAAGTCATTTCAATGCCAGCAATATGTGACCCCTGTGGGCATGTGAGCTGCCACGATTGTCTGCAACGGATTCATGAGAGCGGTACTAGTAGGTGTCCTCGTTGTCGTGGAGCAATCACCAAAGTGATGAGGATTTATATGTAAATTAGTGTGGATTTAGCCACCAAGAGTTAAACATTAGTATTTAAATATAGACCCTAGTACGAATACGTTCTTGTAGACGAAGCTAGCTAGTATTGACAATAGCATCACTTCTTCCTGTATTTCTTTTACAAATGATAAATAAGATCATTCAGTGTTTCATATATACATGGAACATTAAGGCATTAATTTGACACTAGAGTCGAAAGTTATAAAATTGCAACCAATTTAAAACTATCAAGAATCAAATTTCTTCAATACGGTTCTATAGCACAGTTTTTTGGTCAAAATTGCATGTTTCTATTTTCGCATCAAAATATTCACACTTCTAAATCATGATTTTAAAGACATTCTAAATCATAATTACAAATTACGGAAGCAAACACAATTAAACAACCAACTTCTCGCTCTTTCTCCCAAATGACTGAACAATCTCCGTCGCGGACAGTGCATGGTGTGAAACACTGATACACATGCAGTACAACACAGGTTCCTCAGGATCGACGACCGCCTCAACCGCCTGAAACAGCTTGTGAATAGCAGCGGCATGTTCGTCTTCCGGCACCTCCATCATCGTCAGATATACTCAGAGATGAGCTTTTCCTATAATCCTATCCCCTCTTAATTCTACTGTTGTCTATTTGCTTCTTGATATCAGAAAACTTAACATGTATAGGACAAGGATCGGATTTGGCCATTTGGGTTAGGATCTTTCTTTGTTAATGAAGTCTGAAGTTCAAGATTAGTCTCTAGTTTCAACGTAATGCTTCATGCAAATTAGCGTCTAGGCCGCGTCTGGCAAGTGGAAACACCAAAAGAGAATTGGAAACTTCATCATGATGAGTATCAATATCATCACCTTCAAGCCCAAAAGAATCGAATTGAGTTTAAGGAAATTATGTTTCCGTTATTCTGTTATGTGTTTTACTCTAATACACGTAGGATTGGTTAATCTGGTTTCCTTATTATAATAGATTACAGTATTGATAGATATTCTAGATCATTGGGGAGACTGTATGTAATGCCTATAAATAAACTTTTCTATCAATAATTGAGTAGACCGTTATTATCATTATATATTCTCCTTCAACATTTTTTTAATTATTGTATTACGAATATTAAATAACAAAATTTTGATTTTGTATTGTCGAAGTTTTCATAAATGTGAACTACGTCAACGCTCTGAAAGCATACAAAAGCATCAGAGACCACCAAGAACACAGGAAGATATATGGAGGACCAATCTTTGCTAAACAGATCGGAAGAGTCTGAAAGACCGAGCATTATAATTATAAAGATCTAAATGGCCGTCGATTTCATGAGTTTAGATCAACTCGACCCTAATTACCAAGAAAAAGTTGTTGCATTTCTTTAATTTGGTTGTCTATTTTGGTTTGGTGAGTCGTTATGGTAGAGCCAGCTTCTGTAAATTAAATAACATTTAGAAAGCAAATAGTAAACTAGGCAACTTTGATTTCAATTATTTTAGAACATCTTGCAAGGTTAATTAAAGTTAAAATGCGCGTCTTACTGTCAAAGTCCACTTCTTTTGGAAACTCTAAATTTTCCGGGTCCATTTTCATGGACAATTGAGAAGTTTAGGGAGAAGAAACATGTATGAACCAAGTTAACCAGCCCTATATAAGAGAACATAATTAGCACTGATAGCTTATTATAGCTAAGATAGTAGAAAGTAGAAAATTTATACAGAAAGTGGATGGGAAGCTCCTTCTCTGATATGGAAGAAGGGAAGCAAGCCATATACAGGGATGGTTATACATACGACGAGGACGGCTTTAGATTGGCCTTTCCAACCCGTTATGCAGACACACAGCTACTGCCGTCTGCTCCAGCGCTGTCAATACTTCCTGGAGAAGAAGAAAGAGAAGCAGATGCACAGAAAGAAGAAGAAGAGCGTCAGATAGCTATAGCGATTATGGTCTCTTTGGAGCCTGAATTACAACAAGGGATCATCCCACAATTGTCATTTTGGCAGATTGAACCGGCTGCGGATGCATCTAGCAGTTCTATGCCTTCGCGACAAGGTCAAGCAAGAGTTTCACAGTCACTGTCATCTGCTCAACAAGCTCAGCCAAACGGTTCTAGTAGCAAACAGGAATGCGAGTATTGTTATGATGCTCCAATCGGAGCAACTTGTGATCCTTGTGGCCATGTAGCTTGCTTCAACTGCTGGGTGAAGATTCAAGACTCCGACAACAAGTGTCCTCGTTGTCGAGTAGTGATCAAGAAGATTATCAAGCTCTATCTGTAACTCTTGGTTTGAGGCACTTGAACAAACCAGTCTCTTTTGGGGAGAGTGAACTTGAGTCTGCTATTTTCTGTCGACTGGTCATTTCACAGCTTAGAATGTATACATGTAATGAAATTCTTCAAACATTTTGTTTCCTGTACTTGATACCGATTGATACCAGAATGTAAGGCTAGCCGCGGCATAAAATTATAAAAACTCATATCCAACATGAAGCTATCCCTTGTTATTAAACCTGCTTAGTTCAATAACTAGGAGGATACACTCGTTTTAACAGAAAAATATAAACAAGTCCAAATATTTGCCCTTCTCTGCCTCAAAGATCAAATATTTGTCAACTGTAGTTCTTTTTGGAGAAAAAAACAATGAAAGCATAGGAGTATGATGCATCTACAAAAGCATAATGAGATGAAACCATACTCATAGAATGCTAAATGGCTTCTAGGGTTTAGCGATAGGAGTATGATGCACCAGAAAATGCATAACGAGATGAAACTGGCGCCGGCAGTGCTTCAGGCCTCGTCACCTGATAGTTATCTTTCCGGCTATAACCCAATGAATCAACGTCCAGAGCAGAAGCAGCACGCGCTGAGTATAAGCTTCTCCCAATATGATCATCAACAGCAGTAGCAGCATGTGCCAAGTATAAGCTTCTCTCTACATGATCATCAATGGCAGCAGCAGCATGCGCAGAGTACAAACTTCTCTCTACACCATCAGGTGCTCCCCTTTGCATGGGATCATTCTCAACCAAGTAAGATTCTCGCCTTGCACCAGCAAAGTAAGATCCCAAAGGAACCTCCTCTCTCCTCTGAGGAGCAGCATATTGGTCCAGTGATGAACCCCCATAATAGCTAAAGTGAGTAGAGTAGGGATCCCTTGCATATAAATCTACAGCGGCAGCAGATGTCGCAGGAGGCAACTCATGTCTTGCCCCAACAGTATAGGCTGAGTACTCTTTCTCATTCAAGTAGAGATCCGAAGGAACAGTTTCTCGATGTGCAGGGGCAGCCTCCCTATAAAGGTTTGGCTGTCTTACAAACTGGTCCCTTGCATAATCTCTGCGCTGAACCTCTACAGCTGGACTGACAGGACGAGGACCCAGATTTCTTCTCTCTCCTTGAAGACCATAAGCTCGATATTCCTTTTCGGAAAGGTACAAATGACGAGGCATTTCCTCTCTTCTTGCAGGTGCCACATCCCGGTATGCAGCATGCTGCTCCCTTTCATGAGCTAACGCTGGATAACTCCTGGAACCACCATTGGGATAGGGATCTCTAGCACGTGCATCCCTGCGTGAAAGTGGTAGCACTTCTCTCGCTCTCCCACGAGTTTTTCTATCCCGATTGTCTGCCCTGAGTGGGGAATGTGTGGGTAGAGAAGATGAATGAACTTGAGCCGGACGGAAAAGTGCTGTGAGCTTCCTGACCTGAAAGAATGTTGGTTAGCATATTCCAATATTTGCAAACAAAATTTATAATATAACTAAATGAAACACTAACAGCTGTTTCCATAAGGAAAAAAGACAAAAAAGAATAAGAATTTGTAAAGGAGGGCAGATTTTCTTACTTGTCGAACAGTAAGTTCTGTTTTGAACTTCTTCTTTTTCTCATCGTAGTTTTCCTTTATTGCCTTCCTGAAAACGCTTTCAGGTAGAGGAAGGCAGTCTTTGTCCACATTAAACCGAACCTGAAGTTTGAAAATCATCAGCACAGTTATACAGAGAAAATTAGTAACCAGAGGCAGATTGAAGAGATTGTGACCTGAGCAGGGAAGGCCCCACCAAAAGCTTTTGGCTCGAGTTTTAAGCCACCGGAAGAGGATGCCTTGTAAACTCCATATAAGAGCTTAAGGTCAAAATCATAGAGAAAAAGCTTCAAGCCAGGTTTAATACCCAACACAGTGTCTTTTTTACCCATTGAAACACCCATTACACGATAATCGAAACAGTCTGGCTTTGTCTTTCCACTGCACATGAATATCAAACCACCAAGCTTCTCTCTCTTTTCCGGCCCATGAAGTTTTTCTGTATTCTTTTGTTGGCTCTTTTCTACTTCATCCATCTTTCCTTTATTCTTTTGTGCCTGATGGCTCTTATCAGTCTGCTGTTCATCAGCATTTTTCTGTTGCTTATCTCTTCTTAAGCTTGCCTTCTTCACATCTTCTTCCCTTTTGTTGTTGCTCTCTTTGGGACCCTTATTCCTGAACCTCTTTTTCTTTGCATTAACCAGCGAACTACTAGCACCTTTGCTACCTTTCAAACTGTTATCACCCAGAGATTTCTTAAAGAATTTAGCTTTGCCCTTCAATGATTTTGGGGTTTTCTTATTTGATGCTTCTGCAGGGGACACGGCTTTCTTTTCAGTTGGATCAGGTTTGTTTGATTCTTCTGCAGGAGAGGACATTTTATTTTCAGCTGACTCAGGTGTAATGTATACGTCAGCAGACGATGGGATCTTTGCTTCAGTCGACTCTGGTTTGTTGGGTGCTTCTGCAGCAGAGGGGATATGTTCGGATAACTCTTGATTATTCAACAGGCCTAACTCCAGTCTACCGAGCACTTCAGCAGAAGAGGTGATCTTTGATGACTCCGCTTTGTCGGTTGCTTCTAAACGAGAGGGAATATGGTTAGCGGACTCTGGATTATTCAACACTTCTAACTCAGGTGTACTCAGCACTTCCACAGAAGAGGGAATCTCCTGTTCAGATGACACTGGTTTGTTGGGTGCTTCTGCAGGAGAGGGAATATGGTCAGATGACTCTGTATTATTCAAAACTTCTGTAGGACTCTTTATTTCATTCCCTTGAACTGTTTCCGTATAGTTATCACTCTGATCCATAGTCCACTAAACAATCAAACAGAAAGACTTGCATGCATCCTGCAACCAAATTGGTAATGAAATTATCCATTTTTGTACAATTCCAAAGAAGAACACTCAGGAACAACATAACGGGGACACAATATATATTTGAAAACACAAAGGATCAACTTGAGCACGAATACAAGCTTGAAATTTCAATCTATTTAAGTCACTGGTGAATCAAACTGCTTCCAATTTGGGCAGGTTTGACAGGTAAGCCAATATTTTTTATCAAAGTTTTCAACTACAATTTTAACAAAGCTCAACATGTGTGTGCGCATCGGAGGTCTTTGTAGTCTGTAAACAAAAACAAAAACAAAAATGAAACGAAGGCCAAACCACCTCTCATCCTTCGCCCTATTCTGGCCATAGAAAAACCTCAAGCTTCCTTTCCTAATATCAAACAGTTAATACTGAAAACGACCGACTGAAGAAGTACAAATCCTGGGTGAGGATGGTGAAATCCTAAATAAGCTTAACCTGTGCCATCAAAATTCAGTTCTGGAGGATAATTATCATACTAATCGTTCAACATCTAGACATAACAAGGTCTAAGAAAGAAGCACCAGTGTTGTAAAATCTTGGTCAAACTCAGCAGACGGCCAATATGTATTATGTAGTAATGTAGTACCTTCTTTGACCAAACAAAAAAAGAATCACACACTCACAAAGCAACTTCATCGGTAAAACAAGAGTCGAACTAACCCTAGGTCACTGTACTTCATCATATTAAATTGATTTAAACTAAAATTGTACAAGATTAACAACACATGGTAATATACCATCATTGCCTATATATAGGCTCGCTGAAATACAGCAGCAGCAACTACACATCACAAAAGATCCACAAGGACGGTAGACTTAACCTTTACTAACATAACTTACTTCATTTTTCTCCTTTCAGTTTATTTCCATCACCAGAATACCAAATCTTCTTTTATTTGATATCAATACCTATACAGGTTGCAGTAGTAACTGAAGAAGTACAAGTCCGGGGATACCTATTTAATGTCTTTGTCTACCTCCCATGTACAGAATGGACATGACTTTAGTACTTAAATCAACAATTGACTAATAAAAATCATGACAAAGGCTTTGTTGAAGCTTACTGTTAATCACATAATCTCCTACCATAAATTCTCAACAAATAAAGATCACAAATCACAAACAAGCCTCACATACTCAAATCACAATCAAGCCTCAGATTCATGTATATTCCAAATGATCATAACAAAACACAAACAATGACCAACATTCCTTTAAAACCAATGCGTGATCATGTAATAAAAAACCAAGCTTGAATTTTGACCACAGAATTCCAAAACCCTAAATCGCTGCCCAGAAACGAATGAGAGAAATCAAAAGCTGAGCATATCCATCAATCTCCAAAACTCGGATTTCAAATAAGCATTCTCAATCAATCATAAGAATCACACATTCATCATCCATAAAACTCAATTTCATCAATTCAGAGGAAGAATCTTCAGTTCGGAAATCAATTCGTCCAATTCAAATTCAGCATCAGATAAAAGAAAGGTACGAAATTGAAAAACCCGAATACATATGATTCAAATTGAGGAATAGTTGTTAGGTCTTGAGAGAGGAATAGAGAGAGAGAGAGTACCTTGGTGAGGAGTGAGAGAGAGAATCTGGGTAGAAAAAGGCGATGGAGAAGAAAAGGAACGAAGGAGGAGGAGACTCTCTGTCTCTCTCTGCGCTTGCGTTTCAGTTCTTTAATAACGTATCTCACTCTGTAATTATCTCTATTGTTTCCTTTTAAAGAGTTATCCTTTTTTACTCAATACTTAACAACAAAAAATGTGCGGTTGGTGGGTAATTATTGTACAGACCCGGAGTGTCTTTTATTTACTACTAGCATCTTGAACCGCATTACGTGCGTGTGTGAATTTTTTTAATTATTATTACAGTTATTCTTGAACCGCATTACGTGCGTGCGTGAATTTTTTTAATTATTATTACAGTTATGCTTAAAGTATGATTTCTCTTTCATTCTAAAAAAAAAATATCTGATTTCTCTCCTCGCTTTTCTCTCCCACCTCCCATGTTTTAAGCTTATTCTTTCTTTCTGTTTTTCTTTTTTTCTTGTTTCTAACATTTGCAATTACTAATTTGTTCTTAATCTGTTAAAAGACATATTTTAAAGTTTTAATCAATCAAGGACATTATAGGTAGTTCAAAAATTTAACCGTTGATCAAGTCAAAAAAGCTTTCTGGCTTTATTAATAGAGATATCGATTGAGACTACACACACGTGGTACTTGAGAATTACTTCAAAACTATAGAATCGATATTCGTGAGTTAAATGTTATTTGTAATATTGAAACTATCTTTCAGATTTAGGATAATAACCTCGATTGACGAAACCGAAATTGATGAATCAAAATTCAATTTCGGTTCGTCCAAATTGCTCATATTTTTATATGCATGTTGTAATGACGACTTGATCGCTATTTGTACATACCTTTTCTCACCTTTTTAATGTTGAATTGGAAATTGTTCTAAAATTAATGAACTATAGTGATTGATCTTGTAAACCCTTGGTAATGAACTAGGAATGATGTCCTAAGTAGAGCTCACTAGAGATTTCATTGATTCATTCCGTATTCATATTGTATAAGTAGTAATATAATAGATGGTACTTTTTATGATTACATTATCAACTATATATACTTCCTACAATAAAAAAAAAAACTATATATAAAGATATATAAAAGGATGAAAGTAGAAGCAAGGCCTAAACCCTAAAGACTGAAAGTAGTACTCATTCATGCATCTCTATAGTAAACATAACAAAAGTTAAGTAGTATTAAGAGAAAATGCCCAAATACCCAAAAATTAGAAAGCTAAAGCTCATTTCAATGAAATTCTAATCCCTTAGCCCATTTTAATGATTCTTATGAAAAAGACATTATTACCCTCTATAGAATTAAACCCACACAAATCTCATCTCTTTCTCCTCTCCTCTCCTCCTGATCTGCTCTCTCTCTCTCTCTCTCTCTCTCTCTCTCTCTCTCTCTCTCTCTGTGTGTGTGTCTACGACGATGCAAGGTTGAAGACGCAGCCTAGTCGTCGAGACCGCGCTCATCGTCGTGATCCTCCTCAACGGCGACACCGATTCCGGCGGCACCTCCCAGAGATGATTCTCATCTGCCAGAACCTCCGCAACAATCTCTAGAGCCCTAACGAGCACATCCGGGGCGTCACGCTCCAGTTCCTCTACTGGTTGAGCAAGTCAGAGATTGTCTAACCGTTGATTTCATCGATTGTCCAGATCGAGGTCTGTGTTTAGTGCAAACATGGATAACGTTCTTCTTCTTCTTTTTTGATCGGAGATCGTGTTAGAGAGATCGTGGTTTTTTTTTCCTTTTTTTTTCTTCAATATAATGGTTATTAAATGATAGTATCTTGATTATTGGAGTAATTAGTCTATTATTGGGAGGTAATAAGTATTTAGTGGAGGTCAATAAACATTTATTGGGGGTAGTAAACTTCTATCAACATTTATTGACCCCAATATTGCTTATATAAATTTTTTTGAGATGTAGGGATTTGCCTTAGTAAGAAGGTAAAAACTTCCTTTCTAACTCGATTATTAGGGATCAGTAACTGATTATTGGGGGTCAGTAACCAAGTTATTGGGGGTCAGTAACTGATTAGTGAGGGTCAGTAACCAAGTTATTGGAGGTCAGTAACTGCTTATTAGGGTTCAGTAACTGATTATTGGAGTTCAGTAACTGATTATTGGGGGTCAGTAACCAAGTTATTGGGAGTCAGTAATCGAGTTACTGGTGACCAGAATCCGGCGACCGGAAAAAATCTGAGTTACTGGGGGTCAGTAACGGAGTTACCGGTGATCGGAATCCGGCGACCGGAGAAAATATGAGTTACTAGGGGTCTATAACGGCGACCGAAGAAATTTCCGGCAACCGGTGACTAGAATCCTGCGGCGGGTGACTAGAGTCCGGTGAGGTTCCGGTTTAGTATTCTCTTTCTTCCACTTTCTCTCTCTATACATGTTGAAGCGGTGAGGGTAAAGTTGTCTTAAAAATATATAAAAATTACTTTTTTATTATGACATTAATAAAGATTTGTGCATTTGGGCATAAAAAAAGTTACTTTATATTAGAATAGGCTCATGAAAAAGATTATCATTGAAATGGGGAATGAGAGGTTTAAATTAGTATTAAATGAGCATTTTCCTTAGTATTAATTCATTCATGCATCTGTATAGTAAATCAGTAAATCGATGGGTTGAGATTAAGATACAATGTTGTGTGATAAGGAAAGCATGTTTAATGGGAAATACGCTGTAGGGATGTGATCGAAATGAGTGTGTACATGGTGGAAACCACTAGTGGGCACATAGAATGAAGCAAGGCCTAAATGTTTCTCCATAAGCAAGGCCCCTTTGTTCCAAACCTTCCCAAACACCTGCTACAACATCTTAATTTCTTCCCTTCTTACTCGACTAATATCGCTCGATTAGTGAGAAATATTTTAAGTGTGAAAGAATAAAGAAAAACATAAACTTAGAGAAACGAAATAAAACAAGTACATGTCATACGAAACAATAATATTATCTCAGACCACTACGTTTACCATAGTTCAAAACCGTTGTTTGAGACTAAAAGGTCCAAGTTTTTTAAGAATACGCGAATACGATTCTTTCACTTATGTCTCTCGCTCTAATTATAGGTATGTTACATAGTACTAGAGCAGGATTGCTTGTTCACTGCCACATCTTATTAGGGACGAACCCCTTATTTAACCAAGTCCTTCACATGGTTTGAACCAATAGTTTACAAATATAGGACAACACAATATGGGGTATAAATTTTCTTTTGAGCCGAGTCCAACAAGACAACAATCAAAGTTGGAGAAGCATACCTATTCCATTTAGTACGATCGAAGTCATGAACAATGAGATTCGGAGAAAACCATTCAATTTCACCTCGTCTAAATTTCGTTGTTTGCGTTGCATAGCAGAATTCAAACTGCATATAAATTACCATATCTCAAACTGCATATAAATTACCATATCTCAAACTGCATGAACATTCATCATTTATGTTACTCCTCCCACCGCATCTGTTTTGTTAAGTGGTAGTTACACTAGTTACACAATAGAGAGAACACATACTAAATTATGACATTTCTAGTAATACTGTTGTGCTACTAATTATTGTTGTGCTAGTACACTTAGAATGGGAGGTTTAGGAAAGATAGTATTTAGGAAAGATTGTGGTATCTCCAATATACTAGCTAATTTTGAAAAACTTCGAAATACAATTTGGTAGTATCCTGCCAAGTTTGATCTCTAACAGAATAGCTAGAGAAATGTGAAATCTACCTTTACCTAAAAGGTCTAGATTTATTTAGGTATAAAATGATCTCAATGTCTAAATTATAGCTTAGGTTAACTTTCAGTATTTTGTTGGAGCAGAACTTAAAAACTAGCTAAATGTTTATAACTACTCTACGACGTCTAATCAAGAAAAAATAAGCATGTAAAGTTACACTACAAACGATTTTGAAGAACCTACTCAACTCTAGCAAGATTTTGGCATCGGTTGCAAAATAGAGCCAGAAATTTACAAATACAAAGCATAAAACATAGCTATATTAGAAGAAACTAATGCACTGAATGTGAATGTCGTTAGAAGCTGCTCATGACCTTTCACTTCGTTAAAACATAACATGGTTGAATTGTGCTTCATTGGATAATGCACAGTTAGATTCCTTATTTCTCCTCACTGGTTAGCTTTGGGATTGAAGATTAACGTGATCATAATTAGGTTAATGTAAGATCGACGTCGAGCAAAGGGCAGCCCCAAACTAGGCCGGGGGATGAAAGCTTCAATTCCTCTGAAATATGAATCAAACTGAACTGATCGAGGGACATAGTTTTCAAACAACAAGTAGGCTCTCGGGTCTATGATCATATTACTCGTTTACCTTTTATCAATGTCCATTATTATGATCTTAACTCGGTTCGTGTTTGTTTTTCTTTCTCACATAATACCAACTGGAATTTTAACATGTTGATGAACTTGAACTTCCTGTGCTCATCAAAGCATGTGATATCTCATGCTCGATCACCACCCTCGTTAAAGTCTGGTATATATTGGGTCGGCTTGCCATTGCTTAGAAAGATAGCTCATGCAGATCAAAGCTAAGCATTCCCATGAACCAGCAGCTGTTTGCTATAGACCTACTTTCAGAGTCATTAGACCCAAATCAATCGTATATAAATATGAGTATAGAGAAAACCTACTCCAAATCCGACTAGTATATATAGTAGAAAACCTAAAGTTTGCAGACCAAATAAAGGTATGTAATTGATGCATGTACTTGATCATTTACATTCATAATGTAATAGCATATGGCCTCGACGTCGTTCGAATAATAGCCTCGCCGGATTTCATTCTATATTCATGAGGTGCATCGGAAGTGGTTGATATGGAAAAACTCGAACCGCATGCAAGTGTCGTAGCTATAATCGTGTGAACTTTCACCATTTGTATACTCCTCTCCATCACATCTGTTTGCTAAGTGGTAGTTTTACGGAATAGATAGGACACATAGTTATGACATTTGCTAATAATAATGGTTTGCTACTAAGTGCTAACAATTAATACTAGTAGCACATCTAGTTATTGTTATGCTAATGTATGTACAATTGGAATGGGAAGTTTAGGAAATATTGTACAATATTTGTTACTGATTGGTGCATATAAACAGAATACAAGCGCATCAATATGTAGGACAGCTGCTCTTTGTTGTTCGGAAATCTTTGGTTGAAAATTCGGTTTATCATTGGATGTGCAATCCTTATTTGCTTTCTTAGAGCTTTTTTTTTAAGTTTAACAAACAAATGCAGAATCAAGAAATAGAAGAGATATAGAGGGAGAAACAAAATGGGCCAATATACCCATTTTAGATAAAGGATATTCAGGGAGGATGAGAAACATAAAGAGTTGATGAGATGAAGATATGTAAGGGCTATTTGAAAAATTCCTTCTATTGTACCAGAATATATGTACTCAAAAAAGTATATACAACGGTGGATTATATATCACACATTTCAAACTGGACCTGTTCATGAAGCTTTGCTTCTGTTCTCATCCTATAATAGATGAAAAACAAAAGTTACCAACCATCATCATATGTCAAAAAAATTACCAAACTACATTTGATTGATTGGAAATACTGGCATGTTACCCGGCCCTGTGAGCAATGTTCTAAAAAACGCTAGGCGATAATTGAGCGCCCAGAGGATTAATCGGACCGCCTAGGCGGTTTTGTATTTTCCATATTTTTTATTTTTAAATAGCAAATAAAATATAAAAACAAATTTATAAAATGCATTATAATATTCCAAAATAGCAAATATACTTCAAAAATAGATAAAATGGTCAACTACTATGTTCTCAGAAATAAAAAAAAAACAATTTGAAACAGACAAATTAGATTCTTAATTACGACATCATTTGTAGGTCTTTCGGCATTTAAAAGACTGTTGTTGTAAAAGTTGTCTTCGCGTTTTAAGTTTAGGAGGCTTTGATGTGTTTTGATTTAAAAAAAAAAAAAAAAAAAACCTAATCGGGCCGCCCAGCCCGCCTAGGTGGCCGTTTTTTGTGCTAGCACCCAGGTTGAACGATTAGTGGGAAATCAAAACGGTGAGCTGACGTCTAGCGCCTAGGCGGTCTTGGGCGGAGTTTTTTAGAACATTGCCTATGGGTGACTGAGCGAGGCTGACACAAACCATTCTGATCGAAATGAACACATCAAGTGTAAATGGCTCCAATTAAGTAGCTAGGCTATGGTAAGATGCATAATATGATTCATGCTTCTGTGTATCTTTGGACTTCTTTCCTTTTGGTAAATGTATCTGTATGGCCGACTATTGTTATCATCAATGAAATCCTCTACCCCAAAAGAACTTATTGGTGCACGATTCTCCGGTAAATTACATAGACAGCAGCTGAAGTTGTACGTTAACGAAGTTCTGGTATGAAAAACTTCTGGTCACATTACAGAATTTGAGCAGTTCACAAAGGTTGATAAAAACTATTACATTGCAAAGGGAGGAAGCAAGACTACTGGTTCAACCATGTCAACACTAGCAGATGGACCTTAACAGCATCGAGTAAACATAATAAAAGTTCAAGTAGTGTTCAATCAGATCGTAAATCGTTCGGTTGAGATTAAGATACAGTACTGATGTGATGAGAAAGCATGGTCGAGGGGAACCAAGGGATATGAAATGAGCCTGTACACCACTAAGGCGGGAACATAGAAGCAATGCCTAACTCTATCAAGCACATACCTTGTTTCACAGCTTCCCAAAGACATGCTTCAACATCTTGTCAAAGCGACCAAACCAATTTGATATCACCTCGATCGTCTCAGTTTCATTGACTGAGTGCATAGGAAGTGTGATGAAAAAAAATTCGAACTGCATGCAAGTGCCATATCTTCAATTGCATGAACTTCATCGTTTAAATACTCGATCGCCTACCACATTTGTTTTGTAATAGTGGTTGTTACAAAAAAAAAAATAGATTCAACGCATACTTTATTGTAAGTTTCTCCAGTGATATTGTTTGCTACTGATCATTGTTGTGCTAATACTATTGGAATGGGAAGTTTAGGAAAGATGGTAAAAAATGTATTATCAATTGATGTTTAAACTAGTGACTGGGTGAAGTTCAAGATTAATCGATAGATGGACCAATTATACTTAAGTTATCAATAGCAGTCTCTATACAAATAGAGCACTAGTCTTAGATTAGCAGGTAGACCAGGCGAAAATTTACAATTAGCCTTTCCGTTAGATCTTGATGATGAATGATTATACAACCATACTGTACATGATGAAATGGTTGTTTCTTTGGCTGGAGGTAGATCATTAATTTGGAAGTGATATCTCTGTACCCTCGTTAAGGATGAGATCCAACTCTTTTACTCTTCTCTCAGATAAAATAGTAGAATCTCTAGCCAAATGAGTATCCCTTCGTGCGGGAACAGAATTAATCCTAGGTGGTTTGTCTTTGGTAAGTTTCTCTTATGTGAACTTCTCCTATGTGAACTCCCTGTGTTCATCAAAGTTGGGATCATCATGCTAAACGAGCACCCTCGTCAAAAGTCTGATTATATCGGAACGCCTTGCCAATTTGCCATTGCTTAGAAAGACAACTCATGCAGATAGCAGCTAGCTAGCTCTGGTGGGAAGGAACTGAAACATCTATGTGTTCGATCGAAAATTATACAGCGCAACCGAGTGCGCTGAATAGGCTCTCGTGTTCGATAACATCGTCGGGTATGTGAGGAAGCCTTGTGTGGCCGCCCATGAACCAGTTTGCTAACTAGCTTAGATAGAATGTGAGAACGTAGGAGTAAATTAACCTTACTCCAAATCCGACTAGTAGTAGAAAACCTGAAGCAATGTAATCGCATATGATGATGCTATGGCCTTGACATCAACCGAATGACGAATGATCGCAAAGAGAATGATAGCCTTGCTAGATTTCATTCTATATTCATGAGGCTATGAAAAAACTCAAACTGCATGGGAAGTGCCGTAACTTTAATTTTCATCATTTGTATACTCATCTCCGTCACATTTGATTTGTAAGAGGTAGTTACATACATTAAACACATACTTGTACATTTGCCAGTAATATTGTTTGCTACGAACAATACTAGCACGTAGCATATCTCAGTTATTGTTATGTTAATACAATTGGAATGGGAAGTCTAGGAAATATGGAAACTGCATCAATGTATACGACAAGTAACAAGCCATTTGTAATCTTTTTGGTAGAGACTATTTGAGGTTATGAGTTATGACTGGGTGAGTGATAATAACAAACTTTGAGCTTCTTTCCAACACAACCAAGGCAAGATTTGAATCGTATCAACATTCAAGAAAAAAATTAAGTGAAGAAGGAAAAAATAAATCGAAAGGGGTCAACACATTTTAGATTGAAAGTTAATTTCTGAAATTTGAAATGAGGATTTACAAGGGAGATGAGTTTTTAAAAAATATCAACAATGTCGTCTGACAGTGTGTTTTGCAATTTGAGAAATACATTGTGATGTCGTTTAATCATAAAGTTTTGCTTTGTAATGACTCATAAAGCTTTGCTTCTATCTACAATAGATATAGGTAACAAAGAAAAGTTATCAGCCGAAAGTTTCTTGTTATGGCAAAAGGAGAGTAGAAAAAATAGTCAGCTACTTAGCTACATCTTAGGCACTGTTTGGTTAGTAGGACATCTTCGGCCCTGTTTGGTTAGTAGGAATGTCAAGATAAGGAAAAGATTTATTTTCTTTTCCCAACTGATATGGAAAGGAAAATGTTTTGCTATTTCCATGTAGGTGTTTGGTTGTTATTACAATTGAATTAGTAATTTATTTCTATTCCAATTACACCATATTTAATAAGTCATAATAATGAATTTTAAATCTATAATTTCCAATAACACCCTTTTACTAATTGCGTATGTGATCTATTTAAAGAAATTGAAACTTTTTAGATGTCTAATTTCTGTAATTTACCTTTGGCGGTGGGAATAGAAATAGAATACCACATCTAACTAAGTAATACAATTCAAGCTTTATGAGGGAGTCAATTTCCAGTCATATCTCATTTTTTGTTTTCTTTCCAATCTTCATTTACAACCAAACAACACACTAGAATGGAAAATGAAACTAATTCCATTTTCATACCATGATTTTCCACCAAACAAACGGGGCCTTAGATTGATTTTAGCAGTGTTGGATGCCTTCAAAATCACATAAGAGTTGCATACAAAACCACCCAAAGGGTCCAAAGAAACCTAATCCAAAGCAAAGAAGAAAATCAACTTAGTCCAAATAAATTTTAACATCAATCCCACTATCAATGAGGGATTGGACAACTGCTCTAATCTTCCCTTCAAACTTGTCTCTGTCCCTTGGAGTATATGAAGCGGTATAGACATCCGCTTCTCTTGCCCTATCGGCTAAAATTTGGCCAATGGCTATACAGGCAGGTATATCGCAACGGGACTTGAGTGCAGCTTTTATGTCTTTGGAGTTGGTTCCAGCAACTGCAACCTGCTTGCATGTTACCCTGTGGGTGATAGAGGCTGACACAAACCGTTTTGAGATGAACACATCAAGTGTAAATGGCTCTAAGTAGGCAATGGTGCGCTGCTTAAATGATACGTGCTTCTGTGGATTTTTGGACTTCTTTTCCTTCTGATAAGTGTACGGCCGACTATTGTTATCATCAACGAAATCCTCTACCCCAAAAAAACTTCTCGGCGCACGATGAACCTGTAAATTGCATAGACATCAGCTGATTTTGTTAACAAATGTATCATAGGAAAAACTCCAGGACACAACTGTTTGAGCATATAATCGACCGGAATCAAAGTCGCAACAAGAAGCAATGTCAAATACATTCAAAACTGGACTTCAACCAACCAAGTGAGAAATGTTGTAAACAGAATGTAACACTAAACATGTGAGATTGGGAGAAGGGAAGTACTAGATACATGCTGACAAAGACTGGTTCAAGACATCCAACCATGTCATAACTAGCAGATCTTCACAGCTCATTCATGTATCCATAGTAAGTAAATGGTCGGGTTGAAATTAAGATACAAATGTCGTAAAGGGATTGAAAATGCACCTGCGAATTGTGGAAACCGCTAGTGGGCACATACAAGCAAGGCCTGATTCTGTCGCCGCAAGCGTGAGCCCCTTTGTTCCACACCTTCCCAAACACCTGTTTCAGCATCTTCCTTTACCAAGCTGTAAACAACAAGCACGAAAACAGACATGAGAACCCTGAATCATCAGTAAGATGCGTTAATAGAACAAAAGAACTGTGAGGCATTTCATCGAACAGGTTATAGGCAAGGGGCGATGTAGCAAGAAAGACACACAGCTGTGATTCCAATTGGATGAGAAATACGTATCAAAACCTGACCTAATCAAATCGGAGATAGAGAGTTGAAGGAGAAGCAGAGAATCAGCGAGGAGAGGAACGGCGTCGTTTCGGAGATTTCGGCGGGAGAAATATCACCGGAGCCTTCAGATTATAGTGGGTGTGTGAAAAACCCAAAAGAAAAGGACGTGAGCTCAGAACGGGCGCCTATATATTTACAGTGTTATAATCCTCGTAGACGATGGACAGTACAAGAAGGGCATTTGGTCTAGTGGTATGATTCTCGCTTTGGGTGCGAGAGGTCCCGAGTTCGATTCTCGGAATGCCCCTCTCTTCAATCTTTTTTGTTTACACGTTCTCTTTTAGTGTTTTGTCTTTCTTTCCGCACACTCAACAACATCTTTAAGAAAACGATCTTAAGCAAAGCACATAAAATACATCACAACCAACAAGAGCCTTACTGTCTCTCTAGTCATATTTCACCTGCCTTGAAGTTCTATGGCAATGGTGTTGAGCAAACCAATCCATGGCTCGAAGAACACAGTATAGGAAATAGCCGAAATTCCACAAGCACATGCTCTCCCGTGTAGGAACTATGATGGCTCAGCCAAGTCATGCATGAACTCAAAATAGGAATCACATGTGCAAGGCAAACAAGCAAGAAAGTAAAGCAATGGAAACAACACATTCATAGGAGAGAACTAGTATTTGCCTCTTCATCATTATTGAATCACTAGCAAGGAGTAAACAAGCTAATGCTTCAGGCTCCGAAGAGAAATGTAAACTGAAATGTTTCTGGCAAATGTAAAACAAGTTACACCAACGGTATACAGATGATGCTAGAAAGGTTGGCACATTGCGGTTTCAATCTAAGGAAATTACAGTACCAGGTATTGATAATGGATCCAGCTCCCAACAACCTGCAACTCGACTGTCACTCTCCCCGCGATGCTGGAAAGCAGGAATCTGGTGAGAAAATCTATGAAACTCAGCCTGTGGTACATCAATGATCCCGGTTTTTGATCTCTGGATTCTTGGAGACTTGAATATTGATTTAAATCCTTTAACCTTTACCAGAACCCCAACCTTTGTGCTTCTGCCATCATCTTCCAACACTTCCACTAATTCACATTCACCCTTTGCCAGGTCAGGACCAGCCGGCTCAGGATTGTGGTTCTTGTATAGAGCCCAAACCTCACCTTTCTTTGGCTTTATTTCAAACACCACCTTACTCAAAACATTTCCAGTATTTAAGCAGTGAGAAAATGAGGAGAGGGAGAAGACTTCGGTTGGACAATCTTTCAATTTAAATGTCCCACAGGAAACTGGTCCAGACAAATGTTTCAATTCTGAGCAAGGTTCCAGCACTGCCACATGCACTCGAAATTTTGGCCTAACCTGGATTCCCCTAACTTGAGCATAAGTATTAGGCATCCCGTTCACATCACTATACAGAGCCCAAATTTGACCAATACCAAATCTGTCCTGAGCTTTCAGCCCTTTGAAATTGAAGAATTCAGCCTGGGACAATCTGCAGGCAGGGGATGAAGATGGAGGAGGGGCTAAAGGGTTTTTCATGTGACTGTGAGAATCATGATCCTTCAGAGTTGATTGCATCCTGTTATTGTACTGGCTAGTGGTAGAGTTAGCGCGAGGGAAGCTGACATGATTTTCATCCTTGGCAGAATCTGGACACTTCATAGCTCCATTTGATGTGGTACTGTTCTTGCTTAATTCTCTTGGTGATCTTCTAAGACTAAAAGGTGCTTTACCTGAATCGCTCTTTTGATGCTTCTTCTGTGTGTTGTTTCTCTTATCTGCTTGACATGTTATAGCACTATCCTTGGGTTGTGTGAGGTTTCCACGGTTTAGGTTTGTCATGGACTTCCCTTTCATACAATTCGCGAATTCAGTATCTGAATTTCTTGGAGATCTAGACATCAACGTCTCTCTTTCGGAAAGCTTCTTCTCCTGCTTCATACCTGTGCATGCAGTTACAGAACCAACCTTTTCACAAGACGGACCATCAGTTTCAGTTTTCTTGCTTCTGCCATCCATTTCTAGATCACCCAGATCACTTAAATTAAAAATACTGGTGGGCAAAGAAGCAGGATCAAGCTCAAAGGATCCTGGGGGAACACCATGTCCTTCACAACCAGTCATTTTGAAAGAGGGAATCTGATGAGAAAATCTGTATAGCTCATGAGGTGGTACTTGAAACATGACAACCCCGTGCTGCTCGGTTTTCTGAAATAAACTGACAAATCCTCTCACTTTGCCCAAATAACGAACTCCGATTCCATCAGCTTCTACAAAATCTGTCAACACTTCAACAAAGTCATATTTGTAGGGCATGTGCTTTTCCAGCTCAGAACTCCATCCAATATCCCAGTTCTGGTAGATGGCCCAAGTTTCACCCTTCCTAGGATATACCAAAATAGAATTTCTACCTCTCCCTTTTGTGTAGTCCACCTGATGAGAAAATGAGAGATGATCTTTAATTTCGTCAGTGTCCCCTAATTTGAACTTGCCACAAGCAACTGGCAAGTCCTTCTTACACCAATCAATCTCACCTTGGTCCTTTGGATTGGGCTCCAGCCAGATGATTTTCAGCTTAAACCCAGGGGTGACGACCTTCTTGACAAAAGCATACCATCTGGGCATCCTATCTCTGTCATCATCATAAAGAGCCCATATTTGATTAACTTTAACAAGACTCAGTAAACTATCTGCATCAAGCGGAAACTTATGGAATTGAGGATCAGGCAGTTCAAAAGCTCCCTGAGTGGATGCGACATCTACATTAGCTACAGGACTGACATCAGCTTTGGAGTTGCTTTGATCGTTAACTGACATGGCGGCTCCCTGAGTGGATGTGACATCTACATTAGCTACAGGACTGACATCAGCTTTGGAGTTGCTTTGTTCGTTAACCGACATGGCGGCTCCCTTTACCTTTAACTCAAATTTCTCTGTTTTAGTCTTCTTGTTTGGCAAATTTTCTTCTACAGGAAAACTTACTTCTTCTCTTGTATCTTTCTTATTTCCATCAACAGCAGCATCATTCCCCTTCTTCTCAGCAGCACTGAACAGCTGGTCCTTCCTCAACCTTTTGAGTGGGGGACTCACAAAATCATCATTATCCATGTCATTTAGAAGGGATGAAAGATTATGCTTGTTCCTTAAAGATCTCCTAGGGTGATGACCTGCACGGAGTTCAACCTTCTCTTTAACAGCATGTTCAGTATCAGTTGTAGCTCTATTTCCCATCTTCAAACCTTCTCCAAGTTCAGAAGTTGTCTTCTCTCTTTCTTTGTTAATATTACTTGAAGTTCCTGTATCTTTGGCCTTTAGTGGACTGGACTTGGATGTTTCAACACCTTGCTTCCCCAGTTCAACCTCATGCCTAATATCTTTCTTTTCAGCTTCACAGGCCCCACTCAAGTCAGCAGAATTTCCTACCTTTGATGCAGGTTTAAAGGCTGCACCTCCATTCTGAAATCTTGTGAAATTTCCTTTTTCAGTTCCTCCATTACTTTGTGAGGCAAAGTTCGAAGGACCCTGCCTTGGGGGCTCTTTATGATTTGGGAAGTCATTCCTAAAAGATTCTGAATGAACACCTTCCTGTAATTCATGAGCTTCAAATGCATTCCGACATCTTTGACAACGGAGCAACCGACCGAGAAAGTCTCTATAGTATTGATACTTTGAGAGACAAAAGTAACACTGTGTCCAGAATGTGTTTCGTTCCCCCTGTGACTGAGGATTTTTCTGAGGATTAATTGCAGCAGGATGAGCTGTTGTTTTTGGCGCACCAGGTCTTGCTAGAGTTCTATACTTGATGTCATATATAGAACGTTTTTGTTTGTCCAACAGCACACTTTTTGCTTCCACAATCCACTTGAAAGCAGTCTCCGAACCAGCAAATTTATTCTTATCAGGATGAAGCAACAGTGCCAGTTTTTTATACTGTTTGCTGATGGTGTCATCACTATCAAATTGTTGAATCTGAAGAATTCGGTACCAATCCATTTCAGATCCACCTAGCTTGTTTCCTGCTGTAAAGTGAATTTCACAAACCGTAAGCAACTGAGAAATGTTCTCAAGATCAGGGAAGAGTCTCTGAGCCTTTTGTGCCATCTTCATTGCTCCTGTATAATCTTTATTTTGCATCTTTGTTTCTGAAAGTTGCATAGCTCTGACTGCCTCCTCTTTGTTGCACTCCATGGGTGATTCAGAATTCAAAGAATTTTCTCACTCTTATCTCATGAATCTCACATGCACAGACAAGAGTTAAATCTACCACAGTTCTATCATTCAAAATCTTCACCCTGCATATATACAAACCAAGCAAGTTAAGCAATTTACTTCACCATGCAGTCAAGCACCAGCTATGTGCATATCTAAATAACATTGGACAGCAGATTTACCTACCATTCAGTAATAATCAAAATCTAAGATGCATGTACCAATATGCGGAGCAACAATCTGGCTTTTCCCTACAAAAAGGTTCACCAGGGCTCCATCCACGTGTCCACCACAACTACATAACACCAAACCAGGAACAAACCTGCAGCAAAATAAACAGTTAAAATCAGAAATATTGACCTTTGGACATGTATACAGATAATGCACATGTACGCGAACCTGTTAAACACAATTCATTGCGTATGAAAATTTATATATCTACCATGTATGCGTTATACGAATATATATATATATACACACACACACACACACACACCAAGCATACGTATCTGATTCACTTC
The DNA here is from genome assembly GCA_009720345.1 of Fragaria iinumae. NCBI lineage: Eukaryota > Viridiplantae > Streptophyta > Magnoliopsida > Rosales > Rosaceae > Fragaria > Fragaria iinumae. The sequence goes on along the minus strand of CM019122.1, from coordinate 2,272,765 downwards.
GCCCCTCATGTCTTATTCGAAACACCCAAAACTAAACGCGAAATCACCTACAATGACATTTCCCAAGGTTGACAGCACAAGAGTAAGACATTCCCATGAAAAAGGAATGTCACACATACGTTACCAAGCATCAATCATTTGCTTACCGAAATACCACTTCTGCAAGTCTCCCTTTTCGGTCTGCCAATTTATGGAATTTTCCAAAATAAAACAGAAAGCTATCACCCTACCACATCACAGCAAAACAACAAAGTTCTTCCAACCCTCAATACCAAATTTAACAGACTCGAATATCCAAATCTAACCCATCCACTCACTCTTTCCTACCCACATTTCTCAACTCAATACTTCCCCAATTTACTTGCATGCCTTTACATGATTCCTTCATCATCTCAGCAAATTCAGACAACCCATATAGTGAAATTTCAGCATATATACTAAACAATACTACTCAAAACATGCAAAAGCAAGCAAGTTTCTTCTTCTTCCCTCTCTAATTTCACAGCTAATCATACATGCAAACCAAATCTACCAACTACCATAGTGTTTAAACACCAACACTGGCAAATCAAAGCAGAAAGATCACAACAACTTTATAACATAAACATTCCCAAACCACAAAATTTTCATCTCAAAAACACAATAATCACAGATTGAAATCAATGCAGGGTTTTAAGTCCATAGCTTGAGACCCCCCAAAACAGCCAAAAGCAAAACCATGAACAAAGCTAAGGCGGTTTTAGTAAATTTACCAGGAGACAAAGGCAATCGGCCCAAACCCTAGAGATCTCGACGGCGACGGAGAGAGGCAAGGAAGATAACGATGGGTGTGAAGAGAGAGAGAGAGTGAGAGCGGGAAGAGAAAATAGAGTGAAAAAATTTGGAGGCAGAAGAAAAGAGGAGAAGAAGTCCTTGAGGTTCTCTGAAATTGCAGAATTGGAGTTTTATTTCTTCTCCCAATTTTGATTGGCCTTTTATGGTTCTTCTTCTAGTGTTTATGATCAAGTTGTGGTGTGGGTGATTGTTTATTTTTGGGAAGGGTCTAGAATGGGTAGTGCAAACAAGATTTCGAATTACCTATTAAGTGACTTACAACCATAAATGTATATTTTATTTGTCATGTGGGGTCATGTTATGAATTTTACGTATTTTGATAATCGAGTGATGATTTAAACGTCAGATAAAATTAGAAAGGTAGAACGAGAGTTTCGATTCATTATGTATTGAGATACGATGATTTTCGACATCTAAATAGCAAACAGTTATTTTGCAATTATGATGAAATAGCCAAGATTTTATCATTTTCCTATGTGCGTAGTTTTATATATATATTTTTTTGTCCTTGTATTTAACCCATGACATTGTGGTGAAAATGGACATGCTCTTAGTTGACGGAAGAAATGAGAAAAGAGGGTTTCATCATACATAGACATGAAACATAAGAGATATGATTTCTTGAGTTCTAGTAGCTCAACTATGGCGTGAAAATTGAAACATACGTTGTTAGATAGGAAAATGTTTAAGTTAAAAGAAAAGTAATAGAAATTGTTAAGTGTTGATGGTGAAAGTTGATAGATTCTTTAATTGAAAACGAAACGGAACATTATCATTCATGGTGACAAAAAAAAAAATATCGGTTTCAATTGTGGTAATAATTGTCAAATGAATTCTATCCAATGATCGAGTATGATGTGACTAGAATCGTATCGTCAGAAGTGTCTGACGTCGTACTGGGTAGGCTGCCGTAGCCGGCGGCGGTGGACGAGGTCGGAAATAGAGGCAGTCGTCAAGGTAAAAAGGCTAACGAGTAGGGGCAAACTAGGAACTTTCAGGTACAATATCAAGTTAGGAACCCAGCTGATAGTGATCTTAGATTTCAGCCGACAATAAGGTCTGGTCTCAGATTAACAACAATTTTGCATCATTTATTAATCTAACACTCTACATTAACAGGTCTAATTACATCATGATGATAAGGAAAGGTGGAAATAAACCCAAATTTCATGTTCCAAATACCAAATTATTAAAATAAAATAAAAAGGAAAAAAAAAGAAAAAAAAGAAAAAAAGAGCCAATCTGATAGAAGAAACATAGTACCAAATAGGGTCTACAGGAGAAGACCAATCTTGAAGCAGAATATTATGCCTCTTTAACTCCTGCTAGTCTCTTCTTTCTCTTCTTCTTTGAGATCTTTCTCTTCTTCAGTGGTGTCTGGCTCACGGAGGAGGGCCACCTTGACAAGCAGCTCAGCCTGCTGCTGGAGCAGAACCTTCTTCCTGTTCTCACAAGACTTTATTCGGCCCTGGAGGAAAAGTATACGATCTCTTATGATATTTGGATCGACACAAGGAAAGTGCTCCCAGAACAAACCGAGAGTGAACTCCCTGTCCTGCTTCTCGTTATCGACCTGAACAATCTCCTCCTGAATCCTCACAAGCCTCCCAGCAATATCCATGGCTACCAGTCTCTCACCTCTCTCTCTCCAACCTACTTTCTCAACCTCTAAAATATCTCCCTTTGCCCAAATGCCAAGGACAAAGGGGAGTAAATAGGAATAAGACGGGAGGAAATGACACAATAAATGATACATCAACTCATATATTGACATCTCATGACTCGTTTCATAATTGCTACTGTTATTCCCATCAATTCAAGGGATTAGGATAAGGTCTAAAAGCCATAAGCTTTGGTAGTGAAGTATTAGATACATACAGGACATTCATATATATACTTGAATACTATGAAGACTACAAATTAAGCTGAAAGGAACATTTTAATTTAGTTCGGTGGTGGGTTAAGTGCTTGAGCTAATATTTGGTACCTTGTTACTGTTGGGGTTCCTGATAGTCTAGTCACTGGGCAGAGAGGCCGGATCAAGCTCAAAGGAATCTTTCGGAACACCACGCTTTTCGCCACCAGACATCTTGAATGAGGGGATTCGATGCGAGAATCTGTAGGGCTCGTGAGGTGGTATCTGAAATGAAATGACACCATGCTGCTTGTTTCGCTTAAACATACTCAAAAAGCCTTCGACTTTGGCTAAATAAGCTACTTCAGTGCCAACAGATTCCGAAAAATCTGACAGGACTTCCACAAATTCAAAGTCGAATGGTTTGTGCTTTGCAGGGTCAGAGCTCCATCCAATGTCCCAATTCTTGAAGAGGGCCCAAGTTTCTCCCTTCCTAGGATATACCAGAAAAGGGCCTCTAACACTGCCTTTTGTGCAATGCATCTGATGAGAAAACGCAAGAGGGTCTGTAATGTCTTCAGTGAGCCCAAGTTTGAACTTACCACAAGCAACTGGCAGGTCTTCCTTAACCCAAGCCCTCTCACCTTTGTTAACTGGGTTGGGAATGAGCCAGGTGATTTTCACCTTAAATCCTGGAGAGTGCACTTTCTTGACACGAGCATAGAACCTTGGCATGCCATCTACTTCATCATAAAGCGCCCATGATTGATTAGCACTAAAACTGTTCTCCTCAAGTATAAACTTATTGAATTCAGAATCAGGGACATCAATGACCTTCGGTACGTTTGTAACAACTGCATTGGCTCCAGAATCAGTTGACCTATCATTTTTCCGTATCCCACACTTCATAGCTGCATTTTTCATCTTCTTTTCGGAAGCACTGGATGACCTTTTTGGAGGATTCAGCACACAGCCATTACTATTTAGCTTTTCACCGGATGAAAGATTCTGCTTGCTCCTCGAAGATTTCCTAAGATAATCAGCTCCATTCAGTTCAGAATCAGCTCTACTTCTCTTTCCTCCCTTGCTACTTCCAATGGATTCAAAACCTGAACTCCCTTCTCTTTTTTTATTCATATTTCTGGAAGTTCCTGGACTCTTGGACCTTGGACCAGACCTGGAAGAATCAATACCTTGCTTCCCCACTCCATCTCCATGCTCAATATCTTTCTTTACAGTGTTAGAAGGCCCAGCATCAGCAACAATTCCTGCCTTTGACTCTGGATTCGAGGTTTCCTCTCTTTTGTAATATTTGGGTACAGAAGAGCTTCCAATTTCACTAGCTTTTGCTAGAGCTTTTCTATACTTCTTGTCATACTTAGCATGAGTTACTTGGTCCGCCAGCACCCTGTTTGCTTCCACGATCAGCTTAAAAGCAGCCTCAGCACCAGGGAATTTATTCTTATCAGGATGAAGTAATAGTGCAAGTTTTTTGAATTGTTTCTTTATGCTTTCATCATTATCAAACTGTTGAATCTGAAGAACCCCATACCAGTCCATTTCAAGTCCAGCTATCTTGTTTTCTGCTGAACAGTGAACCTCACAGGCAGTTAGTAACCGCGAAATGTCCTTAAGCTCAGGGAAGAGGCATTGAGCTGTTAGTGCCATCTTCCTTGCTCCTGCAAAGTCATTAATCTGCATCTTTTCTTGTGACAGCTGCATTGCCCTGATTGCCTCCTCTTTGTTGCAGTCCATGGATGATTAGCTCTAAACCTTTATTTTCTCTCACATACAGGAATAGCAGTTGATATACAACAGACCAAATAACAAATCAATCCTGCCAGTCCTCACTTCTGAGTAATCCGAAAGCTTCACTCTGAACAAATGAAAAACAAGCAAGTCAAATTTCTCCCACAGCTGTGTATTTATCTGACTAACAAACAACCTATTCTCTTCAAATCAGTAAGTATTAAAATCAATCCTTCAAAGATGTCCTCTAAAACAATGAGAAATATATAGTTTATTTTCCCAAACAAAAGATCCAGAATATCACCATTCACATCAAAGTACTACCCGACACCACAGAAGCTAAGCTCAAGATCTCAAAAGCTGCAGCTCAAGTCCATATTCAGAAGAATCAGAAACATTACACTAAATGTGTACACAACACGCACAGACACATAATGCCCAGTTGCCCACATTCTACCTAAAACGAAGGTAGTTCTTCCCAAGCTGAACATAAGATCAATAAGACCCATCGAGATGAATAAAACAATAAACTTATCCAAAAGGATCTAATCTGAAATCAAGCAACTTATTATAAGTAAAAACTAAAAAATAGAGTATTTGTGCAGACAATCTGTCTCTTCTCTATAATTGATCATGTAAAACGTTATGAAAGATTTGTACTCGTTAGAAGTAGAAAAGAAACAAAGAACCAGACAACCCCAATGAGTAACCAATATCAGGTGCTCTGGCATCATACCAAAGTCTGCTGGTCCAATGTAAACCAATACCAAAGTCTCAAAATTTAGTTGAAGAACTAAAGGATAGTAACACTGAAAAACCACGAAATATCTTACTCTACTATGAAATCTCCTAAAAAAATACACATGAATTTCATCATATACTTCAAAACAAGTCCAACTTGAAAATGAATTTCGAGCTTGAATTTCCTCAATTAACCAAAACACACACAACCCGAAAAACCGAAAACCTTTCCTCAATCAACTAAACTCGGCCCTAACTCTCTTATCCAATCACACCACACAAATCAAACCCTAACCGAACCGCGAAATTCAACATGGAAATTCAAAACGAGCTGAGCCACAGAGTAGTATGTAGAATTCAGAAATCAACAAAATGCGGGAGAAAAATCAAGTGAGAATTAAACAAAAAGGAAATCGAAAATGCAGAGAAGGTGTTCGATGAAATTACCGAGAGAGAGTGGTTCGCGCCTTCTTCTCGTGTTTTCGAAAGAGAAGGAGCGCTTCTGCTTCTTTCTGCTGGACTCTCTACTTCTACACTTCTACCGCCCCCTATGGAATAAAAGATAACTTTTTAAGAGGAAAAAAAAAAAAAAAAAAAAAGTGAAATTTCTCTTTTGGGCTCAAGCCAAAATAAAAAGATGTTATGGTACACGTGTTGATGCGGGTTAATGTCATCGGTCCATATGAGGTGCGTTTGTTACTTAATATTTTAACCGCGTGATAGTCCGGAACCATGAAATAGTTACATGTAAACCAACCACACTGAAAGATGTGATAGTTTGTTGAGATATCAATCCCACATCAGGAATATAGAACATTGCATGTGGGTTAATAAGGGTTTGGGCCACTCCATCCATTGCTAATTGGTTTTGGATGTGAAACTCAAACTACTTTATCAAATGCTAGTCAACGTAAACGAAAGACCGATTTTCGTTTTATGCTAGTCAGTTCAGATGGAATCGACAAATGTTGGTGACAACTCAGTGAAATATATAGTTATCAGTTATGTTTATAAACACTTGTCATAAGATGGTGTGTAACAGACTATTACGATTGTAACTCGCATTTCTGTCACTTTATATTGCGATGTAAGAATCTCTAATCGAAATTGGCTCTGAATCTCTCACTATAGTGGTTTTGGTCACTTAAAATGGTCTCTTTCTTATGATGAAATGAGAGTGGTTTCTGCAAATGAACCAATAAAAGTAGAGATTCAATCAAGGACAAGACATCCTGCTTAGACCGGAGAAAGATGAGACTCGTGAGAGAACTCTCACTGAAAGTAAAGAACATGTCAAAGGGTTTGAAGTCGGAGCGTTTGAAGTCTGTGCATGCAGAAGGGTTGCAACTAGATTATTAGCATAGCCTGCATAGGGTAAGTTTTAGCCTCCAAACTCCAAAACCCAGAAGTTCTGATGACAAGAAAAGATAACAAACAGGCACTAAGGTCTACCAGAATTCCATGTACACAATCTGAAAGGAACACATAGGTCGGTTTAATGCCAACATTACAAATAAACAGCTTACATACATTACATAAAATACACTGAAGCTACTGCAGCATGGTGTCAACAATCAGATCTAAGCAAATGAGACTAAATGACTAACTGAACTTCCTGGGATACATCGACTTAGAAAACATCATCAAGATGTTCTGAAAGTTGGTTTGATCGTAAAATTTCATGTTCTTATGCACCAAACATTCCATTCGCTTCTCCATGGGGGGTTGGTTACCTTATGAGCTTAACATGGAACTGTACTTTCCTAGGTTGAACGATGTTGCCTGTGCACAGTTCAACAAGATATACTAAAGTTGACATTGCTGGAAGTCTTACAGTTTAGTTCATCAAGATTGCGGCCTCAGGCTCAGATTCTTTGAAAGCCTGGTCGTTTTGCAGCCTCCGCAGTCCTTTGTCACCACCAAGTAGTTGTAGCAAACTTCTTCATATCAACGAACCTGCAAGCTCAAGAATGGTACATGCTTTTTCGCATGAATAGTCGATGAAATCGTCCAACAAATCAGTCATGGGCCCAGTTGGCCTCTCCCCGGCATCTATCTTCTCTTTATACTCCTGGATGGCCTCTTGAACAGCCTTCCGGCAACAGCCAGGGCTCTCTAAGGCAGCACGATCAGCTTCCGCCTTATCTGCCCTCTCCTTCTCTTGCTGCACTAATGCTCGGGCATCACCCAGCTGCTTACGCAGAGCCTCCAGCTCCACCTTAGCCTTTTCGCCCTCAACCTCCAAGCTCTTCCTCAGCTCTGTGACCTCTTGAGCTCTACCTGCCCGCTCTATCTCCAAAGCCGCTTTCTCCTTCTCCAACTTAGCCTTTACAGACTTTACCTCGCTTTGCAGCTCGGTAACCTTCTCCTTGGCAATTTGGAGCAGCTCCTTCAGCTTGGCCTCCTCATCAAACTCTTTGGCCACATAAATTTTGTGGGCCAGTTGGACCAGAGAAGTAAAGATACTTTGATTGAAGGCAGCAGGCGAGCATCCTGGACCGAGCTCAAGGTGCTCATACTGCGTGGAGTTACAGGTGATCTTTGCGACCTCCTTTAACAAGACGGCATCCACCTTGAACTCGTCTGCAAGTTGCTGGATGGTGCGGCGGGGCTGAGATGACGACTCTACAGCATGAGAAGCATCCGGGAGAGTCGAGTCCTGACCATCCACTGAGTGAGTAATAGGCTCAGTGGTCCGCTTGTGTTTCTTCTTTTTCGAGGCGTTAACCCCCTCCACTTGTTTGTCCTCTTTTCCTTCCCCTTCTTCCACCTGCCCACTGGCATCCGCGGACCTCTTCGTTTTCTTGCTCGGAAGCTCCACCAAAGACGCAATGAAAAATTTGCGGCATCTCTGACATTGTGACACTAGACCTGCAGAGTCTTTGGCGCAAACACACACTGTGTTGCAGAAGGGACAACAACTGCTGAATGTGTCTGCTTGCCCCTTTTCATGCGCATTCATGCTAGCATACTGTGACTGAGGGATATTCTGAGCATTTCTTGCAGCATCACAGTGTTTCCTGAGAAATAAGTTTTCACCAAACTGATGAGCTGATGATTGCATTACACCAGTTCCTAGAAGATATCTACACTTCGTGTCATAAACAGATTGTTTTCCTGGGTCGGCCAGCACTGCATTTGCTTCCTTGATCAAATTAAAAGCAACCTCTGCACCAGCAAACTTGTTGGTATCAGGATGAAGTAACGGCATGAGTTTTTTGAATTTTTCGTTGATGATTGCCTCGGTAGAAAATCTTTGAACCTGCAGAATCCCATACCAGTCCATTTCACAGCCACCTAGCTTATTTTCTGCGGAGCAGTGAACGTCACATACTGCAAGTAATTGAGTAATATTCCCAAGCCCTGGGAAGAGTCTTTGAGCCTTCTGTGCCATCTTCCTTGCTCCTGTAAAATCATTACCCTGCATCTTTCTTTCAGCAAGTTGCATTGCCTTGATTGCATCCTCTTTGTTGCAATCCATGAGTGATTTAGAACCAAAATTTCCTAGGTTCTTTAGGTGTACACCGCCAGTCCACCACAGAGAACAATCAAATCCACCAATGCACGAAACAAACCAAATATAGTAACTCAAAGTGGACCACTGCTGTACTCGAGCATCATAATGATCTACAGGAATTACGTCCTGAAAAGTGAAAGTACCAACCTAAAGCACATCATACTAATCCTGGAAAACACAATTCTGCAGCCAATACATCATAAAGAATCAGAGACGATGTATATGTAAACACACACACTCATATATGTGCTTTTACTGTATAGCATGTCAAAACCAACAAAACAACTCGATAAAGTCATTAATCGGCACAAGTAAAAATCTATTTGCAACATTTTTCTTCACAAATATTGTAATAAAATGAACATTTGATCAAAAGTTTAAATCCTGCACTCACTCAATACAAACAGTAACAAGTCCTAAGACTAAATCATTCTATACTACTAAACCCTAACCCATTTCAAACCAAGAAACCCTGAAACTCTCTATTACCCATTGATGAACTAAACTACTACTCCCAAATCCCAAATCCTTGCATGTCTCTCCCAAAATGAAATCTCCTCACCGAAAACCAAATTTCGAAGCCTAACGCTCTTCGTCTACCTAGGGAATCAATCACAGCACAAAATCAAACCCTAACCCAACCGAAAAATCAACAGGAAATCCAAAACCACAGAGTGCTGTATCAAATGCAGAAATCAACAAAATGCAGCAGAGATAATCTAGTGAGAATTGAACAGAGAAAAAAGAAAAGAAGGAGATCAAAGAATGCAGAGAAGGTGTTTGATGAAATTACCGAGAGAAGAGTGGTTCGCGCCTTCTTCTTGTGTTTTCGAAAGAGAAGGTCGGCTTCTGCTTCGTTCTGCTGGACTCTACTTGTACACTTCCTACAGTTTCTTTTTCTTTTTTTTTGGGTGTAAAAAGATGAACTTTACAAGAGGCAAAAAGTGAAATGTGTGCGAAATAAGAAAATTACGTGACGGTTGCGAATTAATGTTATTGGTACTTATTTATTTTTTGACTATTTTTGGATTGTCCGCGGTATCTTAAAAGTTTCTTAGGGCAACATTAATGGTGGAATTAAAAACCAAGACCAACCTTTGAAATAGAAAAAGCTATCTCCACCTCATATGATATAATACATCATTGTTTGAATAATGAAAATAACACCTCCATATAGCACCTCATTATTGGAGATAGAAAATTAATGAAATATGAATAGTGCCACAAGGGGTGCTAAAATGAGAATAGCACATTCAAATAGCACTTATTGTTGGAGTTGCTTTTAGACCTAAGAAGTAAGAAATTTTTAGATGCTAGAGGAGGACCACATGGCAGTATGACGTGGTCCTACATTCCAATCCAATATTGACACGTAGATTTATTACAACTAAAATATAAACTAAGGTTTTCTATTTTTTGTAAAATAACCTTCATGGGTCTTTGTTGAGTTTGGACTAGGGTTTAGAGTTTAGGGTCTACGGTTTAGAGTTTAGGGTTTAAAAAACAACAACAAACTCAAAATTGTCTTCCTTAATAAAATTCATGTGTCAATATTTGATTAAATTTCTTTTATTGAAAGAATAATTTGAGCAATATTGTTCTAATTAATCGGAACTATGAACTAAAACAAACAAAGGATACCAGATGGAAGAACCAAGGACGAGGCAAGAAAGAAGAAAATTGAAAGAGCATAAACTAGGGTTTCTGATATCTATAATCACCGTTCACCCAAGATGATAACATGCAGCCAAATACTTCAGTCAAGTAAAACAATCAATTGACATCCATCTTCATATTGTATAGATGGACAACTGAATATTTAGTGGAGGAACACATCGAATTGAATGTTAATTAGAAGTCGAATGTACATATTGAATGACAAGCCAAGTCTAGATTGATAAATTCTAAAATGAATATTTAACGGACAAACCTATTTGTTTCTGGGTTATTCATCAAACTTAAATAAATTAAATTGTCATGGGAAACATGCATGATTCCCCGCCCTAGTTCATACATAGATATGATTAGCCATGTTAATATTTCTTGCTCCATATTTTCCCCGAAAGTTTTTGTACGTACCATGGTGCATGTGAACCAACTATGACTGACCAATCACAATCATTCATTTAATGCAGTCAACTACATGACACTAACACCAATACTAACACCGTCAAAGAAAATTGAGACAAAAAAATTGAATGAACATGGTAAAAGTAAGGCTAGAGTAAATATTAGTTGACAATTAATTTATAGAGGTTTAACTGTATGTTAATGTATTAGTTTACTCGCCACCACGTACGCTCTCATGTGGCCAAGCCGTATCGACGCCATGTAAACATTTTCAACCCCGCTTATTGGCTATCAATTCATTCACTCTTCAAAAATTGTGACGACTAAATATAATAGTATCAATGTATATACAATTGACCTAGTAAATCAAGATCATAAAAAAAGGACACGGGCTAAGAGTCCTATCATATGCATATACTATCCAGATCAACATCGCTAGTCTCATAAGATTTACGTTCACATATGGATAACAAAAACATTCGACCATGCTAATGAGCTTGTCAGGATTTCATGTAATTTGAAACATAGATAAGAGAAGCAAAATATTTGACATTGCCCATGTTTTCACGACATAGTAATATGAGGAATGAATGAAGGAAAGACTTCAACGTACATGTTCGTTTGCCTATCCATGACAATCAATCGCTACTACAATAGTTTAGTTCTTGCTTGTGTATGTTAACTTACATACATACGTTATCAAAATAATTAAAATTTATGAGTAACCATATATTGAGGTTTTGTTTATTTTCAATGAGAAATAATATTAATTATTTTGTTAATCTACATATATACTAATACACAAGCAAGAACTAAGATATTGTAGTAGTGATTGATTGTCATGGATAGACAACAAACATGTTGAAGAGTAATGTGATCTTATGAAACATATTGCTTATATAAAATTTGTATCTATAATATTATATTTATTGAGGTTTTGTTGAGAAAGTATCGTTCTTTCTTAAAAAAGGTCTTGTGGACAAGATTTAGTTTCTTTATTAATGTAATTAATAATATTATTTCGATCTTCTTCCCTTTTTTTCTTTAAAAAAATAAAAATCAACGATGAAATTTCAATTATAAAAATGAACTACCAAATCTGATTAATCTCTTTTAGATAAATTAAGCTCAAAACAAAAAAAACAAAAAACAAATATAAGTAGAATAGCTATACATGGTAAAATGCTTAAGATGAATATTCACTTTACCAAATCAAACCAGATAAATATTAAAAGAAATTTTCCTTTTTCTTTTTTTTTAGTTTAGGGTTTGAGGAACGAACAAGCTCCGCTAGTCCACCACCGTCATACCACCACCGCCGTATAGGTATGTGATCACGTACGCCAAATCATTCGCCTGAGGATCAAGACACTCCGATTGGGGACCTCCGCCGTTGGCTTCAAAACCTCAGGCCTCGAACGACCACCCTCCGCCGCTCTCTCTCTCTCTCTTCCTCCCCATCTCACTCTCAGTCTCTCTCCACGTCCATCTCGTTCCGGGGACCTCCGGTCACTTCCGCGTTTTCACCCCCGCTGACGCCGTCGTTATCACCCCCGCCGTCGATTATCAGCCTCCTTGGCGATGGAGTGATTGACGGTCCAGCCCTTCCACCATATTATCCAATCTTCTTGGGGCAGAGACGATAGGCCGATCTTGGAGCGGTGGAATTGGCGGCGTCGACCTCGCATCCGGTGACGCGGACGTAAAACTCGACAATCTGGTGGGGTGGCTGGGTTCGAAGAACTTGGGAGGCAGGGGTAGAAGATTGTTTATAGGTCACGGTGTAGAAGATTGTGATATTCTTGATGTTGATAACCAACAACGGGTAAGTTTCATCATTGCCACTTGCGCATCATATGATTATGTTCCAGTTTTTTACTGTTTTCTCTATGTTATTAGTTACCAGGTGAGAAGGGACTAGTATTTGAAAGATTTATATGTTGGTCTATAAAATCTTCCGAAATTTTTTACTCATTCTGTGCTCATGAAAATATTTCAGATGACAACTCGTGGTAACATGCCTGAAGTGACGAAAGCAACTGGGTAATTCTAATCTAAGTCCGACATGTTTTTACCCGTTTATTCTGTAATTCTCATGCTAAACTACCTCTTGCAGGATGCAAACTGAGTGGTATCTTGGTAAAACCTTGACTGAAACTAAAAATGGTAACGGCTTCTTCGACTTCCTCAAATCCCATGTTGACGACGCAGTAAGTTTTGGTTTCGTTCATGTTAATTAAGTGTATGACATTGGTTTTTGGTGATTATATATATATATATATATATATGAGCACGTTTTCTTAATCTCTTTTATGTATATGTTAATTGGCTTGAAGAAGTCCAAACACTGATGGATCATGATTATTGCATTGGGTATGTAATGACTACTTGAACTAGGGTTGAGTGATGCCTCCACTGTAGCTTAATTAGGGTTGGGTGAAAAGTACATTTTGGCAAAGTACTATAGGAGTAAAATGCTTTTACTCTCTTGTAAATAAAAGTTCAGAGCTGGAACTGTAAGAAACATACATATATATCTGCAAATTCCAATGTAGTTTTAAAGTATTAATTGTATACCACGAGCTAGGTTATGAGAACATATATACTACATAAATATGAAGGGTACAACTCGTTTAAAGTTTATCGAGTCAAATTTTTAGACTGTAGTCACCTCCAGCTACTGTTACTCCATTGACAAAATCATTGAGAATAAGGATTTGTTACAGGTGTTGCAGTCATTCTTTATGATATTAGGGTGTATGTTTACAGGGTTTTATTTTCTTTTATATTTTTTCTTTTCTTTTATATCTTTTCTTTCAAGTACAATAATGTATTGTCTGCATTCTGCAAGCCTCAAAATGTTCATTTACCGTTCGTAGGAGTTAGTTGTTATTTAGAAATGATAACTACTCTATGGCTATATGTCAAAGTTGCATGGTCACTGAATGGTTTTCTGATTCTTTTAGGGTTTCTATTTCAAGGACGATGTGCAAAACTTGGTGGTGGTGGACAGGATTAGTGCATTGCCAGATGATCTTATAGTTAGTATACTGTCTCTACTGCCTCTAAAGGAAGCAGCAGCTACTAGTGTGCTATCTACTCGATGGCGCCACATCTGGACCTTCGTTACCACTCTCGATTTTCACCATGACATTCTTTTCCAACTGCGTTCATACAAACGAGTAAGAATAGAGTCGGAACTTGATAGGTATTTGAATTGGGTGAATAGTGTAATGAAACAACATAAAGGCCCAACTACGCTTAGGGTTTATGCGGATTTAAATGATCCCAAGTATGAAAGTTCCATTCATACATGGGGTCGATTCGTATCGGAAAAGAGAGTCCAAAACTTTGAGTTGCTCATTTCGAAGAACAGAGGTTTCCCCAAAACAGGAGGAAACAAGATTAAAGCTTTCTTTAATGCTTTTCCCGATTCAGACCAACTTGTAGATGTGGACAGATCAGGGTCGACTGACTTGTGCCCTAAACTTGATATTATGCACCCTCGTTTATACACTTGTTTTAGTGCATTCAGTTGCTTGAAGTACCTTAGAGCTCTAGAGTTCATGTCTGTTAAAGGACTTACTGGACAAGTTCTGGAGTGCTTCTTGTCTCATTGCCCACTTCTTGAGCAATTAAAAGTGTTTCGCGCTTTCAGGTTGGATAGTTTTAAAGTTATCGGCCCGGCAATCGCTTTGAAATACTTACACATCCAAAAACATGCCGGTCTATTGAGCATGGAGATTTGTAATGTAAAGCTTGTTTCATTTTTTTATGGAAGAGATGCGATAAAATTGTTGCTTAGGAATGTGCCGCAGCTTGTTGAGGTCTCCATTTCTTCCCGCCAAGTTTCATTTGGATAGTGTGACTTTCATCATCAGCTACAGGTTTTTAGACTGAGGGGATTTGTGGTAAGTTTTTATATCAGTCATGTGTTTTGATTTCCTTTTGTTGGATTATGTTAGCTCTTTATCTCTTAGTTTGTTTGGTTTTCAGCTAAACAATGAGAAACATGTATTACGTACCTACATATGTAAATCTCAAGCATTTGGAACTGGGATTGAAGGAACGTGACAGTTGCTGTCTTATTCAATTAAGGGCTTTCATGAAGGCATGTCCTTATTTGCACAAACTTGTATTGAAGGTATATATAATCTTACTAAAACTTGTTATTTTTCTACTCTGGTGGATCTATATCTCTGATTATCCTTCATTCTTTTGATTATGGTATGTGCATCTTTCTGACCGTGTTGTTTATTTTGTCAAGTCATATATTCATTTTTTTGTGGATTGCAAAATAATATTAATTGGCATCTCTGTACGTACCATAACGAGACCATATCTATAATCCTTCAAGTTCAACACGACATTTTCTGGGTTTGAATTTAGTTTAGTGCATTTGGTATCCATCCTGTTGGAGAGTGGTATTCTCCTGAGCGGATGTTGAAGAAGTATGGTTGCCTAGATACGGAGGAGGAAAGAGAACAAGCTACAGAGCGGCTTAAAGAACTAGTGCCTTCTACTTTAGAATTCATATGCAGCAACCAGCTTTACGTATCAATGACTGTGACCAAATAATCCTCATTGGTCCATTGTGGCTATTGTGTTTCAACAAATTTGCCTTCGCATTTAGCCCTTTTGAGAATTTGGAAGAGTTGGGACTATTAGACATTTTCCTCGTGAGTAATGTCTTCGAGCTGAATCGAATATTGCTTGATTTTTTTTTTCTCTGTCTCTCTAGATAAACTTGAATCAGTCATGACGAGGTTTGTCGAAAACTTGACAAACAATGGAGCTCGCAAGACTTTGACGAGGTAATTGAACAACAGATTGCTATAAGTTCCACTTTAAAGGATTTGCATCAATTATGCCAAGGTGGAGATTTATTTATTATTGGCTTAACTAATAATTGAACCAAACCCAAATTAAAAAAGGCCCAGAGATGCGGACAATTGTTTCTTAGGCTAGCATCTCTAGCAACATTGAAAAAATTTAAAAATTTATTAATTTTTAAATGAATCTTTACTCGTCAACTCATCAACAGATCAACAACAAAAACACATCAAATTAAATTAAAGAGCTAAAGGTGTGAAGAGGAACGAGAAGTAACACAACTGAAGAAGGTGAGAAGAAAAGGTTAGGAAAAGAATAAAAGTAAAGAAGACGCGGAGTCTACTTATCTTTTCCTACACGCGACGCGTTCTCTCTCTTCCATTATATACAACTTTGTGGCCCTGCACTCTTCTGTGACCAGCTTTCATTTCCTCTTCCACTCTCCTAAACCTTGATATTTGATCTTGGTGTTTTCCGATGGCTTTGAGCACCCAAAGAGCCTCCTCCCCATCTCATGCTTTGGCTGAGCCACTTCCCCGTTGGAAGTTCGACGTTTTCTTGAGTTTCAGAGGTGAAGACACCCGCCGGGGTTTCATCTCCCATTTACACAACAAACTGCAGTTCTCCCAATTATTCAAGACCTTCATCGACGATCGAGAGCTTGAAATAGGATCTGAGATCTCCCCGGAGCTATTAAGCGCTATCGAACATTCTCATCTCGCCATCGTTGTTATCTCACCCAACTATGCTTCTTCCACTTGGTGCTTGGATGAGCTTGCCAAGATCATCGAGTCTATGAACCCCCGAGACAAGAGAGTTCTGCCGGTTTTCCTTAATGTGGATCCGTCCGACGTTCGACATCAAAGGAAGAGCTTTGCTGAAGCCTTTGCTGAGCATGAAGTGAAGTTCAGTGACGACCCCAAGAAGGTGGAGAGGTGGAGACATGCTTTGAGAAAAGTGGCCAATCTATCTGGATGGGATGCAAAGAATTACAAGTAAGCAATACAACTTCACCCCTTGTTTTGTTGTCAATTAGCAATATTGTTCTGCTTCTGTGGTTCATACATATATTACATTAACTCTTAGCTTGATGTTTTTTTTTTTTTTTTTTCTGTTTTAGATGTGAAAGTGTGCTTATAGAAGACATTGTGAAACGTGTGTGGGAGAAAGTTCGTCCCACGATCACATTGTACAATTCCGATGAAAAGTTAGTCGGAATTGATTTTAGACTTGGGCAAATGGGTTTGCTTTTAGCTCTTGAGCAAAAGGATGTTCGATTTATAGGAATTTGGGGCATGGGTGGAGTGGGTAAGACTACCCTTGCTCAGCTAGTGTATGAGAGAATTTCCTATGATTTTGAAGTGGCTAAGTTTCTTGATGTGAGGAAGTCTAATGGTCAGCTAGTCAACCTTCAAAAACAGGTTCTTTTCCCAGTCCTGAAGGAAAATGTTTCCCAAGTTTTTAATGACTACGAAGGAACCATTTTCATTAAAAGATGTATGCGTAATAAGAAGGTTCTTCTTGTTGTTGATGATGTTGATAGTTGTGACCACCTAAAACAATTGGTTGGAGATAAATCTTGGTTCGGTGAGGGAAGCAGAATCATTGTTACAACTAGAGATGAACGTGTGCTCATTGAGAATGATATAGAAATATCAGTTAAGCTGTCGGGGCTAAATGAATGTGAAGCTCTTGAGCTATTTTGTCAGAATGCCTTCAAAAAAGATCTGCCTGAGGAAGGATTTTCAGAGCTGTCCAAGTGTTTCATAGATTATGTGGAAGGGCTTCCCTTAGCTCTTAAAATCGTTGGAAGTTCTTTGTACAATAGAGATCTAGAGACATGGGAAAGTGCTTGGGACAGACTAAAGAAAGGCTCTGATGCAAAGATTTTTAATTCACTCAAAATAAGTTACGATGCACTAGATTACATGGAGAAAAACATTTTTCTGGATGTTGCATTCTTCTACAAGGGGATGAACAAGGGGCGAGTTATTGAATTGCTTAAGAGCTGTGACTTTAGTGGCCGTTATGGGATAGAAGTTCTTATTGAGAAATCTCTGATAACTATTGATGTGGTCGACAATGTTGAGATGCATGGTTTGATACAAGAAATGGCACAGGAAATTGTTCGACTAGAAACACAAGAGCCTGGTCTTCGCAGCCGTTTGTTGCATCGTAATGACATCTTTCATGTATTCACGACTAATACGGTAAGAAGTTATATAGATAACCCAATTTACAAGTACATTTCGTTTAAGCATGATATTTATATATTAGACCCTGTGTGGAATTAACTTTTTCTTTATTCTGAATTAATATCCAGGGAACAGAAGCAATCAAAGGCATCCGCTTGAACCTATCAGAATTAGAAGAGGCAGATTCAAACTGGAATTTTGAATGCTTCTCTAAGATGCTCAAACTTATGTTTCTTGAATTTGATAATTTAATAGTTAGTTCAGGCCCCAAATTCCTCCCAAATTCTTTGATAATACTCAGATGGAGTTGGTATCCTTCCAAGTCTCTTCCAGCATGTTTCAGACCAAATTTACTTGCTGAACTTGACATGCGGAATAGCCAACTCGTTGAGCTTTGGGATGGAAGACTGGTAACAATGTTGATCATGTTTTCTACTTCAAAATAGAATCTTAAATTTTCCAAAGGTAATTATTTGTTCCATGCATTGTACAGGACTTGCCTAAATTGAAACGTATGGATCTTAGTGTCTCCAAATATTTGAAGAAGATCCCAGATTTCACAGGTATGCCGGATCTTGAGGACTTGGATCTTAAAGATTGTGAAGGTTTAGTCGAGGTCCATCCATCCATTGCAGTGCACAAAAAACTTAAGTCGTTGTCACTCTTCAGATGCAAAAACGTTAAGAGCTTCCCAAGTAAGATTGAAATGGATTCCCTCGAGGTGCTCGAACTTTCCTACTGCTCAAAACTAAAAATTCCAGAATTTGGAGAAGGGATGGAAAAGCTTGAAGTGCTCCGTATGTCAGGATGCCCAAAACTGAAGAAACTTGTAGGAATTAGGAGGGAGACAGAGTGTTTGAAACTGTCTATGAGAAGTAAGCTTGGCTCCTTATTCAGAAGAAAGAGTCTAGAGCCTTCGTTGCCATCTCTAAGGGCTTTACCGTCTTTGACGTCGTTAGATCTAACTGATTGTCATCTTAGACAAGAAGTAATCCCCGATGATATTGGCTACTGCTTTCCGTCTCTATATTACTTGAGTCTTGGTGGAAATGATTTTATTACTCTTCCCGCAAGCATTAAATGCCTTTCTCAGCTTGAATTCATTGATTTGAGGGGGTGCAAAAGGCTTCAACAATTACCGGATCTCCCATCGAATAGTCGTTTAAGAGTTTATGCAGATGATTGTGATTCCTTAAAAAAGTTGTCAAAACCATCACAGCAGGGCACATCCTCCATCGAATGGTTTCGTTTAACAACTGTGAACTGCTTTGGATTGATTGACAATGAAGGCTTCACTAATGGAATATTTTCGATGCTAAGGAGATTGGCTGCTCAGGTATGTTACATCGATCACTCATATTTGTATGTCTTTTGTATCTTCTAAATCCTCATTGAACATGCATAATTGTTCCTTTGGTGTAGGGAATCTCTCCGGACTTTCTCTCATACCGCTGGATTCATTCATCATTTGATATTGTAAGTCCTGGAAGTAGAATCTCAGAGTGGTTTGATATTCGAAGCGAGGGAGGCTCATTGACTGTGGAGCTGCCTCCGGATCGGAAAAATTGTAAATCAGAGTGGATGGGCATTGTGTTTTGTCTTGTTTTTGCCGATCTGAAAGAACCTCACACTCTTGAGTATAATGACTTCGTAATTGAAGGTCTATCGCCTGGGGTTGGTGTTGAACACACTCTGTATCTAACACATATGAGGCATATGAAGGGAGATCATCTCTGGGTGTCTTTTATGCCTCGTGGTCAAATCCGGGATACCACAAGCTGCTCTTTTACGGTCTCATTTGACGGGTATTGTGATTCTTTGCCTCGTATTCCAAGGCCGAATTGTGTGAAGAGGTGTGGAGCCCGATTGTTGTACGAGGAAGATTTGAAAAACTTACTCAATCGACCCACCGACATCATGAAACGGAGTCTTGAATTACGCGACTCAGAGGGAGGCAGAAGCAAGAGGAGAAGGTCCGAGTAAAATTGCAAGTGGTAGCTAGCTCTAACAATGAATCGTTCTTGTGGAGGTATGTTTTTGTCTGATGCAGGTTCCACCGACCCTGTCAAGCTGATTTATATTATGTTGCTAATCGTTCTTGGGTTTTCTACAGTATCAAGTTGCTTCAGTCCAAATTGGTCGAACAGCCGAACTACCCCCTTCTGCTTCTGATTCTCGTACAGCTGGGTGGTTATGAACTCTTTGGCAATGATGGGGTCCTTAAGGTCTTACAGCTCTTCTTTCTTTGAACATTTGAGAGTCTCACTAAAGTTGTAAATGAACATTCTTTTTTACCACATCAATGGTAATAGAGATTCAATCATCAAGTATGAGCTTTTGTGGTTAGAAGTTTAGAACAGAGAATAGATGAACGCTTTTGTTTCTTTTGAAAGGGTTGAATGCAAAAGGGTTGCAACTAGATTAGCAGAGTAATTTTGGGATGAATAAGGGTGCACCAATCATTCCTCCATCAGTGGGTAGGTACCCTCATGAGCCTTCCATGGAACTGTACTTTTCATACATTTTACAAATTCAGTATCTGAATTTCTTCTCCCGAACCAACATCTGCTTCATACCTGTGCTGCTGGGCATGCAGTTACAGAATCAAGTCAATCAACCTTTCAACGAGACAAACCATCAGCTTCAGTTTTCTTGCTTCTATCATCCATTTCCAGGTGAGTTGGATCACTTGCATCAAAAATGCTGGTGGGCAAAGAAGCAGGATCAAGCCCAAAGGATCCTGGGGGAACACCATGTCCTTCACAACCAGTCATTTTGAAAGAGGGAATCTGATGAGAAAATCTGTATAGCTCATGAGGTGGTACTTGAAACATGACAACCCCGTGCTGCTCGGTTTTTTGCTCAAATAAACTCACAAACCCTTTCACTTGGTACAAATAACAAACTCCTATTCCAACAGCTTCGACAAAATCTGTCAAGACTTCAACAAATTCATATGTGTAGGGCACATGCTTTTCTAGCTTTAAAAGTACCTACCAACGTTTTGTCATTAAGCACAAACTTATGGAATTGAGGATTAGGAACCTCAATGAGTTCTGGTGTGGATGCAACACCGACATTTGGCACAGGATTAACATTAGCTTTGAAGTTGGTTTCATCATTATCTGGCACAGGTTCCCCAGTTTTACTCTTTTTGCTAGGCAAACATTCTTCTAGTGGGAAGCTTAATCTTTGTAGTGCCTTATTAGGTCCATCCACAGAAGCCGCAGCAGAATAAGGTGACCTATCATTTTCGAATGAGCCACATTCACCATACACAGCTGCATTCTTTCTTTTCTTTTCAGTAGCACTGAACAGTGGGCTCTTCCCTGACCATTTTGGAGGGTTCAGAAAATCATCATCATCATTACCAAGGTAAGAAAGGTTCTTGTTTTTCATCAAAGATACGCAAATGTGAGGGCTACCATTGAGTTCAGAAGGAATACTGACTTTTTCTTGAATAACATGCTCAGAATCAGGTCTAGCTCTATTTCCATTCTCGAAACTTCCAACAGATCCAATTGAATTCCCTTCTTTTTGGTTCAGATTTCCCGAAGTTCCTGAATACTTGGACTTCACTGAATCAGACTTGGATATTTCAACACCTTCCATCCTTACTGCAACCCCATGCTCACAATATTTCTTTCCAGTGTTAGAAGCTCCATCGACATCAGCAGCAACTTCCACCTTTGACACTGGATTTGAGGCTACATTTTCAGCTTGAATTCTTTTTACAGGTGAGTTTCCAGCTCCATCATGATTGGATGGTACTTTTATAGGAATTTGATTAGGAAGCTTTGAATGATCTGCAAACTGGTTATAGAGAGATTCTGGATGAATACCTTGAATACCAAAATCAGAGGCAACGAAAAGTCTTCGGCATCTTTGACAACGTAGCAATCTATTTGCAGAGTCCTTGGAACAATCATACACTGTTTTGCAGAAGGAGCAACTGGTGCTGAATGTGTCTGCTTGCCCCTTTTGATGCTCATTCATGATAGCATAATGTGACTGAGGGATATTCTGAGCATTTCTTGCAGCATCACAGTGTTTCCTGAGAAATAAGTTTTCATCAAACTGATGAGCAGATGGTATTTCACCAGTTCTTAGTAGAGCTCTACACTTCATATCATATCTAAAATGTCTTCCTCGGTCTTCCAGCACCGCATTTGCTTCTCCAATCAACTTAAAAGCAGCCTCCACACCAGCAAACTTGTTCTTATCAGGATGAAGTAACAGCCCGAGTTTTCTGACTTGTTTCTTGATGATTGCCTCATGAGAAAATCTTTGAACCTGCAGAATCCCATACCAGTCCATTTCACAGCCACCTAGCTTATTTTCCGCTGAGCAGAGAACATCACATACTGCAAGTAATTGAGAAATATTCTCAAGCCCCGGGAAGAGTTGTTGAGCCTTATGTGCCATCTTCCTTGCTCCTGTAAAAGCATTACCCTGCATCATTCTTTCGGCAAGTTGCATTGCGTTGATTGGATCCTCTTTGTTGCAACCCATGATTGATTAGAACCAAAAATCACCTAAGTTCTTTCTCATGCAGGAATTCATCACCACAGGAAACAAGCAAATCCACCCATGCACAAACACAAACCAAGCCTAGTAACTCAAATAGGACCACCACTATATCTATCACGATGAAACATCAAATGCACTACCCTTGAGCAGGTGGATATAGGAAATATGTCCTGAAAAGTGAAAGTACCACTCCAAAGCACAGGATACTAATCCCAGAAAGTTCAATCTGCCGCCCAATTCCTTATCATAGAGAATCAGAGACAATGAACATATATTAATTGTACAGCATATGTATATATAAACACACGCGCGCACACACACAATATGTGCTTTTGAAAACAAGTTTACATATGCATTTTGCAGAATGTATGTGCAGTAAACAAAAATCTCAGACCAATAAATTCCGTTTGGAGAAATACCCATATCTGATTCATTCACATAGTCCTTGAAAACCCTCTCTGGAACCCACAAATAAGAACTCAAAAAACACATACCCATTATGCCAATACCAAACTATTTCCCAACCTGACAATGAAAATAGACCAGACCCACACTTTCCCTCAAGTATCTATCTTAAGCCATCCCATAACCTCAATTCTCAATACATTTCTCAACTGGGTACCCCCAATTCTTTGAGTAGTCAATCATCTTAAGCACCTCAATTCTCAAGACCTCAAAAAGGGAATGAACTGAAGGATTTAACTTTCTGTTTTCGTCCTCTTTGGTTTTCATTCGAGTAAACATAGGAACACAAGTGTTCTAATCTAACCAACCCTAAAAGCAGTTTTGACCACAAAAATGGAAATCAGCTAAATGCAGAGCTCAAGTACAGCTAGAAAATGGAGAGAACGACCAGCATAGCATTAGAGTATATAAACAAGAAGAAGAACTTACTTCTTGTGATGTGGGTTGCCATCACAGTGTAGCTATCAAAACTAAAGTGAGGAAAGTGGAAGGGCGCACATCAACCTTTTGTTTTTGGGGAGTGAAGTGATTTAGATAGAGAGAGAGAGAAGGGTAAAAGGGAGAATTCGTACGTTATATTATGATGGTAAAGAGAGTATTGAGAGAGTTAGAGATTAGTTCTAATTGAACTAGTCTAGTTGACTTTAGAAGCGTTGGGCTACGCGCTGTGCTATCTCTCCTGCTGGTGTGCTACCATGTCCTTCTGGTCTCCTTCCTTTTTCTGCTGTTCCTTGTTGCAGCGGCTTGTCTCTCTGTTGCTGCAACAAGTGGGAGACCTTGGTCTTGGTGCCACAGCTGTGGCTGTGGCTGAGTTCCTTGTATACATTTCTCATGTACTTCTATATATATACTTGTTATTAACCCTTGTAAAGATTCAATCAAGTTATATTGAAGAAAAGCTTCCGCAATCCTTGTGTTAAGATTTCTTCATGGTATCAGAGCAGGAACTTTAGTGTCCTGGCTCTGTTGCTCTTATTCTTGTTCTTTCAAGAGACAGTTCTCTTAGATTTCTCAAGCTATAGATGGCTGAGATTAGTTCTGGTATTAATCCTTTTGGTGATAATATCAATTCAAACACTTCTAGTGTTTCTGATGTTGAGATGAATCCGAATCAACGTCTCAGTTCGGTTTTGTTGAATGAACACAACTATCTAGGTTGGGCTAGAGTAATTACTCTTGCTCTTGGAGGAAAGTCCAAGTTAGGCTATGTTAATGGATCCATACAGAAGCTAGATGTTGGTTCTTCTACTTATAATTCTTGGCTCTCCAAGGATCAACTGATTATGTCTTGGTTGCTCAATTCTATGGAGAGCAAACTTTCAGAAATTTTCAGTTTCTCTGAGTCTTCTAAGCATCTCTGGGATCAACTTAAAGAGATGTATGGGAATCAAAACAATGTTGCTCGAGTGTTTCAACTCAAGCGAGATATTTCAGATTTACAACAAGAGGGTAAATCCTTTGTGCAACATCTTGCTGGTCTCACAAGCATGTGGAATGAGCTTGATGTTTATAGACCTCATACCACAGATGCTGCTATCTTGTTGAAAAGAGCCGAGGAAGACAAGATATTTCAGCTTCTTGCTAGTCTAAGCTCAGACTATGAAGATTTGAGAAGCCATATCCTTATGAATGCGGAGCTGCCGAATTTTACATGTGTATGTGCAATCATTCAAAGAGAAGAGGTCCGAAGAAAAGTGATGAACATAGAGATCAAGCCAACTCTTTCGGAAACTAGAGCTTATGTTTCAGACAGTAGGCAGGTTGAAGAAAAAACTTACAAAGGGAGAAGGTATGTTTCAAAATGTAGTTACTGTGAAGGTATGAGACATGTCAGGGATAGATGTTGGATCCTCCATCCTGAGCTAAAGCCAAAGCATTTAAAAGAGAACAAAGGCGGTCACAAAAGTTGGAATGGTTCATCACACAGAGCAAACCTTGCAACCTCTTCCTCTGAGGGTATGCTTGACTTCACTTCCAATCCATCTACCTTGATTAATGAGTTCGCTGCTTTCCTCAATAAAAAACAGATGCATATTGGAAGGGAAGAAGCCTGTGAATCAGGGATAGGAGACCACACTGCTCTCCTTGGGAAGTTTGCTGGATTCCTTGCAGAAGTTGATTGTGTTTCACCAGAAGATGCTTCAGGTATCTTAAAGTCCTTCTCTACTGCTTTGAATGTTTGTTCTATGAATGATTATTGGATTATAGACTCAGGTGCCACAGATCACATGACAAACAAAATTCAAAATTTGCATGATTTCAAAAAATTGTCCATCCCTTCCAAAGTCTCTGTAGCAAATGGCAAAGGGGTTTCTGTTTTAGGAAAAGGAAAAATCAAAATTTTGTCTGATCACACTGAGTCAGTTGCTCTTTATGTTCCTTCCTTTCCTTTTCAACTTCTTTCTGTTGGAAAGATCATCCATACTCTAAGATGTCTAGTAATCTTCTCTCCTTACAATGTTATATTTCAGGATCTCATCACCAAGAGGACGATTGGTAAAGGTTTCTTTTTAAATGGACTTTACTATCTGCCAAAGGTCTTTTTTGCTCCCAAAGTCTTCCAAGTCAGCTCAAGCTTAGTTCAAGATCAACATCTATGACATAAGCGTTTGGCTCATCCATCAGAAAATGTGATGTCTGTTTTGTTTCCAAATATGTGTAAGACAAATGATCAATGTGATGTGTGTCATTTGTCTAAGTCTTCTAGGTTGCCTTTTTCTTCTTCCTTATCTAGGTCTAGTAATCCTTTCGAAATCGTCCATTCAGATATTTGGGGTCTTGTTCTTGAGTCCTACGATGGATTCAAATATTTTGTAACTTTTGTTGATGATTTTACAAGGATTACTTGGTTGTATCTTCTTAAATTCAAAAGTGAAGTTCTTTATG
This sequence comes from Fragaria iinumae, assembly GCA_009720345.1. Taxonomy (NCBI): domain Eukaryota; kingdom Viridiplantae; phylum Streptophyta; class Magnoliopsida; order Rosales; family Rosaceae; genus Fragaria; species Fragaria iinumae. The sequence continues at coordinate 2,247,090 of CM019122.1, read as the reverse complement.
TCTTCAAAGACTTTCATAAACTTGTCAACACCCAATTTTCATCTCATATTCAAATTCTAAGATCTGATAATGGCTCTGAGTATATGTCCAATAACATGTCACAATACTTGAGCACAAATGGAATTTTACATCAGACTAGCTGTGTTGGTACGCCTCAGCAAAATGGAATTGCTGAGAGAAAAAATCGAGATCTTTTGGAGAAAACTAGAGCTTTGATGTTTCAAATGAATGTACCTAACAAGTTTTGGTCTCAAAGTGTGCTCACTGCCACTTACCTCATCAATCGGCTGCCTAGTAGAGTGCTTGGTGGTAAGTCTCCCCTTGAAGTGTTGAAAGAAAGGAAGATCGACATCTCTCACCTGAAAGTGTTTGGCTGCGTGTGCTTTGTTCACATACAAGCTAATAAAAGAGGGAAACTTGATCCTCGGGCTGAAAAGTGTATGTTTCTAGGGTATTCATCCACTCAAAAAGGATACAAATGCTACAGCCCCTCCTCAAACAAGATCATTGTTTCCAGGGATGTTAGATTTGATGAGAATAGTCCTTTCTTTGCTGGGAATTCAGATGGCTATAGTCAGGGGGAGTCTCTGTTTGATTTGTTTCCAACTCCCAGCATTCTGGTTTCTGAGGATGGCAATGTGCCTTCCAATCCTCGCAATCCAGTTTCTGAGGATGGCAATGTGCCTTTCAATCCTCCTACTGCAGTTCAAGAAGCTCAAGACGCACATACTGATCCTGAGTGTGATCAAGCTGATGTACAACCTGTTGTTGACCAAGTTCAACCTAGTCCAGTGGCTATTCGAAGGAATCCCTCACGAGCAAGAGGACCTCCAGCAAAGCTTAAGGATTATGTGACTTACACAGCAAGGTATCCAATGACAGCCTTTATTTCTTACAAGAAATTTTCTGCTTCTCATGTTGCATTCCTTAGCACTCTTGATGCTGTTCATGAGCCTCAAAGCTTTGATGAAGCAAATCAGTATGAAGTGTGGAAACTAGCTATGGCAGATGAAATTCAAGCTCTTGATGAGAACAAAACATGGAGTGTGGTTAAGATTCCTCAAGGGAAGAAGGCAGTAGGCAGTAGATGGGTTTATAAGACCAAGTTTCACTCAGATGGTATTGTAGAACGACATAAGGCTCGATTGGTAGCTCGGGGTTTCACTCAAACATATGGAGTTGATTACAAAGAAACCTTCGCTCCTGTTGCAAAAATGAGTACTGTTAGAGTTCTTCTTTCGGTTGCTGTGAATCATGGTTGGCCTCTCTTTCAAATGGATGTAAAGAATGCTTTTCTACATGGTGACCTTGAGGAAGAGGTTTATATGCAATTGCCTTCCGGTCATCCTCAGTTTTCTGATCCTAGTATGGTATGCAAACTTCACAAGGCCATTTATGGCTTGAAACAATCTCCTCGAGCTTGGTATGCCAAGCTCAGTTCTGTGCTTGAAGAAGTTGGTTTTCATAGCAGCAATGCAGATTCCTCATTATTTGTTCGAATTGGTTCAACAAGCAAGCTTATGGTGCTTATCTATGTTGATGATTTAATTGTGACAGGTGATAACCTAGAAGAGATTAATGTTCTCAAGCAATCTCTTCGTCGCAAGTTTGCAATTAAGGATTTGGGGCGCCTTAAGTACTTCCTTGGTATAGAAATGGCTACTTCTCACAGAGGGTTGTTTCTAAATCAAAGAAAGTATGTTCTTGATCTGTTGAAAGAGTCTGAGTTTTGGGATAGCAAACCAGCTAGCACTCCCCTGGATAGTAAACTTCAGTTTGAAACTCCAAGTGCTTTTCTCTCTGATGTGACATCTTATCAAAGGCTGGTTAGTAAGTTAATTTATCTTACAATCACTCGTCCAGACATTACCTATGCTGTGAGTATTGTTAGCCAGTTTATGCAAGCTCCTACTCAAGCTCATCTTCACATTGTTAAGAGGATTCTTCGCTATCTTAAAGGCTCTGCTGGTAGAGGTATTTTGTTGAAAAACCATGGCAATACTCACATCATGGGGTATACTGATGCGGATTGGGCTGGTAACTCTCTTGATCGAAAGTCTACTACTAGTTTTTGCACCTTTGTTGGGGGAAATCTAGTTACATGGAAGAGTAAGAAGCAAACGGTTGTGGCTCGTTCTAGCGCAGAAGCTGAATATAGAGCAATGGCTGCTACTGCTTGTGAGCTTATTTGGCTGAAGGGTTTGCTCTCTGATTTGGGATCCCCTTGTAGTCAACCAATCTCTCTCTATTGTGATAATCAAGCCGCCATGCACATTGCTTCTAATCCTGTTTTTCATGAAAGGACCAAGCACATCGAAGTTGATTGTCATTACATTCGAGCTCAAGTTCAGTCCAAGCTCATTGTCACTCATTACACTCGCAACTATGATCAGCTCGCCGATATCTTCACCAAGTCTCTTTCAACATCTCATTTCCATCGTATTTTGGGCAAGCTTGGCTCAATGAATCCTCTTGATCCAGCTTGAGGGGGAGTATTGAGAGAGTTAGAGATTAGTTCTAATTGAACTAATCTAGTTGACTTTAGAAGCGTTGGGCTATGCGCTATGCTATCTCTCCTGCTGGTGTGCTACCATGTCCTTCTGGTCTCCTTCCTTTTTCTGCTGTTCCTTGTTGCAGCGGCTTGTCTCTCTGTTGCTGCAACAAGTGGGAGACCTTGGTCTTGGTGCCACAGCTGTGGCTGTGGCTGAGTTCCTTGTATACATTTCTCATGTACTTCTATATATATACTTGTTATTAACCCTTGTAAAGATTCAATCAAGTTATATTGAAGAAAAGCTTCCGCAATCCTTGTGTTAAGATTTCTTCAGAGAGGGAATTTCAATTTGTTGGGAAAATGTTGTTCGGCAGTTTTGCCAAGTTAAGTTTTCTCCCCTTTTTACCCTTTTGCACTAGTTAACAACTCAACACTCAATAAAGATAGCAAATGAATACGACTCTCAGCATGTCACTGATGTTAAACTTAAAGCATCAATCACTGATTGCATATGTAAAAGCTAAAATATCAGATCGAAAAAAGAAAAGACAATTACGAATTTACTTGATAAAGCTACTCGATGACAGAGACACCAGTAAAAGTTCAAGGTTGGCAACTAAACTCCAACCTTTTCATGTCATTTACCGCTATCTACGGCCAAATATATACAGACTCAGGTACAGGAGTTCTCGAAAGTTATCTATATAATACATATCGGTCTTCATAGATGTGTCGATGCTCTCAACAGTAATCAGCCTATCAGTGGAATAGCACTTCCCTTTGGGTGGGTGAGGTTGCCATCTTTTGTGATATGAATGCCATTGTCTACAGCATTAACACATTGACTTGCTTCTAGCTTTACAGAATCCGCCAAATCATTACCGAAGAAGGAGAAGTGACAAACCCGTGATTCAACTTTCTCAGAAGTCTCTATTTCAGCAAAAGGTGTCTCCTGTTTGTTACCTGTTTGTATGCTTGGAGAACCCATTTCAGGTTTAGCTTCAACGTCAAGGAATTCACCAGACAGACCATGAGTTTCAGAATTCATGCTTGTTTGATCCATTTTCATATCACCAAGGTCACGGGAGTAGTCAGGAGTGTTCAGCACAGACGCAGGATCACAATCAAAAAGCCATTTGGGAACACCATTTTCCTCATAACCAGAAACTGATAAAGGATCAAGCTCCCAACACCCTGCAAGTCGACTGTTACTCATCTTGGTATGCTTAAAAGCAGAAATCTGGTGAGAGAATCTACCCAACTCATCCTGCGGTATATCAATGACACCAGTTTTTGTACTCTGCACTGTTGGAGCCTTGAATACTGACTTAAATCCATTAAACTGTTCCAGAACCACAATCTTTGTATTCCGGTGCACAGCTTCTAGCACTTCCACCACTAGACACTCACCCTTCCCCATGTTAGGATAGGTCACCAGTGGATTGTGCTCCTTGTATAGTGCCCAAACTTCACCTCTCCTAGGAATTATTTCAAATATGTTGTGGCCCAAAAGTTTGGGTTTGATACGATGAGATAATGAGGTGACAGAGAACAGTGTAGGTGGAGCTCGTTTGACTTTAAATATCCCACAACAAACCGGCTGAACCATGTTTCTGGGCTCTGAGAAAGATTCAAGCAATCCCATTCGCAAATAAAATTGCCCTGAAGACACAGTCCTCTGAACTCTTCTGTTTGGCTTGACATTAACCTTCTTGACTTGAGCAAAGGTCTTAGGCATTCCATTCCCATCACTATACATTGCCCATATTTGACCAGCCTTAATTTTCTCCTCAGACTTCTGTGCATGAAAGTCATAGAATTGAGCAGCTGAAGGAGGGGTAGAGGAGCTTTTCATGGAACTGATAGAATCATGATCCTTAAGCGTGTCATTCACTCTGTTAATAACACTGAGGAATTGGCTGTGCCTCAACCTTTTTGGACGACTCACAGCACTTTTAGATACCCCACCTTCCACTGAGTTCTTCTCTTTCTTCTCAGTATAACTCTTCAATTGTCTCTCCCTCAATCTTTTGGGAGCAATCACAAAATCATCGTCACCATCATCCTCATGATCATCATGATCATCATACTCATTGTTGCCATCAAAATCATCATCCTCGTCCTCGTCCTCATCGTCATCGTCATCATAATCATAATCACTATCATCATCGCCATCATCACTTTCATCATCGTCGTCGTCATCATTTAGAGTTCCAGAAGGACTACTGACCTTTTCGACTAATTGTTCAAAATCAGCTCTAGCAGTATCTCCAGTCCCACAGCTTTGACCAGACTCAAAAATTGAATAGTAGACTTCAGAGAGTGCAAGTAATTTACAAATGTTCTCATCCTCAGGGAAGAGCCGGTGAGCTATCCTTGCCATTTCCCTTGCTCCAGCAAAATCATTCTCTTGAATTTTCAATTCTGAAAGTTGCATTGCCCTGATTGCCTCCCCTTTGTTCCTCTCCATTGCTGATCTAGAAATAAGAATCACCTATGTTCTCTCACACGATACACAACAACACAAAACAGAAGCTCGAGTAAACCTACCCCTGCTTGTCCACAGTCCAGTCATCCATAACCTCAAACTGCACAAATACAAATCAAGCAAGCAAGTACAGTCAGACAGTCCTTTTATCTAAATAACATACTAAAAAGTCAATAGCCATTCAGTAACTTTAAACAAGTATCATCAACATTACCATTAAGTAAGGGTACGTGGTAAGAGCATGAGCAAAACCAATCAACCAAAAGATTCAGAACATTCCCATTGACACAGCAGTGCAGCACCCAACAGCAAAGCCTAAATCCAAGCTCTCAAACCTGGAGACCAATATGTAAGAACACGAAACAGTGTGAACCAGTCTTAATACAGCTGCACACACACATACATCATATGTATCTACACTACATTTATATGCATAATCTAATCCATTTGGAACACATGCAAAAATCTTTATCCGAACTCCGATTCCCCAATTTAACAAGAAAAAACTGAAATTCCATTTATACCCAGGACTAAGAAGCAGTTCCCATTGTGATAACAAAACTCAAATTAACAACGTTTCATCCCACATTGATCAAAACTACTCCCCAATTCCATATATGCATCTGCTTCACTACTCCAACAATTCAACAAAGCCAAACAAACCCTTGTGTAGAAATCTCATCCTAGCTTAAAAAAGATCAAACCTTTCACACATTTGAGCTCAAAAAAACCTCAAATTCACCACAGCTGAACTAAAACGAAACCAAAAAAGCCAACCTTTTACATCGAAATCGCACACACAAATTCCAAATCACACATAATATTTCGAAACGAACACAGAGATCAGCTCAAATGCAGCACAGAATTGAGATCCGTGAGAGCTGAAATCAAGCTCGACAGTGACGATCAAGGTGTGTAGCACAGTAAATGACCCATAGAAAAGAAGCCCCAGTTCAACCCGAGAATTAAGGAAACCCTAGACGAGAGAAGAAGAAGAGTACCTGTGATCTCGGCGACGATTTCGGGGTTTGAGAGAGAGAGAGAGGGAAATGAGAGCGGGAAGAGAAGAGTGGGAACAACTCTGAGGGAGAAGGAAGGGGTTTCCCAAATCTGGGCCAAATAATAGAGAGGGACACGTGTCGACCGGGCAGTCGTGAAGCTTTTTCGGAGAGAGTTTCACGACGTGCAATTGCAGAGGGTGGCGTGGCTGAGTTTCATTGGATAGGACAAGACACAGTGGATTTTTATGCGGGAAATCTGCAGATTTGTCATGAGTAAAGGAATAAAAGTGCGAGGAAAAACCAAGGCTGACGAGACTTGAGAGAAGAGATGGAATCAACTTCTTTTTGAGTAGATAGTAGTTACTGACTAGGTATGGAGCATAGCCGATTACTTATCTGCCTACCAAATTGGTACTACTAATTCATTTTAGGAGAGTCTATTCAGCGCACCCGGAAATTTAACAGTGAGATCGCCGGGTAGGGCCGGACACGGTAAGTGGACGGTGAGATTACACCCGGATGCGCTGTATAATTTTCATTCATTTCAGTTACAAAATGCACCAATAAAAACAAGATTTTCATGCCAATCCACTATTCACACGTCAAATTCCAACAAATTTTCTAGTGAAGATTCATAATTTAGTTCTTCAAGTAGAGATTTTGCATTCGCGGCTTCAGGAGACGGAGATACTGAGTAGGTGTGCTAGTGAATGGCAAATTTTGTTTACAAAATATGGATGTTCCAATGTGATTCTTTATAAAAGGAGTACTTTCTCAGTTGCTTAAAAAACCTGGATATGATTCAAAGTTTCACTGAAGCTACTGCAGATATGTCAAAAGACAGATAATTCACTTCCAAAATATATACTCCCTAAGGGTAAATATCAAAACCATAATTCATTTCCGGAAAATAAGTTCATACGCTGATATGCTGGGTGTATTGATTCGATCCTCTCATCGATCTGATATGGAGTGCTAGTACTTTCCCTGTGTCACGAAACATTAACTTGCTTCTAGTCTATCACAATCGGTTCACTGTTGATGTTCCCCTTCTTGCGTTCCCCCCATTCAGGATCTTTCTTCACCTGTTTCACAGCAGGGCGAGCTCTACTTTTTTTCACCCGTTTCACAGCAGAGTGAACTCTACCAGCAGAAGGTATAAAGCCAGATAGTTTGGCTGCGGTGACGGTGCTTCTTCGGTCAACAAGACTGGCAGGTAAAGAAGCAGGATCAAACTTAAAAGAACCTTTAGGAACACCATATCCTTCTCGACCAGTCATCTTGTAAGAGGGAATCTGATGAGAAAATCTATACAGATCATTAGGTGACACTTGAAACCTGAGAACCCCATGCTGCTCAGCTGGCTCAAACAAACTAACAAACCCTATTACTTTTCCTAAATATGAAACTCTAGCACCACCCCTTTCAGAGAAATCTGACAGGAGTTCTACGAAATCAATCTTGTATTGTGAATGCTTTTCAGGCTCAGAACTCCACCCCAAATCCCAGTCCTGGTAGAGGGCCCAGGTTTCTCCCTTCCTAGGATATATCCAAAAAGAGTTTTTATCCTTGCTTTTTGTGGGGTGTATATACTCGTGAGAAAACACAGTATGATCTGTAATTTCTTCAGTGAGCGCAAGTCCGAACTTACCACATGCAACTGGCAAGTTTTTGCTACACCAATCAACCTCACCTTGGTCATCGGGATCAGGCTCCAGCCAGGTGATTTTCACCTTAAATCCAGGGCCTAATACTTTCCTGATACATGCATAGCGTCTTGGCATGCCATCTGCTGGATCATAAAGAACCCATGTTTGATCGGCTTTAAAAGGTCGCTGTTCCACAGCTTTACCGAGCACAAAAATTGAATAGTAGACTTCAGAGAGTGCAAGTAATTTAGAAATTTTCTCATCCTCAGGGAAGAGTCGGTGAGCTACTCGTGCCATTTTCCTTGCTCCAGCAAAATCATTCTCTTGAATCTTCAATTTTGAAAGTTGCATTGCCCTGATTGCCTCCCCTTTGTTCCTCTCCATCACTGATCTAGAGTTAAGAATCACCAACGTTCTCTCACACGACACGCACCAACACAAAACAAAACGTTCAAATAAATCTACCCCTGCTTGTCCAAATTCCAGCCATCCATAATCCTCAAACTGCTCAAATACGAATCAAGCGAGTAAATTCAGACGTCCCACCAGTACGTAGTTATCTAAATAACATGCAAACAAAGCCAATCGCCATTCTATAACTGTCAATAACTGTCATCAACGTTACCTTTCAGTAAGGGAATGTGGCAAAAGTATGAGCAAAAGCAATCATCCAATAGATTCAGGACATCCCCATTGACACAAAAGCACCACCTAAACCCGAAGCCGAAACCGAGCTCTGAAACCTGGAGACCAAATCCATATGTAAAACAGTGAACCAGCATACATTTATAACACACACACACACGCACACACACACAAGCATACATCTTTTTTTGTGTGGTCAACATAAGCATATATCTATACTGCAGTTTTATGCATAAACAAAACCATTAGCAAAACTCTCCCAATAAATCCAATTTGTCTTTTATAATCTTATTCTAAACCCTATTTCTCCAAAGTAAGAAGAAAACTGAAATTCCATTTATGCCCAATGTGATTACAAACTCAAATTAACAACATTTCATCCCACATTGATCAAACAACTCCCCAATTCCATATATGCATCTGCTTCAGTACTTGAACAATCTAACAAAGCCCAATACAGAACTCTCATCATAGCTCAAAAAAGATAAAAGCTTTTCCACATTTCAGCTCATAGAAACCCTAAACCCTAAACCACATATCGAAATTGCATATAATATATGAAAACGAACACAGAGATCAGCTAAACTGCGGCATAAAATTACAGAGATTAGTGACGATCAAGGTGTTTGTACGGTAAATGACCCATCCCGTGATTTATGGAAACCCTAGATGAGTGAAGAAGAAGAGTACCTGTGATCTCGGCGAGGGTTTCGGGGTTTGAGAGAGAGAGAGAGAGAGCGGGAAGGAGTAGAGACTAGAGAGGAATGCTGGGTTTCCCAATCTGGGCCTATTAACGGAGATGGACACGTGTCGATACGACACTGGATGAGGAAGGCGGCGTGTAAAGTAGGCGGAGTGAAACGTGGCGGCCTTCCATTGGAAAGGACTAGACACACGGTATTTTATTTATTATTATTTTTTTTATTTTTTTTGGGAAAGACAGAATATGGATTTATGAATGTGATTTTCTCATGCAGAAAACTTAAACCAACAGTAAGTCAGATAACCATAAGCACAAGCTGAGAGTACCTTTAGGAGGTGCCTACAATGCCACATTTGTATAATAAAAGGAGCACTACCTCAGTTTGCTCAAAAAAAAAAAACCTGGAAGGAACTATGATTCAAAGTTTCACTGAAGCTAGCTACTACAGAAATGTCAAAAGACAGACGATTCACATTCAAGAATATACACACCCACGCAGGGTAAACATCAAAACCATAATTCATTTCCGGAAAATAAGTTCATACGCAGGGTGTATTGATTTGATCCGCTCATCGGTCTGGTATGTAGTAGCAGCACTATCCATGCGTCGCCAAACATTAAGTTGCTTCTAGTCTAGCACAATCGGTTCAATGTTCTTGTCTTCCCCTCTTTCAGGATCTTTCTTCAACTGGTTCGCAGCAGGGCGAGCTCTACCAGAAGGTAAAAAGCCCGAAGGTTTGGCTATGGTGACAGTGCTTCTCCGATCAAAAAGACTGGAAGGCAAAGAAGCAGGATCAAACTCGAAAGAATCTGCAGGAACACCGTATCCTTCACGACCGGTCATCTTGTGAGAGGGAATCTGATGAGAAAATCTATACAGCTCATTAGGTGACACTTGAAACCTGAGAACCCCATGCTGCTCAGCTGGCTCAAACAAACTGACAAATCCTTTTACTTTCGCTAAATAAGAAACTCCAGCACCACTCCTTTCAGAAAAATCTGACAGGAGTTCTACGAAATCAAACTTGTATTGTGAATGCTTTTCAGGCTCAGAACTCCACCCCAAATCCCAGTCTTGGTAGAGGGCCCAGGTTTCTCCCTTCCTCGGATATATCCGAAAAGAGCTCTTATCCTTGCCTTTTGTGGAGTGTATATATTCATGAGAAAACACAGTATGATCCGTAACTTCTTCAGTGAGCGCAAGTCCAAACTTACCACATGCAACTGGCAACTTTTTGCTACACCAATCAACCTCACCTTGGTCATCAGGATCAGGCTCCAGCCAGGTGATTTTCACCTTAAATCCAGGGCTCAATACTTTCCTGATACATGCATAGCGTCTTGGCATGCCATCTGCTGGATCATAGAGAACCCATGTTTGATGGGCTTTAAAAGTTCTCTGTAACTCAGCTTTACTGAGCGCAAACGTATGGTACTCAGGTTCAGGAACCTCGTTGATCTTTCGCATGGATGTCATGGACTTGCTGCCGTTGTTATCTGCCATGGACTTGCTGCCGTTGTTATCTGCCATGGACTTCCTGCCGTTGTTATCTGCTATGGACTTCCTGCCCTTAATATCTGCCATGGACTTCCTCCCATTGTTATCGGCCATGGACTTGCTGCCATTACTATCGGCCATGAACATGCTGCCATTGCCATCGGCCATGGACTTGCTGCTGCCATTGCCATCGGCCATGGACTTGCTGCTGCCATTGCCATCGGCCATGGATGTTTCTTCTACCTGCCATTGCTCGATTTCACTAGTGTAGTTCTTTTTGCGTCTCAATCTTTGATTTCCTAATTTCTTATACTCATCCATTGCAAAAAGCGCCAAAACAGTTGGCCTATATACTCCACCATCCGCAGATCCATTGACCCTCTTCCTTCTAGTAGCAGTGGACAAAGAGCTTTCCCTCACTTCCGAAGGACCCACATTTCCATCACCATTCACATTGACATCACCGGCATTATCACCATCATCATTATCATCATCTAAAGTTTCAAAGAAAGAAGGATTATGCATATTCCTCGACGATCTCCTGGTGTGGTTCTCACTGACTTCAGAAGGATTACCAACCTTTTCTAGATCAGAATCAGCTTGAGCTCCTTTTCCAGTCTTGGAACTATCACCAGAACCAAGAGTCGAATTCTCTCCTCTTTTTCTGTGCATATTTCTTGATTTTCTAGAATCCTTTGACTTCCGTGGACTAGACTCAGACCTTTCAGCCCCTTGCTTCTCTATTCCAACTCCATTCTCAATATCTCTCTTTACAGTCTTAGAGGCTCCACCAACTTCAGCAACACTTCCCGCCTTTGACGTTGCATTTCCATTATGAAATGTTTTGGAAGAACGGGTTCCAGTCCCACCATTACTTTGTAAAGCTCCTTTTGAAGAACCTTGACTTGGAGCCACTGTGTGATTTGGGAATTGATTCCCAAGAGATTCTGTACCCAAATCAGAGGCATCAAAAATTCCTAGGCATCTTTGACAAAATATGAGCCGATTTGCAAAGTTGTAATCGTACATTCTTTTACAAGAGGGGCAAGCTATCTTGATTGTGTCTGGTTGCACAGGTTGTTGTACATTCAGCGGCTGTTGTAGATTCACACTAGTATACCGTGACTGAGGAACGCTACTTGCAGCACTGGAATATTTGGGTCCAAAGAAGTTAATACTTGAGTGATGACCAAATGATCTGGTACTGGTACCAGTACCCAGTAAAGTGCTATACTTGATGTCATATTTAGAACGACTTCCTGGGTCAAACAGCACCCTATATGCTTCCCCGATCAGCTTAAAAGCACCCTCCGCCCCAGTTAAACTAGTCTTATCAGGATGAAGTAGCAGCCCAAGTTTTTTGTATTGTTTTTTGATGGTTTCTCTGTCCTCATATTGCTGAACCTGAAGAATGCCATACCAGTCCATTTCTGATCCCCCTACCTTCTTTTCTGCTGCACAGTGAACTTCACATACTGTAATTAATCGAGAAATGTTGTCAAGCTGAGGGTAGAGTCGTTGAGCCTTCAGTGCCATCTCCTTTGCTCCTTTAAAGTCCTTATTTTGAATCTTTTTCTCTGAAAGTAGCATTGCCCTGACTGCCTCGTCTTTGTTGCACTCCATGGCTCAGTTAGAATCCAAACTCACCCAAAGATGCTCTCACATACGCAAAATATACACCTTGTCAAAAGATGAAATTCACCCCTGCATGTCTACATCTGCACAACCACAAGTCAAACGAGTTGAGAAATATACACCTACCAACCTTATATCTAACTCGTAAACATGAATGATCAGATTCACTGCATTCATCTAAAAGATTAATACAATTTCAACTAAACCCTTAACCAAGTTGCAGATATACAGTAATACAGTATACAAAAGAGCTAGGAACACCAAAGCAAATCAAAATCCCAATTCAAAACTACACAAAACCAGCCATTCAAAAATAGCTAGGAAACCCAAATTCAAAACATGAGTATAAGATACTAGCTATCCTGAAACCAATAGTCTGAATATAGATAGCATTTTCACAAATATAAAAATCAAAACAATGAACACAGAAACGTTACCATAACAAATAACACAAACCCAGAAACGTATATACGTTTTAATCCAAACCCAGAACGCCAAAACCCTTGGCTTCATTAAATTATCCATAAAGGAACAACCTTTACATGAATCAACAACACAGTCACATAAACAAGGAGTCAAGGATTCAACTTTAACCAAACCAATATCAACATATCAACCACAGACCTCAAATTTGAGCTGAGACAAACCCCAGAGACACAGATTCTAACATTTAAAACAAGCAAAACTCAAAACCAAACACAAATTCTTAAATGAGCTAAGAAAACTCACCCAAAATTCTTAAGAATCTTGAGGGGTGATAAACATCCAAATCCATGGAATGTGAAATGAGCTGAGAGAGGAGGAGTGTGATTTGTAATTAGGGATTTGAAAGTCACCGACTGAGGGAGTTGCTGACGGCTGATTTGGTATTTGGGGAAGGAAGGAAGGAGAGTAACAACGTTTTGACGTTTTGGGTTTTCTGAGACTGCGGCTTTGTGTTCTCGTTTTGGATACAACGCTATGGATTTGTCGTTTTTTTTTTTTTTTTTTTTTTTTGAGTGTGAGGGTTGACACCTGGCTGGGAGACTAAGCTCAGAGCTTGACAGCTAATGGTTTACAAGTGTGGAGGACTAGCTTAATGGGATTTTGTTGGACCAAAATTAGACTAGTTCTTGAGATTAGACGGTGATTTAGATATGAAGTTCTACCAATGATTTAGACAGTGAACAATTTAGAATTTAGAATTATGACTAATCAAAACTTGAGAGGTAATGTAAACAACTAATCATTATAGTAAACTTCAGTTGTGTTATATTTGAAGTTAAGTTAAAACGTTGTAGTGTAGGGTATCGTTAATTAAGTTACCGAGTTTAATTCGTTTGACGCAGTAACATCTGAAAGAGTACGATTTGTTAGAGACAAAGTCATCTACCGTAATGACATATCAAATAAAACTTCATGTGACTAAGAGACTTCAAAATTGACAACTAATGCAATGTAAAGATTATTCAAGAACATACGTGAATGTGTAGTAATAAAGCATGGTTGAGGCTTCCTTGGGAAGGCTATCTAAGGACCGATGATCAAGTTCTCTCAATAATATAGATGGTGAGCAGTGGACGACTATTTAATCACTACAATGAAAGCCAAGTACTTGAACACTATGCTACTTAAAACTCTTCAGCCTCTGACCCTCTGTGGGTAGCTATTATCTACCATACAAGGGATTACTATGAAGCAGGAACTGAAAGCTGGTAAAATATGCTGGCAAGTTTTCATATCATTTAGGGATCATTTACAGTAAATGTTCCAGTTTCTTCCGAATTCATTACATTGAGATGGTTCAATTTTATGGACTAGACACCGAAATTACTGCATTATAATGCCAAACTACTGCAGTATTCTGAATTAAAAGTATTATCCACAAGCTCTAGGTTGGCTACAAAACTTTCTTCATGTGGAATGACCTTGTCTGGCCAAATATTTACGGCCTAAGAGTAAATTCAAAAAATTTCGACATTCATGTTCACAAGATATTCCATAAGTGAAATCAGAAATTTATTGGTACAACATGACAAATGAACAGCTACTTGCATATATCATAACTAAGATGCAACTGGAAAGCAGAGGATAAGCTGCAGCATGAAATTGGAGACAAGTTCATCATGTGTTTCTTGCCAATGTATCCCTGATCAGTTGCTTATTTGCTGCATTGGCGAAAGATTAAGCGAAAGCCCATGATTAGATAAAATAGTTAACCCTGTGTCAAATATGGAAAATTACTAGAAAGGTTGAATCTATCATATAAAACTTACCAGGTATACCAGAAAACTTTTCAACCTGTACAAATGCTTGGTTAAGGAACATTTCTGTCCCAAAAACCACGGCTGCTCCAGACTCTTGTGCTTCGGTCAAGAGTCTGGTCCATTTAGGTGTGTAAATGGCATCAAATACCAGACAGTAGTTTTTCAGAGCTTCCTGTCAAAATAAAGAAAGATATGTCAACTTACTTCAGCATATGAAGATGAACAGTCAACATGAGGGACACCACAGTAATGCTACAATAGTGATGATAATAGGAAGAAATTTAAAACTGCTTCTCTGTTTTGGTTGGAGAAATTAGACAGTACTTAACTGCAGCATATAGATAAAATTCCAAAAACTTGGTCTTTCATCAAATTGACAACAGCACAAACACCTATAGAATGTGACGGTAGACAAACCTTTGGGATGGGTGTTTGATCAGTTCTAGGTTTCATTCCAACAGATGTGGTATTTGCAAGAACCATACCATCCTCTGGATGGAAGTTCTCCAACTCAGCAAGAGTAATAGCTTCTCCTCCAACTTTGTCCGCTAGTATCTTGGCTTTGTCTAGCAGTCAGAAAAAAATAAAATTGAACTCTCTAAGAAATAGACTCTATCTAACAAGGAAACTTGCTACTTCAAATCAGAGTAAAAGGGGATATGGTAGATTTAAGTTATGCAGCAGCTACAACAACTTTTCATTTTCATGACCAAAAAAAAACACCAACCATGGAGAAAACTGAAGAAAATATTCATTTGAAGCAAGCTTTCTTTTATTGTTCCTTCTTGTTTAACCCAAGTAACATACACTTAAAGCTATTGTTCTGATAAATAGGTGGAAGAGAAGAAACAAAACAAAAAAATCTATCGGCAATGCAAATTTCAGATAATTAAGCACTAGGCCCAAAGATTTGGTTGGCAAAGTAATGAATGCAAGATTGAAGACTCACCAAATGAGCGATTGGCAACAACAACTCTTGCTCCCTTTTGTTTTCCACCATATGCAAGTGCCTTTCCAGCACCACCAGCTCCCATGACCACAAATAACCTACCAGCTAATGGGGAACCAGATCCATTATTTGAACCGTTCAATCCTAATCCTGTACAAAAAACTAGTGTGGTTATTCACCTCTCCAAATTAGCTAGTACATCAATTTTGCATAGCATGTCAAATGAAAAGAAACCTCGAAGTCCTTCCTCAATAGCTGCAATTGCTCCAAGATAGTCAACATTGTAGCCCTTTAACTTCCCATCAGTTGGGTTCCTGATCATGCAACTAATAGCTCCTATTGCCTGAAAAAAAAAAAAAAAAAAAAAAAAAAAAGAATTGAGAAATAATTTTTAATATGCATACCAGTTAGATGCCTCAGTGACTATCCTAGTCAGATGTTATCTCAAACAATTCATAGGTGAGGAAATGGACTGCGACAATAAGCCAGATAATATGTCAAAGAAAAGAACTAATAATGTACCAGAGCATTTGGATCGATCTCATCACAACATTTGAATCCAGCTTCTTTGTGAGGAATTGTGTAACTGTTTTCAAATAAATACTAGAATTAATCCCAAATTAGAGCATCTTTGTAGGGTAACACAAAGGGAAATGTTTTCAAGTAATAACTTGATCGTAATATATACATAAGGAAAGTCTTTAAGGCATCAAACTTTGGCAGTTTGTACGTAAAATATGTTTAATGGCACAAATCACAGAAAACCTTAGAGAAAAGTACATTTCATTTCCCAATAAAAAGAAGAAGAGAAAAGTAAGTATTATGTAGCAGCTTCTGATATCAAATTTTACCTGTATCCAACCCAATCAGGGGAGTTATAGGTATTGATAAAGTTTGCAACGCTATCAACCAACAATGGCAAATAAATTCCATTGAAGTTATTTGCTTTAAATGCTGCATTGTATAGATGAGGACTTTTGCTGTGACCAATAGGATTTCCTATCACACCATGCACTTTGGTATCGGCTCCAATCTGCCTGAAATTGTATAACTCCAACAAATCCAATACAGTTGGCTGGCCAGGAGCTGATACCTCACCCGCCACTAGTGTACCAAATGTTGCAAATGACCCATATTTTGCACTAAGGACACGAGAGATTAAACCCTTCTCTCCCATCACAAGCCCTATCATTGGGACCTACAGTTTGAGAACAAACGTTAGTTGCAGATTGTAGAACATGTCATATAACCTGATAACTCAACATATAGAGACTGTTATTTAATACTTATAGTTTCATCAAACAAAACAGTCATAACTGGATTTTTAGGTATGTTCATTTTCAATTACATTACTGGTCATGTTCATCCATAAATATTGATACCTAAATTGTTAATTACCAGGATTGGAATTTGGAAGAACATATTGCTACAGAATGAAAGTATAATCTTGAACATCAGAATAATGGGTTTGATCACTTACTTGAGAACGAGCTAGTACTTGAAATATACTTGCGTTGTCCGTGATGTCCAAGGCAGTTGTTGCGACCTTGACTATGTCAGCTCCGGTAGCTTGTATTGTTGCAACAAGATTGCCAATTTCCTCAGCAGATGGAGTACTCTCATAGTTGTGGGAAGAGACTATGATTTTGACCCTTTCTGGCTTCTTCCCTTGAATAGAACTGTAGAAGTCATTTGCTACCTTCATGACCAAAATTTGAGTTTCAGTGACTAGAAAATCAGAATTGCATCATGTTGTATACATTAGTATTGATAAAAGATAAAAACTAACAGGTTTGTGAATCCAAAGATACATGGCATTCCTACCTTTAGTTCAACATCAATATAATCTGCTCCCAATTCCATGGCCAAAATGAGTGCCTCTTGTCGCTTCTTTTCATCACCTTCATACTGACCACCTTCCCATTTTGGCCTGTAAGGTAGGTAGGTACATGAAGCATAAGAAAGTTTGCTAAACTGAACTTGATACAGATCTCTAAATGATAATGATTTAATATAAACTGAGAGAAATTATGAAATACTTTTTATCAACAGTGCGGATACATAATTTTTTGCATGTTTGAAGTACAATGAAAGCCTAATTGAGATGTGATGGACAAGACCACAACCACTCTCATTCAATCAGTTAAATAAGCCAAAAAATATAAATTAAAGAACAGACCATGCCAGCAGCCATGCAAGTTCTCAGAATCTAAACGAGCACATAATCTGGGACTTGGTATTGATCCCACAATGACAAGTAAATTTTGTGAACATATTCATTGAACTAAATGATATATCAAGAGGTTAATAGTTACCTGTAAGTGACAAGTGTTGGCAAAGGGCTGCGCTTAATCAAAGTTTCGAGATCTTGTCTTGGACTGAAGTTCTTGATGTAGTCCAACCGAATCTCAACAAGGTCGGCACCAAGTTCCTTTGCCTGTTGCAGTTGACGCAGCATCTGATCAACTGATTCCCCCATTACCGGTGCACAGATAAGTGTTGAATTTCTTCCTGTTCCATAGCTGATTTGAAGATCCGAAGTAACCAACTACAAGTACACCACTGAAAATTTTAGCAAAACTAGCATACAACTAAAAAGGACGTCGTTCAACTGATAATCTAACTGCTAGGTATGACAGGTACAATGAAGGTTAGAAATCTAAGCATGATCCCATTCAACACTGAATTTCCTTACAAATTAGACACAAGAGAAACATAGATTCTATACTCCCAGAAAACAGCATGAACTACAAAACCCAAAACCCCATTTTCCAATTCACTTACTTTCTTTTCCTCCATTTTCTCATTATCCAAATAAAAGGGTCACTGAAATTATATCTATTCCTGTACTGAATTCTCTTACAAGAGCAAGAAAAAACCAAATACAACCAATTTCAAACACACACATAAAAAAGGACTAATCTTTTTGGTTACTGCAGTCATCAAAAGCAAAGATAACAATATAAAAACAGAGAATCCCACAATCCTGCAAGAACCATAAACCCAAAACCCCATTCTCTTTCACATATTTCCTTCATTTCTCACTAACCAAACAAAAGGGTCAATGAAACTAAAACCCAAACAAGCATTCAAACCCAGAATTTCCCATCACAATAAGAAAACCAGATCAACAGAATCTAAATGCAGAACAAACAAAGCATTACCGGAATACTGCTGAGAGTCATAGCTTGCTTGAGATTTGAAGGGTGGCCAAAAATGTCAGCAAACTGAAGTGGGTTTCGTACGTAACAGAGAAAGACTGAGGTGGGTGGGTAGAGTTAGGTGTATATATAGGAGAAGAGAAGCTTTCATCACTTTCAGTCCTATATAACAATAAAGACTGTAACTTTCTTGTACTGATTAAACCCATTAAACTCTGACCTCTGCAAAGAATGATAAGAAAGTTAAAAAAGGTAAAAACTTTTAACTACCATGTACGAGTTTGATCAGAATTGCAGGCTGATCAACCTGGACCGACTGGACCACCTAACTTTTTGAACTTTCCGGCAGAGCTAACCAAGGCAGAGGTGGGTGAAGAGCAAACCTTTGAAGCTAAAAAGCTGCAGTTTTACGGATTTGTCCTTCACCTTGGCCCAATGGGAGGGGGGCACTAACTAACTTTTTTGTCATTTTATGTGTAGACCAACAGTTTGCAAAGGTTTGGTGTAGTGTGGTGCGGTGGCTGTGGATAAATGATTTAACACATTCTCCTTGATTATTATTATTATTATTAAAAATATTAGTTTGTGAATTATACTTGTCCTTCTTTGGGAACTAAAAAAAAAGTTAGGTGTTTTGGATATGTCTTGGTTTGAAACAAGGGTACAGCTTCCATTGTAGTCCGAATGTCAAAACTTGTTCTTGTTGATATCAAGGTGTTTGATACAATTGGGGCTGCTCAACACTTCAGGTGGTCATTAACACATGAAATTCCTGTTAGTATGGTTGAGAAATGTTGTATAATATTCAAAGTTTGAGCCTTTGAGACCTCCCACAGCAAAATAATAGAAGTGCAAACGAGACGCATATTTTGTTTATTTGATATCTGATAGTTAGTTTACAACGATTCTACAAAGAGAAGAGAAAGTACACGATCTTAGTGGCCATACGAAGATCACATCTCTATCTTGTCTTTACAATGAGGTCTTTATAAATCTAAGGGCCTAATTCTAAAGTGGCCTACTATATTGAAACTCGGGACTGTGAGATCTTTGACTGATGGACTGGGATATGTAGTTGGAATTATGTTCTCATAATGTTTGATCTAGTACAAACTGTTGAGATATCAATCCCACATCGGGAATATGGAACCTTGCCTATGGGTTAATAAGGGTTTGGGCCACTCCATCCATTGCCAATTGGTTTTGGATGTGAACCCCAGACTACTTTATCATGGTATCAGAGCCAGGTTACCCACGTTCACGTGTGAAGCCCAACAAAAGCCACACGCACTCCACGTCACCCAAAATGTTGTCCACGTGTTAGGCTTGAAAATTCGCCACACGTGCGGGGGCGTGTTGAGATATCAATCCCACATCGGGAATATGGAACCTTGCCTATGGGTTAATAAGGGTTTGGGCCACTCCATCCATTGCCAATTGGTTTTGGATGGAGTGGCCCAAACCCTTATTAACCCATAGGCAAGGTTCCATATTCCCGATGTGGGATTGATATCTCAACACAAACTTAGTGTTCCCACAACATTCTGCAATCAAGCATCAATTCCTGTTTTGGTAGACACCCTTTTCCAGTTTGTGGTGACCAGACTTGCTCTAAAATTCTAAATACTATTGCGATCAACCAAATACCAATAATGTGATTTGCTCCTTTTTCTTTTGTTGAGAATGATCCAACCAAACCTTCTTTCGGTATATTAGCATAGCTTAGGCTGCTAATACCTATCTAATTTTCCATAAGTCAATTCTCACATCATCCACAGACATGAGAGGACCAGTTTGATAAGTTTGTGATTTGGCAAGTATGACTGAGCTTTCATTAGGATCTTTAAGCTTCTTTCAGCAGATATTAAGGTGAAGCTCTCTTTTTTTTTTTAATGGCATTGATTTCCATAAGGACATATATTATAAAGAGATCTATGCATCACAATCATTTGTTAAATTCCACATGGTTTATTTTTTTTTTCTTTTCCTGGTTACTGTTATCACTTGTTCTTTCCCTTCAAAATTATCACACTTGTTCTTGTTATTAAGGTTGTTATCTCATTGCTTGCATCTCAAATGTGCTTGTCAATTGCCATCTACTTTTCTTAGAGCATTTCATGGATGAAAATAAAGTTGTTATTCATACAACAAATTCAAAGCTTTATCACATTATGAAAATTGTAAAAGCAAATTCTGCTATCTAAGCATAGAATCCGATACAACAGTAGCACTGTAAAAGTGTGGGTTGCAAATCAAGTCTTCTCTCTTATGCATGCTTCTCCATGAGCTCTCTAAACAATGCTTCAGGTGCTGCAATTAGAATTAAACAAACGATAAGTTAGCAAGTAGTAACACCCATTAATGTGAATTTGAATTTAGATGATACACATTTAGTAAATCAAACATGTTCAGTTTACCTGGCAAACCAGTGAAGTTCTTGTATTGTTCAAACCCTTGCCTGATCAACATCTCTGTCCCATATACAACAGCAGCTCCAGTCTCTTTTGCTTCGCGGAGGAGTCTAGTCTCTTTGGGTGTATAGATGGCATCAAAAACTAAGCAATAGTGTTTCAGAGCTTGCTGCAGAAAAACAAAATAAAAATTGTTCAGAATTTATGTTGATAACATGAAGTCATATAAGATAAATAAAAATTTGATAGGAAACACACTGACTTTGGAGATAGGAGTGTCATCAACGTTAGGCTTCATTCCCACAGACGTAGTGTTGGCAAGAATCATTCCCTCTTCCGGATGGAAATTTTCAACTTCTTCAAGAGTCATAGCTTGTCCACCTACTTTGTCAGCCAGCTCCTTAGCTCTTTCTGCAATAGACATACAACATGAATTAGCGCAATGAAAATTAGAAATTAACTTTGCATAATTCACAGGTACAGTTCTAGGATATTACCATATGTTCGGTTGGCACATACAACTCTTGCTCCTTTCTGTGCAGCACCATATACAAGTGACTTGCCAGCACCACCGGCTCCCAATACCACAAACAACTTTCCAGCCAGGGGTGATTTACCAGCAGGAATGGCACCGTTCATACCTGTAATAAAGAAAGGAATTTATAAGAGGCAGCTCATCACATGTTTTAAGAAGATAATTTGATTAGTACAGGAGCAAGGAAACGATGAGTAGACCTCGTAGTTCGTCCTCAATGCCACTGATGGAACCAATGTAGTCGGTGTTGAAAGCAACTAACCTCCCATCAGGCTTCCTGACAATGTTGTTGATAGCTCCAATTTTCTGTTACAAACAAAGAGGTGATGTAAATCAAGTTCTGGTTCATGTGACAACATCTAAGTAAGTGCTGCAGGGTGAAAACTTATCAAAATACCTTGGCGATGGAATCAATCTCATCCATGCATTTGAGTGCTGCCTCCTTATGTGGAATGGTACAACTGCATTTCAAATCAGCTAAGTTACTTGCAAACCACTAATTTCTTAACTAGAAAACCTTCAATGATGCATATGAAGACTAAAAAGTGAAACCCCCAAGTTTCTGAAAGTTATAGGCTATGAGAAATGGCAGATTATAGTAAGCATTTTGAAAGAGGATTATACCTGCATCCCGAAAAGTCAACGGATGAATATGTGTTGAAAAACTTCTCTACATCATCCACCAGAAAATGAACATAGACTGCATTAAGGCCAACTGACTTGAATGCTGCATTGAATAGTAGAGGACTCTTGCTGTGACCAACAGGCTTCCCAATAATCCCATAGACTTTGGTATCAGGTCTAATAAGTCTGAAGTTGTATAAATCCAACAAGTCTCTCGCAGTTGGTTGCCCAGGAGCTGATATAGCACCGGCTTCTAGTGCACCATAGGTAAGATATCCACCAAACTTGGGGCTAAGTAGTCGTGAAATCAAACCTCTCTCTCCCATAACAATACCTATTGTTGGGACCTGGTCAAAAATTCAGAAACATGTCATTTGCAAATCCATATATGAAAGTGAGGACATGACGAAATTCCTTCAACACTGTGAAATTGGCTTACCTGTGAATGCACAGTAATCTGGAAAATTCTGGCACAATCTGTAATGTCCAACGCTGTAGTTGCAATCTTCACAATGTCAGCTCCAGTCGCTTGGATTCTCGCCACAAGATTTCCGATTGCCTCGGAAGATGGAGTGTTGTGAAAGTTGTGAGAAGAAACAATGACTTTGAAGTTGTCAGGCTTCTTATCATAGATGGAATTGTTGAATTCATGGGCAACCTGTAAGGTAGGTAAACATGAAAGTCTAAGTAACATGTTCCTTAACATACTTGGCATAACATAAAATTCCAAGTTAATATACATTTCAAAACTAACTGATCACAAATCCAGCTAAAGAATCATTGTTATCTTTCAATGCAAGAAAAAAGTGATCTAAAATGGCTACTGATGATCTAAATTATATGTGAAGGTTCATTAATATATAACTACTACTACATATATAGCTAGGTAGGTACCTCAAGCTCAATATCAATATAGTTAGCTCCCAGTTCCATGGCTGACCGAAGAGCATCTTGTCGCTTGGTTTCATCACCTTCATATTGACCACCTTCCCAAACAGGCCTGAAGAGTTAACAAAGGACTGTAAGTACTTGACAAAACATAAACCCAGGTTATGTTTCAGCCTTGACTACATGTTGCTCGAGTGTTCATTACCTGTAAGTGACAAGAGTAGGCAGAGGACTCTGCTTGATTAGTATTTGAAGATCTGAACTTGGGTTAAAGTTTCTCAAACAGTCAAGCCTGATTTCCACAACATCAGAACCAATTTCTTTAGCCTTGTGCATCTCAATAAGCATTTGGTCCACTGTGGTTCCCATTAGGGGTGTACATAGCAATGTTGGGCTGCTCAGAAATCCTCCAGTGCTTGTGTGAAGATCAGAGGTAGTAAACTAAAATCACACACCAACACAAACAAGAACAAAAATGAGCACAAGAGATTGTAACATGCATTTAGCATAATAATATGAGAATCTAAAATGGGTACCAGGAAACAGAAAAGGTAAAGAACAGAAAGATTTACCGGAAGGCTTCCCATGTCGGAAACTTGGTGGTATTGTGGCTTGAGGTTTCTGGGACTACTTCAAATGTCAGCACTCTATGTATAAGGTGGTTTAAGCATGCAAGGTATATATGGAAGGGTGCTTGATTGTGATTTGGTCTAGTGTACTAGTAATTATTGAGAGGGAAATGGATGTACCTACTTGAGTATATTGACAAATGAAAATCTTGGTTGTGAGAAACATACAGAAGGAAAGGTAGCTCTGGAGTTGGAATGACCATTGCAAAGCCATCAAAAAATCAACTCCAAAAATCAACTCCAATATTTTTGGTCAACTCTATCTTCCTGGTGGAATATTTTAAGAACATCATTACATCAATATCATCTTTGAACATTAGGTAGTGAGGGAGGTACGCCAAATAGTACTGATCAATGATCTGAGTGTCACATACAATAGGCATACTGTTTATTGAATACACAGCTAAACTTTCCTCATCCAAAGTAAAATTTGATGGTTAAAGTTGCCATCTTTCTGTTATGTTATTACCCATATTCGTTACTGTTTTTTGAATGAAAGGAAGTCAGACGATTTTATTCAATAAGCACAAGTCATATTACACAGTGACTCGCCCTTGCAAGGCCGTCAGAAAGAGACATTGTTAAAACGTAATACAACTCACTTATTGAGTGAAACTCAGGGAGAAAGTAAACTAATAAAATACTGACAATAAATTTTTCCGCATCATCCATTAGAATACTCGTTGACAACCTTCGATAAATAATCCCGGCAGTTCCTCGCAGGTATTGATCACAAGAAAAAAAATTGGTACCGAACTAACAAAAGTCCTGAGTCCCAAATTTTTATTCTAAAACCACCTGAATCCTAAATATGAATCCAAAATTTTAAAGATCTAGATATTTTTGCTCTATGTCCCAAAAGAGTTAGCCCCAAATTCAAAGAAACACCTTGAGCCCACGTACTTCCCCCTAGGGTTTCCCCAAGCAAACACCACGTCTGCGCAGCCGCCATTAGGGCAACCACAACACCGTCCCCAAATGCGCCGCCGCTTGATCCAATAGGGGTTTCATTGCCCGCTCTCCAATGTGAACCATCGTGCGCACACACGGTCGGCCACAACAAGAGTATCTTGTCCATTTAGCTTCAAGAAATTCGGCGGGACGACCAACATCTCTTTCCACCAAGAGAAACACCAACGCCGAGGAGAAACCGAAACCCTCCTCCTCCACCAAGCAGCACGTTGGACCGTTACCATAACAGACGGAGCAATACCAGAGACGTGCATCTTGATGGACCTTGGATCTCATATTTGAATCGGATCTGCCTAAGAAAGCCGTCGTCCTCTCCCATCATCCCTGAGCAAAGAAATAGCAAAAAAGCGTCGCCAGGAGGAACAGAGAAAGTTGCAACAGGCTGAGGCTTGCCTTGGAGAGATTTGCGAGACCGAGAGACTCGTCAGCCAAGAACTAGGATCAGAAACGACTCTGTTTAAGAGATCCGGATGGGCAAACCTACAAAGGGTCGTTGCCAAAGTAAGAGAGCAAAAACTCTCATCATAATTATGGTCGAAAACGGCTGAGGTCGACGGTAAACAAACCCTAGCAGAGCGCTAGGGTCGAGAGACATTCGTTACTGTTAAAAAATGGAAAAGAAAAACATAAACTTGTAATTGGCATGGTTTTTTGGGATTTCAGAGATCCCAACCCTTTCAATTCCCAAGAAAACAAGCAATGAAACACATACTTCTTCAGCCCCAAGTTGATGTACATAATCCACGAACAATTTCTATCTAAATCCAGCAAACACTCTAAACCCCAGATTACCTTAAACCCCTAAACCCTAAACCCTTGTACATATTACATCTACCAACCATAGTCCCTATCAAATTAGAAAGACAGATTTTCAAAGGCACCTGCTATTCAGCAATTTACTGTAGCTGGCGACTGAAAGTCAAAGAGATACTGGAGGGCTTCCATGGCTCTATCACCGTTATGGTCCTGAACCAACACCCAAACACACTTCTAATGTGGCACATGACACCTAACTTGAGCGCACAATTATTTGAATTTTCAGAATATACAATACAAAATACCAATCCTTTGTTGGTATAAGGAAGTTGAACTTGAACTCACAAATGAACATACCCACACATTAGGATAAAAGGAAGTTCAACTTTTGCTTCAACCCCAGAAAACTATCCCAACCTAAGTTCTTTCCCAGAAGAAAGACAAGTATTTGACACCCATAATAAGGTTACTTATGCACGGTGAAACTCAAAGAGTAAAACTTCAAGGCATCAAGAAATGACTATGCTGTACATAAGCGAGCAAAATCATCCAATCATACTTTTTCCACACCTTTCAAGTCTGTTATGTCAGTCAGAACATATGTGCTTCTCCTAAAGAGAATCAATGCAACTCAGAAACAAAGCAGTTGCTGACCAAGAAAAGTAGTGCATGCAGTAAATTAGGGGTGACTCAAGGCATATGGTACCACGATGGATCAACTAGTACTTCATATTTGGAATTTGTTACAGGTTCACACTAGGTTTAGTTAAGGACATTACTACAATGTCTTGGAAAGATCTTGATTCAAAAGATGTATTCCAGCATTCTGTGGAGAAACAGAATTAGCACCAATTTCATAGTTATTGGAAGACATACCCAACTACCAAAGACAACAAACTAGACTCCACAGCCAAGGGTACGGTGAGAGTTGGCAATGCATGGAGACTAGCAGCTGACATGGCTCACCAATTATGTTCTTTTACACAGCTGATATGCATGAGGTGTGGGATATAGACTGCTGGAACTTCTTTTCCTTCCCTCTGTCTGCTCTTGCTTTTCAACAGTGGGTGACAGAGACGGCCTCAATTTTCCGTTCCCTTTTAGCTTCTCAAGACCTTGAATAGCCTTCATAATGCAGATTGCTGGGTATGGGACACTGTGGTCTTCAATGCATTTAAGCACAGCTCTTAGATCGGCTATTCGGTCGTCCACAACCTTATCCTGCGAGAGAAAGAAAACATGGATAGATGTCCATTAACATTGAGAATGGTATATATCTATTTCAGAAGCAGTAGTTGGATGTTGAATGAAGATCTAAGGTACCTCTTCAACATGTGATTCACTTCACGGAGCCTATCATTGCAACGCTTCTGTGCATCCTCTACAAATCCTATCAAGAGTGGTACTGGGTCAAACTTATCATTTAGCTTGAAGGTGCAGATAAATCTAACAGCCTGAATCAGTTGCTTTCTTTCAATGAGACTCCGAACCTTTATCTGCGTTCAAAACAAATTAAAGGATTAAGAAAGTCATACAGACAAGTCTAATTCCATAGCATCATCAGTTCATCACACAATCCTTAAAGAAGTTACTAACAGCAGTTTCATTAACAAAAGAAAGTATATTTAAGATGGAAAAGAAGACACTAGAACAGAATCACAACGTCACAATTTATAACTAGGAGGGAAAAGACAGTGCCAGTGATCCAAGATGCCTTACTGTGAAAATGTTATCTGAACATCAGTTCTTTTTACCTCCACTGACAAAATATATTGAATCCCAACCAAAATCGATCTTGAACAGCTGACTACTTAACTCATTGAACATGTTTCTAACAAGGTATGTTGTACTTGTGAAGTATCTTTGGGTACTCAAATCATATCAAGAACATTTCCTAATTGTCAGCCTATTATTTCCTAGCGGCAGCATACAAATCAAGCTGAAGATAAGTATCACCTAGCAATAGGGACACACTAATGGCATCGACTTGCACTAATTTTCTAGAACTCTTGAAGCATATAACCTAGCTATATTGTAAAGTTCAAAGAGAATTAAAAGAACAGACCAAAAGATAAATACCAGTGGTCAAAGTGGAAAACAAAAAAAAAACTCTATGAAAGCCCATATTTTTAAAACACTCACCAAGAATTTTATCTTCAAACCAAAGTGTTTGACATTTCTGTAAAGTCTGCTTATTCTGAGAAATCATTCCAAGAAGCTTGAAAATATCATCAGCATCAAAAAGAGCTGACAATTGGCCACCCACCCAACTTTGTTTAAGTTCTCAGCGATTGACGACTGCAAGGTTCTACCATATGTACTGATGTCGAGTGTAAGATCCAACTTCTTTTCAAGTTCCGTCTCTTCCATCTGGATTCCATGGGAGAGTAATTCCAAATGCGCTTTCTGCTCTTGAACTGACTTTTGGAGCGCATTGAACTGCTTTTCACATTCTTGTATGGAATTTTTATATGAATGAAGTTGCTCTTCTCTTTCCAATAGCAGAAAATCAAATAGTTTTTGCTTTGATTCAAGCTCTCCGGCCTTCTCTTCAAGTTGTCTCTCCGAATGCTCTTTTCTCTCCTTTAAGGACTTCTCAAGTGAAGCAAAATGCTTTACTCTTTTTAACATCTCAGTTCTCGTTTGAGAAGCATATTGCATCTGCTCCTGTTCAAACAATCTGGCTTGCTCTTCAAGCTGTCCTTCTTTTAACTTCAGTTCATATGAGACTGAATCCAAAGACTTTTGGCGATCTTCTAACGACTTGTCCAGTGCAGCCAAGGTCTTTCCTTTTTCTTCCATCAATTCTTCAAGTGACACAAAATGCTTTTCTTTTTCCAAATGCTCAGCCTTCACTCGAGAAGAAAACAACTCAAACTCTTCAGCTCGCTCTTCAATTTTCCCCTCCTTCAACATCAGTGACTTCTCACGTTCTCCAATCGATTTCTCAAGTGTCTCCAAGTACCTCTCTTTAATCACAACCTCGTTAAGGCACTCCTCGACCTTCTTCTCAGTAACACCAATCTCCTCAACTCTCAGCTCAAATTCTTGCCTCCTCAATTCAAGCTTCTCACACAGCCCCTCAATCTCCCTCTCCTTCAATTCAAGCCTACAACACCACTCCTCCATCGCCTTCTCAAGAAAGCAAAACTCTTTCGCTCTCAAATCCATCTCCCTGCTCATCTCCTCCCTCGATTTCTCAACCAAACCAAGCTCCCCCCTTTTCGATTCCACCTCCTTCTCACACTCCTCAATCTCCCTTTCTTTCAAATCACACACTCTCCTCTTCGCACTTAGACATCTCTCAACAAACTCACACTCATCTTTCTTCTCCCGAATCCGAATCTCTGCCACTGCAAACGCCTCCCTGTTCTCCCTAACTCTCACAGTCAACAAATCAAGCTCATCTACATGTTTCTTAATCAGAGATTTCAGGGACAGCAAGTAGCTCTTACTCGATTCGGCCTCCTTCTCTTTGACTCCGATTCGGTCTTCCCGTGCCTTGACTTCCCGGAACCGGTTCCGGAGGTCGTTCTGGGCCGAGTCGAACCGGGCCTGGAGCTCCTGGTACTGCTTGGTCATCGTCTTCTCCGATTTTTGTGGAAACCCTAAAACTGTACGGACAAGAAATGGAGGAAGCTAAAGAGAGAGAGAGCTCAGTGAATTAGAGTGATCAGTAAAATGAGATTCCTACTCCAGAAAAAAAGGGGCCCACAGGAGAGACACCAGGTCGACACGTGTATTATTATAAGCCCGTTTTGATCTTAATTTCAATTTTGGCGCTCAAAAACATTCTCGTGAGTCAGAAATTTTTATATGGACTACGTGTATTTACACAACGCAATCGTAATCGTTCATAACAATTTATATATTTGACCATTATGTTTCTATATTATTTTCTCTAATCCTAATCATCCATGTATGTATATGAAGATACACGTCGTGTATCTTGTGAAATATTTGGTGAAATCATTAGCTTCAAAGACTAATGCTTGTGACGATGCTTTAGACACTGCTAAAGTTTCCATCAAGACGATGCATGGCAGCAGTACAAGAGTTCTTCCTTGGGAAACCATTGCTTGCTTGAGCAAGTTGTTAAAGTTTTGAAGAAGTAAACTGATGTCTTGTATAGACATTAAAATAAACCTATGCATACTAAAATAAGGAACTAACTCCTTAAATTGTTAAATGATACAAGCGAGGCATTGGAGAGTTTGAGCAATCCTCATCGATAACATGAAGTATCATAGAAATTAGCTTCCTGTTTTAGGGTAAGGTTTATGCCTCACTATGGGGAGCATTTGAAACAAACAAACAAACAACAGGAAAGCATTTGTAGACATACCAAAGTTGTTTCAATTAGTAAGATTAGGATGATTCGAGGCCATACCATACGAGGACTGTAGGAAAGACTTTGAAACAAGATAGGTGTTTCACTATTCAAGCATTCTCTGTGGCAATAAACTTAGCAATTATGCTCTTTTACGCAGTTGATATGTGTGAGATGTTGGTGTAGCAACTCTGGAACTTTGCTTCCTTCCTTTTTTCTGCTCATGGTTTTCAACATTGGACAGTAGAGATAGCACTAGGTTTGGGTTCTCCTTTAGCTCCCCAAGCCCTTCAATTTCCCTCATAATATCAATTGGTGAGTACTGCGACTCGAGGCTGTGATCTTCGATGCACTGAATCAGAGCTCTTAGACCAGCTATTTGGTCATCTACAACCTTTTTCTGAAAGCAAAATTCATCCCCAAGAGGTGTAAATTAATTAAGGATGGTCCTGGATTTATCTATTTAGAAGGCACTTGTTGAATGTACCTTTTCATCATGTGATATCTCTTTACTGAAAATTTCAGCGCATCTCTTCTTTGCATCCTCCACATATTCTTTCAAGAGTGGTACCAGGGGAAAGTTGTCAATTTGCTTGAAGTTGCAGATATATGTAACAGCCTCAATCAGCTGCTTTCTCTCAATAAGATTCTGAATAATACCTGTTAAGTGAAACAAATTGAAGGACTCATCAAACTGCTAGACAGAGGTCGAATTCCATAGCATCATCACCCAAACTTAATGAAGTTACTACAATGCATTAACAGCAGAAAGGATAGTAAGATGATATAGATGAAACTAGAAGCTTAGAAGTTAGAACACAATCATAGTAATGCAAGGAAAAGACCAGCAATCTAGTACCTGTACTAACAAAAATAATCAACACCAACTCAATCAATCTATTAAGAATCCTACTACTTCACGCAATTGTACATAGCCTACATCATATCTTGAACTCCTAATTGTACATTGCCTAACCCATATCTTGAAGTCCTGACGCATCTTCTGTTTTAAATTATTTCAAAGCACTTTGGCAATGGTCGAAACCACTATTTCCTAGATGCAGTACGAATCAAGCCTAAGATAACTGTGACTGGAGCACAAGGGACACATAATGGCATCTAGGATAGTCAAGGTTACAACTTACAAGCATATAGCCTAATATTGTGAATGCAAAGAGAAATTACATAAAATAAACTCAGACATATACGTATGTACGTATGTATGTTTGTTTGTATGTATGAAAGATATCCGTACTCATAGCCAAAACACTTACCAGGGATCACCTCAAAGCTTCTACCATCCGTACTAATGTGAAGTTGATCACTTAGAGATTGAGGAATAATCATTTTGTCAGAGGCAGGGGTAAGGTCCAAGCACTCAGTATTCACTTCAGAATTAAAATGTTTTAACTGCAAATGATCAAGCTCTTTGCCCTCAACTTGCCTCTTACTTATATGGAGTGCATGGGAGAGTGAATCCAAATGCTTAATCTGATCTTGAACCGACTTTCTGAATCTGCTGAACTGCTTTTCAAATTCCTCCATCGACTTTCTAAGTAAAACAAGTTGCACTTCTCTTCCCAATAGCTGAGAATCAAATAGTTTTGGTTTCAACTCCAATATCGCTCTGCCCTGCTGTTCATGTTTCCCCTCCAAAAGCTTTTTGACCGCCTCCATCTTCATTTGGAGTGCATTCAATGACTGATCTTGTTGTTCTAATAATTTTTTAAGTGATGAGGCAAAATACTTCTCTCTTTCGAACAGCTGAGTCTTCACTTGACAAGAAAATTGTGTTCGCTTCAATTCAAGCTGTTTGGCCTCCTCTTCAATGTGCCTCCCTTTCATCTCAAGATCATGGGACACTGAATCCAAAGCCCTTTCGCGTTCTTGTATCGATTTTTCACTTGACTGCAAGGACCTCTCTTTAATTAGACCCTCATTTAAGCATTCATCCACCCTCTTATCAATAACACGAATCTCTTCAACAATCGGCTCAAATTGTTTCCCTCTCAACTCAAACTTCTCAAACAACCTTTCTAGCTCCCTCTCCTTCAACTCAAGCTTACAAGACCACTCCTCCCATTTCAATTCCATCTCCTTCTCACATTTCTCAATTGACATCTGCAATGCCATAACTTGCTTCCCTTTCAAATCACATTCTTTCGTCTGCTCCTGAATCGACTTCAAAACCCCATCGAACTCCCTCTCCTTTAACCGAATCCGCCCCTCAACCTCTTTCAGTACCTTCTCCTTATTCTCAAACTCCTTCCTCCTCTCTTCCACACATCTCCCAAAATAATACTCTCTTTTTTTGGACTCCATAACCCGATTCTCAATCAACTCACACTCCTTCCCCTTCTCTCTAACTAATATCTTCATCGCATCGACCTGATCAACAAGCTCCCCTCTCTTCACTTCCATCTCCTTCTCCCATTCATCATAACACCTCCTTTTCGCCTCAATCTCCTCTTCTTTCAACCCACATTCTCTAATCCTATCCTCAATCTTCCCTTCCACAACTCTCAGCTCCACCTCCTTCGCCGCAACCTCTTTCGCCTTCTCCACCACACATTTCTCCAAAATTCCCAATCTCTCGGCCGATTCCAAACCCCTCTTTTCAACCAAATCAAACTCTTCCTTCTCCTCACTCACCCTCACCTTCAACAAATCAAGCTCCTCCACATGTTTAACAATCAACGGCTTCAGAAAAGCCAGGTGGTACTTACTCGATTCCAGCTGCTTCTCCAGCGCCTCCATCTCCGCCTTTCTCTCTTCCAGCTTCTTCTCTCTGGCGCCGACCTCCCTTTCCCGGTCGCGGACTTCTCGGAACCGTGTCCGGAGCTCGGCCTCGGTGGACCCCCACCGCGCCTGGAGCTCCTTGAACTGGCGGGTCATCCCGACGAGCGAAGCCGCCTGCGTTTGGAAGGTGTTGTACGCTTTGCCGAAGCTCCTCTGCCGCTGCTTCAAGTCCGAGTCTTTGGTCGCCGGAGCCGGAGCTGGATCCTCCATTTTCTGCTCTGCTCCGATTTTCGAAACCCTAGAAATGTACGGAGGCGAATGGCGGAGAGGAATCAGGAAGGTCGGTGCTTTGAAATTGGGGTCATGCTCACTCCATGACTGAGCGGAGCTTATTCTCAACTGTGGAGATTCCGACTCAGCAAAGCAGATAGGGACCCAGAGGCAGCCAGAAATCCGACACGTGTACTTGGTGAAAAACATATTTGGTTTTCAGAGGTGGGATCCGGAGTGAGGTAAAGTGCGTTAGTAATATACAGTCAGTATTTAGACCGAATTCACGAGAGTATTTCAATAATTAGTTTGGTTTCTCCCATCGCAGGACACGAACCCAAATGCCCTATAAACCTCCATAACAAGGGTGTTGATATTCAAGCTCTAGACCTATGAAATCCATTCTAGCCTTCTAGGCAACTCGACCTATGATTGTTCAGGGTACCATAGCTTATCAATTGAGGCAATCAAAACAGCAAACAAATTCAAAGCAACAAGAAAAAATTGTGTTGAGAATGATTGAAATGTGTAGCTGCATTTTTTCAAGGATATTTTAGTAAGTTAAATCGTGAATAGTTACATTCATATTCTAATTCCATTGGTAGGTAAACAACTCAATAGAATTGAAATCTCTACATACGATTCAATTCCGTCTCCCATTCCTTCTGTCTTATTCCTGATGAATTTCATTCCAAGTAAGTAAACGTGTCATTAATGTCTTCATCTTGGCTTCACAACAATTCTTTACATCCCTTCAAGTTTTGTTAGTAGCCTCCTGCCGAATTAGAGTCATCACTCATCATCCATTAATAACCCATCAAACAAATCATCAATGCAAGATGTGCAAGACGATTAGCAACACCATTTGCTTCACGATAAATGTGATGACGAAGAATAAAATTGAAAGCCTTCCTGTAATGACGACAGTCAATAAAAATAGTACTAACCTCAGCCACATCTTCATCTCACAACGCCCAGAGTCTTCATTAGACTTGTTCGAAACATGTTGAGCTTCAATATGACCATTGTTCTTTCATGTCTACTTTTTCATATGATAGTCTTTTCTTAATTAACCTTGGAATAATTTCTTGTGTGATTGTGAGAAGTGTAAACTTTTGATGCCATGAGATTAGAGAGTCTAAGATAAAAAGTACTTAGGGGCAATAGAATCTTTTGTTTGTTTTTCATACATTGTGTCTTTGTTTTATTGATAATACTAATATATTGTGTTTTGTTTAGCGAAGTGTGGGGTAGTTGATAGGAGCATTTTGTGTGATGTTTTTTAACACATTTCTTCCCTCTTTTTGTTCATTAAACCCTTATTTTCATTCGTTTCAAGTTATTTTGTACGGTTAGCATTTCAGGTGACTCTATGGAAGTACGTAGGGAACTGGATCACTCTCGTTTTGAATAAATCAAAGCTTTGAAATCTAGGCATGGTACACATATCCCATCTGATTTAGGGTTTGACATGTGTATTAGAAATCAACTACTGAAGTAAGATCGATGAACTTACCGGCTGGCCTGCTGGTATGTGAGGCGCTTACGCTCTTCCTCCAGAGCTCTATCCTGAGCAGTCGTATTAATATATATGAATGTTAGTTATACAATTATATTGGAACTCAAAATTATGAAGCTAAACTCAAATAAATAATAAAGCAATTCAAAACTAATCGTCCATGTACTTTGACTGCCACAAGGGAAAGACAATAAGATCATTAAGATCATTAGAGCTTAATGCCAAGCAAAACAGTTAATCGATCAAAGCATCAATTCAATGGTTAACTAATCTATCAAAGTAATGAATAATAAGAAAACTAAAACTAAGAATTATATATAGCTCGTTCCTAGCATGCATGATCAATCACTAGCTTGCCTTTCTGTCTCCGATACTTGCAACTTTGCAAGACCATTTTCAAGCGCTTCCTCTAAGGCCATCAGGTCCACAATGATGCATGTTAGGTCTTCCCCTTTCAAATGCCTACATTGTTCACCATGAATAATTAATCTGTGTACTTATATTAGTTATCAAGAGAGAACAAATTAATCTAGTTATATACATATATCCCGGAGCTCGATCGATTTGCATGCCATCATTGTCTTTCTTGACTCTATAGGCTATCCACTTCATATATTGGAGAGATGGTTAATTCTGTACATTTTGTCATATTTTTCTTTCAGTATTATTAGTTCATGACTAATTATATATAAGTTTCAATGTCTGAATCAGCTTCTAGCAGTCTAGGAACCCACAAGAAAAGACGTTTATTGTATTCGGGGTTCTTATATATATTGATCTATCTATCAGTTAATTCAATTCTGTATAGCGTAAGAAAGGAAGAGAGAGAAACAAACAGATCGGTCTGTTCATACTTCATAGATCGGTGTTAGATTTCATGCATGTGTTTACACTCACAGTTTTCTTTCTCCATAAACATATATACCAGCGCCTATCAGAGAGCTTAATTAGCAAGAGAGAGGAAACCCAGAAGCAGTACTACATATAATTTATTGTTAGATCTGTTCGCACAAATCCCAGATCATGTTCCTTGGAGTCATAAAATTAGTTAAAATGAAAAATAAATTAGGAAAACAAAGAGAAATTAAGAACCAAAACCTCATGCTTGGCATCCCATAACCTCGCTCTTTCCAGACTGCGAGTGAAATTTGTCAAAGATTTTCTTCCGCCGTTGTCATATCAACAAGAAACAACAATTAATCTCTCTAGAGCTCATTTTCATTATATTTTTCTTTAAAGAAAACCCATAAATGAAATTAAGAACCCAAGAAATTAAACATGTAAAAAAGAAAAGAAAAAAGAAGAAGATTACGTACGTTTCCGGAGCTAGCCACTGCAGTAATCAACCATGTTTCAGAGCAAGAATGATAATAAGAGAAACCTTAGCATCGATCACAGAGAACAGTGAGTTCCTTAGCCTTCTTGATGATCCCATTCCTTCTCTTAGAATAGTCACCTGCCTGTTGCTTGAGTTTTCAATTCTATTCTCAATCTTACCCCTCCCCATCTTTCACCACAACATCTCTCTCTCTCTCTCTCTCTCTCTCTCTCTCTCTCTCTCTCTCTCTCTGAAATCTTCTTCTTGCTTTATGTTGAAGCTAGCTAGCTAGTTCTCTTAAAACAGTACGTAGAGATGATGTAAAAGCAACAAGCTCAAAGTAATTAAGACACATTATGGACCATTTTCTATTCTGGGTTTGTAGATAAACAACTTTCGTTGTGCAGGTTCGTTTATGGGGTTGGTGATGACAAGGCCAAGCCAACTGCTTTTATTTTGTGTCCCCGGCCTTTTTTTTTTTTTTCTTTTTTTTTTTTGTGAATTTTAGTTTATTTCGGTGTGACCGACTCATCACTCGAAGGTTCTAAAGCTTTTCTTAAACACCATTTATTAAGGGATGCGTGGATTTGGGGCTCGGAGTTTGTCTAGGCTAGGGTTTGTAGACATGGAGCTAAAAAGTGTGGGAAGTAATCAAAGCAAGCTAGCTTTAGAACTAAACCGGACGTACCTGAAAGCAGAATCAGATTATGGTTTTCTTCAACGTATTATGATGGGTTTCAGCTGGGAGGGAACAAAGATGGAGACGAGGTATACGTTTGTGTGCCTTGAAGGATTACAAAGAAACGAATACGATGTCCGAGTATTACTGGGATTTGGTCTTCGATCTTCAATCTTCATATATGTATGTATGTATGAAGTGAAAATTGAGATGTACGTGTAAATAGTACCAAAGTGATAAAACCTTACCCTGCCTACAAATTAAGGCCGCGCGAACAAATTTAACTCTTGTCATGAATATGTGATTTGATTTTGACAATAAAGCAGCCCAAAATATAGATCTTATAAAAGGGAGATCTATAGCGGTTCTTGATGTAACACACACGCATATAGCAAACTTATTGACAACATGAGGATGATGAAGGTTTTACGTACTACACTTGCGCGCCATCAAATCAGCCACATGAGTAAAATGAGGATTCTTAATAGTTTACATAACGTTTGAGTTTTTATTAGTTCGAACAAAACCTAAGGGAAGCTTAAGCATTTTAATTTATACCTATAAACCCTTTATGAAGGTTAGAGACATGCGAAAGCTCCCAATCCAGATCTGGCCTCAAACCAATGATGGTCTTTTATAGCATGGAAAATTTTAGGTCTTCTGGTTCGTTTGCTTTTTTTTTTTTTGAATGAAATGTTGTTTTTGGTGCAAAGGCAAGATCTTATGGAATCATAGTGCGACTTCAAAGCCTATTGGGGATGAGACATGCCATGGAATCTTTCAACTTTGAGTCTCGCCCTTTCTGCTTCTCAGGGTTTACAATTTTACAAGGTTTTGACTCCAAAGCTTGGTAGCACAACTGCACAACGACGTTATGCGAGGACAAATAAGCAGCAGAACGGGACCGTTTAATGACTTTGTTATTTTCAATCTTCTTTCTTTCATCACTTAATTAGGAGCCGTGTGAGATGAAAGTCTAATTCACGGTTTTGGATGAGAATATTGTTTTTGGTAATTTGGAGGAAGTGTGATATGTGCACTTCAAATCTGATAACTTTCTTGGCTTCAAAATTGATCTATCAGTGAGATGTGCATCTTCTAAATGCAATAGATACGATTGAATATACTGCATGTATTTGCAGCACCGTCCAAACTCAGGGACTCGTTTCTCCCATTCAGTCTTCAACGATTCAATTGACAATACAACAGTACAAAACTGAAATGGAAGTGAAACAGGAGCCAGACCCGCACGAGAAACTTCACAATCTAAACAATTAATGTTGAAAGCGCCCCAACGTACATTTCATTATGAGAAGGTACATTTTGTGCTTCATTTTGATTTCGAAAAACAATCAAACTTTTCATTAGCACAAAAAGGAAAGGGCAGTTCTTGAGCTAATTGTAAAGCAGATACCAGAGCATCAAGCTCTCGGCTGGGACTCAAGCTGCCCTGCTTCATATTTTTGTGCCTTTTGGCTTGTTCCACAATACTTCCTACTTCCTAGTGGGTGCTGGGGAAGCTTTTGTATATGTAGGACAACTAGAATTTTTCATAAGAGAGGCACCAGACATGATGAAGTCTATGAGCACAGGGCACAGGGCTCTTCTTAAGCACCATCTCAATGGGGTTCTACGTAAGCAGTCTGTTAGGTGGATAAAGTGACTCATAAGAGCTGGCTACGAAGTGATTTGAACAATGGAAGGCTAGAGAACTTCTATCTTCTGCTTGCTGCTATAGGAGCAATAAATTTCTTAGTATTCCTTGCCTTTTCGATGAGACACCAATACAAAGGCCAGCAGTACAATAATCCTGATGACAGAGGCAAAGAGCTGAAGAACTCTAATGACATGATACTTGAGGATATTGGGAAGATAAGAATTGAAGCAAAAGAGGGACCCTAGTAGGTGTCAGGAGTTAAATGCTACTATGTAATATTGATCCTAAAAAAACAATCGAAAGCAGTGTGTACCATAACAATATACACTGTGTTTTCGACCTAGTTCAGAACCAGTGCAAAATTTCAGATAGAAGACCAAAGGTAAAAGTTGATAAACAACTGGATCCAGCTTTGGCAGCTTATAACAAAATACACTACAGGAGAATTCGTCTCCTCACTCAAGAGACCCACATCTAAGAAACCGAGAGCTGACCTCTAATCAATTACATAGGCTATGAAGAAGAACCATTTGCAGAAGCAGGGAGATGATTTATAATCAATGGGGGCCAAGGAGCCCGGTGGTCTGCATCCTTTTGTTTGCGTCTCATCTGTCTCAACCACAACCAATCTCTTGACATGTACATGTATAGAAAAATTGCATACTCGAATCATCAACCATGTATAGACCAGATGACCTAATCTAGAAATGCCTGCACTATAAGCTTATATGAAACCTGTTGGATCATTCCCCTAACAGTAGGAGTGTTCCATGGCATGACAGTTTGGTTGCATTTGCGAAGACATAGTGCCTCTAAAGTGCGCCTGTGAAGCCTCCTGGTTCCTGGGATTCCACTCACCAGAGTTATATACAGATTAGGGCTGCATGCAATTTGAACATTGGTTTTAAAAGCCTTGAACGCATTCAAGTCTTCTCCTTGAAACCTACACATCCAGAAACGATGTAACTGCATTAGACATATATACGACACCCACAAAAGGAGAATAATCATAAAAATTTGGATTACACAAAGTATGTGTATAATGCAGTGGAAGCTCTGAAGTCCTTCGGTAAGATATAGCCTACTATTTAACTTATGCATCGACACGAACATTGAACACTAGTAAAACAGAAGGCAAACACAAAAATTCGGTCTGTAAAGCAAAAAACCTCAGTCTAATGCCTTTGGTAGACACCATGGAGAGCATTAATAGGCAATCCTAGCACAACCAAGAGGCCATAACTCAATGGCACTCCGAATACACTTAAAATCTCTTGATTTCCACCATTACAACAAAGACAACATAACGGCGATAACGGCGGTGATAACGGCGGCGAGGGCTTGTTTGATCCTGCTGCAGTGTTCCTGAGCTACCATATAAGTTTCGAAATCATTCACAAAATCTGGAAATTGAAGCGAAAGCAAGCAAAGATATTGGGAGGTCACGTGGGCAAGCACGTGGAGGTGGAGGGTTTTGGGGATTGCCGTCGGAAAATAGTCCAGAACGGACCCGGCTATTTTATATCGGCGCTTTCTACATGAGGAAAGTCATTCTTCGAACTTTGGTCGTGTTGTTTTTGCTCCCTTGGTAGGTGGTTACATGATTTGTTATGGAAGAGCCTAATCATGTTAAACCCAAAATTTTAGTGTGGATCGTAGTTGAATCGCGTCTCTTACCCTACTTGTATTCTAAATCGATCCTCTAAACTCCGTCAGTTAATCCAAATAACGTATGAGCATTCAAACTGTGTTCCATTTGCTCTCGATGTTAAACATCCCTCCTTAAGTATTTTTTAACTTTCCATCAAAGTTTTATGTTCACTTGAAATGGAGAATAGAGTTTTTGAAGAAGAAATACTAATTATTTCAAGCTTCATTTTCCAAAAAGAAAGTAGTTCACTTGACTTTACCATTCAGCCAAAAACAATTGTATTAGTTTTTGATTGTCCAAGAAGCCCTTCTAATGAGGACTCTTAAGTTGATGACTTGTTAAAGACTTTTCTGCTTATCCCACCTTTCGATCTTATATCCACATCTTAACCGTTCAGTTTATAGGTATTTATGAGTATATCATTTCTCTAAATTTTCAGCTATATTAAAAATTGTTAAAGCATTCATGAATGTGATTTATCAATTATGAACTTGAATAGTTCATATTTGACAGATTTGGTTCGTCTATTAATTTGATCTACTTTGTTATCCTAACGAACACCAATTTGGCTGCAAATTTGTAGAAATGATCTACTCATATAAACCTAAAAACTGAACAGATGAGATGTCAAAATGTGATAGAAAAATAGGTATTTTAAATCATAAACCGAAAAGTCTTCAACTAGTTCTCAACTTAAGAGTCCTCAACAAAAAGGCTCCCGTACTGGACATTTACAGTCTCTTTTTTTCTTTGTATTGCCGGACTTGAACTTATGTTTGGGCTTGTCCTTGATAAATCTATTTCGTTACAATAGAAAAGTAGCTCATAGTCGCATGACTTTCATTACATTTACATCCCCTTCGATTTTTTTTGATAGAGGAAATTTTATAAATAGTACCCGACCTAAATGTCATTCATCATTTTGATGTCCTAAATTTAAAAACTATTAAATCGGTACCTCGATCACAATACAATTAACGTACCCTCCGTCAATAACAGTGTCAAGTCTATCATTGTGCAAACTATCTCAAGGACAGTTTCGTATTTTCGTTTTCTCTTTCTTTTTTTTTGGCTGTTCCTATATGATTTTTTCTCTGGCTCCATTAGTGCTAGAAACCCAAAAACTCTCAGGCTCAATCCGTGCAAAAACTCATCAAGCATTTTTAACTATCCATGTAATACAATAAACTCATATACCTCACCACCCATATTTCATACAAAAACCCAGAAAGCGAATTGGTTATTTAAAGTTTTAAACCAAAGCAAAAACCCATAGGTGTGTAAAACTGAGGTTTGTTTGGGGTACAAAGGAGTGAGGGGGGGGGGAGAGAGAGAAGGAGAGAGGGCAGTTGCCTGCTCTAAAGACGAAGAAACTCAATCCACGACTTCTCGTCCCAGGTACATCTATTTGTAGTTTGATCCCCATTAATGGTGATTTTGGATCTAAAGTGAAGGATGCAAAATTGGGTAGGAGGGGTTTTGGGGTTGGATTGAGAATATGAGCCTATGGATTGAATTGATGAAGTAGATAATTTGGATGTTTTGGGTTAAGGTTGATGGAATTGGGGAATAGGGATTGGGGTATTATATCATGGTGTTGGCTGCGTTAATGAATAGTTTAGTGGTGGGGTTGATGACTGTTTGTTGAGGTGAGGAAATAGTAGTTGATTGGATAAGGAATGAAAACCTCAAAATCAACAAGAGACGAAAATATCCCAAAGAAGATGAAGATTTTTTTTTTTAGGTAATCAAGATGAAGTTTTAACGCCGTTAAAGACGACATGTATTGATAGTAGGCCAAATTTTGATGTTGGGGTACTAATCTAATAGTCTTTAAAGTTGATACACCAATGTGATGAATGACTTGTAATTGAGGTATTATTTGTAAAATTTCCTTTTTTGATATTAATACGGTTACAAACAAGGGAACATAGAAACCATTAAAATTTAAAATGAAAGTTACCCAATTCACGACGTAGACAGTCAACAGCAAAAGTTTATAAATGACTCACTTCACGGTGTTTATAAAAAAACATTTCCCCTCCTTGGCTTATTATTGTTGACTTTGAATCTCAACCGTTCGTTTAAAATCCAAAGGCCATTAACAATACACCTCAGCACCTGACCATTAATTTACCCCAAACTGAGAGTTCCAAGGATGACGACCGTCTTCAATTTTCTTCTGTTATCTTCATCGTTCGTCCCTAGCTTGGTCTTCTCCTCCTTCTCAATCTTCCTTTTTGCTGGTTTACCGGAAAATTTCAATCTATCTTAGCTATGGAGATAACTGATCGGAGGTCGAGCCCATGGAGATTCTCTTGTACATATCCAATTTTCAATCTTATACATCAACTTCCAATCTGTTGAAAACTAATTAATCACAAGCACTTGTGGAGTTCTGGGTATGAATCAACAGACCTGGTCGAGCTTCTTTGCTTCTGTTTTTGCTGGTTCGATCCAAAGCTTCAATGAGACACCCAATCTTGCATCATTAGGATC
This sequence comes from Fragaria iinumae, assembly GCA_009720345.1. NCBI lineage: Eukaryota > Viridiplantae > Streptophyta > Magnoliopsida > Rosales > Rosaceae > Fragaria > Fragaria iinumae. The sequence goes on along the minus strand of CM019122.1, from coordinate 2,205,144 downwards.
CAATATGAATTGAAAAAGAAAATTAAAAATGAAGAAGGGAACTCATTGAAAAAACATGAATTAAAAATGAATTTTAGCGTTGGCGGACCGAATCCGTTTCCTCCGACCATTCGTCTAAACCTCATCGAAACAAAACTAATCCTCTTAACCTGATTATTTGCCTTGATTGTAGCATAAATTCAAAGACCGTAAGTAATTAGCTATTTATTCACCTTCTGATTTTTAATTCTTTCAAATAACAGTTAATATATCAAGTTTGAATATTTGGATAAGGATGCTTTTTTTTTTTGAGGTGAAAGGATGAGATCCTCTCCTGGCTTTTCTGGGACTTGTTTATCTTTTACTTCTAATCTGAGCCATCTATTCAAAATCTGAAGGCTATTAATATGACATATCAGCATCTTAGCATTCATTTGCCCTAACGTTTGGGGAAGAACACAAAAACGTAGTTGTGAGACAAAGAAGGAAAAAAATAACATCGTTAAAAAAAATGTCGTTTATGAGTTCTGAGGGAAAAGATGCTGATGTGTCATATTAATAGCCTTCAGATTTTGAATAGATGGCTCAGATTAGATGTCAAGAATAAACAAGGCTCAAAAGAGCCAAGGAGAGGATCCTTTTCAATATTTGTTATATATTTTTTGCGTCATCAATGTTCAAAAGTTGAATAGCTGATGGTAATTTTCAACAGGAATCTAGTAAAATTCAGTATTAAATGCAAAAAGCTGGTGGGCAAGGGTGGTAAGGAGGTAAAATCAGTAGATTTCTGATTCCTGTTTGTTTTTTTTTATTAAAAATGCAATTTAATTACTTTTTTTTTATAGAAAAAACGACCTAGGATTTTTTTTTAGGTGAAAGGATAAGAATCCTCTCTTGGCTTTTCTGGGCCTTGTTTATTCTTTACTTCTAATCTGAGCCATCTATTTAAAATCTGAAGGCTATTAATATGACACATCAGCGTCTCAGCATTCATTTGCCCTAATGTTTGGGGATGAACACAAAAACGTAGTTGTGAGACAAAGAAGGAAAAAAAATAACATCGTTAAAAAAAACAACGTCGTTTATGAGTTGTGAGGGAAAAGATGTTGATGTGTCATATTAATATCCTTCAGATTTTGAATAGATGACTCAGATTAGATGTCAAGAATAAAGAAGGCTCAAAAGAGCCAAGGAGAGGATCTTTTCAATATTTGTCTTTTATTTTTTGCGTCATCAATGTTCAAAAGCTGAATAGCTGATGGTAATTTTCAACAAGAATCTAGTAAAATTCAGTATTAAATGTAAAAAAGCTGGTGGGAAGGGGTGGTAAGGAGGTACAATTAGTAGATTTCTGATTCTTGTTTGTTTTTTATTTATTTATTAAAAATGCAATTTAATTACATTTTTTTAATAACAAGAATAACTCCAAAAATTTCCCTGAAGATGGAAGGCAAGAAGGCCATGACACCGGTTCCTCAGAAGAGGTTCTTACATGACCTTTGAGCACATTGAACTGAATTTCACATTTTTGTATGGAGCTCTTGAACTGAATTTTGGAGCACATTGAAATGCTTTTCACATTTTTGTATAGAGCTCTTGAACTGAATTTTGGAGCACATTGAAATGCTTTTGGAGCACATTGAAATGCTTTTCACATTTTTGTATGGAGCTCTTGAACTGAATTTTGAGCACATTGAACTGCTTTTCACATTTTCGTATGGAACTCTGATATGAATGAAGTTGCTCTTCTCTTTCTAATTGCTGAAAATCAAATAGTCATTTGCTTTTTGCTTTGGTTGAAGCTCTCTATCCTGCTCTACAAGTTGTCTCTCTTTGCTCTACAAGTAGTCTCTCTCTATGCTCTTTGCTCTCTTGTAACGACTTCTCTAGGGAATCTTTTCATCAAATTAAGATCATTTAGTTAATGTTGGAATGCTCAGATATCCTCCGGTGCTTGTGTGAAGATCAGAGGTAGTAAACTAAACTCACACACCAACACAAACAAGAACATAAATTAGCACAAGAGTTAGTAACATGCATTTAGCATAGCATAATATGATAATCCAAAATGGGTACCAGAAAACCCAAAAGGTAAAGAACAGAAAGATTTACCGGATCCATGTCGGAATCGTGGTTGTCTTTTCACTATTTTGGCTTGTGGTTTCTGGTACTACAATTGTCCGCACTGTATGTATTAGGTGCTTAAAGCATGCAAGTTATTTGATTGTGATTGTATTAGGTGCTTAAAGCATAGAAGGGTGCTTGATTGTGATTTGGTTTGGTGTAGACATACCAAAGTTGTTCAATCACAGGATGCGTACCTTGTTAGAACTATGTACAATATAGTTAAGTAGTAGCCTATTCACAGATTGCTGTTGGTTGGGATTATTTATATGTCAGTGAAGGTGAAACAACTTGGGATCAGATTATTTGTTGGCTGAAATGTATCTTTGCACCATTTCAGCTTTTCCTTATTTATTTGTGAACTGTGAGTATGCTCTAGTTTTTTTTTTCATCTTAGATATGCTTTATTTTGTTAATGAATTTGCTGTTAGTAACTTTAGGATTGGGTAATGAACTGATGATGCTATGTAAATAGACTTGTCTGTAGCAGCCTGATGATCCTCTAATTTGTTTCGCTCCTAGAGTTTGATGATGCAATGCTATTGAGTTTAGAATCACCTTCAGCAACTATATCTTTGAGGCCTTTTTCTCTAGCTTGGAGTAAACTGTGCTAGCTTGGGGTTGATTCTTTTGTGGTTATGCATTAAAATTGAGAATGAACTAAAACTCAATACTTGCCAGACAAGGAAAAAACTAAAGCCAACAAACCTAGTAATATAGAGATGAGTTAAAACAGCAGAGACTAACCTGGAATACACAAGCTAATACCATCCCAATTAACAGCGGACACCATTTAAAGAACTACTACATACATATTCACCTATGTCAAGGGTCTCTACTTTCTAGTTTCTACCAGCAGTTCATTCAAAATATATGAGCTTTTTCCTAAAAGCTGTGCCATGGGTACGATTAGGAGTGAATGGTAGACTATCTTCAGCAATTAGCAGAGGGAAGGTTATCCCAGATTACTATGTAAATCGTTACTTCGTAGTTTCGCAGGAGTGGAACTTCACATTAGCGTTTTGAACCACTGAAGATGATTTTTATTTTTGATACTTTTCCTGGTTGTGACTTTGGGGCAGAAGAGCTAGCACAAGGGTTCTTTCTTTTTCTCTCTTCTTGTTCAACTTTGGGCGCCAAACTTCTCCATTTTTCCTTGAGCATTTCAAGCTGAACTATTTGGATTTCAACAGTCTTCGAGTATTCAGACTCGAGGTTGTAATCTTTCATGCACTGAATGGCGGCTCTTAGCTTAGCTATCTTACCAATCACAGCCTTATCCTGTGAAAAATAATAAAAATAAATAAAGCCATCATATTTTTACACTGCGGATAATCCTAGAGGTAATTGATTAAACAGAAGTAAATGGAAATCCAAGAAAGTGCTACAAGGTACCTTTTCATCAGGTGTCGTCTGTGACCTGCAAATTACTTCAGACATCATTACATCCTCCACATATTCTCTTAAAAGTGGCACTGGGGGGAGCTTGTCATTTAATTTGAAGGCACAAATAGATTTAACAGCCTCTATCAGTAGCTTCTTTTCAATAAGCTTCTGTATAAAATCTGCAATGCATAGAAAGGAAAAATTGTAGGGTTCATAAAAAGGAAAACCAAGATTTGAAAAGCATACCAAGAAAGAAAAGTTTGGAGACCAGGGATATACACATCACAATATGAAAGCTAATTTTGAGGAAACTAACCAGGGATATAATCTGCAAAAGGATATGTCTGACATAACAATAGAGACTGTCTATGCTGCGAAACCCTTCTAAGAAGCATTATAATCTCATCTTCAGGTAAGGCTGCAACCAATCCATACATAGCTATAAACAGCAAATATCCCAAACTCTCCAATGAATCCTCAGTATCAGCTATCAACTGTGCTCTCCACTGGGATGCTAAATTTGTTGCATTTTCTTTCAGATGAGGTCCAACATGTATGGAGAGTCCCATTAGAGTCTTCAATAGAGAAATATTACTCGATACAACCTTTTCTTTGGAACTAACATCTCTATGACTCCAGTAATACGTAAAAGACCGTTGCATCATATCCAACACAAGTTTTGCTGGGTCTGATGATGATTGAAGAGCCACCAACAAGTTTTTCTGTGAAGAATTATTCATTGAAGAAAAAGTTGCTACATTGCTCGTAAGAGAAGATTCTGGTTGCTCAGCATTATTCAGTGAAGAAAGAGTTGTTGAATTTCTAGTTCCAAAAGATTCTGGTACCTCAATCTTGGCAATGGAGGAAAGTGAAACAATTCTTTCATTCTGTGTATTATTATTTGGAGGAGAAAGGATTGCTTCATTTCGAGCCGGTGAAGATTCTGATGCAGACTTGACTATGGAAGAAACGGCGTTCGTCACTATGCAAGTATAATAAGAAACACGGAAAAGGAAGTAAAAAGGTTAGTCAGTCGATAAACTTGAATATGAAGCACTACATTTAGACCGTTGTGTGCCAATTGTATTACTTGGTGATTTGGCTAAACTTCTAAGCTATTACATTTTAATATTTTAACCAAAACTAAAGATGAACAAGACAATTCTTCTGTTACATACATCAACCATGAGGTGGTACTTATGGTCGAAGATAGACAGCGTAAAAGACTGATTTATACTTGCAAAAATTGAAATTAAAAGACGTACGATGAAATGGTATGTCCAGAAGAGTGAAGGAGGCACACGTGTCAAGAAGAGTTCAGTTCCTAAAACAACAAATCATTTCCAATGCAAAATTATGATCTTTGAAGTATATAATGACCAAAAAGGATAATCATCATGAACTAAGCTAATGGATTCCTTCCTTGCAACTTTTTGAGCTAAATTACAACTAAGATGCTGGGAGTAAACTGCAGAATACAAGGCATGCCCAATAGTGAATGTAACCAGCAATATTCAGTACAATGCAAGAAATATGAACATTCATTTTCTCTTGTCATCTAAAGCGCAGGTCTTCTAAGGCCAACCATAAACATTATCAACTGCTTATATGTGATATGGATGTTATCAGTGTAATAAAATAAGCAACACTTACAGAAAGATGACTTTGAAACACAAAAGGAACTCACCAGGAGCCTTATCTGTGATACCAAGTGCCCTACTTAACTCAGCAACTTGTTCTGGCTGAGAAACCATATCAAGAAGCATTCGAAGCTCCCTCAAATGATAATTACTTGTCAATTCATACGTAGTGATCAGCCGCAAAAAGCCCAAAGCCTCCCAACTATTATCAGCATCATCAGCGGTATCTGCCATCTTCTCATCCCAAACAGCTGCCAATTTCAGTGCTTCTTCTCTCACCTGAGGATTAATTATTGGTGACATTCTCTTTAACTGCTGTAGCAAAAGAATACAGCTCTTTCTTACAACCCTCAAATGATCAAGATCTCTGTTTTCCACATCAAGATCTGACGGATAAAACCCTTCCATTGCATCCAAAACCAATTTCACCGGGTTGGATGATGCATGTAGAACATCTGATATTAGGCTACCTGCGGAATCAATTTTTTCCACTTGCTCATTCATGACTAACTGTAAGCTTCTACCATCCATGTTGATCCGGGATTGATCACTAGTAGATGAAACAACATTGGCATTTCTAGCAGGAGGGTTAGGTTCCAAATGCTTACCCTTCCTCTGCGAATCAAACTGTTTCTGCTTTGATTCAAGCTCTTTGGCCTGCTTTTCTAGTTCCCTTTCTCTCCTTTGAAGTCCATGGTATAGTGAATCCACATTTCTTTCACGCTCTTGTACCGATGTTTGTTTCAAAAGCAAACTATTTTCACGATCCTGCACCGATCTTTGGAGTGAATCCAACTGCTTCTCACGCTCTGCTGTCAACTCTTGGAGCAAATCCAAATGCTTTCTGTCTTTTTGTAATGATTCCTTAAATGATTCCAAGCCTTTTTCCTTCAGTTGAACATCATTGAGGAGTTCATTCATTCTCTTGTCCTTTGAATCAAGTTCCTCAATCCTCGATTTAACTACTCTCTCTTTCAACTTAACCTCATTGGCCTGCTTTTCAAGTTCCTTCTCCTTCCTTTCAAGTTTCCGGCCTAGCAACTCCAGAACCTTCTCCCTCTCTTCCACTGCCTTTCGAGCTGAATCCAAATTCCTTTCCCCCTCACGCACCGACTCTTGCATTCCATCCTGCATCGATTTCTCAAGTTCTTCAAACTGCCCTACTCTCAACTCAACATCACCAACACAATCCTTCACCCTCTTCTCAATCAACTCAAGCTCCTCAATTTTTGACTCCACTTCTTTCCCCTTCAACTCCATCTTCACCACAAACCCTTCCACGTCCCTCTCCTTCATCTCAACTCTACATCCCCACTCCTCCATCGACTTCTTAAGCAAATCGAAACCCACATTACACTCCCTGATCTTCCTCTCTCTAGCTTCCAATATATTCGAACACTCCATCATCGATTTCTGTAACAAATTAATCCTCACCCTCTTCAGCCTCACCTCATCATCACATTTCACAATCAACTCATGTAAACCCTTCAATCTCTCCTCTCTCACCTTCACATCCTCCCCCTTCCCCTCAAGCTCCTCTATCCTCTTCTCCCTAGCACTAAGCTCTCTATTTTTCTCTTCAAATTTCAACTCAAGACAGCTCAGTTTCTTCTTACCTTCTTCAATCTCCACCGCTTTCGCTTCAGAATCACACCTCAGCTTCAACTCTACACCTTCCATCTGCTTCACCAACTTTCCCAGCTCCCGGAACCCGGCCCGGACCCGGTTCCGGGTCGGGTCAAACCGCTCCTCCGTCATCATCAGCCTCCCAAAAACCCTAAAGATGAAGACTTTACCACAAATTCAGACCAAAGATGCAAACTTTACCACTGGTTCAGTAGAAAAAATGAAAACTTTAACCACGAATTCAGAATAAAGATGAAAAAATACCACAAATTCAGCAAACTGAGTCTATTTCTGAGCTAAAGGCTTGGTCTTTTGAGAGTGTGAGGTTTCTCTGAAATGGGGATGATGATCAAAGCTAAAAGGCTGCTTCTTTCTTTTTTTGTGTTTACTGAATGTTTTTTCTGAAATTTTTTCAGCGGGTATCAGAGTCTATTAAGGACTTGCCGTATTCAAATGGGTGTTTTGTGACCGTTGGATTTGGGAGTGGGGAGAATGAAGGGAGGGGATTGGTGGGGAATCTTACTATACAGAGTAAGAGGGAGAGAAGTGGTGTGGCAATAATCAATGGTAATCATGGAAATGGATATGGTCTTCAATGTGGAAAGATGTTAATAGTATTAACTTTTTCACGTAACCTAGAAACTAAAAGTGTTTTACAGTCCTATGGTACTGTAAAATTATTACTTTTTTGCTCATAAAGATTTTGCAAATCTACCACACCCTGAGGTCATCAAGCTACTGATTCATTACATTAAACAATTGACAAGTCATTTCCAACGCTGTAGAATTCAAGCATGTCTGGAGAGAATAAATTTGGGTTAGACGCTAGGACGTATGATGGACGACTCTGAACATTATTACTACGTTGAATAGATAGCACTACCTTTTTGTCTGTAAGGTTTTCGATTTTGATTATCATGGTATAAGCTGTAATAGGTTTTTGTCTTTGAAGTGTAATTTTTCTTTTTCCAATCGAATGAAAGAAAACATTGTAAGGTTTCATAATAGACTGCTTCTCATCTTTGCTTTCAGCTAGAATTGTAAGTGCGTCCATGCTTTTCCATCTAGTTCTCAAATTCTTGCGAAATATTTGTGGAATCATTCGTTTCAAAGATTAATGCTCGTGACGATGCTTTAGGCACTGCTAGAGTTCCCATCAAGACGGCGCATCGTAGCGAGTTTTTACTTGGAAAACCATACCTTGCTTAAGTAGTGAAAGTTTTGAAGAAGTAAACTCATGTTGAAAAAGTGACGTGCGTCGAAAGCCTTATGAGCTAGACTAATACAAGCAGTGGTAGGAGAAGAATTGTTTTGGTTTTGTTAATGAAAGTTACATTCTAAGAGGTGCCTTATTCTTGGCCTTATTCTTGCGGCAAGTTCCAGGTCCTACTGAATCCGAAGCGGAGCCTACGTATGAGTTTCTGTTCAGAATTAACGTTTGTTTCGATTTTAATCTATCGAAAATTATATAGTGCACTCGGGTGCGCTATATAATTTTCGATAGATTAAAATCGAAACAAACCGCGCACCCAGCATCTTCACCGTCAGATTTTGACACGTGGACAAGTTAGTAATTGACTTTGTTAGTTGGCGTTAAATAGCTGTTATGCTGTGTGCGTTTGGATGAATTTAAAATTTCATAGAAATATCAAAATTATGAGAATTACAATTTCATGAATTTAAATTTCATTAATTGAGAAATCCATTGTTTGGATTTCATATAGAGTTTTAAAATGACAAGAATTTGTATTCAGACTAACCTCAGTTAAGGGAATTGACAAATGAAGTATATTTTGTGAAGAATTAAAGTTGGGAATTTAACCTCTCAAATTCCACGATTATTTTTCCGTGGAAATTGCTAATTCCACAGGATAAGAATATTTCAACGGGATAAGAATCCAAACGAGGGAAACGGTACTAAGAAATTGATAATTTCTTATTTTTGATTAAATTCTCAGGAATTCACCCGCATCCAAACACACTGTGAAAGAAAACTTAAACCCTAACCGTTTCATTATCAACTGAGTTGTTAAATGATACGTGCTATGCATATTGGAGAGTTTAAGCAATCCTCATCAATAACGGTTTATGCCTCACTATAGGGAGCATTAATTGGAAACAAACAAACAAAAATAAAGCATTTGTAGACATACAAAAGTTGTTCAATCAGTAAGGTTAGGAAGATTCGAGGCCATACCATATGAGGATGGTGTAGGAAAGACTTTGAAACAAGACAGGTGTTTCACAATTCAATCATTCTCTATGGCAATAAACTTGGCAGTTATGTTCTTTTACGCAGCTTATACTTCCCTTCCTTCCTTTTTTCTGCTCTTTTTTTCTGCTCATGTTTTTCAACACTGGACGGAAGAGATAACACCAGGTTTGGATTCTCCTTTAGCTCCCCAAGCCATTCAATTTCCATCATAATATCAATTGGTGGGTAATGCGACTCGAAGCCGTGATCTTCAATGCACTGAATCAGAGCTCTTAGATCAGTTATTCGGTTATCTACAATCTTTTCCTGAAAGCAAAATTCATCCCCAACAGATGTACATTAATCAAGGATGGTCCTGGATTTATCTATTTAGAAGGCACTAGCTGAATATGCCTTTTCATCATATTCTCTCAAGAGTGGCACCAGGGGAAACTCGTCATTCTGCTTGAAGTTGCAGATAAATGGAACAGCCTTAATCAGCTGCTTTCTCTCAATAAGAATCCGAATAGTACCTGTAAGTGAATAAAATTGAAGCCGAATCCCATAGCATCATCACAAACTTAAAGAAGTTACTATTAGCGAATGCATTAACAGTAGAAAGCATAGTAAGATGATAAAGATGAAACTAGAAGCAGACTAAAGATGAGAAGTTTACCACTGATTCAGAAAGCTGAGTTCATTTTCTGAGTGTGAGGCTTCTCAGAAATGGATACGGTCTTCAATGTGGAAAGATGTCAATACTATTAACTTTTTCACCTAACCCAGAAACTCGATCAAGAGTGTTTACAGTGACATAAATGTACGGTAAAATTATTATCTTTTTCCTTGTAAAGATTTTGCAGATCTACAACATTGTGAGGTCAGCAAGCTAATGATTTATGACATCAGACAATTGACAGCCATTTCCCTTTTCTCTATAAGGTTTCCAGCCATGGTATATTGGTATAAACTATAAAGTTGTAATAGGTTTTTCTCTTTGTACTGTAATTTTTCTTTTTCAAATCAAATGAAAAAAAAATAATGAAAATGAAAAAAGAAAAAAGCCATTATAATGTTTCATAATAGACTGCTTCTCATCTTTGCTTTCTGCTAGAATTGTTGCATCTACCGTGAGACCTGGCAGCTTCATTATTACCTCATTGCTCATTAAAAACATGCTCTAGTATCATGTCTTCTCTAAGAAATGATATCATGTCTTCTCTAAGAAATGATAGGAAGCAGAAATTATGTGACAAGTGACAACATATTACATGTTAACATATATAGTTGATAAGAATAAGGAAATATCATGCCAACATGGATTGCAGGAATGAAAAACTTCCTTGCAATTTGCAGAACATTTCTATGCTATGCAGAAACCAATTATATTCCCAACTGAAATTAAATCATGGCTCCACAATTTTTCAAGTACTTCTCATCATGTCAAAGGTTTCTAACTTCATACATGAAAGTCATGTCAGTCTACATATATTATACATGCTTCTCCACAATGGCAGCAATCTCACAATCATCATCAGGGGTGTCTGCCAAACTATAATGTGAACTTTGCACTGAAAAAGGTGTCTTGAGAATTAGGCTACATATTGGTGTTAAATAGTTACCATGAATGGCTTCATTCTAGGAACCAGAAGATGCTTAAATTGCTGTCCTGGTTGAAACTCTTTTTCGATGATAAGTCAAATTATCAGGTTCTTTCCTGGTTGAAACTCTTCTTCGAGAATAAGTCAAATTATCAGGTTCTTTCCTTTTTCTCTGTTCTTTGTGTTCATTAGAACCAACAGATGGTGCTAAAAGTCTCCAATTCACCTTTTTTGCCAGCTGAACTACTTGCGATTCAATGTCTGCGGATGGGAATTCGGAGTCATCGAGATTGGAAGAAAGAAAAGTGGCTGAATTTGTGGCCAGAGACGATTTTAGTTTTTCCTTTTTGGCAGGGGAAGAAATGATGTTGGTGACTGCAATTGCAATAGATACAAAGAAATGGCAGATACAGGTTAGTGAGCAATTGGCCTATAATTTAACATGTCAAACATAATTATGAGCAACCAAAACTAATAATAAACATGAGATATTGAGGTTTATGTTTGCATATTTCAAACATCAGATGGTATTTATGAGAAAATTCAAGACAGCCGGCCTAAACACCGATTTTGTGTATGCAAAATTTTCAAGTATCAAAGATTAATAGTATCAAAATGAAGAACATGTGTAGCAGAAGATATGTCCATTGAACTGAAAATGTAACGAGAAGAACTAGTCAAAGATGATTAATTGGTAACAGCATTAGATATTATAGTTCTTTTTTCTTTTTGAAATGCATATACATAGTTAAATAGGAAGCAGGAAAATGTTATAATATGCAGGCCTAGAAAGAAAATTGTTAAATAATTCTAAAACTCACTGCTTAGCAACAACTTTTTAAAGCGGGTGACTACCATACTATGCTGCTCTAAAATGCAAAAGTACAACTCCAGTCTTTGTTTAACCTATGGGTTATGGAAAAGAGGGAATGTAGCCAATGCTATACAAAAATGCGAGAACGAAACTCATTCAGCCTTTCAATTTTCTTCTTACATGGGGGAAGACAACACCGATATTTTAAAGAATTCAGTTTTAACATGTGGACAACAAAGTAAAAAAATGATGCACACACCATTATTACCAGATTTAGGAATTGCTTCATTGTTAGCCCCAGGAGTATGTTCAGATTGCTCAGTGTTCAATTGACAATCAGACTGTATCTTTGATTTAAGGTCTTTGGCCAGTTGATGAAGTCCCTTCATTTTCCTCTCAAGGTCATCCGATAGGGAATCCAAACACTTTTCGCGCTGTTTTACCAACTTTTGCTGCGACTCCAAATGCTTTTTGCGCTCTTCAGCAATCTTACTGAGTGACACCAAACATTTTTTCTCTTCATCTACTGACTTCTTCAGTGAATCAAGATTTTTTTTTCTTTCAATTCAACTTCATAGAGGCGTTTGTCGACCCTCACCTCTGTCAACTTGAGCTCCTCAACTTTTGATTCAACTTGTGTCTCTTTCAGTTCAAGTTCCCTCTCTTTCCTTTGAACTCCATCGAGGCAGCAGTTGACCCTGTCATCAAGAACATTTAATTCTCCAACAGTTTGATTCAATAACCCTTTTTTCAACTCAAGCTTCTCAGAGGATCCCTCAAGTTCCTTCTTTTTAAAGTCAAGCTTATGGCACCAATCCTCCATGGATTTCTCAAGCAATCTAAAACTTTTCATTTTCATATCCATTTCCCCACTAACCTTCTCAAGCCTCCTCAAATTCCTCTTCCCCCCTCTTCAATACGGTTTTGGATCAAATCACATTCCTTTTCATTTTCTCTAACCAACTTGTCAACTTCCAAAAAACCGCTTCTCTTTAGTATCAAGCTCCTGCTTCTTTTCTTCAACCAGTAAACTAACACGATCCAACTCAGTCGTAACTTCATCAACTTGTACTAGCTTCTGTGTAACCACCTCCTCAATTGCATCCAACTCCTTCTCCCTAATTCCCCACAGGGACTGAAAGTTGGATTCTGTCTCTGCCAACTGCTTCTCTCGGAGCCCGATTGCCTCCTCCCGGGCCTTAAGCTCTTGGGTTTTAGTCTCTAACGATTTCCGGGTTGAGCTGAAGCAATCTTCAATCTTATTGCAACTGGAAAGACAATTCTTAAAGGCCTTTTCGAGCTTGCACACCTCCAACTTCCATTCTTCCAAATTCAAGCCTACCTCCTCCATTGTGTTTACCCACTAACTAAAACCCTATCCCTACTCTTCAAGCCTTCAACAACACCAAAACCTTTTTTTTTCAAACACCTAATCTGCATCATATACATTGCAATTACTTTATATAAGAAAACCAAAACCACCCATAACACACAAGTGCATCACCAAAAACAAAGAAGAATAATGTACCCACAAAATGAGTCCAAAAAGTTTACAACCAAATGCATAGTAACTAAAACCATGGAAGAAACAAAGAGTACAAGCAGTTGAAGAGATAAAGACAGTACCTTTGGAAGAATGGGCTTTCCAGAAATGAAAAGTTTCAAGCTTTTGAGCAGATACCCATTTGGAGGGTTGAAGACCTGGGGTAGGAAACCTCTCTATTGCAGTTTTGGGATGAAACTTTGGGCATGGATAAGAAGAAGATAAAACATGACGGGATGATGTTTTTCGAAATGTGAACAGATCGAAGAAGAAAAGTACAAGGAAAGCAAGATCAGAAAACAATGAATTCAAATTTGGAGGTTGATCTGGGGGAAGAAAACGTTTTCTATGTCATGCAGAGAGGATTTGTTCTGGTGGTTGTGGAGAAAGAGCTCGGACGGCTTATAGAAGAAAACATTTTTGTACAACAAAGAATTTGGTTCTCGTAGTTTATAGAATAAGACTTTTCAGAAGTGAAGAAACAGCACTGAGATCATGCATGACCGTTGAACAGACGTGATTTCAGGGAGGATCACTAAAACAGAGTAACAAACGCAAGTGTTCTGGAAACAAATGTTAATCAGAAGTAACAAAAAAGCAGAGAGAGTCTGCACCAAAATGATCATGGTCATATCAATTTAACAAAGATAGGTACATAAAGTGCAGGCTCATGAGCTATACCAGCCGTAATTAACATTAAACATCATAAGCTGGAATCACACACAAGCTAGGACTGCCCAAAACTAACAGTTACTATGAGTCCCTCCATCTGTTTCTAGGATTCCTATGCTTCTCCAAAAGGGAAGCAATTCACAAAAGTCATGCCATCAGTATAATAAGAGGCAATGCGAAACTATAGCCGCTACTTTGTACTAAGAATTATCTAGCCACTACACTGTTCCTCACCACCAGTAGCAGCTTTATACTAGGTTCTAGGATCACGAATGACAAACTTTATTTCTCGCGGCTGTTGTGAATGACTCTCAGGATCATAAGTGCTATTGTTATGCTTCTTTCTTTTCCTGTGCTCTTGTTGCCCAACAATGCTGGGACAAAGATGCGGCAAGAAAAGTCTCCAACTCTGTTCCAGTGTTTCCAGCTGAACTATTAGTATTTGAATGACATTGGACAGGTATCCAAGGTTGTAATCTTTGAGGCATTGAACCAAAACTCTAGCATCAGCTATTTGGTTTATTAAAAACTTGACCTGTGATCAAAAGCAAGCGTTGGAAGACGTATATTTACAATAAAGATGGTACTTATAACTATTTAAGAAGCAAGAATTGAAATTCCAAAGAGCTAACTGGGTACCTTTTCATCAGGAGTATTCCTTAACCCACAACTTGCTTCAGAACACTTCATTGTCTCCCGCACATACTCTTCTAGAAGTGGTACTAGAGGGAGCTTGTCACTTAACTTGAACATGCAAATACATTGAACAGCCTCAGGCAGCCGCTTCTTTTCAATAAGATTGCGAATAAGATCTGTTATTTGTACAGAAAAATTGTAGGGTCCATCAAACTGGAAAGAAGAAGTTCCTCAAGAGAATTGCATATTATCAGCGGCTGAAGTTACAGAAATCAAATGATAAAACATGACACGCCAGAAACTTACCGGCAATCATAAATGCAAATGCAGGTGTCTGACATAATTCTCCAGCCCTTTTATTCTGAGAAATCAACCCAAGAAGCTTTACAATCTCATCTTCATTCAACATATAAAGAATTCCATAAGTAGCTAGAAACAACAAGAATGCCAAACTCTCCACTGAATTTTCGGAATTGCCTGTCATCGTTATTTTCCACTTGAGTGCTAGATATGTTGCATCTACTTTCAGATGAGATCCTATATCTGGGGACATACTCATTAGCTCCATCAATATGGAAATGTTACCTGACATTAAACTTTCTTCAAAGTATCCATTTGTCAAGTACTGAACAAGGGATTTTTGCATGTTATTCAACACAAGTTTAGCTGGGTCTGGTACCAACCGAAGAGAATTAGCCAATGCATTCTGTATGAAATTATTCCCACTTGAATTCTTATTTAGAAACCCTGGGACATATCCTTCATCACTGGTGGCAATTGGTTGAAGATTTGAGAAAACTAAACTTGCTGAATTTTTGGGAAGTGAAGAGTCTGGTTCCTCCGCTTTGACAAGGGAAGAAATGATGTTGGTCACTATGCAATTGCAATTGAAACAAACAATTGGCAGTAAACAGGTCAGTGAGAGAGTATTTACATTTAACATATCAAAATAAGTTGGCACCATTGTCCTCTACTTGTGCATCGACTCAAGTGGGAACCCGCCTAATATCAATGACAAAAGTCTCTTCCCATGCAAAGAAAGAGAGTGAATTAGAGACATTCTCTCGCAGATGAAAGAAAAGAAGTTGGGGTGGAATGGTTATATCATACCAAGCAAAATTAAGGACATTTACTGGCTGTTTGTATATTTTAAAAATCACTTGGTATTTATGAATATCTACAGTGGACGGGTGATTCTTGTTTGAACAGAAAAGACTGCTTAAAACACCAATTTTGAGATCTTATGAAATGGAATTGCAAGAAGAACATAAGCAGTAGCACAAGATATGTCCACTGAGAGCCTAATTAGAAGATAAACTCTAGATCAAGAAATGCTAATAGCCTTAAACAACATAGTTCTAGAATAATAGAAACATAGAAAACTCTTTATAATCGACTAGCTCTTACTCTCAAAGGACAACTTTATGAATAAGATTAACAATAAGTGCTTGCAAAAACTTCATAAAGTGAATAGTACTCTACTATGCTGCTCTAGAATGCAATTGTACAAGAGTTCCTTAATCATATTTCTAATCTTTGCTGAACCTATATAGTTGGGACAAAAGGAAATGCAACCCCACAATGCAACAGCTATAAACATTTCAGTTATCCCTTTTCTTTTTCTTGAAAGAGTAGATCCTACATGCCAAGACATCAATATTTCAGAGAATATATGTGACATATATGATACCTAGACAACAATCCAAACATGAAGCCTAAGAAATAATTACCAGGTGAGGGAATAGTTGCATTGTTATCCCCAGGCATATATTCCAACTGCTGAATCGTCACTTGAGAATCAAACTGCGCACGCTTCAATTTAAGCCCCTCCTCAAGCTCCCTCTCTTTCAATTCCACCATACACCTCCAATCCTCCATACATTTCCTCACCATTTCCTCAACCCTAGCCAAATCCCTAGCCCCCTTTTCGACTCGATTTCGCATCAAATCACAATCAAAATTCCAAGACTTTCCAAACGAGTCTTACCTTCCTCGAAATCCAGAAGCTTCTCTGTAATGGCCTCCTCGATTGCCTCCAGCTCCGCCTCCTTCGACCTAAACCCGGACTCTTTCTCTTTCTCTTCCAGAAGCTTCTCCCGGCGCCCGATCGCCTCCTCGAACCGGGTCTGGAGCGCGGTCCGGGTCGAGACGAACTGGTCCCCCATTTGCTTCAAGCGGCCTCGAAGAGTCTCGAAGGGCTCGGACATAGGGTTGTGGTTCAGCTCGGAGAACTTCTCTTCCATTTTTGACCCCTTTCTCTGCAAAACCCTAATTCTAAACACCAAGAATTCTCCAAATTTCAGAGTGAAGTAATGAAGTGACAGTGACCAACCTATAGAAACAACAGCCTACTCCTCCAAATGACACGTGTCCCATTTTTTCCTATGATTTTCTTTGGTTTCTTGATATGAGAAATGCGTGACCGGAGCGTGGTTTACTGACATAATCTTTTCTTTAAAAGTCGGAAATTGTGAATTCGACGCACTCCTGATAGACGTCGTAGCATTTGACTTGTTTATCCGATAAAAAAAAAGAATGTGTGACTTTGTTGGACTAGGAAAAGTATTTTGTACTACTAGCAGTACTAGTAGTTACGAAAGATCACAACTACTATTAGCAGTACTTTCAAAAGGAGTCAATTCATGTTTCTAAAACGACTATATTAAAGATCGGAAAACAGCGATGAGTAAATAACTTCTAAAGTTTGACAAGGTCTGATGAGACTCAGGCGACATCCATCAAAGTCTAGTGAGGTTTCGACAAGGTCTGATGAGATTTAGGCGACACGCAACAAAGTCTATTAAGATTCAGTGATCAAAATCCAGCGGATAATTAACACAACTTCCTAGCCTGGAATAAACCCAACTAACAAGGAAAATGTGCCAATTCAAATGGTTCTTCTTGGTGGGATTCTTTACCACATTTCCTGCACTTGTCTTTCGGTGATGACCTCTTAGGTCGGCCTACCTATAGGTTTTCATAGTTCTAAAGTCTCTTTTTTAAGGGCCATTTTTGTAATTCAATTACGACTCTTGTTAGTTTTGTACTCTCTGTTAGCAAGGTTTTGGTGTAGCCCCCCTTTGCTTTGTATCTCTCTTTTTCATATCAATAAATTTTCGGGTAAGAGCGATAAGTTAGCTCTTAACCCAATTACCCAAAAAAAGAAAAAAAAAAAGAAAATGTGCTTCAGTGAACTGTGAGCATATCTCTAGGGTTCCTAGATGTGTACAAGAAAGTTGGTCAAGATATATGAGCTTCTCTTAGACAGAAGGTATATCAGAGTTGCATCAGAATGTCAGATTAGTACAATTGTGAGTGTCCTAAACTAAAATCTGGATACATTCTGGTCCTATATAGTTGTTACCATGACTGGCAGCTTCAGACCATGATCTAGACGAACCTTTTACTTTTGATTATGGACAAAACAAAATATTCATCAAAATGATTATAGAAAGTTAAGCATCATACATAATGAACGAAACATATTACCACCGAGATAATGGTTCTAGCTAGCCATGCATGTATGTATACATCATCACATAAAAACGACTGCAAGACCCTTCCCGTCTTGTTCCGTGTTCGGAAGCACCATCTGTAATAAAATGGAACATGTTCTCACTTCTCACTAGGATATACATGCTTCATCCAAAAGAGACTGTGTGGCAACTCCATCATGCTAGGGTCTAGTAGCACCAAACACTACTATTAGTTTATGCTACTGTTGTGATGGAAATTCACAGGCAAAACTACTAGTATTAGGCTTCTTTCTTTTTCTCTGCACTTGTGGTTCAACAATGTTGGAGCCAAGAGTTGGTGCCGAGCGTCTCCAATTCTCCTTCAGTATTTCCAGCTGAGCTATTTGCATGTCATTGTCTGCATATGGGTCTTCGGACTCGAGACTGTATTCTCGGATGCATTGCTTTCCAGCTCTTAGATCACTTATGTGGTTGTCTACAATCTTAACCTGTGATGAGAAGTAACCAGTGAATAGATGTATATTTACATTGAGGATGGTCTTAGACTTCACAGTGTAAGAAACAGATATGAAATATCTAAAGAAGAGCCACAGTACCTTTTCCTCATGAAGTTCCTTTAAGCTCCAAGTTACTTCTGAACACTTCTTTGCATCCTCCACATATTGTTTTAAGAGTGGTATTACAGGGATCTTGTCTGCTAAGTTGAAGGCGCAAATAAATCCAATAGCATCCATCACTTGCTTCCTTTCTATCATATTCCGAATAAAATCTGCATCACATAAAACCAAATTGTAGGGGTCAGCTCAATGAATCAAATTAGAATCGTCACAAAAACTGAACTGCATAATATTCCCTGTAAAACCTGAAAATGTAAAAAGCATGTCCAGAATTACCAGCGATCTTATCTGCAAAACCATGTGTGTGACAAAAATCTAAAGCCCGTTTATTCTGAGATACCACCCCAAGAAGGTTTATAGTCTCCTCTGTATCCAATGAAGAAACCAAGCCATATGTAGATATAAACATCAAAAATCCTAAAGCCTCAACTGAATTTTCAGTATTGCCTATCATCTTTGCTTTCCATTCGGCTGCTAGATGTTTTGCATCTTCTTTCACTTGAGGTTCAATATGCCATGAGACAACTGTTAGACACTTGAACCAAGCCATGTTATTCAACATAATATGTTCTTTGAAATGAACATCTTCATTTGTCCAGTAACGAGAAAATGATCCACGCACTCCATTCAAGACATGTGCTGCTGGGTCAGAGACCAATAAAAGAAAAGCAGACATGTCATTCTGGGAAGACAAATTCGGAAAAGAGAGAGTTGCAGCATTTATAGCCAGTGAAGATTCTGGTTCCTCAGTCTTGATAAGGGATGATATGATGCGGGTCCCTATGAATTTGCAATAATAATAAAAAGCAGTTAGTTCACAATGTATACGCGATTCATGTATACGCAAGTTTCCAAATTTGTACTTTCACTCAAGTGGTAAGCTGTGGCTGGAGGCCTAGTAATGTGCAAAACTGTTCTGGTCAAATCCTAACAAACAAAATTAAAGATCAACAAAACCGCTGAGTTGCATATATCAAGCATCAGATGGTATTTGTGAGGAAATTGAAGACAGACTATCAGAAGTTCAGAATCACCAATTTAGAGATATATACATACTTTCCAAAATTACATCTATGGTGAAGTGGTGCACAAGAGAGCATATTGCACAAGATATGTCCACTTAGATTCTAATTAATAAGAAAAAGTGGAAGAAATTCAACAGATGCTAGAAGTGTTAAACGGCATATTTATAAGTTAGGGACAATGGAAACAGTTCATGATTATCAGGCCAGCAAAGGGAGAAATTGTTTACCTCTGGCTACTGAATAAGAAAAACAATAATCATTTGCATTATATCAGCTCAGGTCACCTTTAACTTATATTTAAACAATGCCTGAAAGGAAAAAAAAAAAAAAAAGAAAAAAAAAAAAAAATATATATATATATATATAGACACACACACGAAACATGGTAAAGAAACATTCCTTGCAACCACTTCATAAGTAAATCACTAATCTACCATGTGCCCAAAACTGCCACAAGTGTAAGGAGTGCCAGAACTGTGAATGTGATATAACAAACTACTAGAACCGAAAATGAAAGAACTACTAAGCATTCAATACATATTTCCTTTCTCTTAAAAGGAAGGTCATATAAGGCAACACAGATATACATAAGCGAGATAATGGATCTTAAAAAGGCCTTACCATGTGCATTATCTTTAATACCAAGATCCCTACTTAATTGAGATGCTTGTTTAGGCTTTTGAACAACACCAAGAAGGCTTTGAAGCTCTCTCACATCATACATTGAACTCAATCCATACGCATCAACAAGCCGCAAAAACCCCCAAATCTCCTGTGCATTCTCACTAGATACTGTCATCTTACTCTTCCAATCAGCCGCCAACTTAATTGCTTCGTTTCTCACCCATGCATTAATAGCTTGTCCAAATTTCGCCATCTTCAATTCAACCTCTTCAAGCTGCCTCTCTTTCCTTTCAAGTTCATGTTTCAGTGACTCCAACTTCTTTTCACACTCTTGCACCAACTTCTGGACCGAACTCAAATACATTTCCTTCTCCTGTATCGCTTTCTCACACGAAACAAGATTCTCTTCTTCCCTCCGAACCTCATCAATGCATTCCCTCACCCTCTCAACAACCAAACGAAACTCCTCAACTTGCTCCTCAACATCCTTCTCTTTCAACTCAAGCATCGAAACCCATCCATCCACCTCCCTCTTTCTCAATTCAACTTTACACCACAAATCCTCCATCAATTTCTTCAGCAAACAAAACTCCCTCTCTCTCAACTCCATCTTCTCCCCCAAATCGCATTCCGTAACCAATTTCAGCTCCCTCTTTTTCACATCAATCTCATGATTCAACTTCTTCACTTCCTCACACCCCTCCTTCACCTGATTTCGAATCGAAACATACTCCCTCTCCTTCTCCCTAACCAATCCCCCAACCTCCTCAAACCTCTTCTCCTTAACCCCAAGCTCCTCTCTATACTCCTCAATCAAAACCCTAACCGACTCCAACTCACTCCCACCTTCTCCAAACTTCAACTCCTTCGCCTCCAGCTCCTTCTCCCGAACCCCGATCTCCACCAACCGGGTCCGGAGCCCCTCCCGGGTCGAATCAAGCTCCTTCTCCAGCTCCTTCCACAATTTCCTCACCTTCCTCTGTTTCATCTCCGATTTTTTCAGCTCCGACGCGATCTCCTCCATTTTCAAAACCCTAACAGAACGAATTCGACCGAAATCAGCAAACCCTAGACCTTACAGAGCTCAAAACCGTACTCGATCTTAGTTTATTTCGAGAAAAAAATCGAAAGCGAAAATTGAGAGAGAAGGCGGATGACGTCATACCTGAGTGTGTTGCTGAGAAATGGAGTGAGTGAGTTTGTTTTGGTTTCAGCGGGTACTTGAGATTTTTATGAGGTTATTCAAATGGTCTTCCAGATTTTTAGAAACTGATGCGGACCGTTGGATTCAAAAGTATGTAAGAGTGACGGATAGGATTGGGGAGAAGAGCATTGCTCAAACAGAGGTAGGCAAAGTAGTGGATCATATTGCTAGGCTTCTCGAGGAAGCTATTAGGCTATTAGCTCTAGACTCGACAGCTGTCCAACTTTTCCCGCCAAAACCCATTTAGAGTTTTACTTTTACTGGATTAAAACTTACCTTCCTCACTTTTTTTTATTTTTTTTTTGTTCATAGAGAATTTACCCTCCTTAGGTATTTACGTTTTGTTAGATGTCAAACTTAGAGAGTTAGACAACATTTCATTTAGATTTAAAAACTTAGAGTTACGGATAATCTAGATATATCAAACTTTAAAGAGTTAGAGTTTTTTTATTTTTTTTTATTTTTTTTACAATAGAGAGTTAGATAAAGTTACGAATAAAAGTACATCTGATTATAACAGAGTCTTCAGTTTTGACACTGTTAGTACATCGTAGAACATCGGTCATACTCGCCTAAGAAGACACGTATTGCCGCATAAAATGAGTTTGGGCATTCACTTGTCTTTAATCCACTTGACCGCTCCACTCTCTTCTTTCCCAAATCTCAATTATCTCACCCTTGGAATCTTTCCCAAAACCCAAGAAACCATTACATACCCAATGCAATAATCATGCAATAATCATGATCCATTTGGACTTCATCAAGCCAATTAACATATACATAAAAGAGATTAAGGAAACGTGCTCATATATAATCATCAAAAACCAAAGTCATACACTTAACATGA
This sequence comes from Fragaria iinumae, assembly GCA_009720345.1. Lineage (NCBI taxonomy): Eukaryota > Viridiplantae > Streptophyta > Magnoliopsida > Rosales > Rosaceae > Fragaria > Fragaria iinumae. The sequence continues at coordinate 2,183,136 of CM019122.1, read as the reverse complement.
ACGAAACCAAAACTTATTGTGTCGGCAACAGGGGATTTGAGAAAGTCGAAGAAGCCGTCACCATTTTCAGTGTCAATCAAGGTTTTACCAAGATACCACTCAGTTTGTTGCATTCTGCAAGGTAGTTTAGCATGAGAATTACAGGATATAGACGGGTAAAAACCTGTGGGACGGAGATTAGAATTACCCAGTTGCTTTCGTCACTTCAGGCATGTTACCACGAGCACAGAATAAGTACAAAGTTTCGGAAGATTTTATAGACCAACATATAAATCTTTCAAATACTAGTCCCTTCCCACCTGATAACCAATAACATAGAGAAGACAGTAAAAAAAAAAAACTGTAACTTACCCATTGTTGGTTATCAACATCAAGGAAAAAATTGAGATTTGATTACTATGTTTTGAAGAAACTAGGACGCAAATGATACTCACGGGAATTCTTAAACAACTTTGAGACCAATAATTGAAACAAAAGAAACTTCCTCGTAGGCTAAGACAAGAAATTGTAACCCTAAAACAATTCAAACAAAAAGCAGGAGAAACGACTCAAATTTGGTGAGCCATAAATCTTGGGAGAAAAAGAAAAAATCACAGAAGTGATTGAAGAGAATAAAACTTTGATGTAGATAAAGGTGTGAGAGACGTTATATTACCCTAGATGAATGATACTCATGCGATCATCCATATAGTCCTGGGAGAGGCAAGAAAAGGCAAAACCCTAGATTGAGAAATGGGTGGAAACAATAAAGGAAAATATAAAACCCTAGATTAATAAGATACCTTTTTATATTACCTATGGCCCCGTTTATTTGGCAGGAAACCATGATATGAAAAAAGAATTAATTTGATTTTCCATTTCATTAGGTTGATTGGTTATAAATAGAGACCGGAAAGGAAACAAAAAAAAAGATGAGACTGGAAAATAAGGCACTACAAAAATTAAGCTTCCCACTAGAAGAATGTTTGCCTAGCAAAAAGAGTAAAACTGGGGAACATGTGCCAAATAATGATGAAACCAACTGTAAACACGAAAATATCTGCAACAAATAACAGAACAACACGTGTACAAAGAATAATTTAATTTAATCAAATGCGAATGCGGGTTACAATCTTTGTGAATTCCTCTGATTCTATCTCCGAATATAGGTTTAACTCAAGGGTGACAAGCACTTATTCCTGAGGGTTACGCGGGTTGATCACGTAACGGGTATTTGGGATTTGGATTTGGGTTTAGTAAAGAACTGGCTATTTGGGGAGCTTGATAGTTCTTCAAGGATTTAGTGAAGAACTGGCTATCTGGCGAGCTTGATAGTTCTTCAAGGATTTAGTGAAAAACTGGCTATCTGGGGAGCTTGATAGTTCTTCAGGGATTTTGGAGAGACTTCTGAGCTCGCGGAGGGATTTCTCTCTCTCTAGTTCGATGCTTTGTTTATGCTCCCTTCTCTAGGTATGAGAGGGGGTATTTATAGTGTTAACATGCCTCCACTTAAGGCATGTAATGAAGATTCTGAATCAATAATATTTCCTTAATCGAATCAATGAATCTTGACTGATTTACTTGCCGATTTTAACATAATCAAATCAATCAAATCTTGAGATTTAGATATGCCCAGATCGCTTTGGATTGAATGTTCTGTTTAGTGAAGGTATCCCGCGAGGAAGCTTGATTTCCAAGCAAGCGGTGATTTCTAATCCCACTTCGCGGACGACTTCTCTTGGACGTACATCCCCGCATGCATGCGAACTCTGTCGTCTAGCTCCTTCGCGAGGTTCGCCCTTACGCGGGGCCATCTCGCCTCGCCTTTATGTTAATCTACGCGCGTGGAGCCATCTCGCCTCGCGAAGTCTATTTCGCCTCGCGGAGTTAATTTCACCTCGCCAAGCCTAGCTCGCCTCGCGAAGTCAAAGTCACCTCGCGGAGTCAATTTCACCTCGCCAAGCCTAGCTCGCCTCGCGAAGTCCAGGTCACCTCGCGGAGTCAATTTCACCTCGCCAAGCCTAGCTCGCCTTGCGAAGTCCATTTCGCCTCGCGAAGTCAAGGTCACCTCGCGAAGTCCATTTTGCCTCGAAGAGTCAAGTTCACCTCACAAAGTCTAGCTCATCAATCGACACTTGACAATTGATTTCAATCGGGATTTAAGGTTTTATTGTCGGCCGATCATTTCCATGTTGCCACGTGTTATTTCCGACGACTTTCCAATTTTGTTGACTCACGAGCCAAGTATTTTCTTGGATTATTCAACGACTATTATTATCGTTAAATTTTATATGTCTACAAATGCCCCCACTTCAAGGTGCGTCATAGCCATGATGTCGTCATGTGCCAGAGGCGCGACTTGAAGTCTATGTTTAATGGGTTAATTTTGTGGGAGTTCCTGAATTTATAGGGATTCCTAATTTTGTAAGGATTCCCTATTTTCTTGTAGAGATTCCTTGAATTTATATAATACCCGAATTTTGTTGGGATTCCTTAATTCGCAAGGATTCCTGAGAATTTGATTTGGTAAAGTTTTCACGTAGTGGGTGGAAACCTTTGATGTATTTCTTTCTTGATTTGCTTGATTCTCCATACTTTTCCAGTTTCAATGAGGAAATACTGCACTATAAATTAGAGCTTCCGGTTGAACATTATTCATCACAAAGTTACAACCATCTCGCTGTGAGATCAGCGGTATACTCTCCCTCCTTTTGATTTGATTGCTATGGCGCAGAGTCATATAATTGGCTGACCCCTCTTTTTTTTTTTTTTTTAATCTTGTATGTGTAGATCGCGAGGTATTTTTGAGTTGTTAATAACAGCAGAAACCTTACTCGGCGAGGCGCAGCAGTATCTTAAGGCATCGAGGTGCAGCATGATCTTAAGGCAGTGAGGTGCAGCAGGATCTTAAGGCAGCAAGGTGCAGCAGGGGTTTTAAGGCAGCGAAGTGCAGCAAGATTTTAAGGCAGCGAAGCACAAAAAAAAAATTTAACAAGTCAAAAAATTTTTTGGTGCAGACGTACACTACTTCGCATGGCAACTTTCAAAAATTTCAAGAAAGGCACAATCACTATCCTTGAAGATACTAACGACGTTCAAAGAGATGGCACCACCTTGTGTACCTATCCTTCATTGACTGGGCCGCGCGCCCTCGAGCCTCCCTCGTACGATGGTTCAGGTCATATTCCTCGGTGGTCTTTCCAACAATCACGTCAGCTGGCCACCTTTCAATCAGCCAAGTCCACCAGTGAGAAGCGAAGCGCAGATGTATGGATGTTGAAATCTGCCCATCATGACCATAATGTTCTTCAAACACCGTTCGTGCTTCTCAGCGACCGTACGTGTAATGGTTCAGTGCAATGGAGAGGGTTTCGTGCCAACGGAGCCTTCTCCTACACGGAACGTTACTGGGAGTGGTTAGAAGACATCTTAAGCCGAAGCAGAGATCTCATCCACAAAGCCGGCCTCTACCAAGCGGTGTTTGCATCGCTCTTCAGCTATGATTGTGTTGTATCTGTGATGCGGGACTTCTGTGAGTATTGGTGCCCTAACACGAATACTCTTCACACATCGTGTGGCGAGATGTCTATTTCTTTGAGGGATTTGACATATATTTGTGGTTTTCCCATAACTGGGAGGTTCTACGATGAAGTTGTTCCATCCATCGAAGAATTTTTAGTCAAGAGTAAAGGTGGTGAGCCAATCATTCCCAAGAGTTGCAGGTTTTTATTTCTTGCGTACCACAAGCTTTGCAAGGACAATAAAGGACAAAAAGTGAAGATCGCGTCGTGGATACAATACTGGTACAAAGGAAGTTTGAGATACAAGAGACCGCCCGCCAAAAGTGTACGGAACAAGAAAGATGCACCTCAGAACGCGTACAACCCGTCTGGTGAAATCCACGAGGTTCAAGCCCGGACTGATGACGACTCCGCACCGTTCGATGACTTGGGAGTGGATGATGAAGACATGGAGTCTACTTACTTGGCGGCATTTTATGCGTGTTGGTTGTGTCTATTCGTCTTTCCTATGGACGACACAGGCTTGATCCGACCTAGCGTGTTTAAAGTTGCCAGCAAAATGTCCCAAGGCTATCAATTTTGTCTAGCTATACCTGTGTTGGCCAATATTTATCAAGGCTTGAACGAGATTTCTGCTTTCAAGGACCCAGGGAACTGTTCGGCTACATTACCCTTTCACTATGTGTATACGTGGTTGGCAGAGTATTTCGGCACCCATTTTTATTCTCCTCTTCCTGACAACTTTAAACCGCGCATGGTTCACTTTTCAGGGGCATTTTCGGCCTAGCACTTTGGAGACACACAAGCTCGTTCTTTATTCAACGAGTGTGGTAATGTGGGGATGGACATCCTAGCCATAGTCCCTAAAGAACGCAGAGTGATCTTTGACCGTGAGAATGTTAAACGTTCAGACATTGTCTACCTCACCTGCCTTCGATCTGGATTTCTTACTCTTAGGCAGGACAACCGGCGAGTCGTTCAACCTTACAGTCCTTACCGTTTCAGCCGTCAGTTTGGCTATGTTCAAGATGTTCCAGGAAGTCTTCAAAAAGACATTCGAACGGGCGCATTATCCTTGACGTACCGGCATTGGGAAAGCTTTACCAAACATGAGACAGGGAGCACAGTGACGTTGCCTCCTGAGAGTGTTCTAACAGAGTACATGGTGACTCGTGATTATGTTGAATGGTGGTCCAAGGTGTATCGTTCCATGCCCAAGATGACTAGAGCAACAATGCTTGGGTCACCACACAAGCCTTTAAAAATGAAAGAAGACAAGGTTGCTTCTCGCGTGGTACCGCCCCGCCAGAAAGTGGTTCCCCGCGAGATACCATTTCAGCAGGAAGTGGTTCCCCGCGAGATGCCGTTTCGATAGGAAGTGGTTCCCCGCGAGATGCCGTCTCGCCAGAGAGTGGTTCCTCGCGAGATGCCATCTCGCCAGAGAGTGGTTCCCCGCGAGATTGAACTTGACAATAATCTTCACGCATCTTCTACCAAGACGTTGCCCCCAAGTAGCAATTCTCCTAATGAACCGCACCAAGCTTTAGAAGGTTATGGGGACTCATCTGATCATCATCTGGCCCAGAGTCACCTTAAGTTGAAGGGGACAAAAACTCAAGCAAAAAGACTTAGTGGGAGTAGTAACAGTTCCAGGGACGTGAACTTCAAGCGTCGAAGGATTGAACCCGACCTTGGCTGCGTTTATTTCAATCCTGACGATGAGTTTCTCCTTAATAGAAATTTTCTTGGCGAAGTTCCTGGTCCCTCGAAACAAAGTCCAAATCATGTCGAGGTATGTTCGCCACCATCACCATGTATTTATTTTTATTTTTACATTATATGCATGATCTGAACTCATTTCCTTTACCTTCTTGTTTTCAGCTAGAAGGACTCCCACTTTTTGAACATGAAGCTTGTTCGAAAGAGGTTGGCGTCCTTTCAACAGAACCAATGAAGACCGACTCTTTTCAAGAAGACGATGCATGCAAACAAAACGACTCGCAACAAGTTAATCTTGAAGATATTTCGGTGAATCCTCCGAGGCTTTTAAGCAATATGGCATTCTCCGAAGTCACCCGCGGTGAAGTTGATGTTATGGACACTAACCAAGGGCTCCGAAAGATTCGTATGCAAGCTGCCACTCTAATTTGTGAACAAATTGAAGACGTCATCACGAAGCACTCATCAAGAACCATTCTTTCTAAAAAGAAAGACCTTGACGAGATGGTGGCCGAACTTCAGTGCTATGGGTTTGATCCTTCGCCAGTAAAAGACAAGGTAGAAAACTTGATGACTTGTGCTACTTAGTATAACGTGGCAAGGTTTGTATGCACGCATAAAGCTACTCCAGGCACATGTGATCAACGTTTGCCTTATATGGAGGCTGAAATTGCAAAGTCGGTCGAACTTCGTCAAACTGACTTTGGTCAACGTCAAACTATGATTGAGTCCTTGGATAACTTGAAGGAAGAGCAACAGAAGTTAGAGCAGAAAATAGCCTCCCTAGATGTGAGCCTTCTACTTCATGACAAAAGGCTTGCCGATTTAGAGAAACAGAAAATCCAAATCAAAGAGACTCCAGAATTGACTGCTGAAGAACTTGAGGAAGCAAAGAGGTTCCGAGATGATTTTGAAAAGCAATGCAACATCTTCAAAGGCCTATCTTGGATGTGAAGGGTCCATCATTGTTTAGTAACTTATGATTTATTCTCTTTTTCTTTTGCGCATGTAATAAGTCATTTTGACAATAGAACTCATTATGCAATAAAAAAAAGATTTTTTTTTTGTTGTGACTGAACTTAAGAATATAATTCTCAAGCTGTCTACGTATCCTTCCAAAGAAAGAATCAAGTCATAATGTAGTTCAAGGATGAGGATTTAGAACCTTTTTTTTTTTTGAGGTGCCTTATGCAGTTTAGCTCATGCAGGCTAGGAGTATTTTTGTCATTTGCAGTTTAAGCTCGTGCAGACAAGGAGCATTTTTGTCATTTGCAGTTTAAGCTCGTGCAGACAAGGATCATTTTTGTCATTCGCAGTTTATGCTCGTGCGGACAAGGAGCGGTCTTTACTTGTTTCAAGCATAGTATTTCTTCAAGAACTTGTCGTTGATTGGGCCAATTCTCAAACCGTCTTCAACCACGATTTTATAAGCTCTGTTGGTGTAGACTTCGCTGACGACATAAGGGTCATCCCACTTTGATTTGAACTTGGGACCGGTCTTGTGTGTCATGATGATGGGTCTGCGTACAACAAGGACCAAGTCACCGATTTGAAAGGATCGAGGCCGAACTCCTTTGTTGAATGCACGCGACATCCGGGCTTGGTAGCATTCTAAATGTTGTTGCGCATCGAGCCTCTTCTCGTCTAAAGCTTCCAACTCTTGAAGTCGTAGCTTGATATTTTCTTCATTTGTGAGGCCTTCTTGCAAAGCAATCCTCAATGAGGGAATTTGCTTCTCTAATGGCAAGACGACTTCCACACCATATACCAGAGAATAAGGTGTGGCATTTGTGGCAGTTCGGTATGTCGTTCTATATGCCCACAATGCTTCGCCCATCTTCTCATGCCAATCTCTTTGTGACTTGCTGACGGTCTTCTTTAAGATGTTGCAGAGCGTTTTATTAAATGCCTCCGCCAAACCATTAGCTGGTGCATTGTACATCGACGAAAAGTGTAGCTTGAAGTGATATTTTTCGCTAAGTTTCTGCATAGCACTATTTGAGAAGTACTTGGCGTTATCTGTAATGATGCAACGTGGCACACCATATCTTTGGATGATACATGTCTTGATGAAGTTTACGACGGTTTCTTTCTTTATCTCTTTAAGCGGTACCGCCTCTGACCACTTTGAGAAGGAATCCGTGGCTGCCAAAATGTATATGTAGCCTCCAGAAGATTTCGGGTTTATGGGTCCCACAGCGTCTATCCCCCAGACATCAAACGGGTGTGAAGCGATCGTAGGATGCAGTAGCTCAGGCAGTTGATGGATAAAGTTTGCGTGGAATTGACAGGCTTGACATTTCTGTGCGTACTCCATGCAATCCTTGACCATTGTGGGCCAGTAGTAACCCATTCGCCTTACTTGAAAATGTAATTTAGGGCCTGATTGATGAGCTCCACATATTCCGGAATGGACCTCTTCCATGACTTTGGACGCCTCTTCTTTTCCCAAACACCTAAGGAGTAACCCGTCAAATGATCTTCGATAAAAAGTCTCCTTGTAGTAGAAAAAGCGCGGGGCTCTTCGTTTGATATCTGTTCGCTGTTTTAGATCGTGAGGCAATTTATTATGCACAATGTAGTCGATCAAAGGATGCCTCCAATCTTCGACGTCAATAACATAGGCGGAGACCACATTGAAATTTTCGCACAATGGGACAATCCCTGTTGAGACAACCCATCGTTGGCAAATTGAAAGGTCCACAATTTCATCATTTGATAATGCCAAAGTTGCTGCTAGGTTGGCCAAGGCATCCGCCATCTGGTTTTCTTTCCTTGGCACATGTTCTAGTGTAACAACATCGAAACCCGTCAAGAGTTATGTAGCGAGACGGAAATAAGGAACCAAATCCTCTTTCCTGACTTCGTAATTAGTTAGTAGTTGATCAATTACTAGCTTTGAATCCCCGTACACTTCTAGATTTGCAATTTGCATTTCTAAGGCCATTTGCAATCCCATGATGAGAGCTTGGTATTCCGCAACATTGTTGGAACACAATTCACCGAGAGTGAAGGCATATGGAAATATTTGCTTTTGTCGGGTGACGAAGACAACGCCGGCCCCTGCTCCGTCTACTCTTGAAGACCCATCAAAGAACATCTTCCAAGTAGGGAGAATTTCTGCAAGAAAGACTTCTTCATCCGGCAAGTCATCTAAAATTTCCCAATCTGCGGGGATTGGGTGATCCGCTAGAAAGTCAGCCACAACTTGGCCTTTGACCGCCTTGGCAGGTACATAGACGATGTCATGTTGATTGAGTAGCATAGCCCATTTTGCCATTCATCCTGATATGACCGGTTTAGACATGACAAACTTGACTGGGTCAGCTCGGGCTACCAAATGCATTGTGTAAGCTTGCATATAATGCCTCAACTTTTGGATGGAAAAGATGAGAGCGAGACATGTCTTCTCTATTGGAGAGTAATTTAATTCTGCTCCTGTGAGAGTTCGACTTAAATAGTACAAGGCCATCTCCCTTTTTTCCTCGTTTTCTTGTGCTAGAAGTGCTCCAAGTGATCTTTCTTGAGCTGCGATGTAAAGGGTAAGAGGTTTCCCAGGAATGGGTGCACCCAACATCAGAGCGTTAGCCAAGTACTTTTTAATGCTTTCGAAAGCATTGTGACATGCTTCATCCCACACGAAAGGCACATTCTTCTTCATGAGTCGACTAAAAGGTTGACAACGACCTGCAAGGTTTGAGATGAACCGCCTGATAAACGCGAGTTTTCTTTGGAGACTTCTCAATTCTTTTAAATTCATTGGCTCTAGCATTTCTTGAATGACCTTAATCTTTGATTGATCTACTTCAATGCCCCGATGTTTCACGATGAATCCAAGGAACTTGCCTGAACTCACACCAAAAGCGCACTTGAATGGGTTCATTTTGAGTTGGTACTCGCGTTGCCTATTGAATACTTTTCGTAGGTCTTGCAAGTGGTCACTCCTTTTTCTTGACTTGACAACCAAATCATCAACATAACATTCAACGTACTTGTGAAGCATGTCTCCAAAGATTTTCTGCATGGCACGTTGGTATGTTGCACCAGCATTCTTTAATCCAAATGGCATGACTTTGTAACAGTAAATGCCTTTGGGAGTGCAAAATGCAGTTAACTCCTCGTCTTCTAGCGCCATCTTTATTTGGTTGTAGCCAGACGATCCATCCATGAAAGACAAAGCTTCATGACCTGTGGTTGCATCCACCATGAGTTCGATGATAGGCAAAGGGAAATCATCTTTCGAACATGCATCATTCAAGTCGCGAACGGACATGCATCATTCAAGTCTTGAAAGTCTACGCACACACGCATTTGTCCATTCTTCTTTTCAACTGGGACAATGTTTGAGATCCACTTGGGATATTGGACTTCTCGGATGAAGCCTTCAGTGATCAACTTGTCAACCTCTTCTTCAATTTGAGTTTGAACCTCCGTTCGAAAACGTCGTGTCAGCTGTTTGATGGGTCGAGCCCCCGGTTTAACAGCTAATCGATGAACTGCTACTTTAGGGTCAAGACCGGGCATTTCTGTGTAGGTCCAAGCGAAGACATCCCTGTATTCAAGCAACAAGTCATAATACTCTTTCTCCTCTTGGGGACTTAGTGATGCGCTTACAAATATCGGTCTTGGGTCTTCCTCCGACCCCAGATTGATTTTCTTAAGTTCATCGACCGTAGATTTCACCCCATCTTCAAGTTCTGAAGGAGCTGCCTCTACTTCATATTCGAAGCCTTCATGGTCGTCCTCTTCATAAGCTTCTACCTCTGCTACGGTGATGTGATAAGCACATTGAATAACATCATCCTCATCGCCGCTAGCATCGTCGCCTTCTTTATCTTGACCAGTGAGTATGAAGGTATGTTGCCTCACTTTAAGTTGGTCAGTTGAATTCACCTCTAGCACACAACGTCTTTTCATGCGTGATGGGATGAGACTTTGGATTTCTTTATGTCCCGATTGGCCGACTTCTTCTTTTCTTTTTCTATCTTGTTCTATAGGAGCTTGGATCCTTTCAAGTGCCGACTTTCGAGGAGTTGGCTTTATTTGTTTATTTTCTTCATATGAAGATGACAACCTTTTGAACACAGAAGTTCGTGTAGCTGTGGTGTCAAGACGATTGAAGACGGGGCTTCGACTTGTTGACTTATCAACACGTTCAAACACCAAAACTCGGCTTGTTGATTTAGTAGAAGTACTTTGAGAACTTGGGCAGATGCGATCGAACGCTGAAGTGCGAGAAACAGATTGGATTTGTGGAATCTCATCTTCTACCTCTTCGACGCTTATATACTGCATGCTTGCCTTCTCCGCCTTCCTTCTGCCTGAGATTTTGATCGGCTTGCTCGGGGTAAAACCAAGACCTGTTTTAACCGAATCACTTGTTTTTCCCTGTTCTTTTAGCTTCCTTTGAAACTCATTGAGCTCATGAGCTTTCTTACTGATGGCTTGATCATCCTCTTTACTCGACGAACCGAAGTCGAATCCAGCCTTTGCCAATAATTTGTAAGCATTGGGGTCAAACCCTTCATTTGTTCTTTTCTCGAGTAAATGCCCGTGCTCTACCCTTCCTTGGATTGGTTTGACAAATCCTTTCAATGGTTGCTTGGTAGGAGTTTGGTCATTTAAATTTGTCAATGGCAATATTGATGCTTCCTTCAATAATTTTATGTCCTCTTCACTCAATTTCCGAGGACTCACTTGCCGCTTTGTTCCCGCAAATGGAGACTCTCCTTCCTTGCACTTGGACTTTGGCACATATCGAAGAATTGGGACAATTGGACTGGACTTGTCTGATGTCATAATTTGGGATGGAGACTTGTGTGACTCTTCATTCCCCTTGCCCTTTGCTTCAACTTCTTTCCTTGTTGCCATTGTAGCCTTCCCTGTTGAGGGTATTTTGACCGGAAGAACTTCTATTACCGATTCTTCATCTGAATAGAACTTGGAATCTGCGAAGTAAGACTCAGCTTCGATGAATGGCTTGGTATCACCTATCATTGTTTTCACACCTCCGCGGTAGAACTTGAAGCATTGATGCAGAGTTGAAGGCACGACATCATTTTCATGAATCCATGGTTGCCTTGACAATATGTTGTATGAAGTCTTTGCATCGATCAAGTGGAACAAAGTGTGTGACTCTAATTCGCCAATAACCATGTCTAGTCGAATCATGCCTATTGCTCTTTGCTCTCCTTGGTTAAAACCCTGGATCATGAGACGACTTTTAGATAACTCGTCGATATTGATGCCGAGTCGAGACATTGTTGATTTTGGCATAATGTTCACAGCAGACCTTCCATCTACAAGCATGCGGTTTAACTTTTGCTCTCGCATGTAACCTGTCACAAAAAGAGGTCGATTGTGTGGTTTTGAACCCAATTGCAAATCTTCATCCGTGAAGTGAATGGCATCGCAACATGCTACGCATGCCGCACACTCATTGATGTTCGAAGAATGCTGGCCTTCATCAAGCAACAACTGGACCAACGCACGTCTCGCCGATTTGGAAAGTTGCGACAGGTTAGAGAGGCTAAATTTTAGAGGCAAATCTTCCAATTGTCTCAGCACTTTAGTTTCTTCCACCTTCTCAGCATCTTTGGAACCACCTTCAAAACTGGTTGTCATTGAATTAGCTCTCAAACTCATTCGCATCCTAGGCATGCATCTTGCTAGCGGATTTTGATTGAGGTACTTTTGTACACAAGGAGTGAATTTCTCCTTTATACACCTTGTCTCGTTCCTCATAAGGCATTGACGACTCCCATGTGGTCGTTTATGATCTTGTTGCGAGAGTGGTGAACTTGACAACACACCTTTGTGCGCTTTTCGCCGAGTGACAAGTATCCATCCCTTGCCATCGTCACATGGGGCAGCTTCAGGAGCGAGGTTTATTTGCTGGATTGGCTTCACTTCTTCTAACTTTTTATCATCGCCCGTTTCTTTTGAGAAATGGCATGGCGCCTTCATTGGCATGGAAGGTACTTGAACCGGCTCAAAATACCCAAATGAAATGGTAGTGCAATTGACCGCAGCAACCTCATCGACATCCAGCTCGATTTTTCCTTGCTTGGCAAGCTTCATGATTAAATCCTTCAAAACAAAGCACTTCTCAACTAGGTGGTTGACGAGGCGATGAAACTTGCAATACTTCGGATCATTGACCCGATGCATTTCTTCTGGACATTTGCACTCTAGAAGTTCTATCACCTTGTTCTCAAGCAAATCCTCCAACATGCCTGCCACGTCGGAATCTGGGAATGGGTAAGTCTTTTTCTCCCACTTAGTCAATGAATGCTTCTTCCTCCCGTAGGCTTAAGTCGGTTCTACTCTCTTAACCTCCTTCTTGTCTCGTGTGGAGATTTTGATTGGAGCAACACTTACAGTCATCGACTCCTTTGTAGATCTTTTCACGACCTTGTCAACTTTGCTGCTGAAAGCTTTATCTTTTCGTTGATCATTGACAAATTCCTTCTTACCCTTGTGGCTAGCTATGCTTAACTCCATATCACGTGCTCGCGTAGCTAGTTCTTCAAAGGATCGAGGCTTGATGCCTTGGAGAATGTATAACAAATCGAAATGCATGCCTTGGATACACATTTCTACTGCAGACGTCTTTGACAAGCGGTCTTTACAATCAAGGCTGAGAGAGCGCCACCTGTTGATGAAGTCGATAGCTGGTTCGTCTCTCCATTGTTTTGTGTTGGTGAGTTCCATCATGCCCACAGTTCGCCTTGTAATGTAGAAGCGGTTTAAGAATTCACGTTCCATTTGGTCCCAACTATCGATGGACTCGGGCTCTAAGTCCGTGTATGAAGTGAGCAACATGTTGCTTTGGATTGCCCTTCCCTTCGAATTGCTGGAACTTCGACGGCTGGTATCCCAACGGCATCCTTAGTCCATTAATTCTTTTGGTGTAAGGTTTGGAGTAGGTGAGAGAATCACGAGAAGGACCTCCATATTGAGCTCTGATGGAGTTGGTGATGATGTCTTGCAATTGCTGAAAGGACATTGATCCAAGCGAGCCATCATCTTCCTTGTCATTGCTCTTGGAGTTCTCGCCTACTTTGTCCTTCTTTTCTTCATCTTGACTTTCAAGCCTGTTATAAAGCTTGGCAATTTGCAGGTCCTTTTCTTCCACCGTTTTGGTGAGCTTCTGAACCACTCTCATCAAATTGGCTATTTGCTCTTCAATTGTGGATGCTCCTGTCACCATGACTTGCATAGGGATAGGTTGTGATGAATAGTCCGTCGGCAGGCCATACGTGTTGTCTTCATCACCATTTGGGCTTCCATCGTATGAAGCCGTGCTTGATTCATCATCCGTGGCAGGTGAGAATGATCGCTCCCTTGATTTGTTTGGAGTTTCCTTCTCTTCACTTCGCGAGGCGCGCTTGTCTTCACTTCGCGAGGCATGCTTGTCCGCGAGATTCGCCAAGGTGATGACTGGTTCACGAGGGTTGGAAGGCAAAGCCACAAATGTTGTGGGTTGATTCCTCGCCATGCTACGGGTGACATGACCAGAGGGCTCGATGTTTGACCTCGCGGTCATTGGTTTAGACTTCTTCGTCGAGATGGCTTGAGTGCTCTTGGAGGCCATTACTTCGAACGGATTTCTTGCGGACAAGGAGATGAGAGGCAAAGTTGTCCCACTGGGCGTGCCACTTTTGTAAACACGAAAATATCTGCAAAAAATAACAAAACAACACGTGTACAAAGAATAATTTAATTTAATCAAATGCGAATGCGGGTTACAATCTTTGTGAATTCCTCTGATTCTATCTCCAAATATATGTTTAACTCAAGGGTGACAAGCACTTGTTCTTGAGGGTTACGCGGGTTGATCACGTAACGGGTATTTGAGATTTGGATTTGAGTTTAGTAAAGAACTGGCTATCTGGGGAGCTTGATAGTTCTTCAAGGATTTAGTGAAAAACTGGCTATCTGGGGAGCTTGATAGTTCTTCAGGGATTTTGAGGAGACTTTTGAGCTCGCGGAGGGATTTCTCTCTCTCTAGTTCGCTGCTTTGTTTATGCTCCCTTCTCTAGGTATGAGAGGGGGTATTTATAGTGTTAACATGCCTCCACTTAAGGCATGTAATGAAGATTCTGAATCAATAATATTTCCTTAATTGAATCAATGAATCTTGACTGATTTACTTGCCGATTTTAACATAATCAAATCAATCAAATCTTGAGATTTAGATATGCCCAGATCGCTTTGGATTGAATGTCCTGTTTTGAGCAAGATCCTTACGCTATCTCGCGGATATGGAAGGTATCCCGCGAGAAAGCTTGATTTCCAAGCAAGCGGTGATTTCTAATCCCACTTCGCGGACGACTTCTCTTGGACGTACATCCCCGCATGCATGCGAACTCTGTCGTCTAGCTCCTTCGCGAGGTTCGCCCTTACGCTGGGCCATCTCGCCTCGCCTTTATGTTAATCTACGCGCACGGAGCCATCTCGCCTCGCGAAGTCAAGTTCACCTTGCGAAGTCTATTTCGCCTCGCGGAGTCAATTTCACCTCGCCAAGCCTAGCTCGCCTCGCGAAGTCCATTTCGTCTCGCGAAGTCCATTTCGTCTCGCGAAGTCAAGGTCACCTCGCGGAGTCAATTTGACCTCGCCAAGCCTAGCTCGCCTTGCGAAGTCCATTTCGCCTCGCGAAGTCAAGGTCACCTCCCGAAGTCCATTTCGCCTCGCAGAGTCAAGTTCATCTCGCGAAGTCTAGCTCATCAATCGACACTTGACAATTGATTTCAATCGGGATTTAAGGTTTTATTGTCGGCCGATCATTTCCACGTTGCCACGTGTTATTTCCGACAGCTTTCCAATTTTGTTAACTCACGAGCCACGTATTTTCTTGGATTATTCAACGACTATTATTATCGTTAAATTTTATATGTCTACACCAACTTCAAAGCTAATGTTAATTCTGTGCCAAATGTTGGTGTTGCATCCACACGAGAACTCATTGAGGTTCCTAATCCTCAATTCCATAAGTTTGTGCTTAATGACAAAACGTTGGTAGGTACTTTTAAAGCTAATCAAACATGGGCTCTTTTTGATGGTGAAGCAGATGGCATGCCCAGATACTATGCTTTTGTCAAGGAAGTATTAAACACCCCGGGATTTAAGCTGAAAATCGTCTTGCTGGATGCCAATCCAGATGACCAGGGTGAGATTGATTGGTGCGAAAAGGATTTGCCAGTTGCCTGTGGTAAGTTCAGACTTGGGAGTACCGAAGAAGAAATCGAAAATTATAGAGCGCACCCGGCCGATCTCACCGTCCACTCACCCGTGCCGGCCCCACCCGGTGATCTCACCGGCGATCTCACCGTTAAATTTCCGGGTGCGCGGCGCACCCGGGTGCTCCGAATACGCTCTCAGAAGAAATCACAGATCATCGTATGTTTTCTCATCATTGCAGAAAAGGCAAGGGTGAAGGCTCTTTTCTGGTATATCCTAGGAAGGGAGAAACTTGGGCCATCTACCAGAACTGGGGTATAGGATGGAGTTTGGCCAGAAAAGCATGTGCCCTACACATATGAATTTGTTGAAGTCTTGACAGATTTTGTCGAAGCTGTTGGAATAGGAGTTTGTTATTTGTACCAAGTGAAAGGGTTTGTGAGTTTATTTGAGCAAAAAACCGAGCAGCACGGGGTTGTCATGTTTCAAGTACCACCTCATGAGCTATACAGATTTTCTCATCAGATTCCCTCTTTCAAAATGACTGGTTGTGAAGGACATGGTGTTCCCCTAGGATCCTTTGAGCTTGATCCTGCTTCTTTGCCCACCAGCATTTTTGATGCAAGTGATCCAACTCACCTGGAAATGGATGATAGAAGCAAGAAAACTGAAGCTGATGGTTTGTCTCGTTGAAAGGTTGATTGACTTGATTCTGTAACTGCATGCCCAGCAGCACAGGTATGAAGCAGATGTTGGTTCGGGAGAAGAAATTCAGATACTGAATTTGTAAAATGTATGAAAAGTACAGTTCCATGTAAGGCTCATGAGGGTACCTACCCACTGATGGAGGAATGATTGGTGCACCCTTATTCATCCCAAAATTACTCTGCTAATCTAGTTGCAACCCTTTTGCATTCAACCCTTTCAAAAGAAACAAAAGCGTTCATCTATTCTCTGTTCTAAACTTCTAACCACAAAAGCTCATACTTGATGATTGAATCTCTATTTCCATTGATGTGGTAAAAAAGAATGTTCATTTACAACTTTAGTGAGACTCTCAAATGTTCAAAGAAAGAATAGCTGTAAGACCTTAAGGACCCCATCATTGCCAAAGAGTTCAAAACCACCCAGCTGTATGAGAATCAGAAGCAGAAGGGGTAGTTCGGCTGTTCGACCAATTTGGACTGAAGCAACTTGATACTGTAGAAAACCCAAGAACGATTAGCAACATAATATAAATCAGCTTGACAGGGTCAGTGGAACCTACATCAGACAAAAACATACCTCCACAAGAACGATTCATTGTTAGAGCTAGCTACCACTTGCAATTTTACTCGGACCTTCTCCTCTTGCTTCTGCCTCCCTCTGAGTCGCGTAATTCAAGACTCCGTTTCATGATGTCGGTGGGTCGATTGAGTAAGTTTTTCAAATCTTGCTCGTACAACAATCGGGCTCCACACCTCTTCACACAATTCGGGCATGGAATACGAGGCAAAGCAACATAATACGCGTCGAATGAGACCGTAAAAGAGCAGCTTGTGGTATCCCGGATTTGACCACGAGGCATAAAACACACCCAGAGATGATCTCCCTTCATCTGCCTCATATTTGTTGGACGCAGAGAGTACTCTTCTGAACCATGAATGTCTCTAACACCAATTTCGAACTGATTATACTCAAGAGTGTGAGGTTCTTTCAGATCGGCAAAAACAAGACAAAACACAATGCCCATCCACTCTGATTTACAATTTTTCCGATCCGGAGGCAGCTCCACAGTCAATGAGCCTCCCTCGCTTCGAATATCAAACCACTCTGAGATTCTACTTCCAGGACTTACAATTTCAAATGATGAATGAAAAGGATAGCCTGAGAGAAAGTCCGGAGAGATTCCCTACACCAAAGCAACAATTATGCATGTTCATGAGGATTTAGAAGATACAAAAGACATACAAATATGAGTGATCGATGTAACATACCTGAGCAGCCAATCTCCTTAGCATCCCAAATATTCCATTAGTGAAGCCTTCATTGTCAATCAATCCAAAGCAGTTCACAGTTTTTAAACGAAAGTAGTACAAATTGGAGGATGTGCCCTGCTGTGATGGTTCTGACAACTT
This sequence comes from Fragaria iinumae, assembly GCA_009720345.1. Lineage (NCBI taxonomy): Eukaryota > Viridiplantae > Streptophyta > Magnoliopsida > Rosales > Rosaceae > Fragaria > Fragaria iinumae. Next base: position 2,165,618 of record CM019122.1, on the reverse strand, counting down.
TTTTAAGGAATCACAATCATCTGCCCACACTCCTAAACGACTATTCGATGGGAGATCCGGTAATTGTTGAAGCCTTTTGCACCCCGTCAAATCAATGGTAACAAGCTTAGAAAGGCATTTAATGCTTGCGGGAAGAGTAATAAAATCATTTCCACCAAGAAGCAAGTGACGTAGAGACGGAAAACAGTAGCCAATATCATCGGGGATTACTCCTTGACTAAGATGACAATTAGTTAGATCTAACAACCACAAAGACGGTAAAGCCCTTGAAGATGGCAACAAAGGCTCTAGACTCTTTCTTCTGAATAAAGAGCCAAGCTTACTTCTCATAGACAGTTTCAAACACTCTGTCTCCCCCCTAATTCCTACAAGTTTCTTCAGTTTTGGGCATCCTGACATACGGAGCACTTCAAGCTTTTCCATCCCTTCTCCAAATTCTGGAATCTTTAGTTTTGAGCAGTAGGAAAGGTTGAGCGACTTGAGGGAATCCATTTCAATCTTACTTGGGAAGCTCTTAACGTTTTTGCATCTGTAGAGTGTCAACGACTTAAGTTTTTTGTGCACTGCAATGGATGGATGGACCTCGACTAAACCCTCACAACTTTCAAGATCCAAGTCCTCAAGATCCGGCATACCTGTGAAATCTGGGGTCTTCTTCAAATATTTGGAGACACTAAGATCCATACGTTTCAATTTAGGCAAGTCCTGTACAATGCATGGAACAAATAATTACCTTTGGAAAATTTAAGATTCTATTTTGAAGTAGAAAACATGATCAACATTGTTACCAGTCTTCCATCCCAAAGCTCAACGAGTTGGCTATTCCGCATTTTAAGTTCAGCAAGTAAATTTGGTCTGAAACATGCTGGAAGAGACTTGGAAGGATACCAACTCCATCTGAGTATTATCAAAGAATTTGGGAGGAATTTGGGGCCTGAACTAACTATTAAATTATCAAATTCAAGAAACATAAGTTTGAGCATCTTAGAGAAGCATTCAAAATTCCAGTTTGAATCTGCCTCTTCTAATTCTGATAAGCTCAAGCGGATGCCTTTGATTGCTTCTGTTCCCTGGATATTAATTCACAATAAAGAAAAAGTTAATTCCACACAGGGTCTAATATATATATCATGCTTAAACGAAATGTACTTGTAAATTGGATTATCTATATAACTTCTTACCGTATTAGTCGTGAATACATGAAAGATGTCATTACGATGCAACAAACGGCTGCGAAGACCAGGCTCTTGTGTTTCTAGTCGAACAATTTCCTCTGCCATATCTTGTATCAAACCATGCATCCCAACACTGTTGAACATATCAATAGTCACTAGAGATTTCTCAATGAGAACATCTATCCCATAACGACCACTATGGCCACAGCTATTTAGCAATTCAATAACTTCGGCCTTCGTAATCCCCCTGTGGAAGAATGCAACATCCAAAAAAATGTTTTTCTCCGTGTATTCTAGTGCATCATAACTTATTTTGAGTGAATTAAAAACCTTTGCATCAGAGCCTTTCTTTAGTCTGTCCCAAGCACTTTCCCATGTCTCTAGATCTCTTTTGTACAAAGAACTTCCAACGATTTTAAGAGCTAAGGGAAGCCCTTCCACGTAATCTATGAAACACTTGGACAGCTCTGAAAATCCTTCCTTAGGCAGATCTTTTTTGAAGGCATTCTGACAAAATAGCTCAAGAGCTTCACATTCATTTAGCCCCGACAGCTTAACTGATATTTCTATATCATTCTCAATGAGCACACGTTCATCTCTAGTTGTAACAATGATTCTGCTTCCCTCACCGAACCAAGATTTATCTCCAACCAATTGTTTTAGGTGGTCACAACTATCAACATCATCAACAACAAGAAGAACCTTCTTATTACGCATACATCTTTTAATGAAAATGGTTCCTTCGTAGTCATTAAAAACTTGGGAAACATTTTCCTTCAGGACTGGGAAAAGAACCTGTTTTTGAAGGTTGACTAGCTGACCATTAGACTTCCTCACATCAAGAAACTTAGCCACTTCAAAATCATAGGAAATTCTCTCATACACTAGCTGAGCAAGGGTAGTCTTACCCACTCCACCCATGCCCCAAATTCCTATAAATCGAACATCCTTTTGCTCAAGAGCTAAAAGCAAACCCATTTGCCCAAGTCTAAAATCAATTCCGACTAACTTTTCATCGGAATTGTACAATGTGATCGTGGGACGAACTTTCTCCCACACACGTTTCACAATGTCTTCTATAAGCACACTTTCACATCTAAAACAAAAAAAAAAAAAAAAAAAAAAAAAAAAAAAAAAACATCAAGCTAAGAGTTAATGTAATATATGTATGAAGCACAGAAGCAGAACAATATTGCTAATTGACAACAAAACAAGGGGTGAAGTTGTATTGCTTACTTGTAATTCTTAACATCATATCCAGAGAGATTGGCCACTTTTGTTAAAGCTTGTCTCCACCTCTCCACCTTATTTGGGTCGTTACTGAACTTCACTTCATGCTTAGCAAACGCTTCAACAAAGCTATTCTTTTGATATCGAACGTCAGAGGGATCCACACTAAGGAAAACCGGCAGAATTCTCTTATCTCGGGGGTTCATAGACTCGATGATCTTGGCAAGCTCATCCAAGCACCAAGTGGAAGAAGCATAGTTGGGTGAGATAACAACGATGGCGAGATGAGAATGTTCGATAGCGCTTAATATCTCCGGGGAGATCTCAGATCCTTTTTCAAGCTCTCGATCGTCGATGAAGGTCTTGAATAATTGGGAGAACTGCAGTTTGTTGTATAAATGGGAGATGAAACCCCGGCGGGTGTCTTCACCTCTGAAACTCAAGAAAACGTCGTATTTCCAACGATGAGGTGGTTCAGCCCAAGAAAGAGATGGGGAGGAGGCTCTTTGGGTGCTCAAAGCCATCGGGAAACACCAAGATCAAATATCAAGGTTTAGGAGAGTGGAAGAGGAAATGAAATATAGTCGCAGAAGAGTGAAGGGCCACAAAGTTGTATATAATGGAAGAGAGAGAACGCGTCGCGTAGTAGTAAAAGACTAGCAAGTCTGTCCTATGGATCATATTTCACTCATGCTTGTGTTTATGTGGAACTAAATGAGGTCTGCATTGCTAATTTAATAGCTGACCGCATAGGTTGCCAGAAGGATCAGCAAGTCAATAATCCAGTCTGACCGTCATTACATCTTTTTTGAGATAGATAGGTATCATTTCATATAGCTAAAATAAAAGAAGATATTATGGCATGAACTCTATCTAAGTTTTGTGGTATATGTCAGCTCGCGCGTCTTCATTTACTCATAGAATTTGTCTAGCAGTCTTTGTTTACTTAGAGTTATTATGAGAATGAAGTGTCCCTTAATCAGCCAAACAAATCAAAACACCACAGCAGGTACAATCTAGCTAGCTAGCATCTGATTGGTGTTTTTTTGTCCTGTTGATTTGCACAGTTATCATCACAATGAAAAAGGTCGAAAGAGATCAGACCCATCTTTGGCCTTTCTGGTGCAGGAAGTTCAAATTATGAATTAAACCATATGTGGTGTGTATTTGCTGATTTGCATATATGTGGTGTGTTGCTATATGCTCTTTGTTTATCTGTTGATTTGCAAACACAACCCTTTCATGGCGTATTTCTGTTCTCTGTGTACAAAGTTTTTGTATGAAGAATGTGCAGATTCCCCAGGTGTGTATTTGCTGTTTGAAAGAAAACTCTAATCAAATTCGGAGTGACAAGTGAAAGAGGGAGTTATATTCCCATGTAAACGTTGATATATTCCATTTAATTTTGGTTGCAGTCATTTGTAAGGCCACTGCATAGTCGTTTGTGTTTCTTTAAAGTTGTTCCATCACCTGAGCTTAACTTTAGTAGTTGGTAAGTCGCTTTTTACACTAATCTTTACAGGACAGACTAGATGATGCCCGCGCGTTGCCGCGGTTTGCAATACCGGATATTAACTACCGCAATTCTTTTGTTTAAATCAATGTTGTTGTTGTTCAACAATATAACACATGGATAATCCACAATGACACTGGATAGAGTAGAAGATAGCCGGAAATGTTAGATTTAAAAAAAAAAAAATAGAAATACACATGGTGATACTATTGATATACATAACATATAAAACAAAAGCAGTACATAATACAATACATTGCCCTCCGTACACAATACTGTGTTATAGACACCAATATAATTGAGGGCATAAAAAATAGCTACATGTAGTCTCTTTGGATAGCAAATTGCTTCCCACTGCCAGCCAACACTGGATTGTATCTATAGTTAGAACCAATTGCATCTAACATGCTAGCATCAAAAAGACCACATATACATAGGCATTGCTGAGGAGCTGTCTACACAATTGATAATCAGTATGTAAATAATGGACAACAGATGTTTTAAAACTCATTGAGAGATTATGTAGCTTTTCTAAATCATCAAACTAAAATGTATCAAATTCATGGTGATTTGAGTTTTTTGACTGACCACAATTTGACCCAACTCCTTAAGATGTAACTGAGAAAGCCAGTGTCTCCTGAATAGTCATTTCTACTATATGAAGATCATTTTGATTTATATAAGCTGATGTTCTGAGGAGCAAATTCTGCCATATTGTGCCCATTATGCGTAACTTCCACCGAAGACCTAAGATACATCAATTACCCTATTAGACCAGATATTTACTGAAGAAAATTCATGAACAAAAATGGGCCAAAGTTAACTGTTCTTACTTTTGTATCTTTACCAAGTATTCCTGCAAGAGCCAATAGTGATGTTGTTTTCCTCTTGGGGGATCCAAAAGCAAAGTCATTCTGCAAGAATATATTGAAATAAGAGTTGTTTGATAAGAGCTAGAATCCAAATGCGGGAATCAATAAATGAAAGTGTTACTACACAAATACCATCATCACAGGTTTTGTCATAAGATCTATCACTGCAAAAACATACAACTTCATTGTTATCGAATCCACAACACCTACCACTGCTTGCGCAAACCATCAGCGTGAGGTACATGGTTTTGATCTGGATCTAAATGTTCCGGGCAATGTTTATGCAATGTCTGATCTAACACCAGCATACCAAGTCAAAAGTGATTCATTTTGCATATAAAATCATAAACAGTTCTATTATATTGCCCCAATCAATCAATCACAGTCAACTCAGTGGACAACAAAGATTTATTCAAACCCTCTTTGTTTTTATATACAACCCGTTGTATACACACACACAGCCTAGAACATCTTCATCTGTATGTTTTTACATGTCCATGCCAAACCCTCTTTGTTTTTCTCTTTTTTGATCCAATCTTGATAATTAAGCAGTAGGTAGTTTCTTTTTATCTCTGTGTACCAAACCATGTATGGCTCCAAGTTAATATATAAAAAGAAATGTAAACAATATGTGAATTCAAAGGTTACTGAATGTCTGTGTCTGATGTACATGTGACAGATTAGAAGATGAGCTATTTGTTGATGATGATTGAATCACTAATTGCCAACTTGTAACAATTTTTTTTAGTTTTGTTTTGCTCTTTTTTTTACTTGCTTTTCTTAAAGCTTTTGACCTTAAAAATTCATCTTTGGATTGAATCGGACAGAAAGGCTTTGAATTGAGCATAAATAGAAAAGTGAAGAAATAGGAATCTATTCCATTCTTACCGACTGTTCTGTATCACACACAATAGAACTTGGACTTCAGTTTAGGTTAGAAACATGCAGAGAGATTTCTAAGTTCCTGGATCAATTTTAGGCCTTGATAACAGTTTTGACGCTACTGTATTACAGAACAATGAAAGGAAATCAAGCCGGAATAAGGAAATCATACAACTAAGCAAAACAAAGTAGACAACTTTTTACTTATCATTTGGCTGAATTCTTGAGCTTGTATCTTGATCGTCCCATGGCCTTTCTGGATGATTCTTGAACTCAAAATGCTCTAAGACATCACATGTAGATGTAAAAATCAGTACCTCAATGATAGATACACATTAAGATTACGAAACCATGCCTCAAAAAACTCAATATTGTTTAGTTTTCTGGAAAGGCTGTTTCAAGGTGCCAACTTCTAGAGATCATAACTCATGCTTCATAGCAGTGAGTAGGGCGAACAGACATTAAACCCTTAGAAGGAGGCACAAATGAGCCACGAAAATGCCTCCGAGGAAGCTCTGAAATTTCCAGCTTTTTACTTGTCATTTGGCTGAATTCTTAAGGTTGTATCTTGATCGTCCCATGGCCTTCCTGGATGATTCTTGAAATCAAAATGCTCTATGACATGACATGTAGATGTAAAAATCAGTACCTCAATGATAGATACACATTAAGATTACGAAACCATGCCTCAAAAAACTCAATATAGTTTAGTTTTCTGGAAAGGCTGTTTCAAGGTGCCAACTTCTGGAGCTCATAACTCATGCTTCATAGCAGTGAATGGCATGATTATTTTTCAGATTCGAATTCCAATATCATGGCTCAACAATGGAGTAGGGCGAACAGACATTAAACCCTTGGAAGGAGGCATGAATGAGCCACGAAAATGCCTCAGAGGAAGCCTCTGAAATTTCCAGCTTTTTACTTGTCATTTGGCTGAATTCTTGAGCTTGTATCTTGATCGTCCCATGGCCTTTCTGGATGATTCTTGAACTCAAAATGCTCTATGACATGACATGTAGATGTAAAAATCAGTATCTCAATGATAGATACACATTAAGATTACGAAACCATGCCTCAAAAAACTTAATATAGTTTAGTTTTCTGGAAATGCTGTTTCAAGGTGCCAACTTCTGGAGCTCATAACTCATGCTTCATAGCAGTGAATGGCATGATTATTTTTCGTCTGAATCCATTAGCACAGAAGCCGACCAAGCGAACTACATTGACATGGTGGATATGACCCATTGTTCCCACCTCATTTAGGAATTCTTCTCCATCTCTGTAATTAGTGTTTTTGAGGACTTTAACAGCAACAAACAATTCAGATGAAAGCTTCCCTTTGAAAACAGTTCCATACGCTCCTTCCCCCAATTTATCCTCAAATTGATTCGTAATTCTTTTGATATCTGCATAGGAATATCTACTTGGCTTTAGCGCTTTGTAATCCTCTAGGAATGTTTCAATTTTCAATTGATTCTGTTTTTCCATTTTATCAGAGTGATACACACCATAGATTAGACCCACCGAAATTAATAGAACGATCGTAGTCAGTGTTGCACCTGCATGCAAAAATGTCCTTTAGCTTAACACTGATATTAACTACCGGAATTGCTTTTGTTTGGATAAATTTTTCTGTTGTTTGGTATGCCAATGAATGTAGCAATATGATGTAGACATTGCATAGTAAACACAGACACACACACAGCATGGAGACATGGTGAAAAATGGAAATGTCAGATTACAAAAAATTCATTAACTTGGCGTCTAATACAATACACATGACTTATCAAACAAAAACATCACATTGTAGTATTATACAGTACATTGCTCTCTGTGGACAACACTGTGTCAGACACACCAAAATAACTGAGAGCACAAAAAATAAGTCATGTATTGTCATTCTGCACAGCATAACGCTTCCCATTGCTAGTCAAAACAATAGTCGATCTGTAATTAGAACCATGTACGTCTAACCTATTAGCAACTTAGCATCAAAAGAACTATTGCTGGGTAGCGAGCATATATATAACCATTATCCAGAATGAGCACAGAATCCTTAGTCCTCCTTTGTCTTGGACTTAGCTTTGTTTGGTTGACATCTGGTACAGAAACATTTAAATTGAAGCAATAAATATTGACAAAGTTGTTAAAAGATAAACAAAACCAATTAATGCAAGGCATACTACTGCAACATAAATAAATTTTTAGAGAAAACAAATGCACTGATATGGATAGCTTCTTCTCTGCAAATTGAAAGCATATTTTAGACAGAAAATCGATTTGATTGTAAATGAAACTGCTACTAATCGTTGTCAATTGCTAAACATCAGAAGATGGATCATGGGTCATTGAATTCAAAGGGCACCATCGCAACATAAATAAGTTTTGAAATAGAAAAAATAAATGCATATATATATAGATGTATGCAAAACGTACTTTGAGATCCCTTTACTTCCTTGTCCTCTGCAAAGTAAAGAATATATTTTTGTCAGAGATTTCATTTGAACCACACCAGCGCAACATAAATAAGTTCTGAAATAGAAAACAAATGCATGGATATAGATATAAACAACACTCACTTGGAAGCCCCTTTGTTCCCTTCTCCTCTGCAAAGAGAAAGTAAGTTAGTTACAGGAATTTAAAGCAAGGTACACATTTAAAAATGAAAATATGGCCAGAATCGACATTCGGTCTTCATTGTTTGCTAATATCAAATTTTGTACACCTCAATAAAATTGCAGGTTCTCAAGCTCGAACTATGCCCCAAAATTAATGCCAAGCTCAGGCCAAAGCACAGGTTCTTCTGTCACAGAAACATCAAACATAATCAATATCGGCAACTTCATCTTACAGGATGCAGATGAAAACAAGGTAGCAACTTCTAAAAGGACATAATTTATTTTTTATTTTTTATTTTTCTTTTTAAAGCTCTAAAAGAACATAATGTTGTGCACCTGTTGTTATGTATACTAAAAATATTAAAACTAATGTCATATGTTACTTTAAAATGTCTATATTGACACAGGATTCCATGTTCACCTGTCGAGCTAAAATTACAAAAATCGTCACTCGCGAAGGGTGGTACTACTTTGGTTGCCCAATCTGTAGAGTGAAGCTACAAATGGGATCCGACTTTGTACTGAATAAATGTCCAAACCATGGAGAGCAAGCTGGAAAGCCAATGTAAGCAAAAGAAAATTTTATGATTAACTAAATCTATGATACATTTGTCTAAATAACTCCAATGATACTAAAAGTTTCTATCTTGATTTCATGGCTTTATTCATCTTGAATATCGCATGCGTAAAATTTTTATGATGGATGTTACTATTACAGGTATAAAATGCAAATTCGTCTCGAAGATGAAGATAATTCAACTTTGGCCATGCTCATGGGCAAACCCGCAGAGATACTTTTCAGAAAACCCTGTACCCAGTTGATAGATGAAGGAAGCACAGATAAAACCGTCATCCCTAAAATCATCCTTGATACAATGCACAAATACAAAATATGGAAGATTGGGTTTGGTACAAGGAAAGATTTTATGGTTAGAGCCGTTTACCCCGACACTGAAAAGGCTGACCAAGAGATAGAAGAACCGAAGACATCAGAGAAACTTTCCTCAAAGAGAAAATCACAGACACCAAAAGAAAGCACTCTGAATCAACTGTTGGAGTCTGCTAAAAAAACAAAAAGGTTTCAATCTTTACTACAGCGTCCATCTATTCTTCTTTAATATAAATACTGAAATATTTAATGACTTTTACATCATAATTGACAGGGACACAGGATGCAGTAGCAAGGACACAGCAAAACCGGATTAACTCAGACATGATAGCTCCACTGTAATAATCTGACTATGCTTTTGTCTACCAACTTTTGCAAGGGCAATGGTGTGTGGAAAATGCCCTCTTTTGTTCAAATGATGTTCTAGCTTGCAACTGGAGCCAATGTGATCTGTATAGTCAAATAGTTTTTGGTGTGTGTGGTATATTAATAGCCAAATCTACAGCGTTGTAATCGCTACAGGAAAATGGCTTTTTGATGTAAAATAGTTTTTGATGTGTATCAGTTACCAAATCAAAGGTGTTATAATTGCTTTAACTGATCTTTATATCCTACTTTATTATTATTTGTTTTTGAATCGACATGTATGTCAATATCTCATTTTGTTACAATCAATTTTGTTTCTTAGTATTAATAATCAAAACAAAAACATGTAAAACAGTCAATAACCGGTACCCGCAGCAACGCGCGGGCGGCACATACCTTGTCTGTTATATAAAAGAAGAGGTATTCCGTACAATACTATAGCCCCAGATAAGAAATGACCATCTAATCACTACTACAAATAATACATTTAAGGCATTTGAAAAACGTCGCATAATATCAAACCTGTAATTCAATAAAATCATTTCTTATACACACAGATAAGTGATAATTCAAACTCACATATGGTAAACTACTTGATGGTTGCACTATAAAACTGGTTTAAATCCTATCAGGTACTTATGGAAAATGTATTTGGACAACATTTTAGTTTGATATGCTATCAGGTATTTTAAAAATATTTTAGTTTAAAATGCTACCAGGTTAAGAAAATACGGATCCGCCTGCATAACAAGGTGCAAATGCACAGTTAGAAAACATAAGAAAGTACCTGATTCATTTCATAGTTGTTTAGCTCTGAACAAAGTTACTGTTACATAAGAAAAACCAATTTATGACACTTCATTATCATCTATAACTCAAAATGGAAGCACTCTGCGTAAACATGAAATTCCTTAATATACCAACTACATATAATTTAGAGTTTTTAAATGATGAATATTCTCAGGGTTTATATTTATTTGCTATCTGAGAAAAGGATGTCTATTTGATTTTAACAATGAAATCTGCATTCCAGGAAGCAACATGGAACTGGTGCAGAGAATAATAATAAGTTTTTCCTCGTTTGTTTTTTAGATAAAAAGAAAAATAAAAGAGTCTAAAGTTGAACAACTCAGAGAGTAAGTTTTGTACCCACACAAAAGAAACATAAAATTAGAGACAGAACCCAGGTATGCATCCAAAATTAACTTTGAGATACAAGACCAGCACATGATAAAGTAAAATGACTTAACCATAGACATCTTATTTATCACTAGTCTACAGTAAAATGACTTTTTCTTGTAATGCATTTTTCTTAGCTTGTGAAGTTCCAACTACTTCCGGTATGTTAAGCAAAAAATATAATAGGTGTTTATCATGGCACAAGACACCTGTTTGGTAGAACAACATCCATGGCCAGGAACTTGTCCTCATTCTGGTCTCAGCTTCAGTTAAATGTTATATGTTTAGCAGGGTAACTGAAGAATGGAAGCGATTTTTCTTTTTCAAAGAGCAATATTAAGACATTAAGTGGGGGCAATTGCCCTCACTAGGCATAACAGGCGTCCGCTTATGGCAGTAGAAGTAATTTACTAACTCACTATTAAGATACTACATATCTACATTCTAATCTGAACATCTAAACTTTGAGTTTCAGAAATGTACAGGTTTGGAGTATTCCTGCTAGGGATGATGGTAAACAGGATGCCACAAGAAGAGTTTGAGAGGTGCAACGCTAGTTGTATGCAGAATGCATTATCTTGGAAATCGAGAGACACTGACAGACTTGAAAATTGAATTGACTCAAAACATTGATGCAAATATTCAAAATACTCTTGAAACAATATCCTTACTTCACATTCAATATACTCATATATCACGACGTTAAGCTGAATAAAATTCAAGAGAATTGAGATGAACATGCCAGTCTATATACTAATCATTACTATTGCAACATAATACTCCAACATTCTCAACTTGCAAAAAAGGATAGATTAACACAACAAAGCTTTAATTCAACCAATATATACAAACTTAACATTGATCGTTACCTTCACCAACGAGATGGAAGTTACCAACAAGATGAATCCTTCAATCGGCTGCAAATTCGAGAAAATTTATTTATCCCCAATTTCGGATTAAATCTAACGCCGGGCCCGGGGTTTCAAACCTTTTTACAAATTTGGGTTGTTCGGAATGTTGAACGTTGACAGCCAAGAGGTCCTCGAAGTCGATCGATTGCTTGAGTAATAGACCCAGTAAGCAAGAGGACTGGCGGCTTGAATGCGAACGGCGAACGGTTATGCTATTTTCTTTTTTCTTTTTAGATTAGTCACGGTAAATCATTGTTTTACTGCGTTTTTTTTTTTTTTTTTTTTTATTCCAGTGGTTAACGCCGCTTGACTAACACCTAGCTCATGTTCAACGCCTTCTTTCCATCACGTCCACTACACATGGGCGTGTACATCCACGGTCGTGCACACAAGACACTCCGATTCACAACAAGTAAAACAACAGATTAAGTCCAAATTATTTCGCAGCAAAAACAGTGTGGTCAAATGCGTAATTGCGAAAGTTTAGACATGAACACGTGGCGACATGCGCTCCTCCCTGTCCCCACCAGTCTCTTCCCAACCTGGCCTATATAACACGTCCACTCCGCACCTCTGTTCTTTTTTTTTGTGTCAAGGAAGCATATATTAAAAAAACCTCAAAAAACAGAGAAGTACAGCAGAAACAAACTTAAGAAAATACATATTAAATGTAAAAAAAACAGTCAAAAAGAAAAATTGAAGCACTAATAGCTAGCTCAGCTAGTTTTAAATTCATATTAAAGAGGGGCAGACAAATTATCATTTCTTAAAACTGAAATCAAAGAATTTGGGGCCTGTTAGCCCATTCCTAACCAACTAATACAAACATATATATGTAATTCTTTTGACCAAATAGCAAATCAAGAATCTTTGGTAGCCAGAAATGAAGCACCTACTTCTTCTTCGAATCTTCGCCCCACTGCCACCAGTACTGGTGCAAGGCATTTGCAGCGGTTTCCAAATGAACAGCTTTCTGAAGCCTCTGATTCTTCTTTCAAAGGTGTCATTTTTTTTTCCTTATTAGAAAGAATTAGAGACTGAATGAGGCTAACTGTTGGATCTTTGTATACATTTTCATGCCTTGAACTATGTAATTAATTCATCTGTCTATATGGCAGTTGTATATATGATACACTAACTCAATTCCTCGTTTAAATCTTGGCAAGAGAGGATAATGTACCATTCAAGGCCCGGAAAATCCAACATGAGGGGAGAAGGAATGAAGATTGGAAATTAAGACCAAATCGTAATTTGGAACTCTGGCGATCTTTGGCTGCTCTTCCTCGTTGCGGGCATGGGTGCTAGACCATGAGCTCTTACATTGTACTGTTTTATTATTTGATAAAGCTATCTCTAATTATCTGTCTTACCGTTTCTGTATTTGTTGTTGGATCCAGAACTATCATGTGAAAAGAGGAATGTTAGCATTCTTCACCTCTGAATCACCATTCGAGCACTATCAACACATTCTCTTGTTATTAGATCCAGTATTAATTTTACAACTATATATCACTCGAAAAGAATAACGGTAGCAACTTTCCCCTCCAATCTTCCTTTTGTTACGAATGCTACCATCGCAATTCAAGTATTCATTTCATGATGTCAGTCCAAAAATTGCTGTAGGCAGTTTCAATTCCTAAACTTTATTATTAATTTTGCATATTCTTTTCTTCAGAAATTGACATATATAAATTTAGAGAAAATTAGATAAAAACTCAAAATACTAGACCTCTTTTAAGATAAACCCTATACATATTTTTCTTTCATTTTACACCCACTCCACATAAGCAAACTTACTATATAAAGCATATGTTTATAATTAATAGTTTTCTTCATTTTTTAGTTTCTCTAATTTACCCTTCAGGCGATATAAAGCTAAATTTGGTATCTTTCTCAATTTTAGCATCAATTTAAAACTCAAATACTTAGCTAAAATTTAGCTGGATTTAACTTTATCATAATCAATTACATTCTTTAATTTCTTACCTTGTTGTTACTAACTTGAGTGTATATATATATGTTATATATAGAAGTATGTCATTTGTAATAGAATGATTATTTTCATTCTTAAGCTCACATTTGGTGTCTTTCTACATAGTCAAAAAATGTCTAATTGTAAGATACACGTTCTTGTTCTTTGATTAATTTTTTTCTTTTTAGGTATATTATTATATCATTTCTCATCCTGATCGAAAGAACATTTACATTTCTAATGTACCTATTAAGTAGGACATGATATGATAATATACATACAAAAAAGAAACTCAAAATTGGGTTTAGGGTATAGGGTTAAGGTATAGGGTTTAGGGTTCAGGGTTTAGGGCTTAGGGTTTAGGGTTTAGGGCTTATGACTTACGGTAACACTATAAAATTTCTTCCTTTTACTTTAATAATCATATATCTTATTTATATTATATTTTACCTGATGTATATATCATAGAATGTATTTATTTCATCTATATTTTTTTATAAAAATAAAGAAAACTGCATGATTCTTGCAAATTGATTGAAAAATGTTAATGTTAGAAAAAAAACTCATAGTCAAGGTATTTAAGACAACATCAATTAAACTTATTTAATATGTTTATATGTTATAGTTGAATGGTGATAATTGTGTAAAATTTAGAAAAAATAGGACATAATATGTATCATAATTGATACATTTTAGATGTCTATCAGAAAGAAATATTATGTGAGTTTTATTTAAAACTACTATTCAAAATTTGGTATATATGAAAATCCCCCATAAATTTAAAACCAATAACTATATATAAGTATATAACCAAAACAAGTACAAGATGAGACTTCGAAACTTTCAAACACTAGAACATTTTCGGTTCAAAATGTGACATGAAGATTAACTTGAGAGTACAATTGGAGAAGCTGAATATCTATTTTGAGAGAGAGAGAGAGAGAGAGAGAGAGAGAGAGAGAGAGAGATTGGGACGAGAAGGGACTTTTGTCTTGTTGCTCAGTAATTCAAGCAGGTCATTCATTCAAAGTTTATAACCAACCACATATATATTAGTGTTCTTTGTCCATTTCACAACTGAATAAGAAGCTTAAAAACAAAAGCATAATACTTTCTTCTACAAACAGTACTTCCTAACTCTCTTGATCTTTGTTTCCTTTTAGGGTTTCAATTTCAGATTACAGAGAAAGCAATCTGGGTTCTGCAATGTCGACATATGATCTCTTTATTGACGATGGCTCAATCTACGATCATTCTTTTGAGGCTTTGAAGCTAACCTCTTTTCTGACCCTTTCACACATTTCTCAGACCCGGCCCTTGATATCCTCCAAGCACTCTCAGACCACCAAAACACACAAGCCCTAGTTGAGGAGCAGCCTCGCTCATTCCCTTGAGCAAATCTCACCAAATCTTGTTTCTTCTTCATCCTCGAGTTACCAATCCGGGAAAGTTTGAACCTTTACCACCTAACAAACACAACATGAGAGATTCATATTCACACAACTCTCTTCATTCATAATTGAAGAGCTATATATGCCTCGTTTACTTTGTCATTGTCAAGATTAAAATCTTCGTGTATTTGAAAGGACACATTAAGAATATATGCCACTTACTTGGTAGCTGGTCGATAGCTTGCCTTGTAGTGACGGTCAATTCCTGTAGATTGAAAAGCAAAGAAAATACGATGCGATCAATTAATGGGTTCAACTATCCCGCTATTCAAAGAATGAAACTCAACGTGCTACGTTTTGATTAAAACAAAACAAAAACTATCATCTTTGAAAAATGAAAAATTGGGTTCTATTAAATCATGGATTCGATGATAGATATGTATCATACCTCTTTAGATGTTTGGTAAATCATAGATTCGATGATTGATTTAGCTACTATAAAAATCTTCGCTCGATGGTCTCCATATCCGGCTTTCCTAAAATATTGTCTTGAAAAATAAAACTTAACCAAGCAATTTGTTAGATAATGAGAAATGAAAACTTGTGTGCACAACATACTCGTCTTGAGTACCTTTTATAGGTCAGTAGATGATTCTAGATTGACGGTTTTCAAAGCAAAAACAACGGATTGTGCCGCTGTTTTGAAAAAAACTGTGGGATATCACGTGGTTTGAGAAACAATCAACTGTTTTCACACATGAGTTTCAGTCTTAATTAATATCCTTCTTAAAATAAGAAATAAAAATTAAGACATTTCATGTGAGGGCTAGACGGCCCATACATAATTTAGAAGAGTATTGTTTTCAAATTTTTGTGTCTTCCACTCTACTCATGTATTTGTGGATGATTCTAGACCAGCAATTTTGAAATTAAAAGGAATAAATCATGCCGTAGTTTTTAAAAATAGTGAGAAATCACGTTACTTTACAGAAATAATAAACCGAAACGTTTTTACGTCGAGTAAATCTAAAACTCTTTTAAAGGCCCTATTCATGATAATGATTGTTTTTGTAAGAACAAGGAACGCCTTTTTTTTTTTTGAATCAAGAAATGCATACATTTTATAGCTCATTGAACATTACAAGGAATAAAAACATCTATTACAGAAAGATTTTATCCCTTATGACTACCAAAACCTCTAGATTTAACTTGGATCAACCAAAAGTACGTACATTCATCTTCTCAAGACCACTGATATCGCTTTTATTTCAGTAGAACTGGAATCCCTTAGAAGCAAGAATAAATGATAACAACTAAGGAGAATCCATACCACCCTTGATCCGAAAATTAGAGCTTACTTTGGGCCGAAAAAACCTAATTCATCCAAGCCCACACTAGAGGGAGAGCCCAAAACAAACTACAAGCATATTTGAGCTTAATTACGGCCAAAACCCAGACAAGCTCAAACTCACTAAGACCAGCAATGGAAAATCCTAGGAGCAGAGAAGCCATTTGTTGTGTCGCCATCGTCTTCAGACCGTTGTCACCACCACAAGAGACGAAGTAAGCCACGAAATAGGCCAATGATGCTAGCAATGTATCTGACCTCAACCTATATGCTCCGTTGTTTTCCCGCCCACGTCATTGGCATGATCCAAAGCACGATGCCTTCTTATTCCACTGTTGTAGAGTAGGTCGCTGACACCGTCATAGATGACCGCTAAGGAAGTCTCGCCATCACTTGGGACCAAAGTTCTCCTAGACGAGCAACATGTTCAGAAAGCAGCCTCCATCTTAGCCATCAATTACACCATTGGCAAAAATTGAACCTCACGTTCCATACCCTAGAAGACCTTCGCCATCCACCAAAGCACGACCTTTAACAAAATGGTTGAGGCGTCAATTGATCCGGATTTGGTTCACTAGAGGTCATCTATCAATCACAACCAAAGCGACGTTCTCTCTAATTGAAGAGAGAGCCAAGTTAATTGGGATATCACCATCGCAATCCGAAGAGAAGAACATACGAGGTTTGTCACTACCATTTGCCAGAGTGAAGAGGCAGTGATTGACCGATAGTATTTCTCGCTCTAAAATTTAGATAAATGTGATCAAGGGGACCACCATGACATCATTTATACTATATATTAATTCTCAGTTCTCTTAAGAATAGAGATTCTGGCCTGAAAATTACAATTCTGCCATTCTTTTCTCTTTAATCATATAACTGTCATTAGCTCTGTAAAATGACTGTTTTATCCTTCGTCTGCATGGCTGTACCACCTGAACTCCAAAACCAATATATACCAAAGATTTCTAGAACTTCATCTGTTCATATTTCTTTCATCCTATGTACCAATCTGAGAATTAAAGAAAAGAACCATATATATATATATATATATATATATATATATATATATATATATATAAATTTGCTCTCCTCAGACTTTTAGAACCCGCAGCAATGCGCGGGTAAAAATTGTAAAAATTTCTAGTGTGTACCATGTTCCAGGTTATTTCAATAATTTTTCTAAATTGACCTAGAAATTGTATCTAGCTTTCACTAAACAAACAAGCCAAGATTAAATCTTTGCACCAGCACAGATGTTCAACACGTGTCACTTGCATGCTTGCCCCGGCCCCACTCCCACCCCGTCTGAAACAAAAAGAACGTGTATGGGAGGTAGTGTAATCTGCCAAGTTCATGAATGGGCGCGAGAAGGGCATCACGCAGTGTGAATCCAAAGATTGGAGGGACAACAGTCGTCGAACAAAATATAATTGTATGCAAGTCTATAGAGCATCTTGAGAAAGAGAAAGGCTGCATGTCAATGAGGGCATCAACAATTTAAGTGGAGGAGGATGTCACGTGCTGTATTGAAGGATAATGCAGGCACGCATCTGTGAAGATGTGTTGCACTGAAGGATAGTGTGGGCACGCGTCAATGAGGCATTGACGGCTTAAGTGGGGGAGGATGTCACGAACTGCACAGAAGAGGTGCCATCGTGACACTCCGGAAGGGGTGATGTCCAAGATGTCCATGGTGATGATGACACAAAGCTGCACTTTAGGAGGGTGTCACGATCTGCACAAAAGGATAGGTGCCGTCGTGACACTCCATAAGGGGTGACATCCAAGATGTCCATGGTGGTGATGATGTTACAGAGCTGCATTAAAGGAGAGTGCAGTAATTTAGTAATCATACTAGTTTAATTTTATTTTTCTTTTGTAAGTAAACAAAATCAATTGTAATTAGTTTCATTCTTATTTCAATTTCATGTGATAAGTAAACAACTAAATGAAATTGAAATCTCCACATACTATTCCATTCGGTCTCCCATTCCTTCCATCTCTCATTCATGATGAATTTCATTCCAAGTAAGTAAACGTGTCAATAATAATGTAATGCAATAAACGGGTACAACTTTACAATAAAAATGACATGCGTAAATGGAAAAAAGATTAGTTTGATGTATTTTGGAATTCTTCTTTTATTGCATATCTAGCTCCAGATAAATTTTTGACATGCAGATAGTTTGCAAAAACAAGTACGTACGTACTTCATTAGAACTAAGCTTGCACACGTCTAACTAGGAGTCGGATTCCATGTTCCGACATCAGTACCGTTTTGTGGATATAATGACAATACTTCGGAGGAGGAAGGGAAAACGTAAACCAAATAGCAGAAAATGAACAATATAATTACTTATGAATCTCTATAATCGAGTTATGAAAGAACTTCAAACCTCAACTTCAACTAAGAATAATTCAAAAGAATGGAGTTGATTTTTTTTTTTTTTTCTTTTCGAGAAGAAAATGGAGTTGAAAACTAGGAGCAACGTAAATGGTAAAAGATCACTTTCAAGCTTAAATTGCACTATGTGCATGGACTCCACATTGGTCTTTTGATTTTGTCATCGTCAACCTAAAGAGAGACAGATCAAACTCAAGAACATTGAAAAGGATCCGAAAAGTTTACACTGTGTGGACTTATAGGTCCGCATTCTTTTATTGCCATTCTTATCTAGCTCCAAGCTAGTCACTTCAGGACATGTAGACAATCTGGGATGACTACATATTTCTCTAGCTTGCTTGCACAGGCTTAACAAGGAGTCTGATTCCATGTTTAGGCATCAGTATCATTTTGTGAGAAGGTGCATGGAGGTAGTTTGGAGAAAGGGAAAATGCGAACTTGGACAAGATTAGAGAGAGCTCTATCTTTAGCTGTGTCATAGCAAAAGTCTGTCCAATGCACACTCGATGCCCAAAACCAAATGGCACATAAGCTTGGGGATGCTTGCACGCACTAGATATCCCATTTGCAAACCTCTCCGGCTTAAACTCATCGGCATCCGGACCCCAATTTTCAGGGTCGCGGTGTAATGTAGCACTGCATACCTGGATGATAGTGCCTTTTGGCACATCAAGGTTGCCCAACTTCACATTTTCCAGGGCAGCTCTTACAAGTAGAACTCCAGATGCATAAAGACGCATACTCTCTTGAATCACCATAGTCAGCTGCATAAATTGGAAAATGTAGAAGCAATTCTGAGTATACTTATTCGAACATTTGACACGCATTGATTATGAAACATGAATAGAAGAATCTGAGGAATTTGTACCACTTTGAACTTGCGCAACACATCCGGGTTGCCCAAGCAATGATGGAGTTTATCCGGACCCCCACAAACCTCAATGATCTCCGCACGAATGCGGTCCTGCCATTCGGGGTGCTGTGACAGAAGCACCAAGGTCCATGATGCCGTAAGAGAAGTGGTTGCAGAGCTTGCAAAGTAGATAGTTCTGCAATTGTCTAGAATGAAAGCTTCTCTTCGACGTGTAGGAATGTCGGTGGTGTTAGCAGAAGCAATATCGAGTAGCATTTGTAATAGGTCATTTTCTGTTGCGGCATCTGATTGTCGTTTAACCTGGCGATCCCTGACTAACTTGAGCAACATAGAGTCCACTTCTTTCCTTAGATTCCATAACTTCTTGTTAGGAAGAACCCTGCAGGAACAACATCTGAAATTAGAGAAACATGGGCTAACTAGTATTACTAATTATATAAAAGGTCAAAAAAGAATAAAATTAGCTAACCAGCTAAAATCAAGAAAGCCATATAGTAAACTTGGTTTCCCCAAAATGTCCACCATTTGAGCAATCTTTTCAAGTATCTGATTTCCAAAGGAGTAAGAACTGCCGAAACATGCTCTTGATATGATATCTGCAGATAGTGTCTTCAACTCGTCATCGACTTCCATGTCCACAATGCCAGATTTGCTTTCTAGTATACGATAATCCCATGTATTGATCATTGATGTTGTAGATTCCACCATCACACCTACCATGCCCTACAATATGCTTCACTCTTTCAGTCAGATATGATGCTCGATCAACCCGCTAGGTTATCAATCTAATACAGTTTCTAACAGTTCGACGATAAATAGAATTGGTTTGTATAATGTATTGTCCTTGATTCTCTACCGTATACAAAGAATAGGCTTTGTTAACCAAAAGAGAGAGAAAATAATGTACAAGAATAAACCTGAGATGTTGAAACTTATAAGAAAAAACTTCTCACCCCCAGATTCTTTTTCTTTTTTGATCGACGTTCATAGTGTGGTGGCCATCTAACTTATAATATAACAACTATTGTTGTATTAACCAATTTCAAAAAAAAAAACTATTGTTGTATTAAGTTATTAACTCTATAGTATCTTTATTGTTCTAATTTATTTTTGTACTCTGCTATGTTTATGAACAAGTGAGCATCAATTCAAATGTAATGGTACGTTCTATATAACCCTTGAGGTTATCATATGTAGCCATTGTGCCCTCTAAATCATGAATGAAACTTTCATTTTGTTCAAAAAATCAATAATTTACCTACACTAACTACTACGAATTATATACAAGTCAAAAAAAAAATTTGATGGAAGTCGCGAATCATATTTCATCTATATAGCCTCGGTTCATAGGTAAAGTATAGTACAAATAGACTACTATATTACAACGCTAAAACTAAGAGTAGTCTACGTACGTCATCAAAAGCAACTCGTCTTGTAGGCACATATCTTCTACTTGACACTAAACTCCGAGCAAGTAAAAATAAAACTTCGCTTACAATTCTTAAAATGCTTTTGAAGGATTTGGAATTCTCTCACATCCGGTTGTTATTAGTTACTAGCTAGTTGGAATGCATATCTACTTGAATCTTCTACAATAAGGCCTCATTTGATTTAGGGAAAGGAAAGGAAAGTAATCTATTTGTCTTTCCCAGGAAGGGAAATGAAGTTTCTCAACAACTTTTTGTTCTAATCGATGTTTGGTAACATAAGGAAAAAGAAAATCTAATAGAAAGTTGTTAATTAAATCAATAAATTAAAATAATGTGTTATGAATAATAAATGCAATAGAATGAACCACTTTCCACCATATTTTTCTTTTCTTCAGGAAACTATTCCCTTTTCTTTCAGCATTCCCAAACACAGGAAAGAAACAGTTTTAATTTCATGATGCCTACTTTCCACAAACCAAACTAGACTTATGTTATTTATCTACAAAACAACTTCATTTTTTTTTTTGGAGAGTCTAAAAGTGTGTTTACCACTTTACCTTAACCTTGGCAAGGAAGAATTCCGGAGCGAGAAGATTCCTCTGTACAGCCCATTTTTCACCATTACTGCGGATAAGGCCATCACCTAACAAGGGTTGGAGTGGTTTACCCAGATATGGAGGTTTCCCTAGATTTAGGGAGTTGTTTTGTTTTATCTCCATTAACAACTCGGGATCACTCACATACAGGTGGTGGTTGACCCCTGTTGAGTACATGAATATAGGACCTGCAAATTTATCAAGTTAATCTACAGGTAAAACTGGTAAATGATATGTCTATCTTCTTTATACTTTGTTTTCTCAATCATTCTAAATCAAATGAATTCTCCTTTGAATTTCTTCATAAGCCAAACTTACCGTACTCTTTTGCCCATTCATGAATATACGGAAATACAGAGGGAAGCCAATTGTGGTTGAGATGGTGACTATCCAACGCTTCATGCGTGTTGTTGATCAGGGCGGATTGAATCTTTTGCATCTCGGGGACATTGCCTGAAAGGAAGGTGGGTGGTGGTCCTCTAATCCCTTGTTTCGAAAGCACTGTTCGAATCCTTCTAGGCTCGAACCAAAACTTGTTAAGCAATTTCATTACCAAGCTCGATACACCAATAAACAAAACAGACCACCATATCGGTAGAGCATCCACTTCCATCTCTATAGCTAGCTCGATCTCTTGCTCGGAGATGATGAGAATCGATCAGAAATGGAGAAGTGATGCACACACACTATTACAACTTAAAGCAATAGAAAATGGGTAAAGGAGGCAAGAGTGATGTACTATATTAGGTAGTTTGCATATATATAGTATGTAATCTAAGCTAATTTATTTAGCAGATACTGTATAAAATGTGAATGAGTGGATACAATTTAACATGACCTAAGATGAGTATCGAGTTTTACAACAAATACATTATGGTTGAAACAAGTGTAAGTGATGAGGCTTAACTATTGCATGTTATACACATAGCATGTAGTGGCTTCTCTCACATGACACATAAGGTGTGATGAGTTGTGTAAGTTGTGATGCATGATGCATGTCATGTAGTCACATGTTTATGGTGAACCAAAGAATGACAACCCATTCAATCCATTAATTATACATGGATGAGGCTATTTCCACCCTACAGTTTTTTTAGTTCACCTTACAAATTTTAATATTTCAGTTTTACCCTAAATATAATTCAATAGGAGAATAATAACTGCAAAACTAATAAAATAAAACCTACACTTAAAAAAAAAATACATAATCTCTCCATCACAAATTAGGAAGACAACCCAAACTAAAAAAATGATAATAATCTCTAGAATCTTTCACATAACTTGGAAGAGAGACACAAGATTGAGAAAACCAATGAAATAGTTGTGACCAAGAATTCATAATACAGATTCATCTCAAAAAATAAATTACATATTAACAATATATTCTTTGGAAGAGACCAAAATGAAACTGAAGGGAGAATGAGATATTGGTTCTAGAGAGAAAAATATTTAATTAGAAAGAGAGGGGATTTAGATTACTAGTGAAACGGTAAGATGGAAGAAGGATCTGCATAAGAAGTAAAGAAGAAGTTTATTTAGTTTATTTTCATTTATTTTCTTTGTTCAATTTTTGTTTTCTATGTATTCTATGTTATTATTAATATTTTATTTTATTTTTGAGAAGAAAATTCATTAATAATCAAAAGAAATTACAACACATTGGAATGACCGATTGTGATGCCTACACCACAACACACATTCTTACCAAGATCGGTAGTTACAGGTCCGTCATTAAAAGCAACATCCATAAGCCAAAAGGGCCCAATCCCTAACCAAATTTTAGGCTTGACATGAGCTACCAAAGTCTGAGAGTAACGATACAACCTTGTCACCAACAATAAACCGAGCCAATTATCCTTTTTCAACACTGTGTCCAAAAACCATCAAACCACGTGCAAAGACAGTCCACCCTTATGTTGACAACCAGACAGCACCGAAATGTATACACATAATCCCCAAGAATGACGCCACCAAAGTAGCGCACTAACCAAATCAAAACACCTCAACCCTCGCTCAAAAGAGGAGGGAGTTATTAAACCTAACGAAAACAAGAAAACTCAGAAACCTGACCAAAAACACTAATATATATAAAAACAGAAAATAAAACCCAAATCAAGCCCAAGAGCAGGACCCAGACCCAACTAACAAGCCCATAGATAAGAAGGACAAAGCCCATTAAGCAAATCCAACCCAACAACACACTGGCCCAACTCAGCAGGATATTCACTCCGCCCCGCCGCAGTCGTCGGACTGCTGCCGCCACCCATCCAACCTCTGCAACAAGCCATACAGAGGCCGCACATACTCTTGGCAATCCCTTCCCCAAATCTCTCTCTAGCAAAGCAATCCAGATTGGGTCGAACCGAGCCAAACATAACGAAGCCGTCATGATCTCTGCAGCTCCGATCCACTCCCATCCATGTGCCACCACTCCACGTCGTCGACGCATCAGCCATGACAAAAAAGACTCATCATCAATCCAAGCCGCATTCGAAACCGGCCAGCATGAATTGGATCTCCCCACATACGTGATCGCTTCGTCCATCTCCTCGCACCTTCCAATACTAAGAGAAATCCCGTCCGACGACAGCGTCAATGGACACGTCGTTGGACGGAGGGAGGAAAACCAAAAAGCCCTAGTTACGATATCCGGGTTTTGTGGAGCGTTTTTGTCACCAAGATACTCTAGGCCGGAAATTGTTACATACGTACACAATTTGTTGCATGCTTAATTGGTTCGCTGATATCAACATCGGAAGCCAGCTAGCTAGGTGACTCACTGCACACGCCTCACAATGAGTCTTATCCCATGCTCAGGCAACAGTAACATCTTATAAACAGGAAAATGGCGATAGTTTGGAGAAAGGGAGAATGAGAACTTGGATAAAATCAGCGAGAGTACTATCTTCAGTTGTAGCATGGCAAATGTCTGACCTACGCACAATTCAGACACTCCATTTGCAAACCTCTCCGGCTTAAACTCATTAGCATCCGCACCCCAATTTTCGGTGTCACGATGCAATGCCGGATAGTAAACCCACATGTGGATGCCATCCGGGACATCAAGGTCCCCCAACTTCATGTTGGTTAGAGCTTCTCTTGCTGCTATGACTCCTGGTCCATAAAGACGTACGGAGGCTCTCTAGAATCACCATCTTCAGCTGTATAATGACACATTTTGCGTAAGAGTAGTATGCCTCGAGTCTTTTGAATAATGATTCATTGTTAGAGCTAGCTACCACTTGCAATTTTACTCGGACCTTCTCCTCTTGCTTCTGCCTCCCTCTGAGTCGCTTAATTCAAGACTCCGTTTCATGATGTCGGTGGGTCGATTGAGTAAGTTTTTCAAATCTTGCTCGTACAACAATCGGGCTCCACACCTCTTCACACAATTCGAGCATGGAATACGATCAATCCAAGAACAATAGGCATCGAATGAGAGCGTAAACGAGCAGCTTGTGGTCTCCTGGATTAGACCACGAGGCATAAAAGACACCCAAAGATGGTCTCCCATCATATGCCTCAGATTTGTTAGATGCAGAGAGTACTTTTCTGAAGCATAAATGTGTTTAACACCAACCCCAGGTGATAGACCTTCAATTAAGAAATCATTACACTCAAGAGTGTGAGGTTCTCTCTGATCGGCAAAAACAACACAAAACACAATGCCCATCCACTCTGATTTACAATTTTCCCGATCCGGAGGCAGCTCCACAGTCAATGAGCCTCCCTCACTTCGAATATCAAACCACTCTGAGATTCTACTTCCAGGACTTACAATTTCAAATGATGAATGAATCCAGCGGTATGAGAGAAAGTCCGGAGAGATTCCCTACACCAAAGGAACAATTATGCATGTTCAATGAGGATTTAGAAGATGTAACATACCTGAGGATTTAGAGAGAGAGAGAGAGAGAGAGAGAGAGAGAGAGAGAGAGAGAGAGAGAGAGAGAGAGAGAGAGAGAGAGAGAGAGAGAGAAAAGACATACAAATATGAGTGATCGATGTAACATACCTGAGCAGCCAATCTCCTTAGCATCGACAATATTCCATTAGTGAAGCCTTCATTGTCAATCAATCCAAAGCAGTTCACAGTTGTTAAACGAAAGAACTTCAACTTGGAGGATGTCCCCTGCTGTGATGGTTCTGACAACTTTTTTAAGGAATCACAATCATCTGCCCACACGGTTAAACCACTATTCGATGGGAGATCCGGTAATTGTTGAAGCTTTTTGCACCCCCTCAAATCAATGAAATGAAGCTTAGAAAGGCATTTAATGCTTGCGGGAAGAGTAATAAAATCATTTCTACCAAGCCACAAGTGTGATAGAGACGAAAAGCAGTAGCCAATATCATCGGGGATTACTCCTTGTCTAAGACGACAATCAGTTAGATCTAACGACACCAAAGACGGTAAAGCCCTTGGAGATGGCAACGAAGGCTCTAGACTCTTTCTTCTGAATAAGGAGCCAAGCTTACTTCTCATAGACGGTTTCAAACACTCTGTCTCCCCCGTCTTTTCTACTAGTTTCTTCAGTTTTGGGCATCCTGACATATCGAGCACTTCAAGACCAACCAGATGTTCAATTGATGAAGGTAGTTCCTCAATAGCAGTACTGGGCATGCACAGGTAATACAACTTTTGCATCCCTTCTCCAAATTCTGGAATCTTTAGTTTTGAGCAGTAGGAAAGGTCGAGATACTCGAGGGAATCCATTTCAATCTTACTTGGGAAGCTCTTAACGTTTTTGCATCCGTAGAGTATCAACCGCTTAAGTTTTTTGAGCACTGCAATGGATGGATGGACCTCGACTAAACCCTCACAACATCCAAGAATCAACTCCTCAAGATCCGGCATACCTGTGAAATCTGGGGTCTTCTTCAAATTTTTGGAGTCATCAAGATTGATATGTTTCAAATTAGGCAATTCCTGTACAACGCATGGAACAAATAATTACCTTTGGAAAATTTAAGATTCTATTTTGAAGTAGAAAACATGATCAACATTGTTACCTGTCTTCCATCCCAAAGCTTAACGAATTTGCCTTTCTGCATTTTAAGTTCAGCAAGTAAGTTTGGTCGGAAACTTGCTGGAAGAGATTTGGAAGGATACCGATTCCATCTGAGTATAATCAAGGTATTTGGGAGGAATTTGGGGCCTGAACTAACTATTAAATTATCAAATTCAAGATACATAAGTTTGAGCATCTTATAGAAGCATTCAAAATTCCAGTTTGAATCTGCCTCTTCTAATTTTGATAGGCTCAAGCGGATGCCTTTGATTGCATCTGTTCCCTGGATATTAATTCACAATAAAGAAAAAGTTAATTCCAAACGTATTTTACTTTTAAATTTAAACTTGAATTAATAACATAATTCTTACCGTATTTGTTGTGAATATACGAAATATATCATGACGATGGCACAAACGGCTGTGACGACCGGGCTCATCATGATCACCAGAGTCGTCACGGACAATTTTCCATGCCACTTCTTGTACCAAACCATGCATCCAAACATTGTAATTGTGATCAGTACTTAAGAGAGATTTCTCAATGAGAGCATTTATCACACTAACAACATTAAAGCCATAACAATATTCTAGCAGTTCCGTAACTCGCCTCTTCTTCATCCCCTTGTAGAAGAATGCAATGTCTAAGAAAATATTCTGTTGCAAACCACTCAGCGCATCATAACTTAGTTTGAGCGATTTGAAAATTGTCGGATCAGGATCTCTCTTCAGTAAATTCAACATACTATTCCATTCATCTGTATTTCTCTGATACAAAGAACTTCCCAGAGTTTTAAGAGCTAATGGATTCCCTTTGGCATAATCTACAAAACACTTGGAAAGCTCTAGAAACCCTTCCTCTGGCTGATCTTTTCCAAAGGCTTTGTGACTAAAGAGCTCAAGAGCTTCACTGTTGTTCAACTGCAGCAGCTCGAGTGATATTTCTATATGATGCTCGGTGAGGAGACGTTGATCTCTAGTTGTAACAATGATTCTGCTTCCCTCACCGAACCAAGATTTATCTCCAACCAATTGTTTTAGGTGGTCACAGCTATCAACATCATCAACAAGAAGAAGAACCTTCTTATTACGCATACATCTTTTAATGAAAATGGTTCCTTCGTAGTCATTAAAAACTTGGGAAACATTTTCCTTCAAGACTTGGGAAAGAACCTGTTTTTGAAGGTTGACTAGCTGACCATTAGACTTCCTGACATCAAGAAACTTAGCCACTTCAAAATCATGGAAAATTCTCTCATACACTAGCTGAGCAAGGGTAGTCTTACCCACTCCACCCATACCCCATATACCTATAAATCGAACATCTTTTTCCTCAAGAGCTAAACGCAAATCCATTTGCCCAAGTCTAAAATCCATTCCGACTACCTTTTCATCGGAATTGTACAATGTGATCATGGGACGAACTTTCTCCCACACACGTTTCACAATGTCTTCTATAAGCACACTTTCACATCTAAAACAGAAAAAAAAAAAAAAAAAACATCAAGCTAAGAGTTAATGTAATATATGTATGAAGCACAGAAGCAGAACAATATTGCTAATTGACAACAAAAAAAGGGGTGAAGTTGTATTGCTTACTTGTAATTCTTAACATCATATCCAGAGAGATTGGCCACTTTTGTTAAAGCTTGTCTCCACCTCTCCACCTTATTTGGGTCGTTACTGAACTTCACTTCATGCTTAGCAAAGGCTTCAGCAAAGCTATTCTTTTGATATCGAACGTCAGAGGGATCCACACTAAGGAAAACCGGTAGAATTCTCTTATCTCGGGGGTTCATAGACTCGATGATCTTGGCAAGCTCATCCAAGGACCAAGTGGAAGAAGCATAGTTGGGTGAGATAACAACGATGGCGAGATGAGAATGTTCGATAGCGCTTAATATCTCCGGGGAGATCTCAGATCCTATTTCAAGCTCTCGATCGTCGATGAAGGTCTTGAATAATTGGGAGAACTGCAGTTTGTTGTGTAAATGGGAGATGAAACCCCGGCGGGTGTCTTCACCTCTGAAACTCAAGAAAACGTCGTATTTCCAACGATGAGGTGGTTCAGCCCAAGAAAGAGATGGGGAGGAGGCTCTTTGGGTGCTCAAAGCCATCGGGAAACACCAAGATCAAATATCAAGGTTTAGGAGAGTGGAAGAGGAAATGAAATATAGTCGCAGAAGAGTGAAGGGCCACAAAGTTGTATATAATGGAAGAGAGAGAACGCGTCGCGTAGTAGTAAAAGACTAGCAAGTCTGTCCTATGGATCATATTTCACTCATGCTTGTGTTTATGTGGAACTAAATGAGGTCTGCATTGCTAATTTAATAGCTGACCGCATAGGTTGCCAGAAGGATCAGCAAGTCAATAATCCAGTCTGACCGTCATTACATCTTTTTTGAAATAGATAGGTATCATTTCATATAGCTAAAATAAAAGAAGATATTATGGCATGAACTCTATCTAAGTTTTGTGGTATATGTCAGCTCGCGCGTCTTCATTTACTCATAGAATTTGTCTAGCAGTCTTTGTTTACTTAGAGTTATTATGAGAATGAAGTGTCCCTTAATCAGCCAAACAAATCAAAACACCACAGCAGGTACAATCTAGCTAGCTAGCATCTGATTGATGTTTTTTTGTCCTGTTGATTTGCACAGTTATCATCACAATGAAAAAGGTCGAAAGAGATCAGACCCATCTTTGGCCTTTCTGGTGCAGGAAGTTCAAATTATGAATTAAACCATATGTGGTGTGTATTTGCTGATTTGCATATATGTGGTGTGTTGCTATATGCTCTTTGTTTATCTGTTGATTTGCAAACACAACCCTTTCATGGCGTATTTCTGTTCTCTGTGTACAAAGTTTTTGTATGAAGAATGTGCAGATTCCCCAGGTGTGTATTTGCTGTTTGAAAGAAAACTCTAATCAAATTCGGAGTGACAAGTGACAGAGGGAGTTATATTCCCATGTAAACGTTGATATATTCCATTTAATTTTGGTTGCAGTCATTTGTAAGGCCACTGCACAGTCGTTTGTGTTTCTTTAAAGTTGTTCCATCACCTGAGCTTAACTTTAGTAGTTGGTAAGTCGCTTTTTACACTAATCTATACAGGACAGACTAGATGATGCCCGCTCGTTGCCGCGGTTTGCAATACCGGATATTAACTACCGCAATTCTTTTGTTTAAATCAATGTTGTTGTTGTTCAACAATATAACACATGAATAATCCACAATGACACTGGATAGAGCAGAAGATAGCCGGAAATGTTAGATTTAAAAAAAAAAAAATAGAAATACACATTGTGATACTATTGATATACATAACATATAAAACAAAAGCAGTACATAATACAATACATTGCCCTCCGTACACAATACTGTGTTATAGACACCAATATAATTGAGGGCATAAAAAATAGCTACATGTAGTCTCTTTGGATAGCAAATTGCTTCCCACTGCCAGCCAACACTGGATTGTATCTATAGTTAGAACCAATTGCATCTAACATGCTAGCATCAAAAAGACCACATATACATAGGCATTGCTGAGGAGCTGTCTACACAATTGATAATCAGTATGTAAATAATGGACAACAGATGTTTTAAAACTCATTGAGAGATTATGTAGCTTTTCTAAATCATCAAACTAAAATGTATCAAATTCATGGTGATTTGAGTTTTTTGACTGACCACAATTTGACCCAACTCCTTAAGATGTAACTGAGAAAGCCAGTGTCTCCTGAATAGTCATTTCTACTATATGAAGATCATTTTGATTTATATAAGCTGATGTTCTGAGGAGCAAATTCTGCCATATTGTGCCCATTATGCGTAACTTCCACCGAAGACCTAAGATACATCAATTACCCTATTAGACAAGATATTTACTGAAGAAAATTCATGAACAAAAAGGGCCAAAGTTAACTGTTCTTACTTTTGTATCTTTACCAAGTATTCCTGCAAGAGCCAATAGTGATGTTGTTTTCCTCTTGGGGGATCCAAAGCAAAGTCATTCTGCAAGAATAGATTGAAATAAGAGTTGTTTGATAATAGCTAGAATCCAAATGCGGGAATCAATAAATGAAAGTGTTACTACAAAAATACCATCATCACAGGTTTTGTCATAAGATCTATCACTGCAAAAACATACAACTTCATTGTTATCGAATCCACAACACCTACCACTGCTTGCACAAACCATCAGCGTGAGGTACATGGTTTTGATCTGGATCTAAATGTTCCGGGCAATGTTTATGCAATTTCTGATCCAACACCAGCATACCAAGTCAGAAGTGATTCATTTTGCATATAAAATCATAAACAGTTCTATTATATTGCCCCAATCAATCAATCACAGTCAACTCAGTGGACAACAAAGATTCATTCAAACCCTCTTTGTTTTTATATACAACCCGTTGTATACACACACACACACACACAGCCTAGAACATCTTCATCTGTATGTTTTTACATGTCCATGCCAAACCCTCTTTGTTTTTCTCTTTTTTGATCCAATCTTGATAATTAAGCAGTATGTAGTTTCTTTTCATCTCTGTGTACCAAACCATGTATGGCTCCAAGTTAATATATAAAAAGAAATGTAAACAATATGTGAATTCAAAAGTTACTGAATGTCTGTGTCTGATGTACATGTGACAGATTAGAAGATGAGCTATTTGTTGATGATGATTGAATCACTAATTACCAACTTGTAACAATTTTCTTTAGTTTTGTTTTGCTCTTTTTTTTACTTGCTTTTCTTAAAGCTTTTGACCTTAAAAATTCATCTTTGGATTGAATCGGACAGAAAGGCTTTGAATTAAGCATAAATAGAAAAGTGAAGAAATATGAATCTATTCCATTCTTACCGACTGTTTTGTATCACACACAATAGAACTGGGACTTCAGTTTAGGTTAGAAACATGCAGAGAGATTTCTAAGTTCCTGGATCAATTTTAGGCCTTGATAACAGTTTTGACGCTACTGTATTACAGAACAATGAAAGGAAATCAAGCCGGAATAAGGAAATCATACAACTAAGCAAAACAAAGTAGACAGCTTTTTACTTATCATTTGGCTGAATTCTTGAGCTTGTACCTTGATCGTCCCATGGCCTTTCTGGATGATTCTTGAACTCAAAATGCTCTATGACATCACATGTAGATGTAAAAATCAGTACCTCAATGATAGATACACATTAAGATTACGAAACCATGCCTCAAAAAACTCAATATAGTTTAGTTTTCTGGAAAGGCTGTTTCAAGGTGCCAATTTCTGGAGCTCATAACTCATGCTTCATAGCAGTGAATGGCATGATTATTCTTCAGATTTGAATTCCAATATCATGGCTCAACAATGGAGTAGGACGAACAGACATTAAACCCTTGGAAGGAGGCACGAATGAGCCACGAAAATGCCTCATTGTCATATTTTTCAAGTTTTTAAGTATAATGAAAGATGATATGTGAAAGAGAGCTGGCAACTAAACTATATGCATTGCATAAATAAAAGCCAAGAAAATGGTGAAGATGTTCTTATAAAAATATTACAGATGACATTGTCATATATTCTAGTAGCTTACATGGGATGGCCAATCTGCTCTCCATGATTTCCACAACAAAGCTTTCCAGAATTATGATCCAACCTGACAGTCTTGCAACAGGTGGGGCAACCCAGGTAATACCAGCCTTGTTGAACCATGAACTTTGTAATCTTAGCTTTGCAGACAAAAGTGGGACTCTGCAGCAAAGACAACATAAGATTGAAAAATATTAACTGCAATTGCAAAGTAACTAAATCTTATATTTTCATGCTTTGCAATTTTTTAAGAAACACACACTGTTGATTGAATTCTAGAGTTCAGGGTTTCTCCAATGAACAAACACAAAAAAGTTCCACCTACAAAATCAAACCTGCAATTTCGTCCACCAAATCCTCATACTTTGAATCATCAAGATGTTATTTTTCTTCAGCCTTTCCACAATCTAAACCGGTTCACTGAAATGAAAATTGCATGCTGAAATCAAAACATGCAAAAAGTAATCACCAAATTACTATTATGTCATGGAAGCTTTCAATATAAACCAAACCATTAAAATGCAAGTAAAAAATTGATAGGTAAATACATGTGTCCGTCATGGGAAGACCTGACACAATCTTTGCCCAAAACATAAAAAACCTATGCAAGCCAAATCAGAATTTGGTTTAACCAAAGAAAAAACTAAAATGCAAGTCAAATCAGAAAACCAAACAGATAATCTAACCAAAGGAACCGACATCGAAGTACCTGAGTGAATGAAATTAAGGCCGAATCAATGCTATCACTTTCCAGGTGTTTTGGCCACGATCCTCAGCGCGCGGAGCAGAGGTTTCTAGCAGACAAAGAGAGGGGAGTGTTGCGGGCGTGCCACCTCGCGGACGAGGAAAAGGTTGATGGGGGGTGCGCTTGACTTCTTGATCAGGAAGAAAGGGGTTACAGGTGCCACCTCAGAGGAGGATTTACGAGCACAAGCGAATCGATACTCACGGCGGCGCGAGCAGAGCAACCACAGGGAGTTCAGAGAGAAGCGGGGATGCAGAGTCCGGAGAGCTCTGGAGAAAGACCTAGGCGGCGGCGCTTAGGGTTAGGGTTTCGAGGAAAGCTCGAAGGGTAACTGGGTTTCAGTTGTATTGTATTTGTTGTTTTGAGAGTTGTCTCTGAGTTGTTGTTGTAAAAGTTGTGTGTCTTGTCAGAGTCGTTTAAGAGGGAATATATAGTGGTTCGCTCCCCAGCGGAAGGGGGTTAACTTCGAATCCAAGTAGGGCTCTGAAACCCTAATCGACAAGGACAAGGTTTACTCCATGCAGACCAACCGATTGGTGACACCTGCCCAGTTCGCATGCTTCATTCCGCGCATAGGGCATTGCTTCTGCGCTGCCAACTGTAGACTCCTATGCGAACTGGAATTAGGAGTATCCTCATCTCGCGGGCTGCTACAGGATGCTATCTCGCGTGCTTCTGTAGCTCTCGTCCACTTCGCGGGCTATTGCAGCTCGCGAGCCTTAAAAGGACTTTTTATATTTAATGGGCCACAGGGGTTGGCCCGAGGCATGTCAAAGACTTGTCAAAGTCTTCAACGTTTGTCGTGGTGCGCGCGGACTCCACCTATTTGCTTCCTCGCGAAGTCTTCTACGTGAGCCAGTTCGCCAGCTCACCTCGCCTCGCGGAGAGTCAATCTCGCCTCGCCTATGCGGACTGGCAATCTCGCGAAGTACATTTCAGCCTCGCCTCGCGAAGTGTTGAACAGTTATTCCGCGCGAAGGCATTTCGCGCGCGAGCTAAGTGTTCCACGCGAACTGCGTAGTCCGCCTATGTCCATTCCGCACGAAGGCTAAGAGAAGTCCAGTTCGCCTCGAGCTAAGTGAAGTCTAACTTGGCTCGCGTGCGTTCATTGCCTATGCGGACTATCACTTGTACATCTAGAGAAACTCCATCTGGCCGGTATGACATGGTCCAAGAAATAATTAATATTTACATAGACATTTACTGTCCAGTAAAATATTAATCTAGGCGTAAACATTGCCCCCTAGCCTCGAAGTTATGAAATGTCGAGAATGACTAAAGAGGTTTATGTTCATTTTGCTCCAAAGGTTCATGTTGCTCCAAAGCCAATGGTATTAGCTCGGGTCATACATAAAAGGAGTGTGAATCGTAACGAACTGCTCTATGGCTCGCCTCGGTACCTTGGATTTGAACTTCGAATGTAATCGCCTGCCCTTAGCTCGCATTCGCTTGTTCCACTTTTGCTTTCGCGTGTTTCTAGCCCGCATTCGCCTGCTCAACTCAGAAGACATAGTACATGGCACATACGCGAGTTCTTGGCGATAGCGGACCAACATGGAAAGATAATGGCTATGTATCTCGCTGCCCCCTAGTGCGAACCAATGAAAAGTAAACAAAGGAGTCGGCAAACTGAGAAATACTTGAATGAAGTTGTTTTTATTTAGGGCCTCTGGAATAAGCCCCAATCTTATACTGGTCTGTTAGTTAGACCACGCACGTTTACAAAGGGAAAAACTGATAACTGAGAAACACTTGAATTTAAAAAGTTTCTATATATTTAGGGCCTCTGGAGTAGGCCCCAATCTTGTACTGGTCTGTTAGTTAGACCACGCACGTTTTAAAAACTAATTGCATGCTTCTTCCTGGTGTTGCCCCCTAGTGTGAGGTGATGGAGCGTAAGCGCGACGGCGCGTTACACTAATGACAGTGGTCGCGGGATCAGAGGGGGGAGGAGGGTCTGCGCGCTACCAAACACTAGCGATGTGGCGTTTTAAGAAACGACCATTAATAGGGTTAGGATGGAGCGAACCGTCGAGGTCACGCAAATGGTATGCCCCCTTAGGTAATATGCGATGAATAATAAAGGGTCCCTCCCACCGCGCGGACCATTTCCCGCGGCCTTCGGTTTTCTCCCCAAGGGGGAGCACAGCACGCCATACCGTTTGGCCTTCGGCATAGCTCCGACCTTGAGTGATTTTATCATAGGACCGTGCAACACGCTGCTTCTCGAGGATGAGATTGTTGAAAGCGGTGAGGCGATGTTCGTCAAGGTCTTCAAGCTCCCGCCACATTGCCTGGACGTAATCGTCACCGAGCAACTGGTGCTGTTCCTGGATGCGAAGCGAGGCGACGTGGACCTCCAGGGGAAGGACGGCATCATGGCCAAACATGAGAGCATAAGGGGTGGTATCGATCGGACCGCGCTTGGAGGTACGGTAGGCCCACAGAGTATGGTGAAGTTCTAGATGCCAAACGCGGGGGTTCAACTCTAGCATCTTGCGCAGGATGCCGAGGATAACATTGTTGCTCGCCTCCGCCTGACCATTGGACTAGGCATAATAAGGGGTTGAATGCAGGAGTTTGACGCCATAACCAGTGAGGAAAGTGACGACGGAATCCGCCATGAAAGCTGCCCCCCGGTCCGTCACGATGCATTCTGGAATACCAAAGCGGGAGATAATGTTGCTGAAAATAAAGTTACGGACCGAAGTCGCGGAAGCAACCTTGAGTGGCTCAGCCTCAACCCACTTGGTAAAGAAATCGGTGGCCACGATAAAGAACTTGTGCTGCTCAGAGGAATGGGGGTGAATGAGACCGATGAAGTCTATCGCCCAACCTCGACATGGCCAGGGTTTGATGATCGGCTGTAACGGAATGTTTGGAATGTGTTGCACCGGTCCGTGGGCCTGACAATCCTGACATCCTGTGGCAAAAGTAATACAATCTTTGAGAATAGTAGGCCAGTAGTAACCGTAGCGGCGGATTAACCAACGCATCTTTGGTCCAGCCTGATGCGAACCACAAACACCGGAATGCACCTCACGCATAAGCCGCTTAGCCTCATTGCCATACACGCAGCGGAAGTCGTTACCGTCCTCGCCGCGCCGGCGAAGCTCACCATTGCGAAGCACAAAGTTGAGGGCGAGAAACCGTATTTGCCTGGAATGGGTGGCGTCATGAGGGTGTTCGAGGTAGGCAATAAACGGTAACCGCCAATCCTCATCGATAGGATCTAAGGCGGCGACGTTAAGAGGTTCTGTGTCATATTGCCCCTAGCAAGAAAAGAAGGAAGTGTATGTCGCTCGACTTTGAGGAGTCGTTCGCGCACTCCATCGCGCAGGCTAAGACCGGATGCGATCTGCGCGAGCTCGTTTGCCGCGAAGTTGAATTCGCGCGGGATGTGTTCAATGTGAACATCGTCGAAGCGGTCCAAGACATCAAAAGCTTTTCGCAAGTAAGGTTCAATGGACGAGCTTAAACACTTGAACTTCGCCACAAGTTGGTTGACGACCAGTAAGGAGTCGCCAAAGACTTGAACCTCGCGGACTCCTAAGTCCAGCAAGATTTCCAGGCCGATGATGAGCGCCTCGTATTCCGCCTGATTATTTGTACATTTAAAGTCCAGCTGGAAAGAGTAAGAAAAACGGTCTCCTGCAGGGTTCTCGATGGCGATTCCAGCACCGGCAGCAAGTTCAGTGCGCGAGCCGTCGAAGTAGAGAGTCCATGGAGAAGGGGAGACTGCAACGACTTCCAACTCGCGGAATGCTGTCAGCTCAGTGGGCGGGTGATGTGCGAGGAAGTCCGCTGTGGCCTGTCCTTTAACGGCCTTTTGGGGAACATATTGCAACGGGAATTCAGACAAGGCCAATATCCATTTACCTATGCGCCCGCGTAGGATAGGGCGGGAAAGCATATATTTGACTAGGTCGGACTGAGCGATCACCACCGTGGTAAAGGCCAACATGTAGTGGCAGAGCTTGCAACCTGCAAAGAAAAGGGCGAGACACAATTTTTCCATTGGGGAGTAGCGCGTCTCGCAATCGGTCAACACCCTGCTAAGATAGTAAACGGCGTGTTCCACCCCGTTCTCATCGTCTTGTGCCAAGAGTCCGCCAATGGACAAGTCAGCAGGGGCGATGTAGAGTTTAAGCGGAACGCCCGGGCGAGGGGGAACCAAAACAGGTGGAGTTGCAAGATAATCCTTAATACGATCGAAGGCCTCCTGGTGTTGTGGCTCCCAAACGAACTCGGTTGCCCCCTGGAGCTTTAGAAGAGACGAAAAAGGCTGAACCTTCCCTGCCGCGTTTGAAATGAAACGGCGGAGGAAATTGATTCGCCCGATCAATTGTTGGAGCTCCTTTTTGGTTGTAGGAGGCGAGGCGCCGGACGTCTGTTGGGGTGAGTAGGCAGACGGTGACAAACTAAATCTGGGGATAGGCCAGGCATGTCTTCGTACTGCGCGGCGAAACAATCCCTATATTCATGTAGTAAGGCGAGAAGGTCTTCCTT
Source organism: Fragaria iinumae (assembly GCA_009720345.1). NCBI lineage: Eukaryota > Viridiplantae > Streptophyta > Magnoliopsida > Rosales > Rosaceae > Fragaria > Fragaria iinumae. Next base: position 2,128,119 of record CM019122.1, on the reverse strand, counting down.
TTCTTGTCCCGCCAACTTGGCACTGATGGAAAGTAATAAGGGTGTCTCTGCAGTTCCCACGTCGACTTGTAAGGTGGGATCACGGACTTGAGGCGGTGTGTCATCCAAGGCAGCGGGAGCTAACTGAATAACTTCCTCCTCGGCATCGGTATAGTCCACTATCTCGTCTACGTACTCCATGGTGGCGACTCTGTCATAGGCTTCGCGTTCCGCCCAATATGAGAGTAGTCTCTCACACAAGGACTCGGCAGCCTCGCGTGCTTCTTCTGAGGATGTACTAATCATAAGATGGCTGTAGGGGGTCCGCAATGGCATGAGGACGTTGTAAGTTGTCCCTCGCCTGAGTGAGTCCCCATCGCGTTAAGTTGGAGGCAGTAACCCCATATGGGCGGCCTTTAGAATCGACGCCTTGGACATCCAATGGGCCCAAGTCAGTATTGTAGTAGCGGGCGTCATTGAAGTTGGCGGAAATGGAGAAGGGACGCGGGTCCGCTTGGATGAGGACCGTCTCGCGTTTCTCTGTATCCCAAATCAGGAGTTCCTGGTGCATGGAGGAAGGCACACAGAAACTTCTATGTATCCAGTCGCGGCCTAGGATCATGCTGTAGGATGAAGCACACTCGGCGACGAAGAATGTGTAGACCCTTGAAGCCGGTCCCACCTTGACCCGTAAGAACAACAAACCTAGAGTCCTGGAGACTTGTCCGGTGAAGTTCTTGATTGTCAAGGACGTAGTCTGGATCATCGAGCGTGGGATACCAAGGAGTCCCATAGTGCGGGTGGTGACGACATTCACTGCCGCCCCCGTGTCGACCATGATTTTGTTTATCATGATCCCTTCAACTTCCGCTGTGATATACAATGGCCTCATGTGAGTGGCCATATCCAGAGTCGGAGTGGAGAAGGTCAGAGTCGGCATGCGTGTGACGCTGCTCATAGCTTCCACTGGTGGAGCGTTCACAGGTTCCGCCGGGACTGGACCCATCTCGCTGCTGCAAGGGGGCGATATGTCGCAGACATTCTCACTACTGTCTGGAATATCCGCCGCGTTGCATGTTGTATTTGGCGGGAGAGCGTATCTCTCATATATGAAGAAAACCATTCCGACCTGAAAAGAGAATTGTTCGTGGACTGGGATTAGTGGAGTCTCAATGGGTCCATTGTCTCCTTCGAGCACAGCAAATGCGCTCTCCGCCGGGTTGACTTCTTCATGTGCTGGCCATGCAGAGACCTCAAGCATATTGCAGGTGAATGATTCACCCTGCCCTTCCGCTTGGTCGTCGCCCAAGTCGATTCGAGGCTCAGAATGAGTCTCCTCGTTCAGTGAATTTTCGCGGAAGCATTGGGCCATGAGCTCCGCGAGGTTAGGGCTGGAGGTGCTATTTTCGACCCCTGGCGAGATGTTACCCTCTGGCTGCCGTGGTCGCCACACGAGTTTGGTCGAAGGCTGTTTGTCCTCGGCTGAAAGCTTATCTGCGGCTAGTGGGGCTCTGGCATTGCCCTCTGCCCTAGGTGGAGGAAGGACTGAGACCTGAGGCTCCTGTGTGGGTTGAGGTTGCGGCGGACTCGGTCGTGATAGCTCCTTTTTAGCCTCAGGTTCTTGGCGAATAGGCTTCGGAGGATGTGATGACCGAGGCGGCTCGCGCCTTGGCTCTGGCCTTGATGCGGCGAATAGTCTTCGCTGTGCTGGGGAAGACGGTTCTCGTCTTCTCTCAGCCTCTGGTGACTGCCTACGTCTTGGTAGAGGTGGCGGGTTTCTCCCTCGTTCGGCTTCCGGCGACCGCTTGCGGCTTGGAGGAGGTAACACATCCCTTCTTCTTGCCATTTCTGACGAAGGCTTGTGACGGGAAGATTGTGAATCCCTTCTCCTTTCTGGCTCCGGAGATGATCTGTGCCTAAAGGGGCGCGGATCCTGCCTTGGTGGTACGGTGAGGCGACAGAAAACATTCGCTTTTGGAGCAGGGTCGTCTGCTACCTGCGCACAAACACGTGGAGGCGTGACAGGTGGTCTTTGGAGGAGAGCGCGCATGCCTTCAGCTTCTCTCCACATCCTCTCGGGTGTCTGCGCGAGCTGCGAGGGTCGGATAATGCCATCATCCGCCGCTCGCAAGGCACGCAGGATGCTGCCATACTTCTTCTGCAGCTTCCGCTTTTTGGATCTGCTGATGGTAACCGACTTTCCTCCTTGCTGTGTGTATCAGATCCCTTCCTTGATCGCTAATTTGGATGTCGGAGGAATATAGGGGTCAGTCAAAATACCCCGCCTGGGGCTTGAGGCCTCGCTATCTTGGCGTTCGCTGCCGGAATCGAAGATATCCATCGCGCTTGAAGCTGGAGAGGCAGGTACATCTTTAGTCCAGTTTGATTGGACGAAGGTTTCGAGGCGCTTGATCCTCTGTTCCAACTCCTCGCGAGTCCTGGGACTCATGGGTTGATAATGGTCAGCTGGAGACGGTATATCGTCCCGCATGGTAGCTTTGCCTCTATCCTTTCTTGAAAGGCGATCGGGCTGTGGTCTGGCGGCTACCTCTCTTGTCGGGTAGTGGTTCCCATTGTGGTTCGCCAGAACGGTGTAGTCATTCGCCGGCCTCTTACGGTTTTGACCTGGCGGATCGCGTTGGCCCGCGTTTGGAGATAAGTCCAAAGTTATTGCGCGCTGGCCGACGCGAGGCCAGGCGATGTCAGCAACTGTGATCATGAAGCCGCCTTTGTCCTCGAAGCGAATATACTTGAGGTCTAACCAGTCCTGGACTTGCTCGCGGAGCTGGTAATAGTCGCGAGTTTTGTGCCCCCAACTGTCATGGAGCTTGCAGTGGACACGGCCCTCCTTGTATTCAATATAGGGCAAGGCCCTCGACACAGTGACTAGTCCGCCGTCAATAAGATCGTCTAGGACCTCATGCGCGAGGTTGACGTTGTAAGTGTACCGGCGAGATGGCTGACGTGTGTCATCATTACCATCCTCTCGGTCTCGCTTAAGTACCCGGCGCGGACTATCATCCTCTGGATGCTCGGCTAGGTCTAAGATAATTCGCCGCTCGCCTGGCTTTGGTGCGCGGTGACGACTTTTCTCCCTTGGCTGGTCGGCCCAGTTCACCTCGACCATACCAACCATGGTGGGGAAATGATCCACGTCCACCAGAGAAGCTGTGCTTCCTGGCGTCTTCATTTTCAGGGCGCCCGAATTCAACCAAGTCTGCAGTTGGTCGCGGAGTTTGACACAGTCTTTGGTGTCGTGATTGTAAGCGTTGTGGAAACTGCAATACTTCTTGTCCTTGAGCTCTTCCTTGGACTGGATCTTATGGTCCAAGCGCACGTAGCTCGCCTCAATCAAATCATTAAAGACAAGATGGGCTTTTTTCGCGACATACATGTAAGACTCGTATTCGGGCTTAGTCCATGCAAAGGACTGAATGGTGATTGGCTCGCGAGTCATCTTGAGATTCTTCAGTTTGTGAGCTAAAGGCTTCCCGGTCAGTTCGACTGCTCCGACGTCGTCAACATACCCATGCGCGGCCTCATTCTCCTCCTGCCTTTGGCAGTAAGGATCGAACGTGGAGGATTGGAGGTTTAACGCCCCGACTATCCTGTTCCTCCCCGGTACGTACGTCCCTTTGGAGGCATTCGCCCTCTCGTCCATCTCGTTAAGGATCAGTTCATAGCTGCCGACCTTGTTGATGAGGTCGCCCATAGACATGAAGCGTTCCCCATGGTGCTTCAGCCGCTGGCGGTGTTCGAGACCACGGACAGCCAACTTAATGGCTTCCTGTTCGGGTAGGAGAAAGTCGCACTTGGCTTGTTGGATCTTGAACCGCTGGAGGAAGGAGACTCCTGACTCCATGCTCTGCTGACTCATCTGAGTGAGGGAGTCAAGGCCGACCTCTGGCTCAATGGTACCGTAGGTCTCCCGGAACAGCTTCTCCATGGTAGGCCAATACGCAATGGACCCTGGCTTCAACCTGGAGTACCAAGTAAATGCAGCTCCGGACAGAGAGGTCCCGAAGAGCTTGAGCTTGAGAATGTCATTATTCCCGTACTGGCCGCACTGGACTTTGAAGCGGGTCATGTGGGTTGCTGCGTCCTCCCTTGTCTCGCCAGAGAAGATAGTGAACACTACGTTCTTGAACCCGTGCGGGAAGGGGTATTGCGCCACGCTATCTGGATAGGGGTCGCGATACTGCAAGTTAGCATCACCGTGTCCGGTTTGCTCCTTGACAATGGAGGAGATAAGCTGGCGCCAGTCGGCTGTGGTCACGGGCGCGGGTTCTGCCCCTTCCCCATGGTTTGGCCATGCAGGGAAATTGACGACCTGTCCGCCGTTCTTGGGAGTAAGGCTGGAATGAACGAGAAGCGGGTCATCGGGTGTCCCGGTTCCTTGACGTAGAGAACCATTCAGCCCCCTGGGGGAAGCAAACGAGCCATGCGGGAGCGGGCTCTTTGACGTTCCTGCCCCTGGCACGAACTGCGGGGACTTCGGAGCCCCGACCTTAGGGTTTCCCCTGGCGCGTTCATTGGGAGGGATATACTTGGGCGTCCCTTCATTCGCGCTTGGGCCGGTAGGGTTTAGAGCAGTGTTTTTTGGTGCCTGCGCCCTCATCCAGTCCTCAACTTCGAGGACCCGTAGGTTCAGCCGGTCCTGTTTGTCTTTGAATTCGTCTAGCTTTTCTAGACTGTTCTTACTTCCAAAGAAGGAAGCATTCTGCTGGTCAAGAAGCTTGGTATCGTGCTCGTCCAAGCGGCGAGTCTGCTCGTCTACTGTCGCGCGAGTGAGCGACAGGACCTCTGCATGTTGCTTCACGGTCTCCGCGCCTTGCTTCACGGTCTCCGTGTTCTGATCCAAATCCGAGCGGATCTGTTGAAAGCTTCCTTCGACCAACCCTTTGGTTTCCCTTGTTTCGCTGACAAACTGGTTGAAGTCCTCAGTGAGTACGGTAAGGTTATGCTAGTCTGCTTCCCAAAGGGTTTTGTCCCTTTTAACTTGGTCAGCAAGGTCGGTGAGGCTTTGTTGAGTGGCGGAGCTTTGGTTTGTCAAACCTTGGGTTTGGGTTGTCAAACCCTAGATCTGCCCCGTGAGTTGTGCGAACATCTGGACGACTTGCTCCATAGATGGAGCAGAGTCTGTATCTTGGGTCGGCTGAGAGCCTACCATGGCGGTCTCGCTGTAATCTGGATTACCAAATTGAGCAAGGACCTGCTCTTGAATGAGGGATCGGCAAGCCGCACTATTATGGGGCTTATACCGTAGTGATCTGTGCTTGAGACAAGAAAGCTGGGTCTTTCGGTACGACGCTTCCTCCAGCTTCCCAATGATGTATTCGCTTATACTCCCTGTCCCACTGGGTGTGTCAATGTTTTGGCCACGATCCTCATCGCGCGGAGCAGAGGTTTCTAGCAGACAAAGAGAGGGGAGTGTTGCGGGGGTGCCACCTCGCGGACGAGGAAAAGGTTGATGGGGGGTGCGCTTGACTTCTTGATCAGGCAGAAAGGGGTTACAGGTGCCACCTCAGAGGAGGATTTACGAGCAGAAGCGAATCGATACTCACGGCGGCGCGAGCAGAGCAATCACAGGGAGTTCAGAGAGAAGCGGGGATGCAGAGTCCGGAGAGCTCTGGAGAATGACCTAGGCGGCGGCGCTTAGGGTTAGGGTTTCGAGGAAAGCTCGAAGGGTAACTGGGTTTCAGTTGTATTGTATTTGTTGTTTTGAGAGTTGTCTCTGAGTTGTTGTTGTAAAAGTTGTGTGTCTTGTCAGAGTCGTTTAAGAGGGAATATATAGTGGTTCGCTCCCCAGCGGAAGGGGGTTAACTTCGAATCCAAGTAGGGCTCTGAAACCCTAATCGACAAGGACAAGGTTTACTCCATGCAGACCAACCGATTGGTGACACCTGCCCAGTTCGCATGCTTCATTCCGCGCATAGGGCATTGCTTCTGCGCTGCCAACTGTAGACTCCTATGCGAACTGGAATTAGGAGTATCCTCATCTCGCGGGCTGCTACAGGATGCTATCTCGCGTGCTTCTGTAGCTCTCGTCCACTTCGCGGGCTATTGCAGCTCGCGAGCCTTAAAAGGGCTTTTTATATTTAATGGGCCACAGGGGTTGGCGCGAGGCATATCAAAGACTTGTCAAAGTCTTCAACGTTTGTCGTGGTGCGCGCGGACTCCGCCTGTTTGCTTCCTCGCGAAGTCTTCTACGCGAGCCAGTTCGCCAGCTCGCCTCGCCTCGCGGAGAGTCAATCTCGCCTCGCCTATGCGGACTGGCAATCTCGCGAAGTACATTTCCGCCTCGCCTCGCGAAGTGTTGAACAGTTATTCCGCGCGAAGGCATTTCGCGCGCGAGCTAAGTGTCGCGAACTGCGTAGTCCGCCTATGTCCATTCCGCGCGAAGGCTAAGAGAAGTCTTGTTCGCCTCGAGCTAAGTGAAGTCTAACTTGGCTCGCGTGCGTTCATTGCCTATGCGGACTATCACTTGTACATCTAGAGAAACTCCATCTCGCCGGTATGACATGGTTGAAGAAATAATTAATATTTACATAGACATTTACTGTCCAGTAAAATATTAATCTAGGCGTAAACACCAGGAAGAATCAACAGTGCACAACACAACAAAGATTACCAACCCCGATCAAACCACTGACATGCAAACAAAAATAGAGAAAAACCCCCCATTATCCTGTACCTTGGAACACAGTTAGCCAGAACAACCCAAAAACGTTGATCACACACAAACCCAACCACCAACCACGAAACACCGCCCGACTGAAACTCCGGAGATAAACTAATTGAGGAGAAGCACAGAGAAGAAAGAAAGGGACTGCTGTCTTTTTCACTCAAAACCGTGCCAAAGCAGAGTTTTTTTTTTTTTTTTTTTTTTTTTCAAGGACGGAGAAAAGGAGCGAGAAAAAGATACGTGTGGAATAAAAGGATAACGCCACGCGGCAACAACATGCAAGTGATGACAGTTTTACAATTGTTTGCGAACTGGGGGCAGACCCGAGATTTTGCCACTTGAATGAACAGTAGTTCTGCCTTATTGTTTTAGGATATCTAATAAGTAGACTCCCCGTCTTACTTTTCCTACCCTTTTCTTCTCACCTTCTTCGGTTGTGGTCCTAGAGTAAACGACGTCGTTTCCCAAGTCGTTTCTTCTCACCTTCTTTTAAGAGTGGTACTGGGGGAAGTTTGTCAGTTAACTTGAAGGTAAAAATAAATCTGACAGCTTCAGTTCCTTTCCATTAGATCGCAAACAATATCTGTTATGGATAAAACAAAGGAAATTGCACCCAAACTTACAGAAATCATATAACATGTCAAAGAGGAGCACACACCCCACAATTTGAAGAAGCTCACCAGCGATCTGAGCTGCAAAACCATCAGTTTGACATAACTCTAGAGCCAGCTTACTCTGAGAAACCGATCCAAGTAGCTGTACAATCTCCTCTATACTCAACATGCAAACCAATCCATAAGTAGCTACAAACAACAAAAAGCCGACGCTCTCCAATGGATTTACAGTATTGCCTCCCATTTTTGCCTTCCACTGGGCTGCTAGTGTTGTTGCATCGGCTTTCAGATGAGATCCAACAGGTAGTGAAACACTCATTAGCTCCTTTAATAATGAAATGTCACTACATGTGACACTTTCTTCAAAATTTCCATATATCAAGTATTGAGCAAGACATTTTTGCATGTTATTCAACACCATTTTGGCAGGGTCTGGTACCAACGGAAGAGAAACAGCCGATTCCTTCTGTAAAGGACGATCCCCACTCGAATTTTCATCAACGATTCCCAGCTTAGTCCTAGTGGCATTTGGTTTACTTGGAGAAAGAGAAGTTGCTGCATTTCCAGCGAGTGAAGATTCTGCTTCATTCTTTTGGACAAGGGAAGGCATGATGTTGGTCTCTGTGGAAATGAAATAAGAACATAGAGAGGCAGTAAACAAGTCAGTGAGTGAATAGTTTGATTTTAACATATCAAAAGATATCTGCAGCATAATGGAAGATATATCAGTGAGTAAATAGTTTGATTTTAAACAAGTCAGTGAGGCAGTAAAAGATATATTTGAAACATCATATGGTATTCATTTGCTAAACAAAGACAAATTGCCTATAACAACAAGGTAGAAGTTTATGCAAAATTTGCAAATTTATGATGAAATGATATTGGCAACGGACATAAGTTTTCAGCAGGATGACTTTAAACATAAAAAGAGCTCAGTAGGTGCCAAGGGCCGACCCTACTTACTTCAGTACCTTGTTCAAGGTGCGCAATCATAGTAAGAAGACTCTGAAGCTCCCTCGCACTGCAAATACCAGTCAATTCATACATTGCAATGAGCTGCAAAAAACACAAAGCCTCCAAATTATTCTCAGTGGCCAAGGTCATTTTAGCTTTCCAATCAGCTGCAAACGTCCTTGCTTCTTCTCTCACATGATGATTAATTTGTGGTGCCATTCTCTTTAACTCCTTTAATAAGAGACTACAAGTCTTTCCAACAACCTGTAATTCAAATTCAACATCTCTGTTGTTGACAGTAAGATTTGACGGATAAAACCCCTTCATTGCATCCAAAACCAACTTTGCAGGGTCTGCCGATGCGTGAAGAACAGCTGACATTTGACTACCTGCTATAACATGTCTTTTGAATTGGTCATTGAACAACGATTGCAAGGTTCTACCATCCATGTTGATGCATGATTGATAACTCGAATATGAAGGCACTTGAGAATCAAATTTTTTTTGTTTCAACTCAAGCTCTTTGGCCTGCTGTACAAGGTCCCTCTCTTTCCTTAGAAGTTCATGGGATAATGAATCCAAAGTTTTTTCGCGTTCTTCCACTGACTTCTGAAGTGAATCCAAATGCATTTCATGCTCCTTGGCTGTCTTTTGTCTTAGATACGAGTCTCTTTCACGCTCTTCTACCGTCTTGTGGACTGATTCCACATTTTTTTTGCGTTCTTCCAATGACTTCTGAAGTGAATCCAAATGCATTTCATGCTCCTTGGCTGTCTTTTGTCTTGAATCCAAGTCCCTCTTGCACTCTTTTACTGTCTTTTGGAGTGAATCCAAATGCTTTTCACGCTCCTCCACTGATTTTGAAGTGAAACCAAACACCTTTCATGCTCTTTGGCTGTCTTTTGTCTTGAATCTGTGCCCTTCTTGCGCAGTTCTACTCTCTTTCGGACCAATTCCACATGTTTTTCGCGCACTACCACTGACTTTTGGAGCAAATTCAAATGCTTTTCATGCAACTCCACCGACTTTTCGAGTGAATCCAAACACTTTCCACGCTCCTCCACCGTTCTTTGAAGTGAATCCAAATGCTTTTCGCGCTTCTCCACCGATTTTTGAAGTGAATCCAACTGAATTTTCTTCAACTGAACCTGATTGAGCAACTCATTGACCCTCTTATCCTTCACATTAACTTCCTCAATCCCCAATTCAACTTGTTTCTCCCTAAACACAAGCTCATTCGCCCGCTGTTCCATCTCCTTTTCTCTCAACCTAACCTCACCATCACACTCATTCACCATCTCTGCAGCTAACTTAAGTTCCCCAAATTTCAATGCAACTTTCATTTCAGCAACATTCATGCACTCTTTCACCTTACCAGCAACAAACTCAAGTTCCTTAACATTCGGTTCGAACAACACCTCATTCGATTTAAGCTTCTCAAACAAACCCTCTAGCTCCCTCTCTTTCAACTCAACCTTACACCATCAATCCTCCATGGATTTCTTACACAAGTTAAAGCCTTTTAATATCAAAACCCATTTCCCTAATCAAATTCTCAATCCTACAAAGCTCTTGGGTTTTCTCTTCAATCATTAACTTGAGAGATGGCAAGTGAGTCTTACCTTGTTCAAACTCTTGCAGCTTGTTCAAGCTCCACTCTATGGCCACCAACACCTTCTCCCGGGTCCGGAAAGATGTCCCGGTCGAGTCGACCCGGTCCTCTACGTCCTTCATCGCTTTCAGTAAAGCACTCTGCTTCAGCTCCCATTGTTCTAAATCCAAGACTGTCTCTTCCATTTTGGATGAAAAGTTGAAGAAAGGTGGAAACTTTAGGCTCTATAATAGACTATCTGAGCTTCCCCTATTTATATTAAGCTCAAAAGTTTGTACACTTTTTTTGGTTACAAAAAGTTTGTACACTTTTGAAGACTAAAGAAATTTGATCATGACTATCATTAAAATTACTTTTTATCTGTCTTGCTTTTATGTTTTCACCAGTATCACAATAACTTTTTTGACGTGTGAAAATATAGATGTAATGCGTATTAGGAGACGAGGTTATTGTAGTTTGTATTAAATCTGCTATATGCGAGCTGATTAGATTGTAATGAGCTGTTGTGCTGGTACGTGAATATGGTTGTTTACCCGCTCCTACATTTCGGTGAGTCTAATAATATGGTTGTCTAGCCACATTTCAGGGTTATCAAATAATACGAACCTTCTATTTCAGAAAACCTGCTGGATTTGCAAATCTACAGAAAACAAGCGTAATAAACATGTAATTTTGTAGACACAGATGCCTTGATAAAACAAAATAAAACAGCAAATAAATACATGGTATGCTGATATTTTCATCCTTCGCTGCGCTTCAGTATTTTCAAACAAGCGTAGCAGTTTGTATACCACCCGAAGTCATCAGGAGCAGCATAGGCCAACTCATCAGCTGCCATGAGGGTTCTGGTAGCATGTCACTGCCTTCCACGGCAGTTGCCATTTGGTATTTGACACAAGGGGCACAAGTGACTCTTCTCCAGCCACAGGACAATGCAGTCTCTATGATAAAGGTGTGAGCATGGCAACCGTGTAACCAGTATCCCTTCTGCTACATCAGTATCAAAAGTGATGATCAAGTTGCTCCAAACAAATAGCACACGGCGAAAACTGTCTAATAGTTTCTTCTTCCAAACTATCAACACTCGGCTTTTCCAAAGTCTCAATGAATGATTTAGCTGCAGGAATGTACTTGATCTGCAATGCATACGTTTCCATGAATTCCCATGTAACCGTATCAATGATCACTTCTAAATCGACGTCTTCAAGTACTTGTAACCCTACCAAACAAGTACATTGCCATTCCAATAGGATTCAACCGCACAGTCACCTCCACTATGGTTACAGAAATCGGCAACCATGGGACGGCCACCTTAACCAATCGAGCAAGTTTTCTAATAATGGCTGGCTGCTCATCATCTGGCACATCCAATCTGGAAACAAGGAATCAGCAAAAATTTATTAACAATTTGATTGCACAGCAAGAATAAGAGAAGTGGCATACAATATATAAATCGAGTTACTACGTACCTAAACCTAGCATCAGAGAATTCCTAAGTAATTAAAAACGCACTGAACAATAGTGTAATTCAAATAACCAAGTAACCTAACACTAATACAGCTTTGAACTACACCAGGTCAAATCCACATAAACCTTCTATCCTGAATCAAATCAAAGCAATCAAGGTTCCAAAAAATTCTAGGATTCCTGTCTCTACTTTAAGGGTTTTCTAACTTTACTACAAGGTCACTCAAAACATATGTCCTTGTTCAAACTGGAGTGCAACTCACAGAAGTCGGGCCATTGATACTATTAGGGGGCCTAACTGTCTGTTGTAAAGTTGTAAACTATAGTCAGCAACTTTGCACCCGCAAGGAGTCTTCAGGCACTGGTTCTTGAAGCTACTAAAGGGTGACAGCTTCATACTAGAGTCTAGAAGCACCATAGACAAATAGTGTTTCAGATTGCTGTTGTGGTTTGGGTATCTGAGGCTTATTAAGTGTTAGGTTTCTTCCTTTTTCTCAGCTCTTGGCACCAAACTTCTCAATTCCTCCTTTAGTTTTCTCAACTCAACCATGTAAAACTCAATGGCTGGAAACTCATACTCTAGGTTGTATTGTTTGATACATTTAGCAACAGCTAAACTCTAATTAGCACTATGCACAGTGAAAGGGTTCTTGGAATCAGGGCATACTGAAAATAACAGAATTAGGGTCAAGTAGAACCAGATACAAGCCTTTAGTTATCCTGCTGGGTTGACTCAGGGGCAGAACTGCTAGAATTGGGTCTCCTTTTTCTCTGCCCTTGTTGTTTGACATTGGAGCCAGGAGATGGTGCTGGACTTCTCAATGTCTCCTTCATTCTTTCCAACTGAACTACTTGCATTTGAATGTCACCAGCTGGGTATTCGCTTCGAAGATTGTAATCTTTGATGCATTGCTGCACGTATTTTAAACCATCTATTTTCATGTCCACAAACTCAACCTGTGATCAAAAGTAAGCATTGACAGCTAAAATTTTACATTGAGGAGGATCTTAGATTTAACTACCTAAGCCAGATATAAAAATGTTTAAAGTGCTAAGAATCTTAGATACCTTTGAATCAAGAATTATATTTTTTTTGCAAAATCTTTCACACAACTTCATTGCACCTTCCACATATGCTTTCATGAGTGGTACCGTGGGGAACCTTTCAGTTAAGTTGAGGATGCAAATTAGTATAACAGCTACAATCAGTCGATTGCTTTGTATCAGATTCTGAGTAATACCTGCCAAGTGTAAAGCAAACCTATAAGCCTCATCAACCTGATTTAGAGAAGTTTGAAACAGAGAAGACTTGCATAGTGATAGCAAGCTAGCAAAGCTAAAGGAAATCAATAGCATAACAAGAAATGAATTCTCATCTAGCACCCGTTGCACATTCTTTTCCATCCCTGGTGGTAGTTGGTTGAAGATTTGCTGCATTTTTAGTAAGTGAAGATTCTTGTTCCTCTTGGTTGACAAGACAAGAAGTTGGACGTCTCAATTGCAATGATATACCAAAGAATAGGTAGTACATTGGTCGAATGTCTGACTTGTATAATAAAAACAGTACATAAAAACAACAAAATGCCTGGTTTGCATGTTTCACACATCAGATGATATTTAAGATGCAAAATCAAGATAGACTGCCTGCAATACCAACATAGATGTAAGTGCAAAATTTGCAAATATGAGTGAAGTTTGATGAAATGGTATCAAAAGATGAACGAACTTAGCACAAAAAGAAAATGACCACTGACGTTCAAATAAGAACTAGAAAACAGCAAGAAATGCTGATAGCCTTGAACAACATTGTCATAAAGTATGAAAGAAAAAACTTCTTATGACTTGCATTAATCAAGGATTGCGATTGAGGTTGTACCATCTATATCGATGCAGGAATGATCAATTGCAGATGAAGGAAGAGTGGCATTGTTAGCAGCAGGGGTAGGTTCCAAATGCATAGTCTTCGCTTGAAGAGCAAATTGTTTCTGTTTCAATTCAAGCTCTTTGGCCTGCTGTGCAAGCTCCGTTTCTTTCTTCTGAAGTTGATAGGCTAATGAATCCAAATCCTTTTCGCACTCTTCTGTGGACTTTAGAAGTGAATCCAAATGCTGTTTGTCTGCGTGTAGTGACTTTTCCAGTGAATCGAAATGCTTTTCTTTCAGCTGAACCTTATTGAGGCGTTCTTTAACCCTCGTTTCAGTCAGCTCAAGTTCACCAGCTTTCAAAATAACTTGTCTCTCTTTTGATTCAAGGTCTTTGTCCCGTTGTTCGTCCCCTCTCTTTTCTTCCAACTTCATTGATGTATTCTTTCATTTCTTTGAACTTGTTACTAATAAGAAGTTTTTCCACATTTGGCTCGAGTAGTCCTTCAATTCGCTTCTCGTTAAAGTCAACCTTACAGGACCAATCCTCCATAGAAGTCTTCACTTTAATCTCCATTTCCCTAATACTTTTCTCAACCCTGCTCAAATTATTCCTTCCCTCTTTGAGACTGTTTTGGATCAAAACACACTCCCTCTCTCTTTTCCTAACCAACCCCTCAACCTCCATAACCCGCTTATCTTTCCTATCGAGCTCTTGGCATTTTTCTTCAACCAATAAACTAATGGTATGCAACTTGGTCTTCACTTGTTCAACCTCTAACTGCTTCTCTGTAATCGCCTCATCCATCGCATCATATTCCTCTCCCTTGTATTCAATAAGCTTATCAAGACGTTGCAATTCGGTTTCTTTGTATTCCAATCGCTTTTCTCGGTTACCAATTTCCTCCTCACGTATTTGAAGGTCATTCAACTTCATCTCAAACTGGTCCTCGAGGTTCTTCCACACTTTTCTCATAGAGTCCATTGTGCTTGCTCCTCAAAACCCTAACTGTACAGACGTCAAATGGAGCCTTAACATAAACCATTTCTTTGATTACACTTGCAGCATAGCAAAAATGCAGATCCTTGTTTTATCAATACTGAGCATGAGTACATGTAACAGTAAATTTGCGAACCTCACATCAATAACAACAGTAAAACTTCTTTTCGTAAGTTTTTGTAACAAACCATGGAAGTCTAGCTTGTTTTTCTTCTTACTAAGTCTAGCTTCCCACTTCATAGAAGCCAGAAAGTCTTATGGGAACTACCATTTTTCATCGATAGCGTTCGAACTTGGAAGTAAAAACTTAAAGAGAATAAGGAGGCTTCTGGCTTCATATATACATACCTTTGGGTTTGGACTATCTCTGTCTCTTGTTCTTCTTCCTCAACCTGACTTCAAGGTTGTCTCCACTGAAGCTTTGTTTCAGCAGCAGGTGTTCGCCTTTGGGTAAAAGTTGATCAAGACCGCAGGTTTAAAACTATGCATTAAATGGAGGAAGGTAAACCAAGTTTTACAGCCGCTGCTTCCCCCAAGAAGCTTTGTCTCTCCACTTGACACTTGGCCTACTCCATCAATTCTTTTTTCATTTTTCCCCATGTTCAATGCACTAGTCCACTATCAATAAGATTGATTCTGATCCATGAACGAAGATTAACCAAATGGGTTACATGAAAGGGTACGTACTTGATACCTTAGCCAAATGAGGTTTGGAATGTTAATCTGAACTTGATGAATATTATTCTTACGCTATAGTATCCAAGGGGTAAGTGATAATATCCAGTGTGACCTAGGAAAGTCCTGGGATAAGTTCAAAAGATGGAATCATCAATGGAGCACCCAAAACATGCATGCAAGGGATGCCTTCTTCAACGCCGATCCTACATTGTTGATGGAACAAACCACTCTCAGCGAAAATTCGCCGGTGCATCTGGTCTGAGCTCTGGC
Source organism: Fragaria iinumae (assembly GCA_009720345.1). Lineage (NCBI taxonomy): Eukaryota > Viridiplantae > Streptophyta > Magnoliopsida > Rosales > Rosaceae > Fragaria > Fragaria iinumae. The sequence goes on along the minus strand of CM019122.1, from coordinate 2,112,998 downwards.
TGCACTAAAGCTTCCTCCAATTACAGTATAAGTTTATAACTAATTGTTTCAGCAGGTACCAGCCTATCAATCTGTATTCAACACCGTCCGCTGAAGAGAATGTGAAACCTATGCAAAACCTTACAAAAAAAATAGGTGAAGTACTCTACTATTCTTCAACAAGAAACATGCTCCCCAATCTTTTTCAGCTTTATAACAGCCTATCCAAAAGCATTGTATTGATTCACAAATTAGACAATCATCTTAGTCCCCTAACATATATTGGTTGTTTCAAGCTTTTGACAAACATCTAATATCAAGCAGTTCTCCATCTATGTTAAGGGTTTTCTAACTTTCTCTAGCAAAATCAGTCGAAATAGCGGAAGCAAACAACTCACAGAAGCTGTACCTTCTATAGTCCTGTATCGTACAATGTATGTTAACAATCAATGTATTACATGTAAGAATAAAACTACTAGCATGTTCCCTGATGATGCCATCAATACAGTTGGGTCTTCAGAATTAGGATATACACTTTGTTCAGAAGATTAATAAAATCTGCGATAATTTGGTCAATTTTGCCAATGCAAAAACTTGACCAAAGACAATAGATGTAGACATATCAAGAGTTTGGAGCGTGTACCAGTGAGAGGATGCATTAAAACCTGGAATGAATCCATGCATAACAGTTAACACGTACACTATGGTTTTCGAGACATCTGAACTAATCTTCTATCCGTGTCATGGGGCTAGCAGTTGAAATGGCTGGCCGATTAAAGTTTTTTCTGCAACGGCGATGCATGCGAAAACTGGGGGAAAGAGTGCTGAAACCTTCTTTCCTCTGGTTTCTCTGCTCTTGTCTATTATATGACGGAAGACATAGCACCACCTCCCTATTCTCGTTTAGTTTTCCAAATCCTTTAGTTTTCATCATAATGTCGAGAGATGCCACAGAATGCAGATTTTCCTTTAGTTTTTCAAGCTCCAATATGTCATTGTCAATGTGCACTTGTGAATACTCAGACTGTAAGTTGTAAGCTTTGACACATTGAGCCACAGCTCTTAGACAAGTTATTCGATCATCTACAGCATTTTCCTGGGAGCAAAACTATAGATGAGTACTTACACTGAGGATGCTCCTAGATTTATCAAACTAAGCAGTTAGTGTATACTAAAAGAAGAGCCAAGGTTACCTTTTTATGAAGTGATTTCTTCTGACTGAAAGTTTCACTCCACCACTTCTCTGCATCCCCCACATACTCATTTAAGAGTGGTACAGGGGGGAACTCATTGGTGAACTTGAAGGTGCATATAAATCCAACAGCCTCTATCAGTTGCTTTCGTTCAATGAGAATCCGGATAACATCTGTGAAGTGAAGAACAAGGTCATAGAATCATCAAACTGCTAGACAGAACTCTCAAAGGGGAACTCCATAGTATCATCCGCCAAACTCAAAGAAATCATTATAACGAAATGCTGAAACAAAGCATATTCACAATGGAAAGAAGAAACTGAAACATAATCACAATCATGCAAGGGCAGTACACATGCATGCGAGAACATATCAACTGAGCTTCTGAACACAGTTATAGAAAAACCATTCACTCACCATATATAATGAATCCCAACTAACTGTCTAACTCAATAACTTAACTTCATTGTACGTTACCTAACACCATGTCTTAAGCTTAGATTTATTAACCTTTCCAAAACCATTTGCTAATATTCAACTCATCCTAGAGGCGGCACAAAAGGAAGCCAAAGATGACTCGATCCCAAGCACACAGGACACAATAATGGCAATCTAGGACACTCAATTTTTCAAAAAGCTAATGTTGACTTGTAAAGATTATCAAACATTTCCAAGCCATTTGCATACTCATCATCTCTTCCTACTATCACACGAGACACAACATTATCATCCAGGAAATTCAATTTAACAACAATTATAGCTTCCTACATTGCAAACAGAACTCATCACAACTCAATGTACAACACAAGCACAAACAACACACTACGAAACTAAAAAAAATTCTCGAAAAATTTACCCTGCATCTCATCAACACAATCAACTCCCTGACACAACTCCACAATCTCTGCACTCCGCGAAATCACCCCAATAAGCTTCACAACCTCCCCTGCATTCAAACCACCCCGCATTTCGCAACCTCCTCCTCCCTCATCATCACCACACCCACTAACCTTCACTCCAATCTCTCTCGCCTTCTCTTCAAACTCCCTCAGCCTCACCCTCATTTGCCCGGAAACCAACCCCAATTTCTCCTGCAGCGCCTTCGAATGCCTCCTCTGCTCCTCCAGCGACTCCTGCATCCCATCCAAACCCCTCTCCCTCTCCTCCACCGACTTCTCCAGCATCACCAAATGCTCTTCTCTCTCCCTCTCCCTCATCTCTAACATCTCCCACTTTTTTCGCACCGATTCCGCTTCCGACTTCACCCTCAGCTCCCTGGACTGCAATTGCAGCTCCCTCTGGTCCAGAGCCTGCATTCGGGTCGGGAGCTGGTTCCGGGTCGAGTCGTAACGGGCCTGGAGCTCCGTTAACTGCCGGGTCAAGTCGACCACGCTGTCCTGTAACTCCGCCGCGATCCTCTCCATTATCTTGTGTGGAAATCGAAAAGAGTACACACTCTGGGGACTGAAGTTGGGGCTTCTGAAGCGTGCTCAGTACGATTCACACTACTATTGAGTCAGCTTAATTTTTATTTTATTTTTTTTAATAGGAAAGGTCATTACTACCCCTGCTTATCGGAAATTTCGAGAAAATATCAATCCCTGTGCGAATGAGAAAGGCGGTGAACTTTGAAAACACAGCCTCTGTTATCAGATTGTTTATGGTCGGAAACATGTGTATGCTATCAGAACCATTTCAAACTTGTATCATTCTTCCCCAGGTAACTGAACACTAGTCTCAAGCTTCTGAAACATTTTAATTACTCCATCTATGTCAAGGCTAGGATTTCTCAAGAACATAATTAGTTAAGGACTTTGTTGATACTTCTCCTAAATGGAAGTGATGCAGTTCAAAAAAGTCAGGTCATCAAAGACAAATACGGGGTACAACAACTACAGTCAAGAACTAAGCCGGTTACCTACCTAAACTTGTGGCCTCCTATATGGATCATTGGAGGATGACTACAGAATGGTGATGATCAGCGCTGTGCACTGGGAGTGGATTTCTGGAATTCGATAGATATTGGCCTTTCAAACTTAGCATCAAGCCACCTTCAGAATTAGCACCGTTTGCATGGTCATTGGCCGCCATACCAAACTGCCCACGGAGTCCATACTTTGCATACGACCCAGATGACGAACTTGACTCTGAATATCTTGACGTGGAAATCGGCAATGCATAGGGTATAGCAGTGGATATAGCTGTCTGATGACCCAGATAACCAACAACAAGGCTTGAAAATAAAAGAAAAATTAGATTTAAAAGACCAATCAGAACAAATACATTTTAATCTAGACCAATAACATTAAGGGGGATTACATACGATTTCATGGAGAGGGGAATGGTATGAGATTCGTCGAGGTTTCACTACCAATTTGGTTTCGTCGTAGATTCTACGACAATTTGAGAAGTAGACACATTAGACAAGTGTCAGGAGTGAATGCGTGTTACTAATAGTTTATACATTCATGGTGACGATTTATGTATAGAAAGTTTGGTGCATAGATGACTCAAATGTGTATGCAATGGGCATAAATTCAGGGCGTAGTTCATGTGTTGACCCTTGGTAATACTGAAAAAGTTATGTAGGAGATGTGTGGTTGATTCATGAGTGAGCATTGGTCAAGTGACTAGAGGTTTTTAATCAATGATTAGTAATAGATGAAGCTTGTAACATGATCAACAAGACAACTAAGGATCTTCAAGATGTAGAAGCAAAATGATGTGTTTAAATATGTGTATGGCTCTAAGATAGAGAGATTTTCTAAAATAAGAGAGAGAAAAACCCTGTGATAATATCATGTTGCATACAAAGGTTCGTGTTAGATATAAATTTAAGTGGTGTGCAATTTTCTACTTGTGTAAGTCTCTCATTAGGATGTAGGCAAGAATTTTGGCCAAGCTTCGTTAAACCTTTTAGCTTGGTTATTTCTTCTTCCATCTCTACTCCTAGTACTTCAACAGTCTTTTTAAAGTGATTAGCGCCCTAGGATCTAACTGGTCTTTACTGGTACTTTACAACTTAAGCAAAGTAGATAGATAAACTTAAAGATAGAAACACAACACGCATCAATTTTATAGTGTGGTTCAACCAATACGCTGGCCTACGTCCACTTTGTGATCTCTGTTGAGAGATTCACTAGCACTATGGAGAATAACAACCTGATTACAAGTAATTATTGAAATCTTTATGCTAATCCCCAACTCCCTTTGCTAGATCTCTGTATCATCATCTGCTCTCGGTTTTCTATGCTCTCTATCTTATCTTTAGAAAATCCCCTGCATCTCCTATTTAAAGTAAATCGGGGCTCCTGATACAATAAGGTTTAGGACTCCAAAACCTAGTAGACAAATCTTAACTGATTCTTAAAAGATTACTTTTCTAGAACTTATAAAAATCTTTTTTCCTTTTTGGACTCAGATTTGCCTACTGAATCTTAACTCTCCAAATTGTATCAACGAGCCAAAACACAACACTTTTAAAGAGTGAGATTAAAATTTGACTTGTATAATGTTGAAGTTATAAACTCTTTCTCCGGCCATATTAACAGAAAAATATGAATGAAGGCAAAAGATCTTCTAAACCAACCACCATTGATACCTTTTATATTTTGGGGTGTCATTAACTTATAGTTGTACAGAATTGTCACTCTTCTCCTAGCATAAACATTAAGCCTTTCAACACACTAGAACCACTCCTCCATCTATTTCACAGGTATCTACCTCCATAGGGGGGTTATCCTAAACTGGTCAGCAAACTACGCTACCTACTCCCTGATAACTGCATCATATTAGGGTGAGGAAATTGGAATGGTACACTGTAATTAGCACTATGCATTTGGACTGGGGTTGGAGCCGGGGCAGGAGCTAGGGCTGGGGCTTGGTATCCAGGATTCATCATACATGGGCGCTTCATAGTTGGCATGAACGGGCCTCCATAACTAGTGGCAAATGGGTGGCCATTGGCATGCATAACAAACTGCCCGGGAATTCCAAAATTAGTTTGCAGCACAGGTATCGAATGTGACTGTGGATAGCTTGGGATACAAGTAGGCGATGGATACGGTGGCGGTCTAGCAGCTGATATGGCTGTCAGCTGAGCATTATATTCAGGCTGTTGTTGTGGTTGAAACATGGGGGTAGGAGTGGTAGGACAACTCCGCTTCTTCCCAATACTTTGCTCTTGTGGTTCAACCTGGGGGGTAATAGATTGTGCCGAGAGTCTCCAATTCTCCTTAAGTTTTTTCAGCTCGTCTATTTGTACTTCAATAAGTGCAGATTGGAATTCAGATTCAAGATTGTATTTGCTGATGCATTGGATCACTGCTCTTAGATCAGCTATTTGGCAATCTACAACCTTTTCCTGTGAGAAAAGCAAGCCTAGCTTAGAAGATGTATAAATATTTCAATTTAGGATGTTCCTTGATATAAGTATTTAAAAAGCAGTTACAAAACTGTGTAAAGAAGAGTTAAAGCCTAAAGTACCTTTTCATGAAGTGATATCTTTGTCATGCAATTTTCACTCAAACGATTCCATGAATCCTCCACATATTGATGTAACAATGGTGCTGGGGGGAATTTATCAGTTAATTTGAAGGTGCAAATTAATTTAACAGCCTCAACTAGTTGTTTGCTTTGAACAAGCTCGAGAATAAAATCTGTAATGTGTCGAACAAAGTCGTTCAGTTCACAAGATGCTTAAAAGAAGTTTCAAAAGGAGAACATAGTAACATCATAGATACCAACAGGAAATGACACCAATAAAAAAGAATGTTTAGGATGGAAAGAAGAAAACGAGAAAACTATGGAAGAAAAATATAGATACCAATCATGAAAGAACATTAGGTCACTAAGTTTTCATCCCAAAAGTATCTTACCAGGGAAGTGAGGGAACATATCTGCAAAACCAAGTGTATGACATAGTTCTAGAGCATGTGTATGCTGAGAAATCGTCGCAAGAAGCTTTGCAATCTCATCTGTAGTGAGTGTTGAAAGTAATTCATATGTAGCTATAAACAGCAAAAAACCCAAAATCTCCAAGGAGTTTTCAACATCAGCTCTCAGTCTTGTTTTCCATTGGACTGCTAACTCCGTTGAATTCTCTTTCAACTGAGGTCCAACATGCGGTTGGACTCTTCTTATAGTCTCTAACAGGGAAATGAAGCTCTTCATGGCATTTGCTTCAAAACCAGCATCTCCTTTCGTCCAGTATCCAACAAAGGATACTTGCATCAAATCCAACAAAAGTTTTGCTGGGTCTGAATTTGGTGAACTTTCAAGAGCAACAAAAATTTTGTTCTGTATTGAATGTTTCCAAACCATTTGCTCAGTTAGGAACCCTGGAGGATTCCTCGCATGTATGATGGCACTTGGTTGAAAATTTGGAGAAGTTATTGTTTTGGCCAGTGAAGATTCTTGTTCCTCATCTTTGACAGAAGGAGGATTGATACTGATTTCTATGCATTTACATAAGAACAGAGAAAAAGAAACAGTTAGTTAAGTGACAGAATAAGTTTGAACTTGACATACCAGAAGATAGTTTATCGCTGCATTGATGTAAGCTATGTGGTGGATGTGCATAACTAGCGAGTTTAAACCTCACTAAAAATTAGGGAAGGATAAACTAAGGAATACAATATTTGATATTTTTTGTATGTGAAACATCAGAAGGTATAACATACAGATTGGAGATAGAAACAGCCTAAAGACAAATTTGTATATGCATATATTGGAATGACTAATCTAGGATAAAAGGTTATCAAAAGAAAAGCAGATGTGGCAACTGCCAATGAGAAGATATGTAATAACAAATGCAAAAGCTTTAAAATAACATCACTATAAGATTGGGGCAAATGAAACTGATCCAATTATCAAAAAGGAAAAAGTGTTTACATTCCTCAAAAAATATGATTTGTAGAAAATAATAGCAATGTCCAGAACTACAGTTGATTAACTAATGGCTGTTTGTCTTTTCAAAAGGAGGGTTGATATACGAGATGCTCCAAAATGCAACAAGGCTTATATAGCAGATGCGCATAATGCTAACCTAAACACAGGCATAGATATACAAAAGTTTATGTATTTCTCCTCTCTTTAAAAAGAAGCTCCTCCTTCAAGAAAATAACTCCTAATAACACACCATTTAGGAGTATGTTTCATCAATGTTGTAAAAATTAGAAAGGTGTATATGGCTTGACTTAAACAAGGTAAACATATGATAAATACTACATGTGACTCTCCAAATGCTAACAATTTTAACTGGAAATTCAAACTTGGACAGCCACTCTAGAGTATCAAAGTTATAAATATTGAGAAAAAAGGAAGAAAAAAAAACAAAAAAAGATGTAAGAAATTTAGATATGAACATGGAAGAAAAGTAAGAAAGTTTTACCATTTGCCTCATCAGAGATACCAAGGAGCTGGCTCTCAGTTGCTTGTTTGGGCTGAGCAATTAAAGCTAAAAGACTTTGAAGTTCCTTTGCGTCATATAGAGATGTCAACTCATAAGTAGTAACAAGCTGCAAAAACCCCAAAATCTCCAACCTATTCTCAGTGGCCAACTTACACTTCCATTCAGTAGCCAACTTCATGGCTTTTTCTTTAACTGGATGACTGATTGATGCTGATGTTCTCTTTAGCTCCTCCAGTAAAACAATACAACTCCTTCTAGTAATTTCTAAATCAAAATCAGTGTCCCTGTTGTTCATATTTGTATTTGAGCAATGAAATCCTTGCATTGCATCCAACACTAGTTTAGCCGGGTCTGATGAACCTTGCAGGACAGCTGACATTTTGGTACCCGTTAAATCTATTATCTTCAGCTGCTCATTCATAAATAACTGCAGGCCTCTACCATCCCAAGTTACTTCAGATTCAGAATGGAGGACATTAGGCTCCTCTTTCGATTTCTGACCCTCTGTGCATTCTTTAGTAGATTTTTCACATTCTTGTTTATCCAATTTAAGGTCTTTTGCTTGATTCCGAAGTTTCCACTCTCTCATTTGTAGCTTATTGGAGAGTGAATCCAAATGCTTTCTGCCTTCTTCTATCGATTTCTTCTGCTCATCAAGATCCCTTTCTTTCATCTGAACCTCACTAAGACTCTTCAAGACCCTCTTTTCAGTCATACTAAGTTCCTTCCATTTCGATTTAACTTGCTTCTCCTTCAATGCAAGCCCCACTGCCCATCCCTCTAGTTCACTCTCTTTTGCCTCAAGCCTACATTTCCACTCATCTATCGATTTCTTACCCTCCACTCTCTCATCCATCTCCCTAACAATCTTCTCCTTCTCATCCAACACCTTTGCACATTCTTCTATCGATTTCTTCACCAAACTTAGTTTCTCCTCTTTCACCCTCATTTCCTTCTCACACTCCTCAACCCCACTCCTCACCACCCTAAATTTCTTTTCTTCCAAACCCAACTCCTTCCTCTTCTCCTCAATCTCCCCCAAAACCACACCCAACTCCCTCTTTTTCGCCTCGATTTCCTCACAACACTTCTCCAACACCCTCTCCACCATCTCCACCTCCCTCTCCTCAAATTTCACCTTCTTCTTCTCCACACCCAGCTTCTTCTTCACCACACCCAACTCCCTCTCCTTCTCTTTCACCAATCTCTCTTTCTCCTCAACCTCAAGACCCTTTTTCTCAATCAACAACTCAACACAACCCAAATGCTTCTTACCTTGATCAATCAACTCCTCCACCTTCTCCAACTCCATGACCTTCTCAGCCTCCCGGGTCTTCAGCTCCTCGAACCGGGTCTGGATTTCGGCCCGGGTTGACTCAAAATGGTCCTCTAAATCCTTCCACTGTAGAGAAAGCAACAAAGCAGACGAAGCTTGAGACTGCAACGTCTCCAGTGCTTTGCCAAGGCTCCTCTGCTTCGACTCTGACTCTTGCAAATCGGAGGCTATCTTCTCCATTTTATGGGTTCTGAGTAAAACCCAAATGACAGTCTCACATATACAATATACCCAAGATAAATATGTATCTATATATTTAGATATATAGTAAGAGCTAGACTAAACCAAAACTGCCATTCTGGTATTTCTGATTATTATGAGGTATAAATTTAAAATATAAGTCTAAATCTTTCAAATTTTGACCATTTTTGACTGAATTGTGTTCTGGTGAGAATGATATTATGACAATTTTCTTATTCTGAGTCCCCTGGTGATAAGGATTCTGGTCTTGAATTGTTGATAATCTGTGTTTTCTTTTTTCTGCTGTCTCGTGTAGGCATGGCCAAGTGTCTTTCATGTTCATACTCCCAACATTCCACATGGCAAGAGCTGGCTGTTGCCAAGTGGAAACCGCCCGCTGTTATAAGGGTGCAAAATTAATCATAAAAAAAAAAAAAGTTTTAGTGTAACCACCATACAATTAACCATCTCATCACACCAAGACAAGGTATTAATTAGTCATTTCAAAAAAAGAAAAGACAAGGTATTAATTAGTATAACCACCACACAATTGACCATCTCATCACACTGACAAAGCATTTTCTCAAGCTTAGTCAGCGGTGTTATCTATTTATCTCTTTAATCAGGAAAAAAAATTATTCATAAAATACAATGTATTAGAGCATCTTTAACATATTTTTTACTTTAACTTCTTAGTTATTTTAGAGAACGTGTTTAGCTTTTTTGGATGTTTTAGGAGCTCCAGCAGACTAGCCAAACTTGAGCTATTATGACTTTTAGCTATCTTGCTAGCTATATTTAGCTAGCGAGATAACTCAGATGAGGGTAGCTATAATTTAATGCATTCTTTGTAAGATATTTTATGTGATATATAAATATATTTAAACTATTTAATTTCTATTTTAAGAATAATGTTGATGTAATACTAGCTAAAATAGAAAACATTGATGCAGCCACATTTCTAAAGTGACTAGCCAAAATGACTAGTTTGACTAAAATTTAACTTAAAAATAGCTAGCAATCCTAAAGATGCTCTTAGTATCACACCGACACTAATGTAAAATGACAACTTTATTCTTTAACTCCCAACATATGAGTTTTCTCGAGTTTGGTCAGCGGTGTTCTTCTCTTAATCCCGAAGATATAACAAGCATATAATTAACCACCTTGACTTATTTATATTTACGCACATGTTTTGTATGACATGTGATTTATTTTATTATCACTCTTAAATTGATGTCATTTCTTGTGTTTCGATGGGTACGTTACGAATTCTTCCAATGTTGTCAGGTGCCATGTTTAATAATACTTTAACCAAGTGACGTATTTCGAAGTCTTTATTATGTTTTTATCGGCATAACACGAAACGTGACAACATTTTAATAAAGTCATAACGTATCCACTAAATAATAGTATAATAAACAATTTTAGTCTTATTTTTTTTTCCAATGCACATCTTTATTCTGAGTGATCAATTTTATATCGGACGTAATTTGACTGAAATGTTAATATTAAGTCAGCTAAATGGACTTAGATTGATGACCTCTTTGTTTTAGACACTTTGTCACATATCATGTTTCACTACACTAACCAAATAGGACCATGAGAAGATATAAACTGTTAAGCTAAGATCACCAATGACTATTTAACATATCTCCGGATCTCCCTTGACCGTAAACAATGTCCAGAGGGTTTTGAGTACAAAACCTTGAGGTCTTTGATGGAGTAACTTCTCTTCTCAACTCGGCTACAGACCTCTAAACTTGCCATTACTATATTGTGATCAACCTAAACGTTCTCAGTTCTCTCTACCACCGATGGCCGTTAAGAGGTATCCACGGGTCTATGGGCTTATTGATCAAATCTCAACTCAAGAGATGCGTTAAATGAGAACTTGGGGCCGAGACTTGTAGACGGTAGCAATAGTGCGGCTACTAGGCTCATAGATGAAGTTGAGGCCGTCTAGGTAAGTATCGCCATGTGGTTCCTAACTAACCCAGGAGTAATGCGGGCTGAGAAGGGCGTGATCTAGATGTTGAGTATTTAGCCTAATGTGAAACTTGGAGAAGACATTTGTCCCACATCGATTGAAAATAAGAAAACAAGCTTGCATGGGGCTATTAAAGAAGCCCAATTGCCAACTTAACTGGTGACATTAATTACGCTAGAACTATTTTTTTACCACTAGATATCATTATAATCGAAGATATATATATATATATATATATATATATATATATATATATATATATATATTTTAATGATATCAAATCTTTTTTTCAGAAGGAAAATAAAACCATTTTTTTATAGTAGGATGAATCTATTGTCACCCCACAAACCATTTTATTCAGCTCACATTCTTTTCACACCTCACTTGTATAATTTTAATTGTAAGTCTATTTTACCACAAGATATCATTATAATCGAAGAGGGATACACACACACACACACACATGAAGGTTCCAAAGTGGGCGTCCCTCCGTTCGCCACCGTACGGCGCCGGCGAGGGCGCACTTTCACCCCAGCGGACTCCAGCAGCGTCCCCGACCACTTTCCCTCACCGGCCAGTCCGCCGAATTCCAGTTTTCGGCCAGATCACCCAAAACTTCAAACAAAGTCGATCTGGCCGAAAAAGTGGAATTCGGCGGACTCGCCGGGGATGGAAAGAGGTCGGGGAGGCTGCTAGAGTCCGCTGGGGTGGAGGCGCGACCTTGTCGGCATCATACGATGGCGAACGGAGAGACGTCCGCACTTTAAGCTGAGTGCGAACGTCCGCTCTCGAACGGCTTCGTGTGTGTGTGTGTGTGTGTGTGTGTGTGTGTGTGTGTGTGTGTGTGTGTATATATATATATATATATTCCACTAAGGGATCCATTTTATTGACATATATGAGGGATGGGGGATTACACCAACTTTTCAATCACAAAATCACATCTCCACCGTTCAATATGTAGTTCTATATGAGTAGATCACTTATGCAATTTTTTAGAAATTTTAGTGATCGTTAAGGCATTCAAAACTACGATTTATAATTATAAGCATGAACGGTTCAGGTTTGGCAGAATTGGTTCATCATTGATTTAATCTTGTTCGACACTTTAACGATCACCAAATTGGCTGAAAATTTGCATAATTGATCTATATATAAGGACCAACAAACTGAACGGTGGAGATTCAAAAATATAATCGAAAAGTTGGTGTAATCCTTCATCCCTCATATATGTCAAAAAAAATGGATCCCTTAGTGGAAGGGCCATGTATATATATATACACGGAAAGGATATGGAGCGCACGTCCGCAGTGCGCACCAAGCTCCGTTCGCCACCCTCCGGCGCAGACAACGGCGCGCCTCCACCCCAGCAGACTTCAGTAGCGTCCCCGATCACTTTCCCTCCCCGGCGATCCCCGGCGAGGCCACCGAATTCCAGTTTCCGGCTAGATCGACTTTATTTGAAGTTTTGGGTGATCTCGCCGAAAAACTGGAATTCGGCGGACTCGCCGGGGAGGGAAAATGATTGGGGACGCTGCTGGAGTCCGCTGGGGTGGAGGCGCGCCGTCGTCAGCGCCGGACGGTGGCGAACGGAGCTCCGTGCGCACTTACGCACGTGCGCTTCATATCCGGACTCTATATATATATATATATATATATATATATATATATATATTTTAATGATATCAAATCTTTTTTTTCAGAAGGAAAAGAAAACCATTTTCTTATAGTAGGGTGAATCTATTTTCACCCCACAAACCACTTTACTCAACCCACATTCTTTTCACACCTCACTCGTATAATTTTAATTGTAAGTCTACTTTATTCACCCATTAACAATACCTAAAATACAATTTTCTCAATTCTATTTTGTTTATCCTACATTCTCCTCTCACACTACATATATTTTGTCAAATTCATATTTGCTTAAAGTAAGTAAAATCACCGGTTCAAAAAAAAAAAAATCATATTAAAATAGAAATCCAAGTCAAAGAACAATAAAAAACTCTCAAAGTTAACAACTCAATGGTATCATTCAATATCATGATGCAAAATGTCTGTAAATGTATTTCTAGTAGCAACGCCTTTCATACTTTTAAGTTCTTAAACTTATCTGTGTGTTGTTCATAAATATGATACAGTAATTGTCTATAAGAATTTATATATAAAGTCAACATGAGAAACAATAAGTAAAGAGATAGACAATTCACCGACAAAGGAAAAAAGAAAAGTAAAGTAAAAAGAAATACAAACAGTTTACCTAATCTTTAGGTTAGATGCTAGTGTCTACAAACTCATGACCGATGATAAATCTGGGTTAGAGTTTATGAAGTTTGTGTTCATCTAAAACAAAAAGATAAAAAGGAAAAAAAATTGTAATTTGTAACACCTTATTGTTCATTATTGTAATTTTACATCAGGATATTTTAGTATTTCAATAAACCAATAACATTTAGGGTTAGCAAATGGCCACTATTAGGCCATCTCCAATGGAAAAGGGCTAAAATAGCCCCCGGGCTACATTTTAGCCTCTGAAAATCACTACTTACATGAATAGTGAGGGCTATATTTTTGATCATCTCCAACTGTAAGGGTTATAAATTTAAATATTACGTTATTTTATTAATTTTTTTATATTTTTTAAACATATAGTATTTTACAATTATACTAGCATTTCTACTCTTAATTTTCTAACAAAATCTTACTCTCTTTTTTTTCATTTAAGATTTATAGTGTCACCTGTCGGTTTATAGGCAATTATTCAGATTTTCGATTAGATTTTATATCCTCTTATACCTATGTTATCTTCTCAAGTTTATCAGATACGATTTTACATGCCACGTGTTAAATTATAATTCATTCTCGAGATTTTTGAACAGATTTTGTGTCCATATGGTAGATCTTATCTGCAGCCCCAAACTCAATAAATGGTGTAGTTTGGCTTCCATTCTTCATCATCTCTTCCTCTTCAATCACTTTCTTTCATAGAGATTTTAGTAAACATCTGCAATGAATTTCAATTGGCATGCCAAGTGGGAGGAGATGACTACAAGAGAAGAGGAGGAAATGCAAGAAGAAGAGGAGGAGGAGGAGGAAGAAGTTGATTCCAGCCTCAGAATTGCAAATCAAATGATGGCAGATGCAGGAAATTGGTGGGCGTATGAGCAACTTCAACAGCAACCACAATGGGGTGGCTCTGTTACAGGTCGGACTTATAAAAACCGAAAACGTGAGCTAGCTAATCAAAGGTTGTTGAACGACTACTTCGTGGAAAATCCGGTGTACAACGAGGTGGAGTTCAGACGACGCTATAGGATGCGGCTCGAAGTTTTTCTCCGCATGTTAGACAATGTTCAGACAGCCAATCCCTACTTTAGGCAGTCATATGATAACGTCGGCCGACCAGCTTCTCGCCCCATCAAAAGTTAACATGTGCACTACGTATGCTTGCCAATGCATGCTCGGCAGATTCCTTGAATGAAACCTTTAGGATGCCCGAGTCGACTGCAATCAAGAACCTAGGACAATTTTGTCGTACCATTGTAACAATATACCAGGGGCGTTACCTCCGGACACCAAATGCAAATGATTTGGATAGGCTCATACATCGAGCTGAGAGACGAGGATTTCCAGGGATGATCGGGTCATCGGACTGCATACATTGGCTTTGGAAAAATTGTCCTACAAGGTGGCAAGGAAGCTTCAGTGGCAAAGCGAAAAAACCGACCATTGTTCTGGAAGCCGTGGCAGACTTTGACACATGGATATGACATGCGTTTTTTGGGATTCCAGGAGTGCAAAATGACATAACTGTTTTAGGACGTTCACCATTATTTGATGCTCTCATCGCTGGCGAATCACCACACCTGGATTATGAAATCTATGGTAAGCATCATAATTTTGGTTATTATCTTGCTGATGGAATTTATCCAAAATGGGCAACACTTGTCCAATCAATAAGGCGTCTTGTTATTGAAGAAGAAGTGTATTTTTCAACTAAATAAGAGGCATATCGTAAGGATGTTGAAAAGGCATTTGAGATTTTGCAATCATCCGACAACCTGCAAGGGGGTGGAGTCTAGCAAAACTTAACTCAATTATGCTTACATGCTTAATACTTCATAACATGATTATGGAGGATGAGTGCCATGAGTATCATGATGGTGAGTTCAACGATGATGAACCTGACCCAAATAAATCAAGAAGAACTCGAGCAAGAATTTATGATGGTCCAAATTTACCTCGCGATCTGAGAAGCGGCAAAATCTCAATAGATGAATACATGCATCGTTATAGGCTTATACGCTCTAAAGCTGCAAACACTTATCTACAACAAGATCTTGTGAAGCATCTTTGGGCAACAAGAGGCCAACGACGTGGATGATCGAGCACCTAGTTATGTTAACACTTTTTTTAAATTTTTTTTATGGTTTATGAGTTTGGCTTTCTTTTTTCTTTTTTCTTTCTTAGTGTGGTGAGTTTGTTTGGTAATAATAATTGACATTGCATTGTCATATCCGTATTATTATTGTTGTGTGGCTTGTCAATCCATTATGATGAATAACATTAAAATTTCTTTCAATTTATGTCACAAATTTAAAATTAGTTGACAACTCCATAATTATTTCAATTAAAATGACAACTAGAATATTACAACTTGAATTTATAACCTACATTAACTACACATAATAATGACCTACAATTATAAAAGTTTATTCACTCTAACAATTAAACTAAGCTTCATCTTCATCGGATGGCATTTGTGGACGATAAACATCTTCATCCGGAAACAACTCTCGTCCTTGTAGTTTGTGAAGTGCCTCCCTTTTCTTGCCATCAAAATATTTTTTACTCCTTGGAGTGAAATCAAGAGTTTGCATCATTACGATATTCTCTAACCTAGCAACCTCTCTTCGATCCTCCTTTTTCTTGTCTCTTCTCTTCCTTTCCTCTTCTGCCATTTTCATTTGTGCCGCCATTTCTCGCATTTTGGCTCCCATTTCTTCTCCAATAGCTTTGACTTCCGCCTCTTTGCTCTTTTGCCTTGCTTTTCTTGCGGCATTAATTTCTTCCCTTAGGCCTAGGAATTGGCGTTTGAGATGTAGTAGGAGAATTCTCAATGGGATCCTCATCGTCCTCCAAGAAAATTGGGATGTTGTGTTGCACCGGTATTTGTCCGAATTCTTCTTGGGGTGGATCTTGAAACATCACCCAATCTTTTGCAAAGATCATAACATTTACTAAATTTAAATGGTGCTCCTCCGGACTCATCCCTAAAGAAACTCTCAGCTAGTCATTGCTTCAAATCCAACCAATGATAAAAACTGTCACAAAATTATATAACATAACAAACACTAATAAAAAGAGTATTCTACAATTGTTATTAGTAATAAGTAAAAATAATAATTAATAAAAATAAAAACTCACTATGTCTTGGAGAATTGCTCCATTTTCATCCCTTCTTTCGGAACGCTTGAGACAAGTATGCCATTTGTTCATGTTTGGATAAATATGCTTCTTTCATCGAGAATTACAACTATCTTCCGATCTTGCCTTCGGAAGTGTGGTGCCTTCATAGTAATTCAAGTATGTTTGTTGAACTTGTCCCCAGAGCCCTTCTTTTGATTGGTTGATACCCTTCTCCATATCTTCTAAGACTTGGACATAAGCAATAGTGAGAGCTTCATCTTCTTTTGGCATCCAATTTCCTAATTTTTTTTGAGGCAGAGGACATTTTTGAACAGAGAGAGAGAGAGAGAGAGAGAGAGAGAGAGAGAGAGAGAGAGAGAGAGAGAGAGAGATGAGAGTGAGGAGATGGGAAAAATACCAAATAAGGAAAGGTGAGATATGGAGAGGAGGAGAGATTGATATTTATAGGAGTAGAAGTATATTTTTTTTATTATTTTTTTTCAAAACAGCCGTTAGGTTTGAAATTAAAAAAAAAAGAAACCAACGGATATATGTAAAACAGCTAAATGACATCAGCATGATGACATCTCAACCATTGATCTGTTTGAATTGGTAAAATTGGGCTGCAATTGTGGAGCCCACATTTCCTTTAGCAGCTGCTATGCAAAGAGCTAAATGTAGCACAGAACTTGGTATTATAGCCCCTCAAAACCTATTTTTTGTATAATATAGCCTCCCATTGGAGTTGGATTTGTTCAAAATTTGGGCTATTTCAAGCCCTTAGCTCTCCATTGGAGATGGCCTTATATACTAGTACATATAGAGAGATTTTGGTAATGGTAGTTCCTACTTTAGGTTTAATTAAACACTCCAGGGATTTTGGCAAGAGGAATACAGATCCGAAGCTAGCATGAGCACTCTGTTTGAGACCAAAGATGAATATAGCACTGGAGTTTATCAAATCAATAGAAACAGAGCCTACCGAAGCAGAGCCTCTGTGGACATAATTCCGATCCGATTCCACTGGTACAAGGAGTATGCAAACTATAATCCAGAAATGCACGAGTATTAGTATGATCCAGCAGAAGCACCAATTTTGTTATGCAGGAAAACTCTCAAGTTACGGTTCTCGAGGGAGAAGGCGAGTGGCGATGAGAAGACGACGATGGAGAGATTTGCATGGTATAAAAGGGTCATAGCTGGATCTCCCAGGGAAGCCAACAAGTTACAGAACAAGTTGGGCAGATATCTCTACACATATATGGGTCTTGACGAAGATAAAGCATCTTTCTATTGTTGAACAAATTATGGAAATGCTTCAATCAGATGTCCCCGATAAAGGTATCAAGGTCCAAATCATCCATGAAACTTCTTCTTCTTTACAGTCCAAAGCCACCTTTTTTCTTTCTGGTTTTTCTGGTGTTGTCAACATTGTTTGGGTTCAGCATGCTAAACGATGGTTCATAATCTTGCTTGGAGTGCTAGGTTGTCATTAGTGCTATGAATTTGGCTAGGATTACAGACCAGCTTGACTTGGGCCTTGAGTGATTTAGTATAGCGTTTTAGCAAGTCATATCTCTAGCATGCCTGTGGGTTCTGTACATCTTTGTACTCGCTTGATAGCTATAAATTGATTTGGCATGTTTTTAAATTCTGTTGTATCTTTATCTGCAAGTGAAGATGTTGATTCCATTTTCTTGGATTGGCCGACTGGTTTACTTTATTGTTGTGACTTGATTGGGGGCAGCTAGGAATTATTAATTGAGGCTGGTGTACAAATCCTTGTAAGCCATGGATAATCAAAATTTAGTAAGGATTGTCAAAGGTCATTTGATGTGCTTGCAATAGAAAATAATGAAGCTATGAAATGCTCCCAGGTTAGGACCTAAATCTGTTGGAATGGCTTGGGGAGCAATGGTTTAGACTAAATTAGAAGCAACCCAACAAACTAGGTGTAAGTTGATTATTAAGAGATGGCTGGTGAAGAAATTTGTGGCTTCAATGAGAGATCTATGTGTTCTGTCCATATAAATAAAGAGAATGTACCTGAAGAGTTTCATAGACTTGAGAATTTGGTTTCATAGTTTCAGCAGAGGCAGATTTCTTGCCAAGGCGGTGGCCCAGCTTCAGAAGTCTCATGCTGAGGCGGTGGCTCAGCTGGAGCAAGCATATGAGGAGGCGCTTCTGGAGCACTCACATGATGAAGAGCTTTTTCTGAGCTTGCTCCATGAGGAGGCGCTTGTTAGGCTGGAGCACTCCCATAGGGAGGAGACGTGACGAGCTTGAGGCCCATGGTGAGTTTGACGATGATCTTGAGGAGACCTACGCGGAGATGGTTGTCGAGCAGGAGGCAATGCATGTTGAGGATACGCTTGCCGAGGTGCTTGAGGATAAGCTTGCCGAGGATGTTGCCAAGCTACGGGAGGCACATCTGAGTGGAAAATGCCTAGAGATTGAAGATCATCTATGTTTCCTTGGGTTGGATCAAGTCCATATTCATGTTAAACTTGTCTTATTATCTGTCAAGATGAATGACACAGGGAATCTACGGTCATTAGACTTTATTGCTTATAAAGTTTGTAGCAAAAACAATGCATGATATCTGTCGTTCTTGTTCAATCTAAATTGATGGTTGTGACTTGCTATCATGTCACCGGTTCAGTACTGCTAGTCACAACCCATTTGGAATAGCTAAAACTGCCAAAAACAATGGTTAAAGTGTTAAGGGTAAAAATATAATTACTCAGTTTCTGGTGTTAATACACTGGTCTTCTCTTGTATATATAGTGCAAGACTTCTACACATGTATTTTAGTAAGAACACAATATCAATATACAAGTCTTTTCTCTCGATTTCTTTCTTTTCTTCCCTAGCTTTCATGGTATCAAGAGCCAGGTTTCGTTCTTGGAGCACCAAAGTCTATCTCTTTGCTTCCGCACATTTTCTCTTATCTTAGATTCGTCTTTCCCCAATTTCAGTATCCTTAACCACAATTCCAGTAACCCTAACCCCAATTTCAGTCCAATTTCAAACCAATTTCTTCTCCTCGGTTTGTTATCGAGGAAGCCCAGCCATTCTTCGTTTCCAGCTCGTCCTGATTTGTCGCCTTCTGTCCTCGACGGGTTCTCCTTTCTCTGATTTGGTCAGCAGAGATTGCTTGGAGTTTCAATTACATATTCAAATTTCAATTACATATTCAGATAGGTTCTTCCTCAAGACTGTTCAGATTGATTGCAAGTTGTTGAAAGTTGGTTATCTCGGAATTAAATTTTCTTTACTTGGTTATTTTCGGGAACATTGGAAAGGCAGTGATATTTTTTGTGATTGGTATTTGAATTGATATTAGCAAGGCTATCATTGGTTTTGGGTTCTATCTTTTGAAGATTTATGCTCCATCGGACATCTATTCTAGCATTGTTTGATTTAGTGTAGACAAATTGGTGGCGTTTGGGGTTTGTCCAGATAATTGATGATATTTGGGAAAGCTTTTATTGTGAGTCATGAGTAAGAACCTGGAGCTACAGAATTGTCTACTTGTCAACTTCAGAAATTTCATCTCAATCCAGTTAGACGATTCTAACTATTTGACCTGGAAATTTCTAGTAGAGACACTATTAAAAGGTTGTGGCCTGATGAAATATGTCGATGGATCATTCCCTTGTCCACTAGAATATAAGACTTTGGAAGAAAATGGGGTTGCATCTGAGATAGAACATGAGTATATGAGTTGGGTGCAAAATGATTCGGCTGTTATGTCTATACTTGCAGCTACCTTGTCAAGTAATGTTGTCTCATTCATTGTTGGAAGTAAGACTTCTAAAGAAATTTGGTGCCGGCTTAAGGAGAAATATGTTGATACTTCACGATATAACATAATGAAGCTCAAATCCTCATTGTACAACATTCAAAAAGGCTCAGATTGTATTGAGAAGTACTTACTCCGAGTCAAGGAGATTTGTGATCAACTTGTTGTTTTAGAAGTTTCTATGGATGAGGAAGAAATAATTGAGTCAGTTCTTCATGGTTTGCCATCTGAGTTTGCTATCATTAAAGGTATAATCAGAATCAAGACAATGAATTCCTCTGTTTCAATGACAGAAGTGAGATCTCTTTTGTTAATTGCTGAAGATGAGATTGACAAAAGTGTTAAGTCTATTTTTGAGAAGCTCAAGACTGAAATGATGGAACATGGTCATAGTCTCAATAAGTTTGCTCCTGCTACCACTCCAACTGATCATGTTACAAATGCCAAATATGATGGTGCAATTCAATACAATGGAACAGTCAATTATGGTGTACCTCCATTGTATTTCATGTCTACAAGCTCAAGTTGTATTTCTGCACCTCTCAACTCTAGTGGATATGCTCAGCAACCTCCTCTGCCACAGTTTGCTGCTTTTTCTAGTCAAGCATTTGATTGTAAATCACACATTGAAGACCTCAAATTGGTCCACAAAGCAAACAATGAAAAGTATGAAGCCATAATTGATGATGCAAAACGTGAAATTCATCTTCTTACAAGTACTATAGAAGAATTCAAGACTGAGTTACAAAATGCAAAGGCTGATTGGGAGCTGAAAGAACTTCAGTTGGTGGATTTTGTCAAGCATGTAGAAGAAGAAAACTCTTCTATGGAAAAAGAAATAAGTAGGCTGCTAAATTTGCTCAAAAACACTGAGAAGGAAGCTTGTGCTATAAAGGAAGAAGAAGCGCAGTTGAAAGATAGCATGAAGGAAATAAAATCTGAGGTTGTCTGTTTGCAGAAAGCTCTAGTAGAAGTAAAAGCTGAGAACTTGAAAATAAGTGGGAGCATAATCGACAACGAAAGTGCTTTGAGGAGTGTAAGACATGAAAATGAAGAGTTCCATGTCAGGGAGGCTGTTTCTCACAATGAAAATACTTTGAGGAGTATTATACATGAAAATGAAGAGCTCCATATCAAGGAGGCTATTTCTCATAAGAAGGTGGAGGCTGATTTGAGAATTTATAGAGGTGGAGCAGGTAACAAGCCTATATCTACTAGTAATCGCAACAACTATGATCCTGTTGTTTGTGTTGGTATTCCTGTCAGCTCTGCTATCATTGGTAATGCTATTCGATTTGCTGTTGGAAAGAGAAACAATGAAAATGACATTGCTAGTGTAGCCTTCTTCATTCTTTGTTGGATTTGCAATTATATGAAGAACTCAAGCTGGAGGATTTTATATGTCTTATTCTGGTGGTTACATAGCAGAGCTTTTGTTGACCATGGCTTGAGGAAAGGCCTTGTCAAGTATACTTCGTACTGGATTTTGGTGCTTTCTACCACGTTTGCTTTGATATGGAATGTGATGATGATCTTCAAGGAAAAATATATAACTTTTTACAGCAAGGCTGATTTGTCAGAGCTACTACATAATTCTTGGAATGTCAGAGTTATCAAGTGGCCTTGTTTCCTGTTGTACAATGATCTGCTGCTTGCATTTAGTCAGGCCAAAGAGGTGACAACCAATTCTTTCAACACACTCTTCGATCTTGTCTTTATGTTGTCAGTATGTGTCTTTGCTAGATTAGCAAGATTCTTCATCACATCTTGAAGACCAGCCATATCTTCTTGATTACTAACTGCAGTCAGAACTTGTCATTCAATATTCTGATGAAGACAAAGCTCAAGAGCTTAGATCATGTTCCAGGCAATTCTTCTATCTTCTGCAATCTGATGCTAGGTTCCCTCCCATCAGCTTGAGGGAGGCTGTTAAGGGTAAAAATATAATTACTCAGTTTCTGGTGTTAATACACTGGTCTTCTCTTGTATATATAGTGCAAGACTTCTACACTCATGTATTTTAGTAAGAACACAATATCAATATACAAGTCTTTTCTCTCGATTTCTTTCTTTTCTTCCCTAGCTTTCATAAAGCAGACATGTGGAAAAGAAAAATTATTACATTCTGAACAATAACCATATCATCACGAATTACCTTTTTTCCTAATAGTGCAAAGAGAGTGAGCATTGGTCAAGTGACTAGTGGTTTTTATCAATGACTAGAAATATATGAAGCTTGAAAGATGATCAACAAGACAAATTAGGGTCTTTCAAGATGTTGAAGCAAAATGATTGTGTTATTATGTGTATGGCTCTAGGATGAAAGAGAGAAAAATCCTGGGTTATAATCATGTTGCATACAAGGGTTCAGGGTGGGTCTAAATTTGAGTGGGGTGTGCAATCTTTTACTTGTGTCTCTCAGTAGGTAGCAATGGTAGTATGCAAGAATTTTGAACAAACTTAGTTAAAATCCTTTTAGCTTGGTTGTTTCTTCTTCCATCTCTACTGCTGGTACTTGTGTAATGGTGGGGGATTAATTTCCCAACACTGAGGCCGCTACGTCTCTTAACATTGAGTTAAAAACTAGCTTCCCTAATGTTAAAGTTAAACTCTCACATTAACAGAAAGACATGAAAAATATGAATGAAGGCAAAAGATCTTTTAATCTAACCACCACTTGATAACTTTTAAATTTAGGGGGTTTTAATAACTTATTTGTTGTACAGAACTGTCACTTTTCTCCTACAACAAACATTTAGGCTATCAACACACTAGAACCACTCCCCCATCTATTTCACAGGTATCTACCTCCATAGGGGGGTTCTCTTAAAGAGGACAGCAAACTACGCTACCTACCCCTTGATTTATTTATTTTCTGCAGAGGTGATGAGGCCTCCCTCAAAAATCTGCGTTTATTTTTTAGAATTATGGTGAAGCTTGTGATCAAATTGTGAACAAAGACAAGAGCACTTTTTATATGGGAGAGTCTTACTCGTCGCAAACATGTGCCCCGCTTGCTAGGGTATAAGTCTGTTGTGGCTACTTTTACTTACTTGGGAGTTCCCATTTTTTAAAGGTATGCCTCGACGCCACCCTCTTCAAGCTATTGCTGATAAGGCCAAGACTAGATTAACAAGTTGGAAAGGAAAACTCCTTTTAATTGCGGGTAGGGTCTAGCTTGTAGAAGACATTTTTTAGAGTATGTTTCTGCATAGTTTCTCAATTTATTTATGGTCTAGTTCTTTACTAAAGCAACTTTTAGTGTGTGCACGGAATTTTATTTAGTCTGGGGATGTGGCAATCAAGAAATTAGTAACAGTCTCTTGGAAGCAGGTGTGTTGCCCAAGAAATAAAGCTGGGTTGGGTTTGCGTCATCTTCTAACTCTTAATAAAGCAGCCCTCACTCTAAGTTGGAATATTCTCACAACTTCTACTTCATGGGGTGTTTTTGCTCGTAGTAGGTTTTCAATCTCTAGACACATGAAGTATAAATATTTTGGTTCATCAATATGGCCTGGGTTACATGTTTCTTTTCCCTTAATTTATCAACATTCAAGGTGGAGTATTGGTGATGGTAAATTAGTTTCGTTTTGGTCGGACAAGTGGTTGAATCATGTGATATTTATTGACAATCTTCAATTCATCCATCTCTCAAAGCATTTTAAGTCGCATGTTGCTTCTTATATTTTTGAGCAACATTGGGTTCTCCCCATTAGGTTTCACACCACTTTCCCTATTTTGGCGCAAGAAATTATGAATACTCCTCTTCCCACTGTTCCTGAGCTTGATGTTCTTATTTAGGAAGACTCAAGTTTCGGTACTCTTTCATTCTCTAATGCATATGAGTTGCTTCGGCCTCGCTTTGGTGAGCAAAATTGGGTCTCTAAAATATGGGGGGTTGCTACTCCACCTTAATATTCTATGCTTGCATGGTGTCTTTTTCATAATAAATTACCTACTGATGATCAGCTTAGAAAGCAACGTGTTCCTGTGGTTTCAGTTTGTCAGCTATGCACGACTTTTGGGCATGAGGAGATGTTGACCCATCTCTTTATCACTTGTACTTTTGCTCAACATGTATGGCAATGACTTGTTTGCTGTTTTGGTATTCACCTTCATTCTTCACGTATGCTCACTGATTTTTGGAGATCATTTACTAGTAAACATTTATCTTCACAATTGATGAATCTTTGGATTGCTAGTGGTCTCTTTTCGCTAATGGCTATTTGGAAGACTAGAAATAAGCTTCGTTTTCAGAATAAAAAGCTTTCACTCATGAGGATTTTTCGCTCAATTAAAGCTTGGATCCGTTTTATTGCTCCACACATGCCTGGGCACGCTACTGGGATCTTGGACAATAAGTTACTAATGGGGTTACATGTCACTCCAGTGCCAAAAATTCAGTGAGTTCCACGTCTTGTTATATGACATCCTCCTCATATTCCTTGGTTAAAACTTAATACAGACGGTCTTGCTAAAGGAAATCCAGGCCTTGCTGCTTGTGGTGGTGTTTTTAAGGATAGTTTTGGGAATTTCATTGGAGGTTACTATCAAGGAATCAAAGACTAGGTAAACAAAGTGCTTTCTTCTCTGAGTTAATGGCGGTCATTATTGGAGTTGAATTGGCTTATTAATTGGGGTGGCAACATATCTGGCTTGAGAGTGATTCAACTAGTGTTTTGGCTTGTCTCTCTTCCTCTTCTTTTAATCCACCATGGCCGCTGCGTATCTTATGGGTTAATTGCCTTGAACGAATTAGTGCCATGAATTTTCTTTATTCTCATATTCTTCGTGAGGGTAACGCAGTGGCTGATAAAATAACGAGCTTCGGTTTGACATCCACATCTTTAATTTGGTATGATTCTCCCCTAGCTGAACTTCTCTCATTTTTGCATATGGATGCAATGGGTAATCCATACTATAAGGTGGATTAATATGTCTGGAGCTTATCTCTTTTCTTGTTGCCGTATTCACTTTGGGGAATGGAGACGGCCAAGTTGAAGACTTTCGGCCCTATTGTTGACCATAATGGACTACTTTTCTTATGTTTTTTCTTTTAGTTTTGTACAAGAGATGGGTATACCCTATTCTCTTTTTATTTGTTCCGTCATGTATTTTTAGTTTCAAACATTGTAATTTTTATGGTTATTTAAATAAAATCCGTGTGAGGCTGAGCCTCCCAGCTAGGCTGGGTTCCAAACCCTTAATACACACACACACACACACACACACACACACACACACACACACACACACTAGCCTTCACCCAACAGCTCGGTTTCTGCCATTATGATAATTATTGTGCAATTTTTCTTAATTTGATCATTTGTTGTTCGGAACTCACAAATAACAGTTTCTTGAAATCTACATGTCATTTTGAAAGAAAGCTGAACAAAAATCAACAACCAAGATTTGTAAAATTACAAATATCTAAGGAGCACTCATCAATACATGTCATAAGTTGAACATCAGACAATACAAAAGTTAAGAAACATGAGAACATGACATTGTTTTTAGATATGTAAGTTGAACACATAAATTTGATCAAAAAGGAATTAATTGTGAACATTTACATGTTCAACATCAATTACTCTAAATGAATGACGTCATAATATCAGCTCTGCGCCATCAACCTCATCAAGACGAAAAGATTGTTTTTAATTTTCTCTGTGCAATTGACATTTATCAAAATAAAAATATTTAATTTACTCTCATTAATATTATTATCATTATTATTGTTGTTGTTGTTTTTTTTTAGAATGCAATTTTCTCTTTTGCAAAATATATAGCATTGCCCAGTACCGTTTGGTCTAGTCACATAAGTCTCTCGTTATAAGTGACAAGTCGTGAGTTCGACTCACAGTATTGTAGCACATTAATTGTTCATTTGATCTAAAAAAATGTATAGCATTAACAAAAAAAACTGAGTAGGAAAACAGAAAGAAAGCCAAAAACTGAGGGCCAAAACTAAAATAAAAGGAAAAAAGGAGAGGCAAATCTCAAATAGAAAACTGAGGGGTGAACGGTAGAACAAAAATAAAGGAAAATATGGAGGGGCAGAACTCAAATCAAGGAAAAAACTGAGGGAGTGCATAACAGTAAAAAGCTTAGCTTTTCTTGCTGTTGTTTTGCTCTGCTATAAAGTTGTTGTCTCGCACACAGTTCCAGTTCCGTTAGGGAGGCATCTCCCAGTCACATAAGAGGCTTATGTATACGTTAGCAACCACCAATCAACGAACAAGAATGGGTCTCATGTTCCTCATATGGAGCTACTTTGGTGGTGAACTTGAATTGAGGGGTGGCCTTACTTCTACGTAAGCACAAGATGAGGTTGAAAGGATCTGCGTGTGATTATGTGCACGGTGGTGCGGTGGGAAGACCGGTGATCAGAGACTCACAAACGGCAGTAAATAAAATTAGGGTTTTTTTTCCGGTTTCTAGGGTTGCTCAGGGTTAGAGTGGAGTGCTTGATAACGTGTTGTAGGAGAGAATATAACGACAATAACAGTCCACTCATTCATTGATAGAAATGCCTATTTATAGACATTACATAGAGTCTCCTGAATGACCTAGAAGTTCTATTAATAATGTAACATATTCTAATAAGTAAACAGATTAACTAATCATACGTGTATTAGGGCAAAACACATAACGAAAACATATATTCCTTAAACACATAGAAAGATTCATGTTATAGTAAATGCTAGTCAATGAATTGGTTGAATAAATTCGAATCCATCGAATGAAATGATTTAGACTCATTTTTATTTTTTTTATCTGACTTTTACCCATCATTCAATTCACCTTCATAAGTTGTTCCCCACCCGCCACGTCAGCCCACTTTTGTTGTCATTCCATTTGGTCATAGATAGGCAAATACGAGTGACGATTACTATCAAATAGATAATTCGGTGAATCATTTAGTACAATCTTATATAATAAAATTTAATAAACGCTGATATAGTTATCGGTTATGTTATAATAAACAATATGTACCAAACTAGGGGTGGGCATAAAAAACCTAAATCCCGGTCCCGTCTCGAAATTTGACGGGATGGGACGAGATCTAATTCTAAAAACACAAGGCCCGTCCCGTCCCGTAGAGAAACAACGGGAAGGGACGCGGGACTGAAAAGTTGAGGCCCGTCAGGCCCGTCCCATCCCGTGTAAAAATATAGACTAATCTGAGCCTTATATTTTTGAACCTAATTAGACTGCTATGTACGCAGTGTCGCATTCTTCACTCTTTCTGTCTCACTCTTTCCGCCACAGACTACCGCTCCTTGAAATCGATGATGTTTGAAATCAGAAATCCCAATCCAGCCAAACAACCTCCTTGAACTCCTCCATCGCTCGCCTCGCCTCGGCCAGTCCTCCACCGCCCACCTCCTCCTACCCTCAGCGCCCGCATCCTCCTCGCCTCCTCCTCGCCTCGCCCGTCTCCTCCTCCCTGTTGAGTAAAGGTGAGCTACTGCGACTTGGTTCAAATGGTTACGGTCATGTAGTGTTCTTCTCATTGTTTGTAAATTGCAGAAGTTTCAATTACTTTGTAGTTGCTATGAATAAGTTTATTGTGAATGGCTGAATGCAGGGGGAATTACTCGAAAACGATGGCGAGAGGAACGAAAGTAATTGTGCGACCCAACCGTTCTGCTTCTGGTCTTCAGAATTCGTCAACGGTGACATCAGTAGCACCACCATCTCCTCCAGTTACATCAGTCCCTCTGCTCGAAGCTACAAACCCAACTTCAAGTCAGCCTCCTTCAAGTGAACCCAGGACTGAAGTTGGTCAAGTTGCTGCATCTGTAGGCGAGGGTGGTGTGGCTTCTGCTACTGCATCTGTAGGCGAGGGTGGTCTCGCTTCTGCTGCTGCATTTGTAGGTGAGGATGGTGATGGTCCTGCTCAATCAAGTACTAAACGTACTAGTCATGTTTGGGAGCATTTCAAAGAGTATGACAAAATTGAGAAAGTGAAAGATACGGAGGGGAAGATAATTGAGATAGTTCATAGAAGGGCTCATTGCATCTACTGTCCTAAGGGTAAGATTGGGGACTTTTCTGTTGAGAGTAAGAGTGGCACCTCTGGATTGCTTAGGCACATCAACCAAAACTGTAGGTATTTTCCACGTGATGTTGATAAGTAGCAGAAAAATCTAGCTGGGGATAGGTCTAGGTCAAATAAATTGAGCATGGTAGCTTATAACCAAACAAATTATTTAGAATCTTGTGTGGAGATGATTGTGATTGATGAGCTGCCTTTTAGCTTTGTGAAGAAGAAAGGGTTCCGCAGATTTTGTAAGAAGGTGTGTCCTTTATTTGATGTTCCAAGTAGAAGGAAATTGTGTACCGCCTTTCTAGGTATGTATGACACCCAGAAAAGAGATTTGAAGATGTTGAGGATGTATAGGTTGAGTCTGACCACTGACACTTGGACGAGTGTTCAAAACGTCAATTACATGGTGCTTACTGCCCATTTTGTCGACGCAGATTGGAAAATGCACAAAAGGGTCATTAATTTTTGTGTGATTCAAAATCATCAAGGGCCAACTATAGGGAAGCTTATTGAGTCTTGCTTGCTGCAGTGGGGAATTGAGAAAGTGATGTGCATTACTGTTGATAATGCTGCTGCAAACAAGTGTGCTTTAGAGTGGCTTGTTGCTAGGATGAACAATTCGGCTGCTTACCAACAGATTTTAAATGGAAAATACATGCATGTGAGATGCACTACTCACATCACTAACTTAATAATGGGGCATGGTTTGAAGAGGTTGCAGAAATCAGTGTTGGCAATTAGGAATTGTGTGAAGTTTGTGAGATCTTCTCCAAACAGATTAGAGAGTTTTAAGAAAGTTGTAGAGAGAGAAAAGCTTGGATGTAAGGGACTTGTATGTATGGATGTCCCAACAAGGTGGAACAACACCTTTTTGATGCTAGAAGCAGCTCTAAGGTTCAAGAAAGCATTTACAGTGTTGGCTGAAGATGAAGATTCGAATTTTATGAGTTACTTTAAGGAACCAGAGGAAGAATATGATGAAGATGGAGTTCTTTTACCAAGCAACAATAAGAGAGCTAGGGTGGGACCTCCAGAAGAAGGAGATTGGTTGAAGGCTAGTGTGTTTGTCGATATGTTAAGAGTTTTTTGGGAAGTGACTCTAAGGAATAGTGCATCATTGCACCCTACTGTGCACACTGTTTTTGCTGATGTGATTGATATGGAAAACAACATAAATAGCTTGTTTGTGGCGCAGGAGATGGCAACTGGATCAGAAACTGAAAGAACATTGCAAGATATGGCAGGCAATATGAGAAGCAAATGGATGAAGTATTTTGGCTCTTTTGGGGACCTTAACAACATATCGATCATTTGACTAGTTTTGGATGCAAGATTTAAGTTGAAGAATGTGACTCACATGTATAATGAACAGAATCTGGATGTTGATGAGGTGGAGAGGAGAACAAAGGTGATTAAAGACCTGCTTATGGCTCTCTATGATCAGGTATTTTACATTTACAGTTTACACCTTTTCTGATAGTTTTTTGATTGCATATATCCAATCTATTACTGTTGCATTTGTTGTTAGGTTGTATATTTTCTAGTGTTTGTATATATGTTTCTAAGTAACCTGTTTCTAGCATAAGACAACTCTGTTTTCTAAGTGACATGTTTCCATTTTGTATATATCTGATTTTCAATATCTGCATTTTTTTCTTAGTATGTGGTTCATGTAGATGGAGGTATACACATGCAGAGGCCGCAATCTCCTCGCTCTTCATCTAGCACTATCATAAGTAGAATCAACACTAGCCGTGGCCATAGGGGCCAACGACTTAGTAATTGGAAGAAGGTTGTGCAAGAAAATGAAGAGGTGGTTGCAGCTCATGAAGTTGATCAATACTTGGATGCTGCATTAGATCCAACCGATGAAGAAGATCAATTTGACATCCTGTGTTGGTGGAAGGTTAATGGAAGCAAGTTTCCAGTCTTAGCAGCAATCGCAAGAGATGTTCTTGCAATTCAGACCTCAACAGTGGCCTCTGAGTCATGCTTCTCAACAGGAGGCAGAGTTATTGATTGTTTTAGGAGCTCATTAACTCCTAAATCAGTGGAGGGACTCATTTGCATGCAAAACTTGATGTTAGGTGATGATAGTGCAGAGGTTGTCGAAGATATTGATAAACCAACAATTGAAAACACAGAGTTTTATTACGATGTTGAGCGAGGTATGAATTTTGATGTGTTTATACTTTTTGGTTATTTTCAGATGCATGGACTAACTCTTTTTCATTTTTGCAGAGCATGAGAGCACTGCTTCAAACAAGAAGAATTGTCCACCTCCAATTGCAAAAGTGAAAAGGAAAGGGAAGTTTGTTGCAACTGGTATTGTCATTAACGATTAGAGTTGAAATTGTTTGTACTTGGAGCAGCTTGGAGCAGCTTGTATTGTTGTGCTTTTGAACTTTATGTTTTCCTGTTTTCTTTCCTGTTTTCCTGTATATATTTGGAGCAACAGCTTTGAAACTTGTATTGTTGTGCTTTCGATAATTAGATTCACTACTGTTTAATTGTAGTTATGAATTATGGATTCAGATGATGCAGTCTTTATATATTGTAGGAATATATTGGTATCACTATCAGGTAATATACATTGGGGCGGGATGGCGGGATTGGGCTCGTCCCGTCCTGGTCTCATCCCGGTCCCGTCCCGGACGGGACTTGCGTGGGATCAAGTCTTAAAAACATAAGGCCCCGTCTCAATCCCTTCCCGTGTGCAATATCCGAGACGGACCGTGAGATGACCATAATCTCATCTCATCCCGTCTCATGCCCACCCTTATACCAAACTATTATAAAGTTTATAATTGACACTCATATTTTTGTCTCTTTATTTTGGGGTAGTGATTTATGGAAAAAAAAAATGAAAATAAATAAACGACTGATTGAAACTTGAAAGAACCCCCCTTTCCGTGTTATAGTGGTCTTGGGAAACGACGTCGTTTACTCTAGGCCCACAACTGAAGAAGGTGAGAAGAAAAGGTTAGGAAAAGACCGAAAATTAAAGAAGACGCGGAGTCTACTCATCTTCCATTATATACAACTCTTCTGCGACTAGCTTTCATTTCCTCTTCCACTTTCCTAAACCATCTTGGTGTTTTCCGATGGCTTTGAGCACCCAAAGAGCCTCCTCGTCATCTCATGCTTTGGCTGAGCCACCTCCCCCTTGGAAGTTCGACGTTTTCTTGAGTTTCAGAGGTGAAGACACCCGCCGGGGTTTCATCTCCCATTTACACAACAAACTGCAGTTCTCCCAATTATTCAAGACCTTCATCGACGATCGAGAGCTTGAAATAGGATCTGAGATCTCCCCGGAGCTATTAAGCGCTATCGAACATTCTCATCTCGCCATCGTTGTTATCTCACCCAACTATGCTTCTTCCACTTGGTGCTTGGATGAGCTTGCCAAGATCATCGAGTCTATGAACCCCCGAGACAAGAGAGTTCTGCCGGTTTTCCTTAGTGTGGATCCGTCCGACGTTCGACATCAAAGGAAGAGCTTTGCTGAAGCCTTTGCTGAGCATGAAGTGAAGTTCAGTGACGACCCCAAGAAGGTGGAGAGGTGGAGACATGCTTTGAGAAAAGTGGCCAATCTATCTGGATGGGATGCAAAGAACAAGTAAGCAATACAACTTCACCCCTTGTTTTGTTGTCAATTAGCAATATTGTTCTGCTTCTGTGGTTCATACATATATTACATTAACTCTTAGCTTGATGTTTTTTTTTTTTTTTTTTTTTCTGTTTTAGATGTGAAAGTGTGCTTATAGAAGACATTGTGAAACGTGTGTGGGAGAAAGTTCGTCCCACGATCACATTGTACAATTCCGATGAAAAGTTAGTCGGAATTGATTTTAGACTTGGGCAAATGGGTTTGCTTTTAGCTCTTGAGGAAAAGGATGTTCGATTTATAGGAATTTGGGGCATGGGTGGAGTGGGTAAGACTACCCTTGCTCAGCTAGTGTATGAGAGAATTTCCTATGATTTTGAAGTGGCTAAGTTTCTTGATGTGAGGAAGTCTAATGGTCAGCTAGTCAACCTTCAAAAACAGGTTCTTTTCCCAGTCCTGAAGGAAAATGTTTCCCAAGTTTTTAATGACTACGAAGGAACCATTTTCATTAAAAGATGTATGCGTAATAAGAAGGTTCTTCTTGTTGTTGATGATGTTGATAGTTGTGACCACCTAAAACAATTGGTTGGAGATAAATCTTGGTTCGGTGAGGGAAGCAGAATCATTGTTACAACTAGAGATGAACGTGTGCTCATTGAGAATGATATAGAAATATCAGTTAAGCTGTCGGGGCTAAATGAATGTGAAGCTCTTGAGCTATTTTGTCAGAATGCCTTCAAAAAAGATCTGCCTGAGGAAGGATTTTCAGAGCTGTCCAAGTGTTTCATAGATTATGTGGAAGGGCTTCCCTTAGCTCTTAAAATCGTTGGAAGTTCTTTGTACAATAGAGATCTAGAGACATGGGAAAGTGCTTGGGACAGACTAAAGAAAGGCTCTGATGCAAAGATTTTTAATTCACTCAAAATAAGTTACGATGCACTAGATTACATGGAGAAAAACATTTTTCTGGATGTTGCATTCTTCTACAAGGGGATGAACAAGGGGCGAGTTATTGAATTGCTTAAGAGCTGTGACTTTAGTGGCCCTTACGGGATAGAAGTTCTTATTGAGAAATCTTTGATAACTATTGATGCGGTCGACAATGTTGGGATGCATGGTTTGATACAAGAAATGGCACAGGAAATTGTTCGACTAGAAACACAAGTGCCTGGTCTTCGCAGCCGTTTGTTGCATCGTAATGACATCTTTCATGTATTCACTACTAATACGGTAAGAAGTTATATAGATAACCCAATTTACAAGTACATTTCGTTTAAGCATGATATATATATTAGACCCTGTGTGGAATTAACTCTTTCTTTATTCTGAATTAATATCCAGGGAACAGAAGCAATCAAAGGTGTCCGCTTGAACCTATCAGAATTAGAAGAGGCAGATTCAAACTGGAATTTTGAATGCTTCTCTAAGATGCTCAAACTTATGTTTCTTGAATTTGATAATTTAATAGTTAGTTCAGGCCCCAAATTCCTCCCAAATTCTTTGATAATACTCAGATGGAGTTGGTATCCTTCCAAGTCTCTTCCAGCATGTTTCAGACCAAATTTACTTGCTGAACTTGAAATGCCGAATAGCCAACTCGTTGAGCTTTGGGATGGAAGACTGGTAACAATGTTGATCATGTTTTCTACTTCAAAATAGAATCTTAAATTTTCCAAAGGTAATTATTTGTTCCATGCGTTGTACAGGACTTGCCTAAATTGAAACGTATGGATCTTAGTGTCTCCAAATATTTGAAGAAGACCCCAGATTTCACAGGTATGCCGGATCTTGAGGACTTGATTCTTGAAAGTTGTGAGGGTTTAGTCGAGGTCCATCCATCCATTGCAATGCTCAAAAAACTTAAGTGGTTGACACTCGATGGATGCAGAAACGTTAAGAGCTTCCCAAGTAAGATTGAAATGGATTCCCTCGAGGTGCTCGACCTTTCCTACTGCTCAAAACTAAAAATTCCAGAATTTGGAGAAGGGATGGAAAAGCTTGAAGTGCTCTATATGTCAGGATGCCCAAAACTGAAGAAACTAGTAGAAAAGACGGGGGAGACAGAGTGTTTGAAACCGTCTATGAGAAGTAAGCTTGGCTCCTTATTCAGAAGAAAGAGTGTAGAGCCTTCGTTGCCATCTCCAAGGGCTTTACCGTCTTTGACGTTGTTAGATCTAACTAATTGTCATCTTAGTCAAGGAGTAATCCCCGATGATATTGGCTACTGTTTTCCGTCTCTAAATGAGTTGTTTCTTGGTGGAAATGATTTTATTACTCTTCCCGCAAGCATTAAATGCCTTTCTAAGCTTAGTTTCATTGATTTGACAAGGTGCAAAAGGCTTCAACAATTACCGGATCTCCCATCGAATAGTTATTTAGAAGTGTGGGCAGATGATTGTGATTCCTTAAAAAAGTTGTCAGAACCATCACAGCAGGGGACATCCTCCAATTTGGTGCAATTTTATTTAAGAACTGTGAACTGCTTTGGATTGATCGACAATGAAGGCTTCACTAATGGAATATTTTCGATGCTAAGGAGATTGGCTGCTCAGGTATGTTACATCGATCACTCATATTTGTATGTCTTTTGTATCTTCTAAATCCTCATTGAACATGCATAATTGTTGCTTTGGTGTAGGGAATCTCTCCGGACTTTCTCTCAGGCAGCCGTAATTGTTCATTTGAAATTTTAAGTCCTGGAAGTAGAATCTCAGAGTGGTTTGATATTCGAAGCGAGGGAGGCTCATTGACTGTGGAGCTGCCTCCGGATCGGAAAAATTGTAAATCAGAGTGGATGGGCATTGTGTTTTGTCTTGTTTTTGCCGATCTGAAAGAACCTCACACTCTTGAGTATGAGCAGTTCGAAATTGGTGTTAGAGACATTCATGGTTCAGAAGAGTTCTCTATGCGTCCAACAAATAATAGGCATATGAAGGGAGATCATCTCTGGGTGTCTTTTAAGCCTCGTGGTCAAATCCGGGATACCACAAGCTGCTCTTTTACGGTCTCATTCGACGCGTATTGTGATTCTTGGAGTGGTCATCGTATTCCATGCCCGAATTGTGTGAAGAGGTGTGGAGCCCGATTGTTGTACGAGCAAGATTTGAAAAACTTACTCAATCGACCCACCGACATCATGAAACAGAGGGAGGCAGAAGCAAGAGGAGAAGGTCCGAGTAAAATTGCAAGTGGTAGCTAGCTCTAACAATGAATCGTTCTTGTGGAGGTATGTTTTTGTCTGATGTAGGTTCCACTGACCCTGTCAAGCTGATTTATATTTCTGCATCAGTCGGTGAAAGCACCAAGTTTGTGTTTCTCAAATATCCAAAATTAATAAACTTGTGTGAACTTTGCTAACAATACCATGTCAAGTACTAGGTGTAATCATAAGGTAACCGCAAAAAATTGTTATGTTACACATGTTTTTCCTCAAAAACATTAATAAGAGAAATTCAGAGAAGTGTTGCATCGACGAATAAACTTGTATTGGAGTCTTATAATTCAATAGTTGAGATTCATCACTCACATTCAAGGTATATCCCGGGGTGTTTAATACTTCCTTGACAAAAGCATAGTATCTGGGCATGCAAACCGTGTTTGCTTATATATATATATATATAGAGATATGAATATATAGTAAAGAGCTAGACTAAACCAAAACTACCATTCTGGTATATATGATTATTATGAGGTAGAAATTTAAGTCTAAATCTTTCAAATATTGACTTTAGAATTGTGTTCTGGTAAGAATGATTTAATGGCAAATTTCTTTCTCTGAGTCCCCTGGTAATAAGGATTCTGGTATTCAATTGTTGAAATCTGTGTTGCTCTTCTGCTGTGTTGGCATGGCCAAGTGTCTTTCGTGTTCACGCCTCTTTACTCCCAACATTCTACTTGGCAATGGCTGGCTCTTGCCAAGTGGATCCGCCATCTGCCTAAATGGCTATTTCATTATTCCACACCGATTGAGCGCTTTCAAATTTCATTTTCTCCTAATAAGGGAGAAAATTAATCATAAATGACACAGTATTAGTATAACCACCATACAATTGACCATCTCATCACATCAATAGAGGATTTTCTCGAGCTTTGTCAGCGGTGTTATCTTCTTATCCTCCTAATCAGGAAAAAAAAGTATTCGTAAAAGATAATAGATTAGTATGACACCGACAATTATGTGAAATGACGACTATATTATTTCACTTTGAGATAGAGTATTCTCAAGTTTGGTCAGCGGTGTTCTCCTCTTAATCCATAAGAAAATGATTCGTAAAAGAAAATAAGTATTACAATCATATAATTTACCACCTTAACTTGCTTAGATTTACGCACATATTTTGTTTGAGATGTGATTTACTTTATCATCTCTTAATTTGATGTCATTTTTTAGGTTTTGATGGGTATGTCACAAATTCTTTCAGTGTTGTCACGTGTCTTTGTTTAGTAATACTCTAACCAAATGACATATTGAGAAGAATTTTTGTAATTGTTTTCAGCATAACACAAAACGTGACAACATTTTAAAAATTTTGTCACATATCCACTAAATAATCATATAATAAACAATTTCAGTCTTAATTCTTTTTCCAATGCACATCTTTATTCTGAGAGACCAATTTTATATTAGACATAATTTGATGTCATATTTTGGTTTCGTGGGTGTGTGTACCATGTTACAACAGCATTTGAAATGTTGCCATTGTCAATACAAACTCAGCTAAATTTCATGGCAAGTGACTAATCTCACACTATTTAACATACATCTCAGGATCTCCCTTGACGGTAATCAATGTCCAAAGGGTTTGGAGTACAAAATCTTGAGGTCTCTGATGGAGTAACTTCTCTTCTTAACTCGGCTACAGACCCCTAAACTTGCCATTACTATATTGTGATCCGCCTAAACGTTCTCAGTTCTCTCTAATTATCATATAACAGTCAAGACCAACCTATTGACATTTAACACTGTCAAGTACAAAGTACTCCGATCGGCTTGGAGTATACCGTTGGCCAAAATAGGTGCTTCTCCTGCAAAAGGAAAGTCATGCAACTAACAAAAGAAGCTGTGCTTGGTAGAGTGGTGACATTACTGGTGCTTCAAGGGTGACTGTACAGGGATGGACGAAAATCAGCTGCACGGGGACTGGGTCTTGGAGTTGCAATATAGCCTAGCCCTTCAAGATCAGCATGTCTTGTAGGTTAATTCTACGTTTAAAAAGGGCCATAACGGCGAGGAAAGGGAGTGAAATCCATGAGTGGATGAGGGTTAGGAAGATTAGGTACCCCAAAAAGAGGATCAACTTCATCTATGATACCAAAATGGGGATTAACTTCGGGTAAGTTGGCAGCCATATTACCAAACTGTCCACGCTGTCTATGAATTCCAGCCAAAGATGAAAATCTATCAACTTGAACGGAGTTGGCAGCCATATCACTGACCCGCCCATGCCGTCCATAATTTCCATATGCCAAAGATGAAGATCTATCAACTTGAACGGAGTTTGCAGCCATATCACTGACCCGCCCATGCCGTCCATAATTTCCATATGCCAAAGATGAAGATCTATCAACTTCACTAGAGTTTGCAGCCATATTACCAACCTGCCCTTGCTGCCCATAATTTCCATGCGCCAAAGATGATGGTGGTCTTGAGACTCTTGACTGCAGTTGCACAGGGGTGAAACTTGGTGATTTATAGGGACTTGGGGATGCTTCAGCTGTCCGATGGAATTTACTTTTCTGTTGTCCTTGTTGAACCGCGGGGGAAGTGCTGCTACTACGTTTCTTCCCTTGACTCTGCTCTTGTTGTCTAGTGACAGAGGCAACACATTTCTCCGGACCTCTACAAATCTCCTTTAGTTTTTCCAACTCAACTATTTGTACTTCAATTTCCCCAGATGGGTATTCAGACTCGAGGTTGTATTCTTTGATGCATCGAAGCACTGCTCTAAGATCAGCTATTCGGCTGTCTATAAACTCAAACTGTGAACGAAAGTAAGCCTATATTATTGTACATCCATTATGGAAATAGATTTCGACTGTAGAAGCATTAAGGCCAAAAAGATAAACTAAAAAAACAGAAGCAGATATTGGATCTCAAAGAAGAGTTCAGATACCTTTTCATCAGCGGAGTTCTTTCTCTTCAAAGTTTCAGACAAATTTACATCCTTCACATAGTCTTTTAAGACTTGTACTGGAGTGAACTTGCCAAGTAACTTGAACTTAAAGACAAATCCAAGAGCCTGAAAGAGTTGCTTCCCTTCCACTAGTGTCTGAATAAAGACCACTACATGTTTAAAAATAAAATTATAAGGATTCATCAGACAGCTCCAGAGAAGGTCAAAACAGAGAATAGTAGGACACACTTGAAACAGGGTAAGATTAGCAAATGCATTATTACCAAAGAATCATATTTAAGATAAAAAGAGGAGAAATTAGAACACAACCATAGTAATTAAAGAAAAAGCGAAACACTGGTGATGCAGAAAAGGAAAAGCACAACACTGGTTGATGCAAGAACAAGATTTCGATAGGTTCTCATCTCCTAGGCTGGAGAGCAACCATTGTGGACAAACTAGACATCATAATAGCTATTGGGAAAGTACTTCTCAAGGTTTCCCTTAATCAGAGATTGACTTGAGGGGATGACATTTGTGTGGAAACTTACTGCCAGGCAACTAGAGACATATAAGAACTATATTACGATGAAAAAGGGTCAAACATTACAAAAAGGTATAGTGAAATCCAAAGTTCGAAAGACGTTTTTATCAAAGCTTATTTTGCTGACAGTCTTAAGAAACTCAGAAGCAAAAGGGGGCACCGCAAAGGGATACCACTACGATGGGAGATCGACTGATTGGGTGAATACTGAATACTAGTGCATCTGTTGGCACTCCAAAGAATATTTGAACCACACACTTATAAAACATTAACTGAAACAATATAAGAATCCTAAACAGAACACGCATGTCAACGATTTCTTACTGACTTGACATCACATACATATCCGCAGTACCTAGTATCATGAATTTCATCTTACCCTCTTAGGTTTCTATTTCATTAGTCAAGCCAACTTTCTAATATCCTACCATTAGCTACTGAAGGCACTGTGTTATCAACTCAAAGTTAGCTATCACCTAATTACCAGAGCTACAACACTTGTGTTTACAAACGCCTAGAGTGAAAATATTATATATTGCAGAAAGCAGAAGTACCATAATAAGATATAAATGAAAGTATTGGTCAGTGTAACAAATATTATATATTGCAGAAAGCAGAAGTAACATAATAAGATATAAATGAAAGTAAAACCACAACACACTAACAATAAATTTTCGAGAAGCTTACCAAGGATCTTATCTAGAAAACCATGCATCAGCAATGATTCAAAAGCCTCTTTATGTTGAGAAAGCCTTTCGAGCAACTTTACAATCTCATCTCCATTCAGTGTAGAAATCAATCCATATGCAACAACAAACAGCAAAAACCCCGCAATCTCCAAATTATTTTCCAGATGTTCAGCAGCTCTAATATATTCTTTCCATTGGAGTCCTAGCTTCTTGGCATCTTCTTTTACATGAGATCCTACTTGTGGTGAGACTCTCATCAGCATCTTTAATAGAGAAATATTACATGACATGGCACCCTTTTTCAGACTAGCTTCTGCGCTTGTCCGGTATTTGACAAGAGAGTTTTGCATCAACATCAACACAAGTTTTCCTGGGTCTGGAGCCTTTCGAACAGAAGCCACTAATTCATTATGTATTTCATCTAAATTCCAACTCAAATGC
The DNA here is from genome assembly GCA_009720345.1 of Fragaria iinumae. Classification (NCBI taxonomy): domain Eukaryota; kingdom Viridiplantae; phylum Streptophyta; class Magnoliopsida; order Rosales; family Rosaceae; genus Fragaria; species Fragaria iinumae. The sequence goes on along the minus strand of CM019122.1, from coordinate 2,073,247 downwards.
TCATTTATAGACCCCTGAAAATTCCTTGCATCTGTGGTGGCACTTGACTGAGGATTAGGAGATGAAATAGGTACTGTATTGTTGGCTGCAGAAGATACTGGTAACTGTGAATTCCTTGCATCTCTGGTGGCATTTGATTGAGGATTAGGAGAAGAAACAGTTGCTGCATTGTTGGCTGCAGAAGATTCTGGTTCCTCAATTTTGACAGGGGTACAAATGTGGCTCCCTATGCAATTTTACGAAACAAATCGGTAGATAGTTTAGTTACTGAATATTTGTGAGGTTAACATATCAAAAGAAACAAAGTTGTCATTATGTGCCGTTGTGCTTTTAGTAGTGGTAGGTGCAGGTGGGGGAGGGAACACATATAAGCTTCGATTCAAGAAAAACTAATGATAAATAAGAAACTCAACATATGATTAAAGCATCAGATGATATTAAGTGCAACTTGATGGTAAAGACTGCTAAAATCACCAGTACCAAGTACATGCAGAAATAGCAGATCAGTAAATATAGGATCTAATGGTGTTAAAAGAAGAGCATACAGGAATCTGTCCACTGGTATGTAATAAATGAGAGAACACGCACAATCAGAGTTGACTCAAACAAGTTATAATATAACGACAAAGAAACTGTTTGGAATTTCTGCCAGCAAAATGAGAAAGCTTTTATTACCAGAAACAATATATTAATGGTGCTCTAAAAATGTTGTAAACTGCCAAAGATTCAGAGGCCTAACCCATCTCATAATCAAAGTCACCCTTGCTGGATGCTGATATAGATGTTTATTGCCTTAACAGGGTCATAAACATGATATTTAAAAAATATGAGCTATCAAGAGTTCCATCAAAAATCATGTTACAGGCAGTCAATTTAGAATATCTATATTCAAATTAACCGGAGAGTGACATAAGAAAACATATCAGATATAGATATGAATAAGAAATCAGATATAGATTATATGAATAAGAAATTAAAAAGTGTATGAAAAAGTAACAAGAGCTTACCATGCCCCGTAATACCAAGAGCCAGGCCTATTTCAGCTGCTTGTTGACCATGTGAAACATTAGAAAGAAGCCTCTTAAGCTCCTTTGCATCATAGGTAGAAGTTAAGCCATAAGCAGCAACAAGCCGCAAGAAACCTAAAACCTCATAGTCATTGTCATTCGCCACTGTCATCTTGGCTTTCCAATCAGCAGCCACTTTTGTCGCCTCCTCTTTCACTTGAGGATTCATTTGAGGGGACATCCTCATCAACTCCTCTAACAAAAGACAACAACTTCGTCTTCTAACTCTCAATTCAAAACCCGACCCCCTATTCTCAGGGTAAAACCCCTGCATTGCATCCAAAACCAATTTCCCCGGGTCTGAAGACTCTTCAAGAATAGCTGAGAGTTCAGTACCCATGGAATCAATTCTCTTCAGATGCTCGTCCATGAACAGCTGCAATCCTCTCCCATCCCTACTGATCACACTTCCCCGAGAGCATTCTTCTACAGACTTCTGCACCAAATGCAACTTCTCCTCCCTTTCTAGTAAGGATTTCTCAAGCAAATCCAAATGCCTCTCCTTCAACTGAACCTCATCAAGAAACTCCTCACGAATCAAACCAAGCTCCTCCACCTTCGATTCCATTTCCTTCTCCTTCGACTCCATCCTCGCAACCAACCCTTCCATCTCCCTCTCCTTCACTTCTACCGACTTCTGCAGCAAATGCAACTCCTCCTCCCATTCTTTTAAAGATTTCTCGAGTGAATCCAAATGCTTCTCCTTCAACTGAACCTCATCAAGAAACTCCTTCTGAATCAAACCAAGCTCCTCCACCTTCGATTCCATTTCCTTCTCCTTCGATTCCAACCTCACAACCAACCCTTCCATCTCCCTCTCCTTCACTTCCACCTTACAGCACCACTCCTCCATTGCTCTCCTCAACACACAAAACTCCTCCCCTTTCGCATCCGCCGCACGAATCGCTCCCTCCTTAATCTCAAGCTCTCTACAGCATTCCGCTATCGACTCCTCCACAAACCTCAGCATCTCCTCTTTCCCCTCCAATTCCTTCTTCACCATGATCAGCTCCTTCCTCCTCTCCTCAACCAACCCCTTCACACCACTCAACCTCTTCACCTCATCCTCTACCTCCTTCCCCTTCACCTCTATCCTCTTCTCCACCCAATTCAACTTCCTAGTCTTCTCCTTCACATGCCTATCCACCTCCTCCACCTGCCTCTCCTTCTCCCAAATCAGCCTCCCCAGACTCCCATACCTCTCCTCCCTAACCCTAAGCTCCTCATCACTCTCCCTAATCAAAGCCCTCACCGACTCCAAATATCCCTCACCTTCTTCCGCTTCCATCCGCCTCCGCTCCATCTCCGCCGTCAGCCTCTCCGCCTTGGCCTCCATCTCCGTCACCTCCTTGACGCGGTCGTCTTCCGCTTCCTTCCATCTCCGCTCCGCCACCGCCATCAACCTCTCCGCCTCGGCCTCCATCTCCGCCACCTCCCTGAGGCGTCCGTCGAGCTCCTCGAACCCGGTTTTGAGCGCGGTCCGGGACGACTCGAAGTGATCCTCGAGCTCCTTCCACTCCAAGGTGAACTGAATGATCGACGACGCTTGGGATTTCGCGGCCTCGAACGCCGCGCTGAGGCTCCTCTGTTTCGCCTCCGCAATTTCCTCCAGTTCCGCCGCCGTATGCTCCATTTCCGTATTCGCAGTACCACAGTGGTCACTGATAGTGAAAAATAAAGGGAGAGAAAGAGCAAATAGTGCAGTGAATGTGAAGACGTATAAGAGCGGTTAGACGTCAAATCGGAGTCAGAGGAGAGAGAGAGATAAAGAAATGGGAAAAGGGAGAGGGAGAGAGAGAGAGGAGATAGACGTCAAATCGGAGTCATTGAGATTCTGTTGGATTTTGCCAAGTAGGGGAAGAAGACGTGAAGACGTCATTTCCGCGGGAGGCTGTGATTGGACCCACGCCACCATGCAGTTGCCACGTGTCGGGCTTCTGTGTGTTTCGTCGTTAGTGCTAACTGCTCAAGACGGATTCATGCTCCCTTTCAAAACAAAAAAGATGGATTCACGCATTTTTTGTGTTCTTGGATTCTGTTTTCCTTTTGAAAGGGAAGAACAAAGGATGCCTGATGGGTTAAAATCCGCCTGTATATCTGTTTTTTTTTTTTTTTTTTTTTGATAAAGGGGTTTGGAACCCAGCCTACTTGGGAGGCTTAGCCTCACGCCCGTTATTAATATTAATCCGCTTGTATATCTGTTATTGGTACATGTGTTGAAGGTTTTATTAAATACGATAAAAGTTAACGATCCATGCCGCAATATCAACTACGATGGAAGATCACATGGTTTGAGAAACGATATATGTAGAAAACTAGAAATGGCTTTCATTGATTCAAAAGATTTACAGACTTCACATATATAGCAATGTTGTTATCCCAGCAATTGCTACAAGTAAGTAATTACAAGATCCATATAATTAGCCTAATATCAATGCTAACAGTAACTGTCATATCTAGAATATATCAGAAATCAAGGAACTTGATTTGAGGAAGAAAATATGCTTGATTGAGGCAGTGAGTGAATAGCTTTAACAATATATAATTCACTAACAAAAATTGATTTGAGTCTTACTCAATTTTTTCTTTAGACGAGAAGAACTTGGAGAAATATCACATCGGATTTTTGTTGTTGTTAGAGAGATGTTACTTTCGTTTTTTTTGTTAGTGAGATGCTGTTTTCTCTACGTTGTATTTGGTCCACTATACTAATGCAAAGAGTGACACACTGGTAGGGTGGTGGGAGTCAGGCTCCTCCTGTAGCCAAGTGCAGTACAGAGTGAAAATACCAGTCTCACTACTACTGCAGAGTGCAGACTAAGAAAGAAGATTTGGCATCAAAAGGCAGGAGTTGATAGGCATCGAAGTAGAAAAAAGCATTTGAATGGCACCAAACCAGGAAAGGTTGATTTTAACCATGATTCATTACTTGTCATTTTGTCACGAAATGATCATGAACTGCCCAAAATATTTATGTGTGCAAATAGAATTACAAACCCAGAATCCTGTATCAATTTAAACGATTACTCTTAACAGCAAATGTATATAATTAAACTTCTAAAACTCCTGTCAAGTACTGATCCATCTATGTCAAGGGTTTCTAAAACACGTTCACTTTAACAAGTGTTCTCCAAAATGGATGTATGAACAAAAGTAATATGCAGCTGCTCAGTTAAGGAAAGAAGCCTCTACCAAAGTTGGGGAGGGGGTTCCATTGGGGTAAATTAGGAGGATAACTAAGACCGCGGGGTATTCCAGCATTATGCATTGCACCAAACTGCCTGGGGTAAAGTTGATAGTGTGAAGTATATGGCTGCAGATAGATTGGGGTGTAAAGTTGCAATGGCTGAGGCGTAGGAGCTGTTGCAACTGGACGATGAGATTTACTGGCCTGCTCTTGTGGTTCAAACTTAGAGCGAGGAGTGCTGCTATGACGTTTGGTTCCTTTTTTCTGCTCTTTATCCACATTGTTCAACTGAACTTTGCTCCATTTCTCCTTTACTTTCTCCAGTTCACTTATTTCCATTTCAACTTTTGAAGATGGATACTCTGACTCCAGGTTACAGTCTTTGATGAGGTTAATGACAGCTCTTAGATCAGTAATGTGCAGGTCCACAACCTTAACCTGTGAGAATGAAGTAAGACTTGATAAATCTACATAAACAATAAGGATTCTCTTACATAATTACCATATATTAACTAGCACATATTATTGGACAGTCCAAAGAAGAGCTGAAGTACCTTTCCATCATTTATTTTCTCTTTCGTGTAACCATCTCGGCAACACTTCATCTTTTCCTCCACGAATTCTTTTAAGAGTGGTGCTGGGGGAAACTTCTTAATTAACTTGAAAGAACAAATGAATTCAATAGCCTCCATCAGCTGCTTCCTTTCAACAAGACAGTGGATAAACTCTCCTATATGTAAAAGAAAATTGACGGTTACATCAAACTGACCTAGATAACTTTTAAAATTAGAATGGCAATGTGTCACCACCAAGCTTAAATCAGGTGAATGTTAGAAGAAAAGAGTACATATCAGATAGAAGGATGGAAGTTATCTACAAGAAAAGAAAACATATCCCAAGGTTAAAAGGAAAAAGTTTGAAGACAACAATACTAAGGAAAACAAAGAACATTGGTGAGGACAAAAATGCTGACTTCAAAACTCCCATTCCCGGCGAAGTAGCAAACTAATATCGAGCCAATCAGAAATTTATTGAGCATCCAAACCACATTTACAGAATTTTACACCATATAATAAAACACGCCCATAAATCTCTCATTAACTTGACTTCACTGCATAGTTCATCAAAACTAACTATACTGGGCTGTTCAAGAATCACTCTTCAAGACAATTGCTAATGTTTGACCTAACTGCAAAAGAAGGCAGTGTACAACCAACACAAAGATAACTAGGAAATAACAAAAGTATGCATCTAGTTGCAAGTTAAAACCACATTTAGTCGAATGACATAGCGCACTATGAAAGACAATTTCAAGAACTTACCAGGGATCTTATCTGCATATGGAAGTGTCTGACAGAATTCTAAAGCCTCTTTATTCTGAGAAATCATCCCAAGAAGCTTTACAATCTCATCAATATCTAGAGTATAAACCAACTCATATGCAGCTATAAAATGCAAAAATCCCAATATCTCCCAGGCATTTTCGACATCAGCTCTCATTTTTGCTTTCCATTGGAATGCCAACTTCATTGCATCCTCTTTCAAAGGAGGTGTGACATGGGGGACTTCTCTCATTAGCTTCTCCAATACGAAAATGCAAGTCTTGATCGAAGTTGCTTCTAGACAAACATCAGCTTTTGTCCAATATTCTGAAAATTCAGTTTGCATCCAATCCAACACGAGTTCTGCAGGTTCTAGTAAAGTCTGAGGAGATGCTACAAGAATCAAACAATGCACAAAGTAAGGACAACTGAAACCATTTTCAATTCAGGATTACGTTAAATTATTAACAAAAAATTGTATGTTCTACAGAAGTGTTGTAAACTGAAAAAGAAGAGTCCTATCACATCTCATAACATGTCAAGGGCATCATTGCTGATGTCGCTCTATTAACTTAACAAGGGTAAGAACTAAGAAATATGATATATAAACCCATTACGAAAATGCAATATGATAGTATTATAAGGCTGAGAATTCAATCTGACAATTATGTTACTGTGTTGATTCTAAAATAATTAATATATTAAAAAAAATAAACAGAGTCAGCTATGAATAAGCAAACAACAAATTAAGCACATAAAAGAGTAAAGTGGCCTTACCAGGTGAAGCAATACCAAGGGCGTGGCCTATATCAGCTGCTTGTTTACCTTGCGAAACAGTAGACAGAAGGCTTTTAAGCTCCTTGGCATCGTAAATAGAAGCCAAATCATAAGTAGTAACAAGCCGCAAGAAGCCTAGAACCTCCAAGTCATTGTCACTAGCCATTGTCATCTTGGCCTTCCAATCAGCAGCAAGTTTTGTTGCCTCCTGTCTCACCTGAGGACTAATTTGTGGGGAGATTCTCTTCAATTCCTTTAACAAAAGACAACAACCTCTTCTCCTAACTCTCAAATCAAAATGTAGCTCCCTTTGGTCCGGATAAAACTCCTGCATTGCATCCAACACCAATTTTGCTGGGTCTGAGCACTCTTCAAGAATCGCTGACACTTCAGTACCCACAAAATCAATTCTCTTGAAATTCTCATCCACAAGCTTCTGTAATCCTTTTCCATCCCTAGTAAACTCACTTCCCTTGCATAAATCTTGTAGTGAAAGCAAGTCCTTTTCTCGCTCTAGTAACGATTCTACAAGTGAATCCAGATGCCTCTCTTTCAACTCAACCTCATCTATGAACTTGTTATGCACCAAATTAAGCTCCTTAATCTTTCTATCAACTCCTTCCTCTTTTCCCTCTATCTTAGCAACCCATCCCTCAAGCTTACATGACCACTCCTCCATCGATTTCTCTACCAAGGCGAAATCCTTCGCTTTCGAATCCAACACACTAATCAATTTCTCCTTCAAATCAAGTATCCTATCACAATTAACAATCGATCTCTCCACCAACATTAGCCTCTCCTCTTTCATCTCCAACTCCCCCTCACACTCCTCAACCTCCTCCCTTTTCACCTCAATCAACTCCCTAATCACATCTAACTTCCTCTCTTCCACCCTAACCTCATTAAGCTTCTCCTCTACTCTCTTCTCCACCCAATCCAATTTCCTATACCTCTCCTTCACCAATTCCTCAACTTCTAAATACTCACTCTCATTAACCCTAATCACTTCCCTATACTCTTCAATCAACAACTTCATACTACTCAACTCCCTCTCACCTTCCTCAGCCTCCCGCCGCTTCTTCTCCACCGCCTCCTCCATTTCCCCCAATTCCTTCTCTTTCGCCTCCGTTTCCGACTTCGCCCTCGCCGCCCTCGCCTCCACCTCCGCGACTAGCTTCACGCGCTTATCCAGGTCCTCGAGGCGCGTCCGGAGCTCCTTCCGGACCGACTCGAAGTGGTCCTCGAGCTCCTTCCACTGCGCGGTGAACACCAACACCGAAGAAGCTTGGACGTTCAACGAGTCGAACACTCTGCCCAGGCTCCTCTGCCTCTCCTCCAACTCTTTCATTTCCGGGTCTGTTTCGTCCATGTTTCTTCTCAGCTCGGTTCTGGAAACCCTAAGAGAGAGAAAATGTGGAGGTGTGAGAAGTGAAGAGAGCAAAGTTTGGTTTTTTTTTGTTTCGGTTTTGGATTTCTTGGCAAAGTTGACAGAGGACGTTTTGGTTACCAAATGCAGAAAGAAAGAAGACGTCCTTTTTGTTTCAGACGGGGTGGGAGTGGGGCCCGGGAAAGTGTGCAAGTGACACGTGTTGAACATCTGTGCTGTTTCAACCTTAATCCATAATTAAGAGAAATTTTCCCGGTTAAACGCAGTTTAAGTCTTCATACGACAATTCGCATTTACTAAATCATTAGTCAGTGCAAAGATTTAATCTAATGTAATTGGCTTGATTGTTTATTTTTTGTGAAATTCGTCTGTATACAGTATGTCAACTTTCGGTCCTTATAAGTTTTGGTATAACAATTTTCTTAAACATCAGAATGGTATGTCATGTTTTGTATTGACTGAAAATTAGTATTTTTGACTGTCAGTTCCGTTACAGCAGTTGCTAACTGCCAATTTTTCATGGGTATTTTGGTCTCTCTAATCATCCTGCCAATTCCCTAATATTTTCCCACCAATTTTGAAATGTAGTAAAATTTTTACTGCCAATTTTAGATTGAAGTGTTGTTGACCAAATTTAAACTCACTTTTGTACCTATTATTTTTGGCCGGGACATAATAAGACCTTTAACGCAAGAGATCTCTTAATGTAAACATAACTTGAAAAATAAAATGCATATAATTTAAAATCAACATACCTTAAAATACAATAATTAATTGTCAATTAAATCAACATCCCTTAAACATATAATAATCATCATACGCAAAAAGAGTCTCTAAAATCAACAACAAAAAACATTCTCTAGCAGCAATAGCCATAATAGCAAAAACTATATCTAAGGTTTTCCTTTTCCACAACAACCTACTCAGATCCTTCAAGGTTTGTGTTTTCTGTGAGCGATCGATTTGTTCCACCTCTATTTGAATTAGGGAATGGAGGAGCTTTGTGGAGCTGTTGTGTTTTGAGAATGCTCAGATCCTTCAAAGTTTGGGTTTTCTATGAGCAATTGATTTGTTCCTCCTCTGTTTGAATTGGGGAATGGAGGAGCTTTATGGAGCTGTTGTGCTTTGGGAATGTTGTGTAGGCACATGAGGAGGTTCTGATTCTTCTACATTATGTGAAACTTGTTATTGCTGCATTTGCACATTGTCCACATTTTGAGCAGTCTCTTGTTGGGCATTCTCCTCATTTTGAGCAGTCTTGTTGGACATTCTCCTCATTTTGAGTAACCTCTTGATATGCGGCCTGCGCCGCCTAAAAACCAAATCTCATACAATTATCTCAGCACCATTCACAACACTAAATTTAACATAAGTTATAATCTATTGATTCAACCACTCATAACTATCTCTTTACACCATATTTATAAGAATTTATAATATCATCACCATTCAGAACAACAAATTTAACACAAGATAAAGAAAATAAGGCCTAAAAACCATACATGTTGCCTTCTTAAGCAGGTTCTACTATTGTGGTCTTCCTTCCCACATTTTCCACAACTAATTTCTGTGTAATATGCCTTATACAGCTTATCTGCACCAGATGGTGGGGTTGCTTCACAGATATATGAACATAAACAACAAGAGTTAAAAAAAAATAAGATTGAGAAATGACTTACTTGACTCTGGAATTCTATCACAATTCTTCGGTCTCCCAGGCTGCTTCCTATAAATAGGAGGTGCTATTGGCCAATGTATTTTGTCTCACTCCTTCACTCTGGCAATTGGATACATAATTGGTTTATAATATGTCTTCATATAAGTCTGCTTGGTGTAGTACTCATGCACAAAATCATCAGGTCTCAACCCTTTTGAGTGTATGGAAGCTATTGCATGCCCACAAGGAAGCCAAGATATTCCCCATCTCTTACATGTGCAGCTCATGTTCTCCAAATTCACCGAGTGTGCAGCTACCACACCACTTGCATAAGCTACACATCTGTCTTGAATCTCAAAAATCTTCTCACTTGAGGAGACAACCCTATATTTATGGCTAAAGGTTGCATTTGTCCTCAATAGTTTCTCAATTCTAGGTGTTTTGGCCACGATCCTCAGCAGGGGCTTTGAGAGACGGTAGCAGTCAATGCTTCTTGGGAATGCGGGGAGTGCCACCTCGCGGACGAGGAAAGGAAGTGGGGTGCGTCGGGTCTTGACTTCTTGAACAAACGGGGGGTTACCGGTGCCACCTTGCGGACGAGAAATTTACAAGCACAAGGCAATTCGATACTCACGGTGTCGCGAGCAGAGCAACCAAGGAGAGATCAGAGGTGATCAGAATAGAGTCTGAAAGGGCTCTGGGAAACCTAGGCGGCGGCGCGCTTAGGGTTAGGGTTTTCGAGAAGCTCGAAGAAGTTCAACTAGGTTGAAAGTTTATTTTGTATTGAGTTGTTGTATTTTTAATGTGTGTCTTCTGTAAATCTTCGAGCCCCTTTATATAGTAGCTTACCTTTGGCCCGAATAAAAAAGGTATTCATAGTCCAACTCGGACTCTAAAACCCAATACCACAAGGATACTGCTTTATTTTCTTATACCAGTCATCTGTATGACATGTGTCTAACCGCATGAGACACTGCCTCCGCGCTGTCCAACTATGCGGACTTAACTGAGAAAAGTCCTTATCCCGCGAGGTGTCACAATCTCGCGCGGGTCGCGGACTCAAACCATCCCGCGAGATCTTGAAGCTTGTTTCACCTCGCGCGCCCCTGAAGCTCGAGATACTTAAAAGGCTTTATGTCAAAAGGGCCACAAGTGTTGGCCCGAATGCTATCCAAAACTTATTATGCAGTCTTGGACCAAAATATCCACTGGGCTCAAACATTGCCCCCTAGGCCTTGAGCTTTTGATTATCCAAAACATCTAAGCGAAAAGGCTTTGGTGGATGGCGAAAGTCTTCTAGGCCTCTAGGGTATGGAACGTGAGGTTCAATTTTTGCCAATGGTGTAATTGATGGCTAGGATGGAGACTGCTTTCTGAACATGTTGCTCGTTTAGGAGCACTTTGGTCTAAGTGATGGCGAGGCTTCTTTAGCGGTCATCTACGACGGTGTCACCGACCTACTCTACGACAGTGGAATAGGAAGGCATCGTGCTTTGGACCATGCCGATGACGTGGGCGGGAAAACAACGGAGCGGATAGGTTGAGGTCAGATACATTACTGGCATTTGGCCTATTTGGTGGCTTACTTCGCCTCCTGTGGTGGTGACAACAGTCTGAAGACGGTGGCAGCGCAACAAATGGCTTCTCTGCTTCTAGGATTTGCCTTTGCTGGTCTTAGTGAGTTTGATATTGTCTGGGTTTGGGCCTTAATTAAGCTTAAATATGCTAGTAGTTTGTTTTGGGCTCTCCCTCTATGTGGGCTTGGATGGATTAGGTTTTTTCAGCCCAGATCAAGCTTTTCAGATCAAGGGTGGTCTCAATTCTCCTTAGTTGTTATCATTTATTCTTGCTTCTAAGGGATTCGAGTTCTACTAAAATAAAGGTGATATAAGCGGTCTTGAGAAGATGAATGTATGTACTTTGGTTGATCCAAGTTAAATCTAGAGGTTTTGGTAGTCATAAGGGATAAAATCTTTCTGTAATGGTTGTTTTTATTCCTTGTATTCGCTGAGCTATAAAATGTATGCCAGTTCTTGATTTAAAAAAAAAAAAAAGACTTTCCTTGTTCTTAAAAAACAATCATTATCATGAACAAGCTTTAAAGGACTTTTAGATTTACTCGACGTAAAAACGTTTCGGTTTATTATTTATGTAAAGTAACGTGATTTCTCACTATTTTTAAAAATTACGGCATGATTCATTCCTTTTATTTTCAAAATTGCCGGTCTAGAATCGTCCACAAATACATGAGTAGAGTGGAGGACCTAAAAACTTGAAAACAATACTCTTCTAAATTATGTATGGGCCATATGGCCCTCACGTGAAATGTCTTAATTTTTATTTCTTATTTTAAGAAGGATATTTAATTAAGACCGAAACTCATGTATGAAAACGGTTGATTGTTTCTCAAACCACGTGATATCCCACAGTTTTTCAAAACAGCGGCACAATCCATTGTTTTTGTTTTGAAAACCGTCAATCTAGAATCATCTATTGACCTATAAAAGGTACTCAAGACGAGTATGTTGTGCACTCAAGTTTTCATTTCTCATTATCTAACAAATTGCTTGGTTAAGTTTTATTTTTCAAGACAATATTTTGGGAAAGCCGGATATGGAGACCATCCAGCGAAGATTTTTATAGTAGCTAAATCAATCATCGAATCTATGATTTACCAGACAACTAAAGAGGTATGATACATATCTATCATCGAATCCATGATTTAATAGAACCCAATTTTTCATTTTTCAAAGATGATAGTTTTTGTTTTGTTTTAATCAAAACGTAGCACGTTGAGTTTCATTCTTTGAATAGCCGGATAGTTGAACCCATTAATTGATCGCATCTTATTTTCTTTGCTTTTCAATCTACAGGAATTGACCGTCACTACAAGGCAAGCTATCGACCAGGTACCAAGTAAGTGGCATATATTCTTAATGTGCATGTCCTTTCAAATACACGAAGATTTTAATCTTGACAATGACAAAGTAAACGAGGCATATATAGCTCTTCAATTATGAATGAAGAGAGTTGTGTGAATATGAATCTCTCATGTTGTGTTTGTTAGGTGGTAAAGGTTCAAACTTTCCCGGATTGGTAACTCGAGGATGAAGAAGAAACAAGATTTGGTGAGATTTGCTCAAGGGAATGAGGCTGCTCCTCAACTAGGGCTTGTGTGTTTTGGTGGTCTGAGAGTGCTTGGAGGATATCAAGGGCCGGGTCTGAGAAATGTGTGAAAGGGTCAGAAAAGAGGTTAGCTTCAAAGCCTCAAAAGAATGATCGTAGATTGAGCCATCGTCAATAAAGAGATCATATGTCGACATTGCAGAACCCAAATTGCTTTCTCTGTAATCTGAAATTGAAACTCTAAAAGGAAACAAAGATCAAGAGAGTTAGGAAGTATTGTTTGTAGAAGAAAGTATTATGCTTTTGTTTTTAAGCTTCTTATTCAGTTGTGAAATGGACAAAGAACACTAACATATATGTGGTTGGTTATAAACTTTTAATGAATGACCTGTTTGAATTACTGAGCAACAAGACAAAAGTCACTTCTCTCTCTCTCTCTCTCTCTCTCTCTCTCTCAATAGATATTCAGCTTCTCCAATTGTACTCTCAAGTTAATCTTCATGTCACATTTTGAACCGAAAATGTTCTAGTGTTTGAAAGTTTCGTAGTCTCATCTTTTACTTGTTTTGGTTATATACTTATATATAGTTAGTGGTTTTAAATTTATATAGATCAATTTCTGCAGAAAAGAATATGCAAAATTAATAATAAAGTTTAGGAATTGAAACTGGCTACAGCAATTTTTGGACTGACATTGAGATATACAGTTGATTATACGTAGCATGAAATGAATACTTGAATTGGGATGGTAGCATTCGTAGCAAAAGGAAGATTGGAGGGGAAAGTTGCTACCGGTATTCTTTTCGAGTGATATATAGTTGTAAAATTAATGCTGGATCTAATAACAAGAGAATGTATTGATAGTGCTCGAATGGTGATTCAGAGGTGAAGAGTGCTAACATTCCTCTTTTCACATGATAGTTCTGGATCCAACAACAAATACAGAAACGGTAAGACAGATAATTAGAGATAGCTTTATCAAATAATAAAACAGTACAATGTAAGAGCTCATGGTCTAGCACCCATGCTCGCAACGAGGAAGAGCAGCCAAAGATCGCCAGAGTTCCAAATTACGATTTCGTCTTAATTTCCAATCTTCATTCCTTCTCCCCTCATGTTGGATTTTCTGGGCCTTGAATGGTACATTGTCCTCTCTTGCCAAGATTTAAACGAGGAATTGAGTTAGTGTATCATATATACAACTGCCATATAGACAGATGAATTAATTACATAGTTCAAGGCATGAAAATGTATACAAAGATCCAACAGTTAGCCTCATTCAGTCTCTAATTCTTTCTAATTAATAAGGAAAAAAAATGAGGCCTTTGAAAGAAGAATCAGAGGCTTCAGAAAGCTGTTCATTTGGAAACCGCTGCAAATGCCTTGCACCAGTACTGGTGGCAGTGGGCTGAAGATTCGAAGAAGAAGTAGGTGCTTCATTTCTGGCTACCAAAGATTCTTGATTTGCTATTTGGTCAAAAGAATTACATATATATGTTTGAATTAGTTGGTTATGCAATTGTAGGAACAACCGAACAAAAAGAGAAAACTAAAAGAAGACTAAATGATCGAGTAAGTGAACAATGCCAAGAGCAGTGCACAAGTGGTAATTGGTAAAGGGGATGAGTTTAGTTCAAGTATTACTACTAGTAAATATATATGGTGATAATAACATCTAGGGTATATCTTAAACTCACCTCAAGAATCTAACAAGATCAAGAAAACATGAAACAAAGATGGGGGACATATGAAATCATCTTGCAGAATATATGAAACAAGCCTAAAGAGATCGATAACTTGCTACGTACTATGCGATCCACATTTTGTTAAATTAGGCGGAATCAAAATATATCTTAATTACATGTCGATCTAAACAATCGGCACATTATTCTAGATTTTTCCCACTTAAAGATTTTGCACTTGCATGTGGCTTAATTTCTAGGTTTATTGGCGACATAAATCCAATTTGATTAGGGTTTACAAGTTTGAAAATCATTGTGGTTTTCTCTAAGTTTGGAATCGAGAAAGCAAAGATATGTTATGTATATATCAAGGAGAAGAGATGAGCTCCTTGAGACGTACGTTTTTGAAGATATCTCAATGTACATCATCCTTGTTGCTTATAACAGATACATCAACTGCTGATGGTGCTAATACAGAAGCACATGTTCAATTTCCATGTCCGAGTTCGACTTTGGCGAAAAGTTTTACGAGTTCATATGATGAATGTTTTCTTTGCTTTCCTTTTGTTTTTCAAAGTGAAACTTTTAATAGGAAAACCAATGTAGAGTTGATTAGAGAGGGAACAATATGCAGGCAACCAACTACTGTACTTGTACTGTGCCATCTAATAAGATTAGGAACTTACAGCAGACACTAGCAGTTCACAGTTGGCAAGTGATCAAATAGTAGGTTTAGCGAGGAGGATGTCGAGGAAGGTAGGGATACGACTCATTTAATCCGGGATTATGTCCACCATATCCATAGTTAGCACTACGACTGATAGGAATTCCAAACTGCACAGGATGTCCGTAGTTAGCATGAACATGATAGTTGTTGAAAGGAGTACCAAACTGTCCATGGTATCCATATCTTTCATGTGGCCAAGTTGATGAACTTGAATTTGGATAGTCAGGATGGTCTGGGTGCAATCTGACCAGTCTATTAGCTACTACAGATGTTCTTTGAGATTTATTTTGAAACTGCTGTTGGTGATCAAACCTGGTAGCAAATGTGATGTTCGAACGTTTATTTCCCTTTTTCTGCTCTGGTTGTTCTTGCGGTTTAACCTTGGAGGCGTTCTGCTCTTGTTGCTGTTGTTGTTCTTCAACCTGGTTGGAGGCTTTCTGCTCTACTTTTACTTGTAGTGTAGCCTTGGAGGTGTTCTGCTCTTGCTTTTGTTTTTGTTCTTCAACCTTATCAGAGGCTTTCTGCTCTACTTTTTCTTGTAGTGTAGCCTTGGAGGTGTTCTGCTCTTGCTTTTGTTTTTGTTCTTCAACCTTATCAGAGGCTTTCTGCTCTACTTTTCCTTTCAGTTTAGCCTTGGAGGTTTTCTGCTGTTCTTGTTGTTCATACTCGGAGGCTTTCTGCTCTTGTAGCTGTTTTCGTTTTTCAACCTTATTGCAGGCTTTCTGCTCTACTTTCTCTTGTAGTCTAGCCTTGAGGGTTTTCTGCTGTCGTAGCAGTTGTTCGATCTTGGAGGCTATCTTCTCTTGTACCTGTTGTTGGCTTTCAACCTTACCGGAGGCTTTCTGCTCCACTTTTTCTTGCAGTTTAGCCTTGGATGTTTTCTGCTCTTGTTGCTGTTCTTGTTGTTCAACCTTGGAGCCTTTCTGATCTGCCTTTTCTTGTAGTTTAGCCTTGGAGGTTTTCTGCAGTTCTTGTTGTTCTTGAAATTCAACAATTTTCAGTGACGTTTGCTGTTGTTGTTCAACCTCTAAAACAAGAGACGATGACGCTCCGCGTCTCTGCTCCTTAGACCTTTCAAGCAGAGCTATTTGTGATTCAATTTCCTCTGGTGGGTATTCAGACTCGAGGTTGTAAGCTTTGATACATTGAATAACAACTCGTAAATCTGCTACATGCTGGTCTGTAATCGTATCCTGCGCGAAAAAGTGAAATATTCAAGTTTTGATAGATGCATATTTTCATTGGAGATTCAAGATATAACACATCAGGAAGCATGCATTGAATGTCCACATTAAGAAGAGATAAGGCACCTTTTCATCCAGCAATTTCTTTCTCTTGGTTCTATTCCTGCAGCACTTATTACCCTTATCAACATATTCTTTCAAGACTTGTACTGGGGGAAACTCGTCAAATAACTTCAAGGTATAAATCAATCCAGCAGCCTCCATCAGTCGCTTCTTTTTTATAAGATCATAAATAATACCACGAAACTGCTCATTTTGAAGACCCTGCAAATGCGTTGCATCAGTAGTGGTGGCAGTGTCATGAAGATTTGAAGAAGTTGCTTCATTTTTGGCTACTTGAGATTCTGGTTTTTCAGTTTTTACAGAGGAACAAATCTTGCTGTAATCTGTGCAGTTGTAGGAAACAAAGAAAGTCAGCAAGTTAGGATTGCAACAAAATTGTAGCACTGCCAGTGCCACTAATGCTTTCACTAATAAGGTTATTGAAAGAAGAGTATATGATAACCATTATCAGGCGGGATGAGCATAACTATCAGTACTACCTAGTAAACTACAAGTACATGCCAAATATATGTTTCTACGATGAAATGGTGCCCAAATAAGAGTATGTGTGGGCGCTATCTGTCAACTAAGATTCTATGAGTTAACTGAGAAGAAAACATGAAACAAAATAGCCTCCAAGTAAGACATAGTTAACACAAATGGGAGCGATATGTAATCAACTTGCAGAATATATCAATGAGGCTAGGCCTAAGAAGCAAGCAAATCTGATATCGATCTGTTTAATAATCATAAGTTCATAACTTACAATAACTTCATAAAGTAATATGATATATAGTGCTGAAAATCATGCCCAATATGGAATGTGTATATAACCTACTATAAGCATAAAGCATCTTCCATACGGCATGATTTAAACAAATACAAAGAACTTGAATTTCCTTTTCAAATCTCACCTCTTTATCCCTACACTTATACGAATATATCATAAGAAAAATCAGGATCACCCTTTTACTTGACGGCAAAGGCATCACTACTAGTACAATAAGCTATAAATGGAGCAGAAAAAGAAAAAGGTTGTTCAGGGAACTTATTAGGAGATAATGTGGAGTTATGATCCTTCTTCAATAACCATTTCGTAATGTAGAACGAGCAGACAGATATTATTATTGGAAAGTGAGGCACACAGAAAGTAATTTTATTGGAAAGTGAAACAGATAGCCAAAATCTCGATCAGTCTTCTCCTTGGAAGAGTCTACATTCCTGATCATCCAGGGAAAGCCAAGAGGATTGACAAACTCTTAAATTATCTGATGAGACCAGAATTGATCCAAGAAAGAAAAAAAATTGAAGACACCTAACCGTTTAATGAGGTTTATGTTTATGGAATGTTAGAATTCAATAAAACGCAATGAAGTACTCTATAACATATTATAGATATTCAGGAGCATTGTAAGAAAGATTGTACCACTGAAATTCACTTCAATCAACATACCATTAAGATTCGAAGTAACCATACCAGGCTGTTATAAATCAGATAACTTTGAGAATAGAAGAGCTTACCAGGTGCCTTATATGTGGTACCAAGGGCCCGGAATAATTCCATTGCTTGTTCATGCTGAGTAACTACGTCAAAAAGACTTTGGAGCTCCTTGCTATCATAAGCAGAGGTCAATTCATAGGTAGTAACAAGACGCAAAAAACCCAAAATCTCCAACCAATTTTCACTCCCCACTTTCATCTTAGCCTTCCAATCACTGGCCAACTTCATTGCTTCTTCTATCAACTCCGGATTAATTTGGGGCGAGGCTCTCTTTAATTCTTCTAACAAAAGAATACATGTCCTTCTAATAAGCACCAAATCAAACTCATTGTTCTCGACAGTCGTGTTTGAAGGGTGAAAACCTTGCATTGCATCCAAAACCAGTTTTCCTGGTTCTGATGACTCTTGTTGGAGAATAGAAGAGATTTTGTTGCTCATTGAATCATTTCTCTTCATATGCTCATACATGAACAACTGCAAATTTCTTGCATCAGTAAAATTGATGTTTGATTGATCACTTGCTGATGAAGGAACAATGGCATTGTTCACTTGAGCAACAACACCACATTGTTTCTTAGCCAACTCAAGATCTTTGGCCTCCTGTTGAAGTTGCCCCTCTTTAACTTTAAGTTCCGAGGAAAGTGAATTCAATTCCTTTCCGCGTTCTTCAACCCATTTTTTAAATTCCTCCATTTTTGACTCTACTTGTTTCTCTTTCAATTCAACTTCCCTCTCTTTAAGTTCAAGCTTGCAGGACCATTCCTCCATTGGTCGATTTCGCAAACTATACTCTTTCACTTTGAGCGTCTCCTCTTTCAATTTCTCCTCTTTCGATTTGAGCTCTTTCTCACATCCTTCAATCAATCTCTGCAACGTTTTGATTTGCTCTTCTTTCACATCAAATTCTCTCTTCTTCCCTTCAATTGACTCAAGAATCGCATCTAATTCACCCTCTTTCGACTTAATACTCTCGCGATATACATTCAACGATCCTTGTATCACTCTCACTTCCTCTTCCTTAGAGTTGGCCAACTTGGAAGTGTCTTCTATACTCTTCTCTATCCAACTCAATTTCTCCTCTTTCGATTTTATTCTTCTCTCACATTCTTCTAACAACATCTGAGCCGCTTTAATTTCCTCTTCTTTTGACTCGATATTTTCCTTACCCTCCACAATGGTCTCATCAATCACACCTAACTGCTCCACTTTCACCTTAATATCCTCACGGTGCTTGTTCAGTTCCTTCTCCTTAGACTCAACCTCATTCGATTTCTCTTCAATCCTTCTCTCAACCCAATTCAGTTTCTTGGTACGCTCTTGAATCCTTCTCTCCACCACACCACACTCCCTCTCCTTGTCTACAACCAATTTCTGTACATCCAACACTCTCTTCTCTTCACGTTCAATCTCCTGGCTATGCTTCTGAATTGATCTCTTTAATTCTATAACCTCTTGCACTTTCTCATCAACCAACTTCTGAACTCCACACAACTCGTCCGTTTTGGACTCCATCTCCGACTTGAATTTTAACTCCTTGGCTTCCAACATCTTCTCTCGCTCCCGAAGCTCTTCGAAACAGGTCCGGATCGCATTCCGGGTCGAATCAAAGTGTTCCTGGAGATCCTTCCATTGAATGGAGAGAACGAGCATGGATGACGCTTGGGAATGCAATGCCTCGTACGTCTTGCCTAGACTCCTTTGCTTCGTCTCCGATGCCTTCAAATCGGATGCTATCTTCTCCATGGTCACTAAACAAAAAGAAAACAAAAAAACTAAGGCTTTGAAAACCAAGAAAACCCTAAAGGCTCTGTAAACCAAGAAAACCCTAGTGGCGCTAGAAGGAAGACAACATCTTTCACGTCTTCTGATATTCCTCGAAGACTAGAGAGGGTGGTGGGACCACTCAGGATTGAAGTTGACCATTGTTTTTGGAAATCTTTTAATGTGGAAATTCTTGTATGCACGACGTGTATTTACACGACGCAATCTTAACCGTTTATAACAATTCATATGTTTTGACCACCATGTTTCTATATTATTTTCTCTAATCCTGATCATCCATGTATGTATGTGAAGATACACGCCGTGTACTCAAGACGCTCTCTTCAGGTCCATCAGAAACCGGGTTTCTAACGACCAAAAAAAAAAAAAAGAAGCTGAATTTCTAGCCCTGATCTCGACCAAACGGCAACCGTTACACCTACTATATCAAAGAAAGAGGACCTTTCTTCCGGTGACAGCAATGACTTCTATTATTCTATGATCGACAAGCCTATATATATATAACTCCCTAAAGGACACAGAAGGCCGAACCAACTACGAACACTGAGTAGGGTATAGGTAACAATGAAACAAGGGTGTTGATCAATTCTGAATTCGGTGGGGAACTATGCCAAGCTCAACAGAAGATGGTGTTCAAGCTTATGGGGGAACTATGTTCTCAGGGAGGTAAACTTTGTCACAAGTTCGAGGGAAGTTGGAGCCTAGTATATATTCTAGAGGAGATATGATAGTGTTGTGCTAGTGCAAGTGTTTGTGGATCGTCTGTCTGTGATTTCATCCCAACCCTCTTTATATTGAGGCGGTTTCATTATTAACATCCAAGCAAACTTCAACTGCGATTTCACCAGGAATCTACTATAGGATTTCACAAGGATTCTGTTTCCTAACAGAGATTCAACATAATTCTTATGTGAATACTGTCAAGTTTCCCAGCCAGCTAGCCTTGAGTTCCTTAACTTAATAGGGAATCTATATCAAACCAGGCATTAACATACAAATGCTCTATATTTGCGCCACAGCTGTTGATCCGCTGGTGCTCAAAACAGTATTAGTCATGAACTTGATAAGTGCTATAAATTAATTTGAACTAAAATATAATTTCTTCAACATTGTAAGTTTTTTTTTTTTTTTCCTTCATCATATAAGTGATCTATTCTTAGACTTAAAAGTTTCGGTTCATTGAGTGTTCATATGAGAAGTCTTTATTAGAGAATTTAAGCTCTATGAAGTGATTAGTTAGCTAGCTAAAAGATTAACAAAATAGATTGTGCATAAAATTCAAGCTTCTCACCGATTGGTATATTAATACTCAAGTGATCTTCCTCACGCCCATCATTCTCTTATCACCCTCCCTTAAAATGGTATCTAGAATTTCAAAGAAAAAGAGTCATCGAAGTGTCCCGACACGGTTAATGTAAAAAAAGCCTAATCTTAGTTAACATGCCGTCAAAACAACCCATAGAGCCCACATCGAAGACATCAATTATCAAGTTGAAAACAGAAGTAGAACTCGGAAAATAGAATACCTCGAGAGGGTAGTGCTCGGACAAAACACTGGTGTGGTAGCTAGCCTTCTTGAATCCCAGATGGAAGAGGTTTACAAAGAAATAGGATTTGATTAGGATACTGAAATTTCCAAGTCACAAGACAATATTTCCTTCTGAGTTGTATCCCTTGTATAAGAGAATGATCAGTTTATAGTACAGGTGATGAGGGGGCAACGCTGAATTCGGGCACGCGGGTAATTTAGGTCTTGGGAAGGAAGATAATGGGGGAAAACGAGAAAGAAATAAAGAAGACGTATTAGGGAGTGGCAGCAAAATATCGGACTTCGATACAGAGACTGTATATGCTCGTGTTCATAGTTGCGGGAAAGCACATCACCTGTGCCCATTTCCCCCTGTGCCCAATATGTGCCACCAACAAAAACCTGACGCATGGAATCTCACTCAACATGACCTAACAGAGTTATTTTACAAAAAAAAAAAAAAAAAAAAAAAAAAAAAATACAAACCCTCGACTCTCAATACAGAGCTTCCGAGCTTCAAGTATTCAGCACTGTCCAGAATTCTCGTCAGAGTGTCAGACCCATTACAAATATCAAAACCCCCATCTTGGACTAGGATTCATTTTATTTTTCATCTTCATTTCGTTCACCAGGAAATAAATAAAAGAAATTAGATGAAGATATATAAACATCTCATGAACCCAGAACTAGATCATTCATCAAATTGCCATTAGTAGAGAGCTTAGAGGTAGTTATGCCATATCATGAACCCAATTGCTTTCTCTCTCCCCCTCTCCTTCCTCCGGCCCCGGTGCATCTACAACAATCCGGTCTGATTTTTTCAATTAATCAACTGCTCCATGAAGATGAAGGCATTCGATACTTGGCTTGATTTACCCTACGACGATCCGAATGATAAACATGTGGAGATCAAAGGACTACTTTGAATTGTAGGAAGAATAAAAAGTGAAAGCCTTCTTTAATCACGTTTCCTATACTATGGAAAAATAAAAATGGGTCCTTCCTTATTAAGTTAACTAGGTGTTTCATCACAATCTAAAAGTTACTGTTTGTATTTTACTCATGAAATATGGAGAAGAGCAAAATCTCATATATGGCATAAATACAAACTTTAATTTCTTAACATTCTCCTACAGTAGCATCCTCAACACACTAGGTACAATCTTGTCAACTACAATTCACCATTGTATCTGCTTCTAGCAGTTCACTAATTCGAAGGAGATTTCTCCCAAATACTCTTGTTAGTTTGAATGTTACAAAGAAATCCCGAAATCTAGGGAAATCCCATGTGCACAAGAGAAAGAGAAAATCACAAGTCTTGATTGATAACCTGATGAATTGAACCCCAACTTTCTGGCTCTCAGCCGTCCCCTGGTGAACCTTTCATCAGGGTTTTATACGAACCACAAATGAACCTGTTCAAAAATTTCAGACAACAATAATAACATCAAACAATGCGAGCAAGCACAAAGAAAATAACCACAGCATGACTTATAAATGATGTAGATATAACATGCATACAAAACAAGGAGACGAGAAGTTGTGAGATATATGTCAGATTTAGTGCATGCCATGTTAATGTGAAAAGGTAAGCTAATAAGAGATGGACAGATTTTACTAATGTCAGCACCAAATCAAGGAGGAAGAACAAAGAAGGAATAGCCGAGCAGAGAGCAATACCCCCACCTTCATAAATAACACATCTCTACTTTGAAAGTCATACAGAAGAATCAGTACAAACCAATTTTGAGACATGAATTAGGCAAAAGTGGGTTAACTCTGAATGGACTCCTCCGGATCCCACAAGTGAATAGAAAGTTGGATTTACATTGACTCCCACCTGAATTGCTCCATGTCTGAACAATTTCTTTCTTCTTTGAAAGATATTAAGGATCTACTAATCAAATACATCACTCAAAAGTCAGAACTAATCCCTTAGATGCTTGCATTAGGGATACAATTTTTTCCTTTTCATTCTTAAAACTTGGCAAGTAGGCGAAATATGGGAGAACCATTAAAAGCCTCAAATGCAAGGTACTTGTATTATATGTAAATCAAAGTTTGAAGGACCTGAATCAACCAACACCATTGATATTCCAAGAGACGGTCAAAACAAAACATAAGATGCAATTATCAGAATCGAAGAATGGAAACAACTCGGTAGACAGAATAGCATGAGTTTGAAACCAGATACTTAAGCCTAGAACAAGTGCAACATGGTTCAAAGGTATGGACACCGGTTATGGCCAAGACCTTCACTATTTATCCATGCAGCAGGGCTGGATAGAAGACATTGACATCATTTTACTGTATATTAGGTGTTGCTCCAAATTTTACTGTTCTCTAATTGAAAATAGGTGAGTTAGAACAACTCTACAACCCAATACCCATATCAATCCAATATTAGTCCACTGAGGCCATGACTAGAGGGAGACAAAGGGACGCCTTTATTTACTAGCTCAAAACATCATATACTATACACTATGGTATAAAGACTGAAATGATATAGCATATGTGAAATTGTTAAATGTTAACTATTGTGCAGATTTTTGCTTAACAAATATGAGGGTAACAAGGAAGAACTTACTCAACAAACAATGAAGTATTGCAGGTCACTCAAACTATCAGACGATGACAATAAAAATCAAGTTATCCAACATATCAGCTTTCTTTTCCTTAAAAAGAAAGCCATATAAGCTATACTGAGATCAGTGAGAGGGACAATCCATGAGAATGACAATCAGGCAATATAATCTTAATAAACCCCACAGTAGCTACTGATGGAGGACAATAAATTTCTCAATTTGAAACTAAATGTAGTCACAATTCTAAATCACTAAGAAGAGAGAAACTCACATGCAGGGAGGTGGGAAGTATCCGCAGAAACAGCGCAAGCAATCCCCAAGTTATGAAGAGCCCCTTTTATGACTCCACAAGAGAAATGGAGATGCATATTTGGTATTTGTGCCGCCTTGTTTTCACCCAAGGCCTCAGAATTTTCTTGGGACACGTCTCCATTTTCCGCAGACGGATCAAGAGACATGCGTGAAAGCCACCGAAACCGATTATCTTGCAACACAAACGTACCCTGTAAGACAAAACACAATTTCTCTCATCAAAACCACAACACACAGAATGCCAAAATCACATCGGTTCGAGAAGCTACCCTATGATTGGTCTTCAAGTTGTCTATCTGCTTCTTGAAAAGCTCAGACCAGAAATCCTTGCAGATGAACTTAATTGCATCCAGATGATCCGTAAACCGAGGCCGCTCCATTGTATACCTAACAAACATAACTAATACATTACTATCTCCATACATAAATACAGTCTCAGTACCCCACTCATATTTCTATACTCTTATCAAGATTCAAACCCCAAAAAACAAAAATGCATATAAATTTCTAACCAACTCTGCTCATGTAAAGCGATTTCTTCGAAACAAAAGTACACATCTTTACATAAATCAAACACTGAAAATCACATGATCTCAAATTTCCCACATTTTCCAAGCTACACCCAATAGTCTAACAGCTATTTCAGATCTAAAGACCAATTCTTGAAATCAAAGAAATCCCCAAATTGGATGAAATTAGGGCACAAAAAATGGAAAGGGGGAAACTTGAAGAGAAGGTGTGATAGTGTGTACCTCTCGGAGAGCTGGTGGCCGACCTGGTAGCCAATAGCGTCGATCCTACTGGCAGCAAGCTCGGGCTTATTGGCGTATAAGCGATTGCAGTACATGGATACCATCTCTGTGAGTAGACTATCCACACAGCTCTCTGAGACCTCTCTCCCCATTTCCTCTCTCAACTCTGCTCTCTGCTTCCTTCTTCACTCTTTTTACAACTGACCAAATTTGTGTGTTGGGCCTATTGGGCTACCTTACAACACAGGCCTGCTTTGTTAGTTAGAAACCGTTGGACATCAGTAAGATTTGAACCCATAATCTTAACATTAAGACATTAGTAAGATTTGAACCCATAATTAAGCTAACAAACTAACTAGGCATGAACCTTGGTTGTTCATAAGCCATCTCTAGTTCTCTGTACTTTCCCCAAGTTGCAATTTTGTGAGTGGTGCATTCCATTATTTACTGTATATTTGTAAGTGGCAAGAATGCACGCAATTGATCGATCAATATGGTACGTGTCTGGTGGATTGATATGATATGATATCATGTCATAATACAACTGTTAATAAGGTATAATATTTGAAAAAGGATGACATAAAATAGTTTGGAACACATATCTGGCTGATCGAACTCACATTACAGGTACCAGCAAGCATACAAATTCTCTCCTTATAAACCGGTGCCGAGTATAGAACTAAGCTAAAGGTGATAAATGGATGGCAGGTACTGATTACTTGAGAAACTTGCTTCTCGTTTTTCTGCTTTTTCAGCTGGCTGATGCGCTCTCTGAGCTTCTCCGGAGAATACTTCTTTAAGCAGGGGTGGAGGAGGGAACTTGTCAAGCTGTTCAAATGCATGAAAGAATTTAATAGCCTCAAGTCGAATCTTCTGTGCTACCAGTTTTTGAATAATTCTGTGACCGAAAAAAGATCAGGTTTAACAAATTACACAGAGGTAGCAAAACTCAAAAACGGAAAGATCAGTTCAAGAATAGCATCGGACAAACAAAAGCAGCCGAATTGGCCTAAAGTGATGTAAAATAAGCAGCATTAACATTAACAAACAAAACCACAACCAAGAGAAATTCAATCAGCAAAAACCAGAAGAATCCACAATAACAAGAGCACAGTTACCATAAACATTCTTTCCATGAACAGAACTTTCCCAAAAGTTATTAACAAACCTATATCCATTTATTTGATTAAAGGTCTAAACTCCACAAGTGCAAAGTTATCTGTGGCATATGTCTTGCAACTTCTACCACATTCTACCAACTAATAAAGAGGCTACACTCATTTTCAAGTATATTATTGTTTTCTTCGAAAACTTGCTGCCCAAACAGATATTTAGCAGACTACTTCAATCAACAAACAACATAGATCATCAAAAAGATAAACATGTTTTATAGTAATCGGGGTCCTAACTCCAATTAACATCCAGGCAATAAGCCCATCCTCTGTGGTTTTATTAATTTTATACCTCCTGTCCAAAATTTTCAACAAAATAGCATATGCCAGCCAAGAGCTAACGAAGCAGACCTTCATTTCAAATATCTGGTTGACAGCTTATCCTGAACCTCTATAAATTTCTCGTTGTGATAATTTCTCAGTACATTACTGATAACCAAGACATTTACCCAAAAATGGTGCCATATCTAGGATTGCAAATTTGCAGCAACTCTGAAGCACTAAATCATACACCAAGTTTGACCTCATGTAGGCCAGGAGCCGATCAGATAACAAACTGTGACATTTGTTGTAAAGAAGCAAAGTGATATTTGTTTGCTTTATAACACACCATGATGGACTATCATCAACCAACCAAAAGCAATCTGTAAATCAAACTACCAAACAAAAAAAGAACAAGAAAAAAGTTTCCAAACACTCACCGGAGGCTCTATCCGCGAAACCCAGAGACCTAAACAACTCGGGCGCCTGTTTTATGAGGTTAAAACCAATTCTAAAACTTACAATCAGCAATACGGGTTCGGGGAATATTTTAGTACCCATTTAGATAGAATTTCATTATTTACAATGCAAAATTGCATGAAGATACATACTATGCAAGAGAGGAAGTCATCCGATCAAATTATAAATCTCAATATGGGTTTTGAGGGACAAACCCAGGGTTTCCATACCCAAGAGGGATGTTGGCAGGCATACTAAGCTGCACAGGATAATTGTTGGATGGAAAACTAAACTGTCCATTGTAGAACGATGAACCTGGATTCAGATAGTCAGGATGAAATCCAGATGGTCTATCTGCAGATAAGGATGTCCGCTGAAATTTGTGTTCATGTTGTTGAAAGCTGGGATCAACTGTGCTGCATAAGCGTTTTTTCTGATTTTCGTTTTTCCGATCCTCCATAAATTTCTGCAGCACAAGTATTTGTTTCTCAATGCTCTCAGTAGTGTACTGAGACTTAAGGTTGTGAACTTTGATACATTGAATAGCATGTCGTAGATCAACTATTCCTTTGTTCACAACCTGATCTTGTTCATAGAGCATTTTCTTTCTCTTGCTATTTTCCATGCACTTCATGGCCTTCTCAACATATTCTTTTAAGACTCTCCCTGGAGGGAACTTGTGGAATAACTTGAATTTGTGAATGCGTCCATAAGCCTTCACCAGTTTTTTCTGTTGAATAAATCTCTCAATGGCCTTACTAGCACTAGGTGGAATAATAGCAGCTTGTCGACCAAATCTTTTCCTAATTGTGATAGGAGCAACAATAATGTTGTTCTTGGCAGTTGGTTGAAGATTTGGTGAAGAAAAAGTTGCTTCTGCAGGCGATACTGCTTTCTCAATATTATCAGATGCAACACTAATGTTGTAGGCAGGTGCTTTGTCTGTGGTACCAAGGGTGCAGGATAATTCAGTTGCTTGTTCATGTTGATCTACTACCTTAAGAAGACCTTGAAGCTCATTTGCATCATTGATAGCAGCTGGGGTATTTTCCAATGGCTCACTGTTTACTTTTATTTGAGAACCAAACTGTTTCTTTGAAAATTCAAGCTCTTTGCCCTGCTCTTCAAGGTGTTTCTCTTTTGCTTTAAGTTGCTTTAAGAGTTCCTGATGCAGTTTTTCCATTGTATCGCTTTTTACTACAAGTTGTCTCTCTTTCGCTTCAAGTTGCTTTTCGCGTTCTTGATGCAATTTTTCCATTGCATCGCTTTTTACTACAAGTTGTCTCTCTTCCGCTTCAAGTTGCTTTTCGCGTTCTTGATGCAATTTTTCCATTGTATCGCTTTTCACTTCAAGTTGTCTCTCTTTCGCTTCAACTTGCTTTTCGCGTTCTTGATGCAATTTTTCCATTGTTTCACTTTTCACTTCAAGTTGCCTCTCTTTCAGTTGAAGTCGCTGGGAGTATGCTTCCTGTTTCTCTACCTCCTTCCGAAACTCCTCCAAGCTCCTTTTATTAAGGGCATCAACTTCCTCAGCTTTTGACAGAACTAGCTGCTCTTTCACTTCTAATTCTCTCTCTTTAAGCTCGAGATTACAAGACCACTCCTCCATTGATTTTTGACGCAAGCTTTGATCTTTAATTTTCAATTCTACTTTCCTCATAATATCCTCTCCTGACTTAAGCGTCTTAGAGACTTCCACTGCTGATTTCTTTTGTTCTTTCAATTTCTCCTCCAATTGTTCCATATCAAATGCTTTCTTCTGCTCCTCACTAGCCAATTTCGACTTCTCTTCGATACTCTTTACAATCTCATTCAATTTCTCCTCTTCCGCTTTAATCTGCTTTTCTTTTAAATCAAGTATTTTACTCTGCTCTTTAATCTTCCTCTGAATCAGATTCAGCTCCTCACGAGATTTGTTCGACTTCTCTTCTATATTCCTCTCAACCCCATTCAATTCTTGAATTCGTCTCTCCATCTGTTTGATCAATGACTGGAGGGAATTCAAGTAGTTCCTGGCGTCAGTAACCTCTTTTTGTTTCTCGTCAATCAGCTTCTCAAATTCAACTACCTCATTCGCTTTGGACTCCTTTAACTCCTTTAGTTCCTGGGATACCTTTAACTCCTTCGCATCCAACTGCTGCTCTCGTTCATGGAGCTCTTTGAATCGGGTCTGAGTCTTATCCCGGATGGAATCTAATCGTTCCTCCAGTTCCTTCCACTGAAGGGTGAAGACTAGCATGGAAGATGATTGAGAGTACAAGCTCTCGTACATCTTGCTCATGCTATTCTTCTTCATCTCATATTCCTTCAAATCCAATGCCATCTTCTCCATTATAATCTGCTTGCTGTAAACCAAAAAAACGAATAAAACCAAAACACCAAGTCTACCGACTGAGCGGTGAGATCTCAATGTGTTAGGTTAAAATCAAGAAAACCCTAACTCTCTACGCGGTCTGCAAGAGAGAAGAGAGAGCGTCAAAGCTTAAACAAAGCTGAACTGCTAACGTCACTCTCTGCAGGGAAGAAGAGAAAGCCTAACCTAAAACTTAAATAGGGTTTTCTTGAATAGCCAACGGTGCTCTGTGCAGGGGAGAAGAGAAAGCTTAAACTATGCTTTTCTTCCTGTCATGAGCAACACGCATATATAGGCACCAACTCCTAGTTCCATGTGGATAGTCTTTTCCTTATGGACTTGGGATTTATAGCTTAATCCTAATTCTATTATGCTTCTGTTATTAGGTTTTCCTAGACCACTTTGGATTGTAGGACAAAAACAAATCCTTCTCTAATCAGGTTTCCTATACAACTTAGGATAGTTAGAAAAATAAAAATAAGTCCTTCCTTGATTAGGTTTTTCATATCACAATCTAAAATTTACTGTTTTCATTTGACTCATGAATATTTTCTGTCCTTGTTGCTATATATGGAGAAAAGCACAATCATTACAACCTCTACACACAAATACACGTAAACTCAGTACCTCACTTCCAATACTCTGAACAAGATTCAAACCCAAACACAAAAATGCTTATACGTTTCTGACCAACTCTGCTTATCTTCTTCGAAAACAAAGCAGACATCTTTACATAAATCAAACAATGAAAATCACATGATCTATGATTTCCCACATTTTCCAAGCCACACCCAATAGTCTAACAGCTATTTCAAATCTAAAGCGCAATGCTTGAAATCAAAGATGGCCCCAATTTGGAGGAAATTAGGGCACAAAAATGGAAAGGGGGAAACTTTAAGAGAAGCTGCGACAGTGTATGGGGAGGTGTACCTGGGCGGCGACCTGGTAGCCAATAGCGTCAATCCTACTGGCAGCGAGCTCGAGCTTATTAAGCGATTGCAGTACATGGATACCATCCCTGTGAGTAGACTATCCACGCAGCTCTCTCATACTTCTCTTCCCATTTTCTCTCTTCCCACTTTGTTTCTCTGCTTCTTTTACTGGGGTGAAATTAGTTTCTATTATCGTTTAACAAGTAAACGAAGATTTTATGTTGGGCCTATTGGGCTAGCTTACACCACGGGCCTGTGGATAAATTTTTTATTGTTTTTTTTTTTTAACGAGAAAGATCGAAGAAGATGGAGGAAATTTGTTATTCGGAACTCAACTAAAACAAAGAAATTTAAGAACGGAGAGTTGGTAACCCGTAACCCGAATCAATAATTAAGAGCGGTATACATTAGAACATCTCCAGCAATGGTTGATAAAATAGTTGATAAATTTAGATGAAATTTATATTTATCAATCCATTTTTAGAGTTGTGTTCCAACAGAGTAATTATTATAAAAAACTTAGCTACTCATTGACAAATTATCTCTCATGAATTGATAAATTTGTCACTTTTGCTTATCAATTTTTAAATTTATCAACTTCTTAAGTATACTTCTCACACCACCGAACCATCAATTCTCCATCTTCACCCTCTCATCACCTCAAGACCACTCCACCATATCTCATCCTCACTTCACCTCTTATCACAAAGCCACATCTCCTCAACACCATATCAAATCACCTCATCCTCAAGACCATTTATATTTGAGATTTGGGTAAAGTGAGAAGCTATAAATCAAGCCTTGCCACAATTGCTCCATAGCAATTTGTGGCTTGTTCTTGTTACTTCTCATTCCTCTTCACCTTTACCTCTTTAATTTGATGTGTATTGTTGTTGATTTGTTGATAGGTTATGGAGCAAAGATTCATTTAAAAATTGACAAATGTTGCGGTTCTGGTAAAGGTTAAAGGATTTAAATCAATATTGGAAACTTGAGCAAAGATTAGACAAGAATATGAACACAAGCAACGTGGTCATACAGATGCATTTCAAGATTACTAGAAACTTGAGCATAGATTAGACCAGGAAATGCCTCAGTATAACAAGAAAAAATACATGTAATCCTACGCCACAGTACTATCACTTCCATATTTTGTTGCTAACAGAGAACAGTATTCTAGAAATACAGAGACAAAATGGAATGATATGCATACTGCAGAATAAGTAGGAATGGTATAGATAAGAAAAGTTCTAGAGTGCATACTTAAATGTCATACATGATAAGTAACCAATGTAATGATAGTTATGATCCTTCATAGGCCTCAGGTATAAACATCGTGGCAAAGCAGCAGCAGGTATATCTATGACTACCCATTTCTCCATTTTCCACATTCATGCATTTTACAAGTGATTTCAATGCTACCCAGTTCACCATTTGATTCAAAATCTCTTCTTTTTTTATTTCTCAGTGTTGGGTTAAGCTTTGGATTATTGAAATTTCAGGCTGTGATAAAGCAGTTTGGTGGGACTGGTCATGAAAGCTCAGATGTAATGGTGATAGATGAGGTTGAGATGCAGAGGCATCAACAGCTTGAGAAACTGTATAGGTCTACTCGTGCAGGAAAGGTATACCATGCATGATTTGTTTACATTGTAGATTCGGACTTGGAAACTATAGCTTTAAAATTTGTAGTAGTCAATGTGGTGATTAGTTATGTGCTAATTGATCTTTGTTGGATCCGCTATCATTTATATCAGTCTTTGTATTGGTTGGGAATGATCTCACTTGGACAAATGAGATTCTTAGATTGCATAAACTCCATTATATTATGGTGCTATGTTAGGATGATATGAGATGCGAATAGGAAATTTTTTAGAGATAGAAGTTAGCAATGGTGTCGATTACTGAAGAGGAAAGTATTTCAGCGTTTGCATATTGAAATCGCATATCCACAACGACAATGAAAACTGCTATGCGTTTCTAATGGGAAGTGTGTGGTGAAGTAATAACGTATGAGATTGGCTTAGACACATCATTTTCAAAATAGTTTTTTTTTTTTTGTTAATCATTCTATGCCAAAGTTCTTTATGTCTGGAGATTATTGGTTGAACTAATAGCATACAAAAGTGAACATGCCAGTCTCCCATCAAAGTTAATGCATAAGTAATGAACGATTAAAGCATTGTGAGCAATTTTTTTCTGTAAAGTTCAGTTGCACATGGTTTGGCATTATTTCCAGGGTGGTATTGATTTAGTTAGTTGAGGAGCTTCACATTTGTTGAGAAGCTCCACAACAAATGTTCACAAGCTTCTCTGTTTTTGCTAAATGTATCATACCGTACACCTATTAGAACATATTAGAGAGCCTATTCAGCGTACCCGGAAATTTAACGGTAAGATCGCCGGTGAGATCACCAGGTGGGGCCGGGCACGGAGAATGGACGGTGAGATTGGCCGCGCACCCGGGTGCGCTGTATAATTTTCACTGTATCATACCGTACACCAATTGGTGTACAAATCACAAAAACATACCTCCACAAGAACGATTAGTATCATGCCTAGAGCTAGCTACCACTTGCAATTTTACTCGGACCTTCTCCTCTTGCTTATGCCTCCCTCTGAGTCGCGTAATTCAAGACTCCGTTTCATGATGTCGGTGGGTCGATTGAGTAAGTTTTTCAAATCTTGCTCGTACAACAATCGGGCTCCACACCTCTTCACACAATTCGGGCATGGAATACGAGGCAAAGGACGACTCCAAGATTCACAATACCCGTCGAATGAGACCGTAAAAGAGCAGCTTGTGGTATCCCGGATTTGACCACGAGGCTTAAAAGACACCCAGAGATGATCTCCCTTCATATGCCTATTATTTGTTGGACGCATAGAGAACTCTTCTGAACCATGAATGTCTCTAACACCAATTTCGAACTGCTCATACTCAAGAGTGTGAGGTTCTTTCAGATCGGCAAAAACAAGACAAAACACAATGCCCATCCACTCTGATTTACAATTTTTCCGATCCGGAGGCAGCTCCACAGTCAATGAGCCTCCCTCGCTTCGAATATCAAACCACTCTGAGATTCTACTTCCAGGACTTACAATATCAAATGATGGACGAATAGTACGCCTGTATGAGAGAAAGCCCGGAGAGATTCCCTACACCAAAGGAACAATTATGCATGTTCAATGAGGATTTAGAAGATACAGTCAGAGAGAGAGAGAGAGAGATGTAACATACCTGAGCAGCCAATCTCCTTAGCATCGAAAATATTCCATTAGTGAAGCCTTCATTGTCAATCAATCCAAAGCAGTTCACAGTTGATAAACAAAACCATTCGATGGAGGATGTGCCCTGCTGTGATGGTTCTGACAACTTTTTTAAGGAATCACAATCATCTGCCCACACTCCTAAAGGACTATTCGATGGGAGATCCGGTAATTGTTGAAGCCTTTTGCACCCGTTCAAATCTATGAAATCAAGCTTAGAAAGGCATTTAATGCTTGCGGGAAGAGTAATAAAATCATTTCCACCAAGACTCAAGTCATATAGAGACGGAAAACAGTAGCCAATATCATCGGGGATTACTCCTTGACTAAGATGACAATTAGTTAGATGTAACTCCGTCAAAGACGGTAAAGCCCTTGGAGATGGCAACGAAGGCTCTAGACTCTTTCTTCTGAATAAGGAGCCAAGCTTACTTCTCATAGACGGTCTCAAACACTCTGTCTCCCCCCTATTTTCTACTAGTTTCTTCAGTTTTGGGCATCCTGACATATAGAGCACTTCAAGCTTTTCCATCCCTTCTCCAAATTCTGGAATCTTTAGTTTTGAGCAGAAGGAAAAGTCAAGTTAAGGTGG
This sequence comes from Fragaria iinumae, assembly GCA_009720345.1. NCBI lineage: Eukaryota > Viridiplantae > Streptophyta > Magnoliopsida > Rosales > Rosaceae > Fragaria > Fragaria iinumae. Next base: position 2,039,530 of record CM019122.1, on the reverse strand, counting down.
TAAATTATATGATTGTAATACTTATTTTCTTTTACGAATCATTTTCTTCTGGATTAAGAGGAGAACACCGCTGACCAAACTTGAGAATACTCTATCTCAGAGTGAAATAATATAGTCGTCATTTCACATAATTGTCGGTGTCATACTAATCTATTATCTTTTACGAATAATTTTTTTTCCTGATTAGGAGGATAAGAAGACACTTGGCCATGCCAACACAGCAGAAGAGCAACACAGATTTCAACAATTGAATACCAGGAGGGGACTCAGAGAAAGAAATTTGCCATTAAATCATTCTTACCAGAACACAATTCTAAAGTCAATATTTGAAAGATTTAGACTTAAATTTCTACCTCATAATAATCATATATACCAGAATGGTAGTTTTGGTTTAGTCTAGCTCTGTACTATATATTCATATCTCTATATATATATAAGCAAACACGGTTTGCATGCCCAGATACTATGCTTTTGTCAACGAAGTATTAAACACCCCGGGATTTAAGCTGAAAATCGTCTTGCTGGATGCCAATCCAGATGACTAGGGTGAGATTGATTGGTGCGAACGGGATTTGCCAGTTGCCTGTGGTAATGCGAAAATTATAGAGCGCACCCGGCCGATCTCACCGTCCACTCACCCGTGCCGGCCCCACCCGGTGATCTCACCGGCGATCTCACCGTTAAATTTTCGGGTGCGCGGCGCACCCGGGTGCTCCGAATACGCTCTCGTGGTAATGTCATCACAGTGTTAGTATTTTTGTTGCAGCATGATATACCTTGAATGTGAGTGATGAATCTCAACTATTGACTTATAAGACTCCAATACAAGTTTATTCGTCGATGCAACACTTCTCTGAATTTCTCTTATTAATGTTTTTGAGGAAAAACATGTGTAACATTACAATTTTTTGCGGTTACCTTATGATTACACCTAGTACTTGACATAGTATTGTTAGCAAAGTTCACACAAGTTTATTAATTTTGGATATTTGAGAAACACAAACTTAGTGCTTTCACCAACGAACGATTCATTGTTAGAGCTAGCTACCGCTTGCAATTTTACTCGGACCTTCTCCTCTTGCTTCTGCCTCCCTCTGTTTCATGATGTCGGTGGGTGGATTGAGTAAGTTTTTCAAATCTTCCTCGTACAACAATCGGGCTCCACACCTCTTCACACAATTCGGGAATGAAATACGAGGCAAAGAGCAGCTTGTGGTATCCCGGATTCGACCACGAGGCATAAAAGACACCCAAAGATGATCTCCCTTCATATGCCTCAGATTTGTTAGATTCAGACGGTGCTTTTCTGAAGCAAGAATGTGTTTAACACCAACCCCAGGCGATAGACCTTCAATTACGAACTGCTCATACTCAAGAGTGTGAGGTTCTTTCAGATCGGCAAAAACAACACAAAACACAATGCCCATCCACTCTGATTTACAATTTTTCCGATCCGGAGGCAGCTCCACAGTCAATGAGCCTCCCTCGCTTCGAATATCAAACCACTCTGAGATTCTACTTCCCGGACTTACAATATCAAATGATGAATGAATACGGCTGTATGAGAGAAAGTCCGGAGAGATTCCCTACACCAAAGCAACAATTAACAATTATGAGAGAGAGAGAGAGAGAGAGAGAGAGAGAGAGAGAGAGAGAGAGAGACAAAAGACACACAAATATGAGTGATCGATGTAACATACCTGAGCAGCCAATCTCCTTAGCATCGAAAATATTCCATTAGTGAAGCCTTCATTGTCAATCAATCCAAAGCAGTTCACAGTTCTTAAACGAAAGAGCTTCAACTTGGAGGATGTCCCCTGCTGTGATGGTTCTGACAACTTTTTTAAGGAATCACAATCATTTGCATAAACTCTTAAACGACTATTCGATGGGAGATCCGGTAATTGTTGAAGCCTTTTGCACCCCCTCAATTCAATGAGGCAAAGCTGAGAAAGGCATTTAATGCTTGCGGGAAGAGTAATAAAATCATTTCCACCAAGACGCAACTGACTTAGAGACGCAAAGCAGTAGCCAATATCATCGGGGATTACTCCTTGTCTAAGATGACAATCAGTTAGATTTAACAACCACAAAGACGGTAAAGCCCTTGGAGATGGCAACGAAGGCTCTACGCTCTTTCTTCTGAATAAGGAGCCAAGCTTACTTCTCATAGACGGTTTCAAACACTCTGTCTCTCCCCCATTTCCTACAAGTTTCTTCAGTTTTGGGCATCCTGACATACGGAGCACTTCAAGCTTTTCCATCCCTTCTCCAAATTCTGGAATCTTTAGTTTTGAGCAGTAGGAAAGGTCGAGCACCTCGAGGGAATCCATTTCAATCTTACTTGGGAAGCTCTTAACGTTTTTGCATCCGAAGAGTGACAACGACTTAAGTTTTTTGAGCACTGCAATGGATGGATGGACCTCGACTAAACCCTCACAACATCCAAGATTCAACTTCTCAAGATGCGGCATACCTGTGAAATCTGGGGTCTTCTTCAAATATTTGGAGACTCTAAGATCCATATGTTTCAAATTAGGCAATTCCTGTACAACGCATGGAACAAATAATTACCTTTGGAAAATTTAAGATTCTATTTTAAAGTAGAAAACATGATCAACATTGTTACCAGTCTTCCATCCCAAAGCTCAACGAGTTGGCTGTTCCGCATTTCAAGTTCAGCAAGTAAATTTGGTCTGAAACATGCTGGAAGAGACTTGGAAGGATACCAACTCCATCTGAGTATTATCAAAGAATTTGGGAGGAATTTGGGGCCTGAACTAACTATTAAATTATCAAATTCAAGAAACATAAGTTTGAGCATCTTAGAGAAGCATTCAAAATTCCAGTTTGAATCTGCCTCTTCTAATTTTGATAGGCTCAAGCGGATGCCTTTGATTGCTTCTGTTCCCTGGATATTAATTCACAATAAAGAAAAAGTTAATTCCACACAGGGTCTAATATATATATCATGCTTAAACGAAATGTACTTGTAAATTGGGTTATCTATATAACTTCTTACCGTATTAGTAGTGAATACATGAAAGATGTCATTACGATGCAACAAACGGCTGCGAAGACCAGACACTTGTGTTTCTAGTCGAACAATTTCCTGTGCCATTTCTTGTATCAAACCATGCATCCCAACATTGTCGACCGCATCAATAGTTATCAGAGATTTCTCAATAAGAACTTCTATCCCGTAACGGCCACTAAAGTCACAGCTCTTAAGCAATTCAATAACTCGCCCCATGTTCATCCCCTTGTAGAAGAATGCAACATCCAGAAAAATGTTTTTCTCCATGGAATCTAGTGCCTCATAACTTATTTTGAGTGAATTAAAAATCTTTGCATCAGAGCCTTTCTTTAGTCTGTCCCAAGCACTTTCCCATGTCTCTAGATCTCTATTGTACAAAGATCTTCCAACGATTTTAAGAGCTAAGGGAAGCCCTTCCACATAATCTATGAAACACTTGGACAGCTCTGAAAATCCTTCCTCAGGCAGATCTTTTTTGAAGGCATTCTGACAAAATAGCTCAAGAGCTTCACAGTCATTTAGCCCTGATAGCTTAACTGATATTTCAATGTCATTCTCAATGAGCACACGTTCATCTCTAGTTGTAACAATGATTCTGCTCCCCTCACCAAACCAAGATTTATGTCCGGCCAACTTTTTTAGGAGGTCACAGCAATCAACATCATCAACAACAAGAAGAACCTTTTTATTAGACAAGCATCTTCTAATGAAAAAAGTTCCTTTGTACTCATCCCAAACTTGCGAAATATCTTCCTTCAAGACTCGGAAAAGAACCTGTTTCTGAAGATTCACTAGTTGACCGTGAGACTTCCTGACATCAACAAGAAACTCAGCCACTTCAAAATGATGGAAAATGTTCTCGTACACTAGCTTAGCAAGGGTGGTCTTACCCACTCCACCCATACCCCATATACCTATAAATCGAACATCCTTTTCCTCAAGAGCTAAAAGCAAACCCATTTGCCCAAGTCTAAAATCCATTCCGACTAACTTTTCTTCGGAATCAGACAATGTGATCGTAGGACGTAATTTCTCCCACACACTCTTCACAATGACGTCTGTAAGCTCACGTTCACATCTAACAGAAAAAATAGACAATCATCAATCTAATAATTAGTATATATGTATATGTATGTAGCAGAACATTGCTAATTTGCTATGACAAATCAAAACTGAAAAGACAACAAACAAGGGGTGTCTTAAGTTGTACTAATATTTACTTGTAATTCTTTGCATCCCATCCAGATAGATTGGCCACTTTTCTCAAAGCATGTCTCCACCTCTCCACCTTCTTGGGGTCGTCACTGAACTTCACTTCATGCTCAGCAAAGGCTTCAGCAAAGCTCTTCCTTTGATGTCGAACGTCGGACGGTTCCACATTAAGGAAAACGGGGAGAACTCTCTTATCTCCGGGTTCCATAGACTCGATGATCTTGGCAAGCTCATCCAAGCACCAAGTGGAAGAAGCATAGTTGGGTGAGATAACAACGATGGCGAGATGAGAATGTTCGATAGCGCTTAATAGCTCCGGGGAGATCTCAGATCCTATTTCAAGCTCTCGATCGTCGATGAAGGTCTTGAATAATTGGGAGAACTGCAGTTTGTTGTGTAAATGGGAGATGAAACCCCGGCGCGTGTCTTCACCTCTGAAACTCAAGAAAACGTCGAACTTCCAAGGGGGAGGTGGCTCAGGCAAAGCATGAGATGACGAGGAGGCTATTTGGGTGCTCAAAGCCATCGGAAAACACCAAGATCAAATATCAAGGTTTAGGAGAGTGGAAGAGGAAATGAAAGCTGAGGAGCTCTGAAGAGGATTAGTACTAGTCTACCAGATCCTATGGCTTATTACTCATCCAAAAAAGATTCGTTCTTGACTTTTATTTGTGAGGATTAATACATATAAATGGTTTTTTTTTGTGAGACTGAATACATACAAATTTTAGAGATTCGTTCTTGACTTTTATCCCTAAATGTTATAATAGAAGAGTTTTGTTAATAAGAATTATGGAAATGTTAATAAAAATAAAAATAAATCTAAACAAAATAGTTCAAGTTCTAAAACAATTAACAAATCTCTAAATTTTTTCAATGCTGCTGAGATGCTATTAGGTTCTAAAAACTAAGAGCGGTATTCAATTGAAAATGTTAGCACCTAGACTTGAGCGAGACGACATATTATGGTTCAGAATGCAGCTGGTGGTTATGGTTCTGAAAGTATTAATCGACACAAAATCTATCTCCAAGTTGCCACCATGTCCCACATACCCGTCCCTTTGGCAGAACTATATTCAGCCATGCATACATTTCTGGAGACTTGTGAGTTGGACTTGGACACAAATCAGGTAGTATGATATCATAATATAACTGTTAAACAAGGTATAATCTTTGAAAAGGGGATGACATAAAGGTAGGTTTATAACACAGATCTGCTGATCTAACTCATATTACAAGTACCAGCAAGCATAGAAATTCTCTTCTTACTGAGCTAAAGGTGATAAATGGATGGCTGGTACTGATTACTATGTGTGTCATAGCCACCACTTGAAGAAACTGGCCTATCCTTGTGATTAACCAGTGTCAGTGGATTACCTGAAACATAAGAATTCGGACTCACATTGGTTAGGCGCGCAGGGGGAGGGCTTTCTGCTGATCCAAACTGCCCAGTCCTCCCATTTACAGCCATCGTACTAGCTCCATACCGCTTGGTCAATGGGCTCAAATGTGAGGTTACAGAAGTACTGCCCCCTGATCCATAGGAAGCAGTTGTTGTGTTCATATGCTGTGTAGCGTGACGCGTTTGGGCAATAGGAGAGGATCCTGTCAATTCGTAGGCTCCGCCTGTCAAGGTTGTCTGCCGGGTATGGGTAATAGGAGAGGAACTGAGCAGACCATAACGCCCAGCTGATAAGCCACCATGAGAATCAGGAATGGAGTATGCCAAATCATAGTATCTAGAAGCATATTCTGCACCTTCACCTTTGTACGAACCTGTTGGCTGATAATGAGAAGCTCGCAATGAGTTAAAGGTGGAAGCAGTGACATAAGAAGTATGGGGAGCATCTGCTCCTTGTCGAGGCATTCCAGCTGATGCTGTAAAGTACTCAGCACCTCGACTCTCAAACAAGTCTACCGGACAAAGATAAGATGGGTGTATTGAGTGTCCTGTCGTTGGTGCTTTGAAAGAAGCATTTCGAACAGCAGCTGAATCTGCCCGCAGATGCTTATTACTGCTGTTATTGGGTTGAGCCATAACTTCAGGGGCAGTTCGTTTCTTTCCATTCAAGCGTTGCCCCTGAGCCTCACGAGTTACTTGAGCAACTTGCTTCTCGTTTTTCTGCTTTTTCAGCTGGCTGATTTGCTTTCTGAGGTTCTCCGGAGTATACTGTGGTTCAACTTCCAGCTTGTAGCTTTCAATGCAACGTATTATAGCTCTTAGAGCTATTACTTCTTTTTCTATGACAGCATCCTGCAAGGGAATCGATGAAACACAATACATAAGAGACGGGCTCCTCCATCTGGGTCCAAGCATGGTTGATGGGGGGGGGGGGGGGGGGGGGTAAAGGCACTTATACCTCTGCTTTACGAGGATCTTGCTCCCTCTTGCAACTAATCTTTGCATCCTTCTTGGCAAACTTCAAATGTGCTTTAAGCAAGGGCATAGGAGGGAACTTGTCCAGCTGTTCAAATGCATGAATGAATTTAATAGCCTCAAGTCGCATCTTCTGTGATACCAATTTTTGAATAAACCCTGTGGCCGGAAAAAGATGAGGTTTAACAAATTACCCAAACAGAGGTAGCAAAAACTCAAAAACGAAAAGATCAGTTCAAGACTAGCATCACATAAATAAAAGCTGCCGAATTGGCCCAAAAAGTGATGTATAATAAGAGGCACTAACATTAAAGAACAAAACCACAATAATCAGGAGAAATTCAATAAAAAAACAGAAGAATCCACAATAACAAGAGCACAGTTACCATAAACTTCTTTCCGTGAACAGAACTTCTGCAAGAATTATCAACAAACCTATATCCATTTACTTGATTAAAGGTCTAAACTACAACATTCTCCCAACTGATAAAGAGGTTCCAATTATTTTCAAGTATTATTTAGTTGTTTTCTTTGAAATCTTCCTGCCCAAAGAGATATTTAGCAGACTACTTCAATCAACAAACAACATAGATCATCAAAAAGACAAATGTTTTATAGTAATCGGGGTCCTAACTCCATTTAATATCCAGGCAAGTCCATCCTTCACGGTTTTATTAATTTTATACCTCCTGTCCAAAATTTTCACCAAAATAAAAGCATATGCCAGCCAAGAGCTAATGAAGCAAACCTTCATTCCAAATATCTGGTTGGCACCATATCCTGAACCTATATAAATTTCTCACTGCGATAACTTGGTACCATTACTGATAACCAAGCCAAAAACAATAGGTAAACATGAAGAACAAGAAAGAGTTTCCCAAACACTCACCAGAGGCTCTATCCACGAAACCAAGAGACCTTAACAACTCCGGCGCCTGTTTCCGTACCGCCACACTCCCAACAAGGTTGAAAATCTCATCCCTATCAAACTCCCCCACCAACCCAAAACCACTCACAAGCTGCAAGAAAGCCCAAAGCTCGAGACTATTCGCCACCTCATTTCTAGCCTTCCCCTTCCACTCCACCGCAACCTTGGCCGCCTCCGCCTTCACTTCATCTCCAATCAAAGGCCTCACCTTCGTCATCTCCTCCAACAAAACCACACAACTCCTCCTAACAACACTCAGCTCACAGTTCATCTTCATCTCTCCCCTGTTCCTATCCGACTCCGACGGATAAAACCGCCGCATTGCCTCCAGCACTATCTTCCCGGCCGCCGCCGCCGAAACCCTAATCGCATTTTCTATTAGATCACGTGACGCCTCCTTCTCTTTCAAATGCTCATTCATGAAAGCCAGCAAACCCTCGCCGTCGTGGACCACGGTGCCGTTGAAATCCAAGCTCTCCGGCGAGGAAGGGTCGGGTTTGAATTGGGATCGGAGGCAATCGAGTTGGGTTTTGGCGGATTCGATAGCGGAATTGAGCTGGGTTTGTTGGGAATCGGGTTCGGGTTCGGGCTTCGGTTGGGTCGGGTTGGATTGCTGGAGGTGGTTGATTCTGGATTGGAGGGAGTCGTCGATGGAGCGGAGGTGTTCTTCGAGGTCTTGCCATTGGAGGGTAAAGTTGGCGACTTTGGAGGCGTGGGACTTGAGGAGGTTGAAGGATTTGCGGAGGTTTGGGGTCATCGGGAAGTCGCCGGAGGGTTTCTCCACGGTGGTGGACATCGGTGGTGGAAGTATTGAAGGAGAAACCTAGAAATTTTGGGGATTGAAATTTGTGGGTGAGGGTTAGGTCGAGGATGATATATGAGAAAGTTTTAACTATCACGTTTACAATTTTACCATCTATGGTACATGGGGTATCTTCATGTACATACATGGATTGTCATGATTAGAAAAAATAATTTAGAAACATGATGGTTAAATATATGAATTATTATGAACGGTTAAGATTGCGTCGTGTAAATACACGTTGTGCATACAAGAATTTAAACGATTAAAATTGTGTCGTGTAAATACACGTTGTGCATACAAAAATTTATAACGTGTTTGAAGTTATTTACTTATTTTCACGTAGAAATTTACCCACCACGATTTTGGTGATTTGCATTATGAATAAAGGTGGACAAGTAAAAGATGGTCCGCAAATTTGTTATCGTGAGTAGAGTGGAAAACTGGAACATATTGAACCGATTCCAACCCTAAACTGGAACAATACTGGTAGGAGGTTTGGGGTTTAGGGTCAAAAATTTAGCCCCTTTGAAATGGAGTTGAGCATAAAAGCAAGCAAATTACTCTATTTAACTTTTGGCAATAGCATGAACACACATTACTGTCAAACAACTACACAGAAAACGATTGAGAAACAGAATACAGGGTCCAAGCCAAGTACGGGTATTGCCAAATGTATTATTTATTCCAATACTCGATTCAGTTAATTCAGAAGAGTTCATGCTCAACGTCTTAAGCTTTAATCCAACTGAGGTGCCTGTGTCCACTTCATCCCTGGAGACCAATGATGCCTGCACAAAGATAGCAACAACAGGGTATAAGATAAGCCGGTACACCGACATAACAACACATCATAAAACTATGAAACAAAGTCTAATCTCCGACAGTTGACACCAAAAGGGAGACATCAACTTGATTTTAGTATTCATTCTCAATTGGAAAATAGAAACCAAAAGCCACCAAATGTAGATAAATTATATCGACTATTCCACATAATAAGAAATGTTGAAGGCTAATCCACGTAAATAGAAATGTGGAAAATACCGTAATAAGATAGCACAACAAGACGAATTAATATTAAATGAAACCATTGTAGTACAAGGATTTCACTTAATGAGTTAAGCATAATAGCTTACCACAAGCTATCCTGCCACCAGCATTTCCAGTGGATTTGCTAAGCTCATGTCCACCTGTATACAAACACAGCAAACATTGGATTAGATACAACAGCAATCTGAGAAGAAACATAACCACAATGTTGTAATTAAAACTGTCATCAAAACTAGAATTTTACTTAGGGTAACTAAACTGACAGTAAACACTAGCACTTAGCTGATCTGAAAGGGCGAATGACACAACTGAAGTTAAGGACCACTAAAACGAGAGGACCAAAATCCAAACAACTTGTATGTATGCATCAGCTAGTTTATACCAATTGAGATGCCGGAAGCTGAAAGTTACTATAAGAATTTGGGCCACCGTCTACTGACTAGCTCACTCATGCTGCTTACTATTGATGGAACTATATGAGATAAAGAAACTGGATTTGAAATAGAGCAGGTATGAACTCACCCTTGCCAAGATCATCGGGGTCTCCATGGACAACAACCGCCCTACCAATGATAGAGTGTGGTCCAGTGAGAGGAATCTGCAAACATTAGTGTAAACATCAGAATAGAGGAATGGAATTCAAAGACAGGCCAAGAATAGAAAAATTTACAGGAAAACGTAAACTCAAAAATAAATGGGAATGTTAACCACAAACCTGCTTGTCAACAATTGTGAAGCAAGCCTTTCCTGAAGCACAGAAACATATCAAACTGTAAGTGCCAAGAAAGTATCAAACCCTCACATAGTTTAGTACCGAATGCCTCCCACGCTCTAGTAAAAAGAGAAATCTAGAAGCTAGTCTGGTGATCATAAAGCTCTCAATGAAAAGAAACAGGGTACTCAAAAAGTAAGCAGATAAATATATACCATCATCCCCAACAGTGATATTTCCAAGATCACCAGCATGACGATTCTCATCTTCAGGAGCACCATGCTCTTTGCCAGCAGGATTGAAGTGTGGTCCTACAAGCAGACTGATCATTAGATACTAATGTAAAGATAGTGGGGATTAGACTTTGCCCCAACTGCATCAGATTATAAACGAAAAACCTGTAGTCAATGGCTCATACCAGTTGACATGCAACCATTTGTGGTGTCCCCAAGAGCATGAACATGGAAACCATGAAGCCCAGGCTTGAGGCCAGTAATGTTTCCGGTCACAGTAGTTGGGCCTGAAAATTAATAAAGCAAAAACGAGTTAATCAATTACGACAGCATAGTAACAAAACACATCCTGTAAATGATCAGTTCACAATTAAGTACCATCTCCCTCTTGGGTGAAGAGGATAGTTCCGGCAACACCCTCACTGGAGCTAAGCACAGCAACGCCCTTTGCCATGGTTCAAAGTGATCTAATCAAAATCACAGAGCACAACTATTAGATAAGAAAAATGAAGCAGAAACCGTGCAAAAGCAACCCAAAGTGACCAAAACGACGACTTTCAATTAACTCTATGCTGTCACTCTCCACACATGCACACAAGTCATGGGCTGAGCTCGCTTATTGCTCTACTGATTCAGTTTGTTAAATTCACACTCCTAAGAGTAAAAAGATTCAATTTTTAACTACTTCGATCAAAAAACACAAAATTTCAACAACAGTAGTAATCAGAGTCTGGGCAAGAACTGATGAGATCTGTGAAAATAGCCACAGAAATCACAAGCCACACAGAACAGAAACACTAAATCCAAGTAAGCTCAGTAGCCATATTCACAACACTGACAACAAAATTGACAAAAGATAAAAGGCAGATCTTTAAGGATCATCATCAAATTCAAGCTACAATTGCAAGAAAAAGATAGTCAAAATACAGAATTGATTGGACAGATTGCAAATTCCAGCTAGATAAATCAAACCCAGATCATAAAACCATAAAAGATGAGAAATTTCATAGTCCAAGAAACTAAAGTGTAAAGAGTCAAGCTTTTTACCTCAGTGCACCCCTAAGATGAAGAAGAGAAATAGAGAGGTGGGTGTTGGAGGTATGTGAGTGAGTGAGTGAATGGAATGAGATGCCAAATGCAAATGTGACCCTATTTATTTCGGTCCAACTCGTAACAGTCCACAGTGAGAAAGTCTTATGATTCTGGAGTCTTCCAACACCTAACACATTTTGAGGGTAAGGTGGGAACTTCACATCAACTCAGAAGCCTGGGGCCTGAGATAGCTATATCCATTTCTTTTTTCCTCTCAATTTAAAAGAAAAATACGAAGGCTGTTTGTAATCTGTTTCAATACAGCTGAAATGGAGGTAGAGGTCGTATACAAGGCTAACAAATAAGAATAATTCAGAGTTTATTACACTATAGTTATGATGTTTATGAGTGATATTTTGTCTCTTTCTTACCTAATGTATATAATGTATTATTAAGCGTGAAATCGAAAAAATGTATTAAGTGATCGATTAGCTCAATGCAATGCAATACTAACTCAAAGCTTAAAGTGAATGAGAAAATGGTAGATTGTTGTAAAGATTAATTAGTCTACTGCTAATTAATCGTTAAAACAAATAATGATAAAAATATAAATGATCAGGAGAAGTCTTCATTTCCATCAATTTGGGGCTCAATGGTTCATTTACAAAAGCTGCTTAATTACAATGTGTGATTTCTAAGTCCACCATAAGCATTCCCATATTCTGTTCACATTCTTCATTCTTCTCCTTAAGAACATATAATGGATCAATTTGTGTAATGACAAGTCCAACAGCTACATTACATGAAAGTATGAAGTATAAACGTGGTACACAATGATATCTTGCCCACAAGAAAAGATGCAGCAAGTTCCAGCAAGTCCAGTCTTGTATCAGAAGTCAGACTGTTGTATTATAGGGATTGAATCATGCTCAAGCCCTTCGCGAGATTTAGCCCATAGTTTGGTTTCGATTCCCAACTTTCTAAGCTCCAGGAGACCACGTTCAACTGCAAATCAGAACCAACCGTATCAAATTTAAGTTTATAACATGAAATCGATCACTTGGTGTAACAGAACTTGGTCTTCAGCAATGAATATTATGAGATAAGGAGAAAGCACCATCAACTGCATCATGTGAAGTCGGTGGATTAGTGTTGCGGTTCATCCAGAACTGCAAACGATCATCTACTATATCTGCTTCTAGACCATGATTTTTCGCTCTTCTCCAGAAGTATGTAAGCCAAGCCTACAAGAGCTAAAAGTGACTACAACTGATACGTATAAAATGTGGTATGTGGAATATAGTTTTTTCCTCCAAGTTTGCTTGGTTCTAAATCCATCATTTACTCAAACGCTTACTAGCTTAGTGGACAACTAGAACACAAAAGGTGTCATACCTGCTTGAAGAACACATCATCACACTCCTCTTTGCTCAATTCTGAAATGAAACGCCTTAATCAACTCATAGCATGGCTCATGTAAGTAGAAAACCAATGCAGATGATAAACTAACTTCATCTTTTTACCATGCTTGACCTTATTTTACAAGCCAGAAACTAATGTTCATGTCGAAAAAGTGGGTACTTCAAGTTCAAGCAGAAAAGAAATTATGGATATGATATCTTACCAAAACCTTCGAACTGTCCCCCAGCTGGTACCTTTACCTCTACACCAACGATGAAAGAGGAAATAAATCATCAGTCAAGTGTATGATCAGCTTATCAAGTAAAGCTATAAAGACATTTATATCTCTTATAGTAAGTGGTAACATTTTGAAAGTGAAGCATGTAGATTTCTTCTACATGGTGTATGAGAAAATTATAGCCTTTTATTCAGCATCACATGAACTGTCATGAAGCAAGCATGTCAGGGCAGAACTGTCATGAAGCAAGCATGTCAGGCAGAAAGTAACCAAACACTGCCAGTGAGTGTAGACAAAAAAATGAAAGATAGAGGAACCAAAGTTCTTCAGTCAAATTCATTTGTTCAGGAATGAATAACCAACCTACAGCATATGCAATTGATCAAGAATTTTATCTTTCTTAAGAATGTAACTAGGCATAGGATGGATGCATGTGATGCATGCCCTGTAGGAGGAAATCTGGTACTTGCGCAAAATATAGGTGTTTTTTTTTTTTGGAAGTGGAAATTCTGCATTATCACTGTGAATCTGTGGTAGTATCAAGTTCTAAATGATTATGAGAGATTTTATATTGAAGCCAATTGATGCAGTTGAATTTAAGCCCACCTCACACTGTCTATGTGCGCAATGCATATGAGCATGGTTTGATAACAATAAATTGCAAATGATGAATCACTGCACCTGATGATTTTGAATTGGGGTGCCGATGTCGAGCCATTATAATTGCCACTGCATCCTCTACCTTTGAGAAAATTGCACTAAAGTATGGTCATTACAGGAAATGACTACTGTATAGATATTAATGCAAAATTCAACCATGACAATGCTGTTGTTTCACAGAATGAGCTGCTGATAGTGAATTAGAATACCAAACATATAGGATTACAACTTTACATGCTCAGTTATATATTCTAGGAGATCCCAGTGCCCAGCTCCTTATCTAATGCCATGATTTGGGAAGATATATAATAAAAGTTCTTTTTCCTTTGGTCTGAAAATGTGAAAAGGTTCAAGTGTAAGGATTAGGAGAAAACCTTCAGTGATGCTAGTTCACGTAGACCTTGCTCCACTAAAAGCATGTTCTCAATATTTCCCTCTCCCGAGAGTTCATTCACATCCCTTGGACTATACTCTCTTTCATATACATCGTTTTGCTCCTCAACTAATATGGAAGTCAAAGAAAAATACTGAGAACTACTGATCACGCTGGTGGAATTGCAATAAATTTAACTAAAAGCAAGGAAAAATGCATGTCATCTTTCTGTTAGAATAGAAAATACAGTAATTAAACATGAAGATTCCACTTACCTGTCTGCTCTCTCGCTTTGTTTCCAGCTTCTAGTACAGCTTCAACAGGAAGAGGAGCAAGAGATGACCAGAATTCATGTCGTGCTGTAGCAATGTCAGCATGTATACCTGCCATAACATTCTACTGCCCGTTACATCCAGAAAGGTTGAATGTCAAGACTGTACAAAGTTTACCTACACCCATACACTAATCAGACGAGCAAAATACAAATACTACTGCTGAACTATTAATTTGAATCATAAGACATCATATAAAACCCCATAACATGTATAATCGACTAGGAAAGTAGGAAGATATGATGTGAATATATCCATTGTTTTGAGAACCTTATTAAAGTAGTAAGTTTGATTCAAGCCACCCTGATTTACATGTTTCATGTGCCTACAAGTACAGAACTTCAAAAGGCATTTCAGTAAAATTAAGTCCTGAACCGGAGTTTAAGATAGTTGTACAAAAGTTAAGCAAGGTCCCTGGACCCAAATCATGATGTAAAAAGGGTTGGATTAGGCCTTGATTTCAGATATTGTCAGCTATATATGAAAACTGCACAATTTACTTCACATTAGAGAACTAACAAGCATGCAATTCAGGTGGCTTAGTTCACTAAATCATGAACTTAAATGTCATTAATTACCATGTTCAGCGCATAAACTCCAGTACCGAGCAAGCCAAGATCTCTTCAAAACAACGTCTTCCTAAGATGAAAAACTCAAAAGCACATAAGAACATAGACAGAAAGAGGGAACTGATATGCAATATATATCAAAGACAAACCTTCTCTTCACGAGTCAGTATCATTCTCTGAGTCATAATCCGAATTGTGTGCAGTTCGGACTCAGCTTCATCATTTCTGTCATCATGAGTTTGTGCAGCCGCTCTCAAAGCAGCCTGTTACAGATGGGATGGTAAGGTAGTACCCTTCAGATGCATTTTTCAAATCATACAACTAGCTGTATAGGAAATTAAGCATGTTAACTATTTTCTTGACAGATTGTGAGTCACCAATAAGAAAATAAACCATGTTGGGGGAGTAAAGAATGTAATTCTAAACCCAAATAAAGAATATGAATACACATACCTCCCTTTGCTGCAGTGCTGCCTCCTTTCTGAAGAATCAAATGATCATAAACATCAGAAAGCTATATAAATAGTCGATCACATTACATAGTACATGACACTTGAAACCTTTCCTGCTGATAAGACGAGCTTCCAAAGTTACACCTTCTCCGAGACTAGCAACCTAATAAAGAATATAGACACAACCAGTAAGAAACGATTACAGTATGTGGAATATACACTTGCAAACATCTGGATTGCCCAGCACATGCATCATCATATATGCTCATGCTGCAGAAAGTATACACCATTTCTTGAGGGAAAAAAAATTAAATGAACCAATTCCAATAACAGAATGTATATAAATATAGGAAAACATGAGCACATCAAATACCCCCACACTTAAACTTTGCTAGTCCTCGAGCAAAACAATGAAAAACTAAAAACACAAACACAGAAAACAAAGAAGAACACACTAAACCTTTCAACGATAGTCTCTGAAAATCTCATACTTTCATGTACAAAAGAATAGCATGCCACCAAGACTTGGTCACAGGTCATGGCGCTTGTTGATCCTAAAAGCCTGATGACTTTACCACTCCACAAACAGAGTGGAAGATCTATCATTTGATGCAATGAAACACATCCACTTAATTGGTGTCTATATATAGGTATGGATCCGCAGGCGAAGTAATCTTACCAACTAGGTGTTCTTACAGTTTAAAACAGTACCTGTTTCTCAAGCTGCCTAGCTCTTGCCTCTGTTTCCTCAATCCTTTCTTCTGCAAGTCGAAGCTGGGGAAGCACATATCAATCACCATGGAATGCCAGAAAGACATGATAACTCTATTAACTTAAAAATATCACATTTACACTGATGAACAATTCTGATCACTCTCACATCGCGAAAAATACACATCTTGTGTGCTTAGTGAATGGCATGAAAGCAGTTAAGTTGATCAGGTGAGATATGCAAACCTTACTGATAGTTAATGGGAATATGGAAGAGCTCAGCGTGGTGGATGCGTTGCAAAATAATTTGTATACAATTAACCAATTCACACGGATATCACACTAAACATATAGAAAACAAAATGTTTGGGGTTATTGGCATCACCTTTTCAAGTAAACTGTCATTTTCTTCTTGTAGCATATCAAGCTGCATGAAAGTCACACGTCATTAGTTTCTGTTCTTTTCTCTTTCTCTTAATTTTTTGTTTGTTTTTATTTTTGTTTGCATCTATATCAGACTGAAAGAGAAGATAGATGTATCAGAAACATCAAAATCTTGAAACTCCGACACTGGTAAAAGGATCATGGAGCATACCTCGTCTTGTAAAGCAGAAGAATCCTGAGATCCAGTGTCTCTTAGGTTCAGATTTCCTAAATCCATAGACAACCTGCTAGTTGATCTAGAAAGGGTCATCAGATCTATAAATTCATATGATCATCGAAAGGAATTGAAATAAGCCACAATAAAGAACTGATTAATATATAAAAACATTAGAATCCATACAAGAGATGGAAGCCTACTATTCTGAGTCTCTCGAAGTGATAGTTCACAGGTAGCAAAAATGAACAACATATTATTGGTCTCTCAGAGTCATATATAAGCTATCAGCACACAAAAAAGGGAATAGAGAAAATTAAAGACTATAAATGGATGATGTGAATCATAGTAAAGAACTTCGGAACTT
Source organism: Fragaria iinumae (assembly GCA_009720345.1). Taxonomy (NCBI): domain Eukaryota; kingdom Viridiplantae; phylum Streptophyta; class Magnoliopsida; order Rosales; family Rosaceae; genus Fragaria; species Fragaria iinumae. Next base: position 2,022,446 of record CM019122.1, on the reverse strand, counting down.
GATACCTTCTATCTCTCCGACTATCACCTGAACCATCAGAAGATAGCATGGCAGAAGAAGGTGGTCTTAGCAATATAGGTACCGGCGGATCTCTCTTACTCTCAGCAGGAGTATCTGCAGAAGGGGACGGCCTAAGTGATATAGGTACACTAGACGGTACCATGTGGACTGGCTTGGTTCCAAACTGTGGACGTGCTGCTGCAGCTGCCATAGAACGAGCCGAGTTTGGTTGCTCAATGGTACTAGTACTCTGAGATGATCTTGCACCTAATGAAGGACGAAGAGACTGCGGTTGTTCTGACATAGAACGAGCAGAATTAGGCTGTTCAACAGAGTTGGAAGGCTGAGATGATCTAAGATTAATCGAAGAACGAAGGGAATATGGTGATTGTTCTAGAGAGTTGATTGGTCTATTGTTTATAGACGGAGATGGCCGGCTTGCTTGTGGTTCCACAGAGTTGATGGATTGAAATGGTCGCATGGCTGATGGTGGTGGTTGTTCTACAGAGCGAGCAGTCTTGACAGATAGAGCTGATCGACCACCTGGTGCTGCTGTTATCCTTGCAGATGAAGCTGGCTCTTGAACAGTACGAGCTGACTAGCAGAACAAAATTTAGGTTCCAAGTAAGCATTACTTTTCATAAACTCATGCATACATATATATATTCATAAAGATAATTCCTACATTTTACCCAATTTGGTGTCAAGTAGTAACACAAATTAAGTAACAAGTTTGTCAAGACAATATGCATATACATAGACACATAAGGATAATTCTCAAGTTTGGACTAAAATGTCGGGTAAGAATTCCAAAATGTATGTTGAACATAAAGAGTGGTCTTGCACATACATTTACTATGGGCGAGCGAGGTCGTATTGCTCTTCCACCACCGCCAAGTCCGATGCCGCCGGCGCCGCTTGACAAGCCGAGATCAAAAGAGAGATCATCATCATCCTCATCGTCATCATCAGTGGGTTTGTGTGCCATGACATGTGCAAGCCTTTGCGCCGCGGCTTTCGTGTTCTGTGCTTTCTTGCCACCGGTCATTCCAACGGACCCTGACCTTGTATGGTGGTGCATTATCGGAGACGTCATCGAAGGAGAACTTGGCGCTCCCGGCGTGCCACTAGTGGAATTGCTCTTCTGCCTAACATACACCGGCCTCATTCTATCCATATTGACTCTGCCATCGAGATTTTGATGAACATCAAACCAAATCAGGAATGTAATAATCGCATACACAAAATAAAAATAAAATTGAAATTTCTTATATGAAAATGGAGACCTTTTGGAATGAAACGTTGAAAAGGCAAGTGCAGTTTCAATGACCTAAGTTCCTCGCGTCTTAACAAACTGACATTGCTTGTAACTCAAGAAAGCTTAGCTGCTTCAGGATTTCTTGGTGAAAACTAAAGAATATCACTCTAGTCTTGAGGTAAATCCAAATCGACCACCAAGTTTAAGGCAAGCTCATACGTTGTGACATTGAAAAGCTTCAAATGTTGAATAGTCGAACATGAAGGCAGTGAATTTTACAGCCTAGCCTTTTAAACCAAATTTAGATTTGTGTAAAGGAAATCTAACCGAATCAAAAAGGAATTCTGGAGTTGAAGCAAAACTGATATACGATCCGAACGTTAAGGCGTAGAGGGAGAAATACAATGGAGCTTTCCACGTTCATTAGGCCACGGTGGTTTGAATATATCAGTGTAACCGGTTGGTGTTTGAGACTATGAAGGATCATATTTCGTATATGCCCTTACAGTTGTTGTAACACTACTCTCAATCATTTTTTCTCATCAAAAATTTGTGGACTTCTCAGTACTATTCCTATTTAATAGTTGTACTGTAGTAGTAGTAAATTTTTTTCTTTCTCAGCATAAATTGCCTCCATTGTACCAAAAACAAAAAGGAATAAAGTTCATAGTAAAGGAATTGAATTTCAGTTTTTTTTTTTTTTTTTGAGAACGAATTGAATTTCAGTTTAATTGTTCCATTTCAATCAAAGTATATACTACATAATCTATTGAAACATATTAGAAAGATTTTGGGTGAGTATACCTTAGATCATTTTCAATTTCTTGCACGAAAATAGCAAAACCCCAAACCGCATTACACACTAACCTGGATCGATTTTAAGCAACAACAAAATAATCATTATCACAAGTCATATGAGAAACAAATATCGTGTAAAGACATAAGAGTCGGAAAAAAAAAACAAACAAACAAAACTACGCCTGGAGGGCCTTGAAGTCTTGAACTAAAAGTTTCATAGAAGCCGTAAGAGATTAGTCATGTTACGTGATACATTTGAGAATTGTTCTTAAATAAATTAGTCATGTCACGTGATTCATTTGAGTCGACAATGTCCTGATACATCCGAATCAAAATCCTTAATCACGTGATAACATGACGGACAAGAGAGGCGTCTCAAAATCAATACGAGTTACGGAGTTAGGTTACCAACGCATGGACTCGGATCCTCAGCTCATGTTTTCCTGCTTATATTGCCTCATAAAGCAATCCTAACCATCCAAAAATAAACAACGGCTCAAATGTCATTTATTTTAGTTTTCAGATATTTTCTTCTTATTCTCGATATTTTCTTCTCATTCTCTCTTCCAATTTCTCACCTCACATAATCTATTCTCAGTCTCTCTTCCTCTCTCTTCCTCACGAAACTTGAGCGCTGCTCCCCGTGAGCGTAAACCCCCCCCCCCCCCAGCCATGGCCGCGATCGATTGAACAAGACCTAGTACCGCTCTTGCACCTCCGCATCCTTGCCCAGAAGCATGCAAGGCTAGCAAAGATCTCCGGCCCTCCAGCAAGCGCGTAGACCCCTGCCTTGTGCTCCAGCAAGATCCCTACCCAGCGCCGCCGACGTCGCTGCCCTGCTAACGCCTCTAACTTCTTTCTCCTTTTTCATGTGCTCTATGTGTGTTTGCTTGTTGAATAGTTTCTCGAAAAACTGTTGCAAAACAAAGAGATCGAAAACAAATTGGTTTGGTTGTTGAACTCAACCGTCTCACAAATCTTCAGGATTGACTTCCCAAATCAGTTCCCCTTCTTCTCTATTCATTTTCTCTCATTTGTGTATATCTTGTTATTTCAATTTGTTTTATAACATTCTAGATTGAGCTTCTTGGTTTTGTCCCAATTTGGTCATGTCTTAGAAAAGTATGAGTACTTTGGTAATCATCTGAAGCTTTACCTTTTTGGGGCCTTTTGAGTACTTTGTGTAGATGTTAGTAAACTTTTTGCCAAGTCTTTTGTGTTTTCTGTTCTACTTTTAACATGATATGTTCCCTTATAGTTGCATAACAATTTTGAGTATTTTGGTAATGATTTAAAGCCTTTCTCTTTTGGTTTCCTTACGGAAGTTTTCATCAAGATTAAAGTTCCTTATGAAAACTTGAGTATGAATTTTGGTTGAATGGTATTTGCAGGTGACGAAAAAGTGGGTGACGAGTATGAAATCTGGTTGGTAATGGGGGAGAACTTCGGTGCTTTGAGGCACAGGGATTGCTTGAGTTTTCAAGACAGTCGACTTCATCCAGCAGCAGGGTTTAGGGATATAGTTTTCTCTCAATTCCAAAATGTATTGATTAGTGCCATTTTCAGTTTCTATGATATCAATTCAAGATTGATGTATTATGGTAGCTTTGAAGGTAAAGTTTATATCAATAAAATTGACTGCGGTTGTCTAAGCATCATTTATATTTTTGTTGTTGAACTTAAAGTATGAAAGAAAAGAAAATTGAGAGATTTTTGGGATGTGGATTGTAAATGATGGTAGAGGTATTATTTGTTTTACATGGTCCTTGCATACATGAGGTATATTTGACACATAAACACAAACTCAGAAACACAAACCCATAACTCTTATTTAATTTACACACACAAGTTTCAGGACTGTAAATGATGGTTGCTAATTGCCAAATACAAAATACACAAAACATCAGCATAAGTAACCAAATACACTTCTATCTCTTAAAAAGTTATAGCCTTCATAACAACCAAGTTGAATAGATTCCTAGCAAAATGTGTAACAGAGCACAAATCTGCCAATTTTACATGCTGCAACTCTGCACCACTTTTCCTCAAAATGACCCTGCACTAGTTTTCCTTATGATCTGGTATTCCTGGGTCTTGCAATGAAAATGGAAATCCCATGATATTTGATTGACAAAATGGTTGTGCAATTGGCCTAGACGATTCTTGATAAACCATCAAAGACAATTGGTTTGACATATTCAATTCATGCATCTGTAGTAATAGCAGTAACAAAATCAGCTAGGGAAAAAAAACAAGTATTAGGATGATAGAGCAAAACAAAAACCATATATAACAAACACACACTCACGTTATAAGGATGATAGAACATTGACATATATCTACCATCACCAACCATCATAGGAGAGTCAATAGGGTACCTACAAGTACTAGTAATGAATCATATAATTCCTTAAATTTTTGAAACTCATTATACATAATATAAAAAATACCTGAGATGAATGTGAAAGAGGTAATGATGATTGACTACATAACTGTATGCCAGCAGTATTGTTCCCAATGACCTATCACAATATGAATAATTAGAAATGCTATATATGTACCCTACTGATAACAAACACTTTCAAGTTAGCTTCTTTTCCTCAAGTTAGCTACTGCCAAACCAAAGAAAGTATCTATATCACCATATATCATTGTCAGTACTTAATCAATCTTATGCTTTTAATTACAAGAATGAGAAAATTAAATGAAGCTACACACCAAATGGTGGCTTGTGTATAAAACTCAAGTAAACTAAAAGAATATCAATACAAAATTAATAAGTGATGAAGAAGGTACCTGATGTGAGGAAGGCACATGAGATTGGTCTGTTGCCGCAATTGGATTTGGAACTTTGGTTACCTATCATTGTATCAGTTATTAAAATATTGATCCTGGGCAAGGATGCGGAGGTGCAAGGGCGGTACTAGGTCTTGTTCAATCGATCGCGGCCGTGGCTAGGGTGGGGGTGGTGGTTACGCTCACGGGGAGCAGCGCTCAAGTTTCGTGAGGAAGAGAGAGGAAGAGAGACTGAGAATAGATTATGCGATGTGAGAAATTGGAAGAGAGAATGAGAAAAAAATATCTGAAAACTAAAATAAATGGCATCTAAGCCGTTGTTTACTTTTGAATTGTTATGATTGCTTTACGAGGAGAATCCGAGTCCCGAACAGACGCGTCAAGCTAGTTTACCTCTGTATCAAACTGATCCACACCAATTACAAATACTAGGCAGTATGCCCGCGCGTTGCGGCGGGGAAAAATGTTGGAATGCTGTTGCTCAAATTGGAAATGAAAGAAATCACATTGTTGCTCAACTTTTTTGAGCAAATTCTAAAATGAATAATGTTGTTGTTTTACAAAAGAGATCAACTTTCTCATGAAAGCTAAATAACAAATGTTTATGATTCATTGATCACTATACAAAGTGAATGTGAATCACATATTACTGGCAGCCAATACATGACTTGGAGACAACAACGTATCTTCATCAAAACCAGTGCATCATCGTTAACTCAAATGCAAAACATGTTTACTATATTGAGGAAACTTTTTCTTTACCAAGATACTTAAATTAAGCAGAAAATGAATTGAAGTTATGACTTTGAAAAAGGTAGGAAGTAACTCAAATGCAGAACATATTAACCGACTATGTTCTTTTATATCCAATAGGCGTAATGGGAACCATTTCTAGAATCCTTATGTGATTGTAAATCCAGAAAGATAATCGTGGTTTTCTAAGCTTCTTGAATAGAGGATTGAAGACCATACTGCATTTTTCAAAAGTGAATGAGAACTATCAGAAGAAAAAAAGAAAGGGCCTCAGTATTGTATTTGAGATGACATGTTCTAAAAAGTTACCCATCAATGACAAAGAGACCAATAACTCACAGCCAAACAACAATTACTGTAAGTAAGTCATTCAGTAATTTTGACACAAACTGAAGCTATAAAGGGCAAGTCTGCAATTCAATAACCACCTAAAAATCACTAACAGTAAAAATTAAAAAAAATCAACCAAAGCGCAAAAAATTCAAATCGCCAACAGAGTAGAAGGACCAATACCCACAATTTTTGATTCACAGACTTTGGATAAGCTAACAATTTGCATCCTTATTTTGCTGATCGATCTCAATGGCCCATATCGATCTGAAATCCCAACCAAGTCTGAATCTAGAACCACATAAAACAACTAATCAAAACAAAATTACTGAGTAATTTTAATTAGTTAAGGACACCAAAACTTTAATTAGTGATAGCATGTAATTTAGAAAGAAATTAAGTCACAGTTAATATGAACCTTGGGTTGAAATCCTTGGGCTGAAATCCTTGATTGTTCATCCAATTGGAGTTAAATTGTATAGAGTCAGACTGTCGTTGCTGTTGCTATTCCATTGCTACATTTCGATGTGTATGATTTTAAGTAGTCCCAAATGATGCTGGGTTGTTCTTCTTCCGGTTTTCCCAAACTCAAATCCTGATTGCTCTGCACAAATACATATCTAAATGACTATTGCAAAAATTAAGATGAATTACTAAAATTTTAATTATTTAATTACCAGCTGAGTTCAGCTAACTCTCATAGATGCTAGGATCAAAGTTAACAACAGATTATTTCCCATTATACTTGATTGCAGCTTTTTCATAGGCCCTACAAAAATATGTACATCATTCTCACTCCAATCTTCAACTAATTGTTTTTCTTCTGCCCAGAAATGTATAAATTCGATATTACAAACATGTACCTTGTTGCATCGATCTCAGTATCAAATAATCCCAAATAGACATGCCTGTAAAATCAATCATTAATTGTAAGAGATTACAAATGGGGCACATAAACTTCCTCATAGGCATTTCATGTCATCCGACTGTCAATCTAGATCGTCCAATAAATGCAATCTAAATAGGGTCGACAACAAAACATACCTAAAAACAAAATGAGTCATAATTATTTACTTACTTTTTGCCTAAAAATTGGCTCATCTGAGCCTGCCATCTCCCACACTTATGCAAAGGCACTCATCTATATTTTGGGCTACCTCTAGGAGTCTAGGGAACTCGGTACTCTGTCAATGAAATACATGCCCACATTCCTCTGTTAAATCACTCATCTGTTCAGCAAGACAGCAACATATTACAAAAGATTCAATATGCTCGCACTTTAATACAAAACTTGGCAGAATAATGTCTGGCAACTGATGTCACGCATAGAATATAGGCAACTGATGTTTACATAGAATATATACCCAACTATCAAGTCCTAAATTGCAGTAGACGTTTCAAGTTTTATCACTCTAGAAAAATGAGCAACATGAAGATGTTTCAAGTTTTACCTGCGGAATGAAAACTAACTATTTAGAAAATTTAACACTACCATAGCTGTACAGAGTATAACCTATATATATATATATATATATATATATATATATATATTGCATTCCTAAACATGTGTTAGCATAGATAGTCCATTAATTAAACATCTAATTAATTTTATGTTCAAGGTACGATATAGATGTTGCACAAAGGAATTAATTAAATCTCTAAAGCCTAGGATCAGTGGAAGCATACATATTTCATTACCAATCATTATTTGATCTCCAATGCAGTAATTCTCAATCAATGTGTGCCTTCACAAACTGCACTGGTTCTTTGTCCAAGATGATAAAATATGTCATCACATAGATGAACTTTTTCTCTATGAAAGTTCTATTTTTCAAAAGACATTGCAGTATAACTAAAGATGCATAAAAGCAGTATGGTTCCATCAGTGAGGTCCTAGATCAAAATTTCGAAGAAGACATGTTCATACCTTCATGGGCTGGCCAACTCACTTCTGATGCACAAAGCTTATAATGTAGATTTGGATGATAGAGTCGGCTAAGATAATAAACTTATGTCTGAAATTGGTAACTATTAGTAAATCAGCAAATAAACGTACACACCAAAAGATATTTATTGTAGTTGAAACTTACCAACCACCTTGTGACCTCAGAAACCTTCAGGTTTGAGCTTCTTGCCCAACTACAACGATTCACTGGCTTTGCTGCTGTAGACATGGTTTGAATTCCTAACGTAATATGACAATAAATTTAACATTGAAAGCCAATTACCGAGAGCAAGAAGAAGCAAGATAACATTTGTTGATCCCTAACAGTACAATACATAGAAGATCAATATAAATGTAAGAAAACTAAAACATTCACAAAATAAAAAATAAAAAAATTAATACTCGAACATTATCAGTTTAATTGAACAATTGAAAACAATACTTTACCTCAAATCCAAAACAAAACAACCAATCAAGACATGAACCTAAAGCTAGAGCACCTAATACAACAACCTAATGAGAGTTCATGACCAAACAAATAAGTCATTCCAGCTCGAATTTTTCATATCTGTTCTGTTGTTCAACATCCCAATTTGAAGAGCAAATAATCCATTTTATACCAATGCAGACCATCAAAATGAACTCAAATGAATTTGCAATGTACTGTTGTTCAATCATATGTTAAACTTTCATAGAATCGCAAATGTAAACCCAAATCTAAACACCAAACCACAAAATTCAAAACAGAATCGAACAAAAACCTCAAAAAAGGTACTGAAAATTGCCAATTCACCTTCTATAAGAGTCAAACTGATTCAAGAAGGCATTTTTGAATATAGTCATTCTTAAACTGGTAAACACTGCAAGTACTGGTGGTGGTAGACACTCAACAGTCTTCACAACAAAACTTCTTGCAAGCTCTCCACAAAGTGTAATCTTTACAGTTTCCCTACTGCATCTTTAGTTTGAACTTTGAACAGTTAACTATTAAACAAAACAAAGAACCAAGAAGCAAATTCTGATTGAAAAAAAACTCAAATCAAATGCAAACCCAGAATCAAAAAATTAGCAGATAAAATTAAGCATACCCGGAGAATGATCACTTCCTCTCAAGTTGCATGCAAGAAATCATCAAAATTCTGCAGAACGCACAGAAAACACACCTATCAGTATCAACTTGTTGCCTTTTGATTTTATGAAGAAAAAAAGCAAAAAAAAGATTACCTTGACAATTTTATGAAAAAAAGAAAACTACACACTTATGATATACTCTATTGATATGCTGATATGAATGTTTCAATCAATGAGTCCTCAGAACCAAATACAGATATAGCAAAGCCAGCTACTCAATTGTTTCTTAAAAAAAAAAAAAAAAGATGATGATGATTAAAAGAGAGTACCTGAAAAGAGTACCTTAAAACTGTAAGTGTATTCCTCCTCAATTAATCACTCAATGTATATGGTTCACTCTATATGTATGAGCACTTGAGCAAGCTGCACAGATAGGTAAAATCTTGAGTTGCTTGCTTTACCTGAAGAGGTCAAAAAGGTGAAAAACCAATTAAGTTGAACTGAGAAGGTAAAAGGAAAGCAAAACACAACTGAACTAATATAGCAGTACACAAAACTCAATTCCAACTCCAGTATTGTACAAAAATGAATAGCACAAACATCACTGAATTCAATTCAAGAAGAATATACAAAGTGTTTAAAAACTCAGAAATCAACATTCAAATCGAGAAGCAATACCTTGCGATAGTCAGCTTAAATCTTTAAGTTCACAAAACCCAATCAAACCCAGCAAATTTCAGAACCCTAACAATGGAAAAAGTTAGAAATCGCAGCCAAAGGAGTAGTAAATCAGAGGCAGTAGAGAGAATGTGAGAGGCTTACACGGCAACGAATTTGATCTTCGATCGATCAGTCTACTCTTTGATCTGCGATCGATCAGTCAACTCTAGTCTCTCCCTTTCTCTGCTTCTGTTTGGGAAAAATGAAAGAAGAAGGAGTCCAGATTTGAACAAAGGTGTACGGAGCAGGTCAAAACCGATGAAGGAAGCAACGAAAGAGAAGGAAGGAGGGCTTGAGATCGTGATGGAAAATAAGGTGGAGTGTCGAGAGAGATCAAGAGAGAGCTCTGGAAAGTGATGGAAAATGAAGCGGTGTGTGGAGAGAGATCGAGAAAAGCAAGAAAAAGAATTTGAAAACGGCCCAAGCCCGACACTGTTCTTAAGAACAGTAAGACGGCGCAAGGCCGCATAATATCTAGTTAAACTAGTCTTCTACCCACGGGATCACAATCCATTTTCATTCGGGTTATATCTTACGGATCACCCCAGGCCCAAACCCGCATAATCTACCCGCCCCCGCAATTTGGTCGGCACCTAACAAACAAACCTCCTTTCTCTGACTAACGGTCATACAGTTTCAGACGATCACTCTCTCCTCCTATTTCTTCCAAACTCAAAATCCAAACAAAATACTAATTCTCCAAATCCTAGGGTTTCGATTTTCGAATCGAATCCCCAAATTTCCCAAATCCCTAATTCCCCACCTGAAATGCACTAATGGCAGCTCCGGTCCCGCACCCTCTGCTCCCAATTCCACTCCCGCAGGCCCCAAATTCAACCCTGGGCGAACCCATTTCTGGTCACAGATTGTACAGCTGGCTGGGTCAGTGCCATGGGCTCTGGCACAACGTGGCGCTCATCATGTCCTCGCTTCTCTTTGCTCTCTACTTGGGCTATCAATCCAGGAAGAGCTTTTCGAAGCTATATCATGGTCGCTCGTATATCATGATGGCCTACTATGGCAGCCTTTGGCTCGTTAGCTTGCTCAATCTCGCTTGGTGCTTTCTTCAGGTTCGAAAAGTTTCCAGCTTTTGGAGTTTTGTAGCTAAAGTTTTGAGCTTTTTGGTAGTTTGTTATGAATCTTGAAAGTTTCGAAACATTAGTGTAGTGATTGGTTGCTGATATAAGAGTGGCTCTTTCATTACTTGTTTTTGTTTGTGCTATTGATTTTTGAGCTGTAGTTTCAGGTTTTTTTTGTTTTTTTTGTTTTTTTTTTTGTGTAGGGTTGTGATAGATTGCAGTGGCCTTGCGATAGTTAGTTTCGTAGCGTGGTATTTATTGATAGGTGTTGGAATGAGTAATAGATGATAGTGTAATCTTGGAGGGTTTCTTGAATAGGTTTGGTCTTTGATTGTTCAAGTTTGAGACGGTGAGGATTGGGAATTTGGGATACTAACCTTGTTGTATGTTAGCTGGAGTAAATAAAAAGTTGCGATTTTCATTTGGTTGGTTGATTCTGTTATGAGGTTTTTGTATGAGACGTAGTAGCTGAGTAGTTTGATTCTTAATTTGCAAGTTGTGAATCCGTTTGGTGGATGTATTGAATGCATAAAAGGATTTCTACAGTGTTAGGACAGAAGTTAGTCTATGAACACTATGATTGTTATTTGGGTTTTTTGCTGGTTTGATTACTGTATTTGTTTACGTTCATAGGCATTTCTTGTACCTAATACCAGGTTGGGTTGTCACTTTATTGGCACAGGCATGGGAATGCACACCTGATAAAGAACTGGCATGGAATGTCTTATCTTTGTTTACAACTTCCGGAATGTTATTTTTGGAAGTAAGCTTGCTGGCATTTTTACTCCAAGGGAATTATGCAAGTGGACTGGAAGCATTGACACGAACATTTGTTGTCTCAGGAATCCTTGTTGGTGTGGATATACTTCTGAAGGTATCACTTTTGTTTTGCTCAATATAGATTTTTCACACTTCTGAGCTAGCTATGCTTTTACTGACTTCTAGAACAGTAATAGGACAGTAGAACTTCTATTGCACTTCGCTGTAGCTGCATATACTAAAGTGCTTAGTTTCCATTTAGGGGTTATGTACCAAATGCAACTCTTTTTCCATGTTTGGAGCGATTCAAATAATGTGATACCTTCTGCGAATTGAATCACATGCTAAGATTATTGTTGCACAATTTTCGTTGGAAATGCATGTTGATGGAGCTTTAATTGCACACTGTCCTTCTTCCAGGCAATTTATATGTTTGGATTTGGAATTCCGCTGTTTGTTGATGACAATGATCATACGCATCGGATGAAGTGGAACCTGTGGTCTGTCCATAGGCTAGTACTTACTGCAGTTTATGGTTTCATATTGTTCATGTACCATTCCAAGTGGAGAGACAGGTTACCTGGTAAGTTCCTTTCATATTTACATCTATTCTACAGCCTTTTAACAAATTCTAATGTTTCTTTTCTTTTTGTGCAGCAAGACCTGCGTTCTACAACTATACAGCTATCATGTTTCTGATGAATGTGCTGGCATTGTTTGCTTGTGGACTTACGGGAAATGGAGCTGGATTTGGGTATTGGTATGTATAGTCTTTGAGTTAAACATTCCGATTTATGAATATTTTGTTCAAATTATATATCGTCTTCTTATATTTTCAAATTCTTATTTGCAGGTTATATGGGGCCACTATTGTCTGTTACCATGCCTTCTATCTTCCTCTTTTATATGTAACATTTCTAGCAGACTTCTTCCAGGTCATCATCTTTCATCAATTGATAAATGTTCTCTTTCTTTCTTTGATTCACCCATTGTTTTAGTTTGTAAGTTTTTTTTTTCTTGTTAAGGGTACTATTGTCCTGATTGGTTATTGCACTTGGATGACAGGAGGACGATTTACATTTGGAGAATGTATATTATTCAGAGATGAAAGATGCTGGGTTCTTTGATGCTGATTGGGAGTGATGCAGCAAGCACCATATTGAAGATGGTCGTGCATTCCAGAACTGAAGTCTTGGCTGTATATAGAAGTTAAATATCCTTTTTTCTGATAAGAGAAGTCTGATCGCAAAATGCCTCAATTGAAGTAAATTTTGTTAGAGTTTTGTAGGATGTTATATTGTATACTGTGTTGCTTTTGCAATCCCACAAGTACATAAATATGTATTTGAAAGATTTCTGATGGCATGCTTTTGCTGCTTCGGTAAGCTTTCATTGCGAGGCTCACTCCTTCCGATTTCCTTAGCTGCACCTGCACTCTATCTATAAGTAGAGACCCATATCAATGAATAAGACTGTATGTCAGAATTCTCTTTAACTCGTTCTTCCTTCAACATTTTCGTTGTAGACTCAGTTATGGAGTCCGAAACTTGTCGTTTCCAAGTTCCTAAAGTAATTTGATACCATACAGGCATACATGTTATACCGTCTTTTCAGTTGGTTTTAGGTTTCATCCAACTGACCAAGAATTGTTAGGGTATTACTATTACCTTCGCCACAAAGTTTCCGGAGAACCATTCAAGTACGAGACACAAATCAAAAGCTTTGATCTTTATGGCAAGACAGAGCCATGGGACATTTGGACAGAGTTTGGAGGACCTGGACAAGACGAAAGTGAAGACCTGTATTTCTTTACCAAAGTAAAGAAATTAAGTGACTCGGCGTCTGTGTATGCTCGAAGGTGGTTCTGGGACCTGGAGACAAAAGGACAAAGGGGTCACCATCTTTGATTCCAAGAATAAGAAGATGGTGTTAGGGAGACGTAATGAGAATAATGAATCTGATCAAGACCGTCGCTGGATCATGCATGAGTTTAGTCTTCCTCCTTCAAGGACTAGCAAGCTTCCTCATGAATATGTGCTCTGCCGAATCCGAGTCAATGCTGATAAAATGAGAAAGTTGGTTACAAAGAAAGTGTCCCAAAATCATGTTGATAATGAGGCCATTGATCATGAGCGTGAGCTGGATGAGCTGAATGACATTAATTTAGAGGATAATGATGCCTCCAACACCAGCAGTGATCATGTTAACAATGCGAGCGAATCGGTACTCACATCCCTACCACTGCCATCATATCATCCTAAAGAGATCACTGATCATGACCACTTTACGACGATTATGTGTTCAGGTTGATGTTGATCATGTTGGTGATACTCATGGACTGCAGCAGCAGTCTTTCACAGCACAGACTGAGACACTAAAGGGTGGATCATTTGCTTCATATTCATACATTCCATATCCCCAGTAACATAGTTGGAGAGAGCAGTGCTGGTGCTGTGGCTAAGGACAGGTGACAATGAGCTCAAAGAACAACAATGATGTACGTGTGATTGCAACCATCCAATATGCCTTTGTCTACTAGGTTGATAGATGTATGGTCTTCATAACAATCAGTGTTCAATATTAAAAGTTAACAAAAAAAAAACGATCATTTCTATATCTCTACTCCTCCACTAGGTTTTCTTCAGGTCTTCAACTTGTAGTTGCAGCATACTATGCAAAATCGTGTCAAACACACATACATGTACTTCTCCAACCTTCTAAATTGCGGGAATTGGTAAAACATTTTGATGGTTTCTATGTTTATCTGCGCTTGTAGCTCTTAGTTGTGAACTTGTGATTCATTGGATTTGAATCCATAATAGAGGGAGGAGATAACATGAAATTCTGTGGGAGTAGCAAGTATTTGCCATCTGTTCACTACCAAAATCAAGATTTGAAGATATTGTAAGGCCATTCTCTATTTCATCAGAAATATAGGAAAGAAAGGAGCTTCACCACACAAACTCAAATCCATACATTCATAATTTAACACTCAGCCACTATCAGGTTCAAATTTCACACAAAATGACTGCATACATAACCAGTTTACCAACCAAATAATTATCTAAAGCAGGCTAGGATTGACTCTTGTTTTCTCATTTCTTCTTCTAAGCATTGTTCTTCTCAATGAGCTTCTCGATAAGATCCGCAGCATCCTGAACGGTTGCAATGCTCTGAGCACTCTCCTCTTCCACACTAATACCAAATTCCTCCTCAAGTCCCATCACGATCTCAACCTGAAATTGGCATCACTTAAGTAAATTCAAATGTACAAGCATAAATTTAGCAAGTGCCAGATCGATGGACAAAACTTAATACAATTCTACTTCTGTTGCTCCCAAAGGGTTCTAAATAGAAAGAATGTCCTTAATGAGAAAAATATTGGACATTATTCAAATTGTAGTTTACTTTTCACTATTCAACCCCTAGACAAATTATTCTGCTGTTTATGGTAGATAAAAATCCATCAGATGAAAGAATCTGATTCAACAAGCTTGCAGAAAAAGCACAAGAAAAAGACAGAAAAAAGCTCTTTACTGAACAGTAAAAGGAAAAAAAAAAGTAACAGGCTCATGAAAAGGCAGATAATTCAGGGAACAGGAATATAACAAGAGCATATAACAAAATCAAATGTACCGTATCAAGAGAATCAGCTCCAAGTGCAGAAAATTTTGACTCTCCAGAAACTGCCGAGTCATCTGGTAATGCAAGTTGCTTTCTAACTATCTGGCACACCTTGTCCATTGTCTCTGGTTTGGCCTGCTCAATGACAGGTAACGATAACAAGATTCAACTAAAATGATCATCAATGTAACATTATCAACTATCAAGATTCAACCATGATGATCATCAATGATGTTTTGGATTTTTACTTTTTACTATCTTCTACTTACTTCAAGCAGTCACTTGGATGAATCCAAGTGCAGGACATAAATACATATTTCTGTACCTCTCCACATAGAAAGTTCACTAACTTAGTAACTTACTATCAATCTAGTTCAAGATCTAAACTTTGAAGATTGAAACTATTTCTGATGGTTCGGACAATGTAACACAAATCTATTGTACATGCATGAGTGTTAAAAAGCACTTCATAACAAATCAAAACATACTGCGCAGCAAATCTGAAGCCGTGCTGAACGCTGCTGTAACCCGAAAGAAAGAGAACTTCTTCCATTACCAGACAGTAAAACTGGCTTAAGACCATTGACCCTGGACGATGCCTGTTAAACATGTTAAACCATGACTGCTTCAGTAAACACTCAAATCAATCATATCACATCAACAGGGTCCAATCCAACATCTCAAATCAATATCAAAATAGCAAAAGATCTCCATAAACATTATACTATTGAAAAAATGGATCCAAAATCTTGTACAATTCAACAGTCTTCTTATAATCAACCCAATGACAAGTAGAACTAATATAACCCAAAAATGAATTGATAAATCAATATTAGATTCAACCAAATCTCACTACTACTACTACTACTACTAAAAAAACTACAAGCAATTAAATAAAACTAAAATCAAACTTAGACATAAGAATCTCCCAGAAAAAATGAAAACAAAGTGATATGGGATTACAAGATTCTGGTGAAGGCGAGAGCGGAGTGAGATCGAAGAAGCAGCTCCTGTGGTGGCGGCCATTGATGCGATCGAGGATAGTTCTAAAAGACAGAGACGGCGAGAACGAGGACAAGTGAAAAAGAGAGGTCGTTGGTTTGTTGGTATTTATAGGTAGGCTGTTTGGTTTCTGATACTGACTGCAGGCAAAGAGGAGCTCACTATTCGACACGTGTACTATCTGAGTGAAACAAAGTAAATCGAAAAAATTACTGCTCCGGTTAAAAATTGTTTGGGCGTCTAGGTTATGGAATATGGATTCGGGTAGAGATAAACACGACTCAAAACCTGTACGAAATGAGATAAATCGCATTTTGAAATTCAAATTTCACATCAAACATTTTTATTGTGGCCAACCAGCCAATTTACATGATGAATTAACGAGTAATTGATGTCAGATTAAAAGTAACATACCTAGTCTAGTTTACAAATCAACTTGTGTATAACTTGTTAGGGTTTACGTACGTGCTTATGTGATAGTATGGTTTTCTATTTTCAAGTTTTAGCCATACATAAATAGATTTATGTTATGCTCAATACTCATGCCAGTATTATGTTATGCTGATCGAGTTTATCAGGTTACCCCTCACCCCTCTAATAGCTAACTTTTGTGCTCATATTCTACTTCAAGTAACTATGCATTCTATGGAGCTATATATATCATACTATCATACAAAATTAATGAATCATATTTCAACCAAAGACGTACCTATACATGGGCTACGGTAGGCTACAACCCATCCCAGATTTTGAGAAAATATTGTTTTGTTGCATATTTATAATTAAAAAAAATTAAATTATGAAAATCAATCCACCCCAAATTTTTTTATGTAATTGAATTTAATCCATATGATTTTATTTTATCTGATTACATATATATTATTTATTTTATTAAAAGAAGTTGCTCTTTTAGTATATTTTAGGTCAACTTTCTTATCTTTATTTCTTTTTATTTGTCGTTGTATACGTCTCTATTCTCTTCTCCCGAAGCAGTTAAGTCAAGTGCTAAGTTTTCTCTCTTTAATCTGCATGTATGATTCTTAGTTATATCGGTCATCCTCTTGTAGAGTCTTGTACGTATCATATGACCTAGTTCTCAAATCTCAATTGATTAATGTCTTGATCAAATTTAGTCTCAATATCCCATCATCTCAAATCTCAATATCCCATCATCCCATCGCACTGTATTTCTATTGATATTCTAATTCTAATCTCAATTGCTTGCTTACTAATTTTAAGCCAAGTGCCAAGCTTTCTATCTTTAATCTGTAGGTATGATTCTTAGTTATATCGGTCATCCTCTTGGAGTCTTGTACGTATCATATGACCTAGTTCTCAAATCTCAATTGATTAATGTCTTGATAGTTTCAATATCTCATCATCCCATCGCACTGTATTTCTATTGATATTCTAATTCTAATTTCAATTGCTTGCTTACTAATTTTAAGCCAAGTGTCAATCTTTCTCTCTTTAATTTGCATGTATGATTCTTAGTTGTATCGGTCATCCTCTTGTAGGGTCTTGTACGTATCATATGACCTAGTTCTCAAATCTCAATTGATTAATGCCTTGATCAAATTTAGTCTCAATATCCCATCATCTCAAATCTCAATTGATTAATGTCTTAATAGGTCAATGCACACATATGAAATATCTTAGAACAAAAGAACTTTAAGAAAAAAATTTCAGCCCGTCAAAACCTAAAATCCTAGGTCCGCCATTGATTCCAACAATTCCTATATAAACTAGCTAAGCATTCAATATTGTTCCGTATATATTGAGTTGAGACATATATGGAAATTAATATATCGATCGAATGATTCGGATCACATTCAAGTTCTACACGACTCGACTCCTTAAGGATCTAAACACACACTTTGTGTGCAAGAGACGACGCAAATGTAGAGCGTAAAAATTCAAATATATATACAGATAGAAACAGAGTCTCGAAGAGATTTTAGCTATCGGTGAAGCGGTGATCTTTGAGATTGATCGAGTATCGAGAGATTAGCTCCTACTGAACAGGACACGGAATAAGAACATGACTTGTATCCAACTAGTCTTTCGCATACGTACAATACAGTTCAGGTCGTCATACACTCACACAGATCGAGTGTGCTCGATTCTTCTCCGATCCACCGACGGCCGGTGCCTCCAACAGCGCCTCCAATGGATTCATAGAGCTGTGGAAACCAACTTCCCCGGGCATGCAACTCAACACATATTACGTTTGCTGATGCTCTTGTTATAATATGCTGCACGATGTGGCATCCTATGCTTGGTTACACATTATTTTTCACCACTGCTGAAAACCGACGCATATATAGGATTCTGCATGATAAAGATCAAAGAGTGGCGAGTCAATGCCGTCGCCGTCTTGACCGGGTTTGCAGCCGGCCGGAGAGGCATCACCATGCAGTGTTTCCTTCTCCGAATGTAACCCATGCCAGTAGAATTGTGCCGTGTCACCTACAGGTTTAAAGTGTATTAAAAACCCTATATATGATGGTATGGTTGTGATCTGAATTAGATCTAGGGTTTCTGATGAGGAATAGAATATGCGATTTGCTTTGTTCTTGTTGTCTTGTTTTTGAGGGACTATTTATACCTGAAGGTTGTGTGAGCCTGATATGATCGATCATATGAAATATTTCTTGTACGTACGTTTTACTGGTTTATGCAGAAACGATTTGTTGCTGTAGTATTTCGCTTGATTTTTCGAAATTTTACTAGGAAATGAGCAAAATACGAATTAAGAAGAAGAAGAAGAAGAGAAATGTTGAGTTTTCTTGTTTCTTTTCTGAGATGGAAATGGAGAATGAAGGTGGCGTTTAGAGGAATCAGATGAATAGGTAACATACGTACGTACGTAGTACTTAGGAGAATCAAATCGTCCCCTAATAGATGTTGACAGAGGTGAGATAGAATGTCGATTAGGACACAAGTAAGTAAAACGTCAAAAGCAAATTATATAGCAGAAAGATTCTTAGGTAGGCTTTCCCTATCACGCCGCGGCGGTGCCGAAACCCTGTTTGCACCGATTTACTAATGCTATGTGTAAATCTCTTGCTTAATCAAGGTAAGCAATTTTAGATTCCATGAAATAAAGCTTAAAAGAACAAAATTTAAAGAAAAGAAGAGGAATATAGAAAAAGGTTAGTCTTTTTGGTGCCAAAAGGCTAATCAAATCAAGCAAAGAATTATCTCCTTTTCGGTGGAGCTAGGCAGAATCTTCAAAGTTATCAATGACTTGCTATTTCACTCTTTCATTATACTATAGTACTTATTCTACGCTATATCAAAAAAAAAAAAAAAGAATCAAAACTAGAAAACGTAACAATTATGTTATA
Organism: Fragaria iinumae; assembly: GCA_009720345.1. Classification (NCBI taxonomy): domain Eukaryota; kingdom Viridiplantae; phylum Streptophyta; class Magnoliopsida; order Rosales; family Rosaceae; genus Fragaria; species Fragaria iinumae. Next base: position 2,002,961 of record CM019122.1, on the reverse strand, counting down.
CTTCATGAGGCTCATACACATAACACCAAATTGATTATCAAGAAAAACCGAAAAATTATCTGTCATCGTTAAATACATTCCGTATACATTGATTTTGTAGAATCGAGCGGCCGGACTCCCAAAACCGACGTATCGGTCGGAATCGCCTTTACCGATAACCCGCTATTAAAAGTGGGCCGACCCGGTTGACCCGAGAGAATTAATATAAAATAAATAAAATAGAAAATCAGGTACACTCTTTGCGTAAAAACCCGGAAGGAGTGGGGAGAAGACTTGAGAGAGAAAGAGGACGCTCTCTTTTAAGTGGAGTCGTCCTAACGGCCGGTACAACCAACGCAGTGGGTTTCAGTCCACCAAACCCACCCTCCTCTCTCTCTCTCTCTCTCTCTCTCTCTCTCTCTCTCTCTCTCTCTCTAGAATCTAGGGCTTTGAAATCCACACCGATTCCTTCAAAGCTTTCTCCGCATTTCCACCGCGTCTCAAATCCTCTCCGATTCTTTAGGTAAACGATTTTTCCGTTCTGAATTTCTGATCCGAACGGCGCCGTCCTCCAGTCTCCGGCTCCGATCAGAACGACGGAGTACTGGAAACGGCGTCGTTTTACTGAACTGATTGTTATCGTTTTTGTTTTACTTGCTTTCTGGTTTGATCGCCGGAATTGAAACGGCGTTGAGCTCAGTCGTTTTGAAGCTCCGTCTGATTCGAACGACGTCGTGTCCGGTCTCTGTCGCCGATCAGAATGGAGAGCTGGAAACGGCGTCGTTAGCTAAGTTTGCTCGTTTTTATTTGTTTTACTTGCGCTGTGATTTGATCGCCGGGACTTGACCGGAATTGAGCTTGACTCGTTTTGACGTCCGAGTTGAAACGAGCGCGTCGTTAGCTCAGTCGCTTGTGTTTGTTTTACTTGAGGTTTGATTTGATCGCCGGGACTTGACCGGAATCGAAACGACGTCGGTTTGACGTCCGAGTTGAAGCTATTTGAACCGGTGCTTTTGATTTTGAATTTGATTTTGATATCTGAGTAGCCGACACGAACTTTATAAGGATTGTATTGTATTTTGCTATGGTTTTGGGATCTAGTGCATGAAACTTTTTAGGCAAACTTTCGGTTTTCTTTTTCCCTCATTTTTCTTTAGCTCATATGCTCTACCGGGTCCCAAGGATCGAATAATTTCAATCGATATTCAACTTTTCATTTTTTAAGGCTGTAATGGTGGGTCAGCAGACATCTAAACGATACTATTATACTATGCAATTTCGTTTTGTTGATGTAGTTATTGATATGTTTGATTGCTGTGCAGTGAATTTGGATATCTGTCTGTGGCGTTTGGATCATTGTGAAGGTTTGATCACGATGAATTCAATTGTGGAGATTCATCCCAAAGAATTGAAGTTCGTAGGTAAGCTCATTATTGGTGGATGGTCAGAGCTATTAGTTTTCTTTATGATATAGTATCCTGATCATTGTTTGCATTTAAATGTTAAGATGTATGATACTTGCCTGATTCATGTGCCTGACCCACATAGTTGGAACTAATACATGCTCTTTGGAGTAGAGGATTTTCGCGTATTTATTTTGCATACTATGTTTTCATTTCTATAGTATTTCTGCTCTAGGCTTATTGCATGAAATGCATCATTGATTTTGAAACTACCAATGTTTAACATATTAATGCATGTTCTTGTATGTCAGTACCTTGGAATGTTTAACAGTTTCATAGTTAGAGTTAAAGGTTATGTTCCCTTTTTAGTGTTCCTTTTCTTTAGCTGGTGGATGATAATATATGAAAGGAACTCAACGTTATGTTACTGTTTTCGTAGTAATGTTATACAGTAACTATTCTTTGTGACTTGTAAACTGACTGTGGTATTGTTTTCGTAGTTGAGTTGATGAAGCAAAGCTCATGCTCAATTCGACTTACCAACAAGTCCGACCGCCATGTTGCTTTTAAGGTTTATACTGCATTTTGTTTGTTTTACAAGTTATTAAAGTGAATGAACTGAAGTTTGTTATGTAAGAAAGAATGCTAATGATCATATTTGCAGGTTAAAACTACTTCCCCCAAGAAATACTGTGTACGACCAAATGTAGGTGTTATCTTGCCAAAATCATCTTGTGAATTCTCAGGTACTGATCATGCACGTCACTGAGTACACTCTGAGACATTGTTTGAATCTGCATGTAAACATTACCTTATTAGTAGTTACAGGAGCATGAGGGTTGAAGCGTATCCCCCATTCTTAAAAGAAGAAAACAAAATTGACTTGGTGAATCATTTTATATCACATAGGTCTGGCAGTTTTACATTATTTTTACAAGGTTTGATATTTCGATCCTGTGGATGGATTTGGCAGAAGATCTTAGGTCCTTAAAGTATTCCATTTTTATATCGTAAAATTTTATCTGTTTTAGAAAGATCAAGATATTGGCATTCCCTGGGCTCCAATGCAACGAATTTGCTGTTCAGCCTGTTCTTTGCACTGTACATTCTGATTGTTTTCTCCTATAGGTGCTTTTGTTATAACCATGTGACTTCCTTTGTTAATGTAGTTACAATGCAAGCTCTCAAGACAGCTTTGCCTGATATAGAATGCAAAGATAAGTTTTTAATCCAAAGCACAGCTGTTTCTTCTGAGACAACTGACGCGGATATTACAGCTAGCATGGTAAGTTACGGTAGTTTTTGGTTGCTTGAGATTCTGCATGTACTGGTTTCTCATTGTTTATTATCACAGTTTGCGAAAGATGAGGGTAAATACGTTGAAGAGAAAAAGCTAAGAGTATTCTATATCAGCCCACCTGATTCGCCAATGCTGTCACCAATCAAGGTAGACTTGAAGCAAGGGCAGGGCCATGAAGCTTCAATGCTAAATGATCCAGTATTTAGTGGAGTGGAAACCCTCCCTCCTCACAAAATGGTTAGAGAAACTTTTCTTATTTGAAAATGTTGGATTCTCTCCCTCTCCCCTGCTCTCACTTTCAAAACATATTATCATCACTCAGCCTTATAGTGACTGTCTCCTCATATCTGTTGTTTGATCATGTCCATCACAAAGTATTCTGACTTGTTTTGGCAATATACACCAGGTTTCAAAGGATGGAAAGTTCAGAGCTGTAAACAGTGAGGAGTCAAAGCCATCAAAGGAAACTGAGGTGAAACCAGCAAAGCATGTGGAAATGAAAGTAAGAAAAGAAGAGGAATTGAAACCAGCAGAAGCTGTGGAATTGAAACCAGCGGAAGCTGTGGAATTGAAACCAACAAAATATGAGGCGTTGGAAGCAACAGAGGATGTGGAGTCAAAATCAACTAATGCTGTGGACATGGAACCAGCCAAAGATGTGGAGTTGAAATCAGCTAAGGTTGTGGAATTGGAACCAGCAAAAGATATGGAGTTGAATCATGCAAAGAATGTGGAAATGAAACCATCTGAGGCTTTGCTTTTGAAACAAGTAAAAGATGTAGAGGCAGATAAAGCACAGGTTGTGGAAGATTTGAAGTTGGTTAAAGATATTGAGGAGATGAAATCAAAGCTACTTGAACTTGAACTAAAGCTGAGCCAGGTTTGGTCATTTCTTAATTTTTCTGTTCCAAATTTTGGTGGTTCTCATTATTTTCAATTGCATGAGCATTTACTCTAGCAGTATTTGTCTACATTATATATGAAGAGTTTGACTGTATGTTTTTCTGATACACTTATATTCTTCTTCTATGGTTCCCCTTGCATTGATCCTATGCAAGATCTCTTGCCTACTAGGTGGTCGTACCGCTTGGTTTTAGATTGGGCTATCGAGATTGAGTTATTGGATCCCCACTTTATCAATTAGAGCAGTGAAAGTAAAAATGGGTCAATAAGGGCATATTCTCTTTTCAGTTTGGATGTTATGTGATAGTTGGCCTCCTATCTTCACGCAGTGTTTGAAAACCAATTGATAGTTGTTTCATAAACTATCTTCCTTTCAGAATAAGAAATAAAACCTTATTAATTTGAGAATTTTTTTTGGAATTCTATGTAGTCTTTCATAAGTTGTGTGTCACATTCATTGTGTTGTATACTTGTATTTCTCTTGGATGGGTGGGGGGTGGTGAACCACTAGGCAGATATAAATGATTGGTGGAGAAGCTTGCAGAGTCGTAATACTTTTTTGGACACAAGTTAGTCTGTTTCATGTCCTTAACTTTGATCAAAATCAAGAGTTAGCACATTAGATATATTTTTGGTGCAACTGGCTGCATCAATCTACTTTCTGTTTGACGAATGAATTGCCTCATTTATTTTAGAGACAGTAATTTAGTTCTGAGTTGTTTACTGGACCAAGAAAGAGTAGAAAGTTTGGTTCACATAGTTGCACCAATACATGATTAGTTTTCGTAATATGATATTAACCATGTTCCACTTTTCCTCAAGTTTTTTTATATTCTTTTCAGGCTGAAGTTACTATCTCAAAGCTAACAGAGCAGAGGAGTTTAAGCATCCAAGAGATAAAAGATTTGAAGGAGCAATTAGTAATTTCTCAAACCCTATCCTAAACTTTATGTTTTGCCCATTTATGATATTCTGCAAAAGTCTGTTTTGTATGTTTTTACTGGTGATTGAGTGTCCAACGCTTTAATATGTTCTCTGAATTTGTGGTCAGAGCGAACCTACTCTCTGATATGCTTACAAGTTAAAATTAGGGGAGTGACATTTTTTTTCAGAAACTTGCAGATCTTTAATACCTAATATAGGGCTTTGGTTTTCCCGGGCAAAAAAAATCTCCAAAATGTGCCTTTTAAATATTCTGGAACCCTGCATTGCATTACATTGGATTGCTTCACTCTTTGTTTATGATAGCCTCACTATAGTGATGTATTTTTCTATATCTCTCACATATGCACACATACAACCTGGTTAAGCAATAACTGATGACAGATCTGTCCTTTATTGCAGGGGTATTTGAGTAAAGGTGGTGTGCAACAAGTCGAGTTCCCTGTCATATTTGCTTGCACGGTGGCACTTTTCAGTATTCTCCTTGTTATAGCTATAGCTGTTAAAAGTTTAAGCATGAAGGTAGTATCATCAATTTGAACTTAGATGAATAGGTTTGAAAACCTCTTGCTCTTATAAGTGTATAGATGAGGTATAGAGAGGAGAGTAGCCAATATACTCACAGTTAAGTGCAGTAAATGTTCATAGGCCGAAAGCTAAGAACTAAGAAGCCATCTTTTGGTTGACTACATTTCTTGTTCCGGGATTGTCACTTGTTCATGAGAACCAATGATGCTGCTTAGATGCTATTCTGATGTTGGTTGGAAAAAATAGGATGACAGTCGAGGAAGATTGTTGTCATAGTTTTACAATGATTAATATGCAGACATGTTTTGGGTCTGGAGTGAGGACTATTTACATATATACTTGTTTCCTTTGTATGCAGACTAATCCGAACAGGTTTGGTTCTCAATTACAAGGACGTAATGTTCTAAAGATGGTAGTTTGTGCTTATGAGCTTTGTATTTTGGATTTGTGGTTTTGGGTCCAAATTTTAAGGGATGTGGTATTCACACTCCATTTTGTATTCTCAGTTACTCCCTTGTGTACCAAAAAGAGTGTGAATATCACCTCCCTTTTTTAATTGCAATAGCTGTTTGTCTTGATAAGCAGAGTTAAATCAACTTTTGTTTTTGTTATTGGTTCATACACCCACCAGGAACATAAAAAGGGTTCATGTTATCCCTCTTACCAATCTTGCCGCAAAAATATACCTTCTCTTACCAGTTGATGCAACTCGTGCTTAGCAAAAGTTCATAGCAACTATGCTATGCTCACAAGATCTTGGCAAATGCTGAAAGAGTTACGACTAAAAGCACCATAAAATAAAAAGGGCAAGATGAACTTGTAATTTTGTGTTATCGCAAATTTGACATCTTATGTTGCTTCTACGTCAGAAATTATTGATATAGACCGACTGATCGAGTATGTGATTTCGGGACCATGCCATAGCCAACAGTTCAATACAAAATGAGTCCTAAATATGAATCATAAAAGTGAAATTATTACAAATTATACGCACCTAAATGTGGCCACTGATTTGGTAGTATGTAAAATATGCATTCCATCATACTTGGAGAGTTGGAGATATCTCAACCTCCTCCACCACATCAAAGTCAGTTTCTTACAAAATGGGGATCACCCGTTAGGTATGGTTAGCTTTCTCGAAGATACATGTATATACCTCATGAATGTGATCAAATGGCCAAACTCCTCTACCATTGTTTAAGGTACAATCTTATCAAAAAAAAAAAATAGTATAAGGTACAAAGTTCCTAGTAATTTATTCATCACAATGACAAATGTGAGGTTCAGATTGAAGTTTCTACCCAACTCATATTGTTGTCAAAAATATGAGTTGGGTACAAATAATAGTGTAACAAAATATGGTAAGCTAGCTAGCTCTATAAAACAGAAGGAATAAGATAACGACTACGAGAGTGCAAGTATACTAGCTTCACTTCAATAAGGATCATAGAGGTATACTTTCAATTACATTTTTCGAAATTTTTTGGGATCTTTAGCATTTTTTGGAAATTTCTTGGGATCTTTAGGATTTGCTCCTCTCAGTCTCTATGCCTATCAATTAAACAAGGATATATGACCTGATTTACCGGTGTCAATGGATGTTATATGCGAGTAGGTTTGAATTACCCAGCTCGACTCTGGACCAAAATTATAGCGAGACTGGACGAAAATTTTGGGTACGTACTTGTTCATCATCTTCGTCAGTCTCTCTTCGTCAACCTCGCATATAACATCCATTGACAATCAAGGTTGACGAAAATGATGAACAAGTACGTACCCACCTACTATTATACCAATTCAAGTTCAACTTGATCTTAAAATGAACGATATATTTTGATTTACAAACTATGATACACATGCTTGGATCCTTATGAGTTTTGAAGACAACAACAAGGTTCAATAATTAAAATTAGCTTGGCAAACTGGTATAATAAGAAAATTTTGTTTTGTGAGAATCATGCAACAACATTACAAAAACCACATGCGATATTTATATTCATCCATTTTCACCTCCAATTACGAAATATAACCAACTGCAGTTTTTTCACTTCCACAAGCAAAAAGAAGAGAGAAAAAATTAAGTTTGGAAACTGTGACATCTAATCAATATGTGGGAGAAAAGATTGTACGGGAAGATAAATGACTGTACAGGAAGATAAAAGAGTGTATGAGGAAAAAAACCAAATTTTAATTGAAAACCGCATGATTCACCCAACTTTTTCGGTTCGAATAACCAATCTGAAACATTTAGGTCAAAAAAGCAATGTACTGATCCCAACCGGGTTAAACCGGACTAGATCTGGTTTAGGCTCTTAAATCGATCTAAAAAACCGTACCACCTAATGTAAATTAAACAATCTCAAAAACCTTTTAAAAAAACTTTCTCAATCATTCGGTCATGAGCCCGTCAACCGTAGACTTCACGTCTACTTCCCCTGAGCCCCAAAACGGTTCGTTTTCGACTTTGGCTTCTGACTGTAACTCAGATGTGGACTCTACTCTTGAGCCACCAGTGAAGATATTCTTCTCTAACAAGGTTTCTGTGCATCCACGGATGGCGGCGACACTCCCTGAAGACTGCGTCGTGTTGCCCCTTAGTGATGAAAATTGGGTTGCTGTATCGCCCATGAAGTCAGAATGTAGAATGGATCACTGATAATGTGGTGGTTATATACTTATATGTATATTGTATACCGAAGATGGTTTCTCTTTTTAATGATTGGTTTAGTAGAATTAGTTCGAAAAAAAACATGCGGTCATGAACTTCTCAAAGAATGAACTTCAAAAAACCAACTTTGTTGAACATAGAAGACTTGAACTTCTCTAAATTTTAGTATTATAATATACTTATGTATTTGGTGATGAATTGTTTATTTAAGCTTTTTATTTGATAAACAATGTTATGGTCCTAGGGACTTCTATCGGTTTTAATGTTTTATGGTTAATTATGGTGATGGATTTTATAATATGTTGTACTTTGGTGAATTAAAACTTGATGTTGTGACTTTTATATTATTGGTTAATCCAGATGAAGCGCTGAGCTGAGGAACGCAGGAGAGATTGATTAAGCTTGAGGTCTGATTGAGTGTCCAAGTTTAGCCAAATGAGTCAACAACAAATTTGGCTTCAGGATGAATATGAGTGAAAGAGATGGAATCACTAGCCAAATGTTTATTATCATGCACGATAGTCTTAAGCCAAAGAATTTGGATTAAACCGTTGATACTGTTAATTAAGATTTTAGAATTGCCTTCCACTTGTAACAAAGAGAAACCATGCAACTTAGCTACACAATGTATGAAGTTGTTAACTTATTTGTCGCGGCCAAAATGAGAAAGTCGTCTGAATTATGAAAATAAAGCCACCAGCAGAATCACCGTTAGCACAAACTGAACTATCAAAATTTAATTTGAATTGTAAACCAGGCAATTAAAAGAAGAACTTCAATTAAAAACTTCATGTGCTAGACCATCTCCAAAAGAACCAATTTGATTAAATTATCTCCAAAAGAACCAATCGACTTGCAGAAGAACCAAAGGAACCAACCGACTTGCAAAAGAAGAAAAAAAACCAATCGGGAAAAGAACCAATGCAACGAAAAGAACTAATCGTGGTTGTCAATAATCAAGGTCGATGTATCAGTGGTCTGGATGCCGAGTCAACGCAACGAGAAGTGTGTCAGAAGTGCATATATGTGTGAATGGTGGAAAAGCGAGATTTTATAGACGGCAATGCCATAAGTCTCCTGTATCCATAGCCTGACATGATGGACAAGCACTTCGTCGGAGGGCACAACTAGAGGAATGTGGCAGTAGATATGGTATGTGTGCATGAAAGTTAAGTAAAACACTAAACAAAGATTGTAAAATACAAATGCTCAAATTCTTCAATTACTACGAATCAAGCACATGCACCTAATAAATTTGATGAAAATTATAATAGTAACAACCGACGGAACATGTATCAAGCAACAAAAAGTCAGAAACGGATCAAGACCGATTGAACATATCAAGCTTAGGCAACTCAGAAATGAGCTATTAATAGCTTAAGAACATGAATCGAGCTCATAAGTGACGGATTTATATCCTAAGCTCATGAATCAAGCTTAGAATTAAACTATTTATAGCCTAACTACCTAAGAACATGAATCAAACTACAATAATGTAAAAGTCACAACTAACGGGTATGTGAGAACCTCACTAATGGTGTTAGACGAAATGTTATAATTGGACCAAATTTAATCGATATACAAAACACAAGGACCAAAATTAGAACTTTCCACCATAGCTGCTCTCTACCAGTGTGGTGGGAGGTGATGAAATAGGCAAGGGTGATGATGCTTGAGTTTTGAAATGAGCAGTGCGAGAAATGGAACTCTGGATGAGTTTGGTTGTTCTTAGGTTGTGAGAGCTCGAGCGTGTATAAAAGACTCTCAGTGGGAGGTTGCCTGCCACTACAACTCCAATGATATCTGAAGGTCATAAAACAAAGGATAAGGAAGGGAGGATTTCGTTTTTGAAATTCTATCTGTTTTAGAGTATTCGTGGGTGGCTGGTCGGTTATATATGTGATTTCGTGAAGGTGGGAGCACACCTATTTATATTACTGGTTATATATGTGAGATGAGGTCTGAATTTTTGAAACATTTTTTTATTCTTCCACAATGGTTCAACGGGTAAGGCTATGGTGTGTTAATGCATGTCGTGCATCAACTATGTCCTAAAGTTGTAAAATGAGTCATCAGAGTAGTAATATTAGTTCTCAAAGCTGTAATATGAGTTCTTAAAGTTGTAAAATTTTAGTTATAACATTAGTCCTCATGTGTCCTAGCTTAAATTCTCAAAGTTGCATCAACTTTTCTTTTATCACTTTGAGGACTTAGTTATCACTTATATGATTCATTTTACCACTTTAACGACACATGATGACTAATGTTGTAATTAAGTTTTTATAACCTTAAAAACTCATATTACAACTTTGAAAACTAATATTATTACTTTGAGAACTCATTTTACAACTTTATGACAGAGTTGATGCATGACATGTATTAACTCATTGTATAATTTTTCTGGGTCAACTACGTATAGTTTCCATATATAAGTGACAGTCCCCTGATATATGGTTAAATTGATTCATGTCCATTATCGTTATTTGATTCATGTCCATCACAAGTACTCATGTCCATCGCAAATCAAGCATATGTAAAAACAAACGAAAGATGATCGAGGAGAAAAACACAGCCAATGATGTGCTATGAGGAGCTGAAAACAGTTGAAATGAAGTGGAGTTGATACCAACAACGTAACTAACGCAGTGTTTGAAGCAAATTTTACAAGAACACACCATGAAAATGAACATGATTCATCAACACACCAAGATCAAAAAACACACTATCATCACCAATCCAGTGATCATCCAGACGCTTAAGAAAACCTCACTATATATACATCACGAAACTGTAATCAATATGGAGGAGGAGGAGGTCCGCCGTGGTGGCCATGAGGTCCAGGCGGTCCGCCGTGAGGGCCATGAGGTCCAGGAGGCCCCCCAAATGCAGGTCCGCAGCAGCTCTCAAAGATGCAACAGCAAAATAGTAGATAGCAACTGCAATCGCAACAAAGTGAATAAACCTCACAACTTGACTACTTCCTTAATGAAACGTACAAAGGGACGCTAAAATGGCCTAGTTCTGTATTCATTTCTAGAGAGAGATTAGCTACTGAGTATGCAATTATATATTTACAGTTTCACTTACGTACCATGAAGATAAGAGCCTGCTTATGCCATTGCAACAGAAACAACAGCAACCGCACGGCCCTGGATGCCCCGGATGTCCTCCCGGCGGAGGTCCCCAACCCGGCATAATGATACCTCGATCTCTAGAAATAGAATTGCCTGACCTAGCAGCTAGAAGTGCGATTGAGCTATATATGCAGATCGACGACAACGAACCAAAAACTATAAGGTTGTATATATATGAATATAAATTATGTGGAGTTCCAGAAGAATAAGTGGTCTTTGAAAACCTTATGAAGAAGGGAGCAAATTAATGGCGGACAGAGTGTGTTACTGGAATATTGTCCTGGAGTTTCTTAATTTGACTGGTAAGTAGAGGGCGTATCATCCATGGTTTAGGATAAGGGTTCTATGGAACTCATCTACTCTTCTTTCAACCTACTCAGCTAAATACCAACACCTGTGTATCACCCATATTACAGAGGACAATTTTGGATTATAGCATGAGAGTGATGGAAAATGAGAAATTGAATTAGGGATAACGGTGACATTAATCTTTATTGTGTCATTATCATTTACCAAATGTCCCAAAATGAATCGAACAAATTAACTTGAAGTGCAAGTTAAGGTTTTTCTTCTTTGTCGAGGCATATGTCTTGGACCGTGATGAAAGCCCTACCTAAGAATTTCTCATATAACTATGTCGTCGTTGATCGCACTCGATATACGTCTCTGTTTGTATTAGTCATAGTTGTTCTCTGTAGGTATCTAATAGTTGAGTGCTAACTAATTATAATCTAAATGTACGTGGTGATCATATATATATATGTATGTATGTATATTTCGTTGGTAATTGAACATATATAATACGTAGGTGTTGTAATCGGCTAAATGCACACGGCCTTGAGGAAACAAATTTTGATATAGATGGAAATTAAAATATATGGAACGTACACACGAATTTGGCCAGACTCATCGGAGTTGAAAGTTTGCTAGCTAAAAACTGCAGCAAAATGCCAATGCCTCACTTGCTAGCCACTTAACTTATTACATCATTCATGCATGAATTTAATTGTACACGTACACCAGCAGATGAGCTGATGATCAGAAGCGCCCACCACCACCGTGACCACCACCGCCACCACCACCGTGACCACCACCGCCACCACCTCCACCACCGTGAGGACCACCCCGACCGCCACCAAAGCAATTCTCCAGTAGACAGCAGCAGCACAGGACATAAGCACTGCATACATAACAAATGAACCTAATTAGTTTAATCACCTCAAAAAGTTATTTAAGCTAGCTAGCATACAACAATTCGATGTATATTACATATAACAAGCTATTCGATGCTGTACCAATCTATGAAAACTCACCAAGATGATACAACGCGGCCTATACCGCCACAGAGGGCGCCTATGCAGCCGAAAGGTCCAAAACCCCCACCGCCACCACCGCCATGGCCGCCAGGTCCACCAAATCCGCCACCGCCGTGTGGACCACCTCCACCTCCACCTCCGTGAGGTCCAAAACCCCCACCTCCACCTCCACCGCCACCGCCACCACCATGAGGTCCGTGTGGAGGCATCTTTTTAACCTGATCTAGCTAGCTTTCTGAGTTTTGATCTTAGGAAATGATGAAACTGTAATGTAAGTGTCTAATATTGGAACTGAGAATGATACCCTCTGGACATTTATAGGATTCTTGTAAGGGAGACAATGAGAGAGAGAAGCTAAGCTTCGTGGCTAAGCATTGGTTTCCTGAAGCGCGCTTGTTGACGTATAGGACATACTCACATAGCTCGCTGTAAGTTCGATATCAGATCAAGTCGGCTCATCTACTTTTCTTCAGAGAACAGATATTTTAAACCTAACAGTCCAACTTACTTCTATACGTTGAAGTTGTTCCTTCACTTATTCCGTGGCATCTTGCTGAAGTGTTCCGGTGTTATACTACTTATAATCCATTATGATATAGGTGATGAATCATCGGTACATCTTCCGGCCGACTATCTTTGTTTATGTTATATCTACTCTGGCAGGCAGGCAGGAAGTTCAGAATTCTACAATGTTCTTATAAACTTTGAGTTCAGATGCCACCTAGCTACGACCATCAGTACGTTGCATGTGTAGTTGCAAATTTCCAAATGTTTTCCGATCCCCAAGAATTTGAAAGACTTCGTTTAAGCAAATTGTACGTGTTGGAACACTGCTGGGAAGAAGTACGTCAAATATCTCTCTGATTTAAGCAAAATAGATAAGTGATATATACATACAAATTCTACAAAACTCATTTGGTTTTAGACTTAATTTGTTGACAATTGGTGGGTGAATCGAAAGTGATGGGATCAGATTCATGCATGAATGGATAATCATCTTATTAAGATAATTTTCTTATGTGTTTCGATCTGTGTATTCAAATGTGGATGATGTAGTTTGGTTTGCTTAACTCTTAAGATGAGTACGTACGTAGAGATGATCGAACTGATGGTGATGCATTATAGAATCAGTTAACTATGATCGTTTGTGTGTACAAGTCGGAATTTGGAGAAGAAGAAAAAACATGAGGTAGACTTGTAGTCGATGCAATTAGCAGTCATAGAATAATGATGATGATCAAGAACACAGATGAAATCAGATCGATTAACCATACAAGTTCAATCTGCTAATCAATTAATAATACAACTGCCCTTGCAAATATGAGGCAATAGTTAGCAGCATGCATTTGAACCCTAAAACCACAACTCCAGATACCAACTCGATCATAAGCTCTCATACGTACTAGCTAATTAACTAGCTCCTTTACCTCAATCATACCCTCGTAAGTCTGTTTTTTTTTTTTTTGATAAGATCATGCCCTCGTAAGTCGATCGTAACTGAGAACCAAATAGAATATCACCCTGTTCAAATTAATCAGTGAGCACAAAGGAAACAAGTATATGTGTTTGTACGTAGCAGTTCTCGCTCCAGAACCAGAACATGCATGTCGATCTGCGTACTAATCGATCATTGTAAAACTACGTACGTACCATATCAATCTTCCTTAACTACTCTCAATCTAGCTAGCTATGTATTTTGTTTCAATCATATAACCAGCATCATCATTAGCATGTATGCAACATCAAGAAATTGGTTCATCGATCAGCTCACCGCCCTGGATATTGTCATGATGAACAAAATGACAATCCTCCAGAAAAGATTTGTGATGGCTTGTGTGTGTGTATATATATACAGTCATTCTTAGCTGCGGACGTCCGCACCAATGGTTTTGGTGCAGATTTTCATTTTTGCACCATTTTTCGATCGAATTTCCTCATCTCCACCGTCTAGTATCTAGATAATATTGTGTAGATCATCTCTGCAAAATTTCAGTCAATTTGGTAATCGTTAAGGCCCTCAAAATGACGTCTTTCTGTTACAAACATGAACGGTTCATGATTGACAGAATTCAGTCCGTCTATTGGTTTTTTGAGTTTGAGGGCCTTAACGATTACCAAATTGGCTGAAATTTTGCAGAGATGATCTATACAATATTATCTAGATAGTAGACGGTGGAGATGAGGAAATTCGATCGAAAAGTGGTGCAAAAATGAAAATCCGCACCAAAACCATTGGTGCGGACGTCCGCAGCTGAGAAAAATCATATATATATATATATATATATATATATATATAATAACAGTCACTGTACTTATCTGAAGTGTACGTATTATCTAGACGTACTCTAGCTAGATTGTCCCCTCCTAATTACCTCGATCATCTATACAATACATAATATCTACAAGTGTAAGAGGTTTCCATACCCTATTTCTGTACGTAACTTCAGAGCCTCAGAGGTACGATGCTACGTGCCTTCATCATCATCACCTTCATGCACAAACATCTAACAGCTGTAGCTGTAGCAAGCAAGAAGAAGACGTACGTACTGATCACTGCCACCGTACGTACAACCAAATAAGCGGTCGCGCCTATCTTGTAGTGAAGTTTCGATGCCTCTGTCGACGTCGCAGGCTCGCCGGATCTAAATGTTGGCTAGGTAAGCGTCATGTGATGAGATCGATAGAGCGCAGTAACGGAGGCTGGTGATGGAAGAGCTTGTAAGTTTTAACCCCTTGAGGTTTATATGCTTCTCCAAGCTAGTACACCTTAAGCTTCTTATAGTGACGTACATTATATATAAAGGGAACATATGCATGTTTCTTGTTGTGAAGTTTCGTGTTTGAGATCTGTTTTCATTAGGGAAAATTAGCTGTTGATTAATGGCTTTAAATGGTACACATCCAAATCATCAGCTCGTCAATTGTTTTCATATGTCTTAGTAATATTCTAGTCGATCCTCTTTGCCCTCCCACGAGACTTTTCAGAGATTGTTGGCTTCTTGTCCATTACTTCAGAAAATGATATGCCTAGAGATGAATAACAACACGTGCAAGTACGTTGGTGAACATTTCAAAACTATTATCAAGTTTGCATAGGAAAACAATGAAATGATCGATCTAGCAATACTCTTTATTTTATGAAATTAATACATTCCTTTCGACAATTATAGTTATTCTAAAGTGGTGGACAATTAAGTTTCAATATATCAAAACCTGCTGATCGTAATTCTAAGGACGTTACATATCTCTGCAACACAGTGTTTATCACCATAACAAAAAATTAGATAAGCTTTCTTATTATCGTCACACCTGACCATACCAGACTTATAACGTACGTTGTTACATATCTCCAACAAAGTCTTCATCATCATGACCAAAATCCGATAAGGATTCTGCTTTTCGCGTTATCGCCACGCCTAACCGTAACAAACTTATAACGAAAACTGAAGTGGATCATGTTTATCTACCAAATTCAAGTCTTAACATAAGAAAAATTGTCAACAACTTTCTACATACATGATATTTTTATTTTTAGGGAAATTTTTTATATGATTATAACATTATTAAGTTCCCAATAAAAGTTTAGATGATATTTTGGAGCTACATTCACATAATCACATGATCCCCGCCATAATGCAGTGCCCTTCATGATACGTTATTTTCAAAAAGTTGGCTAATCATCATGGAAATATATAAATGAGATTCACACACACCCTACCAAGATCTAGATCCACACCCACATAACAAGTGGAATCCAGGAATTGGAACCCCCTCATATACCAAATATCATTAGCAAAACCATATATAGGATTAGGCGCGATTTTATAGTTTTGGAAGGAAAACATGGTTTGTGGTTTTGTAGCGTCGAAGCGTCAACGTCAAACAAGTTAAGATTCATGTGTATGCTTTGGATTTAAACAAAGCCAGTCCACCCAGGTGTGCTACTCTCACTGGCAATTGTCTTCACTTGTCACCAATGTCACGTAATTATATTAATTTCTGTGGGAAATTTCGAACAAAATTCGAAATTGAACTCTTACAAGTCTGTCATTGCTTACATAAGGAATGATTATTGCTTTGATCAGGCACAAGTAGCGGCGTTATTCATGTCAGACAGAAAATTAGTGATGTGTTTAAGGCTCACTTTTTTTTATCATGCATCAACCGGTAACTACACGACTTGTAACTTGACTTAAAACCTTCTCTTACACTAACATCGTAGGAGTCCACAAACTCAGAGTTTAGAATTCACATGAATAAGATATGGTGAACAATTTTATTTTATATGTTCAGCAGCTGAAAAATAAATTCGGCGATATAATCGTGCGCATCATTTTATTAGCTCAACGTTTTACATAAACAAAAGATTATATAGAAAAGTTTACAAATTTAACAAATTAGAAAAGAATAGAAAAGTAATACATGCCAAATTAGATGGTGTTTTATTTTAAGATCTGATCTCCTATTAAATTCCAATGATATGATCATTTTCTCTCATTTACTTAATTTTATTTATTATTTTCTTTATTTTGTGGAGAGGGATTTAAAAAATAAAAAATAAATAAAAATCCAAATAGCGACACGAGTGGATGTGTTTGGTCCTTTTGGATGCCTTTCAGCTTCCTCAACCGACAATCCACTACTTCACCATAAACAACTCCTCACACTCCAGCACCACTTCCCCACCGTCCGATCCACCCCCGTCCCTTCCAGTCACTCAAACCAACGCTTCAGATCTGAAACTCTCCTTTTTTAGTCTACTCTCGGCCGCACTAGATCAAACATAACGTCCTGCTCTGTCTCGTCTGGGGACCTCTCTCCCCTGTTTTTAACTTTCAATCAATCACACGCCTCTCTCTAATTTCTTCACCTTTTTCCATTTTGGTCTCTCTCTCTTTTTTCTGTTCCAGAGGTTTCCACAATCCCCATTTTCTTCTGACCCAAAACGAAGCAACAGTCTCAGCTTTCTTTATATTTCTGAAAAGCAGAAATTTTGAGTTCCAGCTGATCTTCTCTGTTGGAACTCTATTTCTGCCTGAAAACCCAGAATCACGAGCTTGAGTCTGACATTGTAGCAGAATCACAAGACCCAATTTGATATTCAGCTGGAATTTTCAGAACAGGGCTCCTTCTCTGCTTTCTATTTGTGCTGCTATGCATGTTCTCCGAACCTTTCTGGTAAGCTTTTCTCATTACATTAACAAAATGGTCACATGTATATATAGATATGTATCTATACACACACACACACACATATATACACACACACACACACACACACACACACACATATATATATATATATATATACATGTGTGATGTTTGGTTGCCAAGAAAACAGAGGAAAATGAAAATGAAGGAAAGTTTTGTTCTTTGCTGTTTGACATTGTAGGGACAGATTTTATGGTAAAGAAAACAATGCATTGTTGTATATACTTGTATTAGCTATTTAAAGTTTGGGTTTGGTGTATTGAACTTGGAGCAATTCAGGGTTTTGTAGACGAAGGTGAGAATATAGAAAAGATTGGATTTTTGGCTTGCTGTTGTGGATAACATTTGGGTTGTTTTATTTCGATGCAGAGCTCATAGGGTTTATGGAAATCTGAGTTTATTGAGATGGACAGTTCGGAGACATAGGTTTGGTGAATACAAGGATCGTTTTCGTTTGAAGAATCTGTGATTCAGTTGTTGCATATTGGTTGTGTTAAAGACACGGATACAATGATGATTCCATTGAGCATGGTGATGTCCAAATTACCCAAATTGCAAGTTCTATCTGCTTCTGATCACTCATCTGTGGTCTCTTTGAACCTTTTCGTGGCGCTCCTTTGTGCTTGCATTGTGATTGGGCATCTTCTTGAGGAGAATCGGTGGGTGAATGAATCAATCACTGCCCTTTTGATCGTAAGTACTTCCTTTGGCTAGTGATACTGTTGTAATTTGTAAATGAACATCAGGAAAGGGAATTGTGAAGTATATGCTAGTTTTTGCAGATTTTGATTTGTGTTTCTTTGTTTTTTTGGTAGGGGGTGTCTACTGGAGTAGTTATTCTTCTGATCAGTGGAGGAAAAAGTTCGCATCTTTTAGTATTCAGTGAAGATCTGTTCTTTATATACCTTCTACCACCTATTATCTTTAATGCCGGGTGAGTTTTCGGTCCCTTTTAGTTGTTTACCAAGTGCATCTGATAATGTAATGGTCATTGGTTTGTGCAACAGATACATACATGATTTGTTGTTTTGGTTGCTTCAATCTGAGCTGTGGTTCAGTGCTAATTTGGCATTCTTTGGCAGAAAAAAAAAGAAAAAAAAAGAAGAAGAAGAACAATTAATTCAACTGGCTTGCCTTTACAAACTAAGAGAGAGAGAACTTATCTGAGATTCTATAAATATGTATAAAACTATAAATATGTGCTCATACACTCCATCCATACAGGTGTACCGAGATTCTAGTATCATACTGCCATAGACTTATTCATGCAACTTATAATCAATCAACTGGAGATTGCACAATTTTCAGTCTATATTTACTTATTTCAAGGCTTACGCACCTTCCACAACTATTTTGAATTTGGCTATTCTTATGAGCAGCTTAAAACAAATTATTTTATCTCACAATCAGAATACCAACTTTCTTTGTAGCAGGGAATTATCCATTTGTCATTCATCCTGGTTATGCCTACGTCATTAGGTTTTAGTATTTCTTCTCTGGCCTTACCATTTATGCCTTCTTATTTGCTATTTGTACCAGGTTTCAGGTGAAAAAGAAGCAGTTTTTCGTAAATTTCATTACTATTGTAATGTTTGGTGCTATTGGTACATTAGTATCCTGCAGCATCATAGCATTTGGTACGTCTCACAACTCTCTAACTGAGGTTTACATGATGTGAAGTACATATCAGTAGCATATTTGACTTATGAGTCAAAGTTGTACAAGAGTGATATAATTATGTGAATAGTCAGCTTACTGGCCTTTCCTCGATTCAGGTGCTACACAAATCTTTAAGAAATTGGATATTGGTTCGCTCGACATAGGGGATTATCTTGGTATATTCACTTTCTTTATTTTCTACTGTATTCAAATTCTGTTTCTGTTTTCACTATTTTAACTCCTAATTCGCAGCTATTGGTGCAATATTTGCTGCAACGGATTCCGTGTGCACGTTGCAGGTATAGCACTTATGAATTTACATCTGAGCTTTCAACCTTGTAAAAGTAACCAAGATTCCATACTAATTAAATATGTTTATCCAATGGTCCAGGTGCTCAATCAGGATGAGACACCTTTACTGTACAGTCTTGTATTCGGCGAGGGAGTTGTTAACGATGCTACATCTGTGGTGCTTTTCAATGCTATCCAGAGCTTTGATCTGACGCACATTGATCCCAGAATCGCCTTGCAGTTTATGGGCAACTTTTTGTATTTGTTTTTTTCAAGCACCATGCTAGGAGTGATTGTAAGCCCCTCTCTGTATTACATAGACAAGTGTAAAAATGTTGTGATTTTCCTCATATAACTTAGTTGTTTTGCAGACAGGGCTGCTAAGTGCTTTCATCATCAAAAAGCTTTATTTTGCAAGGTATATTGTTTGGATTTACATGTTATGCCAAAATAAGTTCCATTTAATATCATAGCTATCTTTAATTTCTATGTTGAAAGTTGGTTATGAAAATAGATTTTTTTACCTGACAACTTTATTTCCGACATATTTAGGCACTCTACAGATCGTGAGGTTGCTCTTATGATGCTCATGGCATACCTTTCATATATACTGGCTGAAGTAAGGTTTCCGTCGACCCTGGGACTTTTACAAAAGACTCAGGGTGTTTCTTCACCCTCCAGTTTCAATATTGTCAATAGATCTGATTGCTTTAGGCATACTACTAACATCATGATGGTATATTTGATGTGTATTGCAGCTATTCTATTTGAGTGGCATTCTCACTGTATTCTTTTGTGGGATTGTGATGTCCCATTACACCTGGCACAATGTGACAGAGAGTTCAAGAGTCACGACCAAGTATGACTTCCTAGTTTCTAATGATTACTTCTAAGCCATTTCAACAATAATCATATATTTAATAATTCAAAAGGTCATTAACTAATTGTTTAGTTTCTTTTGACATATTGTTAGGCATGCTTTTGCAACCTTGTCATTTGTTTGCGAGATTTTTATCTTCCTCTATGTTGGTATGGATGCCTTGGACATTGAAAAGTGGAGATTCGTAAGTGACAGGTAGGCCCTTTTACATTTACGAAGAATACTTTGAACCTTTTGTCTTTGCATTTGTAATATTATCCGAATATTATTGACATACGTTGAACTGAGCTGTTATAGAGTAATTGTCTACTGCTTTCACAGATGACGCTTCTTCTAGTTTTATCATTTTATTGGACTGATGTTTTACATATGGTGCTTAATTTTGTATGTGCAGTCCTGGAACATCAGTGGCAGTGAGTTCAATACTGCTAAGTCTTGTTATGCTTGGAAGAGCAGCTTTTGTGTTTCCCTTGTCCTTTTTGTCAAACTTATCGAAGAAAAATGAAAGGGAGAAAATTAGCCTCCAGCAGCAAGTACGCAATTTGTTTTTTCAATGACTATTTTCTTCTTTTTCTTTTCTTCTGCTATGGTGAATTGACGAATTTTGCATTTTCTTCTTATTGTAGGTGATAATATGGTGGGCTGGTCTTATGAGAGGTGCTGTATCTATAGCACTTGCTTATAATCAGGCAAGTTGTGGAAACTGTTTCTTTTGGTCTTCTGTGTTTTCTAGTGAACTTTATTTCAAAATTCAAATACGAGCTGTATGTGAGGGAAAGCTGGATTAAGGAAAGGGAGATGTCGCTCATATCTTATCTAATAGATTTTTTTTCATTTGGATGCAGTTTACAAGGTCTGGTCACACTCAATTGCGAGCAAATGCAATCATGATCACCAGCACAATAAGTGTTGTTCTTGTCAGCACAGTGGTAAGACACCTCCTCCATATGTTCTGTATTTTGACATTGATATGGACTCTCAAACTGTTCTTTCTGATAAACTCAGACACGTTGTTTCAACAAAATTTCTTTTTTCTTTTTCCCCTTGTTGTGGGATTACTTTGGCACTTGCGCTGCTAAGGTGTGTTTTCTGGACAGCAGTCTAGGTTTGCATCAAAAAGCAAGTAGAAGACACAACTGATATAGCTGTTTAATCATGATTAATTTTTTGGTCTACCAAAGGCTTACTAGTCTTTTCAGCTCTTCTTTAGTCAAAAATGGTTTCCACCTGCTAATAGCTTCTACAACAGTTTCATAATGCTGCCGTTCCACGAAGTACAAGTTCAGTTTTTTTTGGATCTTATGGTGACTCATATTTCTCTATTGTGTTCAGGTGTTTGGTTTGATGACGAAACCTCTAATTAGATTTTTGCTGCCTCAAAAACAAACAACCAGCACAACCAGCATTGTGTCAGACCCACCCTCTCCAAAGTCTGTCATTGTTCCGCTTCTTGGGCAGGATTCTGAAGCTGAACTGAGCGGTCATGAGGTGCGTCGTCCAGCCAGTATACGTGATCTTCTGACGACTCCAACACACACTGTACATCGCTACTGGCGTAAGTTTGATAATGCTTTCATGCGTCCGGTATTTGGTGGTCGGGGTTTTGTTCCCTTTGTTCCTGGCTCGCCAACTGAACGGCACAACACTCAATTCCAATGAGCCGAGCAAAAAGTTAGTAAGTTATGTATAATATCTAGAAATGCAAAACTTCAATTCAGCATGTGATTATTCTGAGCTTTTGGGTTATATAAGCTGTGCATATCCGGATAGTTAAATTGAAAAGGATTTGACATTATAGTTCTCGGTGAACATGAGATCTGAGAGTTCAATGTAGTTAGAGGACCATCAGTGTATTGAATTTAGAATTTATAAGGCTCCATAATTAAGTCAAGTTGAAAAGGGCATCATTCTTCAGTCTTTACAGTGGTTTTGTTATCTTCTACTAAACAAAACTGAGAACAGCTTTAGAATTCGCTACTACTGTACTACATGCACTTGTTTACATAAGCAACACTAGCCAGCTACATGATTTATGCTAGTACCATAGCAAGTATATGCCATTTAAGTAAGTATAGCGTTAGTAGCCACCAAGCCAAGGTGGATATGTCGGTAAAAGAGAATCATAATACAGTGAGTGCATGCAAATTATGTTGTCAAACTAGAGTAACACAGTGGCTACCAAGCACAAGTAGGTTGCATGAATTTGAGGATGGGTAAATATACCAGTAGCTTGTAGCTAATTCATTCGGATGGCATGGATCAGCACTCATCAGTTTCTTCACAAACTAGTTAAGCATTTCCTTATATTTTATACCAGTTGGTTTTCATTTCTCTACATCTTTTACATTCCTCTTACAATCGAAAATGTCTTTTGCATCTTTTATCCTTGCCGGCATCATCATGATGTTCGCCACCGGTGGTACTCCACCTCCGACGGCCCAAGCTCAGAGTTTTACTATACACACGAGATTGACCAACACTAGTGGTTTCAGACACAAACTTGGTCAAAAGTTAACTCGACCCCTTCATCTTGATCAAGGCATAGTCTTCCCTCCTATGCCATCCGGCTTGGTCTACGTAAGTGCCCGCTTCGGGACTCCTCCACTCACCATCAACCTTGCCTTGGACACCCTCTTTCCATTCACTTGGGTTCAGACAGTCGGTTGCCGTCGATACTGCTTCAACCTTTCATATCCATTTTCCAACTTCGACCCCAGAAAATCCACCACATTCCAACTTCTCCCTCCAAACAACACCACCATCTGCTCACCACCCATCGCTCATCCATCGCGTTCTGGTTCCTTGTGTGTTTACGACGCTGGTTATAGCGGTGGCATATTTGGAATCGACGAGTTCCAGTTGTTGTCGCCCTTCCCCTCCTCCTCTTCAACTAACCGAATTGCATTCGGCTGTGACCTCCAGTCCCAGGTGGACTTCAATGGAGGGTGGGATTTCAACCCTATAGGAGGGATGATAGGGTTAGGAAAAGGGCACCCCTCCAGCATTGTAAGCCAACTAGGCTCTGACCGTTACTCTTACTGCCTTCCAGGCTTTGCACAGTCACAGTCCGGCCAGCCAACACTCAACTTCGGCTCTGACGCCATTATTGATGCTAGTGCAACAAATGTACAAACAACTCCACTAATCTCATCCACACTCTCCTCCGCCCCCGAGAAGTTCTACAATTACCTCAACATGACTGCTGTAACCGTTAACGGAGATGTTGTGTACATGATGCCGGAAAACAGCTCAGCAAACCTTGTCCTCTTGGACTCCGGATCACCAGACTCCTGGTTGATTGAGGACGCCATTTTCAGTCTACAAGACAGCGTTGTTAAATACTTTGCACAGTCTTACGGTTGGAAACATCCGAAGATAGAATCTGAATCTGCTAGGGGGTACCCTTGTTGCTACGATCTACCGTCTGATCTGGCTAGCGTAGTTTTCCCAAAAGTTGCAATACAGTTCCTGGGTGGAGCTAGCCTAGAGTTGCACAATGCTTTTGAGATCTTCGCAGCTGAGCATGAGTTTTGCATGGTGATAAGGGAAGGTGCTCCAAACGTTATAGGTGTTTACCAGCAGCTGGGTTATAGATTCTTGTTTGATCAAGCTCAGTCCGAGCTCTCTTTTGCTCCAAACATGTGTTAAATTTTCAGGATATAGCTACCTAGCAAGGTTATACAAGCTATGTGACCATGAGATATCAGAGTTCGATCAATTAAGGGCCTCTTTCATATAGTTTTGCACGAAAAAACGATGTGAAACAATCTAATAATTGACACTCATATTTTTGTCTCTTTATTTTGGGGTAATGATTTATGGAAAAAAAAAATGAAAATAAATAAACGACTGATTGAAACTTGAAAGGGTTATAGCGACGTCGTTTACTCTAGGCCCACAACTGAAGAAGGCGAGAAGAAAAGGTTAGGAAAAGACTAAAAGTAAAGAAGACGCGGAGTCTACTCATCTTCCATTATATTCAACTTTGTTTGTTTGACCAGATTCTGCGACTAGCTTTCATTTCCTCTTCCACTTTCCTAAACCTTGATATTTGATCTTGGTGTTTTCCGATGGCTTTGAGCACCCAAAGAGCCTCCTCGTCATCTCATGCTTTGGCTGAGCCACCTCCCCGTTGGAAGTTCGACGTTTTCTTGAGTTTCAGAGGTGAAGACACCCGCCGGGGTTTCATCTCCCATTTACACAACAAACTGCAGTTCTCCCAATTATTCAAGACCTTCATCGACGATCGAGAGCTTGAAATAGGATCTGAGATCTCCCCGGAGCTATTAAGCGCTATCGAACATTCTTATCTCGCCGTTGTTGTTATCTCACCCAACTATGCTTCTTCCACCTGGTGCTTGGATGAGCTTGCCAAGATCATCGAGTCTATGAACCCCCGAGACAAGAGAGTTCTGCCGGTTTTCCTTAATGTGGATCCGTCCGACGTTCGACATCAAAGGAAGAGCTTTGCTGAAGCCTTCGCTGAGCATGAAGTGAAGTTCAGTGACGACCCCAAGAAGGTGGAGAGGTGGAGACATGCTTTGAGAAAAGTGGCCAATCTATCTGGATGGGATGCAAAGAATTATAAGTAAGCTTTACAACAAAACTTCAACACATGTTTGTTGTCTTTTCAGTTTTGATTTGTCATAGCAAATTAGCAATGTTCTGCTACACACATATACATATACACTAATTATTAGCTTGATGATTGTCTATTTTTTCTGTTAGATGTGAACGTGAGCTTACAGATGTCATTGTGAAGAGTGTGTGGGAGAAATTACGTCCTACGATCACATTGTCTAATTCCGAAGAAAAGTTAGTCGGAATGGATTTTAGACTTGGGCAAATGGGTTTGCTTTTAGCTCTTGAGGAAAAGGATGTTCGATTTATAGGTATATGGGGTATGGGTGGAGTGGGTAAGACCACCCTTGCTAAGCTAGTGTACGAGAACATTTTCCATCATTTTGAAGTGGCTGAGTTTCTTGTTGATGTCAGGAAGTCTCACGGTCAACTAGTGAATCTTCAGAAACAGGTTCTTTTCCCAGTCTTGAAGGAAAATGTTTCGCAAGTTTGGGATGAGTACAAAGGAACTTTTTTCATTAGAAGATGCTTGTCTAATAAAAAGGTTCTTGTTGTTGTTGATGATGTTGATTGCTGTGACCTCCTAAAAAAGTTGGCCGGACATAAATCTTGGTTTGGTGAGGGGAGCAGAATCATTGTTACAACTAGAGATGAACGTGTGCTCATTGAGAATGACATAGAAATATCATTTAAGCTATCGGGGCTAAATGAATGTGAAGCTCTTGAGCTATTTTGTCAGAATGCCTTCAAAAAAGATCTGCCTGAGGAAGGATTTTCAGAGCTGTCCAAGTGTTTCATAGATTATGTGGAAGGGCTTCCCTTAGCTCTTAAAATCGTTGGAAGTTCTTTGTACAATAGAGATCTAGAGACATGGGAAAGTGCTTGGGACAGACTAAAGAAAGGCTCTGATGCAAAGATTTTTAATTCACTCAAAATAAGTTATGATGCACTAGATTACATGGAGAAAAACATTTTTCTGGATGTTGCATTCTTCTACAAGGGGATGAACAAGGGGCGAGTTATTGAATTGCTTAAGAGCTGTGACTTTAGTGGCCCTTACGGGATAGAAGTTCTTACTGAGAAATCTTTGATAACTATTGATGCGGTCGACAATGTTGGGATGCATGGTTTGATACAAGAAATGGCACAGGAAATTGTTCGACTAGAAACACAAGTGCCTGGTCTTCACAGCCGTTTGTTGCATCGTAATGACATCTTTCATGTATTCACTACTAATACGGTAAGAAGTTATATAGATAACCCAATTTACAAGTACATTTCGTTTAAGCATGATATATATATTAGACCCTGTGTGGAATTAACTTTTTCTTTATTCTGAATTAATATCCAGGGAACAGAAGCAATCAAAGGTGTCCGCTTGAACCTATCAGAATTAGAAGAGGCAGATTCAAACTGGAATTTTGAATGCTTCTCTAAGATGCTCAAACTTATGTTTCTTGAATTTGATAATTTAATAGTTAGTTCAGGCCCCAAATTCCTCCCAAATTCTTTGATAATACTCAGATGGAGTTGGTATCCTTCCAAGTCTCTTCCAGCATGTTTCAGACCAAATTTACTTGCTGAACTTGAAATGCAGAACAGCCAACTCGTTGAGCTTTGGGATGGAAGACTGGTAACAATGTTGATCATGTTTTCTACTTCAAAATAGAATCTTAAATTTTCCAAAGGTAATTATTTGTTCCATGCATTGTACAGGAATTGCCTAAATTGAAACGTATGGATCTTCGTGACTCCAAATATTTGAAGAAGACCCCAGATTTCACAGGTATGCCGGATCTTGAGGAGTTGATTCTTACAAGTTGTGAGGGTTTAGTCGAGGTCCATGCATCCATTGCAGTGCACAAAAAACTTAAGCGGTTGAAACTCTACGGATGCAAAAACGTTAAGAGCTTCCCAAGTAAGATTGAAATGGATTCCCTCGAGGTGCTCGACCTTTCCTACTGCTCAAAACTAAAGATTCCAGAATTTGGAAAAGGGATGGAAAAGCTTGAAGTGCTCCGTATGTCAGGATGCCCAAAACTGAAGAAAGTTGTAGGAAATAGGGGGGAGACAGAGTGTTTGAAACCGTCTATGAGAAGTAAGCTTGGCTCCTTATTCAGAAGAAAGAGTCTAGAGCCTTCGTTGCCATCTCTAAGGGCTTTACCGTCTTTGTGGTCGTTAGATCTAACTGATTGTCATCTTAGTCAAGGAGTGACACTCGATGATATTGGCTACTGCTTTCCGTCTCTAAGTCAGTTGTTTCTTGGTGGAAATGATTTTATTACTCTTCCCGCAAGCATTAAATGCCTTTCTAAGCTTCATTTCATTGATTTGAGGGGGTGCAAAAGGCTTCAACAATTACCGGATCTCCCATCGAATAGTAATTTAGCAGTTTATGCAGACGATTGTGATTCCTTAAAAAAGTTGTCAGAACCATCACAGCAGGGCACATTTTCCAATTTGGTGCGATTTTCTTTAAGAACTGGGAACTGCTTTGGATTGATTGACAATGAAGGCTTCACTAATGGAATATTTGGGATGCTAAGGAGATTGGCTGCTCAGGTATGTTACATCGATCACTCATATTTGTATGTCTTTTGTATCTTCTAAATCCTCATTGAACATGCATAATTGTTGCTTTGGTGTAGGGAATCTCTCCGGACTTTCTCTCAGGCAGCCGTAATTGTTCATTTGAAATTGTAAGTCCGGGAAGTAGAATCTCAGAGTGGTTTGATATTCGAAGCGAGGGAGGCTCATTGACTGTGGAGCTGCCTCCGGATCGGAAAAATTGTAAATCAGAGTGGATGGGCATTGTGTTTTGTCTTGTTTTTGCCGATCTGAAAGAACCTCACACTCTTGAGTATCCTTTGTTCGAAATTGAATGTCTATCGCCTTGCCTCAATCTGCGTCTAACAATTCTGAGGAATATGAAGGGAGATCATCTCTGGGTGTCTTTTATGCCTCGTGGTCTAATCCAGGAGACCACAAGCTGCTCTTTTACGGTCTCATTCGACGCGTATTGTTGGCGTCGTCGTCGTATTCCATGCCCGAATTGTGTGAAGAGGTGTGGAGCCCGATTGTTGTACGAGCAAGATTTGAAAAACTTACTCAATCGACCCACCGACATCATGAAACGGAGTCTTGAATTACGCGACTCAGAGGGAGGCAGAAGCAAGAGGAGAAGGTCCGAGTAAAATTGCAAGTGGTAGCTAGCTCTAACAATGAATCGTTCTTGTGGAGGTATGTTTTTGTCTGATGCAGGTTCCACCGACCCTGTCAAGCTGATTTATATTATGTTGCTAATCGTTCTTGGGTTTTCTACAGTATCAAGTTGCTTCAGTCCAAATTGGTCGAACAGCCGAACTACCCCCTTCTGCTTCTGATTCTCGTACAGCTGGGTGGTTATGAACTCTTTGGCAATGATGGGGTCCTTAAGGTCTTACAGCTCTTCTTTCTTTGAACATTTGAGAGTCTCACTAAAGTTGTAAATGAACATTCTTTTTTACCACATCAATGGAAATAGAGATTCAATCATCAAGTATGAGCTTTTGTGGTTAGAAGTTTAGAACAGAGAATCCATATTCTGAGCACGCTGGAAGTCTCAATGAAAATAACGAATTTGAAGATGAACGCTATTGTTTCTTTTGAAAGGGTTGAATGCAAAAGGGTTGCAACTAGATTAGCATAGAGTAATTTTGGCCTCCAAACTCCAAACCAATAAGTTTTGATGAGAAGATAACAAACATGCACTAATTCCATGCATGCAACCTGAAAGGAACATCAGAGGCCGGTCTAATGACATACACTTAAGCTACTGCAATATGATGTTAACAATCAGATCTAATCAATTGAGACTAACTGAACTTCCTGGGATACATTGACATAGAAAACATCATCCAGATGTTCGGCAAGTTGGTTTATTCGTATAATTTCATATTCAGGTGCACCAAACATTCAGTGGGTTGGCACCCTCATGAGCCTTACATGGAATTGTACTTTTCATACATTTTACAAATTCAGTATTTGAATTTCTTGTCCAGAACCAACATCTGCTTCATACCTGTGCTGCTGTGCATGCAGTTACAGAATCGAGTCAATCGACCTTTCCACGAGACAAACCATCAGCTTCAGTTTTCTTGCTTCTATCATCCATTTCCAGGTGAGTTGGATCACTTGAATCAAAAATGCTGGTGGGCAAAGAAGCAGGATCAAGCTCAAAGGATCCTGGGGGAACACCATGTCCTTCACAACCAGTCATTTTGAAAGAGGGAATCTGATGAGAAAATCTGTATAGCTCATGAGGTGGCACTTGAAACATGACAACCCCGTCCTACCCACCTTCTAGGTATATGCCATTCATAGCTCGCTAGCATCACTACTCTGTGTGCCACCCAATTCCTAGAGTTGCACAATGCTTTTGAGATCTTCGCAGCTGAGGATGAGTTTTGCATGGTCATAAGGGAAGGTGCTCCAAACGTTATAGGTGTTTACCAGCAGCTGGGTTATAGATTCTTGTTTGATCAAGCTCAGTCCGAGCTCTCTTTTACTCCAAACATGTGTTAAATTTTCAGGATATAGCTACCTAGCAAGGTTATACAAGCTATGTGACCATGAGATATCAGAGTTTGATCAATGTTTACAAACGTGCTAGAATGTGTTCAAGGCTGCTCGATGATCATTGTGTTACATGAGCTTTATTTTATTGGAGTAGAAAAAGGGCAAGATAGCATGTAAACCTTTTACAGGCGATGTTTGTTCTTCACAATTTAACCACTAAATTAACAGGTTGTTGTAATTCATATATATAGAGTCCGGATCTAGAGATGACCTCCTTAAACTCCTAAAGTGAGGATGTTTTTAGTTCTAGCATGTATTTTGACAATCAAAGTCACTCATTCCTTAGTTACTTACCCACATATGAATCCTACAAAAAATTAGCCAAACTGAAAAACGTTTAACCACTTGATTAACACAATATTCGTTTTATATATATAGTTGATTACTATGGGATAATCAATCAACATAGTGTAGAGAGCTAGGTAGTCCTGATCGACTTCAAAGTTCAAACCATATGATTTGAGTTATAGTAATTTCTAAGTTTGACTCCCCTCGTGTTGTATTTTCTTCATTTCCCGTTTTGGTTATTCTTCTTCTTCTTTTTTCTGTTAGAAATGTTGGTTTGTATGCACAAATTAAATCTGTTTTGGAGGAGTCAATTAAGGGCCTCTTTCATATAGTTTTGCACGAAAAAACGATGTGAAACAATCTAATAAATCTTTATTCCATTAATTGAATCCAAAAGGCAAAGAAGATCAACAACCCCGGACGTTAAAACCATAAATTAAATCTGTTTTAATTGAATCCATAAATTAATCATGAAATCAATCACCCAATTTCATTCATCATTTTTTTATAGAAGTCTATCAAATCCCGGACGTTATTAAAACCATGATCCAAGACAGAGGTCACATAATTTGCACTAGGAGAGGCTGGTGAAGAGGCCTTGAGAACAAGTTCATATAAGGTGCCTGAATTAAGTTGATATCTGCCCTCGACTACACTTTCAAAGACGAGGTTCGTTTTCGCTTCCTTGTTGTGTTGGGAGACCGCGAACTTTGCGTTTTCTACCACATTTGGGTCGGTAGTGCTGCTTATAGGCCTCCAGATGACCACAACCAATGAACATAGGACACGTGTCTATTTTAAAAAGTTTGGCTGCAATTTAAGAACATAACATGAGAGTTTTTGGTATTTGACATGTTTGTTTATAATTATTGTTGACACTTGTCCATCTCTCATTGGTGTTTATCACTCATAAATGACCATACCAGGTCAAGTTATTTCCAAGATTTTTTTAGGTTGGTTTGGTTGAGGTAGTACACATGAAGTTTCTAAAGATTTGAATAGTACAAAACTACAAATCACCAACAATGTTCATGACCAGAATCTTACAAACCAAATCTGTACTGATGATTAAACCACCCTTACGCAGAATTAGCGCACAATTACCTTTAGCCAACTTACAAAAATAGAGAATGATGAACTTGAAATCACTTGTATAATAGTTGACGATCACAACGTAAATAGTAGATAGGCGATAACTGATAACAACAAAGACCAAGCAGTCGACTAGACATCTCAGTGCCACCAACATCCCGGCGATGAAGTGATCGATCTACGGGTGTGGCGGTCCAGGTGGACCTCCGGGTCCTGGAGGCCCTCCGGGGCCGCCAAAGCAGTCCCCCAGCAACCAGCAGCAACACAAGAAACTCAAACTGCAAAAGAATCCGATCGACAGAAAACAGATCAGTCCACATACGTATGTTTGCTTCATATGATCATATCCTAAGTTCAGAAACTCTTTTTTAGAATGTATAGAAGCAAATACAAACAATCAACCAGTCAACTAGAGTCACAGATTACCAGACCATGAAGGAAAAGATTAAAGACTAATACGTACACTATGCTCCGTAAGTACTAGTTATATAAATCACGCAGCAAGGTTCTCATCATTGGCGAAAATGATCAATATAAATGAAGTTCAATATAATGAAAAGAAAAGAGTACTTCAAATTGATTCATTGGATTTTTCTTAATTTGTGACATATGAATCACATATTGTTTAAAAGAGATCAATTGCGTAGGCATTTGTTTTAGATTAAACAACATGCAATGTCATAGGATAGGTACATACATTGCATGCCTTCCCAATCTACCTGATCCAGTACATAATAGTGATTTAAACGACCAGAGGAAACTAATCACATCTCTTGAGCAGATGGAGATGAACTAGATTCAATCAAAACCTTCCACCAAAGGATAAAAAAAATTGATTCATATTTAAAATTCCAAAAACCAAAGTAGCTATAGTGAATATAGTTGCATACCAAGATCCTATAACATCACAGAAGCCACCAAAGAAACCAGGCGGACCACCAGGGACAGGGCCAGGGCCGCCCCATCCAGGCGGACCGCCAGGGCCAGGGCCACCCCAACCAGGTCCTCCATGTGGCCCTCCACCGCCTCCAGGTCCCATTGTCGTTACTAGCTTTCCACAAGCACCTTCTCCAAAGCCAGCAACCTCACCACAACTACAACCACTACACCAAACAAGACCAAAGGCTATATATGCCCTTGCTGTATGAATGTACTCGAAACTTATAGAAGTCTTAAGGAGAGAATTGTTTGGCCTAGAAGCAAAACTAACTAGTTTTCCACACCGGAGAACATATCCCTATATAGCTTTAACACTTTCACTTCTGTTTCTTTTTGAACTAGAACTTTCACTACTTACCCCCCAAGAACTAGAACTTTCACTACTTACCATTCCTTCTCCAGCTACAATTCAAAAGTGTACGTGAAAACTGGAAAGTGCGTGAAACAATGACTAAGACTGTTAGTTTCTTTATCGAAGGGATCAAGAAGGGAAGAAGGTGCTGATGATATTGATGCCTTGACGGTGCCAAACTGATGAGGGCCTGCCACCTATTTGCCATTGAGTACACGATGGCATTGGAAGGGTAGTTGTACTTGTAGAACCTACTGAAAATTTCTGATAGTGATATACTACGGCTGTAGAAGTTGTATATGATAGAATGAAGAAACTTCCATGCCAAGAATTTGCCACCAGTTTCTTACTTGACAAATTCGAGAAGTGACCTCCAGAAAAGCATGAAAAAAAAAAGAAAAAGGCTCGAATGGTACGATCTCTCCGTCACTCCAGAATGAAAGGGGCGATTCTTATATGTGAATGCCTCTTCTTACTTGTAACCAAATCACGATAACTTATAAAAGGTCTATTGATGATATGTAAATGCAAGTTTTGCTTGCATTTACAGCACTATTCTAGAGTAAAATGAAAGGAAAGGAGGGCGGTGCGAACAGTAAAATGAAACAGAAAGACCCAAAAACTGGATCCTTTGCATATCTGCCCTCAATTCATGACCATACAACAAGAGCAAAAAGCTTCGAGCTAAACCTACCAAGAAGAAAGAAACAGCTAGCTAGACAATCTTTTTCTTTCTCTCTTTTGATATGTTCTATACAAAAAAAACCCAGTTTCCATGGCAATACAAGCAGGATACAACATTGTCAAGGAACTTCTAAAAGATCAATCTTCTATGAGATGTAACGTCAGCGAGAACCGATGTAAAAGTACTGTAGAACTCTGGCCCAAAAAGGGATTTTTACCTCATCATATTCCTCAATAGTCAATACAGATTTCCTCCTTTTAGTTGATCTCATTTTTGTACAAGACATCACACATTTACATCATGATATTGCTGCCAGTCCAATAACCTCCCCCTCATCAACTCTGTTTTCCGCAACGTTGACTGTGTTGCGAGGCTTTGCTGAAATTAAGATTAAAGCACACTAGTAAGTTATAGTCAAAGGAAACAAAATGCATAACAAAATTGTCAGTCAAGTCAGAGGTGCTTACTTGTTACATTTGTTATAACATTTACGGTTTTCTGAGCAACAAGTGCTTTTAACTTGTTTCCAGTAGCTAATAAGAGCAGGCTTTTCATATATTGTTTTTGTTCTTTAGGACTAGCTGTCTTCGTCAAAGCTTCTTCAAAAGCAAGCAAATCATGCTGTTTGATGCAGGGAAGTGAGAGCAGAACCTGGATAACACAAGATGCAAGCATTAAATCTGGCAAGGTACCAATTAGAGTATAAACTACTTGTAACCCGAAAATTTGATTAGGTACAACAGATCTCAACTAACCTCCCTAGGAGCGGGATGTCTATCGCAGAGATATATGTATATGTCACGACAGTGACTAACCAAATCAGCACTGATGAAAGCGTTTGATTCAAGGGCTAAACCTTGGATAATTGCAGAAAAGAGATCCTTAGCAACAAACTGTTGGAGTTCCATACTATTTGTAAATATAGCTAGAACAACCAAAGCACCACAAAAGACGGAAACTTTTGGCATGGCTTCACCGTCGGTCCATTTAAAAGCTTCTAAACATATCTGCAGTGCGGGAAGGGCAAGACCTTGGTGCTTCAAAATGAAACTGCAAATAGAGCACCATTTTAAGACAAATAAGTTAATGAAAAGAAAGCAAAGCTCAGAATTTTCAACCAAAGAAACACTATCCAGAAACAATGTCAAACATACCCAACCATAGAGCTCGATGCAAAAGAATCTAAAGCTTTGAGTGAAGATAGATCGACTCGGCTGATTTGCCCAGAGTGCTCCAAGGATGGAAGCCCAGTATTTAGCTGTGGGGAAGCAATGAGAGAGAGGAGTGAACAAATCTCTCGAGTAAGATCTCTAAGTAGCTTTTCTTCCATTACTTCCACTTTTGAGTCAGTCCCGGCAAGCATGGCTTGGGCATCCGGAACCTTTGCTCTACCTTCTAGTAGAAGACTGGACCAGGAGCAACTAAGAGCCTGATTGGAGTGTAGAAGTAAGGGGTGTAGGAGCTTTTCCAGCCATACCTCCCACAAATCGACAGGACAATTTTTAACCAAAGGAATCAAAACCGAATGAACAAGTAGTCTTAAATGCCTGAATTCCATTGACTGTATATTCTCTACCAAAGCTAGAGCAACAGAATGACTGTCCAAACATTTGTAGAATGAGTCACCGACAGTGGTTGCCAGGCCCAATACATTGTACCTAAAGTTACAAATGTTAGCACTAAACAAGATAAACCTCAGATGGATGATTAATCAACATCTAGAAACATTCTCAAAGGATTTCTAAGCTCATGTAGAAGGTTATTCTACACTACCTTCTGGAGTCTAGACTAATCAATGAACCCTAGAATTGTATTGTGAAATTTTGACTTCTACTTCCAAATATAATTATCCAGACAGTAATATATAACAAATTCTAAAAAAGTGTTCTATAGTACTTGTTCAATTGAGAGAGAGATCTTTATTCCATAAATACGTTGTGGCAAAAAATGCTGTCTGGAGTGGAATACCCAGTCTAAATGACAACCAATGATTTTTTGAAGAAATAACTAAAAGTTTTGGAACAAGAACTAAATAATAAATTATTTTTACTTTTATGAAAGAAAGCTTGACACTGTACAGGTAAATTTCGCCAAGTAAATATGAAAAAGATAATCCTACCTTGGGTTAGGAAATAATTTGTTATTATCATCTAATGCTATTTGGGTTTTCCTTTTCTTGATATTGTCCATATTCCTCATCTTAAAGCACTTTCCTCCATTTTCTATAAGAATATCGCCAGGATGTATATTAAAGGACAAATAATTTCACAACCAACTCAAATAAAGGACGTACCCACTGTCTCTGATCCCCTTCATCCAATTTCGTATATCCGATTCATTTGGCTCTGTGTACCCTTCCTTACTCATGGTGACAAGAGGCCCAGTACCGGAGGTTGATGTACCCTTGAACAGTTTAGGTTTTCCTTCACCAAGAAGACTGTATTGCTCAGCATCGCTCATGGTCATTGCAGCTTTCATTTCTCCAGGTAGAGTTTGAGATACGGATGGAGACCAAAGGGAATGTATGGCGCGTAGAAGCTGCAGATCAACAACAGAGAAATGATATATATATATATATATATATATATATATATATATATATATATCATGTATGTATGAATATGTTAACATAAGCAAATTGGCATAATGGTATCATATTCAGAAGAACTAGAGATGAAGAATTCTGAATAACTAATTTTCAGAAGCAGCGCATACTTTGGGAAGAGGTGGCAGCATCCACGATAGATGAGAAGCCATAGGGTGCAAGGGAGTAGAACTTGCGGCTGAGTTGTTTTGCGAACTCAAATGTGTTTTCCGCGTTCCACTTCTCTTAAGTGCCTTCTCAAAGAATGTGATACAGTGGAAAACTGACCACATAGTTGGGGTC
This sequence comes from Fragaria iinumae, assembly GCA_009720345.1. Classification (NCBI taxonomy): domain Eukaryota; kingdom Viridiplantae; phylum Streptophyta; class Magnoliopsida; order Rosales; family Rosaceae; genus Fragaria; species Fragaria iinumae. Next base: position 1,967,306 of record CM019122.1, on the reverse strand, counting down.
TCCACACACAGACGAACAAGTCCTAGTGGTTCAGATAAATAGTTATTTTGCCACTCTATTTGTGTCCATTGCTGGCTCAAGGGTTCTAATAACCAGGCCAAAACTTCTTGCTGCTGCTGAAATCTGCACCAAAATATTCGACTCAGTTGTCAACATAAATACAGGACACAGACCCATATAAACCATATAAGAGAATCATTACCCAGCAGCAGAAGCCATGACAAGAAATGCTTCGCCTAGAAGATTGTGTTCACCACGAAGTAAACGACCTTCCTTTTGCAAATATGCCATGGTGTCAGCTATACCCTGCATAAAACACCATCCAACAAGATGAATGAAAGAATAATAATCCAAGAACAAAGTTTGTGGGCTCTATTCAATGGGCTTCAGTTGGGGCTATGTATTTACAGGCTAAACTTTCCTTTTTCCTCATACCCTTGGATGTTTACACCTTCATAAGGGAAACAATCACAAGTAACATTCTTTAGACAAGAGTAATTTGTCAAAATGCATAATGTCTGCGACTTTGAGAAAGGTAGCATATAGAAGTCTCAATTCTTGGACAACAGCAATTTGTCAACTTGCATACCTAGTTATTCTCATCAAAATAACATAATCATGCAGAGGATGTGTATAATATGTCAATTCTAGCAATTGTTAGGTTGATCTGGCAGAGATACTCAATTTGAAATATATAGTCTGTAAGAGATTCTAAGCCACTTCTCCACATTTTCTAAACTTCAGACTTTTGTCTTTTTATACTACTGCCATAAGATAAGGTCGTAATTATAACCATTTTTGTACACAGGAAGTACAGATCTATACACATCCAATAAACAAAAGTCACCTCATGTGTTAATACTACAAAGCATTAATGTATGACAATACTCGTACACAGGAAGTACCACACTAGCATAGGCAAACGGAAGTCACCTTCATGTGAGGAAGAATACTTTTGTCAGCAGTCTTGGCTATATGAATAAACGATGTACAAATTTGCAACCTTGCATATCGTGCACTACTTGTAGAGGGATCCTGCCACACATAACTTGCTGTTAGATTCATTAAGACACAGTGAATAGTGAAGTGTAATACAGTAATAAGAAAACTGAAGTCTACCTTAACAGCAAAAGGGAGTGAGTTTAGGAGCTCAAATAGTTTATTGATGACTCTGCCTGCTGCATCTGGGAAATAGTTCAAAAATGGACCCATCACACCCAAGTAGTGACCAAGTACTTCCGCAAGGGCTGGCTCAGTCCAATTCAAAGAGAGAAGCTGATGAAGCAAACCTATAAGACCTTACGGCTTGTTAATGAAATCCCAATATATCAAATCTAAAGCTCCAACAAGATAAAAAGAGGATTCCAAACCTTCAAATATTCTGCATAGTCCTACTTGAACTTCAGAATGACCCCCACCAATTACATTTGATCCATCAAAAATAGTGCTTACGACATTTTCTACAGCAGACTGCATGCTTTCCATCACAGCCAAGTCCTGTAATTTATTTCAGAACAATCAATCAAGAGATAACGACAAACTGACAAGTCTGAAGATGAAAAATGGAACTGAGAAAGTGCTTGTCATGAAACCTGAGAAGGCATTGGAGAAAGCAAGAGACTTTTAATGATTGCATCAATTCTTTCAGAAACCTTAGCACCAGCTATAACAGGCTTGTATGAGGTCACAAACTTGATAAGTTCTAACTGCGGTTAAACAAAACAATGTGAAGGATGGACCCATCCATCAACGAAGCCTATTAGAAATCACACGTCGAATGAACTTGGATGCTTTCCAAGATAGAAGAGACCTGAGCTAAGATAGAAAAAGCAAACATATCTGAGTTCATATCTATGAGATACTTACCAGCTTTGAGCGATACTGGCCGAAATTTCCTTTGCTGTCAACATCATCACTCCATAACTCCAACGGCCCCAAAGAAAATGAAGTTCCATGAAGAATCTTTTCTCTCTTGAGCAACCGTTGGAAAGATACATCCAGAAGTGCACTACATATGTCATCGTTCACAAAACTCAAAATCTTCTGCTTTTCCTTATCAGCATCGTCAGAACCATCAGCTGATGAGTTTGCAGTTGCCTTTGGCTTAGACATTAAGTCTCTCAGGAGTGCCTGAAAATGAAAGATGATTAAAGCTGGCAATGTGTGGCATATATCTTATTATTGACACCATAAAAACAACTGGAATTAAAATCTGTACCAGCCAAAAATGGAGAGATTGGAAATGAAGAACTAGCTTCTGATGTTGAAAAAACCCGAGCATCTGAAGGAAAAACAAGTTGAGTAGCACTTAAATAATCAATAAACAAGTAATAATTGCTTGAATGAAAAAGTTACATTTCAGATGTATATTTACAAATTACAATTCATGTATAAATTTATTAAACCTAGATTTTGGAAATAGTTGGTGAATATAGCAATATGCATTATGAAGACAGGTTAAATGCACATAGATTCACATCCTGATAACTATCTAAGAGTTCTACTTACCTGCTGTAAATAAAGAGGTAATGCGGTGCTATCACCCATGATACATTGCAAGTTTGTTGAACCCAAAAACACCATACTTTCACATAAACATTCCGCAAACTCAATATTGCTTTCATCAATGGCCCCAGCATTGACACCAGAACTGTGAAAAAGTTCTTTGGAGGCGTTCATTAAAATATGAAAAACTGTACTCATTGCAGAATCAAATTCAGGAGTGGATGTATCAGCATGTCTCTTTCTGCAAGTCATCATTCAGAGTAACACAACTGTCATTGAAATGTACTAACAAGAGGCAAAAGCATAATTATATAACAACATATAACATTTGAACAAGCTATTGAAAGAACACATCCATACCTTGCGGAAACAAGTTTGAAAAACTCACAAGCATGAAGACGGAAGTCAGGTGAAGAAAGTAAGAAGCCACACCTACAGAGAGAGAGAGAGAGAGAGAGAGAGAGAGAGAGAGAGAGAGAGAATTAGAAACAGAGGCATGCAGTGCTTTCAAATCAGATTTAGCAAAATTTCAAAGAAGGATACCATACCCATGAATTATACCATATTTAGCAAGATCAGGCAATGGAGCCCATTCAGAATATGCATTAACGGCATTCAAAGTAGCTGTTACTGCAGATGCATGTTGTTTTGCAAGACCCACTTGTTGTTTCCCTGCTTCACTCAAGGCAGCTCCAAAATGCCTCTCTAGTAACTGCATGACATTATTGAATCATCATGGTATTCCCATCATATGCACCTTCGAGTAAAAGTTAAGCGGTCCTGCTTACAGTGTATAATAGAGGCAAGATTTCAGGTAACGATAGGGTCAGCCCACGCAATAATAGTCTTCTCCGATCAGCTGCATGTACCATTCAGAATCAGGGTAAGACACAGCAATATAAACCCAGAGATAAAGCAACACACTCATGCACACAAACACTTTATGCCCTAGTTAAAGGAAAAAGAAAGTGCAGATAGCACACTGAGGAATACCTTCCAAATCTTCATTATGAACTGTAATGTCTTCAGGAAGCCACCTCAGCATCATGGAGACCAACTCAGCCTAATATAAAGATAATTCAGAAAAAGGTGATAACAAATGCATGTCTTACAAAAACAAACTTGAAACTATTGGAACCAAACTTACTTGTATAGGACCTTTTGCAGATAAGGAAACCAGAGCTGGAAGCAGTTCCTGCCAAAGATTTACTCCTTCACTTCTGACTACCTGTGAGAGAAACAAATATAAGTGTTATAAAAGAAATATAAGCATTGGCATTCTAAGAAAATTTGAGACAAATACTGTGCAAACCTCAGCAACAAGTGCTGCTGTCTGACTTTTCAAAGCCCACTCTTCACTAGGATTTGCAATCTCAGACATTAGATCAACAGTGACATTAGCAAAGTTTCTATGTTCTGTTGGGTTTAATTCCTCCCATCGCAACCGGACCAAATGCTGCACAAACAATGTAGATTCTGGTCAGACCACTTATTTACCATAGAAGTCTAAGATATATGAATAAAAGTGTGATTGCAGAGTCTAACATGAAACTGGGGCCAAAGGAAACTGAAATAGCATTTTGAAATCTCTGTATTTAACACATTAACGTAATCCTAGTATCACCACCTTTCAACAGAAAATGGTGATTTCTGCAGGGAATTGATTTCTATATCTCTCATTTTAAAAGCTTCAACCTTTTTGGTAACCCCGGCTTTTTTCTTTTTTGAACACTAGGCATATACAGGATTATTTCCATTATTTTCTCTGCTAGCATCCCAAACAGGTGGGAGCAGAAATTGAAACAAGGAAAAAGTTAGATTATCTTAAATATTTAATGGCCAGAAGCAGGTGGCTGTCAAAGAAACTTAGTTCCAAAGACAGCAAACAACAGAAGGCGACTTGATCATAACCAAATTTCATCTCAAGCAGTCCAACTGGACCAATGAAATAGTAAGATGATGTGTTGGGAAAAAATAAATAAGAAAACACACACAAGAGTAATCAACTCTAAATTCCTAATCATTGAACCTAACATTAAGATACTTACTAAACAAATAAAAAAAAGTAAAAAGAGCAAAGCAACATGAGCACAAACCTGCAACATTTTAAATGCATGCAACCGAATTTCAGAAGACCAATCCTTCTTCACTAGAAGGAACGCTGTGTTTGCCAAAACACGCACATCTCCGGTTTTAATCTGCACAATTTGAACACAAGAAATGAATCAGCATTGGGAAATAATATTAGTTAGAATCAGCTGCGGAAACCAAGTGCTACATTGCCTGCCAACACAACTTTAAGGAAATTTCTCAACTTGCGGAAGCTATACACAAATTCATTCAATCATTTCTCACACACAGTCTTCATAACATAACATTTGGTTTTAACAACAGATTCCACAACATCTCCAATGTACCCCCATATTTCGCAACAAATGTAGTGCTGAAATTTAAGCCAGGTTACCGAAACTCCGATTTCACTGATCAAAATTCTCACAAGTCCACCTATTAAAGCCTATCACTGCTCTTATACTTCAACCAAATAGATGATCACCTCGAAAAATTCACACACATTTCACAAAAATCTGAAATCATACTCCAATTCTCAAAATTAAACCCTTATAATCACAAAGAACCAATTCCCAAACCCCAACAGATACAATTCAAAGCCCAAAATCAAAAACAGCTATGATCAAGCACTCATAGAACAGCACAAAGACATGGTCTTTGGATAGAGAGAGAGAGAGAGAGAGAGAGAGAGATTACGGATTCGAGGAAAGCGACGGCGGCTTTGCGAGCGTCGGGAGAGGAGGTCCAGTCGAGAGAGACGGCAATGGCTTGGGCGACGCTGCTAGCTAGGTTGCTGCTATTGTTGCTGCTCGCCTCCATTGTTTGAGAAAGCTTCAATCTTTGGGTTTCGAAAACCCTAAAGCTTGAATCTTTGGGGTTCAGAGAGATTGTGTTGAGGGTTTTTCAGAGCTAAACATAAATAGGGAAGAGAGAAGAAAGGAGAGAAGAGCTGCTGTGGTGTTTAGTGGCGGTTTAACAAGAATGAACGTTTTTGAGGTTTTAACATGCCACCTTTACTCTTGTTATTTTTTTAATTTTTAATTTTGAAAAAAAAAAAACAATTCATATTGATGATTTTGTACTGTTGTTCTTTTGTTACAGAGTTAAATCCACACAATCACGCATGAAATAAGTGAGAGAGAAGTGAAGTGTTTTGAATGTGAGAAGAGGTCTATTAGTGAAGAGGAGGAAGGGAGTATGATATTTTTAAATGAGAATTAGAAACACCGTAAAAGAATGCATGGATGATAAATGACCGTTACTAATAGAGCGAAAATTAAAAAGCGCGGTAAATAAAAACCGAAAATGAATAACTAATCTTACCTTTGAAGCAAACTGAAGTAATTTAGATGTGCATTATCTCCATGTAGTTACGCTCTTTCTAATTTTTTCCGGTGTTCTCATCATTATCTCCCTCCAATGTAATATTACTTGATAAAACTACCTTTTTGGTTGTAAGATTGTTTGTGCTCGTAATTGAGCGCATAAGATCCGTTCATGTCAAATTTAGAGGGTCACAAAGAACTCACGTCTTCTTTTGTCGAAATAGAGAGCAAGTCCTGCAACTGGACTTTCATACAATGATACCAAGTATTGGCGCGACTTGATTACAAAGCTTATGAAGCAAATGCTCCACAAGGCTAGAGCAATATACCCGAGAGCTGGAGCAAGGATGAGCAATAGTAAAATCGAGGCGAGAATTCCGGTTAAGATGCTAATGTTATTCATGAATTCAGATGCCAACTCTGAATAATCAGAGTCAGCTTGGAGTAGTTTGACAGCGAGGGAAGTCTCCATGTAAACAAGTAAGACAACAATAAAGGTGAGTAAAGTGTTTTAGTTTGTGACAAACAGAGATGCAGTTCCTCCTCCGCTCTTTAATTGGAGGAGTATTCCTAGCATAGACATGAGAAAGAATATGCATTTATGCATTGCGCTTTTACAACTCTGCTATCTAGATTGTGCTTGTAACACTCCTGCAATGCACTTTTAGTATAACCATCAAGTTCAAATTTGTCCTACCAAAAACTAAATCTGATTCCAATTTGAAGTCGCTGCTCAATCAGGTCGCCTAAGATTAACAGCATATCCATCCCAAGAATCCCAACTGCTTTTTGCTACACGAACTCTGTATTTGGTTCTTCCATTAAGCTTGCTGGGAAATGTCATCAAGAATCCTACTAGAGTTATTCATGAAGAATCCTTAGATTGGACACTTTTGGCAAAGAATCATTTACCCTTTTTTCTACCTTCATCTTGCCCTAAATTTCATACAGTTGATGCATATAGCATGAACATAAGAAGTTGGGACTGCATCTCTTGCATTTGGAGAAACATAAACATAGACGAGACAGATGAGGCTCTTGATGATTTATTAACTCACTTTAATATGTCTAAGCAGTAAGTTTTCAACACCACAAACTTGAGATAAAGAATCAGGATGTACATGTACATATTATCCCACCAATTCACCATCCAACAAATTGAACATGAACAAAAAAAAAATCACTATCTTTGTAGCAGATGGGGAAAGTGGTAAATAAGATTATAACACAGGAAGAAAAAAATGAAGATTTCCCCCCTACACCTCTAATGAAATAATGGTATTGTGTAAGAAGAAGCTGGGGCCGAAAAGTTTACTTTTGTCGTTCGAAGAAGCACCCAACAGTTATCAATTATGTTCTCCATATGATGTAAACTTGATATTAAGCCGCACTTTTCTTTCCTCTAACTCGCGCGTCATGATGTTTATCTTTATGAGTTCCTATAAAGGATTTTGAAGATTCTCGGGCATCGGTATGTTTCTTCCTTCTTGGACCAGTGGAATCAACTAAGGGACCTGACCATGTTTGTATTGGTTCCTTAGGATAACCAAATGAGGTTGTACTGAATGGGACATCAGTAGGAACAAGAGCAGGATCAATATGATGTGAAGCGCCCAATGGGTAACCAACTGCCCCATCCTGGTGCGGTGGAGGAAACTTTTCGCTTTTACTCTTCGCATTATGTGTAATTAATCTCCTTCTCTGTTTCAGATCAAAACAACAGATTAGCATACAAGTCAAAACCTGAATTAAATAACTATACTAAAGTTTGGTCATATGGACAAGTTATCTGTAAGCACGTCATGATTTGGAGTACACTAAATAAAACTCATTTTGTGTGGAAAATAGGATAAACTGGGGCTACAATGTCAGCATTATGCAGCGGCCAACCACAATGGTTAAGCTATATGTAAAGCATCACAGGTATCTTACAGTATTCTTTATATAGTGCAGGCCATTTATTTTGATTATAAGCATGCATGTGTAACAAACTATCAAGTTCAAAGAAGACTATTCATAGAGGAGACATATTACTGTATTAGACATACATCGATATTAGATTGAAGCTCCGCATTGGCTTCTGGAGCTGCCATAGTCCTAGGACCACGTTCACGTGTACGTGTTTTCTTTGCACCATCAGCCTGGGCTCTACCAGCAGCCCTTATCCTGCAGCGGATAAAAATTTACTCATCACACGTCATTCAAGATCAGCACGTGAATATAACTAAAATTACATAAGGTGAAAGTTGCAAGATATAGCTTCAAAAAATTTGCATAAATATGACTTCAGGAATGAATGTGCCTTCAGGATATGAATATGCATGATTTCATTTTTCTTCTTTTGCCACAGAATAATACCCGATTAGCAGTAAGAAATGCCAAGTTATTCCTACTTTTTAACTAGTATTGCAATGTGATGGCATGATTCACGTTCAGATGCTCGCTAATGTTACAGAGGGAGAGATATCCAGGAACTTTTAAGATGTCATCACGGCATCTGCCATCTAGTCCGGAGCAACATGAATGAAACGGCTAAAATAGTAGAAACACTAATAATAGAATAGAATCACACAGTTTATTATACTCAATCTTAATGATGCATGAACATTCTACTAAATCCATACCTGCGAGCTTCATCATCTCGACGTTTAGCATCAATTTCTTTGGTTGGGGGATACTTTGGTAGGCTAGAAGGTTCACAAGCATAAGGCTCTGTCATGAAAAACTGCAAATGAGGAAAGAAAAAGCAAAACAGAGAGTATAAGTATATTTATCCGAAGGAAGCATATTAGCAATAACCCAATATTCATGATTGTAATCAACAAAGTATAGATAGAACAGCATCAATTATCATAAAAAGATTGAGTTATGACTTGGGACCACACTACCAGGTAAAACTTCTGTACAAAGCAGTCAAAAGGACTGTACCGTTCAGTTTCGTTCAAACCACAAGGGCCAACCAAAATTCAAGGAAAATGTATGCAGAGATAGTAATAGAAAAACTCCTTTTACAAGCTAAATGCCAATTGAGTTGTCACACATTCCATCAAGTCTCAAATGCAATCCAGTTTGTCATGAAATCAAGATGCATTCTAGTTGATCAAGTTTTTAAAAGAAAGTGTGTGCATGTGTGTGTGTGTGTATACAGAGAGAGAGAGAGAGAGAGAGAGAGAGAGACGCCTTATCATCAAGAGAACACTGAGAAAAATTGTAGAAGCACACTTGATTAGAACAAAAAATGGTCACAGTATTAGAACTTGCCTCACTACTCAATGCAGCTGAGGCTGTCTGACGCTCTGCAGGATCAATCGCAAGTAAACTTTCGATTAGAGGCAGTGCTGATGGGGGGAAATCTTTAAAATTTTCTCTTATGCTTCTTTTGTAAGGCTCTCGGGGCTTAAATAAAGTTGCATTCGGCAACTTTGCTTTTTTCCAGTACTCATCTGTAGGTGAGCCGCATAGTTTGTATATCTTGTGGAGTTGTTCAACCTGTATAAGGAACAAACATATTAGACATGCTCACAAATATGTTTGTTAGGGTCAAACATTTATCACAAAAATGCGGCATTATGGTATCAGACTTGCAGCAATATTATTTATGTTCAATAATATGTTTGATATTAGCATCTTAAACTTAAACTACTAACAAGAAGACCGGGAGATAGGAGCAAAAAGAAGAACCATTTTACAACATCTATTTTCACCAACTGAACACAAGGGTATGAATTCAATTAGAAAGATCAGTCTCAATTCAATAGAGAAAAAGGATGTTGAGTTATGACAAGGAGTGGCATATGTTAAATCATGTGCCCAATTATAATGGCTGGAAAAGTAAAGGACTAGTTATAAAAACCAGGGTGCAGTGGACTAAGCATGGAAACCAAAATTTAACAAATTTACCTCAGTACGACCAGGCATGATAGGCTTCCCAGCTAGTAACTCTGCTAAAATGCAACCAGCGCTCCAAAGATCCACACCCACACTATAATCAGTAGCCCCGAGAAGAAGCTCAGGAGGTCGATACCATAGAGTAACCACTCGACTAGTCATGGGATGCTTGTTCTTTGGATCGAAGAAAGAAGCCAAGCCAAAGTCAGCAATCTTAAGTACTCCTTCGTTGTCAATCAGAAGATTGGATCCCTTGATGTCGCGATGAAGCACACCACGGTTGTGACAGTGCTCAAGTCCAGATAATAGTTGATGCATATAACATTTGACCTGAAATGTGAAGTGTATCAATTTGAGAGAATATCACAGGGAAGAAACCACATATGTATTCAAATGTGTTAAATTAGAACCAAAGTTTAGGAGATACTGGCTAACCTGTGGTTCAGTAAACTTAATTTCTGGGCTTGCAGCAAGTCCAGCTAGGTCATGTTCCATATATTCAAACACCAGGTACAAACTACATGACATCCTTGAAGTGACCAGACCCTCCAACTTTACAACATTAATATGATCTAATCTCCGCAAAATTAGGATTTCTCTAGCCATAAACTTCACACTCTCGGGTTCCAAATTGTCAAATCTAACTTTCTTTAGAGCAACAATTTTCCCCGTCAACATATCTTTAGCTTTGTACACATTACTGTATGTTCCTGATCCAATCTGACATCAAAGAATTTAAAAAGTTTAGAAAAAGGATTGATAGAATCGGGCGCAACCAAAAGTACAGGAAGTAAGAGCAAGCTATACACAGATCCATCAAGTTTACATGCATATGAACAAAAAAGCAATCGATACTTTGCAACAATTGATATGGCCACACCATTTATGACAGACATTCCAAATAAGAAGTTCTTGAACAATGCACATCTCAAATGACCTGAACTATGAATTTTCCGTTCAATGCACAACAGATTAACCTAACAACATCGCTAATTTCATAAACCATTGTTATTAAACTTCAAATTCAGCCATTTCAGAATCACGATATCACTCTTTTTCCAGAAATAGAAAGTGGAATAGCGAAACACACCTTATCAATTTTCTCAAAGGTGTCTGCTTTCCGTGGAATCCACCCATTGAGCGCCTCTCCACACACTGCCGTGAGCCAAGGGGGCCACCCAGCAGCTACCTGCTCGCCACGCGCTTTATTTGGCACATTACTCAGCCTTGGGTTTGGCTTGGACCGCCTCCTCTCCCCCTTAGGAGGCCGCTGACTTCCATGGCCATTCTCCTCCTTCTGAGCCTCACCCCCACCAACAGAAACCTCACCACCAACTTGAACATCACTATCTACCTTGGCCACCACAACATCATCTACCTTCCTACTTGACTCCACACTCAAATCCTTCCTCACACTCTTAGTCTCAGTCTCGACTCCCGAGGACGTTTCTCTGCTAATTATACACCCCATTCTTGAATCTAAGCCTCATCTCTCAACATTTTACACACAAATACTCTACCTTTCTTCCTCCAAAACTAATCACTATCAAAACTAACCAATTTGGCTAAACACCCTTTCAAATCTACAACTCACAAACCCAAAAGAACCAGTCTTTCAACTAAAAAACTATCACAACCTGAGCCCAACAACTCCCATGGATCAACCTGTTCACCAAAACCAAGTACATAAATGCATGTGATTAACAAAACCCAACAATCAAAATCACCAAACTAACAAAAACTAGCACAAAGATTGAAACTTTACTTAAATAAAGAACTGGGTTATGTTCAAGATTCACTCACAGGTCAAAAACCTGATCTGGGTATTGGGGGAGTTGAGTGAATGAATGAATTTCCAAAAGAAAGTGACAGACTGGTAGAGAGAGAAAGTGATGTATATATAAAACTAGAGAGAGAAAGTGAGACAGAGGGAGAGAGGGTAGAGTTGAAACTTACTGAGAATGAGAATGAATCTGTGTTGGTTGGATTGGTAAGATTTGAGAGTGTGTTTTTGTTTTGGAGTGGTTTGTGGCTCTTTCAGACAAAAGAGGAACGAATAAAAGCAGTAGCAGATCTCCCCAATTTTTACGAGTCAAACCCGACAACTCTCTCCATAAGGAGGAATGAATATGAATATATTATTACTATTTTCTTAGTCCAATATGTTAATATGTTTATTTTCCTTTTCTTTTTGTTAAGTTTATCTTTTTTCTATGTTGCACGTGACACGCCGACACGGCAAAACTTAAAAACTGAATATCCGACACGGTTTGGATACTGTAAATAAAATTATATATTTATTATTTTTAATAAATAAAATTATACTAAAATATAAAATAAGTTCATTACATTACCAAAATAATGTTCTAAATTCAATTCATTGCATAACCATAAGAAATAACATTAAAGAGAGTCCAATGCAAATGATAGAAATGCATAATTAACAATATTAGAAGTAGCAGACCTCTAACTTAAAACATTAAAGAAAATCAAATTTGGTACGTTGCTGACAAAAATGGGCAGTAGTTTGCTTTCAAAAGTGAACAGTAGCTTTATTTAGGTTTTTGTTCCCTTTCTTTCTTTTTTTTCAATTAAAAAAATTGATAAATGATGATGTAGCGTGTCGGAGATGATGTAACGAGTTGGTCAACGTGTCCGAAACGTGTCGGAAAAATCAACATTTTTCGACACGTATTTTGCCTTATCGGGCGCCATGTCGGCGTGTCGGAGTGTCCGTGCAACATAGTCTTTTTCCCTACTTTGAGGTCATACAGATTATAGAATTTCTAGCCCTCATGAAGGTTTGTCACGAATGGTTTTAGTGTGGAAGGAAGAAAAAGACGGACCGAAATAAAGAGGGAACATGAGAATTTATCAGCTGTTAGATATGTCATTTATAGTTATCTAAGAGCATCTTAAACCTAATAGTCATCATTGAAAGCTCCAATTAGCACTTGATGAAATCGCTGGAGTCGCTCATATGTGCATCTATTATGAAAATAAACTTTTAAGAGACAAAACTTGGACTCCCTTCTTCACCTTTTGTTTGTTTATCTCTCTTTACTTGTGATTTACCTCAATATTCTCATTGAAGTATTTATTTTCAACGTATAGTGTAGTTGAAGTATCAACTTAAGAAGTTTGAAGTTGACTTTTCTCATTTACCTCAATATTCTCATTTTATGTACGACTACTGAACATCATGTTAATATTAGCTTTCCACAACGCATATATATATATATATATATATATATATATATATATATATATATATATATATATACAGGCATTCTCAGCTGCGGAGGTCCGCACCAATGGTTTTGGTACGGATTTCTATTTTTGCACCACTTTTTGATCGAATTTCTCCATCTCCACCGTCTTGTATCTAGATAATATTGTGTAGATCATCTCTGCAAAATTTCAGCCAATTTGGTAATCGTTAAGGCCCTCAAAATTGTGTTTTTTTGTTTTAAACATGAACGGTTCATGTTTGACAAAATTTAGTCCGTCAATTTGTTTTTCGAGTTTGAGGGCCTTAACGATTACCAAATTGGTTGAAATTTTACAGAGATGATCTACACAATATTATCTAGATACTACACGGTGGAGATGAGGAAATTCGATCAAAAAGTGGTGCAAAAATAGATATCCGCACCAAAACCATTGGTGCGGACCTCCGTACCTGAGAAAGACTATATATATATATACATATATATTCAAAGTTCAATGAAGCATACAGCTATGCAAGAAAACTAACTCACATAAGTGGTACTAAAAAGATTTTTCATTAAGATTTTGTCACTTTCTTTTCTATTTGCAGACGACAAGTTGTTACATCACCAAAAGATGATTGCCAAATTGACAAATATAAACCCATAGTGTAGTTCTGCTCCTGCAATTTGCAAAGCACCCAAGTACTGAAATCAGTGAAACGGAATCCAGAATAGGGCGAAAAGGTAGACATCAATACAGCAAGAAAAGTCATGATTTACAGCAGCAGGCAAATTAAAATTAAAAAACGGTGAAATGGGTAGGGATGCAAGGAATAAACTCAAAATAGATACCACTTCAATAGGACTCCTTTGACCAACTTCATGCAACAGTTGTCCATAAGAAAATAAATTAGAGGTTACATAACTGCAGAAGTAGCTTAAAATGTCCACACTAGCAAAGGGATAGAACAGAAACCACATTCTATATATAGAAAGCCGACCGAGCGCCTAATTTGACCAAAATTGTCCAAGTTGCCCAAGTTCCTCAATCGTCATTCTTCTTCTTTTTCTTCTTCTCTTTCTTCTTGCTTGGAGCTTCAGATTCTTCCTCTTCCTCGGCATGTTTTCTTTTCCTTTTCTTCTTCTCAACCTCAGCATTCTGTACCTCAACATCCTCAGCTGATTGTTTCTTCTTTTTCTTCTTTTCCTTCTTCACTGGCTCTTCATCTTCTGGCTCCACATTGTCATTTGTGTCGGGCATGTCCTCGTCATCAACCTTCTTCCTTTTCTTCTTCTCGTTCGTTGTTTCATCAGTCTTTCCAGCAGGAGTGGTTTGCCCTAGAACCGAATCTGCTGCAGGATTATATGCCTACAAAGACACAAAAAAGTTGTGATAAATTGATAATCAACATAGTTAACTGACTGTAGTAGAACTACAAAGCAAATGTCATACCTTGGCAGCAGTTATCAATCCTCCAGCACCCTTCTTGCGATCCTTGTCATAGGCTTCTATCAATGGCTTTCCTTTAGCCGATCCAGCAGACTGACTCAATGCTTTCCCTTCAAGACTCCTTATCCGTGCTTCCACTTTGCCTCGACTTTCTACTCCCACGGAGTTATCTAGGCTATCTCCCTCTCTAAGAGCATCAATTCTTATTGAAAGTACAGCTTTGCTAGCAAGCGTCCTAGAAATTTTACCCTTGAGCTTTGGAGCTGCCTGACCAACCAAGGATGCATGGTAGATAAGCCCATATTTTGGAGTTGCATGCTTAGTCTTGAGAGCCCTAAAGAGAGCCTTTTCAGCTCCAAGAATCTGAATTGTGCTCCCAGGCTGCTTTGCAAGGTTCACCAAGCTACCACCATGGGCAATGAGGCGAGCACCAACAAGCTCCCCAACCAAAGCAGTCAAATTTGGTGCAATAGTGTTCATCCTTGTTTTTAGATAATCAAATAGCTGGGCTCTATACTCAGCTAGAGAAAGGACTTGTTCGCAGAGTTCCTTGATGTTAATCAAATCAAGGTCACTAATTTCGGTTCCCATAGATATAACAGCTGCTTCCTTCAATTCAGTCTCAACCTCGTCCGATAATATCTGAAATATATTGTCCAAAAAAATGATTCAAAACTTTCGTCTCGTAATTGGCATGGCAACTACAATGACAAATAAACATACAATAAGAAGTTTTGGTTTCACAAAATATAATTGTAACACACAAATGAGTCCCCATTTGTTCATCCCAGAGCAATAAGAGAATTTAATCTCAAAAATCAATGCACTGGACACCCAAAGGAGACAGCATAATGATCAATAACCAATTATTACCTCTGAGAAATCAAGCTTTGCAGCATTAACACGAAAGCCCATCAGCTTTACTGCCTTGGCATAAGCAATATTGTCCTGTATGATCTTAGCAAGTTCTGGAAAATGCCAACCATACCATTCTCGAACTCTCATAGCATATGTATTTAACTCTTTATCAAGATCATCAAGCAAACCAATGGCTTGAATAACCATTGTATCAACCTGAAACACCGCAATATATATTAGGAACATACACTCAGAAAACTATATCACATAATAATACCAAGCAACAATAGCGTATTGAAAATTTCTTCAGTAAATTTCACTGTTTCAAAGACATCAGTACCAGTCCTTTAATAACTAAATTAGCCAATCCAGAAACAAATATCATCCAATTATTAATTTTCGTGTGTATGCATCCAGTTCACAAGACTGTAGGTACTCTTTGTCTTCCTTTTATTTTAGCTAGAAAGATAAAAGAATGGCAAATAAAGAACATAAAATAAAAAACAGTAATTTAAATTTCAATGGCAAAATTATCCAAAATCAGCCAAGCAATATGCAAAAAGCTCAAAAAACATAAATAACCAAACTGGATGAGAAGAAAACCACCTACAACCATTAATATACTGAGACGCAAATTTATTAATGTATTATCAATCTTGAGGCATACAATTGCACAACTCTACGCATCAATGAATTTACTGTATTCCTCACAATCCTTCCTTTTATCAAGAGAAGAATGATCTTCTAAAAGTATATCATTCAAGAGGTAGATAGTAAGACTATAGAATACACACCTTATCGGCACTGAACTTGAGCTTGTATCGAGATAAACTATGAGATAAACCCAAGCTCATTGGTGCCATGTCTTGAAGTTGTAAACCCGTTACAACTTCATTCAACTGACTTCTAATACCTCTCATCAACTCCATCACAGCATTGTCATGAACACATTCAATTTTCTGCAAAATATAAAATGAATCAACTTAATGTGAAACAACCATGAAACATTAGATTGCACATACCACTCTCTTTAATCATTGTTTCATCATTTATAAATCTAGCTTACTTACCAGTTTCTCCTTGATGATATTTCCTAGCTTTGAATCTGCAACACCCAGAATTTCACCCTCACAGTGCTTTTTCAAGAACTTGCGCAGATCCTTGGTGGTTTTACTCTCAATCAACATCGTTGCTGCCTCAAGAGCCTCTGACATATTATCAAACTTGGAGAAAGCTTTCAGTTTGACAACCTACATATCCATAACATATACACATTAAAATATTTATATCAAGCAAATATATCAGACAATAATATATAAAACACATACTCATACACACTAATAATAATAAGTAGATACATAACGAGAAATGACCTTTCTTGCTGACTCTCCAGTTTCAAATTCCTTGGCTATGTCATGAGCCTGCAATACAAGTTAGGACAAAATAAAATTAGACGGAAAACTCAAAAGCCGATAAAAATTGGTTATTTCATCTTTGTAATGCCATAATCTATACAAAACTCCCTACTCGGTTTTCGAAAACACCAAAACAGACTAAGCATACTACCAAACTGCTAATACCTTCTCTTTTTCTCTCTTTCAACTTCAGAACCAGCTCACACATGAATCCCATTAACACATAAAAATCAAACACAATACACAATAGCCCTGAGAGTGTGATTACCTCAGCTTTGGTGAACTTGCCGTCATCCTTCAACACTTTGAAGAGCATAAACCCTCCAGGGTTTTCAAACAACAGAAGCATTTTCGCAGTTTTCCTCAACACAAAACCCTACACATCAAAAAACCCAAATAAGCCCCTGAATCCAATCACTGAAAGCTTAAACCTTCAGACCCAGAAACACCTCAAAAACACAGAACAGCCCCAACCAAAAATATCACACTTGCAACACTAAAGGTCCAAACTTTAATCACTGAACAAGAAAGAAAGGCAAACCCATGAGAACCCAGGTGAAGCTTACCTCTGAATTTGGCTGCGATGGAGGTTTTGGCTGCGTCGAGGGAAGGAGAGAGGGGTTGTGAAATAGAGGAGGGTCTAGGGTTTAAAGGCCGAGTGGGAGAGAAGAGATGCTTTATTTATATAGGGGTTTCTGCACGATTACAGATACAGTGTGGTCGATTTTACTGAGCGACACCTGTCATTAGTCGGGGTACTTTGGGGATTATGTCGATCTAGTCTGGGTGTTTTTGTCACAATATTGCAAGAAAATTACTGTGGCTTGGGACGTGGCGAGAAAAGAAGACGGGTGCACAGGTGCAGCTGTGAGCAGCTTAACACATGATAATATTAGGGTTTTGGTGGGGTTTTCACGGGTTTACCGTTTACTGAACATTACCTTTTTTTTTTTTTTGGCTACAACAGTACAACATACAGTATTGGTCATCCCTAATTAGCAACGGCGGATCCAGCCCAGGCTTAAGCGTGAGAATTTTCTGGTAAACAAAAAACCTACTTCTAATTGATGCGATCAAACCTCTTTAACCATTCTTTTGTTCTGTTAATCAGCGTTATGACTAATTGTACTCCGGAGTCTTATTTTCTGTCAAGTAAGTTCTTTGAATAGTTGAAAGTATACAGTATAAGATGTTGCATGCGCAACTCTTTTGAAGGCAATGAAGAAGAATGTATTTTACTTAATTTCCTTGCAAACCCCTGTTTACCAGTTTGAATCCATCGCTCATCTAAGAAAATATTCGTTTTAGTTATTATTAATCAAGCTGATGTCATTTTGGCTAGACATCATCGACTTTGAAGTCTCAATTCCAAAATTCACAAACATAGTTTTTCCGTCCCCCGTCCTTAATTGCTAATTCGCTGCTATCAAATTGTCATTGCCTCCCAATTTTAGTAGTATTAACAGGCTACTCGACGTCTCAATGTCTGACATTCTCAAGCTCGACTGTCTCTTTCACGACCCTCAAATTAAAAAAAAAAAAAATTCTAGCACCTTCGAAAGTCCAATTCATTGAAATTTTTTTTTAGTGTTACAACTAGCCCATGTAAGAATTTCATCTTCGATCCGCCACTGCTGATTAGGGTTCATGTATCCACATTTTTGTCAAGTTTGAACTTTAAAGCATCTTTGCCAATAATCACTAGTCACGTTAAAACTAAACTAAAATGATTTGCCAGCAAAAGTTTAGGGTTATGCCACACATCTTTTGTATCTTTGGTATCTTAAAAATTCTGAAAACTCTAACCCATCCCCATCTTTTGTTCTTTGTTATCGTTCAAAATTTTTTAGTCCCAAAGTTTTGTATAAAACCAAATTAGAATTTTCGGTTCAAAAAGTATCTAGAACCATTTGGATGAACCTTTATGACCTGAAATCTCTAAACTATAGTTGATGAAGTTTGTATGATGGAGTTGGCCCCTCGTGACATTGTATGAACTACGAAGTAAGAAGGTTAACAACATTGACTTCTGGACGGATTGTACAAAGCAATTTGTCTAAGCGCTCCTCTGATCAGACCTCATTGGTATCGTAATGTATAAGATATCAAGATGAATATCTCACCCTGATTAAGCTAATCAAATCGATGTCAAATTTATACATGTAACTCCCAAAAAGGCTACCCATTTATTGAATTATTTCCTATGTAAAAGCTCTATTGCTCACACCAGAAACTATTGAAATTCAAAGGACTTTGTGAAACTATTGAAATTCAAAGGACTTTGTGTATTACCTATACTTGGGTTCATATATAAAGAAAATGAAGGTCTTAACTTGCTCTTGACATGTCCTGTTGACTAGTATCATTCTTCTGCATGTTGGGTATCACTGTCTGGCTTGTACTTGGCATGCTTCTTGCTGGTGGAGCTGAACAAACTGGTACAACTGTTCTAATTCGAACAGCTGGTGCCATGAAGCTAGGTCTTGGTCTGCCAACTTCCGTTCTTTCAAGTGTGGGGGTGGCTAAATATGAAGGATTTCCAGCTCTCATTCTTGGTGGAGCAGGAAACCTGGTTGGCAAGTTATGTGGTCTAGACGGTCTAGACCCTAGTGAGGAAGTGGGTCTTACAGTTCTTATCAGTACAGGATCTGCAGCAGATGGTGGTCTAAGGCATCTAGGGGGACTCATTCTTGGAGGATTTTGTAACCGGAAATCCATTGGCCGGAAACTAGAATCCATGGTCCCTGGGTTACCCCATTCAGATTGCACAGTTTGGTTCCCTTCCAGCTTAAGGTTATCAATTCTGCTTCCCAACTCGACAAGCTTTTGTTTGCCATCCCGCACTTGTTCCTGGATTCTTAGTTCAGTTGTATTGTTTCCAAGACCAAAGGGAACTGGCACTACAGATGGAGAGTACTCAGGTGATTCTTCTGATTTTTCTTCCTGTATCTCTTGAATAGTCACCGTGGACTTGCCCCTGATTGGATTAGGAACCAAATGGTTTGAGAAGCAGAACGATGAGCCTGAGGTAGAAATTGTAATTTTTGGTCCCACAGAGGTTGACACTTCCTCCCTTGATGGAAAGTAGAGACAGTGATCTGGGTGAAGCACGGATTGCATAAATGGATATATTTGAGGAATGGATGCAACAGCTGGTAGAACAGGAAGCGCCAACAATCGGTTTTGTTGCTGTAGTAACTGCTCTTGCTGCCACAACTGATACATGGCTAGTTCAGACGAATAATTAGAAGAATAAGCCCAGCTATGGAATTGCATCGGATATAGGCTTGGCATTGGCATGGTAGAATTGCTGCAGATGGGAGTGTTTTGATGTTGTTCATGTCTGCGATCATTTCGAGGGTTCTTAGGGTCAGATGGACGTAAATGTCCAAGAATACGAGAAATGATGACTTGTTCCTGTTCTTCAATGCCTTGGAACTCCATAGAGGGAGAAGATGAATCACGTTGAGCCACTGCATAAGTAACATAGAGTAATTATATATACATATATATAGGTGTTTCACTGTAATTTTCTTTACGCAAGTTTCCAATCTGAATTGTAAGCAGCAAAATGCAGTAAACAATGCATGCAAGTTTTTCAAGGCAAAACCATATATGCTTCAATGCTTGTCTGATTCTAAGTTCTAGCAAACCTACTTAGAGCAAGACGTAAAGGAAATAATAATGAGATAGTGCATACATCTTTTCAGGGATGTCCAAGCAGCTACTGCAGCATTTTTCTGAGCTTGTTTCTTTGTCCTAGCTGGATCCCCAATAAAATTCATTCCTCCTAGCTCAACTGTACATGAGAAAACAGGAACATGGCCTGGTCCAGATCGAACAGTTGTATAAACAGGAAGTTTTAAACCAGCTCTGTGAGCAGTCTCCTGAAGCAAATTCTTGTAAACTCCAGTTTCATCCTGTGCAGCAAGACGTATTGATCAGCTATGACCTACCGCAGTTTGCATTAAATTAGGAAAGAAAGCCAGATGCCAATTAAAACGGTGGAATCCATCTTTTGGAAAACCAAGTAGCAAAGAAGTCCACCACAACAAGAGGGGAGTAGCATGTGTAGTTAACTTAAACTGGTCTTTTGGTACTTTCACTTTCATGATCTCTATCAACAAGATTCTACTTCACTATTATCAGAAGTACCATTATTTTGCAAGGCAGAATGAAGTCTTGAAACAGTCTTCCCTTTAAAATTTTAACTCTTTTAGGGTAATCTTCAGTCATTGGGATTGCTTGGTCATTAGGTAGGTAAACTATTGAATATATTGGATATGGTCACTCATTGTTTACTCCCATATTGTGAATACATCTAGATGGAAACCTAAACTTAAAGAAGGAAATCACTGTGACTTCTGCTACTCACCAATATTCTTGCAGCCAATGCTCTGGAAGGTCCTCTACTTGCAAGTGTGTTCAATGCTACCTCTGCTGCAGCATGTTCTGCCTGTCTAAGGGTAGTGCAAAATGTAGGACTTTCAAAAGTTTCTCCATTGAAGTTGACAGTTGCTTTGAATCGAGGGGCATGATCTGGACCTTCCCGGATGCATGAATAAGAGGGCAAATTGAAACAACTTCTCTGAGCCAACTCTTGCAATTGGTTCTTATACATGCCTGTATCCAGACAGCATACATTAGAAAAAGGGGCTCTGTTTCAAAGAACTAGAAACTAACCGCTAGTGGACCTCCTCTTCCCTACTAAAGAACATAATGCATAAGCATGAATGGTTCATGTGCCCACTGCAGTTTCTTATTATCTTAGCTTAACACTATCGAAATCCAAAGGCACAATGTTTAATATCTTCCTTACTTCCCTAGCAATCCAGTAGAGTTAAAGTCCACAATGCTAAACAAACGCATATCAACAATCTTGATCCACACAAAATGAAAACAGAATATACAACTGATTAACTCACACACCAATCATTCTCACCAACCACAGTAACTTCCAAGTTTCAACCAACTCCTCAATCAATACCAACCAAAACCCAGAATCTCAAATCACACAATGAACTACACCACCTCACAAATGATCAAAAGAAAGCTACTTTCCATCACCAACACCCAAACCCACATCAATACAAACACAATCACAGCCAAACTCAAAGAAACCAATCACAAAAACCCAATTCACACCACCAATTGAACACACACCAAATTGTCTCAAAAAGCATCAAAGACTCAAACTTTAAGCAATCAAATGCAAAAAAAAAGGATCTGGGTATCAACCAAAAGAGTGAGAGAGGCATTCACCTTCGTGGGTTAGCTCAGTTTCCAGAGGCTAAGATACCAAAAAGCTGCAAGAACGATAAGAGAGACAGAGCAGTGGAAAGTGTGGGGCTTTTATTGGGTATCAGTTTTCTTTTTCACGCCATTGTATATATAATTGTGTTTCTACTTTGAGTACTTTCACAGTCACAGAGCATAGAATGAACGTGTACTCTCTGCCAATTAATACGTCAGAGTTTTGACGTTCACTTTGGTTGGGTACTTGGTTGGGTCACTTGGGTGAAACACTTCGGTTGGGTGACACACGTTGTTTATGAGGCTCGGTTTCATGTTTACAAGATTTTGAGGAGTGATTAGGGAAAGAGATGTGAAATCCGCATATCTTAAGTTGTAATCCACACACTCATTTTTCAATTTTAGTTATTATTATCATATGTTACCAAATTTAAGTTACTAAAAAAAAATGTGGGTGTGTGGATTACAATTTAAGTTGTGTGGATTTCACAGAAAATGACATTATACTAAACTTAATAATTCTCTTTACATTTTTATTCACATATCTAATGGTTGTTGAGTATTGTTTTCTTGATCAGTTGATGACCAGGTGAATATTGTTGATGTGTTCATATATGTATCGGGGATGAGGGATCAAATAGATAGAGAGGATTAATTAGAAAAGTGGTACTCTCTTTTGTTAGGGTTGTTTTTGAAACCCATCTTTGTAAGTTTGATGATCATAACGAATGCACGAGCGTTGATAAAAAGAAAAAAGACATAATATATTGTTGTCTAAGCTTTCCGAATTTGAAAATGAGTTTCTTAGGTCATAATACAGAAATAGATGAAAACATGTGAAGTGCATCTTTCGTTTTTCAAAAAAAAGAATCGACATCACCTTGTTAAAGATGAATATGTCCTATCATTCCTCTTAATTAAAACCTGTTAAATTCTCTCACATTATATAGAAATATATATGTTTTTTTTTTCTTTCTTTTTGTTTACTTTTTAAATGAGAAAGGTAGATGTTTATGACAAAACTCTTCTCAAATTCAAAATGGGAGGCATCTAACTCCCTACCTTGTCATTAAACAAGATGACAATACTTCAATTGAACTAAGCTAACACAAGGGAAGCTTCAACTTGATCCCTTTCTGTAAGCTCATTTCAAATTGACCTATTCTGTAAGCTCATTTCTATCGTATTTGTCCCTATAAACAGAACACAACCAGGTACTGCCATACATATATTCCAAAACCAAAGGTCAATATCAGTAATTTGAACCTACATCGGAAAGAGGATATATGATTTATTGAATGGAAAAGTACCAGACTACTTCAAAAGAAATTGCAATGTGTGGTATCAAGTCCCACTAAATCATCACAATCCCTTATTTATTGAAAGAAACAGAGAAAACCATAAGTACTGAAAAGAGAAGGGAACATGCAAACCAAACCCTCAAATAAAACATAATGGCCGTCATCTATGTTGGCTTCTTTTGGTTGCATTGCTCGCTAGCTTTTGGTGGTGTGTCTGCATTCTTCCAAGTGTAGGGAACAAGATGGGCCGGTAATCTGTACCCTGCTGCTGCACCGATAGGTATCGTCTCAGAAATCTCTTGTAGAGCTTCTTTAGATAGCTTCACTCTCATGGAACCAACATTAGCATCAACATGTTCAATCTTGGCTGTGCCTACAAAAACAGAAGCAGAGTTTAGTCAGTTGAGCTTTTAACTGTGAATGAAGAAGGGCCTGGGAATATTCATCAAGGTACATTTCCGTTAGTCTACTGCAAATAATGTACCGTTGGCACCAAACATTTTAGTGAAAAAAAGGAAAAGCAACAGGCACATACCAAAGTTAGGTACAACACCAGGTACACCCCAGACATGAGCTTGATGAATGATCCACGCAAGTGCGAGTTCTGCAGGGGTGCATCCATATTTTTCTTTAGGTTCTCTCCTTGGCAACGAGGAGTTGAACGCTGATGACAAATATTGGCCACCAAATGAACATAAGAAGCAACATGAGTAAAGAGTGTTATTCCTTTCTCAAATGCATGCTTGATGATTGCTGATGCAAATTCTTCACCAACTAGAGTTTCGTTGTATTTCCCGGTAAGCCGCCTAGCTCCAAATCCCAGCTTGGAAAGCTGCATGTAAAATTACATATGCCAACAATTCGTTATGCTAAGCTAGACTAATTTGTCGCCAAAACTAATTAGCAAAACAATATGATCAACATTTCAAGAATCTGAAATGAATTTAACCTCAAATCCCTGACTTCCCAGTTGCACTCTAGGAATTTGGACTCCCTCATTCTCAGCCGTTCTTCCTTTTCTTGTTATTATTCTCTGTGTCTTTCCTACCTCACTAGGTGGAAATCATAACATCAATGAGTTTAGACTGAGCAAGAGCAGATATTGGTATTTATACAAAGGGAACTGATATGGAGCCTCAATGAGGCCTGAAATTTGTGCCCTCAATTCCAAGTGTCATGCCTAAGTAAATAAAATATGGCACTGATATACGGCCTTAAATTTGTGGCCTCAATTCTATGTGTCATGTAAGTAAATAAATCTATATAATATATCTTGCCAATTCATAATATTGCATTACCAATTTTACCTTTTCTATTTCCTTTTTTATTTTTAGGGGTGAATTAATGATATTAGTGAATATTTTTTTATCTTACCGAAGCCTCGGCCTCCCACCATAAGAATAATGCTTTAGTCCCATATCATTGACTTGATGAAGATTCAAAGCAGGAGGCTGATTACGTACTGGTGCAGTGGTTCTGTGTTTAGGACGAGTACTTGTGACTTGTTTCATTGCAAACCAACATCAGAATATTATTGATACTGCAACATCAGGTTCTTTTCTCGGCAAACCTCGAGGGAACGAGGATAATTTATTGAATGGAGAAGTACAAGACTACATCACCAGTAATCGTTACAAGAGCACTTCCCATTCACAAAGCGATGAAAACGATTGGCATCTCTCACAATAAGCTCCCTCTTCATCATCTTTGATATAAGTTTAGTCACATTGTGACAATCAACACACACTCTTAGATTCTTTGTGATCCTAATCAAGCTCCCAGCTGGTGTACTTAAGAGCCCAAATGCAATGGCTAGTCTCTCGCTGTGCCCCCATAGCAGCCTAATCTTCATTGGCTCGTCGACATTGCGAAGAACACTGCTTGTATCAGGGATATAACCAGAAGCCTCCACTGCTGCTCTTATGTTCTCTAAATGCTGATAAATCTCTGCCCAATGCGGATGCGAATTGTCTCCAGCGAAGAATGTGTGGACCTGATTTTCCACTTCAATCAAGCTATACCCGGGTGTTTTCCTTAGCCCTCTTGTCCTCATCAGGTTTCGAATGTAGCTCACATCATCCCATCTCCTTGCTTGAGCATAAATATTTGATAGCACAACATAAATACTAGGATTCATGGATTCAATACAAAGTAATTTATCTGCCGTCTTGATACCCAGTCCAATGTTCTTGTGAGCTTGACATCCACTCAGCAATGCTTCAAAAACAGAACTTCCTGGTTTAAAAGGCATTTGTTCAATCAAAGCCTCGGCTTCTTTAAATCTGCCTGCTCTGCTTAGGAGATCCACAAAACTAGCATAGTGTTTTTCAATCAGCCTAATGTTACGGTTTCTCTCCATGCTGTGGAAAAACTCGATCCCTTCTTCAAGAAGTCCCGAGTGACTACAAGCAGTTATAAGAGAAAGAACGGAGGTTTCGTTTGGCTCAAATCCCTCCTCCATCATTTTTTTATACATATCCAGAGCTTGCTGTCCATGGCCATGAATACCATAGCTTGTTATCATAGAGTTCCATAGGATAACATCTCTATAAATTGAGCCCTTGTTAAATATCCGCTCAGCATACTCTATTGTGCCACACTTGGCATACATATCAATCAAGGCTGTCATGTTAACTACGTCAAATGAATAGCCCTGCCGAATTAAGTGAGCATGAACACCCTTTCCTTTCTTCAGAGAGCCCAAATGGGCACAAGAATGGACTAAACTAACCAGTGTCACTGAATTGGCAGCAACTCCCTCTTTTTGCATCTGAGAGAATAGCTTCAAGGCTTCTTCTGCATGCCCATTTTGTGTTAGTCCCACAAGCATAGCAGTCCAGGTAATAACGTTCCTCTGTTTCATTCTGTCAAAGACAAAAGTTGCTTTCTTTACTGCACCACATTTAGAGTACAGATCAACAATGGCAGTGGATAAAATAGGGTTTAACTCAAAACCCCTCCTTAATGAACAACCATGTAGGATTTTTCCACCATTCAAATCAGCTATTTGAGAACAACCCTGAATTAGGCTCACCATAGTCCCTGAATCATACCTAACACCACTTGCAACTAATCTATCAAAGAAGGCAAACAATTCATGCACCATACCATTTTGAACACATCCCGAGATCATGACATTCCACGAAACCAAATTTCTTTTCGGCATGGTCTCAAAAACCCAACATGCACTACGCATGTCACCAATATTACTATACATATCAACCAACGAGGTAAGCACCAAAACCTCATTGCTCATTCCCAGTCCAACTATGCTACTATGAACACATTTTGCAAGCTTGAAATCCGCAGTATCAATGCACACTCGAATCATACTCAGCATAGTTACTGCACTTGGCCTAATGCCGCAACTCCACATTTCATGAAACAAATCAAATGCCTTGCTGAATTGAGCAGCCTGCACATAGCCACCAATCATCGAATTCCAACAAACAACATCTCTTTCCCCCATCCTATCAAAACACCTCCGCGCCTCATCTACATTACCAAATTTCATCAAGAAGTTGATCATTGAACTCCCCAAGAACCCATTTCTCTCAACTCCTCTATCCACAGCTCTCTTAATAACCTCCACACCCGTTTCATAATCCGAAAGCCCCATACATGCCTTGAGCGCATAATTACATGTATAACTATCCACCTCCACATTACGAAAACCCATCAATCTAAACAGCTCAAGGGCCTCATTGTACCTCTCTTTTCTCAAATACCCATAAATCATAGCATTGTAAAGAATAGTTTTTGGGTGAGGACATTCATCGAACACATGGCGTGCATGAACCAAACTACCCAGATCACAGTACACCCCAACAAGATTTCTGACCAAACTTTGGTCTCTGAATACCCCATTGGTGATGATCTGGGCATGAATGGAGTTGACCCAGATGAGAGTTTTCGAAAATCTTTGTAAGAGTGACAAAAAGTTGTGAGCTTTAGCTTGTGATTGGTTAAAGTTGGTAACTTTGATTGAAGAAGAAGAAGAAGCAGAAGCATAAGCATAAGGTGAGAAGGAAGATGAGAAGATGAGCTTGAAGGGTGAACGCATGAAGGAGATGATGGGAAACCAGGAAAGACTAGAGGGTTGTGAGTTGAAGCCATAGTAAGTCTAGTTTGCTTTGCATAGTTTGAAGTTGAGAGCTTTTATATGGATTTTGAGGTAAAAGGAGAGCAATATAAGCTAGGATTTTGGTATCTATATTTTTTGCCCATAATACAAGGGTAAAATACAAGGGTATAAATAGTAAAACACAGCAATTCTTGAACCCTAAACCTTTATTCTGTCTTTCTGCTCCAAAGAAGAAGAAAAAGGCCTCTCACACAATAAGGACCTTCAAGAAGCAAAGTT
The DNA here is from genome assembly GCA_009720345.1 of Fragaria iinumae. Lineage (NCBI taxonomy): Eukaryota > Viridiplantae > Streptophyta > Magnoliopsida > Rosales > Rosaceae > Fragaria > Fragaria iinumae. The sequence continues at coordinate 1,939,666 of CM019122.1, read as the reverse complement.
TTCCATGAAGTCATTGCAATTGGAGCACATAATCTGCAATTGGTTATTTCCTGTGGAAGTTGTGGTTCTTTCTTTTGGTTTGAGAGCAAGTTCATCCAGGGAGGTAATATTTCTAAACTTAGAGGTATGTTGGTGTATTGGATCTGCAGTGATGTTACTATACCCAATATTGCATTTCTGAAGTCAATTTTCGTTTTCATTCTTTATGATCCCTAAACTTTTCCATAGTATGATTCAGATTTTCATTTTGATTTCTGTATAAGACTGTATGTTTTGTGGGTGGAAGTTGTGCATGTGCAATAAGAGAAGTAATGGATTTCAGGGAGATGTATATATATATATACAGGCCGGATGTGGAGCGGACGTCCGCACTGTCCTTAAAGTGCGGACGTCCCTCCGTTCGCCACCGTACAGTGCCGGCGAGGGCGCGCCTCCACCCCAGCGGACTCCAGCAGCGTCCCCGACCTCTTTCCATCCCCGGCGAGTCCGGCGAATTCTAGTTTTCCGGCGAGATCACCCAAAACTTCAAACAAGATCGATCTGGCCGGAAAACTGGAATTTGCCGGACTCGCCGGGGATGGAAAGAGGTCGGGGACGCTGCTGGAGTCCGTTGGGGTGGAGGCGCGCCCTCGCCGGCGCCGTACGGTGGCGAACGGAGGGACATCCGCACTTTAAGGACTGTGCGGTCGTCCGCTCCACATCTTTTTCGTGTATATATATATATATATATATATATATATATATATATATAGACTGAAAATCTTTGGATTACATTAGCTTTTGAAACTTATTGGCATATCTCTGGTACAAATGACACAGTAGGTTTCTAGAAAACAAGGATTTTCTGGGCACATCAAACAAGAACCGATAATTTGTCTGCTGAAATGCCCCTAGGATGCTTGTTCCTTGATCACTAGTATTGGATATAGCCATGCAGTAATTAGAACCAATACTTTCGAGAACAGCCTTCGAATCCACCACAAGGTTTGCCCATCCTTCAAAGTGGAATGTCATTGATGGCAAACTCAAGGTTGCCCCTCCTAATGGTCCATAGCAAAGATCAAACATACCTATTGGCCTTGTTGGACGCTTTCCGAAATTATCCAACATACATCCCACCATTGCTGATCTCAATGTATTATATGTTCCTTGAACAAGCATAGAGTATGGACTACCTTTCTCTCAAAAAAAAAAAAAAACAATGAGTATGGACTACCTGTGTCTATCATAATTCCACCACCTATTCCAGTTCTGGATAGTGCTGGATCTATATTGAGGCGCTTTTGTAAATGCTGATCCCTGAAATTTCTTGCTGGCAAAATCTCTGTTTTCTGTAGGCGTCCACTTATTTTTGCATCCTTACCGAAGCTTAATGTTGTACGACTTAACCTTGGTGTTGTTGATGATGGTAAGCAGTAAGAGAAGTGCTGATTGGTCTCCTTACCTAGTTGTATTAGGATTGACCGCTGCCTAACCCAAATACGCCAGCTATGGGATTCTTAGGTCCATCATTTTTACCAAAACTGATCTTCTGTTTATCATTGCCACATCCAAATGCTACTCAGAAGTTCATAGAGGTATGGTCAGTGCTTGGGAAAGTGAAGATGTCAGTTGATACCCACCCCTCAGTTTTGCTTCCACCTCCATAGTCGATCTTGTATTGACAGATCCCTCCACTATTACATAATTTGGGAACACAAAGGGGGTTCGTACAAGGTAAGGAACGATGTGATGTAGACTCATTATATTTGAAATTTCCTGCCAGTACTGGGAAGAATTGCGGCATCCTTCACACTGAAACCATGTATCAGCAGCGCTCGTATCCACCATTAAGTAGGGTGTATAGAGTTGTGCAACAATGCCTATTCGCGTTACATAGTAATTACTTAGAGCTGGAGAGATAGGGGGTCGTATAGTAGTAGGCATATCCTTCGTGAACTCATGTGATCTGTTCATTGATCTGGCTGAACTCAAGGCCATGAGGTTAAGAACTCGATTTCTTGAAATTTCAGCCAGTAGTTTATGCCTTGCTTCAGGTGTATGATTCTTTGGGTGGATAAATGAATCAATTGGGATGAGTGGGATGTTGAAACCATTGGTTTTGATGGGCAACGTTGAAGAGAGCATGGAGTAGAGCAGGGTCAACATAATCCCGCACATGATTTGCATATTGCTTCTGCAGTTAATCTCTTTGTTTTGTACAGTAGCAGTATTTATAAACTTACATGTCTTTGTATTTGATATGCAATAAATTTTCTTTACTAAAGTGAGATTTTCTTAGCTTGCATTAAATAACTACATTAATTTTTGTATCAGATTTCTGGGTTCTGGTAGGATTGTTCTGCTGTATACTTGATGAAAATGATATTCTCAATGACAATATCATTACATTTTAAACCTTGGATTACATAATTTTTTCAAACCTATTGGCATATCTCTGGTGCAAATGATAAAGTAGGTTTATTTAAAAACCAGGATTTTTTGCCTAGATCAAACAAGAACCGATGATTTGTCTGCTGAAATGCACCTAGTTCGTTTATTCCTGCATCACTAACGGGCAGTATAGCCATGCAGATAGTTGAATTGAAGTCCTCAAAAACAGCTTTTGAATCCAGCACAAGGTTTGCTCCTTTGAAGTGGTATGTCATTGATGGCAAAGTCACATTTCGTAATGGTTCATAACAAACATCAAAGACACCTTTTCTTGTTGGGCGTTTTCCACATTGATTCATCATATACTGCACCACTTCTTCTCTTAATATTGTATATGCACCTCGAACAAGATGAGTGTAAGGAGTACCTGTGTTAATGATAAACCCACCACCAGTAGTGCCCTTCTTCACCTTGAATAGTGCCGGATCTATATTAAGGCGCTTTCCTGCTATGCTAATGCCTAAAAGATTCACATTGTATACAGACCAATTTTGTACAAGCAATATATCTGTTGTTTGTACACTTCCACTTATTTTTGCATCCTTGCCGAAACTTAGCAGTGGATGAGTTTTACTTGGTGTTGTTGATGATGGTAAGCAGTAAGAGAAGCGCAGGTTGGTCTCCTTAGCTAGTTGTTTTAGGATTGACCGCTGCCCCCAACCTAACCCAAATATTCCAGCTATCTGATTGTTATCACCAAGACTCCAATTCTGGTTGTCATACGCACAACCAAAGGCTACCCTCCACTTGATAGAGGTTTGGTTGGTGCTTGGGGAAGCGAAGGTATCATTTGATTCCCAACCTTCAGATTTTTTGCCAGCGCCATATGAAATATTGTATTTACACAACCCTCCACCATCACATAACCTTGGAACACAAAGGGGGTCCCTACATTGCAAGTATTGGAATGATGTAGACTGTTTATATTTGAAGTTTCCTCCCACTACAGGGAAACAATTGATGCACCCATCACATTGAACCCATGTCTCAGCAAAGGCTGTAGTCACTGCTAAGTATGGTGTATATAGCTGTGACCCGATGGCTATTCGCGTTACATAGTAACTGATTAGAAGTTGTTCATTTGGTGTCTGTATACTACTTGGTAGATCATTCATGAACTCCTCTGCTGGATTGTTTTTTCTGCCAGAACTCAGAGACATTAGGTTAGGAACCTGATTTCTTGATATTTCAGCCAGTAGGTGATGCCTTTCTTCTGGAGTGTGATTCTTTGGGAGGATAACTGAATCGATTGGGATGAGCGGGATGCTAAAACCACTAGTGGGCAAGGTTGAAGTGAGCATAAACAAGAGCAGGGCCAATATTATACTCCACATGATTTTCATATTGCTGGAGATAGTCATTCTCTTTCTTTTGATGTGAGTAATTCATTTGTAGAGGCAGTATTTATAAATATACATGTTTGATGTATTAGATATGCAGTAAATATACATTAATAAAAAGGAGATTTTGATAGATTGCAATTTATAATTCACTGAGGTTTATCCCTCATATGCCTTTACCATAGTTTAACTTCCATGTTTGATTTCAAAGTTTCCTTTTCATAGAATCAATCTAAACATTCCTTTAAATTACCCTGACTATATTACCTGAAGAGTATGTTTGCTTTGATATGGGAATGTATATGTATATACTAGTTTTTGTGCCCGCGCATTGCTGCGGGGAACAATCAAATGTTGAACAATACTGAGTATTCTTAATGAAATGTATTGTTGTCAAATGACTGGACATGACCTATGACAAAAGCTATAGACATGATGTATTAATATCAATGAGGTTGGTTAAAACATAAATTGATTCAAAATAGTAAAATGCTTTTGTACAGTAAATTACAATGTAGTAAATAAAGATATTCTGATATTCATATTGTCTCACCTCTGCAGATTAGGACTTTAAGAGTGCACAATGTAGTATATTGACCTAGAAAGAACCTTTTGCTTAAGTCCGAGAAACCATATGCTGATCTTCACTTGCTCTATCTTTGCTGTACCACTTGATGAATTTGGATCTCTATGCCCATACCTGTTAATTTGCAGAAGTTCATACAAAGTTTAATATATCTGTAATAAGAATTCACAATAATTTCAAGCCTACATTTCTACAAAACATATATACCTTATGCATTTGCAACAAAATGAACTTGTAACTTCCTACTGGTTCATTTGAAATTAAGTCATTTTCTTTGCTCATCTTTGCACCAAAGTTTTTGTGGTGAGTGCTATAAACTTAATCTTTTTGTATAAATTGAACCTTTTGTTTCACCCAAATTACTTCCAACCAAACCTAATGGAAAGACTTGGACAGATGGGGTTAAATATTACAATCTTCAGTTTAAGTCATCTACCTGTTTCAGTTTGGCAATGATGATCGGGTGACCTTGAATCTCCATGGACGCCTGTAAAAGATTGATCATGGTAAATAGCAAGATCATTTACATTCAAAACAGCCAAATAGAATATAGATATACTCACTGAATAACCTCAGGTTCCAAAGCTGAGGTTATTCTCATTAATCAAAAGATCAATACAAAAAGACCATCAGTTTTAAACTTTTAATGCTTACAAAGAAAATATTTCATGCTCTGTATTTCATGTTTTCCTATCAACCTCCTCTAATTTCCTTCTCCATAGGCACTGCTATGCTCTTTGTGGTGTAGACAGATTCAAAATTGCCATCTTAATAACTACAAAGCTTCCTTCTCCTCTCATGCTCTTTGAACTGTAAAAACAATTATTTATTAGATATTCTATAAGATAGACAATACTTTAATTATATGGATGTAAGAAAAAAGATCTATCCTTCAATTGTGGTATGAAATGTATGGTTTCAATTGTACATTAATCATCCAAATATACCAATTAAGAGCGATTGGTACCCTAAAAAGAATTAAGATAACAACATTGATCAGCTCTTTATGGCAAGCGTGTTGTTCTTGCTAGCAATTGTTTGTCAACAACTCTAACATTTGTCCAATTCTTCAAACCACTGCTATATTCTGTATTTCTAGATGGAGGAGCAATTAGGAATGCAGAAAAGTGGATTTATGAGAAGATGCTAGTGTTCAACTAACCAATTCACTAATAAATGATTCTTGAATCAAAATGAAATTAACTCAGACAATTTACTATGAAAAGTTATAGAGCTGAAACAGAGACAGATAAATCTTTAAAGATTGAGAGATTATGATATTACAGAAATGCAAGAATCATTAAGAATAGCTGCAAATTATAAAATAATCAACCTCAGGTACAATCTACAATAACTGCACAAAGTAACTAAAAGGCAATAAGTTCTATCTCTTCCATAGCTACAGAATGCACATGTAAGTTTCAACTTCTCTGTGAAAGGCATTTTTTTTTTCTGCATTTTGCTTGTCATAGCATATAACATTATGAAAACTAACTGCAACTTATGACCAACGGTACTTTAGTTTGGAAAAGGCTGCATCTGTTAATGTCCTACAAAAAAAAAGAAACATATATGAAGAAGAATGCAACAATTCTATATTCAAATCCAAAGTACTGCGAGTATCAGATAGTAGATATAACTACGTATATATAACTACTTATAGAAACAAATTTTGTAAGACTATGAACACTTACTTTTATTGCTTGTTCTTATTTTCTGATTGAAGGGAAAATTCTTCTCATAATATTGTTAAATGAAATAAGTTCTTTAAAGAGCACATAAGAAGCATTTCAATAATTGGTGAAAGAAGCAACTAATAATGAATTAGATGGATACGTTAACTGAATACCTTGACAATGAGTTTTTGTATAGTTGTTCCTGTTCTACTACACTCGCTTTCCAAGCTGATTCTTCACATTGAGATGCTCGCCTGTAACAAAACCACAGCAGAATTCTACAGAGTTTGTGCAAGAGTATTTGATGATATGCAAAATACCGGTTTCTGTTAATTCATTATTGAAATACTGTTGGAAGGAATTATAAATAATGAGAAGTAATCCTAGCGATGGTTGTATCATATTCACGCGATCTATTGTAATTGAAGCTTTACAAACCGTACTAAAGATTAGATCATATGAATCAAATAGGTTTCAAGAAAAATATAATTAGACCACAGAAAGCAACAAACAATCAAAAGCTTTAATTGATTAGAGAAAAGAAAAACTATAAACATGAATTGAAAACCAATCACCCAGACTAACCCATAAACCCAAACTGCACGAATTCATAAGTATACCGTTAGAAGCCAAAATGATTGTAATGGTGTTAGGACCTGTAGCTTACCTTAATCATTGTTAACCTAGATAACGTGTCGATTTTGAGAAGCCAAAATTTATAATGGTGTTAGGCCTTGTAGCTTCCTGAATCATTCTAAGGATATCATAGCCTGTCATTCCTCGCATGCAGTAATCTGTAACAATCAAATCCACAAACACATCCTACAGGAAGAGCAGGGCAGTTGAATCAGATATTGGTAAATTAAAGCTACATAATGACACAAAATGAAAAGTAAGAAAATCCTCCCAAAATGAAGCAATCCAAAAATGAAATACTTGATAATGATATCATAACAAAAACTAAACAATATATATGTCATTGATAATACTTGATAATGCAACATATATGTCATTGATGTCATAACAAAAACTAAACAATATAATGGAGAAGAGATAACGTTGGAGATAGTATAACAGAGTAAGAATAAGAGGCCCAAATACTTCAGAACTGAAAACAAATCACCAACAGTAGAAAACATAAGCCTTTCTCTTTTCTCTTTTTAGGTCAGATCTGAAAAAAGCCAAAGAAAGGAACAATGAAAATTCGCAGGCAAAGGTAAATGCAGGACTATAACTAAACTGACAACAACAATAACAAAGGAAAAAAAAAACAATATGGTTCCTGATATACGTGAATTACCTAAGCAATGGAAAAGAACCAATAAAATTGTAATTGGACCCTAATAGATTATGGCAATTCAAAATAAAAAAGTCACGCTCAGAGTTCCAATTTATGCATACTGACCATAAACGCTAAGTGTGAAATTTTTTCCTGATCGAAGTGTCTCATTATGCGATATAGTACCCATTGTAGTGTCACATATAAACTACAATATCCATGGTAATAAAACAAAGCATATAACTGATTTCCAAAGGTTGTTTCAAATTAAATCTTAACTGGAATATGTTCTCAGAAAGCTAGAGAGAGTGGTCATACAACCAATGCAATTGGTGTCGTCTTGAGCTCCTTATACTTAAATCAAAATTGCATTGACTACAGTCCATGACCGGAACAACGACTTTTAACTGATGATTTCATCGCTTCCAATCAAAAGTTCAGACATCACCTGCAGTCCATGATGGGAACGACTTAATTGAATTCATTCCAAATAACAGCAAAAAGCAAAGCACTTGGGGAGTTGGGGATTCTATAGCGATCATAACTACACAATACAAAACGGTGGGAAACCAAAAACCCAGATACTTTTTTTTGTTTAAAATGAAATCATAGAAGATATGAACACATGCATAAAAACAATTATGAATGAAATTGCAGAGATATAAGCATTCAAAATTCCTGATTCGATCAAACCAAGTCCACCCCTATTGCAATATGCACACAGAAAAATTAAAATAGCATGTTAGAGAAGAGCTTACTGTTCCTCAAATCAGGAAAGCTTGACACCGAAGCTGCAAAAATGAAAAAGAGTAGCTCAATCACATGAACACACTTGCCAAATGGTCAATTTCATTTTAAGGAAAAATCAATAAGATAATTAAGAGAAACTACAAACCTATATAAGAGGAGAAACAGGAAATGCAGAATACCAAGATGAAATTGCAGCAGAACCTCAATGTTTAGGGACTTGTCTTGCTCTCTCCAAAGTGAAAGTGTTTAACACTATCAAGATATACATAGCAGTACATCAGCATATGCAAGAAGTTTTATTTAAATTCTATTGAAGCCAATAAAAAGAGAAGGGTACTGATTATGACTGCCACTCACATCAAACCTCATTTGATTTTCAATGTGTGCTTGATGATTCCTATTTAGAGGGGAAAATGTTTCTTAGATAAACACTAAGATATAAGGAAATCACAAATCGTTGATGCGAAATTCATCACAATTAATAACAAACTATATCAAAGTGGAAGAACACTCCATTATAAAGAAAGAAGCTTTAAGCTAAAACCGATTGGAGAACAAATCGATGAAAAGGGCAACAAAGAACTAAAATCGAACTAACACAGAGTAATTAACGAAGAAGAAGAAAGAAGATCGGGAGGCTTACAGGGTAACAAATTTGATCTTGGATCGATCAGTCAACTGTAGTCTCTCCCTCTCTCTGCTTCTGTTTGGCAAAAAAGGAGAAGGAGCGCAGAGACTGATGAAGGAAGCGATGAAAGAGAGGGAAGGAGAGGTTAAGAGAGGTGGAGTGTAGAGAGATCGAGAGAGAGCTCTGGAAACTGAGGTGGGTGGTGGGTTTAGAGATCGGGAGAGAGGAAGAAAAAGAAAACGGCCCAAAGCCCAATTCCGAGGAACAGTAAGGCGGCGCGAGGCCGCATAATATTAAGTTAAATGTGGTATGCAAGTTGTGCATGTGCACCAATAGAAGCAAGTTTTTTTTTTTTTTTTTTTTTCTGGATATATAGAATTAACAATTCATATTAATGATATTATAAACCAGTCAACCTTAGATTACATAAGCTTTTAGAACTTAAAGGCATATCTCTGGTGCAAATGACACTGTATACTTTTTAACAAGCATGGATTTCTTTCCTACATCAAACAAAAAACGATGATTTGCCTGCTGAAAAGCCCACAGGAGGTTTTGTCCTGCATCGCTAGATAGCCATGCAGAGATCAAAACCAAATCGCTCAAACACAGCCCCTGAATTCAGTACAAGATTTGCCCCTTTGAAGTGGTATGTCATTGATGGTAAAGTCACATTCCCTCCTAGTGACCCATAACAAAGAACAAAAAACCCTTTCCTTGTTGGACGCTTCCCATAATTCTTCATAATATACCGAGTCATTTCATCCCTCAAAATTGTGTATGCACCTTGAACAAGCCTAGTGTAAGGACTACCTGTGTCTATGAAAAATCCACCAATAGTGCCACGCTTCAGCTGGAACAATGCTGGATCTATATTAAGACGCTTTCCTGCAATGCTAACACCCAAAAGGTTGACATTGTAAGCAGGCGTATTTTCTGCAGGCAAAATCTGTATTGTCTGTACACTTCCCCTTATTTGTGCATCCTCACCAAAGCTTAACATTGTATGAGTTTGTCTAGATGTTCTGGATGATGGTAGGCAGTAAGAGAAGTGCCGGTTGGTCTCCTTACCTAGTTGTTTTAGGATTGACCTCGTCCCAAGACCTAATCCAAATATGCCAGCTATAGGATTACTAGGTCCATCATTTTGACCAAAACTCATATTCTGGTTATCATAGCCACAACCAAATGCTACTGGCAACTTCATAGAGGTACGGTTAGTGCTTGAGAAAAGGAAGGTATCAGTAGAAACCCAACCTTCAGATTTGCTTCCGCCACTGTATAGATTCCTGTAGAGACACGCCCCTGCACTATCACATAGTTTTGGCACACAAAGTGGGTTCTTACAAGGTAGATATTTGTATGTTGTAGACTAATTATATTTGAAATTTCCTCCCTGTACTGGAAAGCAATTGCGGCATCCATCACATTGAACCCATGTGTCAGCCTGTGTCCACCATTAAGTAGGGTGTATATAGTCGTGAGCCAATGACCATTCGAGTCACATAGTAATTACTTAGAACTCGATAAATGGGGGGTTGTATGGTATTAGGCACACCCTTCACGAACTCCTCTTTTGGGTTCATTGCTCTTGCTGCACTCATGGACATGAGGTTGAGGGCTCGATTTCTTGATATATTAGCAAGTAGGTTATGCCTTTCTTCAGGAGTGTGATTAGTTGGGAGGATAACAGAATCGATTGGTATGAGCTGGATGCTAAATCCACATGTTGTAATGGGCAACATGAAAGTGAACATGAACAAGAGAAGAGTCATCATATTGCTGCACAGTTTGTTTCTCTCTTCTGCTCTGGGAGTAACTCATGTATAGAGATAGTAGTATGTAAATATGTATATATAAACTTGTAAACATGTTGATGTATTATATATGCAATGAATTTACTTTACTAGAAGATCATGCTGTTGCCATGCGTTCAACATTTTGATATGGTTATATCTGGATGTGGATTCTGGTAGGATTTTGCTACTGCGCACTTGCGAAAATTATCTTTTAAGAACCAACAAATAAAGGTGTAATCGACTTTTTTCCTTTCTTCATTGCTAGTCATGTATGTTTCTTTCAATCTAATCTTAACTAACATTTCTTTTCACTTCTTTTTCATTTGAGAATTAAGGTTTTGTTTTTATATAGACTTTTGAGTGACTTTTTCAGACCTCTATTATATAATTTTTGAATTGGCTTTAATATTTGTGCGTATAAGAAATCAAAATGAACATAAATTGATTAAATAGAACTCTTTTTGAACCTAGATGCATATCTCTGGTCCAAATTAATGACATTGTGGATTGCTTAATATCAAACAAAAACCGATTATTGGCCTGCTGAAATGCCCCGAGCACGTTTACTCCTTGATCACTAGTAGGCAGTATAGCCATGCAGGGAGAGGTATTAATAGGTTCAAACACTGCCTTAGAATCCAGCACAAGATCATTGTTGGTAAATTACCATGCCCCCCTTCTGATGCTCTATAGCAAAGGTCAAGAGGATCTTCCCTTTCTTCAACAGGACTCCATCTATAATGCTGCATATATAACATGCTGCACCATTTCCTGCCTCAGAATCCTATATGCACTTTTGATAAACACAGTACCTGAATCTGTGAAAAACTCACCACTAGGGCCCTGTCGTAGCTTGAACAGTGCAGGATCGATACTAAGACACTGTGTTCCAATACTAACACCCAACAGCTTGATATTGTAAGCAGGAATGTTGGTCTGAGACTTTCCTTTTATTGTTGCCTCGTTACCGAAAGTTAAGAATGCTGAAGTTCCCTTTGGAGCTGTCCATGCTGGTAGGCAATAAGAGAAGCGGACTTTAGAGTTTAGACTTCACCATGATTATAGTGTTGGGATTTTAACCCCACGAACGAACCGAGATTCAGAAACAGACACACCCAACAACACCGCAATAAAGCAGAATAACAAACAAGGATGAAAAAAACAGTTGACACGAGATTTAACGTGGTTCGGCAAATTTCCTGCCTACGTCTATCCCAAGATATAGCTCTTCCACTATGAGAATAAAACTAGTACAAGATACATGAGTTAAATCTCATAACTCAAATCCCAAAACCCTTGTACACCCTCACTCATAGAATACCCAAGAACACTATATCTCACCTAAGAGAATTTCCCTCTTAGCACTTTTTTTCTCTCACTCTCATGCACAACCCACAAGCTCTCTATAGCTTGTCCGATGCTTACTTGATGCAAACTTGCTTGCATACTTCAAATGAGTTTCCATGCAGCCTATTTATAGGCAACAATCATACCATGTGAAAAAACCATGGCTTTTTCTTCCCACCTATTCAATTTGCTGCAAGCACACTATAGAAGACTTCCATAGCTTTCAATTTCCACAAACATCATTTAAAGCTTTGTTCCTAGCTATGGCATAGCTAGCTATTCACCCATGTCAATATTTGCTGCATCACCTTTTGCATGGTTTCTAGTTGCATGAGAATGAACACCAATCTCAACATATAGATCTCTCATTCCCTTTGAAGAGCTTAGTTATTTAGTAAATTTGATTATGATATTTGAACTGTTAAATTTGAAACATTACATAAACTTCTATGTACTTTTTTCTTTAGCAACTTGAACTGTTACAAACTTATTGACATATCTCTGGTGCAAACGACACCCTAGATTGTTTAGCATCGAACAAGAATCGATGATTTGCCTGCTGAAATGCTCCAAGGATGTTTATTCCTGTCTCACTAGTAGGTAATACAGCAATGCAGATAGTACGGCCAATAGTTTCCCATACAGATTTAGGATACAGCCGCAGGTCAGCTCCTTCAAAGTGGTATCTCAATGCTGGCAGTGTCTTGTATCTCAGATCTCTAGACGCATATCAGAGGTCAAACTCAGGACTCTTTCGGTAACGCTGGAGAATATACTTCAGCATTTCTTGTTTCAAAATTTGATATGCAGATAGAACCAGAAGAGTGTATTGAGCACCAGAGTCTATGGCAAACCCACCACTCCTGGGATTTGTTTTCATCTTGAACACTTTTGGGTCTATATTAAGGCGCATTCCTTGAATACTAATACCTAACATATTGACATAGTATCTAGGAAAGCCCTGAGGGATTAGCTTCGTGGTCTGTACAAGTCCTCCTATTGTTGCTTCTGCACCAAAATTTAAGAATGTGTGAGTTCCTCTTCGTTCAGGCAACGCCGGTAAGCAGTATGAGAAGCGACCATGTGTCTCATCATCTAGTTGCATTAGGATGGACCGCGGCCCAGCCCCTAAACCAAAGATCCCAGCTATGTTCCCTGCACTTTTACCAAAGCTGATTTTCTTATTATCATAGCCACAACCAAATGCTGGGAACTTTATAAATTTTCGCTTGCTGCTCAAGAAAGTGAAGGTGTCATTTGAAACCCAACCCTCACTGCTGCCACCACCGTAGTATGTAATCTTGTAGAGACAATGCCCATCACTAGAACATACTCTCGGAACACATAGTGGGTGGGTACATGGTAACTTGCTGTATGATGAGGAATTTTTATATTTGAAATTTCCTATCTTGACTGGGAAGCAGCTGCTGCAGCCATCACCCTGAACCCATGTATCATCACTGCCTGTGTCTACCAGTAAGTTGGGTGAATATAGCTGGGAGCCGATGATCATTCTCGTTATGTAGTAATGGCCTAGAGCAGGTAGAATAGGGGCTTGTATAATATCATTGGCTGCATTGTTCATCATTAACGACTTTGCTCGATTTCTCGACATTTTAACCATCTGATGCCTCTCTTCCAGAGTGAAATTTCTTGGGAAGACAGAATTGCTTGGTGTGAGTTGGAGACTTCCAATGGGCAGTGTTGCAGTGACCATGTACAGGACAGCCAATATATTGCAGCAGATGGTTATCAAGGCCATTTTTGTTTCTATCTTTTGCTTTGGGACCAGTAGAGGTAGGATTTATAAGCAAAAATATGTATGTTCTTTTGTTGGATCTGCCATAAATATATTATGCACAAAAGAGACTTTCTTGTGCATGTTTTGCATTCCATATCTTGATTTTAGTCCTAATCTGAATTCACCTACGATGGATTCTGGCATAGTAGAAAAGTTTTGAAGCGCAAAAGCAAAAACTATAAAAGGAATACTCTATGATCACTTAATTTAGATTTTACTGCTATAGAGGTAAGGCGTGTTTAGTCCTTGTTGGGAGGACCATTCCAGTTTTTGGGCAAAACGCATGGTTTTATAAAAGTCTTAACAATCACCATAGTCCAAGTAATTGAAAGCAGTGTTTGGGATAGAATCAGAACCGAAGCAGTATATTTCTAATTATTTATTGCATGTATAATTTCTACATGCTTTGTTTTTATTTCATCACAAGGCATACATGCCATCAACAAAAGTTACAAAGAGTACACCAGAAGGCTAAACAGAAGCAGATAAACACACAGACAAGAGTAACTAGATTATATCAAACCAGCAGCATGAAAATTACGATACATGACACTCTTGAAAGTCGATTTCATTATGTTCGGGGCCATGGTGAAGTCTTTGCACTTTCCCTCAAGTAGTGCAAGGCCCTCTCCATGTCATCTGTTGGAATGCTGAGCCTGCCATCCCCGCGAACGGGGAGTGCACCAGTTGAATATGCCGTACGGCTTGGCTTAACCCGACTTGATGCCAGGTTTGATATCATGTTGACAGCTGGTCCATAGCTGCTAGTTTCATTTTTGCGGTAGTGATCATCATAGTTGTCACTCTTTCCACTATGCTTGTAACTTGGCTTGTTGCTGTAGTCATTATAGTCACTATAGCCTGCTGGAGTGCCACTGTAGTGTCCAGCTTGATGGGGCTGTTGAGGCCAATTTGCACCATTGGATGGAGCAATCCTGGAGGCTTGGTCAGCATAACCATAACCACCTCTGACGGGGCTGGAAGACCTGCGCTGCCATGAGTTATCAGCAGCATAGCCGTAGCCTCTCACTGGCTCAACAACACCGCTTTGCCTGTATGAAGGTAATAAAGGTGAGTGAACACGTTCTTCAATGATAGTTTCGGTTTTGGTGACATAGGTTTCTGGTTTATGCAAGGGGGTACAACCAATGACTGTTCTTTTAGTACCGTCAGCATCAACAATGACTGTAACGCACTCCTCATCAGTAGAAGCATACCTTGGATTTCCCCATTGGTCGGTGTAAGCTCCTACCCTGCCGGTGGAGTAACCTAATCTGTGATTACCGTAGTCATTGAAAGCCATGGTTGTGATTCAAGTTTGGAACTTCTCTCCTACTTGGAACTCAAGTTAGGCCTTGTTTCTCACTTGCAATGTGTTGAAGCCTGTCCTTGCATTTATATACAACAACTAGTTATGTTACTTTTTCAGTCACATATGCTTCTTCCATTGCTTTAGGAATGCTGAGAGAATCATATTCTGCCAAAAATATCTATGGATTCTGATCTGCATTGTCTTATGAATTGAGCTAGTAGTCTGTTCAGAATGCAGTGCTTCCATTAGCTAATAAAGGAAAGATATCAGAATAACTTTAGCTACACGAAAAATTACGTATCGAATAGATATTGCATAAAGAAACGAATTGAAGTTTCAAGACCGGAACTATAGCTCCGGTTTATCCCTGAAGATATCACGGATCAATTCTATCCTTTTGCCTGGCCAGTCCTAGATTCTGCCTTCATAAATATCTGAAGAATCATGTTCTGCTCATACTTGGATAGGGACCTCCATTAAGCGCTCTTATATATTCCCTGAGTTTTCCTACTCTTTCATTCTTCTGTCGGCAGAAGATAACAAACATAAGCTACTTTACATCCTTTAGATATAGATGCTGACTGCTTTCATCGTAGAGGTACAAATCTGGCTACGTACAAACAAACTCTCACACCGGAAGGCTGTTCCTGCAGAATCTTTATACACAGTTGTTGTGGCCAGAAGTCCAGAACATGTATGAAGATGTATGCATACACTTGTATGATTTGCTGTAGTCGAAAAACTCGTGAGATTTGTTCATGAATCATATAATGATTTCCAACAGGTAGCATAACTATTAGATACGAGTGTCGTACATGGTACATCTGTGTGATGCTCAGTATTACATATTAAGCTATGAACAGTATAAAATAGCCTAGGGTTGAAACATCTAAATTCTATCGTGTATAGACGTTACCCTAAAGTTCACTTTCACCTGTGAAATATACATATCACCAAGGTCATTTCCCTTGTAAAAGGCATGCACTGGTCTGATATTTGCAGGTTCAGAGTCAATGCGACAATGCATCAGCTGAGACTCCATCGCTAGTTTGCAACTCAAGATTCAGAATCAAGAGACATAATGATCTTGTTTGGCCACAGCATCATCCTTGTCCCCAGGAAATACTTGTACTACTGTACTGTGAAAACCAAGAAGAGTTTACTCGAAACCATTTCAAGGCTCAAATGTTGGAACTTCATTTAGAGGGGAATACAGTGCCCGATATACTGTTCTGTCAATAATATTCCTGTAAGGATCCTCCTCCCGCTTTTTGATTAAGTATGCTAAACTTTTTTCAATTTCAGATTGTATCTCCAAATACAATTTGTTTGCACTGTCTTTGTCTTTCAGGATCTCTTCCCTTCCTTTTGTTTCTATTGGTTTCCCAAACAAATAGTAATAACGGCCTGGCAACTTAGGCAGAACTCCCGGAAAAAAGAGGTCTTGATTGGCAACTTCTCCACTTGTATCCTCCCTAAAACCAGACCACATTTTTGTTAAATATAAAGATTAGAAGAGAATTTATACTTACATGTAGCAACAATTTTGATGGTATTTCACGATATCTTTACCTCAATTTCATAGCATCATTATTAGCGTTGATGAAATAGTCGCCCACCACAGGGATATTCTTTATGTCATTGTAATCAAGAACCAACTGCCACATTCAAAATAAGAACCAAAGTTACAATGTGTTAACCTCAAAATTGTAGCTCAAGACAGAAGGAGGTGTCAATAAAGAAATGATATTTCATCCCAGATTCCACAGTACATCACAAGATTTTAAACTTAAGGTAAACATAAATGTCTGTTGTATTATTCTTGGTGAAGAAGATGGTATATAGACAGGGAAGAGACTACTAAGATAAAGTAAAAGTCAAACAGCAGGATTGACAGAGCCTGTATGAATGATTTTTACAGACCTGTATTTTGGTTGAGGGATTTAAACTCTTAAGGTACAAACAATTACTACACATATATAGGTTATACTCCGTATTCTAAAGAACCGCACCTGATCCCAATTCAATCCTACATATTGATAATGATTAGTACATGTCTAGTTAACACCCTTGGTTTGGTAACTTTGTTATCTTGTTAGAGATTAGGAAGAAATATGAGAAATATTAAGATACCCTGCAGAGAACTGTCGTACACCCTGAGAAAAGGTCCTTAAATTTACCAAGAAAAGTTTGCAGTATAACAGTTACACAAGCTTACTTCGAGTAAGTCATCTGCTCCTACAGCTGCAAATGGTACAATTGTGGCTCCAAAACGTGCTGCCATTCTGACAAATTCAGGTTGATCAGGCCAGAATAACTTGTATTCTTCACCCTGCCAATTATAGAAGCACCCTATTATCATGGACGACAAAAATTATGACACAACTTTGATTACTCTACCAAAATAAATAGCTTCTTTATATTGTACTTATATTTCCTTTGCCCTTATTGTTCTAAGTCTCTAAGAACATGCAAAGTTCGGAGATCCTTTGTTAATCCGAATAAACTGAAAACAAATTCACATGGGCATGCAGGGACCGGCATGTGCATATGCACTTTCTTTCTCCTTTCACAGTTATCCTTTACAAAATAAATCCAATATGATAGGCACAATTGCATCACTATAGGGACTCACTTTAGCTCTGGCTCAAATATATCAAAAGAATCTTATTCATTTCCTGACCCAAAGAAGCTTAGCTTATTCTGAAATGTCTAAACAAGCTCACACACAAATGCACAGGCACACACATGAAAGTTTGTGGTGTCTGCATGGAAATTGGAATGTATATATTTCCTCTATTAGACATTCTGTTAGTCTCTAAAGTAATTGATTGGAACATCAACACTTTGACAAATGTAATTAAATAAATGCTTGATCATGAATCATGGCACAGAAACCCACTATGCACACATACAAGTAGATGAAAGAACCTACAAAAAAAAGCATACTGACACAGGTGTAACAGCTTCATTAGGCATAGCACAACCAATATGACCTAGGAAATTATATATTAATGCCCTAAAAAAATTTATGTCTGAAAATCAGATAATCTCTGGCAGATAAAACACATTGCAAGGAAACTGCCATTTCAAAAAAAAAAAAATATATAGTACTATACAGAACTGGGCAGTTATTGCACCTTGTAATGGAGAGCTTCACGTGCACCACCAGGATACAGGAGAACATGTGATTTTGATGAAAGTGATTTGAATAGATTTCTTGCCGTAACTGGTACTGCACCAAATACTTTGAGCAAGTCAAAATCATCTGAGCTCTTCCCCAACAACAGTTCTGGATGTGCTAAACCACGAACCATTATTTTCTTTTCTCTCAAAAATTCTTCAACCATAGAATACAGTTCCAGCCCCATTAGATTATGATAGCCAACAATTAAGACAGGTCCTTCATTTGGAACTCCTGCAAGACCTCTCACCACCGTTCCATCTTCCAAAGTTGAGAAAAGAACAGCACCAGAAGCAAAGCGTAACAATCTGCCATTCAGTTGTTGTAGTATCAGCTTTGGTCCCATATATGTGTGTGTGTGTGTGTGTGTGTGTGTGTGTGTGTGTGTTAAAGATAGTAGATGCAACATAGCCTGGTCCAGGTAACTTGCAAGTGAAACCTGTACATGATACATCTAGACTGCTTATAAGATCCTAGATATGAGCAGCATTTCGTGTTTCTTATTTTGGAGACCAGGAAAGCTGTCATGAGTAGAGGGATTGGTGTATGAACACATAGGGTTACACTTGATTGATATGAAAATGTATACTAGCTTCTTACTACGGTTTTTATTTTCTAGCTTCTCATCACCAAAAACTCTTCAAATAGTATTATGAGATATCACAAGCCTGTCTGACATCACCAAGACTCAGATTTAGCTATATAAATACATGGAATATTCCTTTGGAAAATCTTTTTCAATGAAGTAAACAACTTATAAATGCACAAATTATATATACCTGTGCAACAATGTACATTCCTAAGCAAAGCTGAACAATAAACAGGATGAACTACCTCATTCGAAACATGGAACTCGACTAAGACAAAGTAGACAAAACTATGGAGTCATTAATTGAACTTAAGAAGTACCATATCTGGAAGCTTGCCACCAAAAAATAGGAAAGGAAGAGAGAAGTTGCTCAAGTAAATTACCCGACTGTTTCATCAAATGTATTTTTGAATTCTGTCATACTAGGAGGAAGAAAATCTGAGAAACTATCACGCTTCCTCGAACGTCGATATTTGAGAGTACCTTTTATAACTGTCAACAAATTAACCCCATCTTCCTGTAACATGGCAACAGGAGTGAAGTCAATTAAGTATGTGTTTCCTCAAGGTAAAGGCACCCTAGAAGAAAAATTTTCTATTGCACAGAAATAACAATAAAGAATTTACATTATAACAAAAATAAAGAATAAAAAAATGTTGTCACAAAATTGTTGTAAAGCTATCCATTGACAAATGGATCAATTGATATCCCTGGAGAATTTTCAAGTCAAATCTCCATCTTTGACAAGAGCTTTCATCCGACTTGTTAATTGTTGAAACAAACAAAAGGGTGTTGAGATCAAGCAACAGAAGATTCAACAATATTGAAGAAAAAGAAAGAAACTGAAGTAATTCTTAAAAAATCAAATCCAGCAATTCCTTCAAGCGTACACCTTGTTGTCAATTTGTTCCTAATTCTATAAACCACTATTTTAGAGTCACACTGAAGCAACCATACAAGATAGTTCACCTCAATCAGTTTGATAGTATCAGACAAGTCTACTCGGCTTAAATGTATAAAAGTCATTGTCAGTAATTTTGTATTAACAGGATAGACCAATAGAAAATCCAGTAGCACCATGCCAGCCGCCAGACTTTGTAAAATGCATAAATATTCACTTACCAGTAATAGGGTATGCCCATTGTCTGGGAAGTGACGAACTGTACAGTTCTGTAATGAGCTCCTTAATCGGTCCGCTTCATCTCGACTAGGAACCATGTTATCCTTGTCACTGAAATGAAATATAAACAATTATACACTTATACCCAAAAATTTCCAATATCTACTTTGAGAATGAAAAAAGGTAATGATCATATAAAGAGAGAAGAAAAGACGTTAAATTTCCATAAAAACAAGAGAACCACAACAGGGAAAGTCAGTAACCTAGCCAACACAAGTACTTCAGCTTTGACAGCATGGAGACGGGAATTTGCGTAACCAGCAGCTGATTTGAGCAGCTTCAGCTTCCAAAGAAGAGTTTCCCTTGGTATAATATCGGCCAAGGACTGGGAAGCAAAATTATAATAAGTAAAGAACAATT
The DNA here is from genome assembly GCA_009720345.1 of Fragaria iinumae. NCBI lineage: Eukaryota > Viridiplantae > Streptophyta > Magnoliopsida > Rosales > Rosaceae > Fragaria > Fragaria iinumae. The sequence goes on along the minus strand of CM019122.1, from coordinate 1,919,402 downwards.
AGAATACGGTAATGATTGTACTGATATAGGTCAATGATAGCAGTATATGATATGAGAACAGAAGGAAATGATGATAATGCAGGAGTTACAACACACAACTACGTTCATCCTTATCAAACATTTTCTCATAACCTTTCAAGATGATGTGCTAGCTGTGACTATGACTTTCAGAAATCACCTAAAGACTTCAGGGATCTTTATGGGGTATTAACTGTGTATCTGCTATTCCTATGCTTAAAGTGTATAATCATCAGGTGGAAAACTCAAGTTAGTGTCTAAGGTAATTGATATTAAATTCAAGTCACTGAACAATTTATGGCAAGTATGTCAACAATGACGCTCGGAGTTACACCTCTCAACATTAAGCTGTTTCAGAGTATAATGCACCATTCTTCTTGAATATACATGAAAAGGTGTGTGCCTCACCATATGTCGACAGTAAGTGATTGTTTAAAAGAAAGGAAACTACATTTTCCATAGCTTACTTTAATTTTCAACCTAGATGAGCATCATTTCAAATTTCTTTACCTATTGAAATTATCATCTGCCTTACCAGTGAGCAGGATCAACTATAATAGTGAGCACATGCTTCTTAATAGATGTGGGTATGTTTGAGACTAAATACTGACAAAATGCGGGAAAGGAAAAGAACTACACTGGATCCAAAAGATTAATTGAAAAATCAACAGTAAATGATCAGCTGAGGCACTGAGTACACATAATAAATAACAACACAAAACTAGTTAAACAAAGAAAAAGATATCGCCAAGAACGAGAATACAAAGTTAAACAAACATAAATGCAATTAATTCTTACAGAGAGACATGGTAGCAAAGCAGTGAGGTTCTGAGACATTTGCGCAAGTTTTAAACCCGGAGGAAGCCTACTTTTGATGTTCACCATTGCCATTTTTGTAGGATCACCTGATAGCATGAAAATCCAAAGAAAACATCAGAACTGAAGTAATAGAGAATCATGATTGCAAACAAGAGAAACTTGAAAGTGCCTATATCCTGTCATGGCACACATGAAATCCCAAGACAATTGACATCTGAGATATCTTAGTAGTGCCTCATAAGCAATGGCTCCCAGTAATGTAATAGTCAATGAAAGATGATGCATTTATTGATGTAGCAAGAAAAGATAAATTGGGGGAGTAACCAGGGATCATAACCAGGCTTGCAAGAACAAGGCTGGGCTATCAACTGTTATATAAGCAGCACCTTATTACAACAAACATTTCACGGAACAAAGTAATACAGTTTAATATAAACTATAAAGACAGGATTAAAGGGGTAAAGCACAGAGAACTGAAACTTTGCAATAGCTTGTCTGATTTCTCCACAGATATTAAGGGATTTAGATTCTACAGCAGCGAATGACGTACCCATAACAAAGCTGAGAAGATAGGGAACTGTAATATGTAATTCTTCAGGCATAGCCTCCAAGAATGGGAAGAGAGGTTGCAACTGAGACCTCTCGATGGATGTTGCTACAATAGAACATCAAAAAGGTCAAATTGACGGTGTGTATCGACCAAAGTTCATTAACACATAAGACTGTATGAGGAAGCAAACTGAACTATATACCATAACACCAACCTGGGTTGACTAGTACCAGTACGAGGTCAATGGTAGGATTACGTGCAGCCACAGCAAGTGAGAGGCATCCTCCAAAAGAATCTCCTACCAAATATATTGGCTTGTTGGGAGATGAAGCATGCTCGAGCCTAATAGTTTCTTCAACCAATTTCACCAGCCCTATAAATGTAAGCCCATTAATTACTGATTGAACATCTTTTGAAAAAAGAACGATGAAGAAGAGGAAGAGACTAGGCATAACCTGACTGTCACAAGTTCGAATTAAAAAATATATATACACATGGTGCCTAGGTGAAGTAGTATAGCTTAGAGACTACAAAATGTCCAGAAATACAGCATATATCCATAGCCACTTAATGGTTTCAGAAATTGAAGGTTAAACGATGATACTCAAATTCTTCAACAACAAGCAATGCCCCATTGTGGTTTGGTATAAATGAGACCACAGGGTCAGTGGACAACTCAAGCAACTGTTGGTTAGCATCAAAGAACCATAAGAAACCCACTTACAAGTTAGAAACTAGTTTAGCCTGTTAACATGCATAAAGGTAATTGGAGTTATCTCAATCACGTAAATGTAAGATTTATGATTATACTCATGATGTGGACTTATGGACATAAACTATGTCATTGCCCTTCAATTCTCAAAAAAAAAAAAAAAAACGTGCAAATTTGGAAAATAAAGTGGCAAAAAAGCTTACTGAAAGTCAATCCTATAAGGAACCTAAAATGAGCATTGTTAGATAAAGGATACAAGCAAATCCTTAAGTGTTCAGATCAACATAAAAAATAAAAAATAAAAAATAAAAAAAAATCAAAAGTGTGTTTAAAATAGTCATATATCAAATAGCTACAAGCAGTTCTAAATACAGGATTGGCCATCAATAGTTGGAAAAACTCCACAAAAAACTCAAGAAAATACTCTTCATCTATAAACTTGTACGGATATGCATATCACCTTCAAATGGTGTTCGATCAGTAACTGGAATATGCAAGCATCGAACTTCAAAGACCCTGAAAAGGTTTAAGGAATTATAGATCAGAAGAAATAGTTCACCCCAAGTTAAATAGCTAGACCTGATCTGTAGAAGTGCCATGTTTCTTTAGCAGGGCCTACTATAAAAGGGTTGGAGGCTGAGCAACAAAAACATAGTATCAAGGATAATAGTTACCAACTTACTTCTGAAGAGCTTTATGATGCAAAATGAGTCCCCAGCCAGTACCATCCAGCCCTGTGTGCATCAGTAACGCAATGATTACACAACATTCTTTGATTTGAATTTCACTCATTAACAAGCTCATATTCAAAAGTTTCTTCCGATAAGAGATATAAACATTCATTTTTCCTCAAGACCAACTATGCATTTCACTTCAACGAAAATCACAAACTTAAGTAGCTTCAAGATTAATGACATATGGTGACTGATCCGGCATCAATTACCAGGCAAAAACAAAAGAACTGGAGAATCCTTCAATGGAGGGTTAAACGCAAGGGGGCTGAACCATCGGGGAGGACCACCATCAGGCTTAATCATCTGCTCATTTGCATCGAAATAATCTTTTACGGTCACAGTCCCATACCCATCATCCCACAAAGGTTCCAAACTTTCAAGAACACCATCTTCTATCTTCTGTTTCTCCTTAACCTTATGCCTCAAACTGCCATTCCCTTGATCAACTAAAGGCCTACTTCCCTCCCTCTCCCCAACTACAGAAGCTCCATTCACTACAACTGAGTCTGAGGACAAAACTGATGCATCCTGATTACTTAAACTTCTACCTTGCACTCTAAACCGAGGCTTACACTCGGAACTCAACCCAAAAAAGTGAGGTCCCCCAAAACCTATAACTGATGTCATGACTGATGCTACAATTACAGAAGATTGATTCTAGACCCTTAATTCACCCAGTGAGGAACTTGTGAACTTCAAAATCTAGTACTTAGGAGCAGAAATGAAGGTAAATGTGCTAAATTCAGTTGGCCCCTAAACCACTCTATGGATAAAATCACACATTAAGCGCAGAAATGGTCACAAAAGTGAAACTTGAAGCAACCCCAGATTAGGAAAACTGGAATTTATAGTCTGACACATAAAAAGTTCCAAAAGTGAAAGTTGAAGCAAACCCAGAATGGCAAACTGGAATTTATATATACAGCCAAACACAGAGACAGTTCCAAAAGTGAAACTCTAGAACTGCCTCTCTAGCACAAGCCAAGTTCTGAGGCTCTAAACTTTAATCAACTTTAAGAATTATTGGCAGCAATATGGTACAGCAAATGTGAAATAAACACCACACAAATAAACATAGCAAAAATGGAAATTTTAGCCAAGAATTTGGATTCTACCTTAATTAGTTGGGTCTGAGTGGCAGAGATGAGTTGGGTCTTGGGTCATGTCCATGCTTTTTGCTCTGGTTGTCAATTAGCCACATGTGTGAGAATACAAAGCTTTACAATAAATGATGGTAAAACAAGCTTACATACCACACCGCTCAGTTTCAACAACAAAAATTGAAGGTCGGTCTCTGCTCTGGTAAATCCCAAATGGGGTAAAGACTCAAGAGTGAAGTCTCAACATCAGTCAGGCTCAACCCCCAGAGTCCCAAACGGCACGAACAGTGTCTGAAACCAAGAGAACCAATCAAAACTGTAAATGGGGTGAACTATTGGGACTCCATCGGAATATGCTTCAGTTGCTCAAAAACATACAAGCTATAGCAATCAGAGTTAACTAGAGAGACACTCCTCGCTTTTGTTTTTCGGGTCAAACAAGAAACCATACAAGAGGGATGATCTATAATGCTTCTCAAGTCCATAATGGTTGATATTGAAGAAGTTCCGATACTCTGGAGCACTAAACAATGTTCATAACTTCATATACAAAGCCCTCTAATCCTCCCTCCAAGGCATGCATTCCTGGGAAAACTGCCACTCCCATGGTCGTTGGTGGATGTTAGGCATCATCTTCCATGTCTCATAACGTTTGTTGCATGTAAAACAGAATGATAAAACTTCATAAAACCCACATACGAGGAAAACCAAACCAGTATGGACGAAAAGATAAGAAAAAAGAGACACCGGGACTATCAGCTCTGGATGTACTGGCACACATGCAAGGCAAAATTGGGATTACTGGATTACTGTCCTCTAGAAATAAGAAATACATTCGGGGGAGCATTACACAAGTTGAAAGGAAAAGAAAACTGGAAATGGGACAGAAATGGAACAGTTTTATTCCATGAAATAAATTTCCATAAAAAAGTCCCTTCACAATAGAGAACATTCTATGGCTAGGTAATATAATTTATAACCAACAATACAAATCTACAAGACTTTCATCATCATATGTCTAATTCGGCTGTGTTCACTTCTCATCCATAGTCGGAACTCTTATCTACTGCAATATGCCGACACCCAGTTGACCAGTTCGCAACGTCCAGCAAAGCATGCATGTCATGGATGAAGTTCAAAATTCATAATAGTAGCTGCGCCCTGAGGAACATGCTAACCAGAGCCTTCTCAGCAAGTTGTAGGATGCATGGTTATGGTAATCAATTGGCTACCAAACTTTACAAGTGTTCTGATTACCATTAGTGTACCAGAAGAATTAATGTCCCAGTATCAAAATAAACTATGACCTGCAAGTTTAAATATTAACAACAAAGCTTTAGGTACTCTCCCGCACTTGGTTAATGACATACATTATAGTCTGTATTAGTATTCTAAGGATGAACACCATAGTAATGAACGTATTGACACAAGTCGATATTGTTTCTTTTAGAAAATAAGATAGTCATGCACTCATCCTCATCAAATTCTGATGTGAAATAATAAAATTTATGTTCCTTCAAACTTTTGCAGACAATCAGCCAAACACATAACTACGAACATTTTTCATGCTTAACAGTTGTAAATTGAGCAATGGACCCTGCTATATTTCATCTATTGAAACAATTTGAAGTTTCAGGTCTCAAGTTCATGATTTTCAAAGAAGGTATTAAGGAGTGAAAATAAGTGTTAACCAATAAAAGAGTGGAAATAATTGATAACACGTTTTGACTACGTCATTGCTGGACTGATGGCTATAAAGAGCATATGAAGTAAAAAAGATAGAGAGAAAAACAAAACCAGAAAAACCTCACCTTCACAAAATCTGTGCAGAATCACCTGCCCTGAACCACCCTGTAATTTAGAACCAGGTCCTCAGATTTCTTCCATACATAAGCCCGCACTGTGGCTAAGCTCATTTCTGGTGATAAGACCTGCAGATACAAAGAAAGAGATGAGTTACGCGGTCTGAGAAGGACAGAAAGAGCGTATCAATTGAAGCCATCCAAAATGTTTGTCCACTTGCCTGATTGTTGCACAATATCTCTATAGAAGGTTTAAGCTTCCATGGCTTCAATCCAGACCGAAAAGATCCATCTCCAATGGCAGACAGTGGCCCTCCAGCAAGACCAGGAGCAAATGTTGCATCAGGATTTGCACTATCTAATGGTTTGTCCAGGACCATCTTTTCAACTACATAATTAACCACCTGCATATCAAACAGGACGCCAAATTAATGTAACCAAACATACAGACGCACACCTACAAACAGACTAAAACACAAGTTGACCATATGATATTTTCTGGATAAACTAGGCACAAGGTCATACAGAAGGGAGAATGAACACTATACGTGTGTGCGTGTGTGTTATATATGTAACACACATAATTTATAACCAAGGAAGGAAAGTGAGTGTCATTTCTCAACCAAATATTATGTCTGACAGAATAAACTTTCTTAGAAGAGAAAAGATACGTGTGTGCAATATACAACCCCAAAGCTTTCATCTGAAAGTGAGTTACATTTTCGAGACATTAACTTCATTCCAATGGTGACTACAGCGAATATAAAATTAATGAAAAGTTTTTTATGTTAAAGTGCTTTAAAATGACCAACCCAACTTAACAGTTCCTGTTTATAAAGAATACATCAGGTCCATCAAACAATAATTTTCAAGAGAAGCACCGGACATCAGTTTACTATAACATCAAATTCTCCCAATGAATTTCGTAAAAGCAATGAAAAAATATTTTTCATCATTGTGGCACGAAGCACCAGGACTCCAAAACTTTACCTTATGAATTCGTAATATACGAGGTGCACTTAGTTTTCCTTGTGTGAGGATCTGAACTGTTGAACCTTCACAAGGATGTAGATAGAAACTGCACCTGTAAATATTACCAAATAAATTATTTTTGAGAACAATAATCATCCAAAAGTAGATTACTAGTCCAGAGCCCCAATAATAGTAAGCCAAAGAATACCAGAATTTCATAGGCAAAATTAAAATTCAGCATTATATAAAAAGAAAAGAAAGAAATGTTCAGTGTAAAAGGAGATGGAAATAGAAGCCAGAGAACTTGAGAGAAGGAAACCTATGCTAGAGGAACCAGGAAATGATGGCTTTCCTAATACATGTTATGATAGCGTAAAGTTCAATTTCTGTAAAAAACAATTTGTGCAGTTCTCAAGAAAATAATGACACAATACAGTTGAAACACGCACAAAGTTTATAGCATTCTTCGGGGAAGGTTTTTTTTGTAAAACATATAGCCACACCAGTGCCTACTGAAAAGAGTCTCGAAATCAAAATTCCAGCCAAAAGCAAGAGAGACACATCAAGAATAAGAAAGTTACTTGGTATTTTCTCTAGGAGGTAGGCGATTGTTCAACACACAATCCAGACACCACCATGGAAAGTCCTTCTCATCTTCAGTTCCATCTAGGTCAGTGATCTTCTTTCGCCATGGTCCTCCCTGAGAGCCCTCAGTGATGATAGAAGGTGGGGATGTTGTAGAAAATTCGAAGGGAGGATAGACCATTGAATCATTTTCGGTATTACTATCCACCTCAAGTCTTGATTGGGTAATACTTCTAGGAGTAATTTCCTTTCCGGATGACACATCCCCGTTTGTTGAGGCTTGTGTTCCTGATCTTTGCTTTCTTTTCCCCAACCAATGAGTCAAGAGCCCTTTAAGGGTTTCTCGTGCTAGATTGACCTGCAGATATACAAGGAATAAATTCAACCCTGGTACAACTGCTTTTGTGGCATGGCAGGGGAAAGGTCTCTTTAACAAACTAACAAAAAGAATGAATAATAAACAAACAAATAATGGATCCACATTTGGAAATGCTTATAGAATAGTAGACTGTAAATATGAGAAGCACTGATCCATAATTAAATTAGAACATACTAACAATCATTCTAAACGAGTTATTTCTCTTCATTTCTGTAGTGTCTGGCCACAAGTATTTCAGTTTCAACATGCAGAGTTCAACTGGAATGTACTTTCATTTAGAAACTACAATGTGTGTGTGTGTGTGTGTGTGAGAGAGAGAGAGAGAGAGAGAGAGAGGGTCGTTTATGTCTCTGGTTGGAAAGTGATAGTACACGACCTAAGCTTCTGAAGGAGAGAAGAAAACTGTTGTGTAATCAAGGCTAGCCTTTTGAGAGACCTTTTTATATCACACAAAGAACACCGTTCTTTTTCATTTTTTACCTGCTAGGTATACTTGCAGTGTAAAGGTTGCGCATCCTCGCACTTTTGAGTACGTTCTTAGTTAACCAATATAACATAAACAATAAGACAATTTCCAGAACCCACTGAAAGAGGGGGAAGAACAAACAAAGAAAAGATGAGGTCAAAAGATGATATCTACCTTGTCATCTTCAGGCTTTCCTACAATATTAAGATCTGCAGAGTACATCTCTGCTGAAAAGCATTGTGGGGTATCCATATGTACAGATAAACTTCCAAGCCTGGTATCCACAGTGAACCATGCAGGAATGCTTACCTGAAGCAGTAAAGCAGTAAGCATCAGTAACTCAGAATAAAATCCATCAGATTTATTAAGCTGGAATCACAGTAGAATAGGAAGCATACGGTCTCAAAAAGCTCTTCCTTTTTCTCCTCAAACGACACCTGCATGATACACATTAAAAGGATAAATGCTTATGATGTACCTAAAAATTGAAGTTTTAATATTATATATTTATATAGAAAAGAAACACTGTCAGGAATCCTTCCAGAGGAAGCATTGTATTAGGGTAGATAGGAAAAGAATACTATCTATATATACAAAGATATATATATATATATATATATATATATATATATATAAATTACCTTTCCAAAATCCTCAATAACAACACCTCTAGTAATCTCCCACAGCTTCACCGAGGAAGCAGTATCCTAAAAAAGTTACATTGGTTGATGAGATTGCATATAAACAAAACAAGAGGACGGAAGTTAACTCTAAACTCGTCAAAATAACATATGCAAAAGTCATCCTCATTACCTTTGTCAAGACATGACGTCTATTATTTAATATTTCATGTTGAACTATTCCGGGAGTTCCAGGAATTGTAAAGACTGGCTCTTTATAAACAGGGACCTGGACAACAATGACCAAGCTGCAGTAAGTTCAATACCCAAAAGGAACTGAGAAAGAAATATCATGAAACAGACAATGAGCTTGCACTTACTAGGGTAGATCCTTCTAAGGACACCCTTGCTCTTGAAAATGACAAATTTCCGGCCAAGAAAGCACCGCCTCTTTGGATAATTTTCTGAGGATTGCGCCCCTCAGCAGGCCATCTATTAACTGAAGAATCTGTTGTTGCAACCCATATGCTATCATCATCTAAAGCCAACTGCAGAATGGGGTGTTCTCCTGTGCAAAGCAAAAGACTCTCTCTTGTGGCCAAGTCTGTCAGGTACAACTGAGAATATAAACAGAATTGAGCATTAATGATGAGCAACAAAGCCAAACAGCCAAAGTCAAAGGATGTCTAGAGGAAGTCAAGTAGTAAGGAGGAACTGTACTCACAGAAAGGTCTCTCCCACCACTATATACATGACTAAACGTTGGCGTACTGGCAAGTGCCCAAACAGAGTCTGTGTGCACCGCATAAGAATGTACGCATCTTTGCTGACCAAGATCCCATAGTCTACAAAAAATATAGACAGATTTAAGTAGAAAATGGAAAAAGTACCAAACTACCAACTACTTATGACATAAGTAAATATTATTCATCTTGCATTTGGATGCTATTTGTTTGCATGGTAAAGAGGAGATATGTGAGTTATCAACCTAATCATTGAATCAGAAGATCCTGATAAGCAAAACCTGCAAAAAAGAGAGTTCAAATAGAAATTGGTCAATGTCAATTGACTGACAACAAAACAAATTTGCATGAAAGCACTACATAGAATAGATCAGATGGAAGAATAAATCATTCTAATCTCAGATCATGGTCAAACTCAATGCAAGAAGTATTGTTCAGTATCATCGATGAAAGACATTTAAGAAAAAATAGTGGAAAACGTTAAAGTCATATGCAAGTCTAATGCAATCAAACTAATGAAGCTTGATTACATTTAATTAAATTACAAGTCATCTACACTTAAAAATCATATAAAGCATTCAATCAAGGTAGCCTATGAATAAGTAATCCAACCAACCTGCCAGTAGAATCAAGAAGCAGAGCCCGGATATTATCGGTATGCCCTCTTAGTTTCATAGTCTTTGAGCCACTTCTTGGGTCCCAAACACGCACGACCTAGAGGGAATCAGGATATAATTTATAGTTATTACCACTATTGCATTATCATCGGCCACTTAAAGAAGATAATAGTTATTATAAACAATTCAGAGCTTTTTCAAGAGATGTTTGGTTATGACCACAAGAAACATAACAGAGTCAACATAAAACCAAGCATGAACATCAAACTGTTACCTTCTCTGTTCCACCAGAGACAAGAAGTGATCCACTATCATTCATTGCCAATGCATAAACTGATTCCTTATGGCCTTTGGCAGAGATTGGAACATATCCATGTGCTGGAGTTGTGTGCATAGAAATGCTGTTGCTAGAGCTGATAGTACGTAAACTTGTAGTCGGTTGTGCATTTCCAGACCCATTGGTGCCATTTGAACTATCATCTTCCATAGAATCACCTGACTTCGAGACCGGAGTAAGGGCTGCTTCAAGATCCCAAATGAATACCTCCCCTCCAAGTCCACCAGAGGCAACAATATTGCTCTAAAATGCATGACACTATAAAAGGATCAGAAACTTTCTTATTCAATAGAAATTTATGACGTGTATAAAAAAGGAAAGGATACAAATAAAAGACAGACATAATGTTGGTCTAGCGTGTATGTCCCTATATGCATCCCTTTCAACAAAAATCTACCTCCCCACCTATTTATCTTCAAAAATTAGTGTAGTTTACTTTTATCTAAAGCAAAGAAATAACCGCAAAGACTGCACAATGCCAATTTCTACATCCTCAAATATCCATCACCAAGAAAAAAAGCGAATGTATAGAATTGCTCTTAATATGACTCCAAACATTTAAGAACCCCTATTTCTTTGTCTGGGGAGTCTGCAAAGGCAACAGCCTAGGAAAACGCTAATAGCAACTTATTCTATTAAACATGAGCAGAAAGCAAGGGTCGTTTACGGATATTACTATGGAAGGATCAAATATTAAACTCATTATATAGATATTTTATGCCTTTGAGAATGCTACCAAAATTGAATTAAAACTAATTACACAGCAGGAATGCACCGACAAGAACCTTTCCTCCATACAGTTTTAATACTTGATCAGAAATTTGACGAGAAAATTACATTTTTATCTGCGGCAGCAAGACAAGTGACGTAGTCAGAATGCTGACGAAGAGTTCTGGTACAAGTTCCATCTGACAAGCAATCCCACGTCTGGTCCAATTCAATGACAAAGAAGATACAATAAATAACAAATCAGGAACAGCCCAAAAGGAATGTATATGTTACAAAACCAACAACAAATGTTAAGGCTAACAAACCTTGAGGGTGGTATCTGAAGAACAGGAAACAAGTGTATTATCCCCTGCAAGAACAGCATCATTAACCTGCACAACAGAAGCACTCTCTAAATACAAGTTCATAACTTATGCATGCAGTGAATTACATAAACTCAAATCATTTTTTCATAAAAATACTAAATGTTCAGTGAAAAGAAACTGTTTATGGGGAGCTATAGAATATGATAAAATGTTGCTCAAAAAAAGTCTACAAGATTGCAAATAACTCCAAATTCATTCTTCTTTTTTCATTCTGCCTTCTACAATTTACTAGGCTCATTGGAATGGATTACGAATTCCAGTTGAAAAATTGACTCCCTGTCTACCTTGAAATGAGACTGGTAGAAAATAGAAGGAAACTTGAGGACCAAACCAGAATTCCCGTGGGAAATAATACTATCACCATTTAAGCCCTCCACATCGTATTGCAAGTCATGTCAAATACTAGATTTAAACATTGGAAGGAAGATGAATACCCAATCCACATGAGACTCAAAGGTTGCTGAGCAGGTAGCAGCATCTTCTGCCACAGCCCATCTTTTTAGTGTTCCATCACGGCTTCCAGTAAATAGGTAATCAGACCCAGACTCTGATGCCTTCAATACAGCCAAACAATTTATGCCTGCGCAATGCTGCAAACAGAGAAACCATTCAATAGTGTAATACAAGTATTAATGACTTAGCACCAGTACCATGCTAAACTATACAGAGAAAAATATCTTGATATTAAATAAAAAATAAACATGTACTACAACAAGACCCGTAAACTACGATTGGTGTACTTATATTTCAAACAAAAAAATTACTGATTCAAAGACATATACTTCAAAAACAAGAAGGATAGAGATGCAAAATAACTCACCTTTCTGTCATCAGCATCACTCAACACATAAGTTAATCTCTTCTCTTTACGAGGGCGAGTAGAATTGGATGTGTTCCCAGCACTACCCACTCGGTGCATTGCAGAAAAAACTATAACAGAAAGCAATAAAAGTTAATGATCAATCGAGAAATCTAAAGGGGAGAAAACAAGACTTGATGAAAACAGATTCGCTTTCTCTACATATTAAGGAGTATCAATTACTACCAGCTCAAAACCCCCTTCAGACCTAATGCAGCTACAACCGAACCAACCAACGACTTAAACACTTAAAAGACTTGGACCGGTTATTGTTGAAAAGCAGCACATAAAAAGGATGCTTAAACTTAAGCACACCAGTGAGTACAAATAACCCCTATAGCGAAAGCTCCCAGTGTTTATCTCCCTCTTTTCATTTTCTCTCTTCTTGATCAGTCGAAAAGCTACTAAAAAATACTATACCGCAATTCGACCTCTTGCGTACTCTGTTTACTGCTTACTTATCAGCCAAAACAATACATAATCATACAAGAATGGCACTTCTGTGTGCCACTACTAACACACCGAAAACAGTTCCGATTAGCCTCAAAAACTAGCTCTTATTCTCAACAGCTCTACGCAGCGCATCAATCTATCCTCACAAATTTTTGCAACACCTAATCCAAAATCAAATTCAACACCTCAGTAAAAGATTCCGAGCTCCGAAAAACCTCATCGAGATTAAACAGGAGAAGAAAATCCTCATTGATCATTTCATCTATAGCCTAATCAGATCACTCCAGCTCTTCTGATTCGTCAAAATCAAAATCCGATTATCACTTTGTTTCTATTTAGCGAAAATTGAAAATTAAAGAACCAAGAGCCTTGGAATTATCGGAAGCAAAAATGGAATCGAATCACCAACCTTATCAATCCAGCGAGGAATTCCGAAGCTGCTTCGCTTCGTTCTTCGTTCGTCTTCGTCTTCTGCTCGTCTGAGTTGTTTTGAAGAGTAGAAATTTTTGGGTGTGGGTTTCGATTTTGTTGTGGCTGGGTTGGCTTTGACTCGGTTTATTTGGGGTTTTTGGTCGAGGTTAGTTTTGTCTTTTCGTATATACTACGGTGGGGAGAGTGGACTGAAAATTTGAGCTATACTCGCGGAAGGGAGACGCGTTGCTCCGACTCTCGTTTCGCTGGCAGATGGAGGGTTTTCATTGGCTGGAAGTTTTCCATTCTTTTTTATTTTAATTTCCGCCCCGGATTATTTTTAGAGTATCTAAAACGGTATTCTTAAACGTTTTTCAAGCGTCGAGTGATCATGTCATAACGCTTCCTCCTCCCTAGCCACTAAGAATAAATTAGGATTTAACTTCAATTAATTAGCGTCGGCTGGGATTCGAACCTAGGTATGCAGGTTCCACATCTAAGCTCTTACCAACTCGACCACATGTGATGGTTCGACCTGGATTATCTAGAAAGCCTTCAAATACAAGGTTAAGGGTTTGTCTACTATACGAATTTATATACTAGAATTTTCCTTGAATACAGTACTGTGTAATCTCAATTAAAAAAAAAAGGACATCAAACAAAGGGGAAGTGATGTGTGTATTCTCTGAATAATAAATGATTCTTACACAAATGAAATTGTATTCGTCATATATATATATTGAAGAACATATTTCAATATTTCAAGTGTATGGTTGTTGTTAGCTAGTTACATGATCTCGCTTTTAGGCTCGTGGTGCCGTGGTGGGTTAGACAATAAGTTTTGTGCTTAGATATATGGCTTGGTAACCTTGGTTGTTAAGGGCAGATTGTACTATTGATTCGGTTGTAGTGTTAGTCGATCAATGTCATTCTTTGATGGTTTATGATTTTGTTCGGTAGATCAACTTTGCAACATATAACTCGCTAACTGGTTCATACATGGTGGGTTTGTGCTAGATGATCTTTACGTTGTTGTCCTCATTATCGTGACAGTGATAATTTTTAGTTTCATTTTATTATTGATTAAGTATTTAAGATGTAAATGTTTAATGAAGTATTGAGTCCTTAAGTGAGTATTAAGTATTGATTTAATTTCCTTCCGTTCAAGTTTATGATCTTATTAATATCTGGTGATCGTATTCTTAATCAATAGCATCGATCATCCCCAAATTGTGAATGGTCAAAATGGATGTGAGTTTTACTTTAACGTCAATCATGTATGACTCGAAACATTTTCAAATCACACACTCGATCAACTGCGCGCAGTAATTTTTTTTTTTTTTTGTCGAAATGTAAAGTTGTATTAGATGATCTAATGCCCACAACATTACAAGAGGTACAAATAAGAAACAAAGACACATAGTCCCAGCAAAAGAAAAATAAAGCCTCTGAAATACTTGTCTCAAACAAAGTTCGGGAACACATAAGGTTGCGCGCAGTAACTATGATCTGCTACCGGTATGAGTGGCACAGAAGCTATACGTAATAATGCACCGACAATAATTAAACATTCATCCATATGCTATGCATGCGCTTAGTTTCAAACTTTTGATTAGAAACTTGTCCACAAAATTACATTTACATACAAGTAAACGTACGATGCATGCAATGAACAATTAACATAATTGAACTCTTTCCTCTTATACGTAAAATGATGATTAATTGCTCAATCAAAACATGCATTATTTTGCCACTCTCATCACACCCTCTTAGAATCAAACAAGAGATTACCCAAGTATTCGATCTTCCGTAATCAACCAATGGCGGTCATCGACTCCTCTATCCCACAATCAACCCCATGTCCTCCTCTCCTAAGCTCATCATCTACAGAGCAGTTGCCAGTAGATGGAACCCAGCAAGTCATCTATTTCGTTCAGATCGAGCTTTCCTGTTACAATAGAATCAAATTTGATTAGAGATTGGTCGATTGTGGAATCTGCTTTAGGGGAGCATGATATCAACTGCAAGTTGGATTTGCATAACAGATGCATGACGTTCTCGACAACCAGAACCGGCGAACCATATATCGCGCGCAAGGCGAGGCTGCTTCTCCAGTTCAAGTTTTGTCTCGAAATGTTCCTGCTTCTTCTGCAATAAACATAATAAAATTAAGTGCCCCGTTGCGAGTGTGAAATCATCAACACCGGTCTTAGTGAAGTCGACAAGAGTTGTTTCAAGGAACTGGAAGGGCACACTTCGTGCCGTATCTTTGTTGCCGATGGGTTTGCTGGCAAGGGCTTTGTTTCTGATGGCTTTGTTGTTGCCATTGGTCCTTTGGAGAATTGGAGGGACTAGCGCGCGATAGTAAGAAAGGCTGTGGAGTATTGCATATTATACTCTTCATACAGTAAGGCCATGAGCACCGTGGTAGCGACGTCTAAGAAGCTCAACGATTATTGATTAGAAATGCACTTCATTTATGCAAAATTTGATCAAACTTACGTACTTACTACGTACATGGCCACACCTATATGGTTATGATATAGTGCACCATGAAAGGCCGGGTAAGAAAAGCTAGTGAAGAGATTAAGCAACAAAAGAGATGAAGAGAAGAAAATGTCTTCTATCCAATAGTTCGATCAATCCACACGATTGCTAATGGTGTCTAGCAGAGTTTTGTGGTAGCTAGTGATCTCTCCTTGAATCAGTCACTTACAATAACAAGGGAAACAAAAAGAAACACATTTTCCTTAATTTAGGGATAAGCCAACACTCTATCTACCCTATACTAACTCGCAACGACAACAAAATTTTATTCACAAAGTAAATCACGTACAATTGACCCAAAAAAGAGAGTAAATCACGTACAGTAATAGTAGTGTTTAAGCATGGCTTCCTATAGCAACAACAGTAATGGTATGTATGACTTCCAATCGGATACTCATCGTTCTCTTTTGACAGTCCTGTTTGTTTTCTCTGTGTGCCAGTAAATTCGGGTTTCAAACTTATATGGATTTCGAATTCTGTATATGAAATTAGGTTCAGTAACAAGGAAGCTAAAGGTAAAAAAATAAAAGAAATCAGAGGACAGTAACAAATGTGGAGATGGTGCGGCTACGTACAGGGCTTCCGTGAGTGAATGGTGTTGTATGAAACTCAGAGGTTTTTTTTTTTTTTGGTCTGAACATCACAAATAGGAGATTAGCATTCTAACATATGTTTATCATAACCGTACCTATTGTATTTCTTATTTGTAATAATGAAATAAATTGATTGGTTTGTTTTGGAATTATATGAGGTAGAATCGAATTGAATTTATGAGTCTTTAGCTTCTTTGATGTTCATCAACTTGGACCAACTTTACGCATTGTTGAGTTTTCTATGTCTTCCCATAATGTTAGAAGATACGTACAGCATCTTCTTTTCTTTTTTTCTTTTTTCTTTTTATATGAGATACCGCATATCCTTTACAAACTTATCATGCGAAATTTCAATGACTTGATGATGATGATACGTAACAAATTTCTCCAAGAAGGAAAGCACGTAATAGGTTGTGAAATTTTTTGTTGAGTACAAGAAGCTAACTAGATGCAAGTTTTTCGATCACAAAACATAGCTTATTCCATTTTGGCCTTTTTTCCTTCTGCAATTGGCCCATTGCTTAATTATAATCAAAATGGCATGGAAGCTTTTTTGACATATAGTCATCGTTCATCGGATACTCATCGTTCTCTTTTGACAGCCCTCTTTGTTTCCTCTGTGTGTCAATAATTTCGGGTCTCAAAATTATATGGATTTCGGATTCTCTATATATGTATATATATGAACGAAATGAGGTTCAGTTTAGGGCTTTCGTTCATAGATGAATGATAGAATGTAGACAATTAGTTTATGTTGGTTTAGGATTGTGTATAACAACGAAGTTCATACATGTTGATTGGTGATATATTGAGTATTTTAACTGTGTGGCGCATGCGATTGTGTATAACACTTAGTTTGATGACCATCTAATAAATAGCATCATAACCAAAATATGAATAGATGTAAACAAATGTGGCTAGCTAGCTCGTAGTCTTGTAGGCAAAAACAACTACCGAACGTTGGCAATCAAATACTCCCAGCAATATATAGGGTGTTTTTATAAATAATGAACTACATCTATATATACTGCTGTCTAGTTTTGATGTCCGGTCCGGTCCGCAAAACTTGTCACTGCCACCAAATTTGAGTAGTAGAAACTAACTGAATCTAGGGGTGATTGGACTGATGGCACCGCCAATTATTAATAATTCATCCATGCATGCTAGTTAGTTTCATATATAAAAGCTAGATTGCCAAGAAAATTACGTTCATACACACTTTGTTCCAATCCATCTTCTCAAAAGATGCACAAGCAAGCCGCTGCATGTGACGATCGATATATGTAGACGGTAATCCGTAGTCTTTAGTAAGCGTTAAGTTTCAAGCAACCATATATTTTCAGAATACAAATCCTGCAGCTACGTACAGCGCGCTGCAGCCTGCATGCGGCTTTTTGTATTGTTCAAGTCTCAACAGGACCATTCAATTATACTTGGATTCCAAATGAATTAGCTAGTTATTGGCCAAAACTGGGACTAGTTTCCTTCTCTTTTAAAAACCGTCCGGTCGAGATCACCACGGTTGCAGAGTTGAACTATTTTTGACCATTTCCTATTCTGGGTTTGGGGTAAAACCACTTTCCAAGTGCACAGAAGTAAAAGGGCTTGTTTATGTGTTTGGTCATGACAACCCCAAGCTGGCCAACTGCCTTTCTTTGTTGTTTAGAGGCTAATGAGAGGCTAGGGATCTAAATATGGACCACCAATCACATCTTAGACCTTCACCATCAAATCAAATTCGATCTGTGTTGTTTATGATGGGGTTTTAATTAGCTAGGTGTTAAAGGAAAGGGAACAAATTAATTAAGAAGTAAACGGAGGAGGGTTTGAAGATCCCTTGGTCCCCAAAGAGCCACCAGAAAACAAATCCCACCAGCTAGTTGACGACGTGGCACGTGGCCGGCCAAGACGACGGTGAAGCGACGCAGGCTGTGGCTGAAGAGCTCATCGATCATCATCTCTCTGATGAGTCTGATCAGAGATGCAGGACTTCAGTTGATGACAAATCTTGCGTGCCAATCAAACCTGCACTCCTGCAGCGATGAGAAGCTAGCTCCACCAAAGGACCACGCGCGTAATGGCCGAGATTACTGTTGGCCGGTGATGGGTGAGTTAGCTAGGGCTATATATAGCCACGAAGTCGATCTGGTACAATTGTAGTGGAGAGGGAGCAAAAGTGACGAAACTGAAATTGACAAAACTTACTGGGACTTAATGGGACTCATTCACGTATATGCGGTATATATGCCTTCAAATGCAGAGACGCAACACACCTCTGTTGTTCGTCTGCTACTCCGCCCAGTCAGTCGAGTCACTTAAATTAATCTCTCCCCCTCCCACTCTTCCCGCCATTTTGTCCTACACTCTTAGTTCAAATTTTGCCCCCACATTAAAATGATCGAATCACTTCCCCATTTCTCTTAAAAAAAGAAAGAAAGAAAAAAATTGAAATTACTATATCGATACTGTTATTGTAAACCATACAAGTTTTTCAATAATCTAGAGCTTGTTATGACTTTAATTCTTATTTTCTTATTGATGAACATTATTCTTGTACTAGTATGAGTATGAATATGGTCATGCAATAGCTATAATAGATTGAGACATACAAATATAACAAGTTATCCTTTTTTTTTTTTTTTTTTTTTTTCTCTCTCTCTTACATTACATACTAATCAAAGTACGATAATTCTAAAGGCAAGAGCTAGCTCCTCATCTTGATATTGGATGTGATCCGTGACTGAGCTTATTGTACCCAAAAAGTATTACCCAAAATAGGAAGACAATATCTTATGAAAGGCAAAAGCTAAAACAGGTTAATAACGAAATGGCAAAATTGAATCTGGATTCGGCTTTAACATGAGTACCCTCGCTCGTGAGATAAAGAGAGAGATGAGAGAGGTAAATTTGATACAAATTAAGGAGGCAAACGTTAGGTTTCGTATCAGTAATGTGATGTTGGTTTTCTATATATTTATACCGGAGAAACAAGCTAGCTAGCTAGAGTTATTAGAAACCATGTATCCCACTAATCATTCTACGGTTTCTACCTACACCTAATTCATTTTAACCATATATCTTTGAGTCGGTTCTCATTTCCAAAATTGTCTTAATTAAGAGGCAAACAGAATAATTAGCAGTCTTGATATCCTTGGGGGTTCTTCCCTAATTAACTACGTGCTAATTAAACTCACCTAATTACAGGGTTTTAGTAAGGACAAGATGTCTCATGCATAAAGTTTATGACATTTTAAGTGGAAATATCTCTATCACATGAAATCAAATTAAAACATTGAGAGCTTCTTGATCAGTAAACCCTGATGAAGGCCTGAAGCTTAACCTAGACCTAGACCTAAATTGAACCCCCAACTATTGCTCTTGTGTATTTGAGTAGAGCCACAATTCTGACCTGATGCATAAGCACCAATCACAAATCAGTCATACCAGTACGTGTTTTGACCGGTTCGAATTTGAAACCAGGAGTCTTGTCTTTAGGCTTATCCAGCTAGCATCGACTCAACCCCCAGAAGCGGCCACACTCTCCTCTGAAAGCTCCACTCACTCTCACTCTCTGCTCACAACCTCTGTCATTTACCGGCAGAGAGAGATAGCGGTTAAAACAACGGTAACCATATTGCTTCTTAGTCCCTGCATTTCTCGTATTTTAAAAATTTGCATTGATCGATCAAGCTTGGACTGATGTGATTAAAACCTAGTTAAACATGTTTCCAAGTATGTATTACGTACAGTTTTATGCAGGTGATGCTCATCGATCCTATTCAAGGAAAACTTCTCAATCTTTTTTGAGATGTTATCGTCGTCGATTCCGAATCACGTACTGAATTGCTAACTAATTAAGACTTTGAGATTTCACTAGCTGTTAATTATATAGAGATTGGAGATTTCTGGTAAACCAGTGTTAAGATGCCTGGGAAATTCTGGGAACCAAGAACTTGATATAAACAATAGTAAGTAGCTAGAAGTCATTCTATATTTCATGGATGTGTAAGGGTCAGAAGTATTACTACTATTTATATTTTCTTATATTACATAATAATCAAAGTATGATAATTCTAAAGGCGCGCAAGAGCAAGAGCTGGCTCCTCATCTTGAAATTGGATGTGTGACATTATTACAAAATCAGTCCCCTACCCAAACCCAGTTCATCAATTATTTGAAACAAGCAAGTCTTGTCGTCTTTTTTATATCAAATGTACCCTAGACCCCGAGAACCTGCCTTACTCTACTCTCTAAATTTCCCTACAAGTTTAATATTTGGTGATCCCATGCCATCATCATCTTGTTAATTAATAGCATCGATCCTCCTCAAACAAGATTAGCCATAGCAAAGGAGAAAGCCGGGACCCAGCAAATATGCAGAGACACCTCCTCGATGGGTTTTCTTGTCGCGTCTGCAAGTGGTAACCTTTACCTAGCTAGCTACCGCTTCATATATAGTTTGAGAAACCCTAAATGTTAAAACCCTAAAGCAGCTAGCTGTGTCTTGCCTCCTCTCTCCTTTCCATTCTCTCTTTGTTCCACCCACTCCCTAAGAGAAAAGCTTCACTCTTCTCCCTCATTTCCTCTCACTCTCTCATCGAGATGACGTCGCGATCGATGTTTTTTCAAGTTCGCCTCTTGCTCTCGTCTGCAACTCCTCCTCCTTCCAGCATAACTGGAGGAGAAATTAAGAAATGGTTTGTGGAGTTTGTTGGCAACCAAGAGCCTGCTAGTTTCAACTTGTTTGGCATCCCATCGAACTCAATCCCCTTGCTCGGCCCGATACAATCAGTGCCGATTCTGGACGACCAGTCCCTCAAAGAACGCAATATAGATCCAAAAGGTGCCAATCTCACTCTCACAGTGGGTATGGAGGCTCAAATCCCGCCACTAACCCATCAGTAAGTTATTGTTATTGTTATTATTATTTTTTTAAATCAAACACCTAATTTCTTTGTATAATTTTTGCAGATCTCAACCATCTCATCAGTTGCAAACTTCCACCGGAACGTCGACTGCTCCATGGGGCGGCTCGGTTGGAGGTGGAACCGGAATGTCGGCTGCTCCACGGGGCGGCTCAGTTGGAGGTTCATCCTCTATCCCGTCATTTACCCATCAGTAAGTTTCATCATCTATCAAGTTTAAGGTCAAAGTTAATTTCTTTACATTATTTTTTTTAGATTCCTGGCTTAATTTTTATTTTTATTTTTCATTTTCTTTAAATTTCAGCAAACCTAATTTATATTAATTTTACAGAGCTCCGCTTGCTTCTCTGGGGGTCGGGGGTACCGGCGGCTCAGCCAACCTCTCATTACCCCGCCTGTAAGTGTCAAGCAGCCAACCAAAGTTTTAGACTTTTTATTTCTCATTTTATTTAAATTTCAGCAACGTAATTTATGTTAATTTCACAGTGGTGCTCCGCTTGCTTCTCCGGTACCGGTGGTCGGGGCAGCCAACCGCCCAATTACCCAACAGTAAGTTTCAAGCCGAACAAGTTTCTTTATTTGTTCTTTTATTAAAGTTTTCAGAAACCTAATTCTTGTTAATTTCACAGAGTTATGTTTCCTACTGTGGTCCCGGGAGCCAACCTCCCAATTACCCAACAGTAAGCTAAACCCAACAAGTTTTGGCCCAGAATTATCTCCATTTTTTCTTTCAGATCTATCAATCTCTTTCTCCCTCCTATATTTGCTCATCTTCTTCTCCTAGCTATCACATCTCTCTAAAACATGTTTTTTTGCCATTTCTTAAAATACATAAACTCTGGTATTTTATGTTATTTCCCATTCAAAGTTAATTTTGTTTTTTCATCAAACACCTAAAATCTTTGAATTATTTTAGAAGATCTCAACCATCTCAGTTGCCGGCTTCCGCCGGAACGTTCGCTGCTCCACCGGGCTCAGTTGGTGTTGGAGGTGGAACACCGGAGGTCACGAGTGCTACTGAACGAGCAGCACAGATGATTAGAGCGTTAGCATGGTAAGTTTCTTAGATGATTATCTATTCTGTTATTTTGTTCTTTGTTCTCGGCCTATAAGTCTATGTAACCATATTAACTTCTCTTTTCAGGGATCTAGACAACTCCGAGGAATATTCTCTGTAAGATTTATTATGTTTTTTTAGCAACTATTGTCTAAAATGTTCTTTATTCTTCAAATATGACATCCTTGTTTTGTTTGTTTGTTTTTTTTTGTTTTTTTGGGCGGGGATTGAAATGAGGATAAAAAAGGAAGAATATGTTTGTGAATTTATGTATGCATTTTTTTCTATTGGGGTTTGAAAGTTTCTCTGAAGTGGCATAGAAAATAGGGCTCGGGTTTCCATATAAGAGCATGTAAAAGGTACGGAAATTGGGCTAAATATATATCAACTTCGATTGGGCAGGGCTTAATATATATGAAGTTGTGCCTTGTCCCATCAGTTTCGGCTTAAAATGTCTTCTCGGAAACTTTAAACTGAAATTTAAGTGGGGATAATTAAAGAGGAAAAATAACCTCCTACATGAATATCGATTGAACCCTAATCTATGTATGTGTTTGTTTCTTATAAAACATGTTTATTCTATTTATTAGTTATTTGTTAATTACAGATTTTATTTCTGCCTTCATCCTTGTTTAAGGGTGTGTTTGTGGACTGTGATCGATGTTTATTTTTCATTAGATTAACTTCACTATAAACTTGTTAGGCCTCCTGGCATTACCGAGCAACGGTGGCACGAGTATTATCAATCATACATGTGAGTTGATTTCAAGTACATCTAAAATTCTAAAATTTTCGGGCCAACTTTTATTTTATTTTACATAATTTTCAAAACCTAAATTCTTTATCTTTATTTTATAGTGAGTTGGCTCCTTCTTCGGGGGGTGATGGAGTTGCTCCATCGGGGGTGCTGCCTGATGCTCTACTGGTCCAGGTGGTTAGAGCAATGTCGTGAGTTTCTTAATAACATATGTATGATCTCTTGTGTTTTGATCCTTGGTAGCCTAGCCTATAATAATCTTATTAATTTTCTCCTTGTTCAGAGGTGGCTCTCGCACCTCGAGTGTTCCGACCTCTCCAAATGTTGAGTCAGACCCTCCAACGTAAGTTACTTTTCCTATTTTGCTATATATTGTTTGAATTGTTATTTAGTGATATTCAACAATGTACTGTATTGTTTGCAGTGAGCCAGCAACCAAGAGGCACCGCCATTAGTTGAGGAGCTTTTGGAGACTTCCTAATGTGACTAGGAATGGGTGTCACATTCTTTTGTTAGTGTTATGCTGTTGCTGTGCAAATGTTAGGCACATGTTTTTGAATTATGGAACTAATTATGAAGTAAATGGCGGGCGATTATAGCCGGGCCTCTATATCTGCAATGTAGAATTTTTTAACTTATTCTAGTCGGACTTTAGAAAATTGAGGTTGTCTTCTCCCTCGCTTACTCTGTCTTTTTTTCATTATCTTGCTTCTATTTCGTATTTCTTTCCAAAATGCTGGACACCAATCATGCAGTAGTAGTAGTAGTTTGATCGAGGTAATTGGGTTGCGTCATATATGGCTACTCAAAGATGCAAGACTAGATCAAGTTAGTTCAAATAAATTATTGGATTCTATCAATATATTCTCTATATATAGATGTTCAGTATAATTGGGAAATCAACCATGTATCAATTTGTAATTCATAATAGTGATGTACTAATTATAAGAAATGGGTAAGGCATATTTTTTTTAGCAAATCACATATACATCCTCCAAAAGGATTTGAAACACAAATAAATCCACTTGTGTTGTTGTTAAACAAATAAGGACAGTTTTTAACAATTAAAGACAATATTTTCTCTACATGCCATGTGTCATGATTTAATTTACCAAACTAACCCTACACTAATTAAATATACTTTTATAAGAGAAAAGTCTCTCATTTTGAGATTTTTCAGTAAATGGAATACAATAACAGATTTTCAATAATTTAGTGTAGTAACAGTTAATTTCAATAGAAGTAGTAGCAGGGGTTAACATTCCAGTAGAAGTAGTAGTATAGGTTAACATCCTAGTAGAAGTAGTAGCAGGGGTTAACATCCCAGTAGTAGTAGCAGTTAATTCCAGTAGAAGTAGTAGCAGGGGTTAACATCCCAGTAGTAGTAACAGTTAATTACAGTAGAAGTAATAGCAGGGGTTAACATAACAACAACATAATAGCAACACACAACAACAACAACACGTAGCAGCACATAGCAGCAGCACATAGCAGCAGCACATAGCAGCAGCAACATGAATCAACAACATGCAGTAACAACACACAACAACACAACAACACAATGTAGTTATACATAGTAGGAGCATAAATCAATAACACGTAGTAGTAGCACGAAAAACATGTAGTAGCAGCATGACAAAACAACACCACACAGTAGCAGCACATAGAAACAACATGAATCAACAACACGAAGCAGCAACACATAGCAGCAACAAGTAGCAGCAGCAGCACATAACAGCAACAAGTAGCAGCAGCACATAGCAGCAACAAGTAGCAGCAGCACATAGCAGCAACAAGCAGCATCACATAACAATAACACATAGTAGCAACACACAACAACAACAACAACAACACGTAGTAACAGCACACAGTAGCAGCATGAATCAACAACACGCAGTAACAGTACACAACAACAACATAAATTAGTTACACACAGTAGCAACATGAATCAACAACACGTAGCAGCAGCGCACAACATCAACACACAGTAGCAACACGAAGAGCACACATTAGCAGCACATAGCAGGAACAAGCAATAGCAGCACATAGCAGCAACAAGCAGTAGCGACACATAGCAGCAACAAGCAGTAGCAGCACATAGCAGCAACAAGCAGTAGCAGCACATAACAACAACACACAGTAGCAACACACAACAACAAAACATAATAGCAGCACACAGTAGCAGCATGAATCAACAACACTTGACAGAAAAATTCATTTGTGACTACTACTATTGATAGAGAAAGTTCATTTATGAATTATGCTACTGTTTGGTTCTACTACATCACTTGTCATGGTCTCTGCTACTGTCGAGCACTTATACTTTTTTTTTATTACGCTCGCTGTACTCTTGTTGTAGTTATGCTATTGCGCTCATGTTTTTCAAGTTTCTGCTACTATATGAAAATTAAGTCTCATCCAATTATACAGTTCTATGCATTCATCCATCCAATGACATCACCCCGTAGACATCGACAACATTTCTAAAAAACCTGCTACTACACTAGCTGAATTTTGCATTCTTTCTCACCTCAATTTTGCCCTTATCACTTTTCAAATCCCTAACCCCCAATTGACTCACCTTCACTTCCAAATCCTAAACCCAGCCTCTCCCCATACTCGAAAATGAATTGGAGTAGAGCACCACAATTTCTGTAAAACACAAAACATTTTCAAATCTATTGTAGAGAATGAAGGCGTTGGTCTGAGGCTTCGTTGCCGAGTTCCAACGTCTGTCGTCGAGCCCTATCGAGCTCGATATAATACGGCGACTCGTTGGGCTTAGCAATTGGGTCGGCCTGGGAGGAGACCCGGACTAGGCTGATGGATCATCGGCCGGACAAGCTGGAGCTAGATGAGGATCAGTGGAGCTCGGCGAGGTTGGAGGAGGAGAGGGAGGGAGAATGCGGTTCCTGGTCGAGTCGGGAGGGACGGTGACGTTTGAGGTAGAGCTAGAGGAAGTAGAAGAGAGCGTAGGGGATTAGAGAGTCGAGAAGGAGGCATCCTCGGCCTTGGACGACGCCTTGGAGCGGGACGATGAGTCTCCTCCCGGTGGTGGCCGCGGCGGGCTTTTTGTCGGAGGAGGAGGTTTTGGGTTTCCAGGTTCAGGTCATGGCGTCGCCGTATGGGAGAGAGAGAGAGATATATATATATATATATATATATATATATATATATATATTTGGTTAGGGTATTTTTGGTTGAGGTAGTGACAGTTTTGTAGTTACTTTAGAAAATATTGGTTTTTTAGGTATTTTGTGTAAAAATTGCTGACATGGCGTGAGACTCTGCATTATGGGCTTGGGCTTATGTCCTTATTTGTTTAAATCTATTGAAAGATGGTTTTTCTGTGTTTTGCAACTGTTTATGGTAGTGGTTTGTCATTTTCTCTATTTTTTTTTAAAATGGAAAAGGCATTTAAAATATATAACCTCTAATCAATTGTTACGGTGGACTGATCATATTGCAATTCAAATTAATAGATTTAGACAACGAACAACTGGGATGAGAAGAAGATATCAATATGCAACAGTTCAGTTCTAGAGGGTAAATAAAAATAAAAAGACTGTTTTAAAAAAATTAAAGGAGGAGTATACAACAAATGTGGAGGTCCAGATTGAACCACCCAAAAGCAGAATGGGAAAAAACTCAAAAAAGAAAAAAAATCTCTAGTATGCGATAAAAGAGTAAGCCTTATTTTTTATTTTATTTTTGATGGAGAAGGAAGAGAAGAAAAAGTCTTACGAGATGAAGAGAAGAAAAAGTCTTGTATTTCGATTCTCCTTGAATTACTCACTCTATCTACACTATAAACTGTCAATGAGAACAAACTTCATACACAAAGCAAACCACAGAAACAGTATAGCCTGTAAGCATGACGTCTTCCAATAGTAACAGTAATGTGTATGTACCAATTCCAATAGATATTCATCGTTCTCTTTTGATAGTCCTCTGTTTTCTTATGTGTGCAAGTACATTAGGGTTTCAATTAAATTTGGGGTTGTGGTGAATGATTTGGATTTGGGATCATACATAGGTTCAGAGGGCTATCGTTCTTTGATAAATGTAGAAACTTGGTTATGTTGATTTAGAGTTGTGTATAAAAATGAATTTCATGGTGTTATATTGGTGAGAATTTTCAGGTACAATGGGGAATTGGGTTTGTCGAATGATCAGCCGCGAGAGCTCCCCCAGAATCCTCCATTTTCTATTCCGCTAGATGCGCAGGCTACTCAAATTCAAGCTGAAGCTGAAGCTCAGGTTCAAGCTGCTCATGTTAAATATGCCGCAAAGATTACTAATCTTCATACGAGAGTAGCCGAACTGGTAGGCAGATCCATGACTGCTCACGCTAAGTTTGTACAAGAATTGTATTCGGCTCAGATCGTTGCCTCACATGATACGTTTGCTGAGACAATGGCACAGACGTTCCCTGAGATTAGGGCTGAGACACAAAGGCCGCTCCCTGAGTCTCCGGCCCCGACTACGCCTCCGATTCATGAACCAAGGTGATAACATTTGAGTGAATTTTACGCATTATATTTCTTGTTTGTCTCCATCAAATGTTGTCAAGTGTTAGCATAACTATTGTTGCTGAAATGTGTTCATAATGCATTATTTCTTTGTTTCTTGTGGTCATGATATTATCAGTGAATGAAGTATATCTTTATCATGAACCCTAGAGGGTCAGACTTGTCTTCTGATTTACCTATTTTGCTCAATGCTTGGGAAATTTCTATCCTTTAGAAAAAGCTTCGCATGTCTTGTTTGATTACTATAAAAACTTAAAGCAACATAAAACTAGAGGTAGTGAAATGAAATACTTTTATCTGAAGGTGACATATATTGACGTTTGCGTAAGTACCATTCTCTGTTTTGTACGTCAATAAATAGTCGTTAGTTCTTTATTTCTTGGTTTTTTTTTTCTCTCATGCCACAATAACAAGCTTCAAAGCATGGTGAATTGGTGATAATATCTTAATTTTTACTCGTGGATTTGTTTTTTGCTTTTGCCTTTTGTTTTCATAATGATCAAATGTTTAATTTGATTTGTATTCGTTGTTTGAGTTTACTTTTTTTTTTTGGTAATTTTGTTTCTTTCATCACTGCATCTACACTATATACTAACGGTCAATGAGAACAAAATTTATACACAAAGTAAATCACAGTGATAGTAACCTGTAAGCATGACTTCCAATAGTAACAGTTATATGCATGTATGAATTTCAATAGGAAACTTATCGTTCTCTTTTGATAGTCCTTTGTTTTCTCTGTGTGCAATTAAGTGAATTCGGGTTTCAAATTAATTTGGGGCTGTGGTAAATGATATGGATTTGGTTCAGAGGGATTTCGTTCATTGATAAATGCAGCAACTTGGTTTATGTTGATTTAGAGTTGTGTATAAAAATGAATTCGAAGTTCATGTTGTTATATATTGGTGAGAACTTTCAGGTACAATGGGGAATTGGGTTGGTCGACTGATCTGCCGCGAGAGCTCCCCCAGAATCCTCCATGTTCTATTCCGCTAGATGCGCAGGCTGCTCAACTTCAACCTCAAGAACATCATGTTTATGGTGCTCATGTTATCCATGCTACTAATATTGCTAACTTTCATATCCAAACGGTATGCTCTGAGGGTAAGGTCATGACTGATCACGCTGAGTTTGTACAAAAGTTGTTTGTGGCTCAGATCATTGTCGTACAAAATCTGTTTGAGAAGGCTATGACACATGCGTTCCCTGGGGCAAGGGCTGCAGCGCAAGCCCCGCTCCAAGCGACTCCGACCCCGGCTACGCCTCCGGTTCATGAACCAAGGTGATGAGTTTGAGTGGATATTGACCATTATATTTCTTGTTTGTCTCCATCGAATGTTGCTAAGTGTTAGCATTACTGTGGTTTTGTTAGTTTCTTGTGGTCAAAATATTATCAAGTGAATGAAGTAAATCCTTATCATGAACCCTAGAGGGCCAGGCTTGTCTTCTGATATACCTAATTTGCTCTATGCATGGAAGTTTTTTCTGTCCTTTAGAAGAAGCTTCACATGTCTTGTTTGATTATTAGGAAATCTTAGAGCAACGTATATAAAACTAGAGGTATGGTAATAAGTGGAATACCATTATTTATCTGAAAGAGAGATACATTTACTGACGTCTACATACGTAAATACCATTCTATGTTTTGTACGTCAATAAACTCTCAGGATAGTCATTAATTTTTTTTTCCTTCTTTTTTCATGCCACAATAACAAGCTTCAAAGCATGGTGAATTGGAGATGATATATTAATTTTTACAAATGGGTTTGTTTTTTATTTTTCTTTTTAATGCCACAATAACAAGCTTCAAAGCATGCATGGTGATCTATAATTAATATCTCAAGTTTTACTCATTTATAGCTAGAGGCTCGTTTAAGCTCTCTCGGGTTTTGTACATAAACTTGGTTTTGGTTTAGCAGCTTTAAAATGCAATATGGAACTTGAATCCACTTTTTGGTTTTGAACATTTTGGTTTAGGTCACTGTTCGATGGCGAATATAATGTTCAAACCTTTTATGCCACATGCAAAGTAATACCATAACATGCACCAAGCTACTAGTTGATTCCCTCCATCTGTTTAATTTGATTTATATTCACTGTTTGGGTTAATTTACGTTTGTAATTTTGTTTATATAAATGTTTCATTCTATGCATGTATTATGTGAATCTGATAAAAAAATTGTTTCAGATATCCGAATCCTGACGGGAAGTTGAATATTAGGGAAGATGTTATTGAGTAAGTAATCTAGTGTCCTTGCAAACCTCTTTTCATTTGATGATTATGAAATTATTTACCAGAAAACAATTTGCACACACACACACACCACATCTGATACATGCGATGTTCATTTGTGCATCATAATACTATTGTGCAGTGACAATCCTCGTCCCACAAAAAGAGCTAATGTGGAACACAATGAAGTGGCTACAGAGAATGAAGTGAATCACAGAGTACCTGCTCCGTAAGTACACCGATATATTGTATATATGCCGAGTTAAGAACCATTTACTTCTTGGTGTCGATCTACTCTGCATACATAACATATATTATAACGTGTTTCAATTTTTACATTGCAGAGATATAGTTCAGGATCCAGAGTGATTATCTTGATAAGTTGAATAACAACATAAGCGTAAGAAGTCTCGTATTCAACAACAAGTATTTGGAAGATCCGAATGAACAAATACATGAGATCCCCTCAATTACCAGTCCATCTGATATCTTCGTAACTTATGATGCTTAATTAGTCGTCAAAGGTTTCCCAGAAACAATAGATACAATGAAGAATCAACTTTATGAGATGTGTTTCAATAAACGTGCTTACGGACATGCACTTTTTCTTAATCTGCACAATTTTTTTCTTCTAAAAGATGCATTGAACTATTATATGAAGATTTGGTGATGTGTTTCACATTTTACATATCGAACTATTATACATATTGATGATGTGGATCGCATTTATGTTGAAGTAAATTAGGGGTGGAACCGGTACGGTAACCGACTTTTTAGTCCCAAACCAGCTACCGAGCCGACTTATGACCGTACTGAAATTCTGATACCACAACCGACCGGCAAAGTTGGTATGCCGACAGTTCGGTATACCGAACTATCGGCTATATTCTCTATATATAGATGTTCAGTATAATTGGGAAATCAACCATGTATCAATTTGTAATTCATAATAGTGATGTACTAATTATAAGAAATGGGTAAGGCATTTTTTTTTTAGAATGGAAAAGGCATTTAAAATATATAACCTCTATTCAATTGTTACGGTGGACTGATCATATCCCAATTCAAATTAATAGATTTAGACAACGAACAACTGGGATGAGAAGAAGATATCAATATGCAACAGTTCAGTTCAAGAGGGTAAATAAAAATAAAAAGACTGTTTTAAAAAAATTAAAGGAGGAGTATACAACAAATGTGGAGGTCCAGATTGAACCACCCAAAAGCAGAATGGGAAAAAACTCAAAAAAGAAAAAAAAAATCTCTAGTATGCGATAAAAGAGTAAGCCTTATTTTTTATTTTATTTTTGATGGAGAAGGAAGAGAAGAAAAAGTCTTACGAGATGAAGAGAAGAAAAAGTCTTGTATTTCGATTCTCCTTGAATTACTCACTCTATCTACACTATAAACTGTCAATGAGAACAAACTTCATACACAAAGCAAACCACAGAAACAGTATAGCCTGTAAGCATGACGTCTTCCAATAGTAACAGTAATGTGTATGTACCAATTCCAATAGATATTCATCGTTCTCTTTTGATAGTCCTCTGTTTTCTTATGTGTGCAAGTACATTAGGGTTTCAATTAAATTTGGGGTTGTGGTGAATGATTTGGATTTGGGATCATACATAGGTTCAGAGGGCTATCGTTCTTTGATAAATGTAGAAACTTGGTTATGTTGATTTAGAGTTGTGTATAAAAATGAATTTCATGGTGTTATATTGGTGAGAATTTTCAGGTACAATGGGGAATTGGGTTTGTCGAATGATCAGCCGCGAGAGCTCCCCCAGAATCCTCCATTTTCTATTCCGCTAGATGCGCAGGCTACTCAAATTCAAGCTCAAGCTCAAGCTCAGGTTCAAGCTGCTCATGTTAAATATGCCGCAAAGATTAGTAATGTTCATATGAGAGTAGCCCAAGTGGTGGGCAGATCCATGATTGCTCACGCAAAGTTTGTACAAGAATTGTATGCGGCTCAGATCGTTGCCTCACAAGATACGTTTGCTGAGGCTATGGCACAGGCGTTACATGGGGTTAGGGGTGCGACACAAGCGCCGTTCCCTGAGACTCCGGCCCCGACTACGCCTCCGATTCATGAACCAAGGTGATGACATTTGAGTGAATTTTGACCATTATATTTCTTGTTTGTCTCCATCAAATGTTGTCAAGTGTTAGCATAACTATTGTTGCTGAAATGTGTTCATAATGCATTATTTCTTTGTTTCTTGTGGTCATGATATTATCAGTGAATGAAGTATATCTTTATCATGAACCCTAGAGGGTCAGACTTGTCTTCTGATTTACCTATTTTGCTCAATGCATGGGAATATTCTATGCTTCGCATGTCTCTTTTTTTTCTTTTTTAAAAAAAAATAATAATAATTTAGGTGAGAGCTTAGTTTGGCATGTCTTGTTTGATTACTATAAAAACTTAAAGCAACATAAAACTAGAGGTAGTGAAATGAAATACTTTTGTCTGAAGGTGACATATGTTGACGTCTGCGTAAGTACCATTCTCTGTTTTGTGCGTCAATAAATAGTCATTAGTTCTTTATTTCTTGGTTTTTTTTCTTCTTTTTTCTCATGCCACAGTAACAAGCTTCAAAGCATGGTGAATTGGTGATAATATCTTAATTTTTACTCGTGGATTTGTATTCTCTGTTTGGGTTTACTTTCTTCTTTTTTTGGTAATTTTGTTTCTTTCATAACTGCATATACACTATATACTAACGGTCAATGAGAACAAAATTTATACAGAAAGTAAATCACAGTAATAGTAACCTGTAAGCATGACTTCCAATAGTATCAGTTATGTGTATGTATGAATTTCAATAGGAAACTGATCGTTCTCTTTTGATAGTCCTCTGTTTTCTCTGTGTGCAATTAAGTAAATTCGGGTTTCAAATTAATTTGGGGCTGTGGTAAATGATATGGATTTGATTCAGAGGGATTTCGTTCATTGATAAATGCAGCAACTTGGTTTATGTTGATTAAGGATTGTGTATAAAAATGAATTTGAAGTTCATGTTATATATTGGTGAGAACTTTCAGGTACAATGGGGAATTGGGTTGGTCGACTGATCTGCCACGAGAGCTCCCCCAGAATCCTCCATGTTCTATTCGGCTAGATGCGCAGGCTGCTCAACTTCAACCTCAAGAACATCATGTTTATCGTGCTCATGTTATCCATGCTACTAATATTGCTAACTTTCATATCCAAACGGTACACTCTGAAGGCAAGGTCATGATTGATCACGCTAAGTATGTACAAAAAGTGTCTGCGGCTCAGATCTTTGTCGTACAAAATCTGTTTGAGAAGGCTATGACACATGCGTTCCCTGGGGCTAGGGCTACAGCACAAGCGCCGCACCCTGCGACTCCGACCCCGGCTACGCCTCCGATTCATGAACCAAGGTGATGAGTTTGAGTGGATATTGACCATTATATTTCTTGTTTGTCTCCATCGAATGTTGCTAAGTGTTAGCATTACTGTGGTTTTGTTAGTTTCTTGTGGTCAAAATATTATCGAGTGAATGAAGTAAATCCTTATCATGAACCCTAGAGGGCCAGGCTTGTCTTCTGATATACCTAATTTGCTCTATGCATGGAAGTTTTTTCTGTCCTCTAGAAGAAGCTTCACATGTCTTGTTTGATTATTAGGAAATCATAGAGCAACATATATAAAACTAGAGGTACGGTAATAAGTGGAATACCATTCTTTATCTGAAGGAGAGATACATTTATTGACGTCTACTTACGTAAATACCATTCTATGTTTTGTACGTCAATAAACTCTCAGGATAGTCATTAATCCTTTTTTTTTTTCCTTCTTCTTTTTTCATGCCACAATAAAGCTTCAAAGCATGGTGAATTGGAGATGATATATTAATTTGTACTCATGGATTTTTTTTTCTTTTTCTTTTTAATGCCACAATAACAAGCTTCAAAGCATGCGTGGTGATCTATAATTAATATCTCAAGTTTTACTCATTTATAGCTAGAGGCTCGTTTAAGCTCTCTCGGGTTTTGTACATAAACTTGGTTTTGGTCTAGCAGCTTTAAAATGCAATATGGAACTTGAATCCACTTTTTGGTTTTGAACATTTTGGTTTAGGTCACTGTTCGATGGCGAATATAATGTTCAAACCTTTTATGCCACATGCAAAGTAATACCATAACATGCACCAAGCTACTAGTTGATTCCCTCCATCAGTTTAATTTGATTTATATTCACTGTTTGGGTTAATTTACTTTTTTTGTAATTTTGTTTATATAAATGTTTCATTCTATGCATGTATTACGTGAATCTGATAAAAAAATTGTTTCAGATATCCGAATCCTGACGGGAAGTTGAATATTAGGGAAGATGTTATTGAGTAAGTAATCTAGTGTCCTTGCAAACCTCTTTTCATTTGATGATTGTGAAATTATTTACCAGAAAACAATTTGCATGATCTCATATATATATACACCACATCTGATACATGCGATGTTCATTTGTGCATCATAATACTATTGTGCAGTGACAATCCTCGTCCCACAAAAAGAGCTAATGTGGAACACAAAGAAGTGGCTACAAAGAATGAAGTGAATCAGAGAGTACGTGCTTGGTAAGTACACCGATATATTGTATATATGCCAAGTTAAGAACCATTTACTTCTTGGTGTCGATCTACTCTGCACACATAACATATTATAACGTGTTTCAATTTTCACATTGCAGAGATATAGTTCAGGATCCAAAGTGATCATCTTGATAAGTTGAATAACAACATAAGCGTAAGAAGTCTCGTATTCAACAACAAGTATTTGGAAGATCCGAATGAAAAAATACATGAGATCCCCTCAATTACCAGTCCATCTGATATCTTCGTAACTTATGATGCTTAATTAGTCTTCAAAGGTTTCCCAGAAACAACAGATACAATGAAGAATCAACTTTATGAGATGTGTTTCAATAAACGTGCTTACGGACATGCACTTTTTCTTAATCTGCACAATTTTTCTTCTTCTAAAAGATGTATTGAACTATTATATGAAGATTTGGTGATGTGTTTCACATTTTACATATCGAACTATTATACGTATTGATGATGTGGATCGCATTTGGCATCTATGTTGAAGTAAATTAGGGCTGAAACCGGTACGGTAACCGACTTTTTAGTCCCAAACCAGCTACCGAGCCAACTTATGACCGTACTGAAATTCTGATACCACAACCGACCGGCAAAGTTGGTATGCCGACAGTATCAAGAGATCCATCAGCGTGCCCTGCGTGCGGACTCTATGTATAGCGCTGTGCAATCCCAATTTGCAGCCATATATGAGCGCCTAGGTATGCCACCTCCTCCTCCTCCTCCACAATTTTCTCCTCCTCCACAGTTTCCTCCTCCTCCTCCACATGTTTCCCCACAAAACAATGATGATCTAGGCGACAACATAGGATTGGACAACAGTACCCCTTGGAATTATTGATTTTATAGTACTTCATTCATAGTTTAGCTAGATTGTACGGACAATTTTCTACATAGTTCATTAATTATTTTGTATATATGAACAATATATATTTGTCCATCTAGTTATCTTGGTCAATATATGAATATGTTTTCCAAATCCAATGCTTCTGGTATATATGTATTTGTATGTGTTTGATTATTGTTACTGATTTGTAATTTTTGGAAACAGTGAATAAGGTAAAAAAAACAAAAATTAAATTTTTTTTACCTAAATAAAATCAGTTAGGCGACGAAAACAGTAACATTCGTCACCTAAGATAAACCACCTACCTGACGAATACAAACCGATCGTCGACTAAGAACTGTTACTATTTCGTCGGTTTAAAACTCTACCGACGACTATTCCGTCGCCTAAGAACGAACCAACATTCGTTGGTAAACATACATACCGACAACTATTTCGTTGGCTAAGAATCCTTCCGACACAAACATTCCGTCGACAGAGATCCTTATCGACGAATCAGTTTGTCGACAAAGCATGAGATGATCCGTCGGGTAGAAAATCTCTTAGTCGACGACTAACTTTATTTCCGTCGTCTAAGTGTCTACCTCACGACACTTAGAAGACGGAACTTGGACGACGGAGAATTTGTCGGCCAAGTTCCTAGGCGACGAATAGTGAGTCTTAGGCGACGAGTTTCTTCCGTCGCCTAGGACGAGATTTCCTGTAGTGAGAGAAGTGAATACTGCATTATTTGGAACATTTTTTAGCTTTTGAATGAGGAAGTACGTACTTATTAATTTGCATATGTTGTGATTTTATTTGATCAAGTTAGCGAATGTTAAAGAAGAGATCAAATATAAATATTGTGTAATCTCCAAGTTGACAAGTTCTGATGTTGAACCAAACGGGCCGGGTGTTTATTTTTTTAGAGAGTTCACTACTGTTAATCATAATAAAAGTGCCCCATTGCGAGTTTGAAATCATCAACACCGGTCTTAGAGTGGACAAGAGTTGCTTCAAGGAACTGGATGGGCAGACGCGACTTCGTGCCGTATCTTTGTTGCCGATGGGTTTGCTGGCAAGGGCTTTGTTTCTGATGGCTTTGTTGTTGCCGTTGGTCCTTTGGAGGGATTACCGATAGAAGAAAGGCTGTGGAGTATTGCATATTATACTCTTCATAGAGTAAGGCCATGAGCACCGACTGCACCGTGGTAGCGACGTCTAAGAAGCTCAACGATTTGTGTTTATGAATTGCGAGCTTCATAGATGCAAGATGCCAAATCTATGGGATCATAGATAATTAAGCCTTGTTCATTCTTATATGAATGAACCTATATATGCTACTCTTTCTTAACCATCTGTTGTTTACTTGCTGCTGATCGATATATGTGTAATATGCATGTCTTAATTTGAAGGCTAGGGCTTCCCTATATGTACAGAAAATTCTGGAACTACAAAATGTAGCTAGCTATCAAATTAATAGTGAGGCATGAAAACATTCCTCCTAGAGTGTACGTAGTTTTTTCAATTTATTATACAAAAAAATTGGTGGCTGAAATGCACCCCATTTATGCAAAATTTGATCAAACTTACGTACTTGCTACGTACATGGCCAAACCTATATGGTTATGATATAGTGCACCATGAAAGGCCGGGTAAGAAAAACTAGTGAAGAGAATTAAGCAACAAAAGATATGAAGAGAAGAAAATGTCTTCTATCCAATAGCTCCATCAATCCACACGATTGCTACTGGTGTCTAGCAGAGTTTTGTGGTAGCTAGTTATCTCTCCTTGAATCAGTCACTTAATTACAAGAACAAGGGGGAAAAACACACACACACACACACACACATTTTCCTTAATTTAGGGATAAGCCAACACTCTATCTGTAGTCGGTTGTGCTTGAAACAACCTCCCTAGCCCGTAAACCCGTAGGCGTTCCATCACAACCGTGGCCGATTTAAGGATCTCGTCCATTAGTTGGGTGGGCCGGGTTAATCATGGTAATAACACTGGGCTCACGACCACTGCAGGAACGAGAGAAACTCACCTTCAAACTGAACATGGAGTCCCACATCGGTTTCAACGGGAAAGGGAGCCTCGGTTGGGCTATAAATGCAGCCCAACCACCAGCTTGTCAGGTACATTAACTATTCTTACTAATTACACTTTGGCCCATCAGAAACTGACTTAATCATCGGAGGAGGAAAGACCGGAGGCTCCCGGTCGTCCTTTCACTTGCAGGGTACCAGGAAAGGAGATTATAGCGTATCAGACTCACCATCAGCTTCGGCATAACCCGTCCGGGATTGTGCAGAAACATTTGGCGCCGTTTGTGGGAATCCATGCTAAAAGCTACGTGACTCAATGGCCGAATCAAGCGACCACCTAGAGCGGGAGGCAGAAAGAGAAGCACGAAGGGAACCAACGGTTGCAAGAACACCGGAAGCAAGAGGAAGCACGCGAGGGGCAGGACGAGGTATCCGGGAGGAAACGCCAGAGGGAGAGCCGCGAGACCTAAATGCCCAAGAGATAGCGAAGGCAACGGAAGGGATGAGGGTACAGATTGCTCAACTGGAGCGACAGAGGGTGCGAGAACAGGAAGAGCTTCCGGGAGGGAGCGCAGGCTGGAAAAAGAGAACGCCACGCTATTGAGCGCCCTGTCTCGAGGCATAGGTCAACGGGAAGCGTTGGATAGGGCGGCGGAGTTGGATAGGGTGGCGGATCGAAGGGCCGTACATATCGGGACGAACATGTTCCCGGATGAAATGAGGGATGATGGACCCCCGCCCGCGCCCCAGCCAATCAAGGATCGCCATGTTGGAAATTCGGGAGAAATGGAGGAAACCCTGAGGGCAATCAGGGACAATGTTGCTGTTTTGGCCGAAAGGGTCACGGACACTGAGAGAAGGGGGGCGCGTAACCCAACTCGCGCGAGTTTCGAAGAAAGAGGGGGGCCATTCACGAGGGCGATCACCCGGTCGGCCCGATCGAGCACGGCTAAACCGTTGAAACTGAATTACAACGGGGATCGGGACCCTTATCTTTTTCTGGATAGCTTCAAGTCTCACACCAACGCCAAAGGATACTCGGACGAGATATGTTGTAACATGTTTCAAGAAACATTGTCGGGGGAGGCGCTAAGCTGGTTCTACGAGCTCCCGTCGGACTCGGTTGATTGCTTCAGACAATTGGCCGACAGGTTCGTAAACAGATTCATCCTGCGAACGGATGGACAGAGCACCGCCCAGCTATTCAAGGTTAAGCAGGATAGGGGCGAGGGGCTAAAAGCCTTCGTCAACCGTTGGCAAGGAGCCACCGCCAGGGTCAGGAATTTTGACAAAAAGGTTGCAGAGGAGGCGTTTGTTCAGGGACTGCTACCCGGGAAATTCATGTATGCTGTAAGGATCGAAAATCCACAAGGCTACGACAAGCTTATGGAAATGGCGATCAGACACGCACAGGCGGAACATGACACCTACGGGGACAACTCGCTCGGGAAGAGAAAGATCGAAGTGAGCGAGGGATCGCCAGTGCAAGTGGTCCAGGAAGTTCGAGCCTGGAAGGGAGAGCAAGAGCCGAGTTTTTACTCAGGGAAAAGACACAAGGAAAAGGGCGGCAGGAGAGCAGGAAGGCAATATGATTCGCAAGTAAAGGCGAAGGGCATCTACAAGGATACGGGGTACGTGAGAGCGGCACCGGCGAACAAAGAGCATTTCTCGACCCTCAACGCCACCTACGAGGCAATTTGGAATGAAAATAAGTCTGTTATTCCGCCACCCCCGGCAAGGAAGTTCCCCGCATCGCGGCTCACTAAGGAAGATACGGGGAAATTTTACGGGTATCACGGGGAGGCAAGTCATCACATCAACAACTGCATAGAGTTGAAAATGGCGGTGGAAAACTGACTACGAGAAGGGAAACTGCAGCAATACGTGCCCGTGAAGAGGCATGTAGGGGCCATGGAAGTGTACGGGACGATACACACGATTCATGGAGGCTCCCGGATAGATCACAGGAACAACAGGGCCAAGAAGCAGTGTACAGGACGGAGGGATGGCCGGGAAGTCTTCGCCTATGGAAGTAGCAACGATCAACGGATAGCTACCGGTTGGAAATCCGTGACCTTCCTAGAAGAGGAAGAGGAGGGTACAAGGCCGCACGCGGACCTGTTTTTAATAACGTTACAACTCGACCATTACATAACGAAGAAAATCCTGGTCGACACGGGGGCTTCGTTGAACGTGTTATTCCGAAGCGCTTGGGATGGACTCCATCGAGGGCGTAGCAAGTTAATACAAGACCATGAGCCCTTAATCAGTTTCTCGGGCGACATCGTTCAGCCTCTCGGATCTGATACCCTTGAGGTGAGCATGGAAGGACGAGAGGGTGTCGCTCGCGCGATGGTTGAATTCATCGTGGTTGACTGCGAATCATCCTACAACGGGATCTTGGGAAGGCCGGCCTTATGGAAGCTAAAGTCGTTTGTGGCCGGCCACATGTTGATGATGAAGGTCCCCACCCCAACTGGAGACATTACGATCCGAGGGGATCATGCGGCCGCAAGAAATTGCTACGCGGTTGACAACGGGAGGAGAAGATCTGAAGTCCTTACTGCGGGACAGGCCGCGGTCTCCACCTCTGACACATATGTGGATCCCCGAGACGACTCGGAATCCGACACAGAGCGTCCCGGCGCGGTAGGGGAAACAGAAATGGTATCGGTGTCAGAAGAATTCCCGAGTCGACAAGTGATTATAGGGAAGGGGCAAGCACCTGCAGTGCGAGAGGCTCTCGTGGCGTTCCTAAAGAGGAATAGTACGGCTTTCGCTTGGACCTACAAAGATATTCCTGGGATATCGAGCGGCATCGTGACCCATAAACTTGACATCAAGAAGGGATTCCCTCCCGTACGCCAAAAGCGAAGGATGTTCAAGCCGGAGAAATACGAAGCAATGAGGGGAGAAGTAAGGAAGTTGATGGAAATCAAGTTCATCTGAGAGGTTCGATACCCCCAGTGGATCGCCAATGTGGTTATGGTCCCGAAGAAGTCAACCGGACAATGGAGAATGTGTGTGGACTACTCAAATCTCAACAGAGCATGCCCCAAGGACAGTTTCCCGCTACCCCGCATAGACCAGCTAGTGGACTCCACGTCCGGGTTCGAACTACTGAGCTTCATGGACGCTTATGCGGGATATAATCAGATTCAAATGCACGAGGGGGATGAGGAGCACACCACTTTCACGACCGACAGGGGGTTGTACTGCTACAAGGTTATGGCCTTTGGGCTAAAGAATGCAGGAGCCACCTACTAGCGGTTGATGAATCTCATGTTCAATGAGTACCTCGGGAAAATTATGGAAGTATATGTCGACGACATGCTGGTCAAAAGTCTCACGGCCGAGGAGCATGTGGGGCATATGGAGAAGGTCTTCGAGGTAATACTGAGGTACGGGATGAGGTTGAACCCCCAGAAGTGTATATTTGGGGTGAAGGAAGGGAAGTTCCTTGGCCATATAGTAAGCGGGAGGGGTATAGAAGCCAACCCGGAAAAGATCAAGTCCATCCTGAACATGGAAAGGCCAAAAGAGAGGAATGAGGTGGAGTCGTTGGC
The DNA here is from genome assembly GCA_009720345.1 of Fragaria iinumae. Lineage (NCBI taxonomy): Eukaryota > Viridiplantae > Streptophyta > Magnoliopsida > Rosales > Rosaceae > Fragaria > Fragaria iinumae. The sequence goes on along the minus strand of CM019122.1, from coordinate 1,878,410 downwards.
CGGGAAGATAGTCGCCCTCGCGAGGTTCGTGTCACGACTCACGGATAAGTGTGCCCCCTTCTTTCGGTTGCTGCGGGACCAGCATTGTAAAAACATAGTGTGGGGACTCGAGCAGGAGGAAGCTTTCACGCAAATAAAGGAATATCTCACGTCCGCGCCAGTCTTGTCGAAGCCGACCCCGGGCGAGATGCTCTACCTATATATCGCAGCATCGGAAACCGCGGTGAGCTCAGTATTGATAAGAAAGGAGTCCGACATCGAGCACGCGGTGTTTTACGCAGGGAAGGGATTCACCCCCACTGAAAGCAGGTACCCGGACGTTGAGAAACTTGCCCTTGCGCTTATCGTGACAGCTAGAAGGCTCAGGCATTATTTCCAGGCGCATTCAATGACGCTTTACACCAACCACCCCCTCCGGCAGATCATGCAAAAGCCAGAGGTCAGCGGGAGACTGGTGAAATGGGCAATAGAGCTTGGAGAGTTTGATATTCACTACCGGCCGCGAGTCGCCATCAAGGGACAGGCCGCGGCTGACTTTATATCCGAACTCACGCCCATGAAGGCAGTAGCTGATCCGGCAGCATTCCAGCAACAACAAGTCGCCGAGGAGCTTCCCTCTGATGCCGGGCAGGGTAAGGGGTCTCTGCCATCGCCGCATTGGAAACTTTTCGTGGACGGCTCGGTGACGAGACACAAAAGTGGGGCGGGAATCATCTTGGAAACCCCCGATGGGTTCAAGCATGAGTATGCCTTGAAATTCCAATTTAAGACCTCCAACAACGCTGCAGAGTATGAAGCGCTAATTGGGGGGTTGCAGCTCGCCTGCGACATCGGTGTCGAATGTGTCGATGTGTATAGTGATTCCCAGTTGGTCGTAAATCAGGTCAACGGGAGTTTTGAAGCGAAGGAGCCGCAGTTGAGCTCCTATCAAGCCCTGTCGAAAGCCTTCATGCAACGCTTTACGTCAGCCTCACTGACGCACATCCCGCGGAAGGAAAATTGCAACGCGGATGCTCTTGCTCGGCTTGCTACCGAAGGGCCCGGGAAGGGTCGAAAGAAGCCAAGAATAGAGGTATTAGACAAGCCAAGTATAAGTAAGACCATCTCGGAAATATTCACCATTGACGCGGGACCCGGCGAACCTACTTGGATGGATCCCATAGTAGAATTCATGAAGGAGGGGGTGCGCCCTGATGACAGGCGGCAGGCACGAAAGCTCCAATCGAGGTGCGCCAGATACACACTCATGAACGGGAAGCTATACCGCAGAGGTTACAGTTTTTCCAACCTGAAGTGTGTGACAGAGGAGGAAGGGCAAGTAATCATGGAGGAGATTCATGAGGGAGTATGCGGGAACCATTCGGGATCTCGGTCGTTGGCACATAAAGCGCTACGCGCAGGGTTTTTCTGGCCCAATATGGGTGCCATGGCGGACAAGATGTCGGCTAGGTGCCGCAAGTGCCATTTGCACGCCAACGGGACGCATTCCCCTTCAATCGCTTTATCGATCTTACTATCGCCATGGCCTTTTGTACAATGGGGGCTGGACCTCATCGGGATCCTGCCCACGGCTCCAGGGCAATTCAAGTATGTGATAGTGGCCGTTGACTACAACACAAAATGGGTGGAGGCGGAGCCCCTCGGGAGAGTAACCACCGAGAGCGTGAAGAACTTCCTAATGAAAAATATATATTGCAGATTCGGGGTCCCGGAGACAATCGTCACGGACAACGGAGCTCAATTCAATAATAGCCACTTGATCCAGTTCACCAAGGATATGGGCACCAAGGTGGTTTTCGCGTCCGTGGCACACCCACAGACCAATGGCCAGGTAGAGGCAGTCAACAAGATCATCAAAAAGCTATTAAAGAAGAAGCTGGATGATGCCAAGGGCTTGTGGGCACAGAAGCTGCCGGAGGTATTATGGGCAATCAGGACCACAGCAACAGAAGCAACGGGAGAGACGCCCTTCTGTATGGCCTTCGGAACAGAAGCGGTCTTGCCGATCGAAACCTACATACCTTCGGGCCGGGTGGAGAACTATGATGCCGCAACCAACGCGCAGGGCCTGCAGTTGAATGTCGACCTCATTGAAGAAAGGCGCGAAAGGGCAGATTTGCATAATCAGGTTTACAAGCAACAAATTGCGCGACACTACAACAATAAAGTCAGGACCCGGACGTTGGGACTGGGGGACTGGGTGATGTGGAAAATCATAACCAAGACGGCCGCCCTGGATCCAACTTGGGAAGGCCCTTTTGAAATAGTCGAGGAGGTTGGCCCGGCCACATTCTATCTCCGAGATCAGGATGGGATAGTCACCGGGCACCCTTGGAATACAAAACACCTCAGATTTTACCCAGTCTAAACACAGTTAGGAGAACCAATGTAATTTTTGTAAGTCTACGATACCATGTCACGGCTGGTGCCTTTTTACCATCCATAAAGGTCTAATGAAAACAGTGCACGTATATTGATTCATTCCACAATACAGGCATAAGTAATAATATCCCGCGTCCTGTCGACCGGGATGGCATTCCACAGGCAAAAGTAATATCCCGCGTCATGTCGTCCGGGATGGCATTCCACAGGCAAAAAAAAAAAAAAAAAAATACCCCGCGTCCTGTCGACCGGGATGGCATTCCACATGCAAAACTAATATCCCGCGTCATATTGACCGGGATGGCATTCCACAGGCAAAAGTAATATCCTGCGTTATGTCGACCGCGATGGCATTCCACAGGCGTAAGTAATAAATCTTGCGTTATGTCGACCGGGATGGCATTCCACAGGCAAAAGTAATATCCCGCGTCCTGTCGACCGGGATGGCATTCCACAGGCAAAAGTAATATCCCGCGTCATATCTGTTTTGGCCACGATCATCAGCGCGCGGAGCAGAGGTAACTAGCAGACAAAAAGAAAGAGGGAGTGTTGCGGGCGTGCCACCTCGCGGACGAGGAAAAGGTTGATGGGGGTGCGCTTGACTTCTTGATCAGGCAAAAGGGGGTCACAGGTGCCACCTCGGAGGATTTACGAGCACAAGCGATCGATACTCACGGCGGCGCGAGCAGAGCAACTAAAGGGAGTTCAGAGAGAAACGGGGTAGAGTCCGGAGGGCTCTGGAGAAAAACCTAGGCGGCGGCGCTTAGGGTTAAAGTTTCGAGGAGCTCGAAGGGTAACTGGGTTTCAGTTGTATTGATTTGATTGTTTGATTGTGTGTGTGTAGAGAGTTGTCCTATTGTGTAAACCTTCGAGCTCTTTATATAGGGGAAGCAATCCTTGCCGCAAAAGACAATCAGAATCCCTGTTGGACTCTGCAACGTGAAACATAAGGATACTATTTCTCCCATGCAGACCAATCCTTATGTGACACATATTCCTTCCGCACAGTCCGCATAAAATAAAGTCTGGACTCCCATGCGAGGCGGAATCAAAAGCAATCCTTATCCCGCGGGGTATCAGAGTCCATGTAGAAAACTAACTCGTGCGAACCGCGGACTCTGTAGCTCAATTTCACCTCGCGGGCTATTACAGCTCGCGAGCCAAAAGAAGGTCTTTTAATTAATAAGGGCCACAGGGACTGGCCCAAAGCATGTCAAAGACTGTAAAAAGTCCAAAACGATTAAAAGAGATTACGCGAACTCCGCGTGTGTCTACTCCGCGAACCAACGAGTCAGTTCGCCAACGTGCCTAGATGCATTCCGCCTCGCGTGATGCCAAAGTCATTCCGCGCAAAGCGCGCGAGATCTCCACCCCGCGCGAAGTCAATTCGCGCGCGAGCCCTGTTTTTGTCTGAAAGCGCGCAAGATATGTTTTTGTCTGGAAGCGCGCGAGATCTGTTTTTGTTTAGAAGCACGCGAGATCTGTTAATCCGCGAAGAGTCATTCCGCGCACGGACTTTGCAATTCATCCCGCGTGGTCTTGTACGCGAGCCAGTTCGCCAGCTCGCCTCACCTCGCCTACGCGGAGAGGCAATCTCGCCTTGATGTATTTCGCCTCGCCTGGGACTTTTACGCGAAGTACATTTGCGTCTCGCCTCGCCAACGCGGACTCTGTAGTCCGCCCATGTCCATTCCGCGCGCGAGCTGCGCGAAGTCCAGTTCGCATGGTTCCCTGGCGGGCCGATATTTGTATTCTTAAAGGACTTGGGCTCGCCGGTATGACATGGACCAAGAAATGTAATTAATATTCACATAGACATTTACTGTCCAGTAAAATATTAATTTAGGCGTTAACAAGGCTCCGCGTGCCCTCGACGACGCGAGCTGTGAAGTTCGCTCCGCGTAGACTACCACACGAGCTGTGGAGTTCGCTCCGCCCCCGAGGACTAAGTAGCTTGCGCGAGTTGAAAAGTAGGCTCCGCGTGCTCTCTACGACGCGAGCTGTGAAGTTCGCTCCGCGCACACTACCGTGTACAAGACCACGCAGGATGAATTGCAAAGTCCGTGCGCGGAATGACTCTTCGCGGATTAACAGATCTCGCACGCTTCCAGACAAAAACAGATCTCGCGCGCTTCTAGACAAAAACAGATCTCGCGCGCTTTCAGACAAAAACAGGGCTCGCGCGCGAATTGACTTCGCGCGGGGTGGAGATCTCGCGCGCTTTGCGCGGAATGACTTTGGCATCACGCGAGGCGGAATGCATCTAGGCACGTTGGCGAACTGACTCGTTGGTTCGCGGAGTAGACACACGCGGAGTTCGCGTAATCTCTTTTAATCGTTTTGGACTTTTTACAGTCCAAGGGCTTGGTCGAAGGAAGCCTTCAGCAGATCCGCTCGGATTTGGACCAAAATACGGAGACCGTGAAGCAACATGCAGAGGTCCTGTCGCTCACTCGCGCGACAGTAGGTGAGCAGACTCGCCGCCTGGACGAGCACGATACCAAGTTGCATGACCAGCATAATGCTTCTTTCTTTGGAAGTAAGAACAGTCTGGAGAAGCTAGACGAATTCAAAGACAAACAGGACCGGCTGAACCTACAGGTCCTTGAAGTTGAAGACTGGATGAGGGCGCAGACACCAACAAACCTTCTTCTAAACCCTACTGGCCCAAGCGCGAACGAAGGGACGCCTAAGTACATCCCTCCAATGAACGCGCCAGGGGAAACCCAAAGGTCGGGACTCCGAAGGCCTCGCAGTTCGTGCCAGGGGCAGGAACGTCAAAGAGTCCGCTCCTGCACGGTTCATTTGCTTCTCCAAAGGGACTGAATAACTCTCTACGCCAGGGAGCCGGGACACCAGATAACCCGCTTCTAGTTTATCCTAGCCTTACTCCCAAGAACGGCGGACAGGCCGTCAGTTTCTCTGCATGGCCAAACCATGGGGAATGGGCAGAATCCGTGCCCGTTACAACAGCCGACTGGCGCCAGCTTATCTCCTCCATTGTCAAGGAGCAAACCGGACACGGTGACGCTAACTTGCAGTATCGCGACCCCTACCCGGATAGTGTGGCGCAATACCCTTTCCCGCATGGGTTCAAGAACGTAGTGTTCACTACTTTCTCTCGAGAAACAAAGGAAGATGCAGCAACCCACATGGCCCGTTTCAAAGTTCAGTGCGGCCAGTACGGGAACAATGACATCCTCAAGCTCAAGCTCTTTGGGACTTCTCTGTCCGGAGCTGCATTTACTTGGTATTCCAGGTTGAAGCCAGGATCCATTGCGAACTGGCCTACCATGGAGAAACTGTTCCGAGAAACCTACGGTACCATTGAGCCCGAGGTCGGTCTCGACTCCCTCACCCAAATGAGCCAGCAAGGCATGGAGTCGGGCGTCTCTTTCCTCCAACGGTTCAAGATCCAACAAGCCAAGTGCGACTTCCTCCTACCTGAACAAGAAGCCATTAAGTTGGCTGTTCGCGGCCTCGAACCCCGCCAATGATTGAAGCACCATGGGGAACGCTTCACGTCTATGGGCGATCTAATCAATAAGGTCGGCAGTTATGAACTAATCCTCAACGAGATGGACGAGAAAGCGAATGCCTCCAAAGGGACGTACATACCGGGGAAAAGCAGGACAGTGGGGGCAGTTGGCCTCCAGTCATCCATGTACGACCCGTATTACCAGAGGCAGGAAGAGTCGGAGCCCGCGCAGGACTGTGAAGACATCGGAGCGGTCGAATTGACTGGGAGGCCATTGGCTAACAAACTAAAGAACCTTAAGATGACCCGCGAGCCAGTCACCATCCAGTCATTTGCATGGGCCAAACCCGAGTATGAATCATACACGTATGACGCTAAAAACGCCCATCTTGTCTTTAATGACTTGATCGAGGCGAAGTATGTGCGCTTGGACCACAAGATCCCATCTAAGGAGGAACTGAAAGACAAGAAGTATTGTGCGTTTCATAACGTCCACAATCACGACACCAAAGACTGTGTCAAGCTCCGCGACCAGCTTCAGACCTGGCTGAACTCTGGCGCCCTGAGATTGCAGACGCCAGGGAGTTCCGCCTCGCTGGTGGACGTGGATCCCTTTCCATCCACGGTCGGAATGGTCGAAGTAGATTGGAACGATCTCGCAGAAGAGAAAAGGCATCACCGCACACCAAAGCCAAATCAGCGAAGAGTCACCTTGGACTTGTCTGACCACCCCGAGAATGAGAGTCCACGCCGAGCGTCTAAGAGAGGTCGCGAGGAGGACAATTCTACTACAACTCGACCATCTCGCCAGTACACTTATAACGTCAACCTCGCGCATGAGGTTCTAGACGACCTTATCGAGGATGGGCTTGTTACGGTGGACAGGGCCTTACCTTACATTAAATACAAAGAGGGTCGCATGCATTGCAAGTTCCACAATAGCTGGGGGCACAGAACCCGCGAGTGTTACCAACTTCGCGAACAAGTTCAGGACTGGCTCGATCTCAAGTATATCCGCTTTGAAGACAAAGGCGGATTCATGATTACAACTGCTGACGTTGCTTGGCCTCGTATCGGCCATCGCATGATCACATTGGACATCTCCCCAAATGCAGTTGCGCGCGAACCGCCAGGTAGAAACCGCAAGAGACCAGCGAATGATTATACCATGCTGGTGAACCAAAGTGGGAATCGCGACCCGGCAAGGCAGTCAGTCACCAGGTCCCAGCCCGATCACCTTTCAAGGAAAGATAAGGGCAAAACTATCATGCGGGATGATGAACCGTCCCCCGCTGAGAATTTTCAGCCCATGAGTCCCAAGACTCGCGAAGAGCTAGAACAGAGGATCAAGCGCTTAGAGATGTTCGTCCAATCACATTGGACAGAGGAATTACCATCGTCTCCAGCTTCAAGCGAAATGGACATATCAGTTTCCAGCAGCGAATGCCATGAGGACAAGACCCCAAGCCCTCGTCAAGGCATTTTGTCCGACCCCTACATTCCGCCAGCATCCAAATCGGCAATTAAGGAAGGGATTTGGTATACACAGCAAGGAGGAAGACCAGTTACCATCTCCAAATCCAGGAAACGGAAACTGCAGAAAAAGTATGGCAGCATCCTGCGTGCCTTACGAGCTGTGGACAATGGCGCCATCCGTCCTTCGCAGCTTGCACAGACACCCGAAAGGATGTGGAGAGAAGCTGAAGGTCTGCGAGCTATGCTCCAAAGGCCACCTGTCACGCCTCCACGGGTGTGTACGCAGGTAGCAGATGACCTTGCCCCGAAGGCAAGTGTTTTCTGTCGCCTCACCGTACCACCGCACGAGCCCCATACTCCAAGGAAGCGACCATCCCCGGAGCCAGAGAGGAGAAGGAATCCGCAGCCTTCGCTGCGCAGGCCATCACCAGAGTCTGACCAAAGGAGGGAGCCACCAACTTCACCAAGGCGCAGGCATTCGCCAGGAATTGAAAGAAAAAGGGAACAACCTCATCCGGTACGGCAAAGATTGTTTGCTACCTCGGAGCCTGAACCAAGGCGCGATTCGCCTCGCTCATCACGGCCCCGGGAAATTATTCGCCAGGAACCAGAAGCAAGGAAGGAAACACAACGTTCACATCGGCAGAAACTACAACCTGATCCCGATTTGGAAGCCAAGAGGAAACCACAAATCCCAACCTCCCCTAGAAAAAGGGAGGACGGTTCCGCCAAGGTTTCTTTAGCCGTAGGAGAACAGACAGCCGAGGAGAAGCAGTCCAAAACCAAGCTTATATGGCGGCCAAAGCAGCCGGACATTGAAGCGCCGCCAGTCGCTGAAAGTACTCCTGCTAGCCCTTACTTCACCCAACAGATGGCCCGTTTCCTTGGCGGAAACTCACCAGACAACGAGGCCCATTCCGAGCCTCGTGTTCCTTTAGACGACTACCAAGAGGAAGGGCAAGAAGAATCATTCACATGCAACGTGGTTGAAGTCTCTGCATGGCTCGGGAATGAAGAAGTCAACCCCATGGCGAGCTCGTTCGCAAAGCTTGAAGGTGAACGTAGGGTAATAGAGGCTCCGTTGACCCCAGTTCGCGAGCAATTCTCTTTCCAAGTTGGGATGGTGTTCTTTATATCTGAGAGATATGCCCTCCCGCCAAACACAACATGCAATGCGGCGGATATTCCAGACACTAGCAACAATGCCTGTGACATGTCCCCGCCTTGCAGCAGCGAGATGGGTCAAGTCGTTGCAGAACCTGCGCATGCTTCTTTATTGAAGGCAACAAGCAGCGTTTCACGCATACCGACTTTGACCTTCTCCACACCGACCTTAGACATGGCCACTCATATGAGGCCATTATACATTTCGGCTGAAGTGGAAGGGATCATAGTCAACAAGGTCATGGTTGACACTGGAGCTGCGGTAAATGTCATTACCACCCGCACCATGGGACTCCTTCGTATCTCGCGCTCAATGATTCAAACCACGTCCTTGACAGTCAAGAACTTCACCGGGCAAGTTTCTAGGACTTTAGGCTTGCTATTTCTACGAGTCAAGGTAGGTCCAGCATCACGGGTCTACACATTTTTTGTGGCTGAATGCTCCGCATCCTACAGCATGATTCTAGGCCGCGATTGGATCCATAGAAGTTTCTGCATACCCTCCTCTATGCACCAAGAACTCATGGTATGGGATACAGAGGCATGCGAGGCAGCTCTCATCAAGGCGGACCCGCATCCTTTTTCCGTCTCCGCCAACTTTAACGATGCCCGCTATTACAATACTGATCTGGGCCCGCTGGATGTTCAAGGCATCGACTCCAAAGGTCACCCGTATGGAGTCACGGCTTCCAACCTAACGCGATGGGGACTCACCCAGGCGAAGGACGACTTACAACGTCCTCACACCATCGCGGATCCCCTTCAACCCTCTTATGTCTAGTGCGTCCTCAGAAGAAGCACGCGAGGCTGGCGAGTCCTTGTGTGAAAGACTCCTTTCATACTGGGCGGAACGCGAAGCCTACGATAAGGTTGCGACAATGGAATATGTGGATGAGATAGTAGATTATACCGACACCAAGGAGGAAATTATTCAGTTAGCTCCCGCTGCATTGGATGATACACCACCTCAAGTCCGCGACCCTACCTTCCAAGTCGATGTCGGGACTGCAGAGAAGCCCCTCCTCATTTCCATCAGTGCTAAACTGACAGAGGAAGAAAGAGAAGAACTGCTCACCTTACTACGCGAGTACATGGATTGCTTCACTGAAAAATATGAAGACATGCCTGGTTTGTCTCCAGACTTGGTTTGTCACCGGCTGCCTACTTATCCTGACAGACGACCAGTCCGCCAGGATGGAAGATTCATGCGAACTGAAACCGAGATTGCGGTCAAAGAAGAAATTGAGAACATGCATTGATCGGGTATCATTCGCGTGGCTAAATACAACCAATGGCTATCCAATGTAGTTCCTGTCCGCAAGAAGAATGGCAAAATGCGGGTTTGTGTCGATTACCGAGACCTCAACAATGCCACGCCCAAGGATATATACCCCATGCCCGTTGCGGACCTCCTCATTGATGCGGCGGCGGGGCATGAAGTGCTATCCTTTATGGATGGAACCGCTGGATACCACCAGATTCCTGTTGCCGAAGAAGACCGCCAAAAAACTGCTTTCCACTGCCCGGGGTTTGCAGGTGCGTTTGAGTATGTTGTCATGCCTTTCGGACTCAAAAACGCGGGGGCAACATATCAGCGCGCCATGAACCTTATCTTTCATGACATCTTGGGCAAGTTGATTGAAGTCTACATCGACGACGTGGTGGTCAAAACCAAACGCGTGCGACGTATGTTGAAGACCTCAGACAGGTTTTTAGGCGGATGCGACGACATAACCTAAAGATGAACCCCGCCAAGTGTGTATTCTTCGCGGAAGCAGGTGACTTCCTCGGATTCTTAGTCCATCAAAGGGGCATCGAAATCCCTAAAGACAAGGCGCAGGTGGTAATAAACGCCTCACCTCCTACAACTAAGAAGGAGCTCCAACAACTAATCGGGCGAATCAACTTTCTCCGCCGTTTCATTTCAAACGCGGCAGGAAAGGTTCAACCCTTTTCACCTCTCGTAAAGCTCCAGGGGGCAAACGAGTTTGTGTGGGAACCACAGCACCAAGAAGCTTTTGATCATATCAAGACCTACCTGGTGAACCCGCCAGTATTGGTTCCCCCTCGTCCCGGCGTTCTGCTCAAGCTCTACATCGCCGCCGCTGACTTGTCCATTGGCGGACTCTTGGCCCAAGACGACGAAAACGGAGTGGAACATGCAGTCTACTATCTTAGTAGGGTATTAACCGATTGCGAAACACGCTACTCTCCCATGGAAAAGTTGTGCCTCGCCCTTTTCTTTGCAGGTTGCAAACTTCGCCACTACATGCTGGCCTTTACCACCGTGGTAATCGCTCAGTCCGACCTTGTCAAATACATGCTTTCCCGCCCAATTTTACGCGGACGCATAGGCAAATGGATTTTGGCTTTGTCCGAGTTCTCCTTGCAATATGTTCCCCAAAAAGCAGTCAAGGGACAAGCCATAGCGGACTTCCTCGCTCATCATCCACCAAACAAGTTAACAGCATTCCGCGAGCTAGAGTTCGCCGCCATTTCCCTTGCTCCGTGGACTTTGTATTTTGATGGTTCACGTACTGAGTTCGCCGCAGGTGCCGGAATTGCTATTGAGAGTCCTGCAGGTGATCGCTTCTCTTACTCTTTCCAGCTGGACTTTAAATGTACAAATAATCAGGCGGAGTACGAGGCCCTCATCATAGGACCGGAGATTTTACTGGATTTAGGGGTCCGCGAGGTTCAAGTCTTTGGCGACTCCTTATTGGTCGTCAACCAGTTGGTGGAAAAGTTCAAATGCTTGAGTTTGTCCATTGAGCCCTATTTACGAAAAGCATTTGACGTGTTGAACCACTTCAATGATGTCCACATCGAGCACATTCTGCGCGAGTTTAACTTCGCGGCGAATGAGCTCGCACAGATTGCCTCTGGCCTCAGCTTGCGAGATGGAGTGCGCGAACGGCTGCTCAAAGTCGAGCGACGCACTCTTCCGTCTTTTATTGCTAGGGGGCAATATCAGGAGGACTCTCCTGACGTTGCTGCTTTAGACCCTATTGATGAGGATTGGCGTCTACCGTTCATCACCTATCTCACGCACCCTCATGATGCCACTCATTCCCGTCAGATGCGGTTCCTTGCCCTCAATTTTGTGATGCGCAATGGCGAGCTTCGTCGGCGCGGCGAAGACGGTAATGACTTCCGCTGCGTGTATGGCGATGAAGCAAAACGATTAATGCGCGAGGTTCATTCCGGGGTTTGTGGTTCGCATCAGGCGGGCCCAAAGATGCGTTGGTTAATCCGCCGCCACGGCTACTATTGGCCTACAATTCTCAAGGATTGTATTACTTTTGCTAAGGGGTGTCAAGATTGCCAAGCTCACGGACCAGTGCAACATATTCCCAACATTCCCTTACAACCAATTATCAAGCCATGGCCAGGTCGAGGATGGGCGATAGACTTCATAGGCATCATCCATCCCCATTCCTCGGAGCAGCATAGGTTCATCATTGTGGCCACCGATTTCTTTACCAAGTGGGTTAAAGCCGAGCCACTCAAGGTTGCCTCTGCGACCTCAGTTCGCAACTTTATTTTCTGCAACATCATCTCCCGCTTTGGTATTCCGGAGTGTATTGTGACAGACCGGGGGGCTGCATTCATGGCTGATTCTGTAGTTACCTTCCTCACGGGTTATGGTATTAAGCTTCTGCATTCCACTCCTTACTATGCACAGTCTAATGGTCAGGCGGAGGCAAGTAATAAGGTTATCCTTGGTATTTTACGCAAAATGCTTGAGTTGAATCCTCGCGTCTGGCATTTAGAGCTTTATCATACTTTATGGGCTTACCGAACTTCCAAATGCGGTCCGACAGCTACTACCCCATATGCTCTTATGTTTGGTCACGACGCCGTCCTTCCACTCGAGGTTCACGTCACCTCGCTTCGCGTCCAGGAACAGCATCAGCTAATCGGTGATGATTACATTCAAGCGATGTGGCAAGAACTTGAAGACCTCGACGAGCACCGCATCACTGCCTTCAACAATCTTATCCTTGAGAAGCAACGCATTGCGCGGTCCTATGACAAGGTTACCCGCGGTCGGAGCTTTACCGAGGGCCAAATGGTGTGGCGAGCCGTGTTACCATTGGGAGAGAAGACTGAAAGCCGCGGGAAATGGTCTGCGCGTTGGGAAGGACCCTTCATTATACATCGCATACTACCCAAAGGGGCGTTCCATTTGCGCAACCTTGATGGCACACTCCATCCTAACCCTATCAACGGACGTTTCCTGAAACGCCATGTTGCTAGCGTATGGGAACGTGCTGATCCATCACCATCTGCTCTGCGCTAACTATCCATCGTGCTCAGCGCCATCGCGTTAGCCTTCTGCCGCTTTCCACTAGGGGGCAACACAACAGGAGCGTTGAGTTTAGCTAATTAATTTCTTTGTAAACGTACAAGGTCTAAATCAACAGACTAGTACAAGATTATAGCCTATTCAAGAGGCCCTAAATTAAAGTCTAACCCCATTTTCATCTTTCAATGAAAGGTTTGTCACTTAGCGAGGAAACTTTCGTGCATGGGGGCAATATGACATGCGGAACGATTTAGACCAAGCGAGATGACTCGGTTCGCTGTGTTAACCTTGCATTGGGATACCTACCCGCTCGAGACATGTTCAATAAGGCCTTTTTGCTTGGCCAATTCAAGCTCAAGGCCTAGGGGGCAATGTTTACGCCTAAATTAATATTTTACTGGACAGTAAATGTCTATGTGAATATTAATTACATTTCTTGGTCCATGTCATACCGGCGAGCCCAAGTCCTTTAAGAATACAAATATCGGCCCGGCAGGGAACCATGCGAACTGGACTTCGCGCAGCTCGCGCGCGGAATGGACATAGGCGGACTATAGAGTCCGCGTAGGCGAGGCGAGACGCAAATGTACTTCGCGTAAAAGTACCAGGCGAGGCGAAATACATCAAGGCGAGATTGCCTCTCCGCGTAGGCGAGGCGAGACGAGCTGGCGAGCTGGCTCGCGTACAAGACCACGCGGGATGAATTGCAAAGTCCGTGAGCGGAATGACTCTTCGCGGATTAACCGATCTCACGCGCTTCCAGACAAAAACAGATCTCACGCGCTTCTAGACAAAAACAGATCTCGCGCGCTTTCAGACAAAAACAGGGCTCGCGCGCGAATTGACTTCGCGCGGGGTGGAGATCTCGCGCGCTTTGCGCGGAATGACTTTGGCATCACGCGAGGCGGAATGCATCTAGGCACGTTGGCAAACTGACTCGTTGGTTCGCGGAGTAGACACACGCGGAGTTCGCGTAATCTCTTTTAATCGTTTTGGACTTTTTACAGTCTTTGACATGCTTTGGGCCAGTCCCTGTGGCCCTTATTAATTAAAAGACCTTCTTTTGGCTCGCGAGCTGTAATAGCCCGCGAGGTGAAATTGAGCTACAGAGTCCGCGGTTCGCACGAGTTAGTTTTCTACATGGACTCTGATACCCCGCGGGATAAGGATTGCTTTTGATTCCGCCTCGCATGGGAGTCCAGACTTTATTTTATGCGGACTGTGCGGAAGGAATATGTGTCACATAAGGATTGGTCTGCATGGGAGAAATAGTATCCTTATGTTTCACGTTGCAGAGTCCAACAGGGATTCTGATTGTCTTTTGCGGCAAGGATTGCTTCCCCTATATAAAGAGCTCGAAGGTTTACACAATAGGACAACTCTCTACACACACACAATCAAACAATCAAATCAATACAACTGAAACCCAGTTACCCTTCGAGCTCCTCGAAACTTTAACCCTAAGCGCCGCCGCCTAGGTTTTTCTCCAGAGCCCTCCGGACTCTACCCCGTTTCTCTCTGAACTCCCTTTAGTTGCTCTGCTCGCGCCGCCGTGAGTATCGATCGCTTGTGCTCGTAAATCTTTCGAGGTGGCACCTGTGACCCCCTTTTGCCTGATCAAGAAGTCAAGCGCACCCCCATCAACCTTTTCCTCATCCGCGAGGTGGCACGCCCGCAACACTCCTCCCTCTTTGTCTGCTAGGTACCTCCGCTCCGCGCGCTGAGGATCGTGGCCAAAACAAGCCTACTTTTCAACTCGCGCAAGCTACTTAGTCCTCGGGCGCGAAGCGAACTCCATAGCTCTCGTGGTTTTGCACGCGGTGCGAACTCCGCAGCTCGCATCTTACCACCCCGGCATAAGACCCATCTCGGGTGAACATCACCGAGATCATAACACCCAGGCATAAGACCCATCTCGATTGAACTTCGCCGAGATCAGAACACCCAGGCATAAGACCCATCTCGATTGAACTTCGCCGAGATCGCAACACCCAGGCATAAGACCCATCTCGGGCGAACGTCACCAAGATCATCACACCCAGGCATAAGACCCATCTCGGGGGAACGCCACCGAGATCATAACACCCAGGCATAAGACCCATCTCGGGGGAACGTCACCGAGATCATAACACCCAGGCATCAGACCCATCTCGGGCGAACGTCACCGAGATCGCAACACATGAAAGATATCTTCCCTTTAAAAACGGAGCAAGTGGCTTGATAAACCACGGACGGCATTAACACCCCGTCACTTGAGTAGAAACACAGGATATGGAAAGGGCTCGCTACCTTTGTCCATGGAAGTGTAACACCCGTTCAACCCACTTCATGAGTCGGAACTTGGGGGGACTATGGGCGACTATGGGCGGTGGGCGGAAAAGTATAGGTTTACGGGCTTAGGTTAGCAAGTCCCCACTCAAGATGTGTCTTGAACGGGAACTTGGGGGGACTTGTAGTCAGTTGTGCTTGAAACAACCTCCCTAGCCCGTAAACCCGTAGGCGTTCCATCACAACCGTGGCCGATTTAAGGATCTCGTCCATTAGTTGGGTGGGCCGGGTTAATCATGGTAATAACACTGGGCTCACGACCACTGCAGGAACGAGAGAAACTCACCTTCAAACTGAACATGGAGTCCCACATCGGTTTCAACGGGAAGGGGAGCCTCGGTTGGGCTATAAATGCAGCCCAACCACCAGCTTGTCAGGTACATTAACTATCCTTACTAATTACACTTTGGCCCATCAGAAACTGACTTAATCATCGGAGGAGGAAAGACCGGAGGCTCCCGGTCGTCCTTTCACTTGCAGGGTACCAGGAAAGGAGATTATAGCGTATCAGACTCACCATCAGCTTCGGCATAACCCGTCCGGGATTGTGCAGAAACACTATCTACCCTATACTAACTCGCAGCGAGAACAAAATTTTATTCACAAAGTAAATCACGTACAATTGACCAAAAAAAGAGAGTAAATCACGTACAGTAATAATAGTGTTTAAGCATGGCTTCCTATAGCAACAACTGTAATGGTATGTATGACTTCCAATCGGATCGATACTCATCCTTCTCTAGCTTTTGACAGTCCTGTTTGTTTTCTCTGTGTGCCAGTAAATTCGGGTTTCAAACTTATATGGATTTCGGATTCTATATATGAAATTAGGTTCAGTAGCAAGGAAACTAAAGGTCCAAAAAAAAAAAAATCAGAAGACAGTAACAAATGTGGAGATGGTGCGGCTACGTACTAGGCTTCATTGAATCAATGGTGTTGTATGAAACTCAGAGGTTTTTTTCTTTCTTTTTTTTTTGGTCTGAACATCACACATAAGAGATTAGCATTCTAACATATGTTTATCATAACCGTACCTCTTGTATTTCTTATATGAGGTAGAATCGAATTGAATTTATGAGTCTTGCTCTTTAGCTTCTTTGACGTTCATCAACTTGGACCAACTTTACGCATTGTTTAGTTTTGTATATCTTCCCACAAGATACGTACTGCATCCCTTGTTTTTTTTTTTTTTTTTGAAATGAGATACCGCATATCCTTTACAACTTATCATGTGAAATTTTAAAAGACTTGATGATGATGATGATGATACGTAACAAATTTCTCCAAGAAGGAAAGCACGTAATAGGTTGTGAAATTTTTTGTTGAGTACAAGAAGCTAACTAGGTGCAAGTTCATCAGATACTCATCGTTCTCTTTTGACAGTCCTCTTTGTTTTTTTCTATGTGTCAATAAATTTGAGTCTCAAAATTATATGGATTTCGGATTCTCTCTATATGTATAAGATCGAAATGAGGTTCAGTTTAGGGCTTTCGTTCATATATGAATGATATAGTGTAGACAATTATTTATGTTTTAGGTTAGGATTGTGTATAAAAATGAAGTTCATACATGTTGATTGGTTATATATTGAGTATTTTGAGTGTGTGGCACATGCGATTCTGTATAAAAATTAGTTCGATGACCATCTAATCAATAGCATCATACCCAAAATATGAACAGATGTAAACAATTGTGGCTAGCTAGCTTGTAGTCTTGTAGGCAAAAGCAACTACCTAACGTTGGCAATCAAATACTCCCAGCAATATATAGGGTGTTTTTATAAATAATGAACTACATCAATATGTACGGCTGTCTAGTTTTGATGTCCGGTCCGGTTCGGTCCGCAAAACTTGTCACTGCCACCAAATTTGAGTAGTAGAAACTAACTGAATCTATGGGTGATTGGACTGATGGCACCGCCAATTATTAATAATTCATCCATGCATGCATATATACAATAGTTAGTTTCATACATAAAAGCTAGATTGCCAAGAAAATTACGTTCATACACACTTTGTTCCAATCCATCTTCTCAAAAGATGCACAAGCTAGCTAGCTGCTGCATGTGACGATCGATATATGGAGACGGGTAATCGGTAGTCTTTATACGATCCTGCAGCTACGTACAGCGCGCTGCAACCTGCATGCGGCTTTTTGTATTGTTCAAGTCTCAACGTACATGACCATTCAATTATACTTGGATTCTAAATGAATTAGCTAGTTGGCCAAAACTGGGACTAGTTTCCTTCTTTTTTTAAAACCGTTCGGTCGAGATCACCACGGTTGCAGTTTTGACCATTTCCTATATTCTGGGTTTGGGTAAAACCACTTTCCAAGTGCACAGAAGTGAATGGGCTTGTGTTTATGTGTTTGGTCATGACAACCCCCTAACATCTGTTCAAGACAATATATATATATATATATATATATATATATATATATATATATATATATATATACAGGATAGATGTAGAGCGGACGTCCGCAGTGTCCTTAAAGTGCGGACGTCCCTCCGTTCACCACCCTACGGTGCCGGCGAGGGCGCGCCTCCACCCCAGCAGACTCCAGCAGCGTCCCCGACCTCTTTCCATCCCCGGCGAGTCCGGCAAATTCCAGTTTTCTGGCAAGATCACCCAAAACTTCAAACAACATCGATCTGGCCGGAAAACTGGAATTCGCCGGACTCGCCGGGGATGGAAAGAGGTCGGGGACGCTGCTGTAGTCCGCTGGGGTGGAGGCGCGCCCTCGCCGGCGACGTACGGTGGCGAACGGAGGGACGTCCGCACTTTAAGGAGGGTGCGGACGTCCGCTCCACATCCTTTTCGTATATATATATATATATAACAACGAAATTAAAACGCAATTGAAAAATTACAACGAAATAAATATTTAGTCATTTAATTATTATTATTATTTTTCAATAATATTTATATGTAATATAAATAATATTTATTTTAAAAAAAATTACGTTTCCTACACGTTTTGTATCGGATTATATTTTAATTTAACGTTTCCGCGTATCAGATCATATCGGAAACCGAAACTCGTTTCCGTTTCCGTGCAACATAGAGTCACATCAGTCACATGTACGCATATGTGCACATAGTGCTGCAATATTTTGTGACAGATTCATAGATTGTTGGTTTTTAAAAAACTGTGACAAACTGTCAAATAGCATTTTGGTCTTTCAAACCGTCATTTTAGAACCTCTACTATGTTGTGAATCAGAATAGAACATCACATATTATGATCAACCTCAATAAGAAGTTCTATGTTCTCATCCATGCCATTGATGTATAATGTGGTAAACTTGCATTCTTTCGGATATTTGGTGTAGGCTTGATTGATGTTGGAATGGGTTGTGTAATTGCTGATGATTGCTGGAACGCCTACCCAAAGCAGTGCAATCCTATGTATTGTAATAGAGGAGTTTGTGTATGTTAATGCTAGCGGAAGACAAATTTGTATGGTCCGTATGTCATTCGGTTTTTATTAATAAGACATATAAGTTCGGGCTTTCCTTGTCTTAGGACTCTCTTTGTTGAATTGATTTGTTCTAAATAAAGTTTACTGTTTAGTCGATGAAATTATGAGTATGATTATGATTTTAAAGTGGTTCGCAACTAATCAAATGATCCAAATTGTTGTGACCATTTACTATGAACCAATTCTATAACTAACCTAATACCTAAAGAGACCAGCATCACTATTTGATAGTAACGAGCGAGGCTCTGAGGCCGGAAACCTCAACTATACATGACAAGTCGGTTTTTCACCGGACTCATTGAACCACGACAAATGTGGTGGTGATGGTTTATATGGGGTTTCTTTTAACCCTACTCCTAATCACATGCATGCCCAAACCCAACTCATATCATGTGTACGTGGGAGATTCTTTGGTACCATCCAACATCTCAGCACTTCATCCGCTTCAGTAGAAAAGACTGCCAACTGCCAACATTTCAGCACCTCCAACATTTCCTGGTACCATTGTACCATGCATTTTGAATCCCTTTAACTTCCCATTCCCGCCACGTTTGAGGCATCGATGAAGGAAATTGTTTTTCCCATTTAATTGTATTTCCCCTTATATTACCTTACGGACCTCAATATTGTTTTTTTTTGTTTTTTGTTTTTTTATTATTTTTATACAAAACATTGCTATAGTTGGGAATGAATCTGACTTCGGTGACAAGGGTTGGTCATCTTAACACGTGTCCATTTTAAAAGGTTTTGCTGTAATTTAAGAACATAACATAAGTGTTTTGGGTATTTGGCATGTTTGTTTATGATTATTGTTGATATTTGTTCATCTTTCATTGATGTTTGTCACCTATAAGTGACTATAGCTGGTAACCTAAGTTATTTTTGTTGGGAATCAAAAAATTGTATTGGGTCTTCACAAACCCTTGAACTCAGACAAATTACATTGGAATAATTTGGATGAATACAAAATTACAAATTACATACAGTTATGATTTATTGATTAACAGATTAAAGAAACATTGAACGAATTAATATTCCTTTGTCCAATAAACAAGAATTGGTGAAAGAATACGTAAAATTAAAAATTAGAAATCGGTGAATGAATCTACGAATGAGTGATTTATTGATTGTTATTTTGTTCGAATTTTTATTAGAATTAGAAATTAGAAAAAACTGGAGACTGAATGACTATAGCTAGGTTGGCTGGATTAATTAGGTTGCATACATGTGAAGCTCAAAAGATGCACAAGCTAGCTGTATGTGATCGATCAATATATGTGGACAGTAATCCGTAGTGTACTACTTAACTCGCACATAAGAGACTACTGGAATGAATACAATCTGGCTATGTTATCGTCCACTCCAAATTATGTACCAAATTGCTAACTAATTAAGACTTGAGATTTCAGTGTTAATTAATTATATAGAGATTATTAGAGATTTCAGGCCTTGATCCATCATGGTTACAGAGTGAGATAAAGAGAGAGATGAGAGAAGAAAATTTGATACAAATTAAGGAGGCATTGTTCAAGCGTACACCAAGACGCATATATACACGTTGTACATGACGCATGAATGCCGATGGATCTCTACTACAGTTTGCACGACAATTATATTTTGTGACTTTCGTTATAGCGTAACTTGTTACTTATCTCAAATGAATCTTATGCATGTATTTTATCATCTAAAATAATATGCATTCAACTGGTTGATAATTTATACCCTAGCAAGACAAGACTTGTAAATATTTAACAAGTATCAACAAAGTATGATACAGACTTGCTAGCTCCTCATCTTGAAATTGGATGTGACCCGTGATAGTGCTTATTGTACCCAAAAATATTACAGATTTGCGGTAGCCCAAAATAGATAGACAATATCTTATTGAAGGCAAAGCAAAAGCAAGTTAACACTAAAATGGTAAGAGCAAATTTGAATTCATATTTAGCATGGGTACCTCCCTCGTGAGATAAAGAGAGAAGAATACAAATTAAAGAGCCAACGTTGAGCTTAATTCACTTCAACGATCTTTCAAAACTGTCTTAATTATCGTCATATATAAGAGAGGGGAGAAAGAAAAAAAAAAAGGCAGTGTTGATATCTTTGGGGGGTGCTTCACTTCTCTAACTACGTACTAAACTCACCTAATTACGGGGTTTTTAGTAAAGACAAGATGTCTCATGCATATAGTTTTTCTGGGTAATTGCTCGATTACGTTACTCCAACACCACAGGTTTGAAGATCCCTTGGTCCCCCAAAGAGCACCAGAAAACACATCCCACCAACAAGTTGACGACGTGGCACATGGCGAAGACACGGTAAAGCGACGCAGGCTGTGGCTGAAGGCTCATCGTCATCTCTCTGATCCCGCAGGACTTCCAAAGCCGGCGTACCAATTAAACCTGCACTCCTGCAGCAGCCATGACAAGCTAGCTATAGCTAGCTCCATGACCGGAAGGACCACGTAATTACTGTTGGCATAGGCAAAATACGCCGGCGATGGGTGAGTTAGGGGTGAATCAAGCCATGGCTATAACTAATTAAGATTCTGAGAAGATAGCTCGAGTGAACTGAGGCGGCAGCTAGCTAGGGTTTATGTGATGAGGGTCGTATTGGTATTTACATAATTGTTGGAGTACGTGGAGTATGGTCGACCAATAATAGTTCGAAACGTGTCCTGCTAATAACAGACCACTAACTTCGACTCTTAACAATTTGATTCCTATATGACTTTTGTGTGATTATTATTATTTTGTCTGTAAACCATCTTCACTAGCTACTAATTTCGATCATGAGCAGTGACGAGTGTATGATTTTATTAATTTGTTGAGTGGTTAAATTGTGTTGCTTTCTCAGTTTACCAAATCTTCGGTTTTCAAATATCACATCATCAATTTTAATAAGATATATTGGAATAGAAAACACATAACTTGCTAAATATTAGCTAGACCAAGACACATATACGTTGTACACGCCGCATTTTGCACCATAACTATATTTCGTGACTTTTTGTGAAATTCACGTGTATTAAATTGAAATTTATAATTTTTTTTATAATTTAAATTTTGTCTTGTAATGACTTAAATTTTATTTTTTTATGAATGTGTTAACCAAAAAATAAAAAATAATGTGTGAATTTTAATTTGAAGTGTATAGATTTCATATCCTTTTCGTTATAGCATAATGCTATTTATCTCAAATGAATCTTATGCATGTATTTATCATCCAAAATACTATGCGTTCAACTGGTGATAATTTATACCCTACCAAAACAAGACTCGTAATGCCATATAACAAGTACAAGTTATCCTTTTTTTCTTACATTACATAATGATCAAAGTATGATAATTTTAAACGCTAGAGCTAGCTCCTCATCTTGAAATTGGACGCATGTCATTATTCAGCTACAAATATGCTCCTTATGGTATTGATGATTTACTTTATACCAACGCCAGAATATCAAGATTTTGATGATTTTCAGACTCAACATCTAGAACATATTTTATCAATATGAATATTGAAGCTAGCGGAGACTGTGATGATGGGTACCTACAGCCTTTTGGAGAAAGATCTCATCACATCATATCAAATTAAAATATTGAGCTTCTTGATCAGTAAACCCTAAACCTAGACCTACAGCTAAACCCCAACTATTGCTTCTGTGCATTTGAGATTTTGAGTAGAGCGAGCCACAATTCTGACCTGTACCAATCACAAATCAGTCACAGCAGTACGTGTTTTTGACGGGTTCGATTTTGAAACCTCTTGTCTTGTCTTTAGTTTAAACCCTAGCTCCACTCACGCTCTCACTCTCCCCAACTTCTTCTTGCATTGTCATTTACAGACCCCTCTCACAACCTCGCCCCTCTCACAACCGTGTTAATTATATAGAGATTTTAGATTTCAGGCATTGATCCATCATGGTTACCGATCGAGTGAGATAAAGAGAGAGATGAGAGAGGAAAATTTGATACAAATTAAGGAGGCATTGTGCAATCGTTACTTCCCAAAAAAAAAAAAAAAAAAAAAAAAAAGGAGGCATTGTGCAAGCCTACACCAAGACACATATATACACGCTGTACATGAGACATGAATGCCGATGGATGTCTACTGCATTTTGCACGACAATTAAGTTGTGTGATTATTATTTAATTTGTCCGTAAACCATCTTCGATCACTAGCTACTAATTTCGATATATTGCTTCTTAGTCTTTGCCTTTCTCGTATTTTGAATTTGCATTGATCGATCAAAGCTTGAATGTGATTAAAACCTAGCTAAACATGTTTCCAAGTATTAAGCAGGTGATATGCACATCCATCTTATTCAAGGAAAACTTCCCAAACCAACTTAACTTGCACATATATAAAAGATTATTGGAATGCAATACAATCAGGATATGTTGACGCCGATTCTGAGTTACGTACCGAATTGCTAACCAAGACTTGAGAGTTCAGTGTTATATATAGATAGGGGATTTCATGGTAAACCAGTTAAGATAGATGCCTGGCCTCTAATAGTTTGGAGAAACCATGCACGTCCCATTAATCATTCTACGGTTTCTACCTACACCTAATTCATTTTAACCATATATATTTGAGTCGCTTCTCATTTCCAAAATTGTCTTAATTAAGAGGCAAAAAGAATAATTAGCAGTCTTGATATCCTTGGGGTTCTTCACTAATTAACTACGTACTAAACTCACCTAATTACAGGGTTTTAGTAAGGACAAGATGTCTCATGCATATAGTTTATAACATTTTACTTATATGAATTGAAGTGGAGATTGTGATGACGGGCAGTCCTTTTTGGAGAAATATCTCTATCACATGAAATCAAATTAAAACATTGAGAGCTTCTTGATCAGTAAATTAACCCTGAATGCCTGAAGCTTAACCTAGACCTAAACCCCCAACTATTGCTCTTGTGTATTTGAGTAGAGCCAAAATTCTGACCTGCATAAGCACCAAGCACAAATCAGTCATACCAGTACGTGTTTTGACCGGTTCGAATTTGAAACCAAGAGTCTTGTCTTTAGTCTAATTAACCCTAGCTGGCTAGCATCGACTCAAACCCCAGAAGCGGCCTCACTCTCCTCTGAAAGCTCCACTCACTCTCCTCTGAAAGCTCCACTCACTCTCACTCTTGGCAGAGAGAGATAGCGGTTAAAACAACGGTAACCATATTGCTTCTTAGTCCCTGCATTTCTCGTATTTTGAATTTGCATTGATCGATCAAGCTTGAATCGATGTGATTAAAAGCTAGTTAAACATGTTTCCAAGTATGTATTACGTACAGTTGTGAGTTTTGAGTAATAGTTTCAATCTCCATATCCCATCTCCTCGTCACATAATTGAGGGGATCATATAAAGATGATTAAGCAGTAACTCATAACATTGTCTATTGTATCTCACCAATTAATCATGTACCATTGATCCTCGGAGAAGTGTATGGTAGGAGATTAAGTTGCACCGTATCGATCTAACATGCACATGAGCTCTGCATTTGGAACTTGATGATCGACTTGATTTGGTTCTTGCAGACTAGCCCAGAAACTAGGCCAGAGATATCTTGCACAAACAAGGCAACCTAGCTGCTCCCCTATGCTTTAGTCTGGAACAAGCCTGCACCTCTCTTTTTAACCCCTTCGCGTGAATCACTGACACCCCACTTTACTAGCTCAGATTGACTGTTCTTTCATTTTTATCCTTCACTTTCATTTCTTTTTTTTCAAGAATTATTACTTTTGTAGAAGTGATAAAACATGAAAACAATACATTTTAGAAGCTTTTTTTATTTTATTTTTTAAAAATTGCTATGTTACAAAATTTCAAAATACAAATTTCCCATTTATTAGAAGAAGATATAATTTCGGATTGTCAAATCATCAACTCCGGCCTCGATCAGTGAAAAACTAGCATGAGTTAATTAAAACAATTAGCATATTCATTTTCCTACTGAGTCTTTCATGCATGCCATAATCATTATATTATCCTAGTCTACGTACACAGAACAAATCAGAGAGTGCTCCTAGAAGAAGACAAATGGACCCAGCTCAGAGAGGAGAGAGAGTGGATGAGTTCATGTATATGAGAGCCTCCCTTGTACTCCCAAATATCCAGCTCTTAAACCTAGCTCCTACCTATTCACAGACCCTAAAAATCTCATCCATCACCCTAGCCTTTTCAGCCAGAATGGGTTTGCCCGTTTTGCGCGCTTTGGAAGTGGCCTTTGTTCTCCATTCACCTCAACCTACTCCACCGGAGGTGACCGCTTCGGATATCAAGTTTTGGTTTATCCAGAATCTTCAGGGCCGAACTTCCGCAGATATGATCTTGTGGTCAGGCTCCGTCGACGGACCAGTAATGAAAAACCTGGACACACTTAAGTCTCATGCTGTTTTGATCACTTCCAGTCTTCAGCGCCGCATCCCCAAACTGATACCATTGACCCATCCAGTGGATCAGTCCAATCTGGTTCAGCAACCTAAGCAGCCAACCGGTTTTTCTGCGAGGATTGTCCTCAGGCCACCTGAGGCTCGAATAGGGATCTACGGCAAAGACATCAGGGAGTGGATTTTGCAGGTTCTTCAAGCCATAGAAATGGTGGACATCTCTGTGTTCACCCCAGACGGGACGCAAATCATCAATGACGCGGTCTCGCTCATGAGTCTGGGAATCAGCCCTGACCATGCTTCAATCCTGTTGGTGCTTCGACCAGACTTTCATCTGAATAACGTAACCCATCAGTGAGTTCCTTAGAGCTCTTTTTTTTTTCTACTTTTACTTTTATGTAATCAAATATAACAAGACTTACTAATTTTTTTTTTCTTTTACAGCCAGGATTTAGGTGTCGATGAGCTCATTGCCGATTTAGATGCCAATGAGCTCAATGTCGATGGCACACAGCAGGCTCCTTACTTTCCAGAACTAATTCCCAATCCGCTAGGGCAAATTCAGCAAATGGTTCAGCCACCAAATCCGTCACTGTTTCCTGCAACGGATCCTGAGTCAGTGGCAGCCGGGGCATCTCTCACTGCCGCCGTCGGGTCATCTCAGACTGCCGCCGGGTCATCTAATGAGACAGAGGCAGTGGAGGAATTGAAATCCAAGTTCAAGCCATCAAGGGAGCTGCTTGTGAATTCGCTTCTGTCAATAGAGGAGAGGGTAACTGAATCTCTGGAAGGAAACCTCAATGCTGACTCTTTCGCTCACGCCTACATATCTCAAGTTCTGAATTCGACCGACAGCTTTAAGGATTCTGTGATGAAGGTTTTCAATGATCTGCAGCCAAGCAGGTAACATTTCTATTTGCTGAATAGAATTAGAATTAGGTGTTAAAGAAATATGCCTAGAATTAGAATTAAGTCAAGAAATATTTGCTGAATAGAAAATTATAACTAAAGAAAAAAAAGCTGGAATTGTTGCTGAATATATATTTTCAAAGAATTGTTGTCATGCATTCTGTGACTATGCTTTTCTTTCACATACATTGTTTTTCGATAAGATCTTTAACCATGTTTTTATTTTGCTATGGTTTGTGTTTTTTATTGATCTTATTGTGTTGTTTGTAGTGTGCGTGAAGGCAAGCGTCCCCGTCGTGAGCCATAGTTGGATGAGCTACAGGCGCGGTTCAGAAAATGAAACTTTTACATTGGAGCTATGGTTGTTCTGTTTTGTTTTTTAATATTGATCTTTATTGTTTTCTTCTGTTTGGGTTTAGTGTTTTGTTATTTAATTATGAACAATTTCAATTTTAAGAATTCTGGGTTAAACTTTTTTCTTGGATTTTGCATCTCTTGGTATGGTTCTTGCTTCTTATTGTAATATAGTTGGACTTGCATGCCTTGGACAAGTACTAGCCATACCATTCATATGAGGAATGTAATCCTTAATTACGTCAAAGATCATGCACGGCTAGACTTCTTCTTGGCAATTAAAAATCAAGAGTGATTAAACTCTTCCTTAGATAGCACTGCGTACATCATTTATACCTTGATTGCCTGGGTAACTTATGTACATGACGTCCAGATTCCTCCTCCTCCTCCTCGTGAGATCTTCCATGAATAGCTCAATTTTGGTAAATAAACAATCCTCCATTAATTACCGGATCCATGATATATCGATAATAACTCGGATTTACACCAAGATCTCTTGACCTCCAAGATAAGCTTGACTTAGCCTCGATAACGAAAATCTCTAAAGATACTCGATCATATCCATGACGAATCACATAACTAGTTCAACACGCTACATATCCAGGAGGTGTAAATTTACCCTCAAACACAGCCCCCAGGTCTTGAAGGAAAAGCCATGCATCTTGACTAAAAAAACCTATCAACCCCAATGCTGAATAAGTAATGACGAAAGCCGCTTACTGGCTTGACCAATAACTCCAAACTAAGATAGGCTTAGCTCGAGCGAATGTAGAAACAGACCTCAGAGATAGGTCTTGAAGCTTGAAAGACAATAAGCAGTAGCTTAGGCAATTCATATAGAAATACAATTAACCAATATGATAACCAATGCACTCTACAGAAATACCTGAACTGGGAAGATGACGACACACTCTGACCATAACGTGTCTTAAGCTCCTATCAAAAGGCTTAACGTAGAGATGAAGCCCCCCATGCTTAATTAAAACATGGTAAGAAAACCACATATATTGGTCTTAATAATAATTGAAAGCAATGAGCAAAAATAAGTTAGCCTCAAAGTAGGCAGTACTCTTCTGTGAAGCAAACACCAGATGATTAGAATGAGCTCATCTCAAATTGTCAACCACTTACTGGTTGTTTGATGATTAGACTTTGATGTATATCATTATAGCTTCCAAACTGAACCAATTCTTGTATGAAAGTCTTCCAAGAAAGCCAAGAAACCAACTCCACAAAATGTGACGTGGACAAGCTGATGAATTTTGCAGCTCAGGATACCAACTTTAGGCACCATTTTGCGCCATGCTCCGTTGATGTTTCTGATCAGTTATTGAGCTGAAAATGTAGCACAACATATGTACTTGAATATATGGTAGAACGAACAGCAAAAAGAACCTTGGAAGATGGCACGAATAATATCACAAAACAGCTCCAAGAAAGCTGATTCTGAAATTTCCAGCTTTTACTTATTAATTGGCTGACTTCTTGAGCTTGTATCTTGATCTTCCCATGGCTGATATGGATGACTCTTGATTCCACTATCCTCAATGACATCATATGTTGATGTATAAACTAATACCTCAGTGATAGGTGACGAAGAAACAAAGCCATAAAAACCCAATGTAGTTCAGTTTCTGGAAAAAGGCTGTTTCAAGGTGTCAACTTCTGGAGCTCATAACTCATGCTTCAAAGCAGCGAATGACATGATTATTTTACAGAGTTTTAGTCCCATATCATGGCTTAAACATGATGTAGGGAGAATAGACATTGAATCCTTGCAAGGAGGCGCGAATGAGCCACGAAAATGCCTCAGAGGAAGCCAATTTTGAAAATTTCCAGATGTTCTCATTGAAGGGGCAGACTTGCATGATGACTTCCATGACCTTCCCTTATGTCTTCTGAGCAATATAGCAGCTGAAACTGAACCTTGTCATTAGTAGTACGTATTCGTGCGCCATGGATGCTTGATTTGGACTTCCAGAAAGTGTGGAGCTGCTCGGTAAATTGTCCTCAAGAACCAATGTCTCCTGACAACTGCTGCTGCTGATAAGCCGCAAGCCGAATATCCCAGAAAACATGAGATAAAAATTACAACCGCATAAATCGGTTTGTAAGAATGAAAAGACAAATCAAAACTCGAAAAGTTTCGAAAATTTGCCACAGGAATTGGCAAAATGTGTATAGTGTAGCCCCCAGTTTAATTGGGTGTTGCGAATGGAAACCACTACTTGGTTAACCGCTGGAATCAGTGTCAACCAATTAAACTTGAACTTTTGAGCCTCAGTTATAGGCTTTTCTTCGTAGCACCTGTTGTAATTGAGCTGACTGTGCAGAGTTGAACTGACATCCTTGTATGCTTGCATTAATTTGGCTCCATGATACTACAAGCTCCTTGTGGTGATCAAACACAATAAGACTTGTGTTGTTTCTTTGAAAGCTTTGCCAAACCATACACATGGTCTTCTTGTACGGTTGTCAACTCTGTCTCCATTCCTCCAAAAGGTATCAGAGCGTCCTCTATACGTCTTCCGGCGAATGTCAAATTTCTGTTTCTATGTCAGCTCAAACTCATCGTGCTCTCTGGGAACAACTCAAAAAGTTGTTGGTAGTTGAGTGAGCACCATGATTTAAAACTGGAGATGATTCGCGGCCCCCCAGTATGGACTCAGCTAAGAGAAAAGGCTGCTGACCTTCTGTACATAGTACATACACAACAGAAATCATGCATGCATAAAGATAAGATTAATATCGCCTCCTCAATGTGACTACAATTGGCACTTAAAATGTGAGATTTCAAAACCACTGATTGGTTTCAAAACCATAATAACCTTCGTGTTTAGTTGTATGAGTAATGTAATAGTGTTATAATATCCAGACCAAAATAAATACAATAGTAATGAAGATACGAAGAGTTACATGAGTTACATGAGTTACACTAGGAACATGGATGATTTTGGAGTTATGGTCAAGGCATGAGTTACAAGAATATTTATGAAACACCATTTATTGGGAGAGCACTAATGAGAGGTCTAGATGGTTCCTCCTTAGCCTATAAAAGGAGAGTCATTTGCTCATTCCATGCA
Organism: Fragaria iinumae; assembly: GCA_009720345.1. Lineage (NCBI taxonomy): Eukaryota > Viridiplantae > Streptophyta > Magnoliopsida > Rosales > Rosaceae > Fragaria > Fragaria iinumae. The sequence continues at coordinate 1,849,049 of CM019122.1, read as the reverse complement.
TCTCATCCATCTTAAGTATTTCTTCCAAGAGAGAAACATCCATCTTCCAAGTAGAGGAGTGTCTACTCCAAGTTGAGAGTGTAAAGTAGTTGATAGCAAAACAAGTGTGAGAGAGGGTTTCCTTCAAATACTGTTCTTGACGTTGTGTATCTCGTGTACCCATTATTTCATAGTGGAAGTTCTTGTTATTGCTGCCCCGTGGACGTAGGCACATCGCCGAACCACGTTATATCCGGTGTTCCCTTTCCTCTATCTTTTACATCTTTGCATATTTATCATTTGTGTGGTTATTGAGTTGTTACTTCCATTTTATTATTTTCCCAACAGTGGTATCAGAGCCCTTGGTTCGTAGGGCGTGGGTGTTACAATGGAAGGTTCAAGGAGTACCATGGTGCGACTCAACCACTCAAATTGGATTACATGGAAGCCGCGAATGGAGGACATCCTCTATTGCAAAGATTTGCATGAGCCCATCGAAGGAGTCAAGGCTAAGCCGGAAGGGACTTCGGATGCTAATTGGAAGAAGATGAACCGCAAGGCGATCGGTCATATTCGAGAGTGGGTGGACGATAGTGTGTTCCACCATGTAGCCAACGAAACCGATGTGCACGAGTTATGGAAGAAGCTGGAGTCCTTGTTCGAGAAGAAGACCGCCGCCAAGAAAGCCTTTTTAATCAAAGAGCTTGTCAACATGAAGTATAGTGATGGCGTGAAGGTCACCGAGCATCTAAACAACTTCCAAAGTACAATTAATCAATTGACAACTATGGGGATGGCGATCGATGATGAATTACAAGCACTGTTGTTGTTGGGGTCGTTGCCGGACAATTGGGAGACTTTTGTCATCACTGTAAGTAACTCTGCTCCTGATGGTAAATTGACTATGGATAATGTCAAAAGTAACTTGTTGAATGAAGAGACAAGGAGAAAAGCCTCAAGCTCCGATAGTAGCCAAGTCTTCGTGGCGGAGAACAGAGGAAGGAGCAACAGTAGAGGACCCAAAGGTCATAGAAGGAGTGTAAGCCGATCCAGAATGAGGTTCAACGGAAAGTGCCGTCATTGTGGCATTTTTGGGCACATGAAGAAAAATTGTCACAAGTTGAAAAAGGATCCAAGGGAGGTGCGACAAGGCAGTTCTCAACCAAAGGATGACACAAGGAACACAACCGCTGCCATGTGCAATGATGTGTATGAGTTCCTTTGCCTTGAAGGAGAATGCCTACATGTTCATGACGATACTCCCGGTGTTCCATAGGTTGTTGATTCCGGAGCCTCTTTCCATGCCACTCCAAATAAGGAGTTCTTCTCTACATATAGAGGTGGAGAATTTGGGATTGTAAAGATGGGCAACGAAGGCTACTCCAAGATTGCAGGAGTTGGAGATGTTTGCCTTGAGACTGATTTGGGGAACAAGCTTATGTTGAAAGATGTTCGACATGTTCCCGGCTTACGTTGCAATTTGATGTCAACCGGCGTGCTTGATCGGGAAGGATATCATCATCACGGAGGAGACCAAAAGTGGAAGCTTACCAGAGGATCACTAGTGATGGCTAGAGGAAAGTTGTGTTGTACCCTCTACAAGACATACGACAAGATATGTAAAGGGGAGTTGAACGTTGGAGAAGACTCTTCCCCAAGTCTATGGCATAAGCGGCTGGGCCACATGAGCGAGAAGGGATTGCAAGTTCTGGCAAAGAAGTCTCTTATTCCCTTTGCCAAAGGTACCTCTCTTGACTCTTGTGATCACTGTTTGTTTGGTAAGCAGCAGAAAGTCAGTTTTTCTAATACATTCACCAAGAAGGAGAATCTTTTAGACCTAGTACATACTGATGTATGTGGCCCCATGGAAGTTGACTCACTAGGTCATAACAAGTATTTTGTTACTTTTATTGATGATGCTTCACGAAAGGTTTGGGTGTATTTATTGAAATCAAAAGACCAGGTGTTCCAAACCTTCAAGGAGTTCCATGCCATGGTTAAGAGGGAGATGGGACGAACCCTCAAGTGTCTCCGCAGTGATAATGGTGGAGAGTACACTTCGAACGAGTTTAGAGGTTATTGTTCGAAGCATGGCATTAGACACATAAAGACAGTTCCTGGCACCCCACAACATAATGGTGTAGCAGAGAGGATGAACCGCACCATCTTGGAGAAAGTGAGAAACATGCTAAAGATAGCTAACCTGGCGAAAGAGTTTTGGGGCGCAGCAGTGACAACCGCATGTTACCTCATCAACCGAACACCATGTATACCGTTGGGCTTGGAGACTCCTGAGAGTGTGTGGACTGGTAGAAGCGCTTCATATTCTCACTTGAAGGTATTTGGGTGCAAAGCATTTGCACATGTTCCAAAGGAGAAAAGATCGAAGCTAGATGACAAGGCCGTGATGTGCATCTTTCTTGGGTACGGTAATGAAGAGATGGGCTACCGGTTGTGGAATCCAATAACCAAGAAGTTATTCAGAAGCAGAGATGTGGTATTCCATGAGGATCAGACTGTTGCAAATTTTGACAAGAACATACTAGAAAATGTAGAGCGTCTCACTTATGACTCGTCTCCACTCCAAGAAGAGTCTAACAAACCTCAAGAAATGGTTAATGAAGACATTCCTGATATGGCAGAACCAGAAGCTGCAGGTGCTGCAAATGATGACCAGGAGAATCAGGTTCATGATGATCATGATCAGGGGGAGCCTAATCAGGAAGAGCCTAATCAAGAGCAGCAACAAGAAAATGCCTAAACACCAGTTCGAAAATCTCATAGAGTGTTGAAGCCAAGTACCAAGTATCCTTCTTCTCAATATATTTTGCTCACCAGTGATGGAGATAATCCATATTCCAAATACATTCTGTTGACTGGTGATGGAGAGCCTGAATGCTTTAAGGAGGTGAAGACTCATGCAGACGGCGACAAGTGGATATTAGCTATGAAGTCTGAGATGGAGTCCTTGTTGAAAAATGGCACCTACGAGTTGGTGGAGCTTCCTAAAGGCAGAAAAGCACTAAAAAATAAATGGGTGTTCAAGTTGAAGAGGGACGAGAATGAACAGTTGACAAAGTTCAAGGCTCGCTTGGTTGTCAAAGGTTTCGGGCAGAAGGAAGGAGTAGATTTTGATGAGATCTTCTCACCAGTTGTCAAAATGACATCTATTAGAGTTATTTTGGACATGGCAGCTAGCATGGATCTTGAGGTGGAGTAGTTAGATGTAAAAACGGCATTCTTACATGGTGATTTGGAGGAAGAAATATACATGGAGCAACCCGAAGGTTTTGAGGTTGAGGGCAAGGAACACATGGTTTGCAAGCTAAAGAAAAGTTTGTATGGACTGAAGCAAGCGCCAAGACAATGATACAAGAAGTTTGACTCATTCATGGTGGGTCATGGATACAAAAGAACTGATGCAGACCCATGTGTGTACATTCAACGGTTCACTGGACGTAAATTTATAATTTTGTTGCTTTATGTTAATGATATGTTGATAGTGGAGCAAGACGTTTCTATGATCCGCAAGTTGAAGGCAGATTTATCAAAGTCTTTTGATATGAAAGACTTAGGTCCAGCTAAGCAGATTTTGGGCATGGAGATTACCCGTGACAGGAAGACAAATAAATTATAGTTGTCACAAGAGAGGTATGTTGAACGGGTGCTTGAAAGGTTCAACATGAAAGAAACCAAGTCAGTGGGCTCACCTCTAGGTAATCACTTCAAATTAAGTAGATTATTATGCCCAACTACACAAGAGGAGAAAGACAAGATGACAGGTATCCCTTACTCATCAGTTGTTGGTAGTCTTATGTATGCCATGGTATGTACTCGTCCAGATATTGCTCATGCAGTTGGAGTTGTTAGTGGATATTTATCTAACCCCGGAAGAGAGCATTGAGAAGCTGTTAAGTGGATACTCAAATATTTGAGGGGAACCTCAAAGTTGTGCTTGTCTTTTGGTGGATCCGAACCCGTTTTGGAGGGTTTCGTAGATGCAGATTTAGCTGGGGACCTTGATAACAGAAAGTCCACTTCTGGGTACTTATTTACATTTTGTGGGGGAGCTGTATCATGGCAGTCTAAGTTACAGAAGTGTGTTGCCTTATCCACCACTGAGTCCGAGTACATAGCGGCAAACGAAGCAGGCAAGGAAATGATATGGTTGCAAAGGTTCATTCAGGAGTTGGGTGTGAAGCAAGAAAGGTATGTGGTGCATTGTGATAGTCAAAGTGCTATTCATTTGAGTAAAAATTCAGTTTATCACCCTCGCACTAAGCACATTGATCTACGTTATCATTGGATACGAGATATAGTATCAAAGAAGCTTTTGCAGTTGAGGAAAATACACACCAACAAGAATACTTCAGATATGTTGACTAAGGTTGTGTCACAACAGAAGTTGGAGTACTGCAGCAAGTCCGTTGGGATGGACTTCAAGTAGAAGTCTTGCCGTGTATTTCCCCGGGTTGGTCTGGAGGGGGAGATTGTTATAATATACAGACCAAAATAAATACAATAGTAATGAAGATATGAAGAGTTACATAAGTTACATGAGTTACACTAGGAACATGGACGATTTTGGAGTTATGGTCAAGGCATGAGTTACAAGAATATTCATGAAGCACCATTTATTGGGAGAGCACTAATGAGAGGTCTAGATGGTTCTTCCTTAGCCTATAAAAGGAGAGTCATTTGCTCATTCCATGCATCTCATCCATCTTAAGTATTTCTTCCAAGAGAGAAACATCCATCTTCTAAGTAGAGGAGTGTCCACTCCAAGTTGAGAGTGTAGAGTAGTTGATAGCAAAACAAGTGTGAGAGAGGGTTTCCTTCAAATACTGTTCTTGACGTTGTGTATCTCGTGTACCCATTATTTCATAGTGGAAGTTCTTGTTATTGCTGCCCCGTGGACGTAGACACATCGCCGAACCACGTTATATCCAGTGTTCCCTTTCCTCTATCTTTTACATCTTTGCATATTTATCATTTGTGTGGTTATTGAGTTGTTACTTCTATTATATTATTTTCCCAACAAATAGCTGGGCAAAATCGACAGTTCACATTTTGGTGAATTTGTTGAATGCTCGGCTATATTGTAGTAGAGATTAATAAAGATTAGAAGCATCGTCTTCAGTTGTCAAGGAAAAAGAAACATCACGTAATGTATATCATATGTAACATCTATTTTCTTTTGAAGGTTTTTCAGATAAACTACATCGATAACATTCTTCAATGGATCTAATTAATATCCTCATTAGGATCGTGGGATCCGGTACTGTAAGCTACAATGAGTCTGTCTTGCTAAACCATATGCCGGATAATGCCAAAGTAGATACTGTCTTTCTAAACCAAATGCGAGAGAATTAAGTTGAGGAGATGCAATCATTTTTCATACAAATTCAGGACCTCCGTATAATATTTATTTTATTTGTTTCGATTAATTTTTCCTTATCAGTAGTATCGGATTTGATTTCATCATAAAATTCAACAATGAACCGATTCATCATCTTTTCTTTTTCCTCCTTAGTCGGACGTTTTTCTTTATTCTCGGGTACCTCATTTTCATTATTATCGGGTACTTCAATGCATGATCTTACAAAAATTATGGAATCACCATTTGTTGGAGAATATTTCGAACCTAGAAAGTAGTAAACAAATGAACACGTATGTTGAAGCAAATGATCGAGAGAAGAGATTCCATGCCAAGGAGGAGATTGTATTTTGACCTATTTTATAGATATAAAAGAACGTGGAACCGTTAGAGAAACTGAATTGGAGCGGGAGTTTGGAGTTTATCTATTTTTATCTTTCAATTATTAAATTGTGTTTGCTGTAAGAGTTTATCATGTAGGAGTACTTGAAGAGGTTTTGAAAGTTTAACAAAAAACGGTTCCATAAGCCAAATTGGCTTAATTAATACTAGCATTTCGGCATGTACGATTTTATTTTTTTTACGCTTTTAACATTAATTAACTATTTTGTTTATCAATGCATACAATGTTTGTTTTTCTGTATTTTGTTTCATATAGTTCACACTACATTATTAGTATCATTTGACATGTAATAATCTTTTTTATTAACATTCATTGACATTCAATATTCGTCGAGAGGGCCGCTTTAGCTCTTGGGTTTATTGATTTTTAGGGAATAAAAAGACATAGATCTCATATTGTGTAGACCTTATATTGTCTTCCGTCCCTTGCTATACATGTTTTTAGGGAAAGACCTAATCAAAGCGAGAGAAAAAACTGCGTACGATTATTAGGCTATCTATTGTATGTCTTAGTTTTCTGTTTGACCGACATTCTTCACATAAAAGTGGACTAAATTTCTTCAATATATTCAATTTTTTTTTGTGAGCCAAAGGATACTACACAGAAAAGTAAGGCTTCCATCCTCCCTAACTTCAATTCCGAAACGAGTTCGTGTATTTGGGAGAGACGAAACAGAACAAAAGAAAGAACGTGTCTAGCATAAAAGCAATGGATTTTCGGTGGGAGTATGTAACTCCTTTACATCCTTAAAACGTGGGTTCGCTCCCAACCGCTGGAGGTTTCTTTATTGGTGGTTTATCCATTCTGCCCTCAATTCATTAAATTGTATCTGGTGTAAGAGATTTTACTGTAGGGGCATTGTATGGGTTTTTAAAAATTTAACCATTGACGGTTTTTTAAGGCAAATTGCCTTAATTAATAGAGATAGATAGATAGATGAGTTGTACATCTCTCCTTGAATTACTAAAAAAACACATCATTCTAAAAATAAAAAAAGGGAAAAAACTACAATTTCGTGAATTTAGGGATAAGCCAAAACTACTCCATCTACTACTCATTCTGAAAAAAAAATAAAAATAAAAAATCTACATTTATACAAGTTTGCTGATGTGGGTTGTTTTTAGCTCTTGGATATGCTAAAAACATATTCTACGAATAAAAGAAAGTAGTTGCAATCTAATTGACAAAGAAAGAACAATAAGAACACGTAAATAAATTGGTATGCAAGTCTACCTAGATTTTGTTTCAGAGAACCTGCAGAGCCGAAAGCCAACAATATGCATATGAATCGAGTTCGTGTATTCGGGAGAGATGAAAGAAAGAAACACTGTTAGTGAGATCAAGAATTTTACTCGTCATTTGGGGAGAAGCCAACATTCTTGCTGATGCAAATACTGATTTGGGTCTTTCCTCAAATGTCAATAGCTGGATTATTCATGTTCTCAGTCTTTTGGTTTTACCAACTTATAATTGCGACTTTTTCTCGGGGTTTCTCGGGGTTAGGTACGTCGTCGTTGTAGGGTTTCTTTTTTATAATTTCTTTTTATTTATCGAACAGAAAGAGAAGCTAGTATATCTCAAATTAATGAATTACTTACCAAAGCAAGAGTAGTCGATCAAAGCAGTTATAAAGTAAAAAGTAAAAACAAATCTATGGTATGAGATGAAAAGAAGAAAAAGTCTTATATCTCTCCTTGAATTACTCAATCAATGAAAAAAAAAATTTCGCTAATCTAGGGATAAGCCAACAACTATAGAACTACTGCATCTAGGCATCTACTACTATAAAAACTGACAATGAGAACAAATTTTATACACAAAGTAAATCACAGTCACAGTTAGTCTGCGAGCATGACTCCTGATGGTAACAATAATGTGTATGTATGACTTCCAATATGACACTCATCGTTCTCTTTCACGTTCCTATATATGTTTTCTATCTGTGTGCAAGTAAATTTAGGTTTCAAATGGGGGGTTGTGATCGATAATTGATATGGATTTGGTATCCTAGCTATGAAAATAGGTTTAATTTAGGGCTTTCGCTCATTGATGAATGTAGAAAATTGGTTTATGCTAGTCTAGGATTGTGTATAAAGATGATGTTCATGTTGTTAGCTAGATTGGTGATATATATTGAGTATTTTCAGGCACAATGCGAAATCGGGTTTGCCAGTGCTGGGAGAGTGCGTCCTCCCGAATCCGAATCAGCAACAAAAGCTAGATGCGCATGCTGCTCAAGTTCAAGTTCAAGCTTCTCATACTACTCATGCCGCTCATATTGCTAATGATCATTTGAGAATGACCCAAGTTGTGGCCAAGTGCATGACTGCACACGCTGAGTTTGTACAAAAATTGTCTGCGATTCAGGTGACTGCGGCACAGGAGGTGGTTTCTCAGGTTGCGGCACAAGCGCTCCATAAGATTCCGGCTACGCCTCCGGTTCATGAACCTGAACCAGCAAGGTGATGACTTTGTTCCATCAGGTGTTAGCATCACTGTAGTAGCTGAAATCTGAAATGTGTTCATAATGCATTATTGCTTTCTTGGTCTGATTTATTACCTTTGCTCTATGCATCTGAATTTTCTGTCCTTTTGAAAAAGCTTCATGTGTCTTCTTTGATTATCAGGAAAACTTAAGAGCAACATATATAAAACTAGCTTGAGGTAATTAGTGATATACCATTTTCTGAATTAAGGTGACATATATTGACGTCTACAACCTTGGTGTTCGATTGTATCTTGTAAAGAACAAATTAACAAGCTAGTTGATTCCCCTCCCTCTGTTTAATCTGATTTGAAAAGTTACATCCTATGTAACTAGTATTTATTTAAATGTTCATGTTATCCTCACTATGTATTATATATGTGAATCTGATACGCACATGCAATTTTGATCTGACTCCTCTCGAGAATTTGAATATCAGGGATGATGCTATTTGAGTAAGTCATCATGTTAATGCATGAATTATATAATTGAAGTCCATGAAATCCTTTTAATTTTGATGATTATGAAATTACTTACCAGAAAACCATAATTTTTTTTTTCCTTTGCTCGATTAGCTGAACCTTCTTGGAGAAAGAGAAGCTGAGTTTTTCTTTTTCCTTCTATTTGTGCCACAATAAACCTTTTCCATCTTGAACAGCTATTTCATCCTTCAAGGTTGTGATTATATTCTAGATTACTACAATCCCTTCTCTTCTAGAGAAATATTTCCAGATATGTTTTATAAAAAAAAATATGATAGAAATCAACCAACATTTCACAAATTTGTTGAATATTCATAGAACTCTAGTCAGTCATATCACAATAATAATTAGGAGTTGATTTCAATATTATACACCAAATCTGATGCATATGTGATGTTTGTATATCATAATACTTTTCTACAGTGATAATCCTCGTCCCACAAAAAGAGCTAATGTGGAACACCAAGGAGTGGCTATTGAGAATGAAGTGAATTACACTGTACCTACTCAGTAAGTATATTGATATATTGTCTATATGTGCCGAGTTAAGAACTATTTTCTTGCACATAAGGTAAGATCTAGGTAGTTCATCAAAATATACTTTACTTAGCATTATTCTTACTTCTTGTTGTTTGCAAATATGCATACATAACATATATTGAAGATTCATAATGTCATTTAATTTTTGCATTGCAGAGATACGGTTGTAGTACATATCCGCGTACAAGACACTGGAAACCGCATAGCAACTATTGAAGTAGGCCCCGAAGAGAGTGTATATTCCCTTAGGTGTGACATTCTACGGTATTTTTCTGATCTGTTGAGTAAAAGATGCATAAGAAGTCTCATATTCAGCAAAAGAAGTCTCATGTTCAACAATCAGTATTTGAAAGATCCGAATCAAAAAATATTTGAGATCCCCTCCATCACAAATCCATCTGATATCTTCATAACATCTGCTCAATGAGATGTGCTAGCTGCAGTAAACATGCTTGTGGATATGCAATTCTTCTTAGATTGCACTATTTCTTTTTAAAGTCGTATTGAACTATTTTAAGTTTTGATGATGTGTGTCGCATTTTGTATATTGAGCTATTATAAATTTTGATGATATTATCAATATATAATGAAAAATGGTTGCATCATCTGAAGTAAGTACTGGCTTGATACACATAAATAACTTCTAGCCGTTTGTGATATTTTTCTCAAATGGTTAAGCACGCTTTTAAACAAGAAAGTACTGTAAATGTTGCGGTATTTTCATTTGATCAAGTAAGTGTTAGGGTAAAGAAGATATCCCAAACAGTAATGTAATCTCCGAATCAACAAGCTAGGATGTTAACCACATGCGTCTTGATTTCTTGAAAAGAGCAAAACATTTTCAACCTTAAAACGAAAAGAAATTCAAAAAATGTCACACTAGAAAGATCACTGTTTATAACCAAAGATCTATAACCTCTTCCAGATATGATACACGAGAACAACACATCTCTTGTTGATCGTATTGAGCGGATTTGAGAGGGAAAGCATTGTCCCAAACATTTGCTACTTTGTTGGTAACAAATCCTGGCAATTTTATGGGTCGAGGAGTTGCGAGGAGTTTAAGCTTTAAAGTTTGAAGAAGCAACTACATTTTATTCGCTTTATATCCCTCTCGAGTCTTGCCCCTCCGCTCCACACGCTCCTCTGTCTCATACATAAACTACTACTTTAGAACTTTACACCAGAGAGAGTTCTAGATCTTGACCACCCAAAACAGAATCTTCAACACCTTCATGTCTTTTTTATTCACCATAGTAATTCTCACCTCCTAAATCAGCAGAGAGTTTAATCGTTGCAAGTAACTCAAACCCACTTGGAGTTTTTATATTTGCATAGGATCCTTTCTAATTCTGTGCCCAGTTCCTGACTTGTTGCAGTTTGAACCTGTTGGGTTTTTCAGTTTCTGAGATGCTGTGAGAGGGTTTATAGGATCATCAAGCTTTTTGGGTAACTTTTTAATGTGAGAGAGGTTGAGATTTTTTTAGCATCATTTCCTACTTTGCTTACCTAGCTTTCTTTGATTTCTTGTGCGCTGAAAGTTGCATGCTTTAACTGCTTCTTCTTCATCATTAGCTCATCATTATTAACTTATCTGGGTCTTGTATTTAAGACTGTAACTGTTTTCTGGTACAAAGAAAAAACAGTAACATTTTCCACAATTAAACAAAGCTGCTGTTGTACTGTCTTTGCCTTAAAAAAGTACTAATTTTGGGTTACAGAAAATTACTGGGTCCTGCTGAATAATAGGTACATAAATATCCGGGTCTTCTCTGCTTTTTGGTTCTGTTTCTTGAATAGTAAAACTCCCACCCTCTCTCTCTCTCTGTCTTCCCACTTCTCTCATATTCTTGTTTGCATCATCTTTCTCTGAGAAATGTTCATTTCTACTGAAAATGAACAGATCTCAGTTCATTTCAACAATGGGCGCTTAGGATCACCTCCCATGGAATCAAACCCGGATTCCATTGATGGGTTGCCGGCTGTTTCTTATTCCAATGATGTCAATGTCGTCCCGGAGCATGAAAAGAATCAGCTTCAGCAGACAGTGTGCAATCTTGAAGGTAAAGCTTTAAAAATTACATATGTTAAAGAATGTGAACAAATGGCATGGTAGTTTGACATTTTTGATAAGATGGAAGTATTGACTTTTTGGATTGGTTGTTTAGGAGAAATTGCACAGTTGAAGCTGAAGCAGAAACTATGGGATGAGAAGAGGAGAGAAGCTTTGAATAAGATCATAGACATCAAAGGTAAAGAGGGTGACATACCACATTTGCCTAAATTGTTGATTTTGATGTGGAAGTGGTTTGGTATTTTTGTATATAATGTAGTTACTGGAATGGATGTTCAGGCAGTATTCGAGTCTTTTGTCGAGTTAGACCATTCCTAGTGATCAGCAAGAGAAGAATCCGCGAACCCATTTCAGCTGGATCAGAGAAGATTGTGGTCAAGTCTTCTGGAGCAAGAAAAGAATTTGAGTTTGACAAGGTTTTTCCCCAAGAAACAAGCCAAGGTTAGTGTCAAATGAGAGAATGTGTGTTATGCACGTTTGATTGTTAATTGATTGTTTCAGTTGTTGTAAGAGTCAATCTATTATTGATTCAATGTTTTCTGCAGAAGATGTATTTGCTGAGGTGGAACCAATTATCAGATCTGCACTTGATGGTCACAATGTGTGTGTTTTTGCTCATGGTCAAACTGGCACTGGCAAGACATTTACCATGGTTAGTAAGAAACTCAATGCTGCATCTATGTTGTTGATTTCTAAAATGGAAGAAAATTCTGTGAATGATGAACTAAAATGCATGTACAGGATGGCACAAATGAGGAGCCAGGAATCATTCCTAGAGCTCTCAGAGAGATCTTTAATCAAGCCTCATTGGACAGCTCATCTTCTTTATCATTTTCGATGAGCATGTTGGAAGTTTACATGGGCAATCTTAGGGATCTTCTATCCCCAAAAGCAGCCACTAGGCCACATGAAGCTGTAACAAGATGGTAATTACTTCTTTGTTTAGTGCCTTTCATAATTACCATCTTGTTTACTTTGGCTTTAGGCCTTTACTACTTAATTTGCTTACTTTGGGTTGGCCTACTCTACTTCAGCAATCTCAGTATTCAAACAGACACCAAGGGGTTCATAGAAATCGAGGGTCTCACAGAAGTGCCGGTTCTTGATTTTGCTAAAGCTAGATGGTGGTATAATCGGGGGAAGCGAGTTAGATCTACTGCTTGGACTAATGTGAATGAGGCATCTAGCAGGTCTCACTGGTGGGTTACAGGTCTAGTTAGATTTCTTACAATGCTACATTTGATTAGTTTTGGTTGATAATTACTTTATCTTTTTAGCTTCATATATCTAGCTTAACGAGGATAACCATATTCCGACATGGAGATGCTTTGGAAGCCAAAAAGGAAGTGAGCAAACTGTGGTTGGTTGATCTTGGTGGAAGCGAAAGATTGCTTAAAACAGGAGCAACTGGACTAACACTTGATGAGGGAAGGGCCATAAATCTTTCTCTCTCAGCTTTGGGGGATGTTATTGCTGCTCTAAGAAGGAAACGAGGCCATGTGCCTTACAGGTAAGTTAGTTGGCATGAATATGATTCCTTGTCAGCTTTAAATGCCTTCCCCTTTACTTTTTCTTTGGTGAGTGATGTGTGAACTTGTATGTGTTGTTGGTTCTAACTTCCACTGGACTCTATCAGTTAGAATCTGATTCAGTTAGTTAGATTGTTAGATATGTTTTGATTAGTTAGAATCTGATTCAGTATAAATCTGATAGACCTTTTATTTTTATTTTAAAAATATTTCTTTATTGCAGGAATAGCAAACTCACACAGATCCTTAAAGATTCCTTAGGTAAATTATCACATTCTTTGAACTTTCATGGCGCTGAATTTCTTAAGGCATCAGATTATCTGAAGTTATGCATATGCCAATGACTATTAAATTTGTTATCTTGTTGACACAGAGTGATCTAATAGTAACATGATTATCTACACTTCTTCATAATTTGGACTAGAAACTGCTTAACATTTAATTGGTACTCCAAATATTTTAATCAGGTCATGGTTCGAAAGTTTTGATGCTTGTTCATGTCAGCCCATGTGAACAAGATGTTGCTGAGACAATCTGTTCTTTGAGCTTTGCGAAGAGGGCAAGGGCTATAGAGAATAACAGGGAAATATCAGAGGTACTTGTCTATAGTTTCTTGATTATTGTTGGTTTTCCCAGTTGTGAATTGTGCCAAGTGTTTGCTATTACTGTAGGACCTGAAGAAGCAAAAGGAGAAAAGGACCAAGGAGCTTGAAAATGATAGGAGAAAAGCCGAAGAAGAATGTCAGAAAGTTAAAAATCAAATACAGAAGGCTGAGTTACTGTTACATGAAAATATTAAGCACTTCTCAACCAGTTATGGACCTTCTGAAGTTGAGGAGGTCCCCATTAGTCCCAAAGAAGTTGTGAAGGAAGTCATAGAAACACCTAGAAAGCGTGAGAAAGCAAGTAGAGGAACTGCTGCTAATTCTTTGCCTCGGTTCATGACTTCCACTGCAGCCAGTCGACATAGACAAACTGCTGCAGAAAGACAAATTGTTGGCAAAGCAAGAAGCTTGAGATCATATGTCACCAAAAGCTCAATCCAATTCTCGGCTTCACAATCAATGAGTTACTCCTCGGATGCTCGTTTCAGAACCATCTTGCAAAACTCAAACAGAAAGTCCAGATACTCACTGGAAACAGATACTGTCCCTGCAGAGAGTCCCAGGTGCCATGTCTCAGAGCTGTCCAAGACAGCAGCCTCACTGCCGCGAAGCAAGATGGTCACTTCATCGGATCCAAACTTGAAAGTTATGCTTAATCGTCATAGAAGAAGGATGTCTGATCTAATCTAACTATCCAAGTACGACTATCTAAGTGTCAGAAAGAGCTGGATTGTTTGCTAATGGTTGCGGTATAGTATGAACAATACTGGTGTGCATGTTTTCGGGTTGATTCGCATTAGGTTTTCTGTGCAAGATTCTATAGGGAGTGTTGTGTGATAATGACTCAGGGTGGTCTGATTAGGGAGGTTGTTGCGTGCTGGGGTGTGTTAAATATTTGCATACACGACCCCTTTATACGTTGTTCGGTTAGGCTTGCTGATCAATGTAGTTCATTGTTGACAGAAGTTTGTAAACCATATTGGGCACTTTGTTGCTTTCGGACATGTGGAGAAAGATAGATTGTTTCTTTGCTTGAAGCCTTGTGACACACTTCATCATCTTTGGCTCATTTGATTCAGTTCTAATCTTCTCCTTGATTTCAAACCTTTACATTTCTAGTGAAATGGGTCACACTCTGAGTGATCGACACTTGAGTGTTTCCTCCATGCTAATTTAGGCAAGTGATGTGGACTAGAGAACATGATCTTGACTCTTGAGCTATATATTCCCTTAGATTTTGTATTGTTCTTTTGTCAGATGGATCTGATTTTACTTTGTTAACAACTTTCATTTACGATCAAGTAACACAACATACGATCAAGAAATCTGATTCTACTTGGAGAAGTTAAAGTTTGAAGATCAAATATTTCACTCAACAATGTACGTGTGTGTCTATTGTGATGTCACCGGGCCTAAATCAAATAAATCTAACAATTAAAATTGTATCGAATCACATTTCATAATAAAATTAAATCGCTACGTTTAGTTTACTTATGTGGCCAGAAGCTCATAACCGACCACCAAATTAATTATTTTGGTTTCAGCTTACTAACAAGAATCAACCCCGATAGTGCCTATTATGTAAATCCCACCACATAAGACATGTGCATCTGTAACCCAAATATGACATTGTCAATGTTTCTAAGTTCGGACCGGACGACTGAACTTAGAGAAACAACCGAACCGAATCACACCTAAACCGTGTGGTTTGAACCGGTATCGATTTTTTCAGTACCAAAAAGTCCATCCTTTGCCTCACAATATATTTGACTTTGCTCACAAAAACACAAAATTAGAGTAATCATCATTACCATCCAGATCATCACAATTCACACAGAGCCTCCCTGGTCTCGTGCGACAAGCACGTTCCCCAGAAACAACAATTCTCGAATAGAGACGACAACACCATCAGCACAAGTCTCCCACCATTAATATCACCGCCAGAATATATAAAATATAAAACAATAGAAAATAAATGCCCAGTGAAACGACGTCGTCAAACTCCCTAAAATCCCAGCAAATCAAAAAACCTAACAAATTTCCAGAGTCATGGACTGAGGCAGACAGAGAAGCCACACCACACAAACCTCACATGGCTCTCTCACCGTCCAAGGGCATAGTTGTAACTATCCCCGTGCTGGTCCTCACGGCCTCGCTCGCCGCCGTGTTCTTCTTCCTCCTCCTGTCGTCGTTCTCGTCCTGCACCTGCGGCGGTGGCCGCGTCGCCGGAGTTCCGAGTGCTCCGGAGAGCGGCGGAGGAGACGCGGCGACGGAGCGGGAGAGCGGCGGCGAGACGATACGGTCGTCGAAGGAGGATGTGGAGTGGGTGAAGGATCAGATCCGAGTGAACGGGCTGCATATGCAGGATAACGTGTTGCGTAAGGGAATTAACCCGAGGACTAGGGCTCAGCAGCTCCAGGATCTCTTGCAGTATGTACTTCTCTCTCGCTATTCGATTTCAATTTGTGTATGAATGTGTTTGTTTCTGTGATTTCAGTGTGAAAATTTGGATATGAAGATGTGAAATTTAGAGGTGAAGATTTGAAATGTGAAATGTTGATTGTGAAAATGACAAGTGTTGTTACTAAGTTACTGTTTGGAGGTCTGATCCTCTATGATTTTTGATTCGAAGTTGTGAGTGGCAGGTCTTTTGATTTCTGTGCTGTTTCGATTCAATTCTGTTTCTTTTGCGTTCGGATTGTTGTTTATGTTACTGTACTCTACTCTTGCATTATTTAGCTTAGTGTGGAAGTGTTGCGAGCGGTTCTAAATGTGGAGTTGAGCATTTTCTTTGTAGTGAATCAGTGATTGCTTCTTCAGTACGTTCTGTTTAGAATCTGTTGTGATGTATGCTGTATATTGTGGTTGTGCTTATGATCCTTAACTTGGTCAGGAGTTTTTTATTGCTTCTTGCCTGATTATTATGCGTGGTGAATTGGTGGATTGAAAAATGAGCATTCAGTTGTCTGTGAATGTGTAAGTTTTAGTGCATTGTTTTGATTGAGATTTGATAATGTTTCAGGTACAAGGGTATATCTCACTATGAAGGACCAGAGTCTGGTAATCACACTGCCCTCCCATGCCCTGGTGAGCTCCTTACTGAGGAGCATCACAGTAACTATGGTGAGCCTTGGGCAGGTGGGCGAGATGTTTTTGAATTCCTTGCTCAATCGAGTCATCTGAAGCCTGATTCAAAGGTTCTTGAGATTGGCTGTGGTACTCTCCGAGTTGGTTTGCATTTCATCCGCTATCTTCGTCCTGGACACTTCCACTGTCTCGAAAGAGACGAGCTCTCATTAATGGCTGCCTTTAGATATGAGCTTCCTTCCCAAGGTCTTCTGCATAAGCGCCCTTTAATTGTGAAAGGTGACAACATGGACTTCTCTAGATTTGGTTCAGATGTTGTGTATGACTTGATCTATGCTAGTGCTGTGTTTCTTCATATGCCTGGTGATCTTGTGTGGACTGGGTTGGAGAGATTGAGAACTAAATTGAAACCTTTTGATGGGCGTATCTTTGTGTCTCATAATATCAAGTTCTGCTCACGATTGGGAGGAGAAGAGTGTAAAAAACGGCTTACGAAGCTGGGCCTGGAGTATGTCGGAAAACATACACACGACAGCTTGCTGTTTAATCATTATGAGATCTGGTTCGAGTTTAAGCAGACAAGGGCTTAGAGTTTGCATTCATTTATTCATTTGTGGTTTGGGTCCTAATTTATGTGCATGATGTGAAGCAGTGGGTGGCTGCAGTGCTGTTGTAGTATTGGTTTGACATCTCTGGCCACCTTTCTTTGAAAATCAAGCCGTAACCTCCTATTTATGAGTGTAGGTTTTAGAGTGCAGATCGGTGTAGTCTACTTGTATGAATCATCAGTTTGTGCAGGAGGGTGTGGCCTGCTTTGTATTTTTGAATAGGAAATGAAGTACATGTATGATTCTGATAACTTGCAATGAGTTACATAAGCAATTCATTCTTTCCAAACACAGTGCATAGATTGTAACATTCGTGGACCGAACTTCGAGCACTTCTCAACTTTGCAGCAGCTTGATTTTCTGATTTCTAAGTGAGTTTTGGTTTTAAGCAGGAAATCATTCTCGTAATTGATGGCATGTGAAAGTGTATTGATCCCTGCATTTGGTGTTTTAGTTTAGGGTGATTTAGTGCATGAAAACAAGAGTGCCTCCTGGACAGAACACAGATCTGATCCTAACATGCAACTCGATCTTCTTTCTTCATCTTTAATGTGATGTGAATTGGCCGAATCATAAGAAACGCCTAGACCAAAATTGCAATTTATCCACACAGCTAAAAGAATGCACAGTGGTCAACTTTAACTACGAGAATAACTATGGAAAAAGTGAAACGACGGCGTATGTGGATTCCATTTTCTACTAAAACCCTGAAATACTAAAACCCTATTCTTCCTGAGAGCAAGAGTTCGACAAAACTCCAACAATGCATTCTTCAAGAATCCTAAGCACAACACTTCACAAGAGAACCTCCAACTTCCTCTCCTCACTATCTGGCTATTCTCACAGTGACAGTCACCACACTCCATCACTGCACCGCTCGATCTTCTCCACGTCGCATCTGGACAACTCATGGGTGAACAAGATCAAGGGCGTCTTCACCGGCAACAAGACCTCCTCAGATGAACCCAAGCTCAGCAGCTCCGACTCATTCACTTTGCTCAGTACGAACCCCTCTGAATTTAGCTACTCTGCTTTGATTTTGTTTTCTGGGTTCTGCTGATTAGCTGCTTATGTGCTCAAAGTCTCAAGCTTTTGATAAACCCAGATGAGATTTTAGAATAAAGATTGGAACTTTGGCTGCTACCTCATTCAAATTTTGCATTTTTTTTGTATGATGTGATTGGATTTTGATAAACCCATTCGATATTCTATAGAAATGTTGAAATTTTGGCTGCTATTTCATTCACATTATGCTATTCTGTATAAACTGCAGTGATTGCTTTGGCTTTTGATAAACCCATTTGATATTTTAAAGGAAAGATTGAAACTTTGGCTGCTATCTCATTCACATTTGCATATCTATGTTGTAACAATAGGTGTACTTGGCCTTGTTAGCTTATTGATGAAGTTGATTCTATCTGAAGCTATTTGTTATGAACCATTTAGTTGTAGGCGTTTGGTTGAACTTGTTTGTTTTTACAGTTTAGATTTGGTTGGGAGTTGATGGATCCCCTTTAAGTAGTAGTGATTGTTTGGTTATTGGATTTTGATACTAGGATTTGCGGATGAGATGAAGACTGCTAGGAGAGTCGGGGCATTCAAGCAATACATTGTTGGCAGAAGCAGTGAAGCGACTTTTGCGGATGCATTCGAGAAGCAGGAGTCGATAATGCGGTATCTCGGAGGATTCGATTCTACTGGAGAGGTTGGTTTTCCCATTTTTTTAATGAGTTGATGGTTTCTTTATCAGGTTTTTATGCCAAAGAAATTACTGATCTGTCAGTATGTGTCTAATATGTGCTACTACTTTACATTCAAGTCTCATATGTTAGTTAAATACTGGATCAAGTCGTAGACGCACTCCAATTAGTTAAGTTATTCTGTATGTTTGGATAAAAAAGTGCCATTTGACACCAAATCTTTGTTTCCTACTAAATTCTATGGTCAATTTGGCATCAGGATATTTTACAGAAAAACTATTGAATCCTAGATCATTTTCATGCTAATATTTTTGACAATGACATTGCACAGCACAACAGAATGTTTCTATTTGTCTTATCAACACAACCCTCCATATCTTTGTCATCTCTCACTCTAATTGACCATTTCAAAGCTGAGGTCCCTTTCTCCTTTAAAATGCCGCGATATTGTCAGTCCAGAAGGTTCATGATTCAAAGATATACCCTAAAGTATTTGTTTATTGACAAGCCACAGTATTAGGTCATGTCTTTTGAAAATGTCTTTTTAAGTTTCTTGATTATGGCTTTAGGTCTTCTGTTTTGTAGAATCTCCAAGTTTCTCAAAAACAAGAAGCAGCAAAGCATTGTAAATGCACAATATCTGATGTTGAGAATGCACTTGCAAAGTTCACCTGGGCCAGAGAAGCACACTTCAAGATGGAAAAGTTGAAAGCAGAAGGGAAACCAATTCCAACAAACATCGCCGAGGTATACATTTTGCTTTCCTTCATACATCCTATTGAAAATCACCACATAGGGATAAACCTTACTGATTCTAAATTGGTGAGTTACGAGTAGTCAACTTCAGAATGTCTTGTAGCTTCTCCAAGTCAATGTGCCTTTGCTACTAGTGAGACTTTATGATACAGTAGGACCTATTTGCGGTTAATATTTAGTTGAGGTCTGGGTTGTATCTCTCCCTCTGGTACCTGTTAGTTGCTTGTTCTGGCAGCTGAGTTTAAATGTGTACGTGATTGCTTTTAAGATGAACAAAGTTACAGGAATTTGCTTCCTTTCAATGAACTAGATTTGTATTGCCTGCCTGTGCGTTTGATTAACTATGGAATATTGGATAGGGCAATTTCTGGCATATTGTTTATGGACCTGGATTCACTTGAGTACACTTCTTCCAGTAAACAAGATTCATATTACAGTTTAGCATTTTATGCCTTGCACTTTAGTAACCTATCAGAATAGAACTGCTTGACTCTTTTCAACTGGTAACCCCATTAGTTATGTAGGAACTTCAAGTTTGATATTCCGGATTTCCATGTATCAAATATGTGGGAAGTTCATTATTAACTGAAAGTTTCTGTTACGTAGGTGCAAAAGTTGATGGGTTCAACCCCATTTGACGTTGCTCAGTCTAATTTGGCTAAGAGTGGGCAAATTAGTAGGAATGCACTTTGTCCGTGTGGTTCCAAGAAGAGATACAAGCGGTACTTTTGCTTGCATGCTTAAATTAATACTTGGCAGTTCATTCTGAGAGATCATCATAGCATAAAACCTTTCAAATTTCACAATTCTTGGGTTTATAATTGATAAGCTTATTGGTTTATGTGGTATTTGTTATGAAGGTGCTGTGGAAAGGATAAGTGATCCCAGAACAGGAGACGAGGAAAATCTTACTGCAGTCCAGAAACTCCTCAAGCTCAAAGTAAGCATTTTCAGTTTTTGGAGTCTTTGATTTGTTTCCTTTTTCTTTTCCTTTTTAGCTAGTTAGCTGCCCTTTTGATGATCCTACTCTACTTGCTGAGACCAAATGTATCAATATTGTTTTACACAATAAATTGCTGTGAAATTGAGGTTGCTGAAGTTTTGATTATAAAATGCATCAAGGGTGCAATTTTTACTATTCCTGTAGTCATTATTGAATATACAAGGTAATGATTATTTGACACATTAGAACGTGTCGTGTCGTGGGAAGCCGAAACATATCAAACACTCAAAAATCTTGTCAACACTTTGTTATTGAAGTTGGTTGAAAGTGGCATAACTAAAAATACTCAACGATTTTCCCCATTTTCCAATTTTGCTATATAACTGTTTTGGTGTGCTTGGCTTAGATTAAGACATCCAGACTTGTGTTGCCGAAGAACTTGTTTTGGGAGTAGTTGCAGCATGGGGCATTCGTTGTACACGACTATGATCATCGGACGTGTAACAACATGAATCAACAGAAGCGTCTATGGCAACTACCACCACCCCAATAAAAGTTAATCACAAGATGGTTGTTTTTTGACTTATTTCTGCGCCTTTACTTGTTTTTTTCCTATAGAAAGGTCTACCAGATTGAACGTCTAGAAAACAAACAACACAGCCAAGACAACTGAAACCACAAAAATCTCTTCTACATCAACCCACAACCCCATTTTCTTTACCTTCAAACTCGGTCTTGAAAACTCGAATCGATTCAGTACACAAAACCAAGATATAGTAAGCATGAGTAGTCATGACAGGAAAACCTTGCATGTTGCCATGTATCCATGGTTTGCTATGGGGCACTTGTCCCCATTTCTCCACATCTCTAACAAACTAGCCGAGAGAGGCCATAGAATCTCATTCTTCCTACCTCAAAAAACACAAGCCAAGTTGCAGTATTACAACCTTCACCCTGATCTCATCACTTTCTACCCCCTCACCATCCCTCACGTCGAGGGCCTCCCCGAGGGTGCCGAGACCACTGCCGATGTCCCATTCCCTCTTCACACTCTTGTCGTCACCGCCATGGACCTCACTCGCCCCCAAATTGAGAAGTTTCTCCGAGAACTCAAACCGGATTTGGTCTTCTACGATTTCTCTCATTGGTTGCCCCAACTGCTACGTGAGCTGGACGGTAACATCAAGTCAGTTCTCTACTGCATTATTAGCCCCGTGACAATAGGTTACCTTCTAAGTCCAGCGAGGAAGCTAACCGAAAAACCGTTGGTGGCAACTGATCTTCTAGAGGCTCCTACTTCATTTCCTTCTTCAATCATCAACTTAAGGACACATGAAGCCCGAGGACTAACTTATGTGACAAACCAAGAGTACGGGCGCGGTGTGACATTTCTTGAACGACAACTGACCTCTTTGGGGGAATGTGACGCCATTGGTTTCAAAACATGTAGAGAATTTGAAGGGAAGTTTTGTGATTACTTAGAAGAGCAGATGAAGAAGCCGGTGATTCTTGCGGGGCCGGTGGTGCCGGCCCCTCCTAGCTCGGCGTTGGAGGAGAGATGGGCGGAGTGGCTCGGAGGGTTTGAGCCAGGAAGTGTGATTTATTGTGCTTTCGGAAGCGAATGCGTGCTGAAGAAGGAACAGTTGCAAGAACTGGTGTTGGGATTCGAGCTCACCGGTCTGCCCTTCTTTGCTGCGCTGAAAACGCCGGTGGGATTGGAGTCCATAGAAGCTGCATTGCCCAAAGGCTTCGAAGAGAGGGTGAAAGGGAGAGGTGTTGTTCACAGTGGGTGGGTGCAACAGCCGTTGATACTGAACCACCCATCTGTGGGGTGCTTTGTGACTCACTGCGGTTCGGGGTCTCTAGCCGAGGCGATGATGAACCATTGCCGGTTGGTGCTTCTGCCGCACGTCGGAGACCAAATCATCAATGCAAGAATGATGGGAGGTGACCTGAGAGTGGGGGTTGAAGTTGAGAAGGGAGACGAAGATGGCTTGTTTAGCAAGGAAGGTGTATGCATAGCTGTGGAGGCTGTGATGGATGATGAGAGTGAGGTAGGGAAAGAAGTGAAGGCTAACCATGCTAAGTGGAGGGAGTTCTTTTCCAACAAAGGGCTTGAGAAAACTTACATTGATGGTTTTGAGCAGAGGTTGCATCAACTGTTAGAATGTTAAATGGCTCCATCAACTGTTAGAATGTTAAATGGCTCAAAAACCTAACCAATTAAGCTGTGTATTTGCTTCACCATAAATAGTTTCTTCTATATATGTTCTTCGACTTGCTCTAGATTTCTACTATTTTCCTTTTCCTTTATGCTTGTTTGTAACACAAAATTGGTTAAGTTTTCCTTAAGCCATGGACTCCAAGCAATTCGTCACGGACTTCTTCTTGGTCTATCAAATTGCATTCGATGCTACAAGATGAGAGACTAGAAAGGCAACGCTATATATATGCCAACCAATTTCTCTTGCAATTGATCCACATAGCTAAAAGAAATTAAGAATGCAGCGAGTTCCAAATAAAGTGGTGAACGCCAACTATGAGAGCACGAAAGTGAAAACGACGTCGTCTGTGGGTTCCAGTTTCTGATACTCTCTCTACTCTACACACCCAAAACCCTGAAATCCCTATTGTGAGAGCAGGAGTTGACAAAATCCCAACAATGCATTCTTCAAGCACAACACTTCACATCCGGCTATTGTCACAGTGACAGTCACCACACTCCATCAGTGCACCGCTCGATCTTCTCCACGTCGCAGCTAGACAACTCATGGATGAAAGATGTGCTTAGGTTTTGATAAACCCATTTGATATCTTATAGAAAGATTGAAACTTTGGCTGCTTTTTCATTCAAATTATGTTTTTTTGTATATAACTGCAGTGATTGGATTGGCTTTGATAAACCCATTTGATATTTTATAGAAAGATTGAAACTTTGGCTGCTATTTCATTCAAATTATGTTTTTTTGTATATAACTGCAGTGATTGGATTGGCTTTGATAGACCCATTTGATATTTTACAGGAAAGATTGAAACTTTGGCTGCTAGCTTATTCACAATTGTGTATCTGTTGTGTTAACAATAGGTGTACTTAGCCTTTTTAGCTTATTGATGAAGTTGATTCCATCTGAAGCTACTTATTAAGTTATTATGGATCATTTAGTTCTAGCATTTGGTAGGGAGTTGATGGATCCCCTTTAAGTAGTAGTGACTCTTTGTTTATTGGATTTTGATACTAGGATTTGCCGATGAGATGAAGACTGCTAGGAGAGTCGGGGAATTCAAGCAATGCATTGTTGGGAGAAGCAGTGAAGCGACTTTTGCAGATGCATTCGAGAAGCAGGAGTCAATAATACGGTATCTTGGAGGATTTGATTCTACTGGAGAGGTTGGTTTTCCCATTTTTTTAATGAGTTGATGGTTTTTTCTTTATCAGGTTTTATGCCAGAGAAATTACTGATCTGGCAGTATCTGTGTAATATGTGCTACTGCTTTACATTCAAGTCTCATATGTTAGTCAAATATTTGATCTTGATAAGACGATAGAAACATTCTGGTGTGCTGTGCAATGTCATAGTCACTTATATTAGCATGAAAATGATTTAGGGTTCAATAGTTTTCTGGAGAAATATCCTGATTTCCAAAATAACCAAAGAAAAGTTGTAGGAAACAATGATTTGGTGTCAAATGGCACTTTTTAGTAAGAAAATAGAGAAGAACTTAACTAATTGCAACGCGTCTACAACTCACAATCCTTTTCCATATTCTTTGTCATCTCTCACTCTTATTGAACATTTCAAAGCTGAGGTCTCTTTCTCCCTCTTTAAAATGCCGGTATTGTCAGTCCAGAAGGTTCATGATTGAAAGAATATACCCCAAAGTATATGTTTATTGACACGCCTCAGTACTGGGTCATGTCTTTTGAAAGTTTCTTGTTAAGTTTCTTCGTCTTGATTATGGCTTTAGGTCTTCTGTTTTGTAGAATCTCTAAGTTTCTCAAAACCAAGAAGCAGCAAAGCATTGTAAATGCAAAATATCTGATGTTGAGAATGCACTTGCAAAGTTCACCTGGGCCAGAGAAGCACACTTCAAGATGGAAAAGTTGAAAGCAGAAGGGAAACCAATTCCGACAAACATTGCCGAGGTATACATTTTGCTTTCCTTCATACATCCTATAGAAAATCACCACATAGGGATAGACCTTATTAATTTTAAATTGGTAAATTATGAGTAGTCAACTTCAGAATGTCTTGTAGCTTCTTTAAGTCAATGTGCCTTTGCTATCTTGTCATCTCTAGCGAGACTTTATGATACAGTAGGACCTGTTTGCAGTTAATATTTAGTTGAGGTCTGGGCTGTGTCTGTCTATGGTACCTGTTAGTTGCTTATTTTGGCGTCTGAGTTTAATTGTGTACGTGATTGCTTTTAAGATGAACAAAGTTACATGAATTTGCTTCCTTTCAATGAACCCAATTTGTGTTGCATGCCTGTGTGTTTGGTTAACTATGAAATGTTGGATGGAGCAATTTCTGGCATATTGTTTATGGACCTGGATTCATTTGAGTACACTGCTTCTTCCTGTAAACAAGATTCATATTACAGTTTAGCATTGCATGAAACCTTGCACTTTAGTAACCTATGACCTATCAGAATGGAACTGCATGACTGACTTTCGGTCTTGAGGATGCATATAGATCAAATGATAACCCCGTTATTTATGTAGTAACTTCAAGTTTGTTATTCTGGATTTCCATGAATCAAATATTTGGGAAGTTCCTTATTAACTGAAAGTCTCTGTTACGTAGGTGCAAAAGTTGATGGGTTCAACCTTATTTGAGGTTGCTCAGTCTCATTTGGCTAGGAATGGACAAACTAGTAGGAATGCGGCTTGTCCGGCCGTGTGGTTCCAAGAAGAGATCTAAGAGATACTTGATAAGCCTAAAATAGACTTATAAATAACCCTGCAATCACAATCAAGTTATCGATGGTAGTATAGAAAAGTAGGGTGTCTCCCGCAGAGGATTGTGACTCAACAATTGCAAATATAACTCTGAAAAACTGAACAGACACTAGACAAAGACGAAAACAAAAACTATAGCTAGACCCAACGAAAAATTACGAAATTAAATCTGGAGAAACTAGACACACTGACGAAGACACACACAAAATTTGGGGGGAAACTGTGTAGTTTTGCTATGCTAACAAAATTCAAAAATATGACAGACAAACTGATCAAAAACAGAAAACTAAATTTGGGGATTTTGGTTTTGGAAATCAAATAACAAAAACTAGTTAGGAACCACTCCTCACCACTAGACAATGATTGCACCTATGATGTGTTTACTAACATGTTCAATTCATTCGGATATCCTTACTCAAGCTAAGCCAATGATGTGTTGAACTTAACCTATCAATCTTTCTTACTTGGTATGTTAAGAGAATGATGTTTTCAACTTAACTTAGCATCTAGAATGGAGCCTAGAGTGATGTTCTCGCACAGCTCTCACCTAGAAGTCAATAAGGTCTAAAAGATTATGAATAAGGCTAGACAATGTCGGTACTGATGTTGTCCTAATCTACCTAGACATTGATTTATGTGAATGGGCTCAAGTCACACTCACTCGCTACTCTAGAATGCAAGTAGACATGATGATCATACAAAACATTCATAGCTTTACAACCTAGTATGCATACTAATGTTGGCCACCATCAATAAACATACAAAATTGATCAATGATATAACGATAAACCAATGAATATCCGAAATCCATGGAACAAATTAAATAAATGCCAACTTCATAGTTACACCATGTCTAGGGCTTGGAAGCAGCCCCTAACTAAGGGAAAATTAGTTACTCATCATCTTTGAAAACACATAAGAGAATTTCATAAGATTCGGGAAGAAAAGAAAATACGAAAGATGAAAAGCAGGGAAAAAGATTGATTTTCTGAGTCGAGAGATCAATCTCTTATGGGCTCTGAACTTTTCTTCTTCTCCCTGAGTTCTTGACGGCTCCCGCTTCTCTTCTGTGTTTCTTCTCCTCTAGTATGACAGCTTAGCCTCGTTCTGGTATTAGGGTTCTGCCTTAAGTAGTCTCCAAGTCTTCAAAGCTTCCTTTTCAGACTATGTTTCCTTCTTTGACTAGGATCAATGTTTGGGCTATCTTTTGAATGTCTTCCACATATAATCTGGGCTTGGCTTTTGGGAAAATTATATTAATGATATCACTCTTTGAAATCGTGTAAAAACCCCCAAGAAAGCTTCTCAAAATCCAGCCCAAACACTGCCTCGAACTTGACTGCTGCACAGCTTTCCCGGAACTGCTGATTTTCTGTCCAACTTCGACGCTTCATAACTCCTAGATGCCATCACCGATTTGGATGATTCTTGACTCTAAATTGATCTACAAACGCACCTCTACAAATCTGGGTGGTCATCTTGGTGAAACCGTTCTCGTAACCTCATGGAAATAGGCCTTGAAAACCGGAGAAAATAAGCAGAAACCAGTTTTCAGCTTTTTGTGTTTGTAGCTTCTGTTTTGGTGAAGTGGTTCCATCGCCTTTCCTTGATATTTTTGACCATGTGAATGATCAAACTCCATCCTTGACATCTCTACTTCGTATTGGAAGCCTTTCTTGCATCACTTGAACACATATTTGCATTATCTTGCTCCACGAAGTACCTAAGAAAATAACAAAGTTAAAACGATCTTTTTAAAGGAAAATAGCCAAGTTAAATGCAAAGGTTAAACTATAAAATCATCGCATTTTATGCTCCTATCAATACTTCAGCATGCAGGATTTATTAATACTTGATTCTGAGAGATCATTATAGCATAAAACCTTTCAAACTTCATAATTATTGATAAGCTTATTGGTTTATGTGTTATTTGTTATGAATGTGCTGTGGAAAGGATAAGTGATCCCACAATAGGAGACGAG
Organism: Fragaria iinumae; assembly: GCA_009720345.1. NCBI lineage: Eukaryota > Viridiplantae > Streptophyta > Magnoliopsida > Rosales > Rosaceae > Fragaria > Fragaria iinumae. Next base: position 1,821,539 of record CM019122.1, on the reverse strand, counting down.
GAAAATCTTACTGCAGTCCAGAGACTCGGGTTTATAAGCTCAAAGTAAGAATTTTCAGGTTTCAGAGCCTTTGATTTGATTCTTTATTTTAAGCAATTTAGCTGACCTTTTGATGGTCCTACTCTTCTTGCTGAGACAATGTATTTTTATTGGTTTATACAATAAATTGCTGCCAACTTTAGGTTGCAAAAGTTTTGGTTATAAGTTGTATCAAGGTGCAATTTTACTATTCATAATCATTAGACCGTGTCTTGTCGTGGCAAGCCGAAACATGTCAAATCAAACGCTCGAAGCTTGTCAACACGTTTTTGTTATTGAAGTGACAACTAAAACATTCTCGATGATTTTCCCAGTTTTCCAATTTTTCTTTATTACAGTTTTGCTGTGCTTGGCTTAGATTCAGTTACATCCGACAATCTCAATATGTCCTTTACTCTTCTTGTAGTGCCCCCACCTCACAGGGAGTAGTTGCAGCATGGACCAGTTATATGAATCCCCAGAAGTAACTTCCACCCACCCCAACTTCCACCAGTTGCTACACTTATTTCTGCACCTTTTACTTGCTTTTGCCTTTGGAAAGGTCTGCCAGATTGAACGTCTATAAAACAAACGACACAGGCAAGACAACTGAAACCACAGAAACCTATTTCTACATCAACCCCCAGAACCAATTCCTATACCTTCAAACTTCCATCTCCATCCAGCTCGGTTTCGAAAACTAGAATCAATTCGATAAAATTAAGCTATAGTGACCATGAGTAGTCATGACAGAAAAAGCTTGCACATTGTCATGTATCCATGGTTTGCTATGGGACACTTGTCCACATTTCTCCACATCTCTAACAAACTAGCCGAGAGAGGCCATAGAATCTCCTTCTTCCTCCCTCAAAAGACACAAGCCAAGTTGCAGTACTACAACCTCCACCCTGATCTCATCACTTTCTACCCCCTCACCATCCCTCGCGTCGAGGGACTCCCCGATGGCGCCGAGACCACTGCCGACGTCCCCTTCCCTCTTCGCGGTCTTATCGCTACCGGGATGGACCTCACTCGCCCCCAAATTGAGAAGCTTCTCCAAGAACTCAAACCGGATTTGGTCTTCTACGATTTCTCTCATTGGTTGCCCCAACTGCTACGTGAGCTGGACGGTAACATCAAGTCAGTTCTCTACTGCATTATTAGCCCCGTGACAATAGGTTACCTTCTAAGTCCAGAGAGGAAGCTAACCGAAAAACTGTTGGTGGCAACTGATCTTCTAGAGGCTCCTACTTCATTTCCTACTTCAATCATCAAGCTAAGGACACATGAAGCCCGAGGACTAACTTATATGACAAACCGAGAGTACGGGCCTGGTGTGACATATCTTGAACGACAATTGACCTCTTTGTGGGAATGTGACGCCATTGCTTTCAAGACATGTAGAGAATTCGAAGGGAAGTTTTGTGATTACATAGAAGAGCAGATGAAGAAGCCAGTGATTCTCGCGGGGCCAGTGGTGCCGGCCCCTCCTAGCTCGGCGTTGGAGGAGAGATGGGCGGAGTGGCTCGGAGGGTTTGAGCCAGGAAGTGTGATTTATTGTGCTTTCGGAAGCGAATGCGTGCTGAAGAAGGAACAGTTGCAAGAACTGGTGTTGGGATTCGAGCTCACCGGTCTGCCCTTCTTTGCTGCGCTGAAAACGCCGGTGGGATATGAGTCTATAGAAGCTGCATTGCCCGAAGGGTTCGAAGAGAGGGTGAAAGGTAGAGGTGTTGTTTACAGTGGCTGGGTGCAACAGCCTTTGATACTGAACCACCCATCTGTGGGGTGCTTTGTGACTCACTGCGGTTCGGGGTCTCTATCCGAGGCGATGATGAACCATTGCCGGTTGGTGCTTCTGCCGCACGTTGGAGACCAAATCATCAATGCAAGAATGATGGGAGGTGACCTGAGAGTGGGAGTTGAAGTCGAGAAGGGAGACGAAGATGGCTTGTTTAGCAAGGAAGGTGTCTGCAAAGCTGTGGAGGCTGTGATGGATGATGAGAGTGAGGTAGGGAAAGAAGTGAAGGCTAACCATGCTAAGTGGAGGGAGTTCTTTTCCAACAAAGAGCTTGAGAAAACTTACATTGATGGGTTTGAGCAGAGGCTGCATCAACTGTTACAATGTTAAATGGCTCAAGAACCTAACCAATAAAGTGGTGTATATGTTTCACCATTTGGCAACGGGGCTAGCAAGATATATAGTTTCTTCTATGTTCTTCGACTTGCTCTAGATTTCTACTATTTTCCTTTTCCTTTATGCTTGTTTGTAACACAAGGCAGCTGTATGATATATATATATATATATATATATATATATATATAGGGCTCTTCCATTAAGGGATCCCCTTTTTTTGGTTTATATGAGGGATGGGGGATTACACCAACTTTTCGATTATATTTTTGAATCTCCACCGTTCAGTTTGTTGGTCCTTATATATAGATCAATTCTTCAAGATTAAATCAACTGAACTGAATCTCCACCGTTCAGTTTGTTGGTCCTTATATATAGATCAATTCTGCAAATTTTCAACAAATTTGGTGATCGTTAAGGTGTCGAACAAGATTAAATCAATGAACGAATCAAATCTGCCAAACATGAACCGTTCATGCTTATAATTATAAATCGTAGTTTTGAATGCCTTAACGATTACCAAAATTTATGAAAATTTGCATAAATGATCTACTCATATAGAACTACATATTGAACGGTGGAGATGTGATTTTGTGATCGAAAAGTTGGTGTAATCCTTCATCCCTCATATATGTCAAAAAAATGGATCCCTTAGTGGAAGGGCCCTGTATATATATATATATATACAGCCCTTCTCAGCTGCGGACGTCCGCACCAATGGTTTTGGTGCGGATTTTCATTTTTGCACCACTTTTCGATCGAATTTCCTCATCTCTATCGTCTAGTATCTAGATAATATTGTATAGATCATCTATGCAAAATTTCAGCCAATTTGGTAATCGTTAAGGCCCTCAAAATGACGTCTTTCTGTTACAAACATGAACGGTTCATGTTTGACAGAATTCAGTCCGTCCATTGGTTTTTCGAGTTTGAGGGCCTTAACGATTACCAAATTGGCTGAAATTTTGCAGAAATGATATACACAATATTATCTAGATACTAGACGGTGGAGATAAGGAAATTCGATCAAAAAGTGTGCAAAAATGAAAATCCGCACCAAAACCATTAGTGCGGATGTCCGCAACTGAGAAAAATCCTATATATATATATATATATATATATATATATATATATATATATATATATATATATATAGACACACACACACACTCAAGTTAGTAATAACAAGGTAAAAAATTAAAGAATGTAATTGATTATGACAAAGTTAAATCCAACTAAATTTTAGCTAGTATTTGAGTTTCAAATTGATGCTAAAATTGAGAAATATACCAAATCTAGCTTTCTACTGTCTGAAGGGCAAATTAGAGATACCGAAAAATGAAAAAAAAATTATTAATTATAGACATTTGCTCTATATGATATGTTTGCTTATGTGGAGTGGGTGTAAAATAAAAGAAAAATATGTATGAGTTTATCTTAAAAGAGGTCTAGTATTTTGGGTTTTTATCTAATTTTCTCTAAAAATATATATACCAACCGACTACTTCTTGGTCTCATTTTGCTTGTCACCACTTCACAATTATTGATCCACACAGGGTTAATCATTATTATGACTCTTCTATCTGGCATGGATTAAAATTCTTTATTCCTCTGATATTTCAGCATGTGCTTATTGGAAATGGGAAGTCAGTCTCTTTTTAGCCAGGAAGATGGTTGGATGTTCCTAATCCTTGACAAACTTCAGGCTGGGTTCTTGGCAAAGTTTTTGACATTTAATGTGTCTTCTTATATCTCTAGTGGGCTTTGCCTCACAGATTTACTCAGGTTTTCCCTCACACAGCCCAAAAAATTATTAATATCCCTCTCCCGGTTGAACCTACAGATGATGTTTTGATACGAAGGAATTCTATTAACGGATTGTTATCTTTTTCGAATGCTTGTGGGCATGTTTGTTTACACTTTATTGGTCATCCTTGGGTTTCAACAATCTGGCGAGGTTTTATTCCATCTTGCTACTTTATTCTAGCTAGCTTGGCAGTTATTTCATAATAAGTTGCCTACGGATGATCAACTTCAAAAAAGGGTATATCGATTGTGTGTTTGTCAAATGTGTAAATTTGGTCATATGGAGGACTTTGTTCATATTTTTGTTAACTGCTCTTTTGCTTAAAACATTTGGCAGTGGCTGACTTGTTGTTTTGGCACGTCGTTACCATCATCAGGTTCTTTATTAGATCTCTAGAATGTTTTTCAAAGTAAGGCTTTCTCCCCTTAACTTTCAAATTTATGGCTTGCATGTGGTTTATTTGTTCTTATGGCTATTTAGAAAGCTCATAACTTAGGTTTAAAGATAAGAAGTCATCTCTCATGCGAATTTTTAGGTCCACTGAAGCTTGGTTATTGTTTTTGGCTCCTCATGTTCTAGGCTTTACTAGTGGTGTTTTGGATACTCAATTACTTATTGGTCAAGGTGTTTCTCCAAAAAAGAAAATTTTGAAGGAGCCCCGACTCATTTTATGGCATCATCCTCCCACTTCCTAGTTCAAACTTAATTAATACTGATGGCTTAGCTAAAAAGAATCCAGGTCCCACTACTTCTGGCGGAGTTTTTCAGGATTCTCTGGATCATTATATTGGTGGTTTTTGCAAGGGTTTGGGGCATCATTCTGCTTTTTAAACTAATAGCTGTTATTATTGGGATTGAATTTGGTTTTCAGCTAAGATGACATAATTTGTGGTTAGAGAGCGATTGTGCAAGTGTGCTCACATGTTTGTTGTCATCTAGTTTTCTTCCTCCATTGCCTCTTCGTATAGCTTGGAGTAATTGCATGCATCATATCATATCAAGCTAATTAGTTGGTACGGATTGGCGATAACCGAGCTGATGGTAAAGGGGATTTTTTTTGGGGGGGGTAGTATGGTGGATCCTTCGCCTTCGGGTTTGAGGGTGGGACTTGTTCCCTATATTGTCTACCTCCGAGGAGCTAATATCGCCTAATCTCTTATTTCTTATAAAAAAAGAAAAAAAAAACTAATTTGTTTACTTGTCTTACATTGGTCATCGTAGGTTCAAAAAATTGTTGTATCAAACTAAATTAATTTTCATAGGCCTTTTCAAGCAAGATATTATCCAATGAGAGGTCCGTAAAAATTGTATACTTTTTCTTTTGGAATATCTCAACTGCATATAACACCTGCCAAAATCACGTCCAATATTCATTTCCACATGCTCAACAAAATAAAACACATATGATATATAATAGGTGCGGTTATTGCCACCCCACCAAATACTTTGTTCACCCCACATTTCAATTTTAAACTAAATATTCCAATACTGACCCCATAATCAAGAATTTTTGTGAAAATATAATATGAAACTAAAATTTATAAAATTCAAATAACAACAATTTTCTACATCTTTACATCGGAAAAAAAAAAAACAATTCTCTAAATCTTTCAAATCAGATTTGAGAATCACATCAATCTTCAACATGGTGTGGTTATACAATGTGGTGGGATTGTTCGTTCATTTGCATTTGACTCTCTTTAATGATATTTCTTATGGTTATGCAATGAATTGAATTTAGAACATTATTTTGGTAATGTAAGGAACTTATTTTATATTTTAGTATATTTTATTTATTAAAAATAATAAATATATAATTTTATTTGCCGTGTTCAAACCGTGTCGGATATTCAGTTTTTGAGTTTTGTCGTGTCGTGTCGCAGTGTCCGTGTCCGTGCAACATAGATAGGCATCCATACCTAACACAATCACAATCACAATCACAATCATAAGAGTAAAAACCTAAAATAGTACATGAACTATTGAGAAAGATATTTTTTGGTACCTACAAATTTTTTTTACTTGAAATAGTACCTCAAGTATTGCTCCGTTACCTGATATGGTACCTTCGTTAGTTTTTCTGTTAAGTTCGCCGTTGTGGCATATATTTGGATAAGGTAAATACCCAAAAAGGTACCTAATCTACTACGAAAGACATTTTTTGGTGCCTATAAACTTTTTTACTCCAAAAAAAAAAGTCTAAATTACCTTTTGATCTGTGTGTGTATAATTTAAACTCATAAACATATTATTATTATTAATATTATTTTATCCATAAATATTTTCTTACATCAAAATAGATCTACAAGTTTATTCTATTTATAAAGAAAGACCGATATGTAGTAACAACGTAATATATTTATAATTATTTATAAGCAAATTGCTCATAAGAGAAATAATATATATATATATATATTATGTTTATAAAAGAAAATATAATATATTTATGAATTATAGTGATAATATGTTTATTATGTTTACGGTTTACGTATCGATCATATATAATCAGATATTGGGGTGTCATTTGAGGTTAAAAAAATACATGTATCAAAAAATTCATTTCGTAATAGCTTAGGTACCATTTTGGGTATTTATACCATTCAAATATATGTCACGTATGCGAACTTAACGGAAAAACTAACGGAGGTACCATATCAGGTAACGGAGCAATACTTGAAGTACCATTTCAAGTAAAAAAAATTTCGTAGGTACCAAAAAGTACCTTTCGTAATAGTTCATGTAGTATTTTAGGTTTTTACTCCAATCATAATCTAACAATAATTCCTAAGAATCCAAATTAAAAAGTAAACAAATAATCCTAAATAAGGGAATCTTAAAACAAAAATAATACTAAAACACAAATCAGATAATTAAGACTAAATCTTATGGCTTCAAATCTCATCCTACATCAATATCCTGCGACCAACGTTGTTGAGGTTGACTGTGTGACTACTCCTATAGACTATCGTCTGCTAAGAAGCGGGCGAATCTCGCTCTGATACTAAATGATGTGGGAAGCGTGAACACAATATTAAGCGCCTCTGTGAAGCGTCGAAAGTCATATGGGGATAAGTTAGAATCCACAAGTCATTACGGCATAGTCGTAAGAAATATATATATATTAATGTTTTTATTGATATGAAGGATCACGCAAATACATAGAGATGATGCTTATATAGGCATCCAAACCTAACACAATCACAATCACAATCATAATCTAACAATAGTTCCTAAGAATTAAAAAGGAAACAAATAATCTTAAATAAGGAAATCCTAAAACGAAAAGAGAAAATTTTAAGAACTGAAGTCTGTTTCTATGTCTTTGGAGACTGCTATGGCTGCATGTGGTGATACTTCCAGAGGTACTGTTCATTCTCATTCTTTGGATAATAGCAGTTTACCTAATTCGGAAATGGTTAGCTCATCTTCTACAGCTGCTGCTATTATTTCAAACACTAATGCTCTTACCAGCAACTCTTCAAAACCTGTTACTCAATTTGGTTATGTGTCTCAACCAAATGTTATATCTACCACTCCGGGTGTTGCTTGTCCTACTGGATACATTATGCACGTACTTAATGTCTAGTACTGAGTATATGATATCTTCTGGTAGTTATTCTCCTTCTAACAATGGTTTGGATCAGTCACAAGTCAACACAAGATGTATTCGACCCAAGGGTAGTATTCAATACGATGGAGGATTTGTTGGGTCTCATGGTTTTATGCAGCAAGGTATTGATAAGTATCGGCAAAGCAATAATTACTGTGGTCAAAATTGTTAGAACCAATCTAATATCCGTTCAAACAGTATATATATATAACAACAAAATTAAAACAAAACTGAAAAATACAACAAAATAAAATGAATAACACTAACTTGATTGATCAGATAGAGACCTGTTTTGCAGTGACCTAAGACAGAAATTCGTCCCCGCTTGTGCTGCAGATTCGTACGTCTATCTAGAGGATTCAACTATCTGGTTCAAGTTCTTGCACAAGAACTTGACCCTGGCGAATTTACTTTATGCTTCAGAAGAAATAATTTTGGGGAGGAAGAAGAAGAATTAATCGATGATCAAAACAACGACAGAAGTCGTCCTTATATAAAAGTAATAAAGATGTGAATTTAAATCCGAATTAAATATATATTATTAATTCCACATGGTCTGTCGGGAGGTGTGGAATAAAGTCGGGGAGGTGTGTCGGGAGGTGTGGAGGTAATAAAGTCGTCCAAGGAAGGTAATCAACAGAGTCGTCCGAGGAAATTACCTTACTTTTTGAAATTACCATGTGGAGGTAATCAACAGAGTCGGGGATTCCACATGGTCTGTCGGGAGGTGTGGAGGTAATTATATTATTAATTTCCCCCTTATATATATATATATATATATATTTCTATTGAAAACCCAATAGAAACCCCATTAAGCCCATATTAGGCCTATCATCCATTTAATGAGTCACATGGGTGTTTCCATATAAAAACTCACATATTTAATGCTTCTTCAATGTGGGATAAATACCACACAAGTTCCAACAAAAATAAGAACAATGCATGGTATCTATGGACAGAGATTCAAGCTCAGTTCATATGGTAGCAGGGCTGTTTCTCTTGTGCATAATAATCAAGGTACTCAAGCATGGTCTAGCGACTCTCAAAGTGTGTGTTCTTCTGTAGATATTTGTCAAATATGCAATCAATTCGGTCATTTTGCTGGAACTTGTCCTCAAAGACCTACTCCTCGACAAGTTGTTGCATCTGGATCTTATATGCGATGTCAAATTTGTTTGAAGACTGGTCACAGTGCAGCAGAATGTTTGCATAAGCAGCATTATGATTTTCGACCACCAACGATCAAGAAGAGCCTCAAGCTATGAATGCTTTCCTTCTACTCTCAATCAACGGCAACATCCACTCCTACTGAATCTACGTTTGTGTCGAGCAACTCTTCATCTTCCATTGAGATTTCAAATGGTAATGCTTCTTGTTCTGCCATTTCAGTTTCCTCTGAGAGATCAGAATGGCAACATGAATGCCTCAAGCAACTTGCAGCTTTATCAATTCAAGGCACTAAGCAGTTCATGTCTACTCCTTTGAATAAAACTACACAATATTGTAGGCAGACCTCTCATCCTTCAAGGCTATGTCACTCACTGTCATTGATTTCTCCTGGTTGATTTACATAGCAATCTGATGTTAGTTTTCCCTCCCATTAGCTTGAGGGGGGGGGGGGGGGGGGGGGGGGGGGGGGAGGTGTGTCGGGGTTAAGGATGAAGATGTAATTACCTCCACATGGTCTTGGTATAAATAGCAGGCCTTTCTTTCGTGTAAGAGGTTAGAACCCCAACTCTGTAATACAAGCTTTTTCTCTATTGCTCTTTGCTTTTCTTAATCTGCTTTCTCATATGACATAAAATTATAGTTTCTTAACTATCTAAAATAACACATTAATACATGAACTACTAAACTCGACTTCATTTTTATACATGACGTTAGCTCTTCCGTGACGTGATATGTTATTATCATTTAAGAGAGGGTAAAATTTTAAGAATTAGGTGTTAGATATATTTACCGATTGGTCATTGTTTGTCTCGTCAAACAAGGTAAGATGGTAAGGTAAATTATTAACTAAGATTAATGATTCCTCATAAGTCTTTGATGACCATTAAATGATTAAATTATGCTATACGTTAATGTCACAAAGTCTCTGGTGAACTATAATATAAACAGCCAACAAGCTCATTGCAATCTGGTACGATACATCAACATTGTCACTATTGCCATTTCCGTAGAAGAGAGTTATGAAGATCGACTTGTCAAGCATCACTCTCCGTCCATTCCGGCTATCGGATGTACGAGATTACGAAAAAATGACATTTTCATAAGAACAGAATTTTATTAATTGATAACACATCATATAGATACATCATTACGAAAAAAGGACATTAATAAAAGGACTAATTTCAGTTTACCCCCATCAACTTTAGGTCGATCATCATGCTAGTCCATTTTCTTTCAATTTCATCAAAAACACCTCTCGACTTCAAATTTCCATCAGCCGTGTCCAAACATCCGTTTTTCATCTAATTCCCCCGTCATATAAAGACTTGCATTAAGAAGAAAACTAAATTTGAAGTCGTTGAGCCCACAGAAAAATGGCAAAATAGACAAATTACATTCAATCCCACCAAAATCACTAAGGTTAAGGGGTTGTGATAGGAACATAGATGTGTATCGATATGGGGAAAAAATGGTCAGAAATGTTATTTTTTAGGAATTTGACTTTCTTCTTGATGCCACATCATCACTTGACGGAAGAATTGGATGAAGAACGGAGGTATGGACACAAATGATGAAAATTGGGAGTCGAGGGGTGTTTTTGATGAAATTGAAAGAAGAATGACTAACATGACGATCGACCTAAAGTTGATGAGGGTAAACTGAAATTAATTTTTAACAAAATTATTGGTACAAAAGATCGAAGAAATGTCGCAAAGAGGATGTCAATATATGCAATAGAAATGATGATAGATCGTTTGATTCACCATAGTATTCATACTTTTATACTCATCATGACAGAAGTAAAAAGATTATCACTCAATCCTCCACATTATTGATAATAGAAAGATTTTCGCAGAAGTAATACACACATTGGTAAATCACTCTCATTCGACAGTAGTTTCATTAGTTTTATGAAAGGCGAGCAACATTAACGGTTCGCGTATCTGGCCCAGACACCGGTCGTATAATTCTGAGCAGGGATAGGCAAGGATTCATTTTTTGCCGCAATTTGAAGCAAATACATAACACCAGAATTGTTTGCGGCCAAACCCGATACCACTTTTTCAAAGATTAATTTCTTCGTTGCATTCTTGTCATACTCGGAGACCGCAAACTGTCCAACCTCCACCACAACTGGGTCGCTGGTGTTCTTTATAGGCACCCAAAAAGTAGGCCATCTGCGGCAGCGGTGAGAATGGGAAACAACAGAGCCAAGAGAACGAGCAAGCAATGAGGACGAAGCATGACTCCTGAGTTTTGTTCAAGTTTATTTATCAAAAGGACTCTAAATTCTTGTAGGTGAGACTAATCTATACGTGCATGGTTTATATATCAGCAAGTCAGCTCGCATGAATTAGGCAAGAGAGTGATGATACTTTACAAACGTAAAGAAATCAATTTGGTGTGTCAAATCTTTTTGACTAATGAAACGGAGAAAGCAATGATTTTTTTTTTTTTTTTTTGATAAAAAAAAAGCAATGAATTTTAAATGATTCATTGCAGACAACGCATTTAACTCACATCATTATGAAAAAAGAAAGAAAATAAAAACTTGATTGTGTTACTTTAGGTTAATAATAACATTATACATTGTATATACATTACACTAAATCGTTGTTATACATGGTGTATGTTTAAATTTTACAAAATACGTACTTGATACTTTATTAGATAAGGAGGTCAACAGGGAACACCTGACTAGCTGGTTTTCGCTGCTCTAATTTTTAAGTAGGCAAAGGCAATGACATAATCCTTGTGATAGAAGAATCGGGTGCTCGATATATTTACTGATTGATCATTGTTTGTCTCGTCAAACAAGATGAAATGATAAGGTAAATTATTAAATATTAACTAAGATTAATTAATTCTCATAAGTCTTTGATGACCATTAACATATGCTATATGTTAATGTCACAAAGTCTTTGGTGAACTATACTACAATATTAACATCCAACAAGCTCAGTGCTTTGATAAATCAACATTGACACAATAGCCATTTCCAGTAGAAGCGTTATGGAGATCGACTTGTCAAGCGTCACTCTCCGTCCATTCCGGCTATCGGATGTCGAAGATCTCATGACATATGCCGGAGACGAGCAAGTCACTCGAAACCTCCGATGGAAGACTCTGACAACCAAAGAGGAGGCTTTCACTTTCCTCAAAGATGTTTGTATCCCTCACCCTTGGCGCCGGTCAATATGCATCGATGATCGTTCAATCGGCTTCATATCCGTCTTCCCATGGTCAGGTGATGAAGGTCACAAGGCTGACATGGGGTATGGTATAGCCCCAAAGTACTGGGGACAAGGAATAGCCACTGAAGTAGTGAAGACTGCGGTTCCTCAAGTGTTCAGGGACTTGCCTCATTTGCTCAGGATACAAGCTTTTGCAAATTCAGATAATAAGGCCTCTCAGAGGGTGTTGGAGAAAGCTGGGTTCCAAAGGGAGGGTTTGTTGAGGAAATATGAATATATCAAGGGAGTGATTATTGATATGGTTGTTTATAGTTTTCTATCAACAGATTAGCAAAATAGTAAGGGTCCAGCAATGAATAAGATTGGAAAGATATGCAAAGATATGGAGACCTTATGTAACTTTGTTTTGAGTTTTACAATTGTAATGGAGTTTGCTACTATCAGCTGTGTTATAACTTATGACACATCTAGTTCTATGATTTAGATCACTGCGAGCTAGCACCCCAATTTTCGATTCAGTTGTTTTCCCTTTTTATTTTCTATGCAATTGCATTGTTTGGAAAGATATGCAAAGATTAGTCATGTTTTTAGAGCTCAAGTGTAATCATCTTGGCAAGTGAAACCATGTCGAAGCCTTTAGTCGTGTCTCAAACCCTTCAAAGTTCAAACTATGGCAATTTCATAGGGACGGGCAGCAGATGAGGAAGTGGCTCACCATTGTAGATGGAATACTAAAACTAACAGAGACGACGCAGTGGAGTTTCTCAGGGAAATGATCGAGTTCTCACCCTTGGTACAGAGCCATCTGCGCCGATAAGACGGATAACAGCCCCATCGGGCAAATTTTCAGTGATGTCTGGAACAGGGAAAGATCAATGTAAAGAGATTGTTCAGAGTATTGTGTAAAGGCATAGCTAGAAAGGCTGTGAAGCTAGGAGTGTTGTGTGTTTGAGGAATCGAAATGTTCTCCCAGGAGGTTTTTGGAGAAGGCCGTGTTTATAAAGAGGGGCTCCGGAGAACAGTTGGATATAATCACACACAAGAAAAAAGAGCTGCAAGTTATATAAGAAATATGTACTCCTATATCACTTTAATGATTTTCCTCGCAACCAAAAGTCCAAAAGTAAGTATTCACTTTATCTCGGGGGTATTAGAATAATAATTACAAATAAGAGGACAAACTATTTCTATGCAAACTGTACAAAAGGACTGCTGCACTCTTTGGGCAGCAGTAGCAGGTCATGCATTAACGAATACTGCAATTGTTGTACATGCTTTTCTCCATTCACACTATCCCTACCCTAACTCCAAAGCAAAGAAGCAGAATGTCTCCTTATTCACAGTTGAAAGAACGGGGCTTTTTAAGGTATAGAATTTACTGAGATACCTTGTCGTAGAGGTGAGCTGGGCTGGTCCATATTTGATGGAGTGACAAGCCGCTGCAAGGGCTTGAGAGCTACCGTGAGCTCTGAAAACGAGGGGCGCAAGTTTGGGTCACTGGTTATCAAATCACCAGAAACAAAAAACACTCAATTAGTTAACAGCAACTTTAAAAGTGAAAGAGTTCTGCTAAGCCATAGTGTTACAAAAGTTCTGTAACTTACGTCTGCCAGCATTGCCAAATTATCCTTGCAACAGGGGGATCAACTTCTTTAGGGATATCAAGGCGGCGATTCTGGAAACCCACTGCACCCACAACTTGCATAGGGTTCATCCCACTCCAAGGCAACTTTAGAGTAGCAAGCTCCCACAAAATTACTCCAAAGCTATATACATCACACCTGTATGTTTGACACAAGATGCACGTAATTAAAAAGGGTTGGGATCCAATAGTAGTATCCTAATTTAGACAGGCTACAACATAAATAAGCTCAAAAGGCTTCCCATATCCCAGGCTGTGCAACCAAAGTTGAGTGTAATAGATAGTTGATAGTTAATTCAAATAACTTGGGGAATTCATGTTATGAAATGATTGCGCTCAAAGAACAGAAACAAAATTACAATTGAGAAGAATTTACTCACTTTTCATTTGAGTTTTCGTTGCGCAAAACTTCTGGTGCCATCCACTCAGGCTAACACATCAAGGGAATCAATCAGAGAGATGAAGAAAAGGTGCCAAATTTTGACTTGGGTGTATTTTACACTATCAAAGCTAGTAGTCATATTGTATAAGTATCTGCAGACGCTAATCTAAAAAGAAATTATTAAAATGATTTCCAGACTCTCACCGTTCCAGCAGTTGATTTTGAGGACAAGAAAGTGTTATGTTTCAAGCGCGACAGCCCAAAATCACCTACCTGTATAATTGAATCCAGTCTCAAGATAAGTATACCTCACAGAGCAACTATTCAGATCGTATGCTAAAACAAGAAACAAAACCAGGATCTAAAAAAGTGAAAACAAACCCAATACCTTCACATTCCAGTTCTTATCAACCAATAAATTTGGAGACTTCAAATCCCGGTGAACAATAGTCGGGTTGCTCGAATGCAAGCAATTCATACCCCTTGCCTGCAAAATACAAAGAGTCATGAAAGTGGATATGGATGTACTCAGCTGGTTCAACGGGACATAGTCATATAGGGAAGATTATTTTATACCACATCAAGAGCCATCTTTAATCTTCGTCTCTCTTCAATTTGACAATGTGGACGATGGATAATCCGATATAGACTTCCTCTGGGAAAACCAAATAGACCATTACAATGGCAAAGATGACAAATGTAAAATGTTAGCATATGTAGTTGATAGCAAATGATCATTTCATATTGTTCAAAGTTCATCTTATACCTTGGAAGGAACTCGGTAATGATAGAGAGGTTAGGAGGACGTGTAATAGCCCCCATAAAAAGCACAACATTAGGATGGCGCAGCCTACGCATTATCCGTACCTAATGTTGGAGACCAAAGATTACATATAAGGTACAATCAGCTTTGGGACAATATGATATTGAGCTTATTAACAGCTATGCAGCCAAGGCAGCAGATTGATCCATGTGTATGTATATATAACCATGTGTGAAACTTGTAAAAAGTACAAAGATGCTTAGTCCGCCATATTAGTTAAGCGAGGAGGGGGTAATGATCGATTACAGTTCAACTTAAGTTTGAAAAGCTATACCATACCAATTTATTTTTTCTATAACTTATACAGGGGAGAGTATGGTTCAGAAATGCCATAATTATTTCTAGGTTGTAAGTTTATTTTAATTTAAATTTGTTTTCCTGAAAGTGCTGGAACTATAAAGTGGAACATGAGAATGCACACAAAGAATAGAGAATTACTTCTCTTTTGAACTCAGCCAAAGCAGCACCCGAGAAATCCTGGTCTAGGAACTTCTTCACAGCAACTTCCTGTAACACAAAAACAATCCACCAGCCAAAATTTAATTGTCAACAGTTAATCTTAAAATTTTCTTTTAAATAAAAGAAAAACTATTTCAAGCCTCAGCTAATGAATTAAGTAGATGCATAGATGCATAGTCCCAGGAAGTAATGGCAATAGTTGAATTTACCATTAAAATCATGAGAAAAAGAGTCCCAATCATGAAGAGATACAATTCTTAGGTATCCTAAAGAAGTCTCAAATAAACTTGCTTCCCAATAAACGCCAGAGTAATTTAAACAACATAGCAATTTACCTTAGTTTACCTGATGTTGCTAAGTTTTTACATGCAATATTATGACATGCTTATTTAAATCCACAGTAACAGTGATTGATGACAATATAGCAAAAGTTGCACATGAAATACGGATGGAAATATAGGTTTTTAAATAGAACTCACCGTGCCATTCCAGTCAGCGTGGTACACTTCTCCATATGAACCTACAAAAATGAGAAAAGAAAATTAAACAGCTCTCCAGGAATTGTTTGTCGCTGTTTTAGGATTGAAATTGAACACTGACAGTTTTAAAGACAAGATAGGGGAGTCTGAACAGGCATATGCAGTACCTAGTCCAATTCTTTCTCCAATAACCAGGTCTTCCCATGGAATCTCACTTTCACTTACGTCAACATCATCAAATACTTGCTCAACCCTACTTGAAATGGAATCAAAGGATGAATTGCAACTTTCTGGATCCTTCAGTTTGGAATTGGTCTCCATGAATCTTTCATGCGTGAACTTTCTTCGATCATGGAAGCCATTCACATTATTCTCACGTTCTGCCGAGCCACTTTGTGAATAATCAGACATATTTGAATGAGCAGTTGATTTGAAACCACCAGCATTGATCTGATCAGATTTAGTGGAGCTGGTAGATGCTGAAGATGACGGATTATGACCATTGGGTTCTCGATTAACTCTTGGGATAATTCCATCCAAATAATCATACTCCTTCTTTTTAGGGACTTCATTGTGTGCACGAACATTTTTTGTGTACGAGGCAAGATTATTTCTTGGTCTCTGAAGCTCATCGGCCTTATTCTCCAAAGGTTTGTTATACATAGGAGCTTTCCCAGTTCCTTTTATTTGGAATGGGTTAAATTCTGCAAAAAGACTGTTAGAGTCCTCCAAGTTATTTTGAGCATATGGGACTACATTTACATTCGTCCTCGCACCATCAACTGCATGAGCCCCACGGTTCCCTCGGTACCGAGAAGTTTCAAAAGCTGATGTGGGAAGATGATCTAATTGAGTTGCTCTCTTGGGTATTCCAGAAGAACCAACTCCTGTGTTGCCAATTGCACCCCAGAATGATTCTGCTTTCTCAGAACTTTCTGAGTTTTGGCTGCTTCCCTCTCCATGCAATGTCTTTCGTCCTGAGTACACAACGTCAGTATCAATCAAAGAAGGGAAAGTTGGGATTGTGTTCAATTTCGGATTGCTTGGCTTTAAGGTAGTGTCCATTGCATTTGAAATGTCAGCTGGTATGAGTGTTCCAGGATCAGCCATAAGATCCACCATAAACTCCCTGTCAATGAACTATAAATTAAAACCACGTAGAAGCTTAAACAGCTTGAGCTGATATCTCTTGGAAAAACCAAAGAGACTTGTATGTGCAGACTGCTATAAGGGGAAAGAAAACTAATGTGGTAAGTTACATCTAAACTGGTAAATGGAAACAGTCTCTTTTCAATGCACATTATGATACTAAAATGACAGTGAAAAAAGATTAACTTTATACCGGTTCAAACCATGTAATAAAAATTGAGGTCACACTACAAAGGTCATGATATTATACGCAAAAACCATGGAATATATATTAGTTAATTCTACATACATAATTGCATGTATAAAAGTGAAAATCCAACAACACATCATACAAGCACATGCACACCTGTCATCCTCCAACTTTACTACATTAACAGCACCATCCTCAACACCAGTGTAGTGCACACCCTTAAGCAGTCTGCACGGCATCTTGATACTGTCAGCTAATACCTGCATCCGAGGAAACAAGTCAAGACACAAGATCCATCTATCCACAAACTTGTAACTCGTACGCTCATTAACCAACTCTTAAAACCGTAGCTACTTATAACCACAGAAGATAATTTGTTGAACCTGAGCAGGCAGAGAACTTTAAGCAAACAAAGTAACAAACTTTTGTTACGTCAAACTGAAGAAATGGGCATCCCAGTGACTACTAACAAATAAAACTCATGGGTCCACCCATACATATCTTGGCAAACTAGAATGTGAGAGAAGTTGATTACATATATCAAACTGCATTCGTCGAAGAGCTAATCTATAGTTTTATACTTTGTAAGCCCACATTCTAGTTACAAAAACACAGCTAGATGTCCTCCTGTTTGTGAATATACTACTGAACTGCAAATTATTACAATCCAACAAAGCACATTGGCTAGAGTCATGCTGCTTACTTGTATCAATCTCTGCATAGAGAATATCAACGCAAGTAAATTAACAAACAAACGCATGTATAAGGCCTAATGAGAACTGTGCATGTTCGGTGGTAGGCAGGCTCACCCATCTAAACTTATATGTAGACACATGTTTTATTAGTTGGAAGATGTATATTTGTAACTCGGAACAATATTAGCTCAAGACTTGACTAGTTGACAAAGTTCTAGGAATTTTCAGTAAATAATGAATCCCATCTCAAAATTGCAGATACAAAAGTAATAATTATGGTTTGTGGGGAAATGTTTTAAATCAACAAATTATATATGGCGTGACAGCAAAATACAACAGAAAAAGATGGACTTAGCTAGGTTTTAACTTTAAACCAGGTTCAAACATAAAGATTCAATGAAGTATACAGCCAACCTGCCTAAAGCACAGATAAGGTTATATGACATTAGCATCTGGCACATATCAAAATGGCCTAAGATTTCAGTATATGGGACAGCCAGAAGACATCAAGCATAACAGAAAAAAGTAGCACCTAAAGAGACTATTGATGATAACCAATCTAACCTTGAAAAGTAAAGCACGGTGTCGGGAGAGGCCAATGGTAATGGACCCAATAGGCAGTACACTTGTTTGCAGAGATGTCCTCAACTCTGAACTTCTTTCCATCCACCTCGCCAAGATGATATTAGCATCCTTTACAGGCCCGCCCATATGTCCGCTAACGAGTTCAGCAAGCCTCTGTACCAAAATTCCGACATCAGTGATAGGGCAGTCTACCGCAATACACTGTGCAATTTGCACCAACTCTTCCAAGGAAGGATCAATTGTTTGATTTACTAATGAAACTTCAAATCCAGATCTCCCAAGGGTTTTTTCTATATTGGTAAGGGAAGGCATTTTCCCTTGTACTGCAGAATCCGTGGAAATTCCAAATACATCATAAAACCCATCAACCACTTTTTCCTCGTAGTCTAGCACATTGTATTCCTGGTGATGAACAAGAGAATTCATTCCAAATCAAGCCAAATAAAGAAGAGAAACAATATGTTGATAATGGTACATACGAGCATAACAAAATCAAGGAACTACAGAATTTCTTCATTACGGATGGAGTCATAAGAAGTTACTAATTATTCCTAACTGGCAAAATCTACTCCCAACCAATTTGGATTTTCGCATTTCAACACTTCAACTGATGTTTGACAGATATTTACCATGACATTCGCTACAGGCTCATTAGCACTCTTTCAGTAATTAAACTAGATCAACTCTAAAGAATAGGCTCAACACAACTGAGCTCCACCACTTTAGCTTTACTTCACTACTGCTAGCATCCTTAGACCTCAATCAAACCAGTTCTTTACCTTAATTAACAATGACTTGAGCAATTTCCAATCAGTCAACCCTCCAACTACAACAGTCAAACCCCAATTAACACTACAATTTGCTTGCCTGATCATCCACAATCCCTAATCAAACCTCAATTTCTACACAATTAACAAGAAAAGCTGAAATTAAACCCCTAAAATCATGCTCATACAATCCAATTCACTCAAATACCAAAACTCAATGAACTCAAATACCAAAAATTTGAACCAAACTCACCCAATAGTGCCTCGACAACGTCTCCGCCGCGGCCGCCTCCGCCTCATCCCCCGTCTGATCACCCCCGCCGCCGCCCAAGCTCAGCATCGTCGCCGCGCGGATCTGATCATTCTCCGGATCATCGCGAGCGTCCGAATTCGAAGCACTGATCGCCAGCGCCAGCTGAACCTGAAACTCCTCCTCCGACAACATATAATCCGGCCGGTTCCCCGCCGTCGTCGCAGGCTCCGAACCCGCCGCGCCTCCGTTCGCCGCTCCCGTACCTGCCGGAGACGCCGACGACGAAGCAAAAGGACTCGCCGGGGGCGCGTTTCCGGCGCTCTGGCGATGATCGGAAGCGCATGACGGTGACGTCACGGCTGAGGTCGACGCTGATGGTGCCGCGTCGTTCGATCGGGCCGGGTCGTGGTTGCTGCCTATGTGAAGCTTCTTGAAAATGTGCTTCATCTTTAACGAGGACTACTACTGCTACTCCGGTGAAGTCTTCAGCTTTATCGAAACGGTTTTTCTGTTGCGAATTTTCTCTCTCTCTCTTTTTTGTTCCACTTTAATTTTTTTTTTTTTTTTCTGAGGAAGGTTGTGGCGGGTAACTTTAATGGTCCATGGTGCTCTGTGGAAGTTACGGAATTGACCTTGAATAGTAGTAGGGACGCGCTACAGTGACGGCGACGGCGTTTACGTGGAAGTTGCCGATGTTTCGCGGGGGGGGGAGGGGGGGGGGGGGGTGTTTTTGTCAACGCGGTTTTGAAAAGGAGGAAAGGAGAAACTTAGAGGGAGAGTTTTTCTCTTGGGAAACTCTACCCGGATTTTGATCCATATCGAGAATTCGACGGGGGTTAAGATTCATTCTTGGAGATTTGGGTTTCCAAATTTGTTTTTTGCGTCAAGTTTAAATGTTTAATTAGTGATTGATGAGAGGTTTATCCACTAAATCATGAAGTTGTCTTAGGAATACGAGTGATTGCAAATCATTTATGTCAAGGTTTCTTAGGAATCGTTTATGTCAAGGTGAATGCAAATCATATACGAGTGAAAAGATTCCTTGACAATAGCATAGGTTAGAATCATCCTCCGCAATCGGGTTTGTGGTACTTCTATATTGAATCCTATATATGCAACTATATTAATTAACCACATGATAATGTTCTAGTCTATTTTGCTTCCTTTCACATCCAAACTCCAAAGTGACAATTGCATAGTAAAACAAACGTTTAACGTTGTTTGTCAATCTTACCTCAAACGTTGTTTGTCAATCTTACCTCAATGTTAACATTGTCCATTTTGACCATGTCATGCCTTAAGAAGGTCAAAATACATCCTATCGTTGTTTTATTTACTATCTTTTCCATTATCTTATCATATACATCTTAATTCAAAACCATTAGATCACTACATCGCCCGGCCCTCCTACTTAATTACCCTAATCATCACTGCAACTTCACCCACATAGCTGAACTAGGTATATCAGCATGCACCACAAACAACAAATAATAACCCGGTGGTGCAATCTCCTCCACTGACGGCCCCATCACCGCAACCTCATACGTATCCAACGACAACTCTCTAACTTCCCCCAACTTCATCACCATCATTCTCTGGTTCATAGCAAAAGAGTGCGTCGTAAACGACGGCGCAACCAACGTAACCGATACCACACTTGAGTGCACGTACTCGGGCACCGCGAACGCAACTGAAAACTGCTCCCTGTACCTGATATTCTCCTGTACTGACACGATTCTGGGTCGCACCGTTTCGTAGTCCCTGGCCAAATACGGCGGAGAAAACGCCTCCAAGCTCAGGTCCGTCGGGTAGTCCACGCCGGTGAAGTTGTAGCCCACATGCGGGTTGCTTCCTCCTACTAAAACACGGCCGTCCGTGACCAAAACGGCCGAGGAATGGTACAGCCTCGGCCGATTTGACTCGGCCATAACCCTAAACCGCTGTCCAGGGAGCTCGGACGGACGATAAATGACCGGTGTGGTCACGGGGTTCCGTCCCAGCTCCCAACCGGCGGTGCCAAGTCCAACGCCGTTTAAGATAAGTACGTCTCCGTTTGGCAAAATAAGCATGTCACCCATAGCTCTAGGTACAGGCATGTCCTCCATGACCCAGTTAGGGTTTGCATGATTCATGTTGATCCTCCCGCACGTGCCAAGCGTCTTCTGAAACTTCCCATTCTCCGCAAGCACGAACGAGCCACGTGGCGCTCCGCCGCAGACGACTATCTCTGCTTGGAGGAAGGGTTGGTTCTCATCCAAAGGAAGCAAGACCGAAGAACCAGTGCTCGGGTAGTTACGTGGGTCTTGACCTGGTATTTCCGGGAGCTCCTTAACGACGGCGTTTCGCTTGTAGTCGAAGAGTATAGCCTTTGTGTTGGCAAAGATAAACAAGTTTCCGTCGGGCAAGAGATGTAGAAATGGATACAAGTTGTTCTCGATTCTCTGGTCTCGGGTTTGTCTCAAATGCTCAAGCCAGATGGTAGAGGAAGAATTGCCACGAGGGTAGAACTCGTAGTTATATTGTCTTCTTCCTCCGACTATGATAATTCTTCCGTCCGGTAATATTTGATTACTGGCATACCATCTACGTGTTAGTAAGTAGTTTGGTTCTTCGTTCCAATCACACTTCTCGTCATTGCATGGAGAGAATGTTCTCAACGAGCGGTCGCCGTCATTGTATCCTCCAGTTTGGACTAGGGTTCCGTCGGGTAGGACGGCGCCGGAGGAGCACCAAGGGTCGGTTTGGATGGTGAGTGGACGGAAGGTGTTTTGGCCTATGTCGTAGAGGACGGAGTGGGCGGTGCAGTCTCGTTGCAAGGCGGTGTCGTTGGGATCCTCGCGGCACTTGCCGCCTGGGAGGGAGATGTTGGAGGCCCCAAAGTCGGTGCGGTCGAACATGATTACCTTGTTGTTGTGGAGGAGCTGCATGTGCATGGCGGAGATGCCGATGGAGGATTGCAGGAGTTGCCATTGGCCTTGGTTGCCGGAATATGTTTGAGATGAAATTGTTGGAGTGATTTGGAGTAGAATGAAGAAGCAAATGAAAATGGTGTAAGTGAAGGTTGTCATTGTCGTTGGTATTATTAGATGAGATTAGGTGGAGTTGAGGGATGGTGTTTATATGTTTGGGAGAGGAGATTAAGCATAGGGATTGGTGAAGTTTGGAGGCAAAAGGGCCGGGGTGCATTCAAGAGTTGCATGGAGTGAAGCTCAAGAAGCATGAAAATTTGGACTGAAATTGCGCTCATTATTTTCTCTGCAAGGTTTGTTATATATATGTTTTGGTAATTAGCAAGCTTGTGATCAGTTAAGCTCGTCAAACATAACCTTCATTTAGGCATAATTTTCTTAAAGAGTTTTTTTTTTTTTTTTTTTTTTTACTTATGAGTTCAACACAACAGAGAATTACGTACGAGCTAGGAATAAGAGGAATGATTATAGTAACCAACTGCAGCATCCTTTCTAGTTTATAACAGCTGAATGAACACCAAAGCTAAACATATTGATACTCAATTTAGTTAGCTAGGAACAATCCAAAAAGGTGGTCGATCGATTCTCATTTATCAAATGAATAAAATTGCTTCACAACTTTGTCTTCCAAGTTGTACACTCCCATGTCATGGCCGCCATAGGAATCATTATCACCAAGCAGTTCTATCTCATCCCAACGATCATCTGTGAAGTAAATCGAGTTTTCTTCACACCCTGAAACATCTTTAGTGGACAGCGATATCGATTGGCTACCCCCCAGAAACAAAGCACAGTTAGGCAAACAATCCACTTTCTCCCACTTGTTGGCCGCAAAATTTAGCTTGAAGACGTAAAATTGCAATGTCTTATAAGGACAAGGACTGTTGAGCTCGTCAAGAACATCTATCTCATGGATAGTTTTGCCCTCCTCATTGACAAAGTTCCCTATACACCGCACCACTGACAATATCTCACCCGACGACTCCACCAAGTAAGTATTTGTCGAAAACTTATCAAGGTGGGAAATGTAATCCAGATCAATCTCTTTGGCAAAACTAGGTTGAAGACTTGAAGATTTATGGCTTTTTGGGGTGAGAGTTCCCTTAAATGTCAAGATTCAACATATCCATTGCCAGCCAACGCAAATAATTGGTCATTGTGGAATATAATGTCACAATATTCTTGATGCTCACCATTTAAGTCGGTCCATTCCTCATCTCCATACCCATAATTGTAGAAGGCAAGTCTTGAGGGTTGGATACCGTAGATTATTGCGACGGAGAAGGTTTTGTTGCGAGACGGATCGGTAGAGAGGATAGCTTTAGCAAAGCAACTCTTGAGGATGAGAATCTTCTCAAATCCCAACCAAAGTCTCAAAAGAAAAAAGTGAAGATCAAAAAAGATTCACGAGACCCTTACCCTACTTGTAATCGAACGCTCGTGGTGCGTCTTGATCTATAATGCAATATGCTTTAATCGTTCTTATGTTTTGGTTGTCTTTTGTTATTTGGTTGTTTCTAAGGGGTTTTATGTCCCCTTTTAGGTACTATCTTTTTTTTTATTTAATAAAATTTTCTGTTTGCCAAAAAAAAAAAAAAAAGCAACATGGGGGAGGGGAACCAAGCAAGGAACTTGTAGTACTTCTCAGGATATGTGGGAGCACCATTGATTTATTTCGGGAAATCCGATTAAAGAGATATGGGATATTGTTGTGATCGTCCAAAATCACCAACCACCCATGAGATGAACCAACACAACAACTAGCACCATGAAAGTCTTGGAACGATTTCTTAACAGTGTAAACCTTTTCCTCTTCAAGGCTATAGAAGCAGCGAGTGTGGTCATCATCACTAGGGATAATGAGCCATGGAGTTCGGTTTGTTATCGAAGCAGCGTAAGTCGATTGTGCAATAGAGTTCCATGAAGAACAGACAGCTTTGAACCGAAGCATGCTGACGATAGAGTCTTTTTATGATCATATCCAGTAATTCTGGTTGAAGCTCGGACCAGTTTGATGATGATGATGACCATGATGTATTTGGTCTTTTTCTCGACTAATGCTGACCGTTGATCTATCTCTCTCTTTTTGATCCAAGAGAGGAACATTCTTTCAAGTTTCAACCATTATTGAATGTAGAAGAACTGAAAAAGGATTAGAGTTAAGAGAAAATGTAGAAGAAGTTACAAGGGTAAAAAAATTAACCAAAGAAAGAGACGAGATAGTAAATGAAAGTCGCAGTTATATACTAGAGATGGGAAACCAAATTGACGTAGGAGTCGGTGTAAAACTTAAGGTGGTTAAGATTGCTCCAGTTTTCTCAGAGCCCCTAGACCGAAACCCTAGGTTTCGAGAGCAGTACGGCGGTGGCCTTGAGGTTGTCTGTCTGCGTGGAGGATGTTCCGGCGTCGGGTTCCAAGACGGGGTGGAGGCTGCTGAGTTTTGAGATCTCGGGCTCCCCCGACGGAGAGACTTTGGGCTTTGATTGTTTCGACATCGGTGCTTGAACACGACGGTGGAGGAGTTTTGTCTCGAGGCGGTAGACGGATCTGGTTTCTGGGTTTGAGGAGGAGGTAGGTGGTTCCGTGCTTGAAAGATCTGACAACAGAGACTCAAGGGGTGACTAGGTCATATCTTTGAGCAGCGGCAGCGGGTCTCGGCTCTAAGGAGGGGCGGCTCCGGCTCGTCTACAGTGGCATAACAATGCCAAGGAGCCATGACATCATAGCATAGGAGTCCGCCGGATTAGTTCGGCGGCCGTGGCGGCTACGGCGAGCTTAGTCGGAGCTGGCAAAGGGGAGGGTGTTTATTCTTTTCCTTTGTTGGGTTCGATTTTGAACTAAGCCTTGGCTAGATTTGTTGCGGGTTTGCTATGAAAAAGATCCCTTATAAACCCTATCAATTCCTTTATTATCTTTTCAATTCGATGAAAGGTACACCATTAAGTCTTAGGCCTGATTCGATTAAAAATTGAGTCATTGTTGGATTTTAGGAGGTTATATGCTTTCTAGTTTGTCATATCCACATTTTTAAATGTAGTTTTGAGGTTGTTCTTTCAATTCTTAGATGTAGTTCGTATTTAGTTTTCTAGTTATACTGTTTGTATGGTTTTTGAACTATTCATGCTTGACCGTTTTGATCGTCATGATCTTTGATTAATAGAACTATCTCCTTTCCCCTAAAAAACTATCTCCTTTCCCCTAAAAAAAAAAATTGACGTAGGAGTCCCGGGTGAGTTAGAATTCCGGTTTTGGTTCTCACTTTCAAGTTTCAAACTGGAGAAATTTTAAACTGTTCAGACTTCAGAGAATTACGAGCTAGGAATAAGAAGAATGATTAACGCTTGTATTTGATCACTTTCAATTATTGTGTCACATCAATGTGAGTAGGATGAATACAAATAAAAATGCCTTACAAAACGAACTTTTAATTCTTTAATTACAATATTTACACGTACACTGAAGAACCAGGGTTTATGCATGGATGATCTGCTGACCAAGCATTTGAATCCAGTGAAGCCTCCCCTTCTTATGATCTTGGCAAGTTGTCAACGTTCCATCTCGAGCAAAGGAAGACTGGAACTGTTCTAACACCTTTACAACCTGCCAAAACTCAGGTCTCTTTTCCGGCTGCGTCAACCAGCATTGCTCGATCAAGGCTCGCATTGCAGGAGGACAGTCCTTTGGGATAAGTGGCCTCAGATTCTTATTCAAAACCGCAAATGCAGCAGGAATGGGATCCATCTCAGCGAAAGGGATTTTTCCGGCTACTAGCTCCCACAGAATCAGTCCAAAGCTGTAGACATCGACCATACGCCCATAAGGCTTGTTGGTGGAATCCATTCCAAGCGCTTTAGCTAAGCCTTTTGCGTGTGCGTGTTTATGCTTAATCATCTCGGGGGCCATCCAACGGTAAGTTCCAGTCAAAGAATCACAGAGGCCCTCCTCACATGCTATGCCGAAATCAGCAATTTTCAGCCTGAAATCTTTATCGATAAGGACATTCTCGGGCTTAAGGTCCCGGTGGATGACTCCTTGTGAGTGGATGTATTCCATTCCCCGAGCAATGTCCAAGGCCATGGCAATCAGTTTCTCTAAAGGAAGAGATTTGCCTTCCAGTTTCTTCAAGTAAAGCCTCAAAGAACCCTCATCTAAATATTCTGTGGCTACACAAAGAACAGGAGGCTTTCTGCAAGCTCCAACCAACTTTATTACGTTTGGATGGTGGAGGCGAGAAAGAAGACTGACCTCTCTGTTGAATTGTTTTTCCAATGAAGCTGCCAAGACTCCACCTTCATCATCTTCTGGTACCGTGATCATCTTTACTGCAACAGCTTCCTCATTGTATTTCCCATGATAAATCGTGCTATGAGCTCCATGGGCAAACTTAGGACCAAGAAACAAGTTTGACAGATCAAGACTAAGTTCATCCACCGCATTAACACTACTCCCACCTCCATGCTCGAAATTCTTAGCTTCTTTCCTCTTTGATTTGCTCGGTTTGTCACTATTCGAAGCCGAATGCGACAGATGTGATGAGTTAGGTTGTGAACGCTTCTTGAAAAGCTTTCCCATGATTCCCTGGTCATCTGATTGTATTCTCCTAGGGTGTGGCGGTGTGGAAGATCTCTTCGTATCAGTCTGAGCTTCCTTAAACACATCGGTAAAGTTGTTCTCCGGCGTATGAGACAAAGATCGCTCCTCGTTGACAAGTGGACTTCGACCAATAGGTGAAGACATACGACTGTTCCTCTGCACTTCTTGGAAAGGAACAGGGGTCAATCTTGAATCAAACCGATGTGAGAATTTCGTTCTCCTAATCCAAGAACAAGCGTCCTCCATATCTTCCCAGTAATCCTCAAAACCAAGGACCACCTGTTATACCACTATGTAGCTAAACACAGGATCTTGAGGAATTTTAACCACTTAATGAGGAAGAAAGAGGAAACTTTATGTATGAAATAGAGTAGGAAAACTGAAAACCTAAACACTATACTTGAGGAATGTAAAATAGAATAGGAAAACCTAAGTGCTTGAGGAATGCAAAATAGAGTTGGAAACCTAAACATGAGGAATGCTGGCATGCAGTTGAGTAAAATATACGTTTGCTTGAGCAAAAAGAAAGCACCAGCTCAGCACTAACTAACTAATCAGAGCGCTCTCTCTCTCTCTGAGAGAGAGATCAGTAACTTAATTCCTTATATTAATCTACGTACTTATGTTTCGTGTTGCTCAAACTTCTCACTCATCTTCTTGCTCGAATGTCCTAATTGAGCAAAAGAGAACATTACAATACATTGCAAAATTATTACGGCCATTTGGAGCGCTCCACCCAGATAGAACCACCAACTTTAAACCTTCGATCTCTACTACTTTGAACATTGCCGCCATTTCAGGTTCAAGAAATTGAGAAACACAAACCCTAGATTAACATAGTGGAACTAGCTAGCACAGGATACCTGGTTCGAGTAGGTAAAGTTTTCTTTGTGAAGTATTGGGCTAGGGCTAATATTAAGGGCTGGGGTTGTGCCTAACCAGCTGCCTACTAATAGCCCCTCCCTGTTGTCACGTCGAGTCCGGTGACCGAGTCAAAATCTTTGTGTCTCCGGCGCCACGTGTCACCACCTAGACCATGCGAAACTGCGAACGATGACCATTCTTTGAAAATTAAACCAACAATTCACCTGAGAAATCGCCGATCAGTCTACATCACTCTTCACCTTAATCCAACAAAACCCCTCCACGTTTCACCCCATGCAACGTATATTAGAGCCTCATTCTTCTATTGTAATCGAACGTTTGACAAATTTCTCTAATCCAAAAAAAGAAAATGAGCCAAGAACAGCCGAGGAGGCCCGTGGAGGATGAGCAGCAAAAGGAAGGAAGCCAATACGGCGACATTTATCTCGAGCTTGCGGCCGAGAAGGCCGCAGACTCCGCCGTGCAGAGCCCCGTCGGTTTGAAGCTTATAAATTCGGATCACTTGAGCAATAAGGAGACTGATCACTTGAGCAATAAGGAGACGACTGAACATTCCGAACGGCGAGTTGTTTTCGAGTTAGGCGGTGGACAGGTCCTATATCTCGTTGTTTTTTTCTTTTTTGCGCATGCACAAAAAAATTCGACTGATTATTCTCTTTATATTGTTCGATTTCTTTTGTTTTGCCCTTAATTTGTTGATTGGTTTTTAGGGTACGAGTCAAAACTCGAGGCATGTAGATGAAAAGGAAAGGAAAATCAGTGAATTAGCTAAGGTATAAACTTCCATTTTAAAACTACTTTTAAACGAAACTAAAAACGAAAAGTTATGCATGTATATCAGATATCCAACACATTAGATCATTATAACAGGATTTTTTTTGAGTGCTAATACATCGAACGATCAAATTACATATATAAATACGAAAACATAACATAAACAGGTTGAAATCTCATAAAAGCTTTCCTAGTTGTTATAATGGATGAATTGAACTTGAAAAAACATGTTCTGCTTTTTTTTTTGTTGCACATGAAACCATATGAAGAAAGTACGTGTATGTATATGTTTGTTGTTTGTGAAGGGTAGGTTGTTGGGCAATACAGCCATAGAGGTCCATTGTCAGCACCAACTCAACCTATAGGAGGTACTTGTGGTCAAATCACCATTGGCGAAGCCTTGGAGGCGACCGCCATAACGGCTGGACAGAAGACGGTGGAGTGGAGTGATGCTGCTGCAATTCAAGCTGCCGAGGTTAGAGCCACTGGCCGGACCAACATTGTACCTGGTGGTGTCGCAGCGGCAGCTCAATCGGCAGCAACTCTCAATGCTAGGGCTACGCGTGACGAGGACAAGACTAAACTCGCTGATATCCTTGCGGTATAAGCAATTGTTCTATATGCATGAAGTTTTTTTGTCCATGACGTCGATTTATCATACCCAAATTGAACATATGTGCGTGTTGCAATAATTTGTAGGATGCAACTTCAAAATTACCGGCGGACAAACCGGCAACACGGCGGGATGCTGAGGGCGTGGCGGGTGCAGAAATGCGAAATGATCCATATCTGACCACCCATCCCACCGGTGTGGCAGCTTCCGTGGCGGCAGCTGCTAGGCTCAACCAGGGTAACAGCAACGAAGGAACAAAGTAGTTGCATGCCTTGCATGTATTTGGAGTATTTGGAAGTGAAAAGACTGAGCAAAATTTAAATTTGGTTTGTATTCTATTATCTTGTATTTTCTTTTGTAGAGGATGTTTCCCAATGTTGAGAGGGAAAACGTAATATGTACAAATGTAGTTCCTTGTGTATATGAATAAATGATCCAAATACATCATTATGTCAATAAATTTGAGGTTCCAAATTTGAATCCTATTTTCTGAACAGTCACTTAAACAGATCGAGATGGTCACTAATCTTGAACCTATGTACAACATACACTATAATGGTAGAACAACCATTCAAAGGCGTTATTCGAAACCTCAGAAAAAATGATCGATGGAAGTTTACGAGTAGAGGAAAAATATAGTGATTAGGGAAACTTCAAATCCAAAAACTATGCAACAGCAAGAGCACGCTTGGATATATACAATCAAAATGTATAACTCGATCAACCAATTAATGTACAGGGATCATTATGGTGTTTTGAAGAAAGGAAACTTAATTCCTGAAAGAAAAGAGAGCAGGTCCTGTGATTTGTTTCAAAGAAGTTAAAGAACTCGATCAATAATGTACATCACTATTCGAAATCCAAAATCGTGCCAAGCCTGCACTGTCATGGTGTCTAACCTCTACTTTCGCCACGTTTCACATGCAAGGTGTGTCGTGTCTAAATGCAAATGCGCCATGTATACGTATATTAAATCCCCAAATCCACCAAGGTTTTTCTTATATACGTACTCTGCAACCTGAACATTATTCCATCTATTACTTCGAAAAATTTCAGTTTCACATTTGCAATTAACTGCAAGATGAGCCAAGAACAGTAAAAAAAAAAAAAAAAAAAAAAGGTCATGATCAGCAGCAGAAGGCCGTGAAATTTTCGGATGTTTTTCCAGCCGTTCAAGGCGAGCTGGCGGACAAGGCGGTGGCCCCAAAGGACCCAAAGGACGCTGCCACTATGCAGACGGCGGAAAGCGACGTCGTTGGGCAGAACCTCAAACGAGGCGCTGCCGCGACTATGCAGTCTGCCGCTGCACAGAATCAAAGGGCTGGTTATGTGGGACCAAATGACATGAATATTGTCAAAGATGACGTTACCATAACGGAGACTGATCTTCCCGGCCGCCGTATTATCACAGAGTCAGTCGGTGGACAGGTCCTACCCCTTAGCTTTCATGCATTTTCCTTAAAGTATATACATACATGTTTGGTTGTAGCAACTCTTTAGTTACAAACTTTAATGTATATTACTAGAAATTAGGCTCGCGCTTTGCTGCGGGAGATTCAGAAAGAGTTCGTCCAAAAAAAAAAAAAAAAAAAAAAACTTATATTAAGAGAGTATTCTCCCAGCGGACTCCGCGCCCTTCTCTTGGGCGGAGAAATCTTAGACGGTAGAGAAAGCGAGAGGAGTCTAGAGAGACAGCGGCAAAGAAAGCGAGAAAAATCTAGAGAGTTCGTCCAAAAAAAAATAATTAGGAGAGAGTGATCTCCCAACGGACTCCGCACCAAAAAAAAACAGAGAGAGTGAGGGAGAGTTCGTCCAAAAAAAAAAAAAAAAGTGATCTGCCAGCGGACTCCGCGCCCTTCTCTTGGGCGAAGATAGAGGGTTCGTCTAAAAAAAAAAAGAGTGATCTACCAGCGGACTCCGCGTAAAGAGAAAGTTCGTCCAAAAAAAAATATAGTGATAGAGACTCCGCGCCCTTCTCCCCAGCGGACTCCGCGCTCTTCTCTTGGGCGAAGATAGAGGGTGCATCCAAAAAAAAAAAAAAAGAGTGATTTGCAGGCGGACTCCGCGCCCTTCTCCCCAGCGGACTCCGCGCCCTTCTCTTGGGCGAAGATAGGCAGTGCATCCAAAAAAAAAAAAAAAAAACAGAGTGATTTGCAGGCGGACTCCGCGCCCTTCTTCCCAGCGGACTCCGCGCCCTTCTTGGGCAAAGATAGACAGTGCATCCAAAAACAAAAAAAAGTGATTTGCCAGCGGACTCCGCACCCAGAGAGAGTTCGTCCAAAAAAAAAAAATAGTGATTTCCCAGTGGACTCCTCGCCCTTCTCTTGGGCGGAGAAATCTTAGGCGGTAGAGAAAGCAAAAGAAGTCTAGAGAGACAGCGGCAAAAAAAGCGAGAAAAATCTAGAGAGATTGAGAGAGAGTTCGTCCAAAAAAAACAGAGATAGAGTGATCTCCCAGCGGACTCCGCGCCATTCTCTTGGGTGGAAAAATAGAAAAATCTAGAGAGACTGAGAGAGAGTTTGTCCAAAAAAATAAATAAAATTGTGATCTCCCAGTGGACTCCGCACCCATCTCTGGGAATGAAGAGGACAAAATCGTCATTTTACTGTCATTCTCTCACCTAACGTTTTGCACGGCTGATCGAGAAGCATCTGGAGCAAAACAGGCAAGGGCAGTACCAGAATTGCACTGTTTTCCTGTAGATGAACAGTGCTTATGAAATAGATATATAGTAAAAGTAAATATATGTAAAGTAATGTGCAGTCTTCTAGATGATAATCGAAAGAAGTTGTTCTGATCTAATGCTCGCATGTATGAATGGGAATTATGTAGCCTCCTCGCCTCCCCCTCAGTTCGCCTCGCCTGTCTTGCCTCGCCTCGCATCACTCGCACTACGCGGCCTTCTAGCCTAACTCGCTTTGCCTCACCCTGACTCTCACTCGCTTCGCATCGCCCCGCCTCACCCCGCGGGCTCCTCGCCACGGGTCACCCGCGTCAGCTCGCATCTCACTCGACTCGCTCGTCTCTTCACGCACCTCGCCTCACCCCTTCTGACTCGGCTCGCCTCACTTCACGCGCTTCGTCTCGTCTGAATCGTCTCGCTTCACTCGCTTCGCCTCCTAAGTACCGAAATTTTTAGCGGTACCTTTTCCGCCAAAAATTTCAGAAAAATTTGAACCAAATTTTTTTAATGTTTTCTTATATATGGTCTGCCTTATTTTTCATTTCTCCTTTTGTTTTTGAACTCTCTCTTCTTCAGACTCTGTTCTCTCTCCCTCCTCTCCTCTGTTCCAGTTTCCACGCACCGAGACACCCCTAGACTCTAGCTTTCCTTCTTCTTCGTCACCTCCCTCATTGTTGGCAGCCGTTTTCTCTTTGCGTGTCCTTTTTCTCTCTGCCTTTTCTTCGCAGTCGTTTCCATGGAAGGACTAATTTTATTACTCCATCGGACTCCGCGCCCATCTTTGCCAGCGGACTCCGGTGCACCCATGTCAATTTTTTTAAATTTTTTCAGTTCGCGCCCTTCTGTGCTAGCGGACTCCGCACCTCGCCTCTCACCCCGCCTCACTATTCTGGCCTCGCTTCACCTCGCGCTCCGCTTCACTCACTCGCCTCGCCCGAGAGAGAGACCCAAGGAGAGAAGGAAAAGCCCAAGCCCAAGTGCTTATGAACAGTACTCAATCAATAGATATATAGTAAATGTTATTGTTATGAACTTATGATAAACATGTGGCACTGGCACATAATAATATATGAGCTCCTTTGTTGAACACTTGATTTCTTCTCTTTTTTTGGGGTAGGTTGTTGGTGAATATATTCAGAGAACTCCTTTGGCAGCACCTTCCATTGTTCAAGCTGGTGATGGTCATATCACCATTGGTGAAGCCTTGGAGACAACTGTTATGACCGCCGGAAAGAAGCCGGTGGAGTGGAGTGACGCGGCTGCAATTCAGGCAGCTGAGATTAGGGCCACAGGCCGACCCAGCATTGTGCCTGGTGGTGTGGCTGCGGAGGCTCAATCTGCCGCAACCCTCAATGCTCGCACTATGCGCAATGAGTATAAGACCACACTTGGTGATATTCTTGCGGTACGAAACATTTCACCAAATTAAACTCTCAAAGTAGTTAGTCTGTGGATTGCTATAGTAGCCATAAAAATTGGAATCATTAAGTTGTAGCTTGTTTCTAGTAATTTTTCACTTTGTTATGTGCCAACAGAATGTAGTATTTGTTTCTAGCATAAAGCCAAATTGGATTTGCTAATTAGTAGTAGTTTTGCTAATAGTAGAAGATATTAAGGAGTCTATTGATTCTTATGTGCAGGCAACAAGAAAAATGGCTTTAAATAGCAAACTATATTGTGTAGCATATAGTTAGTTATATCTCAGTTCTTATATCCCAGATTCCCAGGAGAATGTTTTACATGGTCCATGTCCTTTTGAAGTAGCCTCATTGAACAAATCGATCATTGAACTTGCTTGTAGGGTGCAGCCTCTAAACTACCAGATGACAAGCCAGCTACACTGCAAGACGCCCAAGGTGTGACAGATGCAGAGATGCGAAACGATCGATATCAGACTACACATCCAACAGGTGTGGCAGCTTCGGTGGCTGCAGCGGCTAGGCTAAACCAGGATGCTGGCAACATAACAAAGTAGACGCATCATCTAATACTTGGCGAGGAACTTGCCAATTTCTTTTTCTTTACACTGTTACTGAGCTTGAATGTAAAATATAAATTTATAACAAATATTAAAAATATTTAATTTGTTTGAAAGTAACTTGGAAAATAAAACTTCAACACAGTAACGAAAAAGTTGGTGTAGATTTGACAGGGGCTGCGCGAACGCAAGCCCCCACAGTAAGAAATTATGACGTTGGAGCTTCTACTATGAGAAGACCATAGGCAAGCACCCCTCCGAAGTGCAATGGAGGCCACAAACCTAGGCCATGAGCCTTCATGATCGCCCATAGACCCCGTCCAGGTAAGTAATTTGCCGGGTAGTCCTTGGCTCCATTTTATATTAGCAGGATCACCTTGCTAGTGTCTCGTCCTCGATGTGGGACTGAAGGGCACGACGAAATTCTAGTTCTCCTACACACCGTTACTGAAACCATAACCAGGAGGGTAAGGAATTTTCTTTAATTCAAACCCACACTAGGGAATTACACGAGAAATCCCGACAGATGGAAAATTTATTGATGGTCTGAAACCTTGAAGCGAACTGTGTTACAAGATGAACAGAAAGAGAAAGAGAAAGAGACCTGATCCAATAAGGATAGCAAGGATATCAAAGTGGTTATTGAAGGGTCGAGGGTCATGTTGCCATAAATTACAAGAGCTGTGTGTATTATTTCAATGACTAAAGGATCCAAAAGTGTGAAGCAGTATATCACAATGCTATCAGAAAGTCATGTTTTCTGCCTGATGCCTAATGGTATCGAAGAGTGCAGTAGACAGATACCTCTCTCCAAAACTGGGGAACACAACCTGCACATACAGAAATAAATGGAAAAAGGGTTAAATGGAGCTTCGGATTAACACTAAATTAATCCATTAACAACTTTCTGAACCAAAGAGTGCAATGAAAGCTTACAACTATTAGTTTTCCGGCATTTTCCTGCTTTTTGGCCAACTTTAGTGCTGCTGCTGCTGCTGCACCAGATGAGATTCCCACCTGCAAACATATGTGACAGACCTTAACAAAGTTCGAATTTCATGCTATAATAGATGACAACGGAGTGTATCGAATTTCTGGAACTGCCATAACTAAGAATGTGATTTCAAGAAACAGAAGCCACACTTACCAAAAGACCTTCTTTCAAGGCAAGTAGCTTAGCAGTCTCGATAGATTCCTCACCGGATACCTACAGAATGATGAGCATTAGAACCTATGAATGTCATCTAACATACTACATGAGCTCCAAAATGATGCCACAGCAATTGATTCTAATTTAGTAGTGGCAAGTTCCCATCGCAGAATCCAATATGAACTTCCAATCATATCGTTTCAGACTTACCGGAATAACTTCATCTAGCAGGCTAACATCAAGAACTTGAGGAACGAAGCCAGCACCGATTCCTTGGATCAGATGCTTCCCTATGAATGTGCGTGCACAATGCATATCCACAAATCAATCAATATAGGAGGATGAAGACTCGAAACTGTAAAATTGCACAATGCTTAATGTCTTATACAGCTGCATGAGGAAAACACAGGTATACTAACCAGGTGGACCACCATTTAATACTGCACTTTCAACTGGTTCTACACCGTATACCTAGACATAAACAGAAGAAACTATATCATTAGTTTAGACTTGACAATTTACTGTAACAACTTGCACTCTACATATTCACAAACTTGAACCTTGATGTCTGGATTTTTCTCTTTAAGGAATTTCCCTATACCAGTTACTGTGCCGCCGGTTCCTATCCCTGAAACCAATATATCAACTTTCCCTGCTGAGTCTCTCCATATCTCCGGGCCAGTGGTTTCGTAATGAATCTACACCAGGTATAATGAAACAATTCATAAATCCCCTCAACCAGCTAGTCAGGTCACAGTTACTGCAACACTACCTTTGGATTGGCAGGATTTTCAAATTGCTGAAGCATATGACTATTAGGTGTGTCACGTAGCAACTCCTCCGCCTTATCAAAAACTCCCTGAACACCTTTGTTCACATCTGTGAGGTATACCTCAGCTCCAAAAGCTAAGAGTACTATTCTTCTTTCAAGACTATATGATGATGGCATGACTAGCTTCAGCTTGTAACCCTTGCTTGCTGCTATGAATGCTAATCCAATGCCAGTGTTGCCACTTGTGGGCTCAACGAGAACAGTCTTTAGTGGATATCAATATGCATGTCAAGAACCAAGAGCGTAAGAAAGCTGAAATTTACACTGCAAATTTATGTGCAGAAGATATGGGCATATGGCAGGAGTTGGTTACTTTCCAACCTTTCCTGGAGTTATTAGACCTTTGTCCTCTGCATCCTTGATCATACTATGTGCAATCCTGCATTTTGAAAATTGATATCAAGTATAAATTCGACATCTATACTTGCTAGGTTGTATTTTCCTAGGCAAGCTGAATAGATTATTCTGGCAATATTAGCAAAGAACACACCTGTCTTTAACACTGGAGCAGGGTTCCATCATCTCTAGCTTGGCAGCAATACGAGCTACACAACCTTCTACAACATTGTTCAGGTATACCATTGGGGTATTTCCGATTAACTGCATAAACAAAGTAAGAGGACCAAAATAGACCATATCAAAACCCAAACAAATCTGTGCAGATCAAAAAGAGGTAAAGCATCATTCTACGCTCAAGTATTGTGAAGGAAAATTACTTCGGTGACATCTTTCTTGATTGCACATTGGCCCTCCATGGTATCCTTTCAAACTGTAAGCTAATAAAGAATTGATACAGTGAAAACAAACATCAAAGAAATGCATAATTCACAAGTTGCAGTTCTCATGCACAGAAGAATACTATTAGGCTACAATGACATCAAGGTTAACTACTTTGTCATACAATGCTCTCGCAAAAGATTTTGAAGTGACTCAACTCCGGTGAATATAACAAATTTGTACTAAATGTGGCTCAACAAACCCATATACAATATTTGCAAGGACATAGAGATGTGAACCAACAGATTATGATACAGATACTTCTAATAGCAGATTCAAATACATTAGTATTGCAACACGACGTCCAACATAAACAAAGTTGCAAATGAAATCAATACACAAGCAATGAAAATTAATTTACAAGACTAATATAGAAAAGACTTGGATTTTAGAACAGATAGTACCATGTTAACAACCAGAACAGATTCACCATCTGAGTTAAACAGATGAAGATGTCAAATTTCCAGTAACAAGTTGAATTTACCCAATATTTCAGCACAATCTTTTTCAAAAGCAAACTAATTAAAAAATCAACTTTTCAATACCAATAGTAAGCAATACAACCACTCCGCAGAGGAAGAGACAAAGCTTACGTTAGGGAACTTCACTAATATCCACAGAACCACATGTGATTAATAAATGAACAATCTTTTGCACCCAAAACTGATTTTACAGAAATACATACAAAAAGAGACCCAAAACTTAAAAATCCTATAAACCCCAAACCCACAAATAACCAACAGAAGCTGAGCACCATTAGTTACAGGCAGGTATAATCAAGAAATAGTCCAAGATGTAAAATCTGAAGGTAAATGAAAACCCAGATAACTGAAAATGAAGCTAAGAAGTAAGAACCAGAAAACCAAAAGAGAGCAAACCTAACCTTATCTCTCTCTGAAAACAAGGGAAGACAGCAATTGAGTTGTTAATGCTAAATACTGTGTTGTTTCTGATAAAAAAAAAAAAAAAAACAATGCTTAACAAAGTCAATTCCAAGGGACTTTTTGGCTCCTTGCACTTCTTTGGGGCCTACCGGAAGCCATTTGTCATTTCAAATTTTCAAACATTTGTTTCAGTCAAGCTACTCATTGTCTTGTTTTAATATGCATATTTGTATATAAAACAAAACTGCCAGAGGCACTGGGAATCTTGAGGTAAAAGAGCAAGACATAAATAGTGACTAGCAGCTTTTGGGTACACCATAGAGAGTTAGACACTACAAGAAGATGAAATTCCAGTAGACGATCAGAGGATTAGTGAAAAGTGTATCATTTCATACGTACAAATAAAACATTTTAGAATGTGAAATATATCATATCACTTGAAATAAAGTATGTAATACATGTGTAATATGGGTCATTCGGGTCCCCAAATGCATATCATAAGCTTGTGAGATACAAAATCTATATCAATGGATGTACTTGTGAATTCTATTTTCTGAAGACATTGGTAGAGAAATGTAATTGGTATTGTATCTGAATTTGTTTCAAAGTTTTTTGTCCTTCAAAGAACTAGTCTATGTATCATTTCAATGACAAAGGACACAAAAGCGCAAAGCAGTTCATTACATTGGCAACACTCTCAAAAAGTCATGTTTTCTGCTTCATGCCTAATGGTATCAAAGAGTGCAGAAGACAGATACCGCTCTCCGCAACTGGGGAACACCACCTGCACATAAATAGTGGCAAGAAGGTTAACAATGTTTCAGATCAATGATAAATTAAGAACGCAGTTAATAACTATCCTGTGCTAAATAATAAGACTCACAACTATTAGTTTTCCAGCATTTTCCTGCTTCTTTGCCAACTTTATTGCTGCTGCTGCTGCAGCACCAGATGAGATCCCCACCTGCAAACATTTTTGAAAGATAGACTCAATTTCTCAAACCATCAAAGTCTTTCACCCCAATCGCCATATATCATATAGATGACAATGAACAGTAACAAATTGTAGTACTAAATGACAATGATAATTTTGACTGATTGCAGTGCGTACCAAAAGACCTTCTTTCAGCGCAAGCAGCTTAGCAGTCTCGATAGATTCCTCACTGGATACCTGCAGACACGAGCATAAGAAATTCATGCTCGTACTATTATATAACATGGATATAATATTATATTTTGCCATGTAATTGGCTCCGCTTGAGACTCCAAAAGGAAATGGTGCGGACCATATATTCTCGATGTTATAGCAAATGTAGGAATCTAAGCTAACAACTTGCTGAAACCTTTAACCACCCAAGAAAACAATCTTTTCCGGACTGAGATATTTAAAGGCAACTTCATTTTGGTTGTAATGACCAGATACGTCCCTTTCTTTTCGTCTAGACAAATTCACAGATCCAGTAATAAAATAGTCGTTTTATGAGCTTTTGAAATGCATGTAAAGCTTACTTGAAAAACTTCATTCAGCAGGTTAACATCGAGCACTTGAGGTATGAAACCAGCACCAATTCCTTGGATCAGATGCTTACCTATGAATTTGCAGGCACATTAATGTATCCAGTTATGTATTAGCCATCAGTCAGCAGCTATAGCTAGGCGGACAAAGTCTCAATTACTGAAGAATTGAAATTTCAAGCTGTAGAATACTAATTCTTTGTATATCGCTTATATGATCAACACCGTAAGGAAAGCACAGGTATTGCTACTGACCAGGTGGACCACCATTCAAGACTGCACTCTCAATTGGTTCTACACCATAAACCTAGACATGACCAAAAGAAATCATAGCATTAGCCTATAACAATGCAATCTACATACATATGATGTCAGTACACAAAATTCAACCTTGATCTCTGGATTTTGCTCTTTAAGAAACTTCCCTACACCAGTTACTGTGCCACCAGTTCCTATCCCTGAAACCAGGATATCAACTTTCCCCGCTGAGTCTCTCCATATCTCCAGGCCGGTGGTTTCATAATGAATCTACACTAAAGATGGTAAAATGATTCTCAAATCCTCTCGACCATCTAAAGAGGTCATCAGTTACTGCAAAACTACCTTTGGATTGGCTGGGTTTTCAAATTGCTGAAGCATATGACCATTAGGTGTGTCACGTAGCAACTCCTCAGCCTTATCAAGAACTCCCTTAAAGCCTTTGGCAGGATCTGTGAGGTACACCTCGGCGCCAAAAGCTAAGAGCACAATTCTTCTTTCAAGAGTCATTGAAGATGGCATGACTAACTTCAGCTTGTAGCCCTTGCTTGCTGCGATGAATGACAATCCAATGCCAGTGTTGCCACTTGTGGGCTCAATAAGAACAGTCTTCAGAGACCATTAATTATGCATGTCAAGGACCAAGAGAGTAAGTAACTTTTAAACATGAAACACTCCCAAATTTATGTGCAATGGATATAAAAAAAAGTTGGTTTTTAACCTTCCCAGGAGTTATTAGACCTTTATCCTCAGCGTCCTTGATCATACTATGTGCAATCCTGCAATTTAAAATATTTTAAGGCCAACTGTGTATGTTATACTCAAGTATATATTAGACATCTTTACAACTTGCTAGCTTCAGTAGCTTATCCTAATTAATTAAAAGGTATTTTTTTCAAGGAAGCAATAACAAGGAGTATACCTGTCTTTCACACTAGAGCAGGGTTCCATCATCTCAAGCTTGGCAGCAATTTGAGCTACACAACCTTCCACAACATGGTT
This sequence comes from Fragaria iinumae, assembly GCA_009720345.1. Lineage (NCBI taxonomy): Eukaryota > Viridiplantae > Streptophyta > Magnoliopsida > Rosales > Rosaceae > Fragaria > Fragaria iinumae. Next base: position 1,781,272 of record CM019122.1, on the reverse strand, counting down.
CAGGTATACCATTGGGGTATTTCCGATTAACTGTGTAAACAAAGTAAGATGATGAGAACAGAGCATCATGTAGACCAACAAAAAAAAAAGTAAAAGCTTGAAAAAAAAGAAGGAGGTAATGCATCACAGAAAGCTCAAGTTCTGAAGAAAACTTACTTCAGTGACATCTTTCTTGATTGCACATTGTCCCTCCATGATATCCTTTTAAACTGCAAGCTGATAGAAAATTGATAGAGTGAAACAAATCCAAGAAATGCACTCACAAATTGCTATTCCAAAGCCTACATCTAATCCCCAGAACAGAAGGAAATTATTGGGCAACAATGACATTAAGGTTACAACTTTGTCATTCAAAGATCTTGCAAATGCAATTCAAAAAGCAATGTGAATTGATTTGCAAAACTGGGATATAGAACAGACTTGGATTGTAGAGCAGACAGTCCAAATGTCAAACAGCCTAATTAGACTAAGCATCTAAGTTACACCGAAAATGAGAAAAATGTGTCAAAGTTCCAGTGACAGATCAGTAACCCAATAATCCAGCACAATTTTTTCAATAAACAAGCTGAAAAGTCAGAACTTCTCAAGTCCAATATATAGTATGTGATGCAAACCGCTCAACAGAGGAAAAGTCTAACTTAGGGAACTTCAGCAACTCACCAATATCCAAAGAAGCAAACTTTTCAGATTAAATTATCACACTTTGGCACCCAAGAGTTAAGATTGTGCAGAGTTTCACAGACAAAAGAGAAACCCAAAACTTTAGAATCCTATAATCCCCAAACCCACATTTAAACAACAGAAGCTAAGCAACCAATGGTAATAACTGATACACAGGTATGGAATACAAAAAGTTCAAGAGTGCAAATGAATGCAGAATTTGATGCTAAATGAAACCCCAGACAATTGAAACTGAAGCTAAGAACCAGAAAAATCAAAGAGAGCAAACCTAACCTTATCTCTGCAAACAGATATGGAAGAGAAAAGGAAAGGGGTTGAGTTGTTAATGCCAAATGGGAGAGACGGTGCTTACGAGAGAGTTTCCTTCAACGGGGAGCCATGTTTTTTTGTCAAATTCTTTAATGTTTGTTTCAGTCAAGCTTTACTTGGTCATACCCTTTGTTCATATGCATGTCACTGGGCAGATGGAGAGAAACGACCAATCAAAAGAGCAAGAGCCAAGAGGCATAAATAGTGACTAAGCAGCTTTTGGATACACCAGATAGACACTCTACAAGAAGATGAAACATGGTAAACAAACAGTCACACTCGCTTCTTTTGATACACTTGGAGTAACTCTAGTACAATGTCATAGTATCAGAGTGAAAAGTGAAAGATTGGAATGGGTATTGAAATGGGTACACCCAGCAATTGATCCACAAGGCACTACAGTGAGTACAAGCATTCTTTGAGATGAACTTACAGAGGTGACAAAAATAAAAACATAACATGTTACGTGACACAAATTATAGCTAATTAGAACACGATGATTATGACTACTCATAAAATAAAATTACATAATATCAATAAATATATCATTTTCATTTGAACTTAAGTATGTTGAATACATGTCTTATATGGTTTATTTGTGTTGACTAGTTTCGTACAAGTCTACAAATGCATGTCACAAAGCATGTGAGATACAAAAACTGTATCAAGGATGACATACATGTCTGGGATGGAACTGACTTTATACTAGTAAGATGAAAAATGTGCTTGTAAATTTTACTTTTTGAAAATGTAATTAGTCTCGTTAGAAGACTTAAGTGGTGTTACTTGGTGTTGGACAATTTGCCATCCTAAAATTGAAGGCAAAAGATGGTCAAGAAAGTACTCTCTCAAAGCTTGAAATGGTAACCAAAGCATGAAGCTGAGATGTCTCTTCATTTGTGGGCATGGAGTACTAAAATAGATAGTGAAACCAGTGGTGGTCCAAGCAAAGGTTCTCACGTGAAATACTAGTACAAAAATAGCAAAAGGAGGCAGAGAGTAGTACACTTGGTGAGGCATCCCATATCGGGGAAGCTAGAAAGAGAGGGAAAGTGAGGGACTAGAAAAGAGCAAGCAGGAGGAAAAGGTAAACTTACATACCTGGACGGGGTCGAATGGGTGATCATGAAGGCCCATGGCCTAGGTGGGTGGCCTCCATTGCACTTTGTGAGGTGCACTCGCCTAACATCTCCCTTCGTGGAGATTGTACGTCGTAATTTGTGGTAATGGGGCTGTGTACGCGCGGCCCCTCTCAACTCTATCCCAACACTTCACTTTTTACTCTCGCTGTAATTTCTTAATAGTCAACAGACTTCGGATTCAGAACTTTACTCTGTATTGAGATCGCTCATGTTCAAGCCGGAGCTGTATTGTTAGAATTTCCTTGATTGGGTATTCTCGGAATTGTTACTGTTGTGAGAGAGGAATCTCATTCATTGTTATTATGATATAAATTTGCCGACTACTTTTATTCCACTTTTCACAAATTTGCCGATCACCTTTATTTGTCCACTTTTTTAATCTATGGACATGTCTCTTCAAATTGTTTAACTAAACATTTACAAATTTATAAGCACTTTGATGGGCAAATAAAGATGGTTGCAAATTTGTATCCGAGTCGGAGATATATCAAAATTGTTATAATTTTCTCTTGGTTGGGAGAGTCGGAAATGTATCAAAATTGTTAGAATCACTGCTTGTGGTAAAGCTACTTCAGTGAATATTGTCTCTAGTACGAAAGATTTAACTTGTGATCGTGTTTTTTTTTAGTTATCTCATGAGAGATCTTTAAGTTTGATGTTATTCACGTAGTGTATTGTGTTTAAATTGTGACAAGATTCAACTACAAGCTATTATCACTTTTATTCCACCCCACAACATCATAATTAAGACGCGCCAAGAGGTGAAACCAAACAATCAAGCATGAGATTTTACATACACATGGTTAGTTTTTTCGATTTGTATCCAAATTGAAACTCATTAATTGGATTTTTGTTTTAAAATCAAAACAGTAACATTAGTTAAGACGGGGTTTTGATTACTGCAATGTGGATGAATTTAACTTTTTGCTAGTCTTTTTTCAATTACTTCATTTTGCCATGGTACGCGAGGTAAAGTTATACTCATATCAGGAAGGCTGATCACAACCTTGTATATATTTCTGTATTTGCTCTCATTCGAAGGTGAAATCCTTCACATATGCTTGTCAAAATAAAAAAGAAACCATGATTCATAACAACTTGGAGGAAAACTATTAGGTGGTCCTTGGTCATAGTGTGTATCCCTCCATTAGATTGGTAGTCAGTCTCAAAGCATCGATGAAATGGAGAAAATGTACCTGAAAATTTTGTGAATAGTTGGTGTCCCACATCCAAAAACGAGGAAAACACCATGAATGGACATCGAATGAAAAGGAGCATGGAACACCTTAGCAACATACTTACCTGGACGGGGTCTATGGGCGATCAAGAGGGCTCATTGCTTAGGTTGGTGGCCTCTATTGCACTGAAGAGGGGTGCCTGCCTATGGTCTCCTCAATGAAGGAGAGCCAACGTCATAATTGGTTTCCGTAGGGGCTTGCGTTCGCGCAGCCCCGTCCAATTCTAAACCAAATATCTCTTTGTTTCATCTTATGTCTCTGTTAGGGTCTGTTGAAAGCACTAATAAGGCACTGTCAGTCATATTCTGGTTGAAATGATGTTCAAAGGCCCTCCCAAGTTCGAGTTTAGTTTGTGATGATGAAGCTAATGACATTTTACATGGAAGAACACTGCTGGACAACTTAGGGCACAATGTCTGGGATAAAAATCGTGAGAATACACAAGCATCATTCATTGTTTCAAAGATCTAATTGCTAATCAAGAACGAACTAATACACTTGCCTATCCAGTTTTTGTTGAAAGCACTAATAATACTGGTACTAGCTATATTCTGGTTTAAAGATGAGTGGCATGTTGAAGGTAGAGGGGGGATTTGTTACGGCCTCCTAATCACCTTTATACGAAGAACATAACCGGCACTTAGAGCACAAAGTCTGGTAAAATTGTGAGAACATACATAATGGTCCTTGTGGTGTAGAGATAATTAAGAAGCACATTTAGGTTCAAAGGAATTTCGTTATGGCCTCCTGATCGAATTCTAATCACGAGTTGTAATACGGTCAGCCTTGAATGGTGAAACTTCCATTTACATGAGGAAAATGTGATTTCTTGAAGCTCTACCCTGACATGAACATACAAGACAGCGTTGGTTGTTTGGATGGCCTAATTTCCATCTTTCAACAATGTTAATCTTGAGCTAGTGTATTTATTTAGCAAGGTAAATGGCTGCCCAAAATCTGTACATAACATAGAGTTCTCTCGACCGGTGCCCCAAATCTCCTTGCCTTTGGTTGTTGTTTGCAGATTGGGGGAGAATGTGGTCTTGAATCTTTAAGTTTAAGAGAGTCCTGTGATGTCCTGTCTTGAATCTTATTTGGGGTTTTGTCCCACATCGGTAATGAGCTAGTGGAGAGGCGAACACGCCATTATAAAAAAGAAAATAGTGAGACTGAGAAAGGTACTTACCTGGACGGGGTCTATGGGCGATCAAGAAGGCTCATGGCCTAGACTTGTGACCTCCATTGCACTTGGGAGGGGTGCTCGTCTATGGTCTCCTCATAGTAGGAGAGCCAACGTCATAATTTCTTACCTTGGGGGCTTGCGTCCGCGCAGCCCCTGCCCAAATCTATTTTGAAATTTTATTTTACCCTTGTGTGGTAATTGTTTTTGTCACAGTCATTAAATCTCCCGTTTCGTTTTTTACTACTTTGAGAAGACCTTTATTTAATAATACCCAATCTAAGGTATACATTAACTTTTTACTGTTTGGTTGAAACGTAGATTTGAAAGGTTGGTCAAATAGATCTCTGTTATTCCCATTTGCGTGCTAGACTATTTAATCAATCATTTAAGCATTCAAAATTGTTGTGGTTATTACTGGCCGGGTAAGATCTGTTAATTTACATCAACGCGCTCATACATAATTGAAAGTGAGATCCTAATACAGTAATACTCCATATCAGGTTGTCATATTTGGTTGTTCATCTTAATTTCTATGGCTCTTGCTCCTGTAGGGTTCTCAGCTCAAGAATCATCGTCCTCTTCCCTCAGTAGGGCATCCCTTCCTCGATTTCTTTACAGATACCTTGTGTTCTTAAGGTTCAGGGGCAAAGATACTCGCGACGGTTTTATTGGTCGTCTCTATACGGCTCTTGTCAACGCCGAACGTATTCCTTTCCGAGATGACCGTAGTCTTGAGAGAGGTGAAGATATAGAGGCCGAACTAGAGAGAGCAATTCACCAGTCACGAATTTCTGTGATCGTGTTTTCGGAAGGGTACGCAGACTCCAGGTGGTGCCTAGATGAGCTTGACATGATCCTTGAACGCAAGCACAAGTTCAAAGATGATCATGTCATTTTACCAGTGTTCTATCATGTCGATCCATCTGATTTTAGGAAGCAGACGGGAAGTGTTTCAAGAGCTTTTGCTCTACACAAGAGGACTGAATCATTGGAGAAGTTGAAAGCGTGGCGGCCAGCACTTGAACAAGTAGCAAACCTCGCAGGGATGGTCTTACAGAAACACGCTAATTGGTACGTACGTATATATGTGCGCATGTAGTTAATTCCAACTTCTATCTCCTTGAGTGAAAATTATACAGCGCACCCGGGTGCACGGCGCACCTGGTCAATCTCACCGTTCACTCACTGTGTCCGGCCCCACCCGGCGATCTTACCGTTAAATTTCCGGGTGCGCTGAATAGGCTCTCGTCTCAAACTTTCAATGAGCTCGAAAGACAGACACGTACAAATCTTAAAACTCTTTCGCTTCCATTAATTAGAAGTTCAGAACTTATTCTACTATAGATGAAGATCGACTAATGTTAGTAATGTATGACATACATATTCTGCCATGTAGGAGCTCGAGGCTTGATTTTTTGTACGAGACAAGTTTCATCAGAAACATTGTTGAAGTGATTAAAGAAAAGCTATATATAGATTATATACCTGGATCAATTAATTATGGTATCGACCTGATGAATCACATGAACCAAGAACAAGTAATCAAAGGTCCACAGGTTAAGAAAAGATATTTATCTCTATATGGTTTTTGCTGCCTGGTGGGAAAACATGAGGAGATCAATGACTTAGTCTGTGGACTCGATGTGACTGGGAAATTACTGGAGAAACTGATTAGCGGGTTAAATTCACTACTACAAATTACCGAGCGGCTCTACAACAAAGTACCTAACCTTGGTGGCTCGTGGAAGCTGGCAACAATTCTCAGGGAGTGGGAGGATCAACTTGAAGAAGTCATGGATGGTTTTATGAAGCTGTCTGAGGAGATGGGCGCCGAAGCGTCAAGGCTGTACTTACTGGATGATCAATCTAGGAATAGTAGCACGATTAGTTATGAACATGTACAAAAGTGCCACAGTGGTATGCCATGTCATACTTCTCGTCGAGCATCAATAAACTCCAGGCTGGGGAAAATTGTTAACGGACTAGATTCCCTTGTTATAAAGCGAAAGTCAGAACGAAGAAGATTAGCGTCCCGTTTGGCATGGCCACTGATGAACGCTGTAATGGATTTCATCACCAATGCGTTTGAATCATTTTAAAGGTATTCTTAGCTCTCTTGCTCAGCCAGGGAATAAAAAGGATACAAATTAAATGCAGGACACATGTCAATTTTTATTAACTCACCTAACCATGGTTAACAATATAAATTATTTATTTAATATAAATTTGAGAAGTTGGGCATTTAGGGTTTAAGGTTTAAGGTTTTAAGGTTTAGGGTTTGGGATTTAGGGTTTAGGGTTTAGGGTTTCAGGTTTAGGGTTTTACTTAACTAGGGTTTAGCTAATTATGATAAAAGAATAAGTCATAAACCCCAAACCCCAAACCCTAAACCCCAAACCTTAAAACCCTAAACCCCAAACCTTAAAACCCTAAACCCTACACCTTAAAACTCAATACCTAATCTTACAAATTTAAATTAAATAAATAATTTTAGATTTATATTGTTAACCATGGTTAGATGAATTAAAGAAAATAGGATATGTGTCATGCATTTAGATGGGTGGGGATGAAGGTGGGAAATAATTTGTATCCAAATAAAAAGAAATTAGGATTAACCATCAATAAATGCAACGTACTATAGTCCCATTGAATGACTTGAATCCTGAGGTGCATCTTGCTCAATGCTTTCTGTACAGTTCCATCCATTCAAGTAATGTCATGGTCCTTGATCATATATAAAAATGTGTAACGCAATGTATGTAGATCAAATGCAACAAATGAACATTTTAAGTTGTCCATCTTTGTGAAAGTTTGCTTTTCTGAAGTGCTTGTATATATCAATTGGCTTGATTGAGGTAGGTGAGCGTTAACTATCTTCTCCACTCATCGATGCCTAAGCATGAGGCAGAAAATATGAAGTTTAAATGATAGTGATGCTGTGGTTCATAAAATTCTTTACACATATATCAGGAACCTTTAGTTAGTGGTGTGATGCATAAGCAAAATGCTTCAAGTATGTAAGGCAATATGACCCTGGCTTGACTGGTACTTATGCGCGCCTTGTGTTCTTGGACCCTCTTTCATATTCAAAACTTTGAAGATTCTATATATCAAGGTACAATGCATAATCAGAGAACATTTTGTAAATCTGTAAGACAATAATATTGCATAATTATTATCATTGACTCTAATAAATTCATTCATCAAAGAAACAAAACGCCTAATCAAGTTGTGTACTAGTATAAATCCTGTTCATTCATTTTTTTTATGTACACATTTCTTACTTAATTTGACGTATAAATCTTCTATATATCAAATGGAAAAGTTTGCTTTTAGATCGGTTTTCTGGGTGATCATGACACTTCTGCTTGTTGCTTGTTGTAAGTTCTCCCACTCTCTTTCTATTACTCACACGCATATGCATGTAGTACTTTGAATTTTTTTTTTTTTTTTTTTTTTTTTTTTTTGCAATTGATTATATCCAAACATTAACGAAATATATTGATTGATTGATTCGGTGCAGGCTTGCCAATACTGAAAGCTGATGAATGTGCTAGTGATATTGACTCGAGTAAGATTGCAAAACCATTCATCGCTCATCCTAATTGTCGTTTGGATCCGGATTGCAGAGACGCTTGCCCAAAAGCGTGCAATCCTGTGAAATGTGATTATGAAGGACAATTTTGTTATTGTTATTGTCCCTGAAGTTTATTTTGTCAAAATCATGTTCAATTACCATTCTACATGAAAATAATAAACAGTAGTCATGGTTTCTTGTCTAAAATTCCTCTCTCACAATTGATTTGTTCTTTTGTTTCAATAGATTTTACTATTTACTTGGAATGGAGCTTATGATTTTGATTTGGTTCACAACCACCTAATAATTCAAATTGTTGTGGTCATTAGTTGAGACTTGAGAGCCAACTCTAGAAGAAACTAACCCAAATGGAGCAGCATCACTATGTTAGCTAGTAACAGTTTCTGGTCGAGACATCCAAACCAACAATTAAGGAGATTTATGTGTCTGCGTTAGACATTAGTTACGTTGCATTTTCTTCAGAGCTTAGTCCAGAATGAAATAGAGAAAGTGGTTTGCTGCTTTGGACCAAAAGAATACAGTTAATCAATTACAGATGTTATATGTCAAGAACTGTGATTTAATCAGTTGGGATCCCACTAGCCAATGTGTGGAACTGTGATTTTGATCTGAGAGTGAGGGAGCAACTTCAATTGAGTGAAAATGTTAATGTTTCAACTTTCAAGAAGGGCGTTGCTTTTCGAGTGAAGAATTTTTGGTACAGATCAGTCACACAATCTAATTTGTTTCAAAAACTTCATACAAATTTGGATTCTTACGATAATGTAATGACCTGATCGGATCTAATGTACAATGCAAACTTATTACATTGTTCATATTTTATGGTACCTATTGAAAGGGAAAATAAATTCAATACATGTGGAATTTGTAATTGCATATTGCTTAAAGAACAAGCCGAGTAGTCAAACACTTGTTTCATCTTTATCATTGTGAAGTAGACCTCTTTGAATTTTGAGTTCATGCATTCATGCCAGTAGATTGGATGGTCAAGTACGCTTAGTTTTTTGTTCTTATACTCGATTAGCAACTTATTATCACTAACGTTGTTATCTTATTTTCCGAAAATTATACAGCGCACTCTCCTTATTTTCTTAGAAATAAGACTATTCTATTGAAAAGTCTATTCTAAAACTTGGACAGAATGCGAAGCTTTCTCTTGGGCTCCAAGATATGACAAATGAGGATGCTATCTTGGGCTGCAAGACATGACAAAAGGGGATATATCAAGGAAGACTATTGTACTAAACAACTTGTTTCTCTTTGTCTGCATTGCCTACAAGGTTGGTCTATATCTGTTTTCATTAACAACTAGTAGTTTTCAGTTGTGCAGAACAAGGTTAGTCTTGTGCTCATTCTTAGTTTCTCGGTAGATTATCAACTAATTGGGTTTGCATCTGAATTCATTCATTCATCAATTGTTGAGCTTTTGTGGGTTAATACTTACAGGAGTTAAAAGTTTGGGTTTCTCCTTCTTGGTTTACTTCTGCATATTGTGTCTGGCTTGACATTGAAGTCCCAAGGATTAACTTTCTATATGCGTAATATTCTACTTCTGAAATATGGATACATGCACATCCAAGCTGTGACTAGCACTCAGCTAACTATTTTTTATTTTCAGCTGTCTGTGGCTTGTTGTAAAGCCTGTGCTTCCGACTAGATGCATGGCAGACCACTTGTTCTAAAACTATATATTGTTGTTTTAAACATCAGAGCGTTTCGAAACTTTGCAATTCAATTTTTTATTGCTTTCTGAAACTTGGTTTCTTATGTATAGCTTTCTTATAGGGACAAACACGAAGAACCTGTTCTTAGAGGTCATTTTTGTACTGTCATACTATATATTCATGAGTTAAAGGTTGCACTGTTCATTTTATTTAGTTAGAGTACCTTAGACTCTTAGAGTTCATATTCCCACATTTTGAAGAACAGTAGTCAATCAACCCTACTCATTATGAATAAGTAGCCACTAATTCAAAATTTGTGGAAAGTCATTTGGATATTACATATTATAGGTAGATGATGTCCTCCTGTGCCTGAGATTGAGCATACAGTTTCAAGTAGCATATTGTACCAGCAATGTACTCCTAGTTGTTTCTCAGAGTTGGTTTTTTTTTCTTTATCAGCTTGTGGCTTGATGGAGGACTCATGCTCAATCAAGAACAATGTCACCGAGGTAAGATTACATGTCAAACTTAAACTTTTCATGATGTTTTAACTCTTTTTCATTTTAAGAATCTTTTCACTTACAAGGAGATATCTTCTTTCTGCTCTTACTTGATTTATGGAGTTGATTGGAAATACCCCGATGGTATATCTCAACAATGTCGTGGACGGTTGTGTAGCCAGAATTGCTGCCAAGCTAGAGCTGATGGAACCTTGCTCTAGTGTAAAAGACAGGCATACGTTCTTTGCTATTGTTTGTTTTAAAGTGATGACAACCCACCAAGATTACATATAAATGGACATTTCTTTAAAATTTCATTATGCAGGATCGCATATAGCATGATCAAGGATGCAGAGGATGAGGGTCTAATTACGCCAGGGAAGGTTGGAAGTAACTTTTAATGTACACCAGATATATAGATGTCTTTCATTCATAAGTTTTATATCTCCTTATTTGTTTCTTCAAGGATCTAAGGTCTGACCATATATATAAAAGTGAAATTGCCTTATTGTGTCATCCAAATGTGGATCTATTAGGGGGATTTTCATATATACCCAATTTTGAATAGTGGCTTTAAAGAAAACCAAAATAATATTCATTTCTGATAGACATCTAAAATGTATCAATTATGATACATATTATGTCCTATTTTTTTCTAAATTTTACACAATTACCACCATTCAACTATAACATATAAACATAATAAATAAGCTTAATTAATGTTGTCTTAAATACTTTGATTATGAGTTTTTCTTCTAACACTAACATTTTTCAATCAATTTGCAAGAATCATGCAGTTTTCTTTATTTTTTTGAAAAAATCTAGGTGAAATGAATACATTCTATGATTTATACATAAGATAAAATATAATATAAATAAGATATTTGATTATTAGAGTAAAGGGAAGAAATTTTATAGTGTTACCGTAAGCACTAAGCCCTAAACCCTATACCCTAAACCCAATTTTGGGTTTCTTCTTTTTAGGTATATTATCATATCATTTCCTACTTAATAGGTACATTAGAAATATAAATGTTCTCTCGATCAGGATGAGAAGTGATATAATACTATACCTAACAAGAAGAAAATTAATCAAAGAATAAGAACGTGTACCTTACAATTAGACATTTTTCGATTATCTAGAGAGACACCAAATGTGAGCTTAGGAATGAAAAGAATCATTCTATTACAAATGACATACTTCTATATATAACATATATATATACACTCAAGTTAGTAACAATAAGGTAAGAAATTAAAGAATGTAATTGATTATGATAAAGTTAAATCCAACTAAATTTTAGCTCAGTATTTGAGTTTCAAATTGATGCTAAAATTGAGAAAAATACCAAATTTAGCTTTATATCGCCTGAAGGGCAAATCAGAGAAACTAAAAAAATAAAGAAAACTATTAATTATAGACATATGCTCTGTATAGTAAGTTTGTTTATGTGGAGTGAGTGTAAAATGAAAAAAAAATATGTATAGGTTTATCTTAAAAAATGTCTAGTATTTTGGGTTTAAAAGTTATTAAATGCAAGTAACTTGATAACTTACCTTGGTTCTTGATATGCATAATTACTTCGGCGTTCAAGACTATTCTTATTGAGCCTACAAGTGGAAATACTGGCATTGGATTGGCATTCATTGCCGCCATGAAAGGTTACAAGCTTAAGCTAACCATGCCATCTATAGTTAGTCTTGAAAGAAGAATTGTGCTCCGTGCTTTTGGAGCTGAGGTCTTCATCACAGATCCTGCCAAGGGCTTTAAGGGAGTTCTTGCTAAGGCAGATGAACTTCTAAGTACCACACCTAATAGCTTTATGCTTCAACAGTTTGAGAACCCTGCCAATCCAAAGGTAGTTTTGCAGCGAAGTAGAGTATTGTGGCTAGAGTCTAGACTGCTTAGAGATTTCCTGAATCTTTTTCCATATCAATTGTGAAGGTTCATTATGAAACCACTGGCCCGGAGATATGGAGAGACTCGGGAGGGAAAGTTGACATCTTTGTTTCAGGGATAGGGACTGGGGGTACTGTCACCGGAGCAGGGAGTTTCCTCAAAGAGCAAAATCCAGATATCAAGGTTGAGTTGGCTTTTGTGTATTTTACACGATGTAAAGAGAGGAGAGTGATATTCAACTCACATGGTCTAGTGGTGTGACTTCTTTTTTTCATGTTTAGGTGTATGGTGTAGAACCAGCTGAAAGTGCAGTCCTGAATGGTAGCAAACCTGGTGAGTTACTCTAGTGCCTGTGGCTTTTGTAGGAGATGAAGGAGATACTAAACTATAACCAAAGTATTGCAGTTTAGTTTCAATTATTTATGGTCAAATCTGACTGATGCATGTAATGATACATAATATGCACGCTTGTGTTGAAGGGATGCATCTGATCCAAGGAATTGGTGCTGGTTTCATACCTCAAGTTCTGGATGTTAACTTGCTGGATGAAGTTATTCAAGTAAGTCTGGAAGTCATCTGTGCTGCTGTAATGATTAGACTTTAGATGTGAAATTGCTTGCTCTTAGTCTTACTGATTGTATAACTTGATGGATTACTTAAGGTAAGGAATGGTATATCTTGTTTTTCAATACAAGATATTTTTTCTTCCAGAAAGCTCAAAAAAGATAGAAAATGTAGTAAGGAGTTCAGCTACCATGGTTGATCCAAAATTAACTTCACTACAGATTCTCAAAGTTCTGAAATATACAAGATCATGACCAAGTTCCAAACACTTGTAACATTGAAAATACTGTCCTTACCGTTATCTACCGACTATTGTCCATGCCAGAGTGTGTTATCTACCGCCTTTTAGATGCCAATAGTCCAATATACACCAGGATGAACTCATTTATTGGTTGCTAATGCTGGTGTTGAATTTTAGGTATCGAGTGAGGAAGCAATTGAAACTGCAAAACTAATTGCGCTAAAAGAAGGTCTTTTGGTATGTTCCTATGTACCAGAAGCAATTAGTTGAACTTGTGATTTTTGTTGCTGTAGTCATCAATCTTTCAAATACTTTGCAGGTGGGGATTTCATCTGGTGCTGCAGCAGCAGCAGCAATAAAGTTGGCTAAGAAGCAAGAAAATAATGGAAAACTGATAGTTGTAAGTTTTACTTCCTTCTAAATGTTATATATTTGTAAATGATGCTTGCAGAATTTTGTTCTTAAACTCATAGTGCTGACTTAGAATTGTTGTTATTAAATACATCTTTTTCTCATTAATCCTCATCTTCCAATTTTACTCTTCTGCTTGGGCAGGTTGTGTTTGCCAGTTCTGGAGAGCGTTACCTGTCTTCGCCACTCTTCGATACCATTAGGCATGAAGCAGAAAATATGAAGTTTGAATGATAGTGTTGCTATGGTTCATAAAATGATTTACTTATGTTTGGTTACTTTGGCAATTGGAATAAATAAGGAAAATTTCCAAGTCTGCAAGGCAATATGACCCTGTAGTGGTTCTTATGCCTTTGCCTTCTTCATAGAATCCCTATCAATTCTAAACCTATACTGTAAAGATTATATAAGTTAAGGCCTGAAATAGGTATTCATATAGGTATTCATACCAGTTTGTGAGTACCACATCGGAAGCAAACGATACGCGGGATTGAATGTGGGTATAACGCATATACCTACCTCCGTCTTTTGTCTTTTTACAGTAGTGTCAGTTTTTTTATTGATATTTCCCCCTTGTGTGGGCTAGGCGGGACATGCGCACGTCTAGGCGGTGGGCCAACTGGTCTGTCTTTGGGCGGGCCAGCATAACATGTGATCCAATAAGCCCAACACGATTGTGTATAAGTGGAAAACTAAACGTCTAAATTTTAAATTTAAGTGGGAAAAATTATAGTATACTATATGATATAATATGTCTCACTAAATGTGTGACTATCATTGATTGAAGAACCAACTAAATAACTATGTAATGATCATTTACCTCTTTAAAATCCTCCAGACATATTTGCAATAGGTATGTCATACCATATGGTATGATAGATAAACTCTATAAGTGGTCGTAAATTTAAAAGAGTTATTTCAAGATTATAAGAAATAAATTAACAAAACTATTCGGTATAACCAGAAGGGGTTTTCATCACCATCATAGCCGATATGGGATATGGGACGCCTGGTTTTCATCTTCTATTAACTCTGAAGAAGCTCGACGAGGAAACATATTGCATGGTTGAGAAATGAAATAGAAATATCAATCTTTGTGAGCTCTCCTCCACATAAGGGGCAAGATGACAAGCGAGCCACATTCAAGGTTAGTTAGTGTGAGCTTACCACTCCCCTCTTCAGATTCTCATATATGATATACGATGCCTAATTAATATTGATAATAATTCTTTCCAAGAAAGAAAAGGCCAAATCAAGTGGTGTACTAGTATAAATATAGCTCATTCTCCAATATTTTTTTATGTACACCACTGCTTATTACTTTGACTGACGAATCTTCTTTACGTCAAATGGAAAAGTTTGCTCTTAGAACGATTTCATGGGTGATTATGTACACCCTTCTGCTTCTGCTTGTTGTTTGTTGTAAGTAGTCTCACACTCACTTTCTACTACGCACATGTATATATGCACGTTGTGCTTTGATTTATGGTAACTAGAGCTCGATCTCTACAGGACTAGCTCAAGTTCAATAGATGTAGATGATCTTTTATTCTAAATTTTGATCATATTATGACAAAAATCCAAACATGAACGAAATATATTGATTGATTGTTCAATTCGGTGCAGGCTTGCCAGTGTTGAAAGCTAATGAATATTCTGGTGATTTTGATTCCAGTGGGATTGCAACGACAATCAACAGCCTAACAGATTCAGGTTGTGTTTATAACCATGATTGCAAGGACGCCTGCCCAAAAGAGTGTAATCCTATGAAATGCGGTGAAGGAGGACATTGTCTATGTTATTGTACCTGAAGAAAATTATATTGTCAAATCATGTACATCAATAAAATAATAAACATGAGTTATGGGTTTCTGTCTCCAATTAATCTATCTCACAATTGATTGATTTTTCTCAGTAAGTTTTACTTGGAATGGAGTTTAGTCGTTTATGATTTTGATTTGGTTCATAACCACCAAACTTACCTAAATGGAGCAACATCACTGTGCGAGCTAGTAACACTTTCTGGTCGAGAAATCCAAGCCAACGATGACAGACTACTTTTATGTGACATTATTTACACTAGTTCTTTCAGAGCTTAGTCTAGAATGAAATTGAGCAAGTAATTTGCTGCTTTGGACCAAAAGAATACATGTAATATGTCGGGCAACGGTAGTTGATGTCTTGGTTTCATGTATAGGATCGGAACTGGGGGTACTGTAACCGGAGCAGGGAGCTTTCTCAAAGAGCAAAATCCAGATATCAATTTTGTGTATAGATATGTTATACGCGCATGTAAAGAGAGGAGACAGATATTGAACTCACATGGTGTAGTGGTGGCAGAACCAGCTGAAAGTGCAGACTTGAAGGGGGGCAAACCTGGTGATCGAGTTACTATAATGTACGCGTTCTTATAGGAGAAATGAGCGTTAAAGATAAAGGAGATTTCTAAGCACCAACGAAAGTATTGTTGTCTAGCTTCAGTTAAGGGGTCATATCTGATGAAGGTATACATTAGCAACGGTTGAGAGTCGTAGGCAGCTTGCGTAGTTTGTAAACATCAGAACTTCGGTATCCCACATCGAAAGGAAAGAATGCGCGAAAGTGAATGTAGTACCTCGGTCGTTCGGCTTGTTTACAGAATTTCCTCTATATGTGGGCCAGACGGAGCCTTTGGGCGACTAGGCGGTGGGCCTGTTGGTACATTTTCTGGACGTGCTTTACATCAAGATTACGGGACCAGTTTCTGGTGGGAGTATAATAATTCATTTCATTAACATTTATATATACTACCAAATAGTAATATTACCATATATATTCTTATATGGTGGTTATTAACCATTCAGCATTAGAGATCAAGACATCCTCACAGCTGAAGCGCCTGCCTTAAGAGCCGGTCTCACTACAACCTGGTATCATAATTTCACTCATTTTCAGGTTGAAGGAGACTCCAAAACGCCCATTGACAGTATTAAACTATCAATGGAACAACTCCTTGCCCTTGGAGAATTCTCACACTTGTTCGAGACATTAGACACCTTGCATCGCTACTTCAAGTCTCTTCTTTTCGTCATATCAAGAGGGAACAAAGTTCTGTGGCATACACTATAGCAAAACTTGGTCATACCACTTCTATAAAGGCCTGAAACGCTTCTCTCCCCTTACCAGCCAGCTCGGCTTTTTATTTTGATCTTTTACGAAACGGTTGTTTTAGGGGTTTCTAGTTGTAATTTATTTTCTTCCAGTCGAAAAATATTACCATATAAGAGTGTTCCAATAAGGAAATAATATTGTCTAATTATTGTTAGTTTTGATCATAATTATTCTTAATTACTATATGAGAGTGTGTTCCAAGAGAGTTGTTCTAATAAGGACCACTAAGTTGAGGACTAGTTAATTATTCGTTTCATCTATTTTTCGATCGCATATTTACATCTCGACCGTTTAGTTTGTAGATATATATGAGTAAATCATTTCTACAAATTTTCATACAAATTGAAAATCGTTAAGGCATTTATAAATGTGATTTACCAATTATAAACTTAAACGGTTCCTGTTTGAAAATTTGGATCGTCCATTAATTTGATTTAGTTCAATTCCTTAACAATCATCGATTTGACTGAAAATTTGTATAAGTGATCTACTTATATAGACCTAAAAACTGAACGGTTAAGATTGAAAAATGGGTGCAATAAACAATTTAATAATTATGATCTTAACATTTATATAGACATGCATGTCAATATATGAATTAGTGAAAAAAAAATATGAAACAAAAAAAATAAAAAATTACCCATAATATAGAACCAAAGAAACAAAAACACAAAAGTGCCATTTGGATGATTCGAACTGGGACCTCCCCTTTAATTAGCAAACAATACTAGACAAGCCACATGTTTACATTCTCAAACAATTACCAATAACTTTACTGAGCCTCAAATGTGGCTCCACCCCTATATATATATATATATATATATATATATATATATATATATATATATATATATATATATATATATATATATATATATATATATATATATATATATAGAGGGTCTTCCACTAAGGGATCTATTTTTTTGATATATATGAGGGATGAGAGATTACATCAACTTTTCGATCACAAAATCACATCTCCACCATTCAATATGTAGTTCAATATGAGTAGATCACTTCTGCAAATTTTCAGAAATTTTGGTGATCGTTAAAGCATTCAAAACTACGATTTATAATTATAAGCATGAACGGTTCAGGTTTGGCAGATTTGGTTCGTTCATTGATTTAATCTTGTTCGACACTTTAACGATCACCAAATTAGCTGAAATTTTGCAGAATTGATCTATATATAAGGACTAACAAACTGAACGGTGGAGATTCAAAAATATAATCGAAAAGTTAGTGTAATTCCCCATTCCTCATATATGTAAAAAAAAAAGGATCCCTTAGTGGAAGGGCCCTTTATATATATATATATATATATATATATATATATAGTCTTTCTCAAGTAAGGATGTTCTTATGTATTCTTACTGTGCGGATTTCCACTTTAAACTCACTTTTCGATTGACTTTTTATATCTCAACCGTCTAGTCTTTAAATACTAATGTATAGATTATCTCTGTAAAATTTCAACCAATTTGGTAATCATTAAGACACTCAAATTCGATTAAACCAATGGATAAACATAATTCTGTCGAACTTGACCCGTTCATGTTTATAACAGAAAAACGCAGTTTTAAGTGCCTACATATTGGTGCTAATAACATTTCCAAACTACTACACCAAATTACATGAACATACATCAGTCAAAAAATAATACCACTGTAAAATTCCATAAACAATAAGAACAATGAAATCTGAGTTTGTAGTACAAATAAATCGGAAATCACTAACCAAATAGGTTGAACTTTAATCCTTATATACTTTTTCTCGTACAAATATAGCCAGGTTTGGCCGACATGATTATACAGGCCTCAGTCATCATATATAATCATGAGTATGAACTCATTTTTAGTTATTTTTCAGTCTTATATATACGTCCAGGCCTTCTTCTTTTTTTGTATTGTTAAGGGATAGCTATAGTGATACAAGTACATACAGATCTTCCATCTGAAGCCTTCCTTGAGATGAGGCCTAAGGCGGTCGCCTTTACTGCCCGTGTCAATGGCCGGCTCTGGCTGCACTAGGACGACGATTGGGTTCAATATAATTGGCAAACACCCAGCAGCCTATTCCTAATGACAAACAAAGCCCCGCAGCGACAGCCCGCAGCGACAGCCGCCGTTACCCAAACCGGAACCGTCATCGGCCCACAAACACAGAGCATGTAGCAGCCCATACCACCAATGTGATAGAGTATACTGCGCAACTCAGAGTATGTCCAGCTCCTCATTCTCTGGTTCATCAGAGGTACTCTTTCTCTTTGGTTCAGAGGAGGAGGTCTGTTTTTTTGGTTTAGAGTCGCAGGGCTTGTTATTGAGTCTTAATAGAGAAGCGTCGAACACTCTCCGGGCATGTGGATCCATGAGTGTCGCATAGGAAGATTGGAGCCTTTGAAACTTGGCATTGGCATTGGGATCGTTTGGCCTCTTGTCTGGATGCAATTGCAAAGCCTTTCTTCGGTACGCCTTTGTAATCTGTTTATCGTTAAGCTTGATGCCTTCCTTACCCGACGGTAGATCAAGAACCCTATAGTGATCGCTCTCAACTTTCATCTTCTCCTTCGAATTGGCCTAGCTAGGAAACTAGAACTCTGTTAATTTAGGACTCAAGTTATATGAAGTATGAACTATTGGATAGAGAAATAGGAAAGATAATCGTATAACTGTTTGTATGTTATTATTCGTTGATAGAAGTCATTTATATAAGAAATTACCGTACCTCTTTTAGGTATTATTCAAGGAAACATAATCCTCTACTAACTTGGTAACCTATCACTACATGGAATTAAGATTCCTGAACCTATTAGCATTAGAGCAAGTCAGCAAGGCACACACATGTGGATATTCTATAACATGATATATAATTTTATCTTAATACCGAAATTTGAATGTTAAAACTCGTTTACCCTTGAAAATTTATCTTAAAAGATAATTATCGCTTCAAATTCCTGATGGAATTAATGCTATACTAGTAATTAAATATAAGAGAAAATAAAATAAAATACAATATTGGAAAAGTCTATTTTGGGTTCCTCCTTTGTCATTTAACATATACTATTTTCCGTACACCGTTCATAAGCACTGTTCACGTGAACATTGTTGGGCCTGGGTGTTGGGTTTTTTTTTTTTTTTTTTTTTTTTTAAATTATAGAAGATGTTTACACAATTGAGACTGTTATAATTTACACTTTTATAATGATAAGAAGATCTCACCAAGAATTTTCGTTTGCAGTTACCTAAGGTCCTCAAGTTGATAAGAAGATCTCATCATAATTTAAATTTAGGCGATATTCAGACATAACTCATACTTGAGTGTTTTTTGACCAGCCATTAGAAATAGTATTAGATTTATTTATTTTTGTTAAAATAGAAGCAATAAGTTGTGGATATTGCATTTGATATGGATTTGTTTGATATCTTGCAGAGATAAATACAAAACTGGAAAATAAATACAATACTGACTTATGACCATCTTTGGAGCTCACAAGGAAAGGCTTGCATTCAAGGATGGTAAAACGGTAGCTGTCAGTGCTGAGGATTTTACCAATTCAGAAATCAAGGCCGCTGTTCTTATTGTTCCTGGTGAGTGAGTATAGTTCATGGTTTAGCTTTACACCTATTTACATTGATGTATGTCGACCATGACTGACATTGGTTTCAATTTCTATTCTGGAATACTTTAATGGTGGTCAGATAGAGGTAACCAAGGATGCTGCTGGGCTATGCTCAGAGAAAGGAAATCAATGAACCAACTTCAGCAGCTATCACCTATGGTTTGGACAAGGGTGGTGAAACAAACATCCTTATCTTTGACCTTAGCGGTGGTACTTTTGATGTCAATATTTTGACAATTGAATATGGTGTCTTTGATGTTGCCAGAAACGGTGACATTCCTTTAGGAGGTGACATTCTTATCTGATCTTGTTTACCGTTTTTGCAGAGTTAATGTGTGGCTGATTGCAATGGAATGTTTGCTATCATTGCAGGTGAACTGATTTACCAAAGTATCATGGAGTACTTCATCAAGTTGGTGAAGCACATCAGCAAGGACAACAGTGCCCTTGAAGCTGAGGCCAAGAGAGCCCTCCTTGTTGATACTGAGTCACTTTTTGATAAATGTGACTCTGCTGACCCCCTGAAATCTGAGGAATTCAACTTGTTCAGAACGAGGCAGGTTGTGTTTGCAGTTGTGGAAAATGAAGTGCTTTATATCAATTGGCATGAACGAGACAGGTTGTGTTTGCAAGTTGTGGAAAATGATGGAAAACTGATAGTTGAAAGTTTTACTTCCTTGTAAATGTTATATATTTGTAAATGTTGCTTGCAGAATTTGGTTCTTAAATTCATAGTCCTGGCAATCCGCACCTCACACAGAATCACCAGATCGACCAATCACATGTTATATTTAGTTTTTTGATTGAGGGATTACGTCTCTCACCAAGTCGGTTATCTCTCTCTCTCTCTTAAGAAACTCTTCTTGGTTAGGTTTATTTAGTTTCAAAAGAAAAGAAAGACGATTTCATCACAAGATATTAACGGGGAAAAAAAAGTCTAAAAGCATTTTTATCTACCCGAACTCTTCATTATGGGCCGCCGGCAGAGGGATTTAATCAGATCAAGTTTCTATTTCTGGTTTCATATATGATCAGATTCGCGATCGACTATAACAGACATATATATTATAATGTAAAGGTTTACTGTATATAAAATCACTCGGATCATCATAGATACTACGTACACTAAAAAATGAATAAGAATTATGACTATATATAGGCACAATAGTCTAATGCTACTGGATGAACAAGATCACAAGTATTGTGGAAACGAATGTCGAAGGACACATGATCAATGAAGTTCTCTGCTCTGATATATATAGACGATCAGAAGATATCAATTGAAGTAATCGATGGAGCACTTCTCTGTCTGAAAAGTACCGACTGCATTTCCACTCTGACTCAAAGGAACCTTCAAATCACATTCAACCCTAGGTTTGAACTTTCCGGTCTTGATTCTCCCCAACTTAAACCGAATCCTCAGATAAAGCTTCATCTCAATCTCATAAACCCCAGCACTCTTCTGTTCATTGAAATCCTCAAGCAATTTGGATCCAACAATCAATTGCTGTCCCTGAAACACCGGGTTCAAAACGTTTGTGGTTTTGTGGCCTTGGTAAAATGGGGTCAGAGTAACCGTACTAAACCTCTGACCCTCGTAAAGAGCTCGGGCTTCGATGCGATCATAGTAGACGCCGATCTTCTTGTTGGGGTTTCGGATGGTGAGGTTCAGAGCAAGGTTATAATGGAGGTTGTTGTCGGAGGAGAAGTTGAACTGTGCGAGCGTGGCATCTGTTACGTGGAACTTGACCCTGGTGGGGCGGACTATGAGCCAGAAGACGAGGAAGGCGATTCCGATGAAGACGGCTGCGGTGAAGATGAGCTTGAAGACGAGACCGAAGATGCAGCTGCAGCAGCACCCGAGGGGACCTCCGCCGCGGCCGGGGCGGTGGTAGGTCTCTTTTGCAGGGATTGAGGGGCCGTAGTAGGCCCCGTTCAAGTGAGCTTGTTTTTCTGACATGGAAACTGAAGCTGAACGAAAGATATGGAATGTATAGAGAAAACTACTGAATGAATGATTTGTGTGGAGATCGAAGAGGAAGGTGAAGCGGAGGGGTTTATATAGGGTATAAGAGCGTGTGGGAAATCATGAGGATCAACATCACAAATTTGGTGTGCTGCGTGTTTCAGTATGATACGAAAGGACGCGTGGGCTTACGTTAAGAACATCGCACGCGGTTGCTTAGAACGCAGAAGGTTCGCTGGAGATGTCTCTTTCGAATTTGGACTCGGTCTCTCCCTGTGAGTTATTTTAATAGGGTAGTATTCGCGGGGAAGTTTCCCTCGGAGACGACGCAGCGTATGGATGTATACAAGATGATGACCAAGTTCCCAACACTTGTAACATTGAATATATTGTCCTTACCAATGTGCCCTTTCCTTTATTTACATGTCGGTGTGTGTTAACTAATGTATTTTAGGAGAGCCTATTGAGCGCACCCGGGTGCGCGGCGTACCTGGAAATTTAACAGAGAGTGGGTGGCACGCGCTGTTTGTGCAATTGTGGAATTTTTGGTCTGACTTCTTCCTTCTTATCTCCAACACAACGACAACAACCCTTCTAGCCTCCCTCCGTGTTCGTTTTTGTCTCCAGGAGAAAGAGGCGCCGCTGGGAAGGAGAGGGAGGCGGTGGAAAGCCTCGCCGTGAAAAAAAACCAAAAAAGAGATATTAAGGATTCGGATACCATTCAAGGAAACAAAGACATAGAATTGAACAAGAAGAGAAGACGAGAGAAACCCTACCCACCGTTGTTACAGTCGCTGTCGGAGCTCGCCGGAAATTGAAGAACACAGTGAAGCATCCTTGAATTCGATCTCCATTGAATTGGGTTGCATGTCTGATATATGGACTGGGTTTTGCAAAGCAGAAGAAGAGAAAGAGTTTGGTGGTGGTCTCGCCGTTTGGGGTGGTTGGAAACAGGCGAAGGGCGGCGAAGAAGATGGATGCGGCGGAGAGAGAGGAGGAGGAGAGAGACAGACGGGTCAACGCCCGAAATGGGCTTTTGACCGAGGTCAACAGTCTCTTCCATTTTATAGGGAAATGTACGGCCATGATTAAAAGAAGGAAAACAATCATGTTTTACACAAAAAGCGGTTAACTGGCATCGTGCGAAACCCTATTTTTTTTCGTTTTCGAACCTAATACTTGTATACATGAGATTTAGGAATGCATGAAAAAAATTGTTAAATTGGTCGTCCGGTGGTTAGGCTCCCATTAGGAGCGTCTAAGCGTATTTAGAGTTGACTATTTTTATCGGGAAGCAAACGTTACTGAAAGTTTGTGATTTTTTAACCCTATATGTATTTCATTATTCCGGTCACATCCTATTTCATAAGATTTTTGAAAATTT
Organism: Fragaria iinumae; assembly: GCA_009720345.1. NCBI lineage: Eukaryota > Viridiplantae > Streptophyta > Magnoliopsida > Rosales > Rosaceae > Fragaria > Fragaria iinumae. The sequence continues at coordinate 1,757,719 of CM019122.1, read as the reverse complement.
TGTTTGTTTAGTATAGTTGGTTCACAATGATGTACAAGTCATATAACATATTAAATAAGTTATACCGCTTTAGTAGGTACGTGGCGATCCGAGGTCATAAATATGTGAAAGTAAAAATTTCACCATCAGATGTAGATGTTTACACCCAAATTAATATTTTAGTAGACAATAATTGTTTAAGTAAATATTAGTTAAATTTATAGTCCACGTCACACCGGCGAGCCCAAAATAATTGGTTTACAAGTAATGGCCCGCCAAAAAAGGCATGCGAGCTGGAGAAGTTTGCATGGGCAAGAAACTTCGAATGGTATAGAGGGACTAAGAGACGTGAGTGGACTTGATTCAATATGAAGCGGCGAGCTTGGAAGCGGGATAAGTTTACAGGCGGAGAAAGATGTTTGCCTGCGAAGAGTTATAGACTTTGCATAGAAGTGGAGTTTTAAATATGGAGGCGAGATGCATGCGAAGTGGACTGACTTTGGGTAGAAGATTGAGAGAGGCGAGATGACTTCGCATACAAAGGAGACTTCGCGAGGAGTGAAGAAGAAGAGTCCGCATAAAGGGACCAAAGGAGGCGAGCTCCGCATGAATCTGGGTTGCATAACAGAGCAATTATCTCTGATTGCATAAGAGGCGGCTCGCATGTGGACCCGTCTTGGTCAAAAGCCCATTTCGGGTGTTGACCCGTCTCTCTCTCTCTCTCCTCCTCTCTCTCCACCGCAACCATCTTCTCCGCCGCCCTCCGCCCGATTCCGGCCACCCCAGGCGGCTAGACCACTACCAAAATCTTTCTCTTCTTCCACTCTACAAAACCCAGTCCATATATCAGACATGCAACCCAATTCAATGGAGATCGAATTCAAGGGTGCTTCACTGTGTTCTTCAGTTTCCGGCGAGATCCGATGGCGACTGTAACAGCAGTGGGTAGGGTTTCTCTCCTCTTCTCTTCTTGTTCAATTCCTTTGTCTTTTTTTCCTTGAATGGTGCCCGAATCCTTAATACCTTTTTTCAGGATTTTTTCACGGAGAGTCTCCGGCGAGGTATTCCAGCGCCTCCCTCTCTTTTCTGGCGTCGCCTTTTTCTCCTGGAGACAAAAACGAACATGGAGGGAGGCTAGAAGGCCTGGTGTCGTTGTGTTGGAGGAAACCCGAACCCAGAATCCGGCAAGGAAGGCCTGCATCGTCGGCGATGGTGTGCGCGAAACCAGAAAAGTCATTACGAGGACTGCATTGAAGATGGATGCACACCCATTCTCTTCTCTTTTCCGCCCTTTCTCCCCCTCACTCGCCTACAAACGTTCTCCAAACGCCGCACTAACGTCCTTAATCCACGCGTCAAAATGGACGGTGGATAATCCAGGTGCGCCGTGCACCCGGGTGCGCTCTATAATTTTCCGTATTTTAGATGCCAATAGTCCAGTATACAACAGGATGAACTCATTTCATTGGTTGCTAATGTTGCTGTTGAATTTTACATATCCAGTGAGGAAGCAATTGAAACTGCAAAGCCTGCTTGCGCTAAAAGAAGGTCTTTTGGTATGTACCAGAAGCAACTAATATTGTGCTTTTTGTTGCTGTAGACATCAATCTTTCAAATACTTTGCAGGTGGGGATTCATCTGGCGCGGCAGCAGGAGCAGCAATAAAGTTGGCTAAGAAGCAAGAAAATGATGGAAAACTGATAGTTGTAAGTTTCACTTCGAAGTGTTATCTATTTGCAAATGTTGCTTGCAGAATTTAGTTCTTAAACTCATAGTCTTGAATTAGAATTGTTGTTATTAACTGCATCTTTTTGTCATGAGTCCACATCTTCCTATTTAACTCTTCTGCTTGTGCAGATTGTGTTTGCCAGTTCTGGAGAGCGTTACCTGTCTTCGCCACTCTTCGATACCATTAGGCATGCAGCAGAAAATATGAAGTTCGGATGATGGTGTTCTATGTTTCATTGCATTTTCTGCGTCTAGCAAATTGTAAATGATAAGAATGACCAAATGTTCGAACTCGAAGAACAATGTTGGTCGAGTTGCTAAGCCCCTCCAAAGCAAATGCGGAATGAAACCGAGAATGGAACCCCTACTAGACTATATGGAGCAAGAGTGAATTGATCTGAGAGTGAGAGAGCAAGAGTGAGGATTCTAAAATTCAAGAAACGGTGATTTGATTTATGTGAGAGTGAGAGAGTAGGAACGCGAGAGTGATCATTCTAAAATTTCAAGAAGGGGGCTGCTAATTGAGGGTTTTAAATCTCTTATATATCAGAATTTGCTCTTGCGGCATTCAGCGCTCTTCTTTGTGTTAGGTTAACAGTTGTTTCTTAAGGCTCGCTTTTCCTGGCTACTGCAGCACTACGCAATTCTCAGATTGTCTCCTGAGTGTTCCAACCCTTTGGTCTCAAACTATTCGAGCTGTTCCTTCAGATTTTTTTTTTTTTTTTTTTTGCAGTTACAGAATCTGATATATAAGAGATTTAAAATCTGGGATAGTAGATTCCCTAGCTTGTCCGCCCATAAAGAGAACCTTGTTCATATTATCATATACAGTGCGTTTGCCAGTTTTACTCAATAGTCCCATCCATATATAGGAGATCATGAAGCATATAATTAGCTAATCATGCTGGACAATATTACTCAATCCACTGCAAAAACAAAGTCGTCCGATCGAAGATCAGAGACTTCATAGATAAAAAGGGTATGAATCGCCTAGGCCATACAAACAATTAACGTGTAAATATTTGTCGCAAACAAAGATTAACGAATATTTAGTTATCACAATAAAACAGTAGAGAATTATCGGATTAATGTGCGTATAATATCATATCATACATGAATAGTACAATAGTTCTGAATTGCTAGTTGCTAAAAAAGAAAAAAAGTTGATCTCTATCATCCGCATGGACATGTGCTGCCAAATCCATAAATCGGACTACCAGAGTTTAGCCATCATCTGTATATCTATATATCTGGTGCTAAACCATAACCCAGTCCTACAGCAAACACCCAAAAAAATAAGAAAAAATATTAAAGCTTGAACTGATATATGTAAATTAAAGCGAAACCAATATACAAACTAAAGATATTATAAACGAGGCTCACCTCATCGATATCTTCATCATCGTCTCGTCGTGATTCTGGTTCTTGATTGGTGGCTGCACCATCAGGAGGACCGCGTTCAAGATAGTCGCAAAGCACCAGGGAGCCTAGCGAAAGTAACAAACAAAGCCCCGGGGCGGGCCCCGCAAAGAGAGCCTGTCTTACGCTAGCACGAAACATCTGCGAGCCAAGAATAAGCATAAAGGAGCACGCGATGTCAAACCCAGAGGGTTCATCTTTCTTTTTCTTTGGTTTATAAGAGGTCCTTCTCTTTGGTCCAGAGGAGGACGAGGCCTGTGTCTTTGGTTTAGAGGATGAGGGCTTGTTATCGAGCCTTATGAGAGAAGCGTCGAAAACTTTCCGGGCATGGGGATCCATGAGTGTAGCATAGGAAGATTGGAGCCTTTGAAACTTGGCATTGGCATCGGGATCGTTTGGCCTCTTGTCTGGATGCAACTGCAAAGCTAGTCTTCTGTACGCCTTTGTAATCTGTTTCTCGTTAAGCTTGGTGCCTTCCTTACCCGACGGTAGATCAAGAACCCTATAGTGGTCGCTCTCAACTTTCTTCTTCTCCTTCCAATTCTGCATATTGATCTTCGATCGACCTACCCGGCAGCCAGGTCTTTTACTTATTGGGAAAAGAATAACCCTGGCCTGGCCTAGCTAGGTTTATCTAAACTAGAACCCTGATTGATTTAGGACTCAAGTTATCTTTGTAGCAAAAGAAAAAAGAAAAAAGAAAAAAATTATTGATATACAATTTAATTTAATCTCAGAATCCGGCAGCTAAAATTGATGTATATAAGAAAATTCTATGCAAACGAACACTATCAGACTATCCCAGAATCCGGAGACAAACAGCAATCCACTACTAATCCATTATGGGTTTTATTCCTATATACAACAAAGGGAAAATTTTATCTGTTACTTCAAGTTATCTTAACATTAAAATTGAAAAACCCCAATTGGAGATGGCAGAGAAATCCCAAATCAAGATTTAAAAACTAAAGAGAAACAATGAATGGGTGTTAACGATTTGATACCTGGATCTGAAATTGATTGAAGATCAGAGAAAAGGGACAAAACAGAAGAGAAAAACTGAGAGGAGGGCGAAGACGAAGAGAAAACTGTGCGGGGAGGAGAAGGCTAGGTACTAATTTATTTATTTTTTCTGATATGATATGGGCTGCAACTTATATACCATTTTTTAAGGGTTTTTGGCCCAACTTATATACTGCATCCACATACCTAGATGGAGCAACGTCACTATTTTAGGATTGTTAGCTAATAGCTAGTAAGACTTGCTGGCCAAGAAATCCAAACCAACAATTACGAACAAGATTTATCTGTCCAACAATTTAGTCCTTTGTAATATTTACTAACTGTTCCATGTAGGACTATGCAATGGAACTTTTGCATCATTCAGCATTCTTCTTTGGCAGTTGACAAATGCCACAGTTGTGAGGTGTTGATTTTTTTTTTTTGGATAATAGTTGTGAGGTGTTGATGGCTTCATGAAAAAGTGTAACAAATTGTAAATGATATATGAAGGACTTTTGCATCATTCAGCATTCTTCTCCGTCTAACAAATTGTAAATGATATATATGAAGGACTAAATGTCCGAATCCTAACTACAAAATGTTTTTGTAGTCGAGTTGGTAAGACCCTGGAATGAAATTAACAATGGAAAACCACTAGACTAATGGGGTCGATCCAACTCTGCTATATGTGAAAAGTGATATAAGAGTGAGAGAGCAACCTCAATCGAGTGAATGATTCTAAAATTTCAAAAAACGTGCTGCTATTTGAGGGAGTTTTTGCAACAAAAAGCATAATTTACAAAAGTTCATCCAAACTTGGATAGACTTCTAATGTCAGGACCCACTCCGAATTTCACCCTAAAACCCGAGGTAAATCCTGCGGGGACCACCTCCAAGGAAAATTTACCGAAAATTCGGCATAACCTCCCTTGAAAATGGACAACTCTTCCTAATAATACCTGCAAACACTTCAAAAGATTCCATCTAGAACCCTCTACTCCTGGAGCCTTCATGCTCCCCAAATCACAACATCTCCCAATTTTTTTACTAACTTTAATAAGAAAATCTCACATCAACAATCACAGGTTCAGAGCAACTCTAATAGAGGAGAAAGGAACTAGTAATATAGAAATGAGCGGAAGCTATAATATTGATTATGCCTCTTCTTCATGTACGTCTGACCTCAACTATGCTAACCTGCAAACTGGGCATTTTTAAAACGAATAGCCTAGGGGAAAACATTTAAAAACGTTAGTGTAGGTAGAAACAGTTAGAGTGCGTGAACAAAAATGAATTTAATAAAATATTTATGCTTCCCCAAAATATAATTTCCATAGAAAATATGCTTCATGCGACAGCTCAACAGCTCTCAATTCATAAACTGGCAATTACATGACTAGCTCCGGCTAGTCTCCAAAACTTAATAAAATACAGCCTCTCAGGCTAAACTATATAAATATGTATGTATTTACACTCGTCATACTCCTTGTATGATTTCTTATGAAGAAATATAAGAAAAATAGAAATTCATACAAGGTTACTAGGCTTGCGTCTAACGCTCACGTCACGCCATAATGGAATTTTATCTTATTATGTGGAAAAGACGGGTGTATATATATACGTGCATATTCCCTATATGAATTATTATTATATTCATATAGGGCTACGACGATTGCGTCTAACGCTCACGTCACACCATAATGATACTTTACCTCATTATGGCGGAAAAACACGTATGGCTAGCTAGCATTTATATACATACTATCCTCATAAATATCCATATACATATCCACCGAAAATCTCCTTTTCCGTAACTCACCAAAATAATTAAAATTGTCAATTATCAGAAAAGTAATATATTCCAACAGAAGAAATAAACTGATCAACAAAATAAGGCATGCATATTATTCAAAACAAAGGTCTACTCACAACTTTAAGCATAAGCCCGACGAAATCCAATTCGCCACTCAAGTGAGGTCTCCTCAAATCCTGGCACAAAAATCATGCTTATGACCAAACTTCAATTTCAAAAAAAAAACAATACCTAAATATATGATTCAAAACTCTTCCGCCTAACCCACTATCCTTTCTAGGGTTAAACTTATCGGATTCACGCCAAACTCCAACCACAGCCTCATTTCATTTATTTCGACATTCTAAAACAATAATAAGGGAAATCCAACAGTCGGATTCTACCCCATTAACCACCATATTCACCAATCTTTCAAAAATCCAAAACCAATTTAAAACTCCTCCAAAAATTCTAAACTTCATACCATTAAACTCCCTTTAATATTACACCTTTAAAACCATAAAAATCCCCCAAAGAGCGGCGGCCGGAGGCCGACTCCGCCGACCTCCAATGCCTACCAAATTTTTACAGCATCTTCTTCTCAACTTCCTCTACAACTTTCCTAACTAGCACAAAATTCAATTTTAAGCTTAGCTAGGACAACCAGACCAAAATAGAGAAATGAGCCCTAGAACTTCAATTATACATTTCTCCTCACCAAGATCGAATTGAGTCTATTCCTTTTGAGGGATTACTAACCTTGATGAGAGCAAAAGATGAGACAAGTTTCACGAGCTATGGTGGCTGGAGAAGCAATTTCCGGCGACGGGACAGTCGGGCTGCTAGAAGCGGTTTCCTCCCGCTCGGCGGCGCCCCGCGCGCGGTCAACGGCCCAGGAAGAGAGAGGGAGCGGAGGGGGTCCGAACGGGACCGGTTTGGCGGTCTCTAGTGGCCGGACAGCGGCAGACGGAGGCTGGTCTTCGGTGGGTCAGGGAAGACTCGGGGGAGAGGGAGAGAAGAGAAAGAGAGAGAGTGGGCTTTTCACTTCACTAACCCGGTCCACTCCCTTAAAACCCAAACCAAAAATAAAACCCACTAAATTTTACCCATTTTTTACCAACTCAAAATTTACCCTTTTAATTGATAACTTTTTCATGCTAACTCTGATTTTAACGCATAACATGTCTACGAACTCGTAATAACATCCTCTACGACTTTGATGAAGAAAGTTTTCCCAAATTCCAAACGGGAGAAAAAGTCAACTTTTGGAGTCTTAAAATAGTAAACGGTTACTTAAAATGGTAAAAGACTAAAATAATACCAAAGTGAATAACCGTAAAATAACTTAAGAACCGGGGCGTGACATCTAAGTTGTGAACAACTCCCATCTTAACAAACTTTCTTGACTAAGGAGATCCTTATTTATTCTTATGGTGCAAATTATGGATGAACATAATTTTGTCGAACTTGAACCGTTCATGTTTATAACAGAAAAACACAGTTTTGAGTGTCTTAATGATAACAAAATTGGCTGAAATTTTAAGAATAGAAGTCAATCAATCCTACTAATTATGAATTAGTAGTCAATAATTCATAATTTGTGGAAAGTCATTTTGATATTATTATAGGTAGATGATGCCCTTCTGTGCCTCAGATTGATCATACAGTTTCAAGTAGCTAGCATACTGTACCAGCAATGTACTCCTAGTTGTTTCTCAGAGTTTGTTTTTATTTATTTCTCAGCTTGCGGCTCGATGGAGGACTCGTGCCCAATCAAGAACGTCACCGAAGTAAGATTTCATGTCAAACTTCTTTTCATGATGTTTTTGCTCTTGTTCATTTTAAGTATCTTTTGGCTTACAAGGAGATCTCTTCTTTCTGCTCTTACTTGATTTATGGAGTTAATCGGAAATACCCTTGTGGTATATCTCAACAATGTCGGGCTCCGAGCTTTTGGAGCTGAGGTCTTCATCACAGATCCTGCCAATGGCTTTAAGGGAGTTCTTGCTAAGGCAGATGAACTTCTAAGTACCACACCTAATAGCTTTATGCTTCAACAGTTCGAGAACCCTGCCAATCCAAAGGTAGTTTTGCAGCAAAGTAGAGTATTGTGGCTAGAGTCTAGACTGCTTAGAGATTTCCTGAATCTTTTTTCTTTTCATTTGTGTAGGTTCCTTATGAAACCACTGGCCCGGAGATATGGAGAGACTCGGGAGGGAAAGTTGACATCCTTGTTTCAGGAATAGGGACTGGGGGTACTGTAACCAGAGCAGGGAGTTTCCTCAAAGAGCAAAATCCAAATATCAAGGTTGAATTGGCTTTTGTGTATAGATATATTTTACGCACATATTGAACTCACATGGTCTAGTGGTGTGACTTCTTTTGTTCATGTTTAGGAGTATGGTGTAGAACCAGCAGAAAGTGCAGTCCTGAATGGTAGCAAACCTGGTGAGTTACTCTAGTGCTTTGTAGGAGATGAAGGAGATGCTACAGACTAACCTAAGTATTGTAGTTTAGTTTCAATCATTTAAGTGGTAAAATCTGACTGATGCATCATGCATGTAATGATACATAATATGCACGCTTGTGTTGAAGGGATGCATCTGATCCAAGGATTTGGTGCTGGTTTCATACCTCAAGTTCTGGATGTTAGCTTGCTGGATGAAGTTATTCAAGTAAGTCGTCTGGAACTCATCTGTACTGCTGCAAAGATTACGTCTCTCATCAGGTCGGTTATCTCTCTCTCTCTCTGTCTCTCTTGATAAACTCTTCTTGGTTAGGTTTATTTAGTTTCAAAAGAAAAGAAAGATGATTTCATCATAAGATATTAACGGGAAAAAAAAGTCTAAAAGCATTTTTATCTACCTGAACTCTTCATTATGGGCCACCGGCAGAGGGATTTAATCAGATCAAGTTTCTATTTCTGGTTTCATATATGATCAGATTCGCGATCGACTATAACAGACATATATATTATAATGTAAAGGTTTACTGTATATAAAATCACTCGGATCATCATAGATACTACGTACACCAAAAAATGAATAAGAATTATGACTATATATAGGCACAATAGTCTAATGCTACCGGATGAACAAGATCACAAATCCATCCAAAAAATATTAAACCAATTAAACCAATCTATGACCCAAAAAATCCATCCAAAATATTATATCATTCCCTTTACATAATTCATATCATTTCATTATCTTAATGGGGTGATTCCCCTTTTAGTCCTCACAAATTAGACACACTCACATTTACCTATCATGATTACACTGAAACATGCAGTAAAATCTTTCTCCACCAAACCGAAGATTTTGGCCATTCATGGTTTCTCAATTTTGATAGAAAATTCAACCGCCAATTCCTTATGTGGTTTGGAGATTGGTGGATTAATCATGGATGTCCTTATGACCTTCTCCCCTCAAATCTCCAGAATGTAGTCACTAAATTTGCTTCAGTCATGGCCTTTTCAGAATATGAGAAAATGTTTCCCTCCACTATCAAATTCATGGCCAAATATAAAATTTCTTGGATCTTCAAATGACAATATAAAATTGAATCTGAAGATCATATGGTCTTACGACAACTCTTAGTCAAATGGTGGGATAAATTCAACTGTGAAAGAGTTTTATCCCAATTTAGTGAAGAATTTTCAGTCATTCCATCCAGTTCAGGAGCTTCGGTTTCTATTCAGCCGGCATCTCCAAACTCTCAGTTAAAGTCTCAGACTCCCTAGTTACCATCCTTTTCTAAGAAAACAGTCTCTAATTCATCCTCGTCCTCCAAAGCAGATGAATTAAAAGAATTGGCAAAACAATTACTACAACAGATGGCCAGTTTATCCGCAGATGATGAAGAAGAACACTCTCCATCAGAATCGTCATCAAACCATAGTCACCAAGGTTCTCCCACTCAACCAACCAAGTGGGCTGATTATGAAGATAGTTAAGATCCATATGCTGAGTTTGTTTAGTTCTAGCCAAGACTCAACAAGTTCTGACCTATTTAAGTCTCAGTCATAATTCCCACCGAAAGTATCACCAGTAAATCCGTGGCAGACAAGTTACTATTCATCAACAGTAAATCTGTGGCAGATAAGTTACTATTCATGAACAGTTACGTTTTTACTATTCATCACTTTGTAATTTCTATTTATAGACGCCTCCAGCTTCGGAGTAGGCAGGCTTTCAAATTTCCTCTCCTCATTTCTCTCTAGTCAGAGCTTCTCCTTATAAATCTTAAGTTACTCTAGATAGTTCATGTACTGAGCATTCTTGCTCTTACTCATGCATTGATCTCATACATTGATTTCAACCAGTAAGTTGTAAACTTTTTATCAATAATTCAATAAATTATTATGTGTTATGCTTCCGTGTTCATGGTATCATATATATATATATATATATATATATATATATATATATATATATATATATATATATATATATGCAGACAAGGCATCAAAGATGTTGCAAGCTGACCTCAATATGTTTAAGAAAGGTTTGGACAGAAGTGTTTGGCTGAAAGTGATGTATCCAAATGGAGAGATGACACAAACAATCTTAATAAGACAAATAAACCTTTCCTAAAACATGAACGATTCAAAACATGGAGCAAAGAGGTTGCAAACCTTCTTACTCAGTCCATTAGTGGACCTTGACACAGCCGATAGCGACTGGTCTTTGAATCACACAGGGATCAGCTATGTATAGGATAATGTATCATAAAATCCAAGTTTGAGCCTTGAGCATCAAACCATTTGGTCACGGATTGACATAACAAAAGATCTCAACCTTTAGACTGGTTTGAGCGCCAAGACTCTTCCCACAAAAACTCAGTTGTCAATTTGAAATTGAAAATCAGCAAAGACCTATTAAACTAATATAACATAATCTTTGAGAATCAGGACAACAAAGGACTCACTATTAGGATAGCAAGCGAAGCTGCTAACCTCTGTGAAAAACATATGATATGCATATGCATGTTTTACCTGAGACCATAAGGGATGTTAGTGACACTTGTTCTTGTTCAGATGACAGTATCTCAAAGTGTTTTGCAAGATAAAGGATTGTCAATTATCCTTATACCTTCATAGTTAATCATGCTGGACAATATTACTCAATCCACTGCAAAAACAAAGTCGTCCGATCGAAGATCAGAGACTTCATAGATAAAAAGGGTACGAATCGCCTATGCCATACAAACAATTAACGTGTAAATATTTGTCGCAAACAAAGATTAACGAATATTTAGTTATCACAATAAAACAGTAGAGAATTATCGGATTAATGTGCGTATAATGTCATATCATACATGAATAGTACAATAGTTCTGAATTGCTAGTTGCTAAAAAAGAAAAAAAGTTGATCTCTATCATCCGCATGGACATGTGCTGCCAAATCCATAAAGTCAAGAGTGTGTATGTAGAGCAAGCAAATCGGACTACCAGAGATTAGCCATCATCTGTATCTATATATATATATATATATATATATATATATATATATATATATATATATATATATATATATATATATATATATGCTCGTTCAAAGGTGAACGTCCTCACAGTCCTTAAATTGCAGACGTCTCTGATTTCTCCACCTTCAGGTGTCGACGACGACGTTTCTCTTGCCGGATGAACACCAAAGGCCTCTGGCACATTAATCCGATAATTCTCTACTGTTTTATTGTGATAACTAAATATTCGTTAATCTTTGTTTGCGACAAATATTTACACGTTAATTGTTTGTATGGCATAGGCGATTCGTACCCTTTTTATCTATGAAGTCTCTGATCTTCGATCGGACGACTTTGTTTTTGCAGTGGATTGAGTAATATTGTCCAGCATGATTAACTATGAAGGTATAAGGATAATTGACAATCCTTTATCTTGCAAAACACTTTGAGATACTGTCATTGGTGCGGACCTCCGCAACTAAGAAAGACTGTATATTATATATATATATATATCTGGTGCTAAACCATAACCCAGTCCTACAGCAAACACCCAAAAAAATAAGAAAAAATATTAAAGCTTGAACTAATATATGGAAATTAAAGCGAAACCAATATACAAACTAAAGATATAATTATAAACGAGGCTCACCTCATCAATATCTTCATCATCGTCTCGTCGTGATTCTGGTTCTTGATTGGTGGCTGCACCAATAGGAGGATCGCGTTCAAGATAGTCGACAAGCAGCAGGGAGCCTAGCGAAAATAACAAACAAAGCCCCGGGCCAGGCCCCGCAAAGAGAGCCTGTCTTACGCTAGCACGAAACATCTGCGAGCCAATAATAATAAGAGAAGAGCACGCGATGGCCAACCCAGAGGGTTCATTGTCCTTTTTCTTTCGTTTATAAGAGGTCCTTCTCTTTGGTCCAGAGGAGGACGAGGCCTGTGTCTTTGGTTTAGAGGAGGACGAGGCCTGTGTCTTTGGTTTAGAGGATGAAGGCTTGTTATCGAGCCTTATGAGAGAAGCGTCGAAAACTTTCCGGGCATGGGGATCCATGAGTATCGCATAGGAAGATTGAAGCCTTTGAAACTTGGCATTGGCATCGGGATCGTTTGGCCTCTTGTCTGGATGCAACTGCAAAGCTAGTCTTCTGTACGCCTTTGTAATCTGTTTCTCGTTAAGCTTGGTGCCTTCCTTACCCGACGGTAGATCAAGAACCCTATAGTGATCGCTCTCAACTTTCTTCTTCTCCTTCCAATTCTGCATATTGATCTTCGATCGACCTACCCGGCAGCCAGGTCTTTTAATTATTGGGAAAAGAATAACCCTGGCCTGGCCTAGCTAGGTTTATCTAAACTAGAACCCTGATTGATTTAGGACTCAAGTTATCTTTGTAGCAAAAGAAAAATGAAAAAAAAAATTATTGATATACAATTTAATTTAATCTCAGAATCCGGCAGCTAAAATTGATGTATATAAGAAAATTCTATGCAAACGAACACTATCAGACTATCCCAGAATCCGGAGACAAACAGCAATCCACCACTAATCCATTATGGGTTTTATTCCTATATACAACAAAGGGAAAATTTTCTCTGTTACTTCAAGTTATTTTAACATTAAAATTGAAAAACCCCAATTGGAGATGGCAGAGAAATCCCAAATCAAGATTTAAAAACTAAAGAGAAACAATGAATGGGTGTTAACGATTTGATACCTGGGATCTGAAATTGATTGAAGATCAGAGAAAAGGGACAAAACAGAAGAGAATAACTGAGAGGAGGGCGAAGACGAAGAGAAAACTGTGCGGGGAGGAGACGGCTAGGTACTAATTTATTTATTTTTTCTGATATGATATGGGCTGCAACTTTTTTTTTTTTTTGGTCAATAGAGACTTATATACCATTTTTTAAGGGTTTTTGCCCCAACTTATATACTTCATCAACATACCTAGATGGAGCAACGTCGCTATGTTAGGATTGTTAGCTAATAGCTAGTAAGACTTATGTTATGCTCGTAAGATTAAAACCTTATGTCTGCTCTCTTTATAAATTACTCATGATCCTTAGAAATTTTTCATCCTCTCTCAATTTCACATCTCCTCTCTCATATCCAGTTTTTAAAGACTGAACATAAGGTTACTATGAGTATCACATCTTCGGATTCTTCTTTTTGGGTTTAAAAAGGTTGCTTCGAATCTTTTTTTTTTTTTTCTTTATGAAATCATGCATCTGAGATATATGAAATTGTGCTTATGAAATTGTTTTTTATGTTTTTGCAGATAAGATTAGAATTTGATTTTGTGCTTGGGACATTGGTTTTGATAGAATGAATTTTATGTTTCTAAGACTAATAGTTTAAAGCCACTCTGAACTATTTATATAGATAGAATTTGAAATGTGCAATGACTTGTGAAACTTTTGCTAAGACCTCAAGTTGTCATTCTATTTAAACTGTTCTATACTGTGAGTATTTAGCTATGCAAATAAGTGGAAATTGATTGAGGAATTTGAATATGTGAATTTAGTTGACAGATCCAGTCAAGAAGCATGTGGAAGACAAAGTTGGAAAGGCGATTCTAAGGCATATGACATTTTAATAAACTTTTCGGAATATATGCATTTGAGTAAATGGTGTATTCTTATAAGCAACTTTTTATCTGTGTTTATTGTAATCTTTGTATTTCTTTTCTTTTCGGGGGTAACGGTTTTATGTCCCTCCATTCTATCATGTTTTAGCATATCAATAAAAAAAAAATCAGGCGTGAGGATGAGCCTCATGACATTACACTTGACTATGTTTGGAACCCCAAAAAAATTGGTATTTTTTGAATATTTTTGTTAAAAACAAAAAGTTTATACATAGGGGCACATTTTTTTTTCCCCGCACTAGGCCTTGGATCCTTCGGGACCGGCCCTGTATAGAACTCATCCCTCAAATAAGTGTCAAATAAGGGATCCCTCAATAGAAGTAGAAGGGCCCGGTATCTAAGGATACTGCTAGCAATGTACTCCAGTTGGGTTGCTGCTTAGAGTTTGTTTCTATTTCTTTATCAACTTGCTGCTTGATGGAAGACTCATGCACAATTTTTTTCGATGCGATCTTTATAGATAATTTTTTTCAATGCGATCTTAAAAGATAATTATCCCTTCAAATTCTTGATGGAATTAGTGTTATACTTGTATTTAAATATAAAAATAAAATACAACATTGGAAAAGTGTACTTTGGGTTTCCTCCTGTGCAATGCACCATCAACGGCTGTCTCAGAGCATCTCCAACAGCTTCCTCATTTTCTTGATTTTATCAATTTTGGGGAATATTGGGTTATTTTGTGGTCCAACAGCTTCCCCATCTCATTCCCCAAAATGGGGATGGAGAAGAAAGAGAAGCACTCATTCCCCAAATTTGCAGCAAAGTCTTCCTTCCCTAAATATTAATTATTCACGTGCTCTAACGATAAGAACAAAAATCTATAATATTTTATTGGGTAATTTATGCTATAATGAAATATATGATTTTTTTTTGTTATTATTAATAATCATGTAGCATTTTTTATTGTTGTAATAAATGCCGAAATCTTCAAAATGGAAAAGCTGTTGGAGTTGGAGCATAATTTTTTTTGGAGATTTTGGTTTTTGCTTCCCCATTTTAAAGAAATTTTGAGGAAGCTGTTAGAAATGCTCTCACAAACCTCGGAAACATCGGATCTTACTGATATATAACTAGCTGAAGAAACTTTATATTGTCAAATCATGTTTACCATTGCGTACATCAACTTTTAAAATAAACATGAGGTATGGGTTTCTTCTGAAGTCCCTCCTTCACAATTTTTATTTTATTTTCTCAGCATATTTTACTATTCATTTGGAATGGAGTTTATGATTTTGATTTGGTTCACAACCACCAAAAATTCAAATTGTTGTGGTCATTGGTTAAGACTTGAGAGGTCTAGAAGAAACTTACCTAGATGGAGAAACTTCATTATGTTAGATAGTAACACTTTTTCGTATTATTTACCAACGGTTCCATGTAGCCATGTAGGATTATGCAGTGGAACTTTTGTGTCATTCATCGTTCTTCTTTGAAAGATAACATATATTAGTAGTGAAGTTTTAGAGAATAGAGAGTGTTACATGTCTTCGCTAGTACTTTTCGATACCAACACAGACAGAGATAGAAAATATAAAGTTTGATTGATAGTGTTAGATTCCTTATGCCTTAATTGCCTTCATAGAACCCCAATCAAAACTCTTCAGAGAGACCAGTTTGTAAGTATGTATTTCTACAATTGATCACGTATTATACTTCTATGATGAATAGGAAGACCAACATTTTTATAAAAAAGAAAAGAAAAAAAAGAATAGGAAGACCAAATATTATTAATTAGATGGACAGCTGTAGCACCACGCAATGGCTTCATTCGGCTTGTCCCGCGGTACCGTTTCTATTGGGCCTTGCAATAGTCCAATAGTCTAGGCCAATATGCTTATTTGTTGGTTAGTTATGGGGCGGGTGTGAGGATTTTGGCGGGAAAAATTCAAAGGGTGTGAAATGCACCCTACTTGTTTGGTAATGGCCATGGGGGTAGGCTACCTCAGGTAGCTAGGGAGAAGAGTCAGTCTGATTATGAAGGTGGGATCTTATGCGCCAAACGTACTCTGAGCTACGTATGTGGCATCGATGAACATTTTGTCTGAAATGAATGTATTCACTTTAACGGTGGGCAAAGGTCAAAGTAAAAAAAACAACCGTAAAATGGTGAAGACATTTACTGTACATCGAGATATGAATGTACAAAAGTCATTTTCTTAGTAGTGACTAAATCCTATGTGCTAATCTTCAATTTAAAGGATCATCAAACAGCTATGCGACCTTACAATCTACATATATTTTTTTTTTATCGAAGCTTACAATCTACATTTAGGCATGCATAATTGCCTAAAATGTTTCTCTCTTTTTAAGATATTTTCAATTAACTAGTTCCAATTCTTTTTCTTTGTTTTTGTTCATAATTGTCTAAATTTAAGCCTTCTTGTTTTTGTTCGTAATCTAGGTCGAAAAGCTAGATTAATTACCCTTAATGTTATATGCTTAGTATTCTGCTTCTTATATATGGGTGGACATCTATGGTAGACATATATATACGTTGATGGCTGGGTACGTACGTACCCCCTACACCATTGGGACAATATATTACGTACCCATAAGTTCATTTGAGAAGATGTCCCTTATTTGCTTTCATATATCTGTGTGTAACTTAGTTAGTTTGTTAACTAATTTGTTATTTCTATAGAGGGAATGCAGTAGGTGTTGAACTGCGCGGGGATATATATTTGCTTTTGAAAGGCCTGATCGAGATCGAAAAGAACGATTAAAGTTCTATTAGAGTGAATTCAATGTGAGTTTAGTATATTGAATTCGCCCCGCATGATTCAAGCAATATTTTATATTTTGAGACTGATATCATTGCCACGTGTTCCCGAGAATAATTACTATGTTTTTCTTTTTTTCTTTTTTTAAGAAGAAAAATTACTATGTTTCTTAAGGCTGCTGTAGCGGAACTGCGGGAGTACACTATGTTTTTTTGATACGTATCCGGAATTACTCTGATTTTTTGATACGTATGCGGTATGCATAACCTGGCTTGTCCCATATTTGGGTCGCCGGTGATACCGTTTCTCTTGGGCCGTGATCCAGCCCAATATGCTTCATTTGTATATGTTATGGGGCGGTGTGAAGAATTTTGGCGGGAAAAGTTCAAGTGGTGTGAAATGCGGTAATGTTGAAGGTGTGATCTTCTGTGCCAATCGTACACTGAGCCTTGTAATGAGCATCGATGAATTGGGCCGTTCATTTTGTCTGAAATTTTCACTAAAATTATGATTAATATTTCAGTTTTTTTTTCAGAAAAATATTACATTTTTTTTTGGTTAGAATGAATAAATGTATTTACTCTAAAAAAAAAAAAGGCCAAAGTAAAAGAACAACCGTAAAAATAATGAATTATGCGTCAACACAAACATTTAACGTACATCGAGATATGAATTGCCCGAATTTCTTGATTAAGTGAGTACTCAATAAAGTCATTTTCTTAGTAGTGACTAAATCTTATGTGCTAAACTTCAAACAGCTATGCGATCTACATTTAGGCATGCATAATTGCCTAAAATGTTTGTTTTGTTTTACGATATTTTCAATTACTTAACTAGTTCCAATTCTTTCTCTTTGTTTTTGTTCATAATTGTCTAAATTTAAACCTTTTTGGTTTACATCTGCATATTGTGTCTGGCTTCACATCAAGGTCGAAAAGATTAATTTTTTATATGCTTACTATATATTCTACTTCTTATATAAGGGTGGACATCTAATTAAGCTGTATGTGCACAAGTTTTCAATTATATATATGGTAGACATCTAAACCCTAAACCCTAATCAAGTGTTTATGTTGCCAAGAATATTTACTTCTTAACAAAATTGCTTTGGAAGAAGGATATATACACCTTGTTCATGTATTACTCGATCCACTGCAAAAACAAGGTCAAATCCCGATCGAAGATCATAGAAAAATGTAGCTAAAGGGTCCGAATGTATAGCCCCTTGATGTATATATAGCTCCGCGTAAACCGTTCGGTTCGCCTCGACTTCTCTCGGGTCGGAGGCGGCGGTGGCCGGCGAGGCAGTTGCGGTGGGGAAGAGGATAGAGAGAGGATCGTGGGCGATGAGAGAAGTGGGATTCCCGAAGGCTATCGCTGTCCAAATCCCGAGGTTCATGACCTGCGTGTTCTCGGTGATCGATAAAACTGAAGAAGAAGCCAAAGAGATCCTTATAAATACCTTACAGCACGTTGCTCTGGCCACCGCCGGTTACTTCATTTTTTCGCTCGTCTTCACCGGCGGATATAGCCTCGCCGGAGCCATGGCTGTAGCTTTTAAGACTGGAGTGATGAAGTCGGCTTTACTGAAAGCATCTAAGCCTACAGAGGGCATTACTGAAAATATTAAGGTATTTTTTGGGCTTTTTGTAAATTCCTATTCATTTTTTCTTTAATTTCGATTTCATATTTTTTTATAAGCGTTATTGTGGCTTGCAGAGCCAGATCAAGGAAGTGGAGGAGTGGATAGGTTAGTGGCGGTGGCGGTGGAGGAGTGGATAGGTTAGTGGTGGTGGCGCTGGAGAGTTCTGAAACACGCTTAGTTTCAGCATTATTTCATAGTAGTGATATCTATGACCTTGTTTTTCGATGGTGATTCTATGACCTTGTTCTACACTCGATTATTCTTTGGTTGCTTTATCTTTTCTCATTGCAAAATGATCTTTCAAACTTTTCCCATCTTCTTTCTTTCTTCTTTGACTACGGAGAAGGTAAAGGTTTCTAGTCACTTTCAAGCAAGTGCCTAAGAATACCGAGGCCTAGGGGTTTCAACATTTCAAATGTTGTAATCCTAGGGTTGTGATTCTTCCTTCTTCTCAAGTACTTGTTGTATAAATTTATACAGTACTTATGGGTTATGTTGATCTTTTAAAAGAGATGACATTGAGAATCAATCAAATCTGGTTTTTCAGCCTGAACATGAAAATGGGGGGAGAAGGTGCTTAGTTTGATCGACATTGGGATGCGCTGCTAGAACTTGGCGTGAAACAGTGAATCAAGGCTGCTCTCTATTAGGAGAGGAATTTATGCTAAATATAAGCATAACCTACTGTGCTTCAGACAATAGTGTTGTACCATACATGCTTCTATTGAAATTCACGGACATTATTCAGAGTACTTATTTGAGACTAATGTCGATAGAAAGCCACTCAAACTAAAAGCACTGTGCAACTTGGATATACTTGTGTTTTTGGCCTCCAGCATCACACCATGGACTTTTGTAATCCCTTGTGAAACTACCAGCATCTCAGGGCTCAAAAACCATGTTCTCTGCCTCCCGCTTCACAGATTCGAACAACACAGAGGACAGGTAACGCTCTCCAAAGCTGGGGAAGACCACCTGTGGACATTTTGGAAATGAAAAGTTTACTTGACCTAGTAGTGAGTGATTGAATTAAACTTGTTTCACCTTTATTATACTAAAGCAAACAGAACTTACAACAATGAGTTTTCCAGCATTGGCTGGCCTCCTTGCAATCTCAATTGCAGCTGCAGCTGCGGCACCAGATGATATCCCCACCTGCAATACATGTTAAATATAAGTTACAAGGGCAAAGCTAAATGTTCAAGAAAAAGATCAATAGCATTCTAGAAGAACTGAGAATTCCTCTCCAAACATGTCCTTAGTTGTGGACTTACCAACAAACCTTCCTTCAATGCAAGACGCTTGGCTGTTTCAATAGCTTCTTCACTTGATATCTGCAAAGTTGTACAAATATTTGTTCGTCTTACTTCTAAATATAAGCATAAAGCTAAGAAACATTAATCTACCACTTAACTACATGGTATAAGCTAATTTCATACTTCCAATTGAATGATTGTTCCCAAACAGGAAACTATAATGAGGTAGAAGTAGAACTTCCATCGACATATTACATTATAATAGCTTCCAGAAAAGAACCCTGCATATATGGTACCAAAACTGAAAGACATGCACTTCAAAGTTCAACCATAGCAACACTTCAAAATAACAAAAGAATTGCGGAACCCATCAAGAATAGACAGAGTAGGTTTAATGATGAAGAACAAATAGGTTGCTCTATAAATTCTAGGATTTCAATGACTGAGAGTCTGGTTGTTTAGAAAGAACAGGGACCTGGTGTTGTAGAAAGATATGTTTAATCCTAACTCTCATAATATGGCTCTACAAAAGAGCATAAGCTACTGTACTCGCTGGAAACAGTGCGAAGTACAAGTTACTTGGATAACTTCATCAATTAAGCTGACATCCACATCTCCAGGGATAGTGTCGTAGAAATATATGTTTTATCTTAACTCATAATATGGCTTTACAAAAGAGCATAAGCTACTGTATTCACTGGATACAGTGCAAAGTGCAAAGTACAAGTTATTAGGCTTACTTGGATAGTTTCATCAATTAAGCTGACATCCAAAACTCCAGGGATGAAGCCAGCACCAATCCCTTGAATCTTGTGAGGGCCTGAGATTATATAGAAGCAGACACATGATCAAATTATGCAAAGAAGAATATAATAGAAAGTGCCTCACTTTATCAAGCAAGCAGCTTATGCTCTACATTAGCTAATGATGCTACAACTGTGATTCAGATATCAACAATCACCCAACTATGGTCTGAGTTAGGTATCTCTTGTAGCATCAATTTTCTAAAATGTTGTAGGCATGTAAGAGCCTTTTAGTTTTCAGTTCTCAGAGGCCAGTTACAGGAACAAACATGAGCGGATGCCAGTGGGCTGCCTCTGCCACCCAACTTAAGCTGTACATATGTTTGGGGGACTTGAGGACACTTTATATGTATCACACTAGGACCAAAATGATGTTAAACTCTAAATAAAGAGATCCAGCCCCTATTAAAGCCTCACTCTTATAAATGTGCAATTGTTAAAAGAAGGATATCAGGACACACCAGGTCGCCCTCCAGACAAGACAGCACTTTCAACTGGTTCTACACCGTAGAGCTATACATGAAAAAAGTAAGAGAGCATGTGGCCAGTAAGTAATATTAAAAGCTTTGGTTAACTTCATAATTTACCTTGCTCTAGACCATAATATGCAAAAGAGATGGCAAACCTTAATATCAGGATTCTGCTCTTTGAGGTACTTCCCAGCACCTGTAATTGTACCTCCAGTCCCTATCCCTGAAACAAAAGCATCAACTTTGCCAGCAGAGCCTCTCCATATCTCTGGCCCAGTAGTTTCATAATGTACCTAAACAGACCAGAAATATATGTCCATCAATTCATTCAGACAGAATCATAAAATAATGAAAAAATAACATGAACAATACCTTAGGGTTTGCAGGGTTCTCAAATTGCTGAAGCATATAAGCATTGGGGGTCTTATCCACTATCTCCTGTGCCTTCTGAACAGCTCCTTTCATGCCTTTGGCAGGATCCGTGAGAACAAGCTCAGCTCCAAAACCTCGAAGAATGATTCGTCTTTCAAGACTCATGGAAGCAGGCATGGTGATTATTAGTTTGTAACCCTTTGCAGCTGCCATAAAAGCCAACCCAATGCCAGTATTCCCACTTGTAGGCTCAACCAGGACACTCTACAGCATGGAACAAGTAAACTTCATCAGATAAGGAGAAGGGGGGTACATGCGAAATATATATTTTTCTGCCAACTCCATGCACAGTGGCACACAACAAAATGCAAAATTTAATAACTGATTGATTTCTAAACCATTTAGAGATGAATAGCAATAACTATTAACTCATTATTGAATTCAATAGGCGTTACACATCATGCATTCAGATAACGGGTGGTAAAAGTGAAATTCTACTCAAGTTTTCAAATATAGTCAAATAAAGATTCAAAATAATCAATTGAACACTCGTCCACTTGGATTAACAAAACCCTTTTCACTCGTTCGGTTTAGAAAGATGTAAATACTAACCTCACCAGCCTTAATAAGACCCTTCTCCTCAGCATCTGTGATCATACTATACCCAATCCTACAATGAACAGAAACCCATGTGAAAATCAATAGATTATATTGATCGATCTATGCTCTCATTTGATTGCATAGACCCGGGACTTTGGACGATTTCCTGGAGACATGGAACTGAGTTCAACTTTCACAAGGAAGAAAATGTCAACCACAGAACTTCCATACCAAAGAAAGCACATCTTATGAAAAGAATCACAACAAACAGCTCCAAGCATACAAGTACAGCAGATAGATATTCCAAAATGTTCAGAAGTTGTATGTACCTATCCTTGACGCTAGAGCAAGGCTCCATCATCTCCAGCTTAGCAGCAACCCTTGCAACACAACCATCTACGACATGGTTGAGATACACCAGTGGCGTGTTGCCAATCAACTGAAAACACCCACCATGAATATACACATTCAATCAGCTCTCCCATCTAACTTAATACTCGAAACACCAAAAACCTTAAATTCAGTAGATGGACTTACTTCAGTAACATCTTTCGCAATCCAGGCCTTCTCCTCCACCATCTTTATCAGAAAACTGTCGACCAATTCAAGAGTTAACAAACAAAAATCTCTATTTGCACAATCTAAAATTGAAGAATAAAAACAAAGGAATGATCTTTCATGACTCTGAACTTCAAAGTTCAAAAACTTTGAGCTACTGGGTTCATCTTTTTCCTTCCTTATCTTTTTGGAGATAAAAACAAATAGTGAAGTTGACACTCCAATTATTTCAGTTAAAGTTTCAAATCAACAACAATCTCCACCATAAAATCCACACCCATGATCACAAAACACCCATCAAGTAACTTGGAGAATTCACAAAACTCCAAAAACAACAAAATAATATTGAATGGAATATGAATCCAAACATATCAAAAATCAAAGAAACAAAGCTAGAATGATATCAAAACCTTTATGGGGCTACTCGGAGAATGCAAAAAATGAATGAATGAGAATTGGAATGAGAGAAAGAGTGAGAGATCTATGAAGCTTTTACCTGCTTGAAAGTTTGAAACCAAAGGCTGACCAAGCAAAAGTGAGAGCTCAAGCTGATTAGAAACACCGAATGACAAAAGTGAGAGACTTTAGGAGATTTAAATGGATTTTTTTTTTGCTGGCGTTTGTGAGTGTTTTTCATATTTGACGGACATCGTCATTCACTCGCCGGCTTCTTTCCAAAACTTCATTTTAGAAAATACAAAAAAAATAAATAAATAAGGGTATGAACTTTGGGATCCTCCCATAAATTCTTTTAGGACATTTCTACACTTTACAAGTTTACATTTCAAATCTTCTATCATACATTGTCATTTGTTTTAGTGAATTTACTCTCTTCGTCTTTCTCAATATAAAATGAAGCAGAGGCGGACGTAGTGTATACACCGGTGGGGCTCAAGCTCAACCAAGAATTTCGGGCATTCTTTAATTTCTCGGTCCCTGTCCTCTCTGACTTGTGTCACACCTTGGTTCAAACAAACAAGTATGAATTTTTCCCTATGCTTTATAGATTGATTTGTTTAGTTTTGACTATTCATGTCTCTACTACTACCACTGAAAGGGCATTTTCAGCTATGAACATCATTAAGAATAAACTTAGAAGCAAAATGGGAGACGGGTATCTTGTGATTGTATGGTCCTTCACATTAAGAAAGAGTATGCTGAATCTGTTACCAATGAGGAGGTGATTAAAGAGTTTGAAGCTTCATCAACTTGTAGAGTTAGATTTAGTTAGTTTATGTTATCGTATTGTATTGCATTGCACGTTTGTTTTAATAATTTAGTTTCTACTATAATTTTGCATATGCATTAGAGGTGTAAAGGCTCATTATGTCCCTCCTTGACTAGGTGTATCATTTTCTTACAATTAATAAATTTCTCTCGCACCCCGTCAAGATTCTCCACTTTTTTTTTCTTGGTTAGGAAGTTCAAGCCTAACCAGGGTTGAAATCCTGGATCCGTCACTGAAATGAAGTCTAACTTAAAAATCGTATGTATTTCTGTAATTGAGCGGTAGTTGTTTCTTGACAAACATATTATGGGTGATTTTTATTTTTATTTTTCAAAACTTTGTTGACTCTTTTATTTGTCTCTATGATTTTCTTTTGTTTTTTTGAAGTAACAGACCCTATTTGGATGACTATTTTATTGTAATACCAAATGGTGATGAGAAGATGGGTTTGAAGGCGAGGTCTGGCTAGGTTTGAGAACAAGAAGAAGCTAAGAAGATGGGTTTGCCAGAAAAGTTGGGAGACCTTTTTATCATGGATCCTAAAATTTACAGTCAAGTTAAATCGAGGATCCGGATGTAAGAATAACTACGAAATTCACAACTACACGAGTCCGGAAGATTATCCGATCAATTTTGGAGGGCGACCCATCGGGTATATTGTCCCAGCACCAAGGGCATTATCGTCACATCAATTACTCCCATATTACCGCCAGAGAAATTCCGCGCAGATCTCGAACACTTTCTCTCTCTCTCAATCTCTCAATCTCCCTTTCTCTCTCCGTCCAAAAGCCACCGTCCGGCGGTTGCCGTCGACGACACGACACCGTTTCGATGGGCGTCCCCGCGTTTTATCGCTGGCTGGCGGATCGGTACCCGCTCTCGATTGTCGACGTGGTCGAGGAACACCCCAGGGAGGACCCCAACGGCGTGCCGAGACCTATCGACGTTTCGCGGCCAAACCCTAACGGCTTCGAGTTTGATAATCTCTACCTCGATATGAACGGCATTATCCATCCCTGCTTTCATCCCGACGGCCGAGTACGAATCCTTCTTACGTTTTCGTCTTGTTTATCCATAAATTGTTGTTTGATTGTGTGTCTTGAGCTTGGAAAGATTGGTTTTTGTGCTCAAAACAGCTGGAATTGTGAGTTGTAATGGAATTTAGGATCGTTGATTTCGCGGTGTTGCTAGTTTTCTGCTTGATTACTCGAAAAGTTTTCTAATTTTTGTTGTAGTTTGATAGAATTTAACTCTGTTTTGTGTGTCTATGCTTGTTAGTTTTAGCTGTAGAATTTTTATGATTTGTTTGGATTGTGAACAGTGTCGAAAATGTGCAAGGGAATACTGCATTGAGCTCATTAGTTAAGTGCGTGTTGATCATACTTGAATTTAGTGTTGTTTTTCCTGTTCGGGACGGTTGGGGATACGAGATTGTGTTGTTTTAGGTCGGTGTGTTGCGTGCTTTAGATGAGTTCAGCGTGGTGAAAATGTCTTTGCTCCAAGTTGAGTGCTGATGACAAGTTGTTTTCTGTCTGTGCAGCCTGCTCCGGTTACTTATGAGGACGTATTCAAGTCAATATTTGACTACATTGATCATCTCTTCACGCTGGTTCGCCCAAGAAAGCTTCTTTTTATGGCAATTGGTGAGATTTCCCTTGGACTTGTGAAATGTGAGTTATAGGGATCTGTGTTGTAGTGAAATTGTTACTTTAATGTATTTCTAATCGTGCAGATGGGGTTGCGCCAAGAGCAAAAATGAATCAGCAACGCACTCGACGTTTCAGAGCTGCAAAAGATGCGGCTGAGGCGGTAAGATCTCACTTGGTGTGCATGGTCTTTTCTTAAATCTTTTAATCTTAAATTTCGTTCAACGAAGCAGTGAACAAACCTGATTTGTTAGGAAGCTGAAGAAGAAAGACTAAAGAACGAATTTGAGACGGAGGGGGAATCATTGGTTCCTAAAGAGAAACGTGAAACTTCAGATTCAAATGTTATTACTCCAGGCACTCAATTTATGGCGGTTCTCTCAGTAGCACTTCAGTATTTTATACAAAGTAAATTGAACAGCGACCGTGGTTGGCGGTCTACAAAGGTTGGTTTGAATTCTCTGCACTAATATGTAATTGCCTGCCCGTAGTCCTGTCAAGATCGATGTCTCTTTGCCTATGGAGTAGTCCCTTCTTTATATTTTTACCATGTACTTCTGGTTTTCAGGGTACTTTGTCTCTCTAAATTTAATTATGGGCCTGCATTGGGTGATTATTTTAAGGTTATTCTTTCTGATGCCAACGTTCCTGGTGAGGGGGAGCACAAAATAATGTCATACATCCGATCGCAACGCAACCTTCCGGGTTTTGATCCAAACACTCGGCATTGTCTTTATGGTCTGGTGAGTGTTTACAATTTAAGTCTTCCCACCTTTGCTACTGTCATTTTTCTCTTGTGTGAGTTCCTCCTTATGTTTTCGAAAAGGGCTGCCATTCAGTATGCCATTTTGCATGATTTGTATTAGTTCTAAAGTTTGCACTTGGACAATAATAATCAGGATGCAGATCTAATTATGCTTGCTTTGGCTACACATGAGGTTCACTTCTCAATATTAAGAGAGGTCAGTTACTTTTATTTATTAATTGTCTTACAGACACTTGGGCTTTTAATGCTTTGTTGCAAGTGGTTCATCTTATGCATGGTTTACCTTGATTATACAGGTGATTACTCTTCCAAGTCAACAGGAAAAATGTTTTCTTTGTGGACAAGTTGGTCACCTGGCAGCTGAATGTCGTGGTGGCGATGATGGTGCCAATTTAACTCCAATTCACCAGAAGAAATATCAGGTTGGTAACATGACATCCTGCCATTTTCATTCATTGCTACACTTTAATATTTTCTCTTTATTTCTTTCTAACTTGGCATTTCATCTGTGCAGTTCCTCCACATCTGGGTGTTGCGTGAGTATTTGCAATATGAGCTGGACATACCCAATCCTCCTTTTCAGCTTAATTTTGAAAGGATAGTGGATGATTTTGTGTTTATGTGCTTTTTTGTTGGCAATGATTTTCTTCCACATATGCCAACATTGGAGATCAGAGAGGTATGTGATTATAGCAGGCAGTCTGAAAGCTGTTTTCTACAAATTCTGGAAGTTAGTGATTTATAGAGTCGTAAACACTCGGGATTTTTTGTGAAAGATGATTTAATTTTCACTTCATTAAATCATGTGATTGGTGAACATGTCTTTTTGGGATTTTCACTTTCCTTTCCTTCTTTACTTGATTTAAGTGAGAACTGTTTACTTCCTCAGGGTGCAATTAATTTATTGATGCATATTTATAGAAGAGAATTTTCTGCTATGGGTGGCTATCTCACTGATGCGGGTGAGGTAAATTACTCTTTACACTATCTTTGAACATATGATAATTTCTTTATGATGTGAATTAGTTTGGAACTCAGTGATTGCTTTCTTTTTCTAATTTACGTATAATATCACAGACACTATTATGAATTTACTGATGCATTCATATTACTTCCACAGGTGATGCTAGATAGAGTAGAGCATTTTATCCAGTCTGTTGCTGTCTATGAGCGCCAAATTTTTCAAAAGCGGGCTCGAATTCAGCAGGTATTGTGCTCGTCTTTTTCTTTATTATCATTTGTTTTCGAGCTATTCAGAAGTCTGGAGATTGATGAAAGCCACAGACATGGACTAATTTAAGTATGATAAAAACTTTATTCCTCTCAAGGTTTTCACTGTTTCTGACTGTTAGTTTGTTTACTCCACTACAGACTGATATTTTAGTTTACTCTTTAAGTGTTCTGATGATTATCTGGCTACAATGATTCAAATATGAAAAATGTTAGCCCTTACAATGGGTCAGACTTTTGGTTTAACAACAAAAATCTTGTATTGGATGCAAGCTAAGTTTCTGTTTATACAGGTCCCCATTTTTCTAGGACGAGGCAAGTAACTTAAGATTATATGCTATTTGGGCACTTAATCTAGTGACATGATTCCTGTGAGTTGGTCGCTAAAGGAAACATTCAAATGTCAATACTATAAATTCCTATTTACTTCATATATACATAGTGACTCTTCTATTTGAGTTGTTTGTCCTGTCCACATCTGGAGCCATTTGAGAGAAATAGTAGGATAATCATGTACAGTATTGATTTATCTACATGACTTCTGAACCAAAAGGCATTTGGGATCCTTTTTGCAGATTAGGTCACAGTTTTTTTTTTTTTTTTCCTACTGGTGTCCGGCATTTTTGCAGATTAGGATAATGTTCATACTGATGATGATTATATTTCAGGCCTTTGAGAATAATGAAGAGAGACAGAGAAATAGAAGAGAGTCTTGTGAAGAGCTACCTGCTCCGGTGGTAGAAAAGTTGGTGGACAAGGTATGTGACTTCACTGCATCTATACTATCAAATTTGTATATGACATCGTGATGCAAAACTCAACTTGTTTCTTTATGCGATGTCTGTTACCTTATTTTTCTGCAAACTGATTATACTGGGAAAGCTTCTTAATAAATGATTATGCTCCCACATCACACTTTGTTGTAATTTACATGACTTTCGAGTGTGCCTTTTTCACCTGTATAATACCAAAACTAGAAAAATTGATCATACAAACGTCTTATAGAATGCCAGTGGCTTCTCAAGTTACTCTCTGTTTACCGTGCTGGTATAGTAGGTGAGCCCCAAAAAAGTTGCGTAAGAAGGATAAAGACTGACAGAATAAAAAAAATGATCAAAAAGCCATCACAGGGTGTAATGTATATTCAGTGATTGTGGAAATCCAATGTTAAGTTTAATTTCCAAGTATTTTATGATGGTTTTTCTTCATAGTTAGCTTAATATGATATTGAAATTCCGATGTCTTTACTTGATCTAGCAGAACTATCTGTATTGTCGATTCAAGCAGTCTTTTTTCCCTTTTACATAAGATATAGAAGAGGATGAATTTGGTGAGGATTGGTTATTCTGTTGAATTATGATCCAGTAACCTTGTACTTTTGAGCCCTTCGTACTTGGGAGTAAAGTAATTAAGGGATGTTTGGTACTGTTATCTGTGTTGTTTTACATATAAGTTTTTGGGGACTGCTAATCCACAATTGTTCTTATCACATCTATTTTATATCACACACACCACACACTCTTTTCCTCTTAAAAATAAATCTTTGTTTCTCAGGTTAAATTGGGGGAGCCTGGATATACAGAAAGGTATTATGCTGAGAAGTTCCAAGTATCAAAGCCAGAGGAGGTTGAAACAGTTAAGAAAGACCTGGTAAGTTCTCTCACGTGCTGCAAACTCAGTGAAGATTATATGGCTGGCATTCATGCAAAAATTTCTAATTTTCTTTGCAGGTTCTGAAATATGTAGAAGGCTTATGTTGGGTCTGCCGATATTACTACCAAGGAGTCTGCTCATGGCAATGGTTAGTTTGGCTTGAATGTTGGAAAGTGTTATGCTTTATTATACCTGGTTTAACTCATCTTATATGTTGAAATACAAGTAATACACATCCAAAAATACTTGGATCTATTTAGAGTACTCAAATTTTGAAACTATGGGAAATATTAGTTTTTTTTATTTTTGTTTATTGAGAAAATGGGAAATATTAGGTTGGCCACTTGAGTTTTTGATATTATGGTATTTGTTGTTTATGATCTATTACCAAACAGAAATTAGTCAATTCCGTATCAACCTGTTAAGTGCGATGATGACCTGTTTGATTTCACTAACTATGCGTGTATCTAACTATTATGGGTTTCAGGTATTACCCATACCATTATGCTCCTTTTGCTTCTGATATAGAAAATCTGGATGAGTTGGAAATAACATTTTTCTTGGGAGAGCCATTTAAACCCTTTGATCAGCTCATGGGAACCTTACCAGCTGCAAGGTCTCTCTCTCTCTCTCTCTCTCTCTCTCCCTATAAATATATATATATATATATATATATATATATATATATATATTTAGACACATATATGTGTGTGTGTGTGTATTTTTTTTTTTCTTGCTGAAATTGATAATGGGTAAACCTGTTTCTTTCATGTTATAGTTGTAGTGCTCTTCCCGAAAAATACAGAAATTTAATGACTGATCCGTCATCTCCCATTTGCAATTTCTATCCATCTGGTAAAGAAGTGATTTGTTGTTACTTTTGATCTTTAAATTTATCTCCTTTCTACTAACAGTTTTTCTTCCTTTTTGACCCTCACTCCAGATTTTGAGATTGACATGAATGGCAAGCGCTTTGCATGGCAGGTACGGTCATGTGTGCCATTGGTTGTTCTTTTTTCTTTTTGATATTGTGTTTGTGTATTTCCTTTTGGGGTCAAATTAATGGAAGCAGTATCATTTGTGGTTTCTGCATGGGGTATCAGGGTGTTGCCAAATTGCCATTCATTGATGAGAAGAAATTGCTTGCTCAGACAAGGAAGCTCGAAAGCACTTTAACGGTCTGGAAGATCATATTTTTTTCCCTCCCCCTATCATTTAATTCTTTGATATTTATTCCATCTTCAAATGCTGTATTGGAAACTTCTTTCCTGTTATATTTACACACACGGACACAGTGTGATGCTCATCCAAATTTGGTCTATGCAGGAAGAAGAGCTAGCTCGAAATAGTGTGATGCTTGATTTGCTTTATGTCTATCCTTCTCATCCTTTGGCGTCTCAAATAACTTTGTACTACCAAGTATATTGTCAGAGCCCACCACATGTAAGATTACCATGGGCGATAGATACAAGCCTCAGGTTGGTTTACATACCTTTCCAGGTTGACTTATTGGTTTATTTGTCATGGCGGGAGCTCACTAGTGATGCTACTCATTGTTTCAACTTTTTCAGTGGTGGAATGAATGGATTCCTTTGGTTATCCGAGAGGAATGGGTTTAGAAATGTAATCCCATCACCTGTGCGTGGTTTTCTCAACATAGACCATAACCAAGTCCTGTAAGTATATCTGAATTTTTTAAAAAGCACCTCCATACTTGAATTTCTTATGAAAAAGATATGTACTGATGGAGGGCATTTTTGGCTTGCAGAAATGTTACATATCTTAATCCTGTAGCTCAGAAACACATTTCAGAACTTCCCAGGGATGTGATCATGCCCAGAAAGGTGTGCGAGATCTGTATTCTACTATTCACTTTAATTTTGTAGCCCAAATCTTGGAGAACTCTTTGCTCATTACTCATGGCATGCTACATATACATCACTCGTACCCTCGTGTACACGTTGCAGATAAAAGGCTATAGAATTTTATACATATATCCTTATATTCAGAAGAATATTACTAAAATTTTGCTGCCATGTTCATCTGGTTGAAAGAACATGACATCCTTATGACACGTCTTGTTGATTTAATGTGTAACCGCTCAAGAACTATGATGATATGCTTCTATTGTCTGGCCTTTTAATTATATTTTTAATATTAATTGGTGTTGCGTTTGATTATTTCCTTTAAACGTCTTCAGGTTGTAAAACCTATGGATATCAAACCTCCCCCGGCATTATGGCATGAAGACAATGGTCCCCGGCGCTACCAAAACAGAGATAGGTGAGAATGTACTGTTGGCCGTGGTAGCATATGTCCTGTGTTTCTTAGCTTAGCAAATATTTTAAACCAGGGATACAAGTGAGCATCTCAATATTATAATTGCAACAGTGATATTGGAGTGTCGTTTCTGAATGTGATGCATTGGTTTACAGGCCACAAATACCTGGAGCAATTGCTGGACCTATGTTGGGAGAAGCAGCTCATCGACTTGTCAAGAACACACTAAATCTTAGAGCTGGTAATGCATCCTCTGGATTTCGGGATCAACCGCGGCCTTTACGAACTACTTCTGGAAACTACATCATTAATTATCCAGTCAACAGACCAAGACCAGCCGGGCCATCTGGGTATGAAAGGGGTTTCCGTGAAGAACCAAATTATGGAAATTCCTTTAATCCTCAGGGCATCATGGCTAGGCCCAGAACTCCGTACTCAAATGGTTCGCAGGGTAACAGACAAAGTTTTAGGACACAAGAAAGAACACAATATCAAGAGCAGAGTTTTAGATCACAAGAAATAATACAATATCAAGAACAGTACCACAACTTGAGAAATGGGATGTCTAGTTTAACAATGGAAGAAGGTGTGAGAACCAGGTCTCCTGTAGTGGCACAACTAGGGATGCCAAATCCAGGATACTCCACAAACCCACATCCACAGTTTGTGCAGAACACAGGCGCTCTTCCAGTGCCACCTCCAAAGTGGATCAACAAAGAATCAAGTGCCAATGGTGGATTCTATGGTAGGCAACAGGAACCCGGATATGGTGGACCATATGAACAGCAGGTCAAAAAGGTTTATCAGGTAAAGGCACGTGCTCCTCAGGACTTGTCAAACTCCGGAAACCAGCAGTGATTCTTCTGGCTTTTGTATCAGAGGTGGCCGACGGACAGAAAACAGTGCCATTTAATTACCATATCTAATCTTGTATTTGGGGTTACCAAGACTAACTTCAATGTCATGATAGATAGCAAGCACATGGCAATATTACATTGATGCTCCGTCTCTGATGCCAAAGTGATTCAGCTCGAGTAGTCTTCATCACTGAAACCACAGTAGGTTGGTTTTGTTACATACTAGAATTCTCACACAGCTTGTACTAACAGGATATGGCAGCTTAGCTATATAATGGGTAGTCTGTAGAAGATGCATATATAGTTGCTGTTTGTTACCATAGAAGGATATGGGAGGGGGATGCATAATCAGCTATAGGACTGATATAACAAGGCATAGGTTGTTAGTCTTGTGTCATATTTTCTATTTAGTATTGTGTCTATTTAGTGTTGTGTTGTAATTGTACATTGGCATGGATACCTGTTTTCATTAATGGAATAAATTTTTTGTTAATTTGTTGGTGCAATATTCTTGTTATACAGAGGTCTAGACTACATAGGTTAATTACCAGCTTAGTAACTAGTCTGCTCGTCTTTTCCTGATGGAATCAGATCTGTAATTGCAGGAGTCATTACGTTGGGAAACGATTTTCATAACATATCATGGTCGTCAAAATCCTTACTTAGCCAACTATCTTGAGGTTAAAATACGTCTTCACCATTCACGAACTTATTACGGCATGTATGCATCTAGACAGATACACTTCTACAGAGTTGTCAGTTGTGTATATGGCTGTATTGTTGAAACTTGAGAATGACACAATTTAGAATTATAACAAAGCAAAGAACAACGCTCATATCCTGCTGGCGCTAGGAAATCATGTTAAACATCAATTGTGCGCTTAACTGCGCATTGTTCATATCCGGTTCCCTAATACATGAGCTTGTCCCTTCGGGAACATCCGATAAAACTGGAACATACAGAGAAGACTAACATGGCCCCTGCGTAAGGATGACACGCATAAATCGAAAAATTGTCCAAAATTTTTCTGGGATTCCCTCTCCTCTACAGCTTCAACTCGATGCGACTCTCAAATCGCATAAACAAAACTGAACTACATCTCTGGAAATCCGTTGTTCTGAGTTTTGTTTCATCCAACTTAACTTAAAAAACAATATGTTTCCACCAAAAAATCAAAATTGAAACAATATGTTTCATCAAGCTTTAGCAAATTGGATGATACCAAAGTAGTTCACTGTTCATGGAACCTAATTTCTTGATATAGTATTTGACTATATGCCACAATTCAATACACAAACCAAAAAGTAAACTATATCTCTAATTACTGATCTCACTTTGAATTATATCATGTTATTTCACGTAGTAAAAAAGTAAAAACCCCATACCTCTCACATTTGATTATTGCAGAAAATATCCAGACAAGAAAAGAGCAAAGAAAAGGAACAAGCTCCCAAATATGAGCAGAGCCTTCTGCCCAGAAGTGAGTGAATTCCCACCAAGCCCAAACTGCTGGTTCTCAGCAAACCCAGCAATCTCCACACTCTTGCTCACAAAGAAGCTCTGTGCTGCCCCACAAGTTGGGCACCTCCAATCCTCTGGAAGCTTCTCAAATTGCATTCCTGGTGGTAATGGGTATGATGGGTCACCCACAGCCTCATCATACTTGTACCCACAAGACCTGCATTCATATATGCCAGTGTTCAGCACTGCAAACTTCTCCTCAAGCCGCCGCTTATCGATATTTGATTCTGCTCCTTCTGAATCTGTGGAGTCTATAGAGGGTGGAGTGGGCTGGTCTGAAGTTGGTTTATCTTCTTTGGAGACATCAATGGATTTAGTAACGGTCAATCTGCGGGACGTCTTGTGAGTAAGTGACAATGAGAAGTTTGGGATCTTGGGGAGGAATTGGGTTTTGGGTTTTGGATGAAGGGATTGGGAGAAAGTGGTGGAGAGGTGAAAAGAGAAGGTGGGTCTTGTTGTTGCACAAGCCATGAATGGTGTGTGTTTCTAATTTTCTTTGTGATTCTCAGTGCCTTGTTAGTGTTGGAGGCACTGAGAGTATAGAGGGAAATGAGTAAATGGAAATGGTGTGATTTGAAAAATCAGTTAGGTGTGTGCATCATGGGTGGAGGAGAAAGGAGAGGGATCCATAGGAGGGCATATGCTTTGCTTTGAAACAGAGTTGGATAAGGTGGGGAAGGTGCAAGATTGTAGCTGGTACAGAGTCCATGGGCCGGGTTATGGGTTGAGTCCTACAAAATGAAAACCCGAAAGCACACCAATTATCTCCAAACAATAGTGAAATACTCCAACTATAGTTTGCGACTTAATCCCTTTAGCCACTTTGACAGTTTCGTGAGAATAGAAGTATCGAACTAAGATTGAGAGATTCTCTGCATGATGCAATTTTCTTTTATGATTTTTAAAATAAATAATAAAATTATTTAAACGGCATTCGAGGTTTTCAGTGTTTTGTTAATTAGAACCTAAAACGAACCACATACAAGAATGAACATTCCACCTTTGCCTTAAATAACTATATCATTCAAGGTTCTAAAAAACGGCATAGGTGAAGGGTTGCCTTCCTAATTTTAGGCAAATCGGGCTTTTTTTTTTTTTTTTTGAAAAGTGAAAACCATGGATTCATATAAAGAGGAAGAAAAAATTATGGATTTTGAATTTGACTTCGATAACAATAAAGTACTTGAAGGATGTAGACAAGAAGAATTGGAGGAGTAGGCTTGCAAGAATGTATTTTTTTTTATTTGAATTGTATTTGGACATTATTGCCTAGTTGGTGAATTATGTTTTTTATTTTCAGATTTTCCTAAGGACATTGTTGTTTAATTACGTTTCTTACTTGTTTCAACGACATTGTTGTTGAAATGTTGAATTGTATTTCTTATTTTCCTAAGAACATTGTTTTTAGTACATTTTAAGAACATATGCTATGTATTTTTATTATTTTCCGTGTTATATGTTGTTTTTTTTCATTATTTTCAGACATTATAAAACATATTTTAATTGTATTTATATAATTATTTGTTATTAAAAAATAAAATAAATACAAAAATACAAATCCGATTAATCCCGGATTAATCTTTGGGCGCTGCTCGCCCGAGTAGCGCCCAGCGTTTTTTAGAACCTTGATATCATTCTAGGAAGTGTAAATTCGAGGGTCGTGATGAATGCATTGTGTAACTAGTCCGTCCAAGTCTCCAACCCCAATTTACTAATTATACATGCATATCTAAAGCATTCAACCCAATCTTTGTAAGAAAAAGAATACATTTAATCGTATCATTCTAGAAAATCGCAAGTGAACAATTGCTCTATCAAATCACCAACAGTAGATTTTGCTATGCTATTCGAACCCAAATCATTACGAACTATATAAAACAAAAACCCCTCAAATAATGAATCAATGCATTTACTTAGAACGCAAGTCATCCAAAGCGGCCTTAACCTGTTGTTGAACCAACTCCAACCTCTTCGAGTACGCTTCCAACTCCAGTATCTGCTGCTCCCTCCACTTCTCATTCGCCACATCTCCTCCACGGCCGCCGTAGTTGCTTAAGCTCACCGGTATCGGATTCATCGCCAACCCGATTATCATCCCTCGCACGTCAGTGTTTCCCTCATCATCTCCATGCTTCCCATCGAAAGACGTTTTGCTACTCCCCACATCATGCGAATCCACCACCACATTCTTCTCCTGAATATTGTAAAGAGGTGATTCCGCCCAAATCCTATGGGAAATATCGAAAATGGCACTGTCGTGTGGGTTTCTGAATCGAAACTCAGTCCCATTGTTGTTCATTTTCTTCACTACATTCCGGTACTTCTTCTTCAACCTTCCAAGCTTCTCAGCCCGCTTTCGCTTGGTGAATTGCTCCTTGAACTTGGGGTTAACCTCGTCGTAAAACGACGGTGCTTCGTTCGCCGTCCTAGGTCTTGTTCTGTAGTCGAGGAAATTCTTCAGGAGCTCTAGCTCGTCCTCCTTGCTCCAAACCCTCTTACGGCGTTTGAAACTCGTCACGTTCGGTGAGAATTCCTTGTTGTCAATGCGACGTCGTTTTCTGCGCGGTTCATCGATTGTGAAAGTGTAGTCGGAAGAGTTGGAGGTCTCTTCTTCGTGGGGCTCGTAGGAAAAGTCATCGTCGTCCGAGTCTTCATCGTTATTTTGTTCTCCTGGTTTGTTAGACTCACGACGATGCTCATTTTCCTTCTTATTTATGCCTTCCTCTTCGTCTTCGTCGAAATCTTCAGAGGACGAGGAAGACGAAGATGAAGTATACATGATCCATTTTAGCAAAGGCCACGGCATTTTGAAGATTAGGTGAAAGGACCCAGACCAAACCAGGGATTGATATTCTCGTTTGAGTATGGCTTAGTCTGCGTCTGAGAAAACTGCATGCAGTTTGGGCAAATGGAGGAGTAGTGTTTGGGATGGTTGTGAGGGCTTGTTGTTACTTGTTGAGGAAGGAACAAGGATAAGAATAGGTTAATGGTGATAGAGATTAAGGGATGTTACCAATGCTCATTTGCCCGATAATGGCTGCTGTCCCCTACATTTGTATATATGCTTATTAATTTTTCGTGTAGTAGCATTTTAGCTACCAAAATAAATTTAAATTCTTAAATTCATAAATAAATTAAAGTATGCTGATTCATTTGTTTCCTAAAGAGCTCTTCTAGTGAGGACTCTTAAGGACTTTTCAGTTTATGATTTAAAAGACCTATTTTTCGATCACATCTTGGCATATCATCCTTTCATTTTTTAGGTCTATATGTTTAGATCAACCCTATAATTTTTCAGCTAAATCGGTGATCGTTAAGATAACAAACTAGATCAAATTAATGGACGACCAAATCTATCAAACATGAACCGTTCAAGTTCATAATTGGTAAATCACACTTATGAATGTCTTAACGATTTTCAATATGGCTGAAAATTTGCAGAAATGATATACTCATGAATACCTATAAACTGAACGATCAACATATGTATATAAGATCGAAAAGTGGGATAACCTGAATAGTCATCAGCTAGTCCTCAATTTAAGGGTCATCATTAGAAGAGCTTTCTCATTTCCTATATGGTATAAACATTCCTTTATCATTTCGATGCGTTACATATTTCACATTTTATAACCATTCGATCAAATAAATACACTTATTTCGTAATTTCCTAATAATCACACTAACTATAGATTAACAATTTTAGGGTGAGACGACTTGCACCAACAAACATTACGACCAAACTTCAATCCCATGAAACCATGATTCTCAACCAATGGAACGAGTCACATATGCCATCAACTTGTTAATGTTACCCCAAAGGCATCTTGATCAAAAAATAAAAACAGGCAAGTGTGCCTAGTTGCCTAGAGACGTGACCATGTAACCATTACCACGTAGTCGAGCTTAGACGGTCCAATCCCATCTGAAAACAATTTGCTCCATTTAACCAATTTCCACGTCATTCTATAGAAAAAAAAACCCCAATTTCCACGTCAGCTTTGTGGGCCCTAGGAACCAGCACCGATTCGAGCCTAGCACGGCAGTATGCTAAAACGACCATACCCCAACCAACCAATCCCCCGTGAACCCCCCCAACCACCTTGACTTGGCCCCCCCTTTCTCTCTCTTTCTTTCTCTCTATTCGACCCTTGGCTCTCGGTCTAACCACACCAAACCCCAACCCACCCTAACCATTTTCCTCTCCTCTATTCTTTCTCTCTCTCTCTCTCTCTCTCTCTCTCTCTCTCTCTCTCTCTAACTCCGCCCCCACCGGACGCATCACAATTACCATATCATGACGCCCGAACAAGACGACGCCGTTCTCCCCGAGGCCGGCGGCGACCTCTCCTCCTCCTCGCAAGACGACGAGGAAGAAGACGACGTCGTTGACGAGGACGACGATGACGACGTCGACGACGACGATGACGTCATCAACTCCGCCTCCCCTTCCTCCACCTCCAATTCCGCCCTCCCCGTCGCCATCGCCACCGCCGCCGCTCCTCCCGCCGTCACCGTCGCGCTTCCCGCTCCTCCGCTGACGAGCGCGGCGTTGGCGGCGACGGCGGTGGTGGTTCCGGATCCGAAGCGGCCGCGGACGATTCAGTACGACCCGGTTTTGCTTCCCGCGCCGGAGGAGAAGAAGCCGGTGGCGGTGGTCGACGAGAGGAGGCTGTTCCAGCGGCTGTGGACGGACGAGGACGAGATCGAGCTGCTCCAGGGGTTCCTGGACTACACGACGCAGAGAGGGAACAAGGGAGGAGGAGGAGGAGGAGGCTCGCATCAAAACGACACCGCTTTGTTCTACGATCAGATCAAGTCGAAGCTCCAGCTGGAATTCAACAAGAACCAGCTGGTGGAGAAGCTGCGGCGGCTGAAGAAGAAGTACCGGAATGTTCTGAACAAAATCGCCAACGGCAAAGAGGTCAGCTTCAAGAGCCCTCATGATCAGGCGACTTTTGAGATCTCTAGGAAGATATGGAGTAACATCGGCGGCGTCGGAGCTGGCGGCGCCGACGACAACGCTCTCGACGACGAAGACCCCAACCCTAACCCTAACAATCCCAATTTCAACCATTTCGAGGTCAAGACCGAAGACGCTCCGGCTGGATTCCAGAAGTCCACGCCAAGATCGCGGAAGCGCCAGCGGCCGCCGGCGCAGCCGAAAACGCCGAGTCTTGCCGAGCCGGCGGCGGTGCCGGTGATTAAGGAGAATCATCACAATGTGAACAATGGCGGCGTTGGTGTTGGTGGTGGGAGTAATTGCGGGAATTGTAATGTTCAGGGGATGATTGAGGAGACGGTGAAGAGTTGTATGTCGCCTCTGTTCCGGGAGTTGATGAGCAATTCGATGGGTGGAGGGCAGGCTAGAGGGTTTGGAGGGCTGTCGTTGAATCCGATTCCGCTGAGCTTTGGCGGGCCTTCAATAAATTTGAATTTTGGGGGTGGGGAGGCGGCGGATGAGCAGTGGAGGAAGCAGCAGATTTTGGAGTTGGAGGTGTATTCGAAGCGATTGGAGTTGGTGCAGAATCAGATAAAAGTGGCATTGGATGAGTTGAAGTCCACCGGAGGAGGCTGATATTGGTCGAAAGGAAGCGTAGTAAGTTTGAATTTTTGTTCATATAAATTGCAGCACAGTAGCTGGAATCCGCAGTTTCGAGTTTTCTTTTTTGGTTATCTTTGCTGATTTGATAGAACATTGAATAATGAGTTCTGATGATTGTTTTAGTCTTTGATAGTTTTGTTCATAGTCTTTAGACATGTGTAGATAATTGATGAAATAATTTATAGATGAGAAAGTTTTCCTTTCTTTCCTATACACTGATGTACATGGATTTCATTTTGACAGAAATTGATCCGAGTGTTGGGTCTGATGTTTATAATGATGTGTTTGTTGGATGTTGGATATTCTAGTCATGGTCCAACACTTTGCCTGTGATCCCCTATCATGCAAGGAAAATGAATGATTGCATCATGTTTATATAATTCACTGGATGTTCTACTATCCTGATGAACAGTCAGTGTACGTTCCCTCAGCCACTCTAGATCGGCTTGATGAACATATATCTGCACGCTACACGTTGAAATGATACGCTTGTTATCTTTTGCCAGTACAATCGTGTAGGTTTGTCTTTTGATGCTTCTGAGTGAATGACATTAGGGGTTCATTGCATACCTGCAACTGTGCTCTAAAGTACATATATTGTTTGATCTACAAAACCTCTATGTGCTTGTTCTAGGCAGCTCGTCTTACACTGGAGACAAACACAAGTTTGTCCAGCAGTAGCTTTACCCTAACTTCAATAGATTTATTAATGATTCCACCTTATACTGATGTTTCTGTTGATGTATAGTATATACTTCACAGAGAAGACTATAGACCCAGCTCCTGTATAGAGGTAGAACATGAACTGGCTTGGTTTTGCTGTGAAAATTGTCGATCATTAGGCTTGACGTGGTAACATGTGATTTAGGCCTTCCACATGAAGCCTTACTATGCTATGACCTTCGGAGTTGTTAACTATCCATTCTAGTAGTCTTTTTCTTGAAATAGACTATACATTCTTGCACTCCTCCTGATCAAAACAGTTTTGCTTTTAGTTCGGCAGAAGCATCTGGATTTTTCAGTATTTACTTTCAGAGGCACATGTGAGGCAAGCATTTGTAATTTTAATTGGAAGAATGAATCTGGTTCTCAACAACAAAAAGCTGAGAATGTAATGAAATTCCATTATTGATGCAACTGTTTCGAATCATAAATTTCATAAATTTCTTTTAACTGAATCTGTACGAGCAATGTCTTAAAATCAGAGAGTTTTAGACCAGTTATTGTGCAATTTTCACAATGAGAGGGTTATAATGAAAGATCAATACATGGCAAACTTGGCCTTTGTTTTCTCAAAAACTTGTTCAGCAAGCATTGCACCGTTGCCGTCAGCTTTCTTGATCTCCAAGTGAGCCTTCTGATAAAATGCAGTGCCCCTTAATGCATCGGCAATGAAATCATCAAATCCAATTGCAATAGCTGCTTCAGCTTTGGCTCCATAAACCAACCTCTGAAATCAGGAAAACAACAAATTGTTGAAACTTTTCATAGTCTAGTCGCCCTCATCTTTATGAAGAACCAAAAGGTTTGGTAACTGACCTTAAGTCTTGATAGATGAATAGCACCAAAACACATTGGACATGGCTCACAAGATGCATATATTTCACAATCTGACAGCTCTATCTGATTCAGCTTCTTACATGCCTGTAGAAAAGATCACTCGGGCATCAAATCCAAACACGTTCATGTTGGGCCTCTATGTGATGAAATGGTAATATTGAATACAAACCAAGATACTACAGGAACTCGCGAGAGAAATTGAAATAATAGATGTGCATGAAATAAACATGATTGTTAAGATCTAAATGCATACCATCTCTGTGGATCATACATTCTTAGTTTTGTGGTTTCCATAACATAATCACTCTCACTACCAACTGAATCAGCTACTTGGATGCCATTAGATTAAGGAAAGAAAGGTCACTATCGTGAGCAATGAAAACAAAACCAATAAGATGGTAAGAAGAAAATTTCAAGGCACATTAGATGCCTCTTTCAACTCTGGATGTGATAGA
The DNA here is from genome assembly GCA_009720345.1 of Fragaria iinumae. NCBI lineage: Eukaryota > Viridiplantae > Streptophyta > Magnoliopsida > Rosales > Rosaceae > Fragaria > Fragaria iinumae. The sequence continues at coordinate 1,716,456 of CM019122.1, read as the reverse complement.
TCTACACAGCCTAACAAGGAGCCATCAGTTGGTACTATTAGCCTATTAACATCATCTTCAGTGATTAAAGAGAACTCATTAAGCAATGCGGTAATATCTAGTCTGACCTCTCTTATAGCAGTAACCTCCGCATGTGCAGTTGGATCAGTATGTGTCAGAACCATGTTGTGACAGCTCACAACTACTTCATCATTGCGAACAATAACTGCACCAAATGGCCCTCCATCGCCACTGTCAACACCCTTATAAGCTTCCTGAACTGCCTGTGATAAGAACTTGTGGTCTCTATCCTGTACAACTGGTTGGAGAATAAAAAGTAAACAAAAACATGATTAACCTGTTCTCTGCCAATGCAATGAAGTGAGTATGATTACTTATTCAAAACGATGTCATATTCATATATCTACAAAAGTTCGAGAAACCCTCGTCTATACTAAGTGCAAAAATATAATCTCCAACAGGGTAACCTGCTGATATCATGGTCATAAATGAAAAAATGACTGGCTAAAATAACCAAAGCGGGTGGCTGAATGTTCATATTCCTCAACTAAACTAACTGTGTTGCTTCTCATGTGCATTCATATTGGAATGAGGTAAGGGACTTCTTTAGTGTTACCTTCTTGATGCGCAGCAAAAGCAGAAGCCACAGAAATGGTTCCATCTTTCGTCTCCACCACTACACGAGGGAAGTTTAAAAATTAATTATAAAAGAGTACAACATCCCAAATAATTCACGTGATCCATTGTAGATTTCAAAAATTAATATCGCAGCGTCTAGTTATTTATCACTTCATACTAGGAGTAGCAAAAGAAAGCATATCTTTGGAAACCGAACAGAGCTTCATAGGTTTTTGAAGGAAAGGTATACAGTGATCCACGGCCGGTCCATTGCAGTCCACATTTAAGTAAAAGGTACAAAACCACCATAGGTATCAGAAGAAACTTAAAGCCATCACTGAGAGCAAAACAACATCCACTTATGCAAAAGGAAAAACCTTTATCTCACATCTGGATTATGAAACTCGTAATCTAGGGATCCAATGTTTACATGTACCCAGTAATATCAATTTTACTATATTACATTGTTTCTAGTTACTTCAACTACAACTGTCTATAGTATCTCTACCAATCTTCCATACAAATCTGTAATTCACTCTGATCTACATCCTTATGATGAAGAACTTCACTTGGAAGAACAAAAAACAAAATTCTTAACTGTCTAACTAAAAGCTACTTCCCTTTTCTGCTTCTTAAGCTAAAACGAAGCCAAAGTGTTCGAATACAAAACCATTATAAAGACTTCAAAGATTCCAACTTTACAACAAAAAGCTGAAATCCCCAACTACTAATCCAACAAAATTGGAGATCAGAATCATACCCAACATCAGTTTCAACCCAGAAATCCAAACCAAACCAACAAACAAGCAATTGGGTTAATGCAAATCCATCATACAATCACAGACACCAATAAAAACCAACATGCATGATCCGATCATACCCAACAAAAACAGAACGAACAGAATCATAGACTAGCACAGTAACAATGGTCTAGAAAACTCACCGTTGGCCTCAATGGCGTTGCCGTTAGCATCAGCCATGGTTGAGATTCAGTGAATCAAGTCCTGAGATGAATGAGAGCAAAACACAACACAACTCAAAACAGAGAGAGACACGGATTTGAGAGATTGTGATTGGGTGGAGAAAGAAAATATGGTTATAAATAAAGGAATAGAGGGAAGCGTAAGGGAAAACGAGATGAGCTGGTCCACGAAATTAAATTTTGATTTATGATTTATAGTTGTTTGTTTATTTAGTTGTTTTGGCTTGACTGGTGATCTAACAAGAGGAGGACTTTCACCAAAAAGAGGATTGATAGGGAGAGACACGACATGCCAAGGTGGAAAGCCACCGTCTCGATAAAGTATGGGATCTTTTTTGGTTCGGAATCAGAGCTGAGTTTAACGTCATTAAACACATCAAATATCATATCTAAAAAGAGTTAGCCTTTCAATAAAATTCTATTGAGATGTTCAATCACTAGAACATCATAACTGTCAAATTGATATTTCAAACGCATGGTGATGATGCTTACTTCGAGGATTAACAATTTCGAAATTTAAGCAGAAGAATTTCATTTCAATTTTATACTTTTATGTAATTTCAAGATCCTTCAAAGCATGTATGACATTTAATATGCCGTGTCCGTGATAAAATACTTTAAAAGTCTATAAACAAAAGCCTCTAGAGCAATTAAGGTTTACAATCTAGTTAATTAGATCTTTGTCATTCCATATATAACATGGGGATCACTAGAATGTATTTAGCTTGAGCATAAGTCACAAAGTTAGCTTCTCTAAAAATGTGCTTGAGAGTAATCAACTGAAAGTTAGCAACAATTTAGTTTAGGTTAGTTATTATGGAGATTCCCATTTAGTTTGGGTAAGTTTTAAAGGAGGGTCCTCTATCTGATTTAGGTAAGTTGTGGTGGTTATTCCAATTTAGTTTAGGTTAGTTGAGAATCCTTGCTGTAATAGGAAATAATATAGCACTGATGACTCTTCTATATATAGCTAAACATATGCAGAAAGGAAACTCAAGTTTGCATTCTTAACATATATAATCATGGGTCGGAAGAAAATCGAAATCAAGAAAATTACCAATAGGAATACTCTCAAGGTCACCTGCACTAAGCGGCGTACAGGTCTGATTCGCAAAGCCAAAGACTTTTGCGCCAAAACTGGTGCTCAAATCGCCATTATCACCTTTTCTCCTGGTATGCAGCCGAAGACATTCGGCAACCCTTCTGTAGAGTCTGTCATAGATCGATACGAGCTCTACGAAAAGCAAAGTTCGAATGACAAAGAAATGCTTGATGAAGATCGTGGTCTTCGTGAGGTTGGTATGAGTGATGAGGAAAAGGAAACGCTTGAAGGTATGACACTGAATGAGCTGAAGCAATATGCGCGTAGCATAGAAGAGCAAACAAACAAGTTTCGCATGGCTTGGCAAATCCAAGACAGGAAGAGGAGAGAATCGAGCACCGTCGACTTGTTTGAAAAGAATGCTTCTGGGGATTTGAAGATCTTTGGCGTCAAGGTGGGAGAAAAGAATCAAAGGATGGAGACAGAAGACATGAAAAGGAGAGAATCATGCACAAAGGACTTCTTGAGTACCTTCAATTAGAATTTTACATATCAAGTCTTTTGCTCACGTACGTCGAGTGAGGTTACATATCAAAACTCAAAATTGGGGAGGTTGAGTTTATACCTAGAACCTCACTCAACAATGTATCACGTATAATTTCAACATTCTATTTCTTAGCATTTACCTTGATGAGAATGTTTGAAGTCATTGTGTCCCAACGGCCAATAAAAAAAAAAATCATTGTGCCCTTTTCATTGTACTACTCAAATTCAAATTCTCATGATCTCCCGTCTTTTGTTTTTTTGATGATATAATCACAAAAATAAAATGAGATTTGTAATTAGTTGTCAGGTAATTGAATTAGATAATGAGTCTTTGGGTTGTCAGAAAAAAAAAACCATTACATTCGTAATACTACCCATAGAAAATTAAAAATTAAATAGGAGCAGATAATTAACATGACTAGCCTTGGCGACATCTAACCTAAGTACAAGCAATGTAGTTGCTTCGCAGATCCCTGATCCATCTTAACCAAAACAAAAAATAGAAGTAAAAATTACAAAACTAAAAAGGGAAAATGCCCAAATGAACAAGTTGGAATAGAAAAAATTAGACGAGAGAAAAGTTAGTATGATCGATGAGAAAACGAACAAGTTGGTTTTGCAAATCGAAGAAAAGGAGGGGAAGAGAATGTATCGAGCTCCATCGACTTGTTAGGAATGAATTGCTGGAATAATTTCTGAAAATTTGAAGCTTTTTGGTATGAAGGTGGGAGAAAAGATGGAGCTAATTAAAGAGATGAAGAGGAGGAGGAAATTAATCATGCACAATTTTTGAGTATTGTCAACCTCACAGCCCGAGAAAATATACACAAAAGACATATACATTGGGTGAATTTGATAGATCTCCTAGCCAAAATCATCAAGTTCAATTTTTGAAGCCATTTTACCCATTATTGTACTACTAATTATCACTTTTGGTATCTCTGATGATGAAATCTCATGATCTGAACTTAGTTGATTAATGATGCAATTATATACTCCTTTTAACTTTAGAGGTGTCTGATCAAATGTTTGTATGTCCCATACCTTGAAATCTAGTGCGAGCTCAAACTTTTTATTTCTTTAAGATCATCCATGTCATAGTTGACAGTGTTCCCAAACGGACTAGACACTCTTGAACAACTCTCTCACTGGAGTACTCTTACATAGTTGGAAGAAAGTAGTATATTAGCCTTTTGCAATATTCTGCAGAGTAGTAACTTGCAGAGATTAAACAAAATCATACTAGATCTTGGTGGAAGAAGACCCTAGAGACTGCACACTGTTGTTAAGGATCGATGTGAAGAAATTAAATGTGAGTTTTTGAATCACTCAGATTTCATCATGTATATATGAGTCTGTGAAGAAATTGAGTTTTTGAAGTACTTTGTTACAACTTCAAGAACTACTTGATGCATCGCAGACTCTCGTTTGTAGCAAAAATACATAATTTTGACCGGAAAGCTAGTCTCTCCTATTTAGTTAAGGTAATTAATTAGATTGTTTTGCTTGCTAAACACTTTCCTTTGCTTGTCTGGATAAGTTATAGGCTATGAATCCTCGCAAGATAGGAAAACATACACTAGGGAACTCCTCTATTACTCTATATATATATATAAGCTAGTGAAACAAACTGCATTTCAGACAATCTGGGGACTCCTCTAATCTCTATAAGTGAAACAATAAATTGCACTTATCAGACAAATCTGTGGTGTCAGTAGTAAACATATGCAGTCATCATGGGAGTAAGGAAGATCGGAATGAAGAAAATAAGCAGCAAGAACGCCCTCAAGACCACCTTCACAAAGAGGCGACAAGGTCTGTTTCGCAAAGCCAACGAGTTTTGCACCAGAACTGGTGCCCAAATCGCCATTATCGCCTTCTCACCGGCTGACAGACCGTTCACATTTGGTCACCCTTCAGAAGATTCCGTCATAGATCGTTATTATAATCCCGGCAAACAAGTACTCGAGGAGAATGGTGGTCTTGGCAGTGTCATTGACGAGGAAGATGAAAACGTCGAGTTCTGGTCGGATAAACCCATTGAAGCCATGAGACTAGGCGAACTTAAGGAGCTTGCGCGATTGGTAGAAGATGAAATAGAAGAGAAGAAGATGAGAGAAGCATGCACCAAAGACCTTTTGGGTTTAAACTGGAAAGGGGACGACCCGAAGTTAGATGATGAGATGAAAATAAGAGAATCACGCACAAAGGACTTCTTGACTAACTGGGTATGAATTTGCACTCTATTTCTTCTTCTTCTTTTGGGAATTTTCTAATTCAAACGGAAAATTGAGCATCACATGTAGTTCGATTTTACGTTTGAATTAGAAATTGGACACTGTTCAACTTGTCATCTTAGAAGAATGAGAATTTCGTACTACACGACTTTCAGTGGGGAATGTAACTATTTGTAATTGTTATGTGAATTTAATTATCTTAACGGTTTGTATCCGGTTCTCTTTAGTTTCACATTTAGTTTGATTTACGTTTGAATTAGAAATTGAACATTGTTCAACTTGTTATCTTAGAAGAATGAGGATTTCGTACTACACAATTTGTAAAGGATGATGAAATTATTTGTAATTGTTACGTAAACATAATTCTCTTAAAGTTTGTATCCCTTTCTCTTTAAAGTTCTTAGTGTGTTTTTATCAAAATATCAATTCACGACACACAAATTTGGCTTATAACAATTGAGATTCCACAAAAAAAAAAAAAAAAAAAAAAAATTGGGTTGTAGCGTGAAACCAACGCTTCCTTGTTGAATTAGGGAAGAAAAAATCAACTCGAGGCACACGACAGACCGTTTTCCTCAGGAGCGTTGGATTTCAAAATTCCCAAATTACCCCACCCACCAAAGCAGACAACTAAAGCCAACGGTCTATTACCAGGGCGCCATCCGTAAATTCACTCTAACGTCATTTATGCCACATTTAATAAAAGAAAAAGCAAATCCGAATCCCTCTAGGAAAAGGAATTAGCCTCGCAGCGCGTCCTCAACACGCAACTCTCAAACCGCCCATATGGCCTCATATAAATAGAACCCAAGGAACCCTAACACTTCATTCTCATCCTTAAATCGATTCTCGTCGATTGCCCAAATTGCCCCTCTCTCTCTCTCTGTTTCTCAAAATCAAATTCTATCAAAGATTCAAAGCCCAGAATAATCAGAAGCTTGATCACAAAAAAGTCAAATTGACCGGGTTTTACTAACCGAGTTTCGATTTCAATACTGATCTTAATTACTCAGGTATGTATTTCACTTCAATTTCACTGAATTATTATGATTAATTTTGACCTCAGTGAATAGTTTCGATTAATTTCGTCTGTGGTGATGAATCAGGGGAAAATCGATGGAGCAGATCCAGATTGCCACCGATGATATCCACAAGGAGGAGGAGGAGGAGGAGGAGGTTTCTCCGATGGTTGAGGATCACGATTCCGGGTCGGATCGCTCCGAATCGGACCATAACGATCAAAATTCCGACGAGTCTGATTGCGACAGCGAGACGGCGGATTCGAATCCCGGTGATGATAATGCCGACGATCAATTTAGGGTTTTCAATGGGTTTATGTCGAGAGTGGATGGATCGAGCGCGCAATACGAGACGATTCTCAAGAGTTTTGGCGTGGGGATGGGATCGGCCGCGGGAGTTACGGAGGTTGTGGCGGTGCACAAGTTTCTGGTGTCTGCAATGACCGGCGGGCCCAGGGTCCGGATATTTCGGGGGTTTTCGAACGCGGTGGGGGCCAAATGCGGCGGAAACCCCAACATTAGGTATGCTTGGTATAGTGGATCGAGGGATGAGATTGCTCGTGTTGTGGCGCATGGGTTTGGTAGTTTGAACGGTGATGAGTGTGGTCGGATTCAACTGAATGCGGTGAAGTATGCGTTGGACGGGGCAAAGGCGTTGGAGGTTGGTGATGATGGGCTCAGGCATATGCTGCTGTGCCTTGTTGTATTGGGGAAGATGGAGGAGTTGCCTAGTTGTTCTGCACAGGTTAAAGCTAGTTCGAATGAGTTTGATTCTGGTGTGGATTGTGTTGTGAATCCTCGAAGGTATTTTGTGTGGAGTAATTGCATGAACTACGCTTGTCCTGCTTTTGTGGTGAGCTTCAAGGGTCCTGCTAGCTTGGAGGGTTATGCGACGACGGCAAGTACTACTACTCAGAGGGGGAGAGTCGCTAGTGCTAGCACTATGGGGAATGCTCTCAACAAGCGATCAGCGCGTGGAGGATATATTTCTCTTGGTGCTCTGGTGGCCGCGCTGACGAGGTTCTTGTCTCCGAGAGAAATGAAGATAATGGTCAGATTGCTGGAGGATTTCAGGGCAAAGAAATTTGACGTAGAGGAGTTGAAGCGAAAAGCGAAGCTCATAGCTGGTGACAAGTTGTTCTCGGCAATGAAATTGGCGGCTGTTAAGGGGAGTGGTACTGTTGGTGGCTTGCAGCTGGTGAATGGATCAGTACGAGATATATATCTCCCTGGTCTGATAACAGTGCTTGCACAGTTCTTGCCTGCTACGAAGATTGAAATGCTTAGCAAAAGCCTTGGGGATTTCAAGGATAAGAAGATAAATCGATCTCAGCTGGCTAATAGTGTGAGAGTCATTGTTGGCAATGACAATGTGTTGGTTGCAGCAATCAACTCTTACAGAATCAAAAAGCAGCGGTTGCAAGACAAGCAGTCAGTTGTGTGAAGATGATTAGTTACTAGCCCTTGGTTAAACCAGGATCCCTTTTCGTTTGGGTTACAAGCTTAGTCCTGCATATGCATTTATATGTTCCTTCACTTTTTTCCATTATAACAAATGTCTAGTGTCCGTTCCACATTTCCATTGCAGAAATAAGGTGGATGTAATCTGATTGAAGTGAGGGAACAAATGTAACAAGAATTTTTTTTGGCTCTATTAGACTTAGTAGTCCTGATATTGTAATAAGAAACATTTTATGTTAATAAAGCATAGTAGTTCTAGAATTCTTCAGTTCATGTAGACCAGCTGCAGCAACTACATTTAACTTGTAATTTACATCAGAAATTTGTATAGCTGTTCAAACATTGGCAACAATGTTATAAGTTATAACCCTTGTACCCCAACAAGGGAGCTTAGATTTGCATGCCAACTTTTACATTCTAATTTTTTGAGATTATTTCATCCCTTGTTCCGTAAATCTATCCCTAAATACCCTTAATCTGCGCAGTTCAACACTTCAATGCAGTTCCTCATATGAAGGCTTCTGCCTCTTCCACCTCTGATGGATCCTGGAAACTCACTGACCATTGCGTAAAGCATCCACACTGTTCGACGTTTTGCCTCACTCAGACTCTCATTTCATTATGTACAAGAAAGTGAAGAAACCCTCTCAAACTTCAGACCATCTAAAGACGCAAATGCATTGTCATTTAGCAAACACCTTGTACGTGGGTTTGTTCAGAATTGGAACTTCAGGTTGTTATAGAGAGAGATCTTTCATTATTTTACGTTGGTGGTAAATGGTAATGCTAGGGAAGAAGCTGATGGAACCCATTTTGGTTAAAAACTGTTACGATTCATCCAAGCTTATGCCTAAATACATATCAAGAACCTAAAATAAAATCACCCTGATTAAAAGCAAACTGTAATATTTGTCTCCCAGTCTCACCATGCACTTTGATCCTCTCTGTCTATGACCATGTCCACTCAAGTACATTACAATGATTGCAATTCATATTATATGGTCGAGCTCATCTTCATCGAATTAAAAAACTTGGCCTATAAACCATAGCAAACTGGTATGCAACCAGAACTCCAGAAGTAAGATCTCAATGAGTCATCATACTACCATAACAAAATGCCACAAAACATTCAGAAGAATCTTCAATTCATTGTGATACAACCAGAACTAAATAATATAAGTCAATCAATAAACTGAAATTTTTCGCTAAATTTCTCCACTTTGTCCACATCAGGGGTACTCAAAATCTGAAACAAAACGAAACTAAGCAGAAGTTGCCTCTAAAATCCACACTGATCAATGATATTTCATTTCAAACCCAAAAACATGGCTATTAGAAGCACCCAATGGCTACATAACAAGATCACTATTCTCACTTCTTCTTGGCGGCGTCTCCGGCCTTTGTCTGCAAAAGCAATTTTAATGTAAGCCAATGAGCATAAGCAATTTTAACCAGCTAATGATGCCAAACAAACTATAAAAGTGCAAAAGCATTAGACTTGCCTTCTTTACTCCTCGAATCTTCTTTGCACGGTTCTTCCTCTCCTTCAACTGCTTCCTGGATGATGCTACCTTGGTATCAAGTCCATTCTGCAAAATCAACAGTATGTCATTAGTATGAACAAAGGTAACTATAGAGCTCCAGAGACAACTAGTAAGCAAATAAAAGAATTGGATCATTCCTAAAAAGAATCAACATGGCCATAGATTCATGCTCATCATGCTTAGATTATCATCAAGTCATGCCAACCTCCAGAATTAAATCGCAACTAATATAGAAACACAGAACTATAACCACAATACAATCTGATAAGACTTCCCAAAACATATTCCGATCAAAGCTAATGAAGAATCATCATGTAGTGATATAAGGATAACTTAACAGAGGACTACTAGGAAATTGATGAATAAACTGAAAATGAATCGAAAAACGCTGTCCAACAAGCCTAGTCCAAAATCTATAACAATAACCTATCAAGACATACAGTGAGATTGTCAACATATATTTATTGAATGCAAGTGGACTTACCCTGATCAACCTGTACTTGGGCTCAAACATCTTGGCGTTCTCAACAGAATCGTAAATCAACCCAAACCCAGTCGATTTACCACCACCAAAGTGAGTCCTGAACTTGAAAACAAAGATTGCATTTGTGTCCTTAACCTCGTACACCCTCGCTAGCTTCTCCTTCAGCTCCGCCTACACAAACGCCAATCCAAAATCATTCAATCAGTAAACACGCACACAACTCGAATCAAACTCCCCACAGACAGAGCATACCAAGAGTTTAACAGCACTTAAAGAATACCTTGGAAACATTTGGCCTCCCTGGATGCAAAACATCAATGACCTGTATCGAAACAAGTAAAAAGAATCAAACTCGTGGCCATGAAATCAGTAAATAACTTTTTAACTTTCTTAGATCACACACATAATCTAGTCTTAAACACATGGAGATCTGACTACAACTACAACAAACCTAAACCTCTATGGAAAAATTGAAGATGAAGATGGGCAGTTAAAACTCACGAATTGCTTGCGAGAGAGAAGCCGGTTGGTCATGAACTTCCGGGTGCGGATGGTGACAGCCTTGTTGTCCGCCATGGTTGGTTGGTTTCGAGGAGGTTTGGGTTCGCCTGAGAATGGGAGAACACCAAACCAGAGGGCACAAGAGGCAACGGCAACTGAGATAGAGAGGGTGGTAGGGGAACGAGAGCTCGGCTTTTATTTCATTAGGGTTTTGGGAGAGGAGGACACGGGTTTTGGGCCGGGTAGGGTTTAAACCTTTGTGGGCTTTCATAGGCAGCTGTGTTCTTTTTCTTTTATTTTTTGTTTTTTTTTCTTTTTCTTTTGTGATTTTATTCAATTAATTCTCTGCTTGGATTTAAGTTGCTTGGATGTCTTATAACCATTAAATGGAGTAAGGATGACATAATGATAACATGACGGTCTTAGTTTGTACTCAATCAAATGGTTAGAAGTCATCCAAGCAAATCCAAGCAACATAAATCCAAGTAAAAAAGTCAAATTCCTTGCAAAATTAAAATTCATAAGAAACCCAAATGTGAGAGTTCGTCGTATAGTGTCATGTACCACGATGTGAAATTGTGACCGATTCATATTTAAGATTTAAATATGTTTAACAAAACATGACTATCGCTGTATTGAACTAGGGGTTTATCCAAAGAGCACAAATTGATGTAATCTAAAGAGAAACAAAAGATTGAAGATTGACAACCAAAATAATAGCTTGTTATCGTTGAAGTACAAAAACAAAATAACATTAGATAACCCAATTAATCTACCATAACAAGCATGTTATGTTCTGCACCCGCATACCGGTGTGATCTGTACAATTTATATACCAGCAACTAGACACAAGCAGGTAAAAAGTTTTATGCAGATGAACAACTACACAATGAACGAATATCTACACAAGCAACCAGAACAGATTCTACAACTCTCATGTTTCAAGCATGACACACAAAAGAACTGTCCAAAAGGCATTGAATTCCTGCAAATCAACTTCAAGACACAATTTGTGGCTTTGTCTTCCCAGGTTTAGTTCCATGAGTTGCAACCAGACTGTAAAGATCCACATATTAGTGATAATCATATTAGTGATAACACGATGCCGTTATCTCTCATACATGGAACTTCTCAATCACCAAGCAGTCTCCAACAATTTGTTTACATCAGCAAATCAGGTGAAATATTTTGAACTCATCTAAAAAGATAGCATTAGAGATCCAAGGAAAGAAACAACATGAGCTTTCAGGCCTGGCAAAGGTGAAAGCTATTAGGTGCCGCACTGCGAATGCTCTTAAGAAACAAGCCTTGGGTTTCGTCATCATTGCAGATTTGCAGTAGTAGAAGTGTAGAACAACTATTCTTAAAAACAAATATTGTAGAACTGCAAACTCAAAAGTTCATCATTCATGCAAAGAACAGTAAACATATCCACCTAATACACTTCAATGTTGATCAACCTTATAGCTAATATCTGATGCTGATAAAACAAGACCTCAAGAATCCCCTACAAAATTAGCATAACACCAACCCTATCAAAAGCCTGATCACCAAGAAAAATTACAGGTAGATAAAAAAGAACAGTCCTCAGCACCCATTGCAACTCCTTAATGCTATTATGTGGTATAGTGAAAGGACTGGTTATGTATTAAACAATTTGATGCTTGGGAGTTGGGATCATATTCCAACTTATTGTCTACTTGTTTTGTTCACAATATAAGATAGGCAACCTAACAAGCACACACACACTTCATCTACAATAACACTTTTCAAGGCTCGAAGCTCTCCACCATTTTTCACACAACTACTTTTAAGGGCACGACCAAGACCAATGTCTTGCAAACAGATCTGAGCATCATCTACGCAGGTTAAGGGCAAGATTTCTTAGGGTACTAAGGTAGGGATACAATCTACCACTTCCTGAATTCGGAAGTGATGTGCAAAAGCTGGTCAATTGGTACGCCTGATGCCTTTAAAAGACTATATAGACCACATATGTACAAGTCATTGTTTATATAGATATCTAAAAAGACGTTCTATGGTAGTCATTGTATCCCTATTAAGGTGGTGATACAATCTACCACTTTCTGACTTGAAAAGCTGGTAATTTTGTAGGTCTGATGCCTTCTAAAGACTGAAGTAAAAAGCTGGTCATTTTGTATAGAGCAGATATGTACCAGTCATTGTAGATATTTAAAAAAACACACAAATTTCAAATGCTTTTTCATTCCTCGTTATAACCAAAAGGAATGAAGTCAAAAAAGACAAAAAGTTTCTTCACACTTTCATCAACTTATCATCTGCAAATACAAAAACTAATGAAACAGATCAAACAGACTTCCACAGATGTGATTCTGAGTTTAGCAGAATTCACAATTCCAATAGTACTAGGATTGATATATCCCATAGATAGTGTCCAGTTGATAGCTAACCAAAAGGACCTTCCCCAAACCAAAATTAGTTGTTTGCAGCAAAGAAGCTAGATATTCCTTCCTAATGGTTAAACAGATACAGATTCGAAAGAAGTCAAAGGCATCAAGAAACATAATCGAAAAAGAGAGCAATCAAACGACATAAATAAAACTCAGCCAGGCAAACTCGAATTCATCTAAATTCTTCCCATAAGCCTCGAATAATAAACAACAACAACAAGATTACTCTGAGAAAATTCAATTACGGTAGCACTAAGCAGTAATACCAAAAATTCTTTAACAGGGTACAGGGAATACCTAACCTAAACTCAGCAGCCAAAGCCAAACAAGCAAGGCTCAGGTCTTCGACTCTGCAACTAGTTGATGCTGACCTCAAATAATCTCATGCGCTTGTCCATAGTAGAAGTTGATATACTTAGACTTCATCTCAATCACAGGCGTGTTTGGTGTCTGTACCGGATAAATCTTGTAAAGCCTCATATTATCATAATAGCTTTTCGCTTCTTGATACTTCGGGTCCTCCATTAGCTTCTTCTTCGCTTCCTTCTCTTCCCTAATCTTCTTCTTCACTTTCTTCACTTCCTCCTTGACAAACGCCATGAACGCCTCCTTCTTGTCCTCAGTCAGCTCCTCGGCCTTGATCAGCTCATCAGTGTACTCCTCGACCTCATCGAATTCCCAATCAAACTGCACAAACAGCGGCGCTTGCGGCTCCCTCGGGAAGAGTATATCCACCACAGTACTCTGCTCCTTCTCCTCCTCATTCGGATTCATCAAATACGGCATACAGTACTGGAACTTCATCCAACGGTCCTCCTTCATCTGCTTCAAGCTCGCCTTCCTCTGCGTGCATCCCAGCACGAAAATCTGCGGCAAATTCGAACCGGACTTGATCTTGCCTCCTCTCTCGGAATTCCAGCCTTCTCTTTGCTCCAGAGGAATGTAAGGGATCCAATCCATCTTCATCTGCCTCATCGGAACTATCTCCTTGTCCTCTCTCTGCACAGACCTGATCCCAATCTCCATCGACGGCGGCCGAGGCGCCACGACGGCGACCAGCGTCGGGATCAGCACCGGCACCGACGGCGAAGAAGTCTCGGTCTGGCTGAAGAGGTAGACCTTGTTGTTCCCGATGCCGTGGAATTTGCCTCCTTCTTCTTCGAATTCCTTCTCGAGATTCGAGAAATCCCAGTCGTATTTGTAGAGTGAGTCCAGGCGATCCCACTCGGTGCCGACCGGGAACGCCGCCTTCCATAGATCTTGAAGGTTTCGCTGCTCCTCCACGTACTCCGGTTCCGGCTGCGGCTGAGGCTGAGAGGCCTTGACGCGCTTGGCGCGTGTGGCGGTGGCTTTGGGCTTGGGCTTGGCCTCCGTCGCCGCCGGGCGAGCCTTTCGCTTGGCTCCTTTCCTCATTCTAGGGTTTGAAATTTCGGACAGAGAGAACGGCTATGGAGATTTGGGGGTTCGGTGAAGAAGGTGCGTGAGTTTGTTTGGTTTTTGGTAATAACCCTACAAATTTAAACGCCAAGGAGTCAGATTGGGTATATATAAATGATATTTAATTTTGGTCGAAAACAATGGGCAATGGGTTTTTAATTTTAAAGAAAATTTAAGAAAATTGAGAGAGATAACTTTGATTTCAAAATTACGTAGTCGAATTATCAATGATGCGATAACTTTGACGACGGTTTTGGTTGGAGTCTATCGATGTTTCTTGATTTAGCAGTGATTCAAAACTTCCTTTGAAATGCGAGTCTGCGACGATGTATTTATAGGATACGACTTCTTAATTGATTAGAGTCAGGAAACTGTTTCCTGACAGGACTATAACATGTTACATGGTTTCCTGATGAAAAAACAAAGAGATTAGAGTGAAGTCGCTTTAAATTTGACAAATCCTAATTAGATTACAGTGATATGCATAAGCCACATTTTCAAAGGTATGGTTCACAATTTGGAGAAGAAAACTGAGAAATCATACATAGCTAGTTTCTAAACCCAGAAAAATCTTATCAATCATAAATGATATGGTTTTTTTTTTTTTTTCCAACAAACGTATAGTCGGTCCATATAAATGGAATCCTAAGGTGGAATTCTACCACTTTAAGGTAATTATATACATGTCATACTTTTGTAATCGCTACAAACTTTTCACATTCTGATAAATTCATGTACATCTTAATTAATAATATAGAGAGGTACCATTTACAAACAAACTACAAAGTCTGGACCTATGATCAAGCAGTAGATTGAGAGAATCTTTTTTTTTTTCATCATGATCCACAACTAGTGGAGTTATGCAATCTGATTTGCTGGTAAAATGTCGACTTTGGTTGGATCAAAGGTCCTGGACTGAGGCTTGATTGATTGCTTGTGTTGAGTGTGTTTATTCTGTCTTTTGCTTCAAGTGCACAGATTGACATGCCATGGACACAATTTTACATTTGTAAGCCTTGCACACATAGCCGGCAAAATTTTCATAGTCCTGCATTTCATACAGACAAAAGTTAAGTTTGATTCAGAGAGAGTGAGGGACGAAAAAAAAGGGGGAAATGGAAAAAAGAGGGATCTGAGAGGGAAGAAAGAGGACCAACATTTCCAATAGATTGATTATTCAGAACCAGCCATGGTACAAACTCTAGAGGTGGATTGAGGTGCATAATTTCATTGCCACCTAGTTTTGTTCAAGCTGCAGTAATCCAACAATGTCAAACATAATTGACAACTTATTAACATCATATATTCTTTTAAATAGGACTATAGTAAGTAAAACATGAAACCTTTGTTGCATTTGAACAATTGTAGCAATCCAAGATGTGTTTCTTAGGCGGTCTCAATGATCTGAAGCAAGTTTCCCCACTCCTTTTGCCTTCCCTCTATGGCCAGAAATTCTATGCAGAAATCAAAGCAAAGCGCTTGTTCTGCATCACAAAATCAAATTTCAAATCGATTTCCTTCTCAATAAATTGATAACCTTTCATCAAAACTCATTTTTATCTCACCACATCATGCATAACATCGATAGCGCATGATTGCAGAGAATTCAACTTGCACTGATCTGGCCTATGCTGTGAAAGTATCACAAAAAGAACATATGCATCACTTTAATGATTTTATAAAAATGTTGCAGAAACTTTGAACAAATGATATTGGTACAAATAGTGATCAATATAAACCTGACAGAAAGCAGTGCTGTTGTTCGATTTGTTGGCGTATGCATCACCCCAAGGAACCAGTCTGAGAAAAAAGATGGTGATGAGATCATCATCGAAAATCTTAGCAAGAATTTTTACAATGAAGGTAGCACAAGATGTGCTCAAAGAGTCATAGTAAAGTGACAGAGTAACTTTCTGATTAGCAGCAGAACATGGAAATGTGAGCAAGAACATTGAACAGGTAATGAGACAAGCAAAGAATAATCGAGCAGATGCCATTTTTTGCAGTTAGATCTGTTTCAGAATTGTGCACATATGATGTAGTAATAGTTTCCCTCCTCTCTTTTAATTGCTTTTGTTGGGTTTGGTACTCTGATATTAATGATGGCCAGGTCATAAGCATATCCTTGGACAAGTTTCTGCAGAAAATGAATGCTTCTAGTTATACAATTTTGGGCAAAAAAAGTCACCCAACCATGTGAGCTATGATCAACTAGAGAGCAGCAGCATCAGCAGGGTTATAGATCAATGTCACACCTACCTGCTACTATTACTTTGCCATAACATAATCATCTCAATCATAAGTACATGAAGGTGGCAGTGAAAAGCCTTCAAATTTTGACAAGAATAATTTAGCAGTAACAAAACATGGATTGAAAACACACACAAAAGATAAGAACACAAAATCCATAAATACAAAACATAATTAAACTGATTAATTTTAATAACAAAATGAAAGCTGAGTTGAAAAGTACCTTTGGAACAGATTGAGCTGCTTCAGAGAAGTTTTCTTAATCTGAAATCAAATGACACTATTAGTGAAACACAACCCTAACAAATTTTGACAGACTAAACAAATATTAGTAGATGTTAAAGTGCAGTACCTATGGCCGGCTTGTCAAGAGAAAAAGCTATCACATTCTTAAGTTGAGTACTTTCTATTGTGTGTACTCTCCATAACAGTCTAACACAATTTGTTTGAGACTTATTCTTCACTCTGACATCTCTAATGAGGTTAGCATCAGGAGCAAGACAAAGACAGTTCTCTTCATGCATGCTTCAGTCCCATAGGATATGGTTGCATAGAAAAAGTTGTCTTCACTATATTCAAAAGGCCTTTGATACAATGCTGCACAAAGAAGGGAGACAATAAGTTGAAATAACTATTTTCTACTTGCAAAAGTTTCCCAAGAAAAAGAAAAGGAAAGCTGAACAGTTTGAAGCAAAGTTGAACACATACCTTATTCCTTACTAGCCAACAACTGAGCTGTGTGTATTGCAATTGAGAACTATCCCAACTTTCTTCAGTACCTTTCGCCTATGTACACATGTCTTCTGTGACGACCAAACCTCTGTTCCACTTGAGGAAATACCCTCACAAGAATTCTATACATAGTTCCGTAATACCATATTCTCCATCTCTTGCAAAACAAAAGTGATCCGACAGCAATTCCGAACCCACATGTGAATCCAATCAATCTCATCTCCAGAATTTGGATGACTTTTTTCTGGTTCCGGAGGTGACAACCTTTTTTTGTTTTCTTCGGTCAAGGGAGGCCCGAACAAACCTTTGTTTCCTTCAAAGGAAGATTTTGGAAATGTTGTAAATTGATTACTGCTCGGAATTCTTCCCTCCAGTTGATTGTTTGAGAGATTCAAGAATGAAAGGAAAGTGAGTTTTGTAAGCTGTACTGGAATTTGACCACTCAAGGTGTTCAGTGAGAGGTCTAAAGACTCTAGCTGGCTCAAGTTGCTTAATGATGATGGAATTGCACCTGTGAAAGCATTGTTTGAGAAGTCGAGGACATGTAGTGATTTGAGTTCTCCGATTTCATCGGGTATAGATCCAGTGAACTTGTTGTTTGAGAAGTCAATGGAGGTGAAGATTGTAAGTATTTTTTCCAACTCCATCTCTTGACCTTTGTTGGTAACAGTAACTGTATCTTGATAGTAAATACTACTATTTCCATTTTTGTCATGAGTTTGAAGGTAATTGAGCTTTGATGGGGCATCATCTTCATTAGCCATCATTGCTCGCCAAGCTGTCAAAACTCTACCTGGTACATTTCCACTAAAATTGTTGTGAGCTAGGTCTATAATTTGAAGCAATGGCCAAGTGCCATTAGTCTTGGGACATCCAACGCCTCCATAAAACTTATTGGATCGCAAGACTATGACACGCAAGGTGGATATGATCTTCAAAAAGCATGGAAATGGACCTGTTATTTGATTCTTTCCAACGTTCAGAACTTGTAACTGCGGACAGTTGACAAGTGATTTTGGCAACTGACCTTGTATCTGATTATCACTAATGTCTAGTGTTTGCAAACTGCAATTGCGAGACAACTTGGCTACATATCTAAGATTGTTTCTCCTTAGCTTCAGTACTGAAAGGGTGCTCATTGTAGTCAAGCAGTGAGGAACCGTTCCACTCAAGGAATTATTGGACATATCAAGAACCTCAAGGTTATGTGAATTGCATATTGATCCTGGAATGATCCCTTGTAGGTTGTTGCTTGCAATAAAGAAGTATTGGATGTTAAGAAGCATATCTCCAATGGCAATCGGTATGTTAGTGCTGAAGTTATTCCTCGAGTAATCTAGATAATACATGTTAGGTGACAATAAAATTGGGATTTTCCCATGGAGCTGGTTAGAATGAAGGTCAAGGATTTGTAGAGAAGTGAGATTGATTGTAGGACCTTCAAGAGTTTCTAGAGAGTTGCATGAAAGATTTAGGTACGCGAGATCCCTGAACCTCCAAATCCAGTTGGGTATATTGCCCTGTATTTGGTTATCCGAAAGATCCAAAGACATCAACTCAGATTGATTTCTCAGGAAATGAGGGAATGTTCTTAACTGTCCTGAAGCCAACCCCAAGGATCTGAATTGAGGAAAATAAGAGTAATTGGTAGCGTCATGGCTAAGAGACAAGCTATTGTGTGAAAGATCAAGATAAGAAAGATTTCTGAGATGTTGAAGACTATCCAGAAGAAATGAGCCACTGAAATTGTTTGAAGAAAGATCAAGCCTTTCAAGACCCTGAAAGTCAAAGATAGACATAGGTATTGGCCCTTCCAGATTATTTACACTCAAATAAAGATCTTTGAGAAAGTATGATGAGATATTAGAAATTTCAGGAAAATGACCAGAGAATTGGTTATCATCAAGATATAGAGTCTCTAGCAAGGGAAGAGAAAACAGAGCTGATGGAATATTCCCATCGAGCTTATTTCCACCTAAGAAGAGATAGGATAAGTTAGAAAAGTTTTGCCAGGGGATGCAATTAATATCACCTCTTAGACCATTTGAAGAGAGGTCTATGTACTCTAGATTCTTGGCCCCGCTGAATGACGGAATTGAACCTTCAAACTTGTTTCCATACATCCGCAAGGAAACCAATTGCGTAAGGTTTGCCATGGACTTGGGGATTGATCCTGTGAAATTGCAGCCTTCGATATCAATTGTGGACAGCATCTTGAGGTTGCCAATAGAGTTTGGTAATACCCCTGAAAAATTAGTCCACCGTAGATCCAGGTCCTGAAGAGATCCATTTTTTGGAAATTCTGGCAAGGAACCATCAAGGTTTTCATTTCCGAAAAGGCTAATCTCACGGAGAGAAGGTAACTGAAAGATTTCTTTCGGAAATGTTCCCTGCAGATTACAATCTGCGAGATCCAGGAATGTCAGGTTTGAAAAGTTGGCAAAGAATGTCGGAACTGGAGCAGAGATGTTGTTCGAGTCCAATTGAATCACAGAGAGGGACTGGAGCTTAGCAAGAGAATCGTGGAAAGGGCCAGAAAGATTACAATTGAACAAGCTCAACACCCTAAGGTTGGGAAGGGAAGATGATATGGCTTGGCACCACTCACTCCCCGTTGCTGATATTTGGACAGAATCAAGATATAACTCTCTAAGCTCTGTGAGGTTCTCGACTAGCATGTGTAAGTTTGGGGTCTCAAGCCACTCCTCAGGGAAGGAATACCTTCTAGAAATATCAAGAACTACCAACCTCGTCAAGCGTGAGATCTCAATGGGAATTTTCCCTGAATAATAATTGTCAGATAAATTCAGATACCTCAAGTTCATGAGCTTCCCGAATGCTGATGGAATTGATGAGCCGTTGCCAAGGTAGTTGTCTGCCAAATTGAGGCTTTGAAGATTTTGAAGATGGAAGATACTGCTAGAATTGTCAATACCACCTGAGATAGATTCACTGCTGATGTCAAGGCCCAGAACACTGTCATTGGTGCTGCAAGTAACGCCGACCCAAGAACAACAATCGGTACTTGAGTTCCAGGTAATAAGCTTGGAGGAAAGAGAGGCATTAAATAAGAGGTCGCTCTTGAAATGGAGCAATGATTGTTGCTGGTCTGGTATACACTTGCTATGAACTACAGGGATGGTGATGATGATACTAACACAGAGTGGCACAAAGAAAAGGAAGAAATGAAGCTGATCAGTTTTCATTTTGGATAACTTGGTGGTTATGTGAAGAATTCTTAATGGTTATGTTGGCTTTTATAAGGTGAAAGAGGATAACTCATTAACTCCTCTGAGATTTGTAACCACTAGAAATATTATGATGGAATGAAGAAGAATTTGGCCGGCCCTACAAGGACCATGAGAGTCAGTCACACTGGAAGCTAGGCTCTGTGTTCAAATGTTTGTATTCAAGGTTACTGTGGAAAGAGGCTACCATCAGATGTGTGGTTGTTGCATGACTATGAAGTCTTCCCCATCTGCAGAAGGCTGTTTTCTTCAAGGCTACCATGAGATGTGTGGTCGTTGCATGACTATGCATGACTATAATTGCCCTTTAGAGGGCTAAGGAATTCTGAGCTGGTTCTTGTGATAGATAGGATAGCTTGACTTCCAAGTCTTCCGCAATTTTCCAGAAATTAGACATAGGATGGCTTGACTTCCAAGTCTTCCTCAATTTTCCGGAGAAAAACCGACTCGTAGTTAAGAGAAGACAGAAGGCTAAGGAAATTTCAGTGATGTTATAGTGTAGGGTATTTATCGAAAGTAACGGATATCCAGAATTTCAACCTATAAACCAAAAAATTGAAGATGACAAATAATCACATTCAAGCACATACTAGTCTCGGTAAGAACAAGCAGCACCACACATACAGGCGATTATAGTAACGTGGTGAAACTACTCTAAGCTAAATATACATACATCTTTGTATTACACTTGTATTATTTCTGTACATCTCAGACACATCCTCTAAATAACTTCATGCCGCTTGTTGCTTAGTGTAGGGTAGTCCACATGTTATCTCATAAAGGCCTCAGAAGTGGGTAATCTTCAAGTAGTTCACGCTCAGATAAAGTGTCATTTTCATTCTGAGGAGTCCACAACACCTCTACTGCCTGCAAGAAAAAATATATATCAAGCACAATTCAAGTGGACAAACTTACAAGTCACAACTAGAACTAGGACCATAATTCTCACTAATAATTTGCTTGGGGGAATGGATGCAAGCTTCTGCAGTGCTTCCTTCAAGTCGCCACTGCCATTGATTGCAGGTAACTTGTGCACTCCTTCAGCAGCCACCAATATTGTTATCTGGTAGAAATTCATAGTCAGGAAATGAAAATTCATTATATCAAAAAGACGAGAAAGGATGAGACATTAACATATTATATTGCAGTGTCTATCGAGATAGCCAATCAAAGTCAATCAAGATGTCAAGTAGGCTTTACAGTGATGCTAATGCATGATGCCCACAATCGCAAGGACTAAAGGCCACACATTATCCAGCTTGCATCATAGGCAATCAGTGCGTCCATACCAGAATATTCTTGGATTGAACAAAAACTACTGACACCAAAAACTGGTCATGTATTTTAAGACAGGTTATCTTAGCTGACCTTACCACTATGTATTCATTGCGGAATCCATTAGATCTCTGGCTTGTTGAGCTCCGCTTTCTTATGCTGTTCACGTTTACAAGTGTCTCTTCATCAAATTTACCCCTTTCTTCAATAGAAAGTTGATTGAAGCCTTTCTCTGCATCCTCTATGCTTCGCTTCAGAGACACCTACAAGTATGCCAGAAGTTATATTCCTTATATCTAAAAGTAGTTACATTTTCTGTTTTGATCCATATATTCAAGTACTCCATGACAAACTCCATCCAATAAAGATGTGTGCATGCACAAACTATCTCTTGTTACACTAGTTTGTGGAACACCTATGCTATGTTCCAGTTTTTCTAGACTGAAAATGAAAGTAAGAACATTAACTATTACATCATTAGATAACTGTAGTATTGCCTCGCCACACCCTTCACCTCCCTCGTTTTTAAGTTGAAAAGACAATATAAAAAGCTTACATCATGATCTGCATAAGACCTGGAAGCTGCTCTTCAATTTTTTTTTTTTTTCTGGATAAATTATAAGTTCACTAGAAGGAATTACTCTGATTTATATGTCCATATGTCCATAAAGGATACAAACTCATATGACAGTATAACATAGCAACACCAGCAAGACACTGAATCCCATTTCTTTAGGAATGTAGATTAAACCCCCTCCTTTCTCAGTTTCTAAAGAGAGGCAAACATATCAGGTATTTGGAAACCCTTGCATATGTGCTCAGTATCACCCTTTAACAAGTTAATACGATTGGTTATTGCTACCAATGTGTGTGTGTGTGTGTGCCTTATCTCATAATTTTTTTGTGACAATTATCTTGAGAGAGAAAAGGAAATGTTGATTACACTATAAATCTATAATCTCTTCCTAAGGTCCACCTTGATTAGTTGTCAACAAGACTGGTGCACCAAATTTATTCATTCACCTGTGTACATATACCAAGTACTCTAGGGAAGGATCTTGAACTTACCGATGAATACCCAGAGATGCAATAATCAGGATGCCTAAGCAAAGCAAGTGTAGTCTCTGCAACCAAAAGTAATAGAAATGCATCAGAACTTCTTACAGAAAATTACTAAAAAAAGAGAGTAAAATAGCTTGGCCTTTTGGGATATTATTGTACATAAGAGCAGATGCAGCCTCAATACCAACTAGCTCATAATCATGACAGTCTCAATCCAGCCCAAAATGTGAATTCTAAGTTTGTTTAAGTATAGAAATGGATTAGCATCTCTGACAAATCCTTTCAAAAAGAGCTCTTGAAAATAAAATGCTTCATCAGAAGGTCCCCTTGAAAGTGAATGGATATACAGTAATATCTTGTGCCATAGAACACTGCCATATCATATTCCCGCCAGTATATCTTCCTATCCAACTGTTCTTTTCAAACCCTCTCATTCTTTCAAAGTAAAATACCTTCCCATATATATTGGAATAGTGAAATAACATTCAATTAAATGATTGACAGCACTACACTATATTTTTTCTGCACAAGTATCATTATCAATAAATCCCTCAAAACTGCAACTACAGCGACTCGTGACAACTAATTAGTATGAAGGAGGCAAATATTTTGTTCCTATTTCAACCGTATTAAAGAAGCATAACCTGACCCAATGAGAAGAGACTGACTGATAAAGCTCACCTGTCACAACATAGCTCAAACCCTCAGGGGTAGAAGTATCTGCCGTATCAGCAATCCGATCAAGATCCCTCTGTAGTTCTCGCCCCAATCCCAACAACCCGACCTTAGAAAAACAACAACAAAAGAAAACGGTGAAGCTATAGAGACCAACTCAACCACAGGAATCCAACAAACAAGTAAACTACATAACCACCAAAAACAACAACATCGAAAACACATCCACTCATAGTTTTCCATATAGCACATCACATCTTTTTAGCTTACAAAACAAACACCTACAAATTTTAATGCATTCTAACTAGAATCTAACAGAATGTGAAACAACCACTACAAACATTTCAATGCGTGATTGAAAAGTAAAGACCTCCAATACTGAACCATGTAAATTTCAATCATACCTGCAACTTCAGAACAGTAGTTTTCTCAGTAGCGGTAAGCACACTCCCCTCAGACCGATCCGAAAGAAACCCCGAAACCAAAACAAACGCCGCGAAACCCGTCAGAATCAGAAAGAAACTCGACCCGGCCCCGACTCCGACTCCCACCGCCGGGCCCACATAAAACCCGCCTCCGCCGCCACCGAACCCGAACGGCGACGGCGCGTAGTACGGCGCCGAGTACGAGAAGTCCGGCCTCGACGTCCTCGGCACCGAGTAACTCCTCGCGGACGACGACGAGCTGGACGAACCCGACCGCGACGATAACGACTTTCCCCCGACCCGGCCGCCCGAGGCTGCCAAAGCCGGGTTCGGGTCGGACATCAAAACCAGGCCCAATAGCACCGCCACCATTGCCGGCTTGCTAAGGGCCTTGACAGCGTTTAATAATTTATCCGCGATGACTTCTATTGGGCTCGGTTTTGTTGTAAGGTCCGGTTTGGATTCCGGTGAGAAGAAGCAGTTGAGTTTGAAGCGAGAGGTGGGGGTGATGAGGTGGAGTGATTTGGGCGGGAGAGGGGAGAAGAGGAGAGGGTGGTGGTGCCATTTGAGTGGGGTGGGTTGGAGCAAGGAAGCAGTTATTGACATTGGAGATTTTGGTGGGTGGGGAGTTGGATGAAAAATGAGGAAGTGGGTTTGATTGGGAAAAATCAAGAGGAGGAGGAGGAGGTGGAGGTGGAGCTGTGACTAGTGGTGGCCATGCAAGCTCGCTGTACTTTGATTTCTGATTCAATCTCAACCTCATCTTTGTCATCGACCCCCACACGTCAACATGACGCACGTGACTTGCATATGATAATGCAAGTTTGACTTGAGGGGGATGGAGATGATCTATATGAAATCGGTCGATTGGTGAAAGATCGTAAAAGATACGCCGGTTCTTTTATGTTCCTTCAAATTCGACCTGTGTTTCGAGAAGCAAATAGTGTAGCTCAGATTAGCTTACTCTGTTACCTGAAATAGTTTAGATGAGTTTTGTATTGAAGAAACTCCTGTTATTATTCAGGACGTCGTCTTCGAAGATATATGTAATAACGATAAAGGTTTAGACACTATGTTCTCTCTTATGATTGATGAAGTTATGAATAATAGTTCTCTTGAGACACCCGAATAAATCGAGGTCTCAAGTTTTATTAAAAAGAAAAAAAAACTTATTCCCCGTCAAACATTTATAATCAGAGTTCAATTATGTCCCCGCATTTCATTTGGACAGTGTTCATGGATTTTCCCGTCACACGTCACCCGTTTTACATACAAGTCCGCCCGAAAAAGCCGTATCTACGCGTCGTATGTGAAACGTATAAGTACGTACGACAACGTTTGGCGCGTAAGTTTCGGACAGATTAGAAGATTAAAAAGCGCTAGATTAAGATAGAAATTATCCGATTTTAACTATAAAAGACTTGGAATCTAAAACCCTAACCAACAAACTCCACCTATGGCGTTGAGAAATCCGGCCACCGTCGCCGTCTTAATTCTCGCTCTGGTCTTGATTTCCGACTCGAATTTCGCGTCGGCCGCTTCGGGAGGGCAGTCCGGCGGAAGCTTGTTCCCCTCCGGCGGAGGTTCGTCTTCGTCTTCATCGGGGTCCTCGGGTTCATCGGACTCTTCTTGGTCGTGGGACCACCACCACCACTCGCAGTCGTCGGGTTCCTTGACGGACGGCGGATTCTACGGCTTCTTGCTTTTCGCGGCGGTTATTGTTGGGGTTTTAGTCGTCTGCCATTGTGCTGGCGTTGGGAAACTAAGCGTCGTCAAGCTTCAGGTATAGCTTGACCTTTTGCCTTCTCTGTTTATCTATGAATTGAATACTGTTAATTGTGAAGAATTGTAGAAAAGAAATTTGGATGTGGATTTGTTTGATTTTGCTTATTAGAATTTCACCAATTTGTTTTCTTATTGTTATTTGTTATACTCTAGAATTGGATATGTGCTTTAAAATCTTGTTATGTTTTGGCGAATTCGGTAGGGTAGCACCTGATTTAAGACCTAAAAGAAAATGTATCGAATTGCAGAATACTGTGATTTGGAGAGACTGATTAGAATTGTCCATCAAGAAGTTAAGCACCTCGATTGAGTCTTTATGAAAGATTGTTTTGGAGTTGGTTGAGAGCATGTGAGGCTATGTTATATGATATGTAGAAGTTGGTAAAAATCAATTGAAAGGCTTTAACGTCGAAAGAGAAATCGGAAAGAATCATGTGTATTACAGTTTGACATTTTAAGCTGTAGCGAGACGAGCGTAAATTTTAGAAAAGGGTGGACGTTTTGATGTTGTTAATTGGATAGTGCTGGTCTGGAAAGACTCTTATGTTGTTGTGATGCTGGATATTTAAATGGAGAAGTTGTTCTGTTTGTAATGTGTTACTCTTTTGTAAGGTTGGTCTGGTGGGCAAGGCGCCATCGCTTCAAAAGGATCTTAATCGACTTACTGAAACTACAGATATGTCTACAGCTACGGGTTTGAGTCATCTTTTGACAGGTGAGCTACGTTATTGATCAGTTATTAATTGCTCATTTGAGTTTTATTATTTATCCATTAAACATAGAAACCTTTTTCCTTTTCTTCTTTTATTTTGGTTAGGGGTCAGTTTCTTTGCACCAACGTGATTGAAAACTTGAAACGTTACATAACATATTTGAGTTCTGAATATTGATTTCAAATAGTGATGAACTGCTAGTTATTGTAGTTAATCATGCCATTTATTAGATGATTTGTTGATAGTGAAATTTGTGGTTTCGTTATGTCCAATTCTGCTGTGTTACTTTATTTGAAAGAGACTATTCCCTATCTTTAACAGTTTAACTTTTAGAGACTGATGACAGAATAAAAAGGTTTCAAGAAGACATTCACTGGGTTAATGGCTTTCCAACTTATTGAGATGTACATTTTGCACTGAGCTTTATGGATTAGTTTTTTTCTGCTGGCACAGTACCTTACATGATATTTTGAGCTAGCTACAGTCTTGTTACCTTTACTCTTTTTCTCTTTCTTATCCATCTTTTGTACACCTTTGGTTTCAGGGGCATCAACATCTTTGCTTCGCAATCTTGATTATTGCATCTCAAGTTATTCATCAGTAAGTTCTATTTATCTCCTGGAGCTAATGTTGATATTATAAAATAAAAAAACCGTTACTAGACTCATAATGGCTAATGTTAATAGGGACCGAGAACGTTCCTAGATTTAGATATTATTAAGGACATCAATTATAACTTCTCACATGCCACTTATAGGTTACTCGGAAGTCCAAGATGGAAGATGCAGAGCAATGCTTCAAACAACTTTCCATGAGAGAAGCGGCTAAATTTTCCAAAGTTACGCTTTCCAATGTGAACAACTTTATAGTGAGATCGACAATCCAGGCACCAAATGTAGTCCACAAAGAATATATAGTGGTAAGGTTCAGATGAAATGGCAGCCTTTCTAATATTGGTATTGTTGTCTTCATTTATACCCAAGGACTTAAAGTCGAAAACCCATGTTTTGATTACAGTTGGCTACTTCTAGGATTGTATTAGAAAATACAGATGCAAGTTCTTATTTCTTACATTACATTTGAATATTATCAGGTTACAATTTTGGTGTCTACTAGGGGAGCACAAAAGTTACCCAGCATCAATGGCCGTGCCGATTTGAAGAAAGCATTACAGAGTCTTGGATCCATTCCCTCGAGCAAACTACTGGTAAGAATAGAATTTCTCTGAGTGCTAAGCTGTAAGTTCCTTCTTTGGGTACGTGCGTAACTATGTTTATTTTCTTCATGTAGGCGGTTGAGGTCTTATGGACTCCTCAACAGGAAAATGATACATTGACTGAGAAGGAACTACTTAGAGATTACCTGCATTTGAGGGGATTTTATGATCCAGGGTCACTTGAAGAAGGGTCATATGACGATTCCTATCCGTTCTTAGGGGTTGATGTAGTCAAGGACTATTTTGATGCCAGTCCAACCCTCAAGCCAGCAGATGTTGCTAGTCAAGGACTATTGGACTAATAATTTTTAGCATGGTAACTCTTTCATACTGTATGTATTACCACCAAAATAATGTCAGGTTCTTTGTATGACATGGTAAAACGTGCTAAAGTTTACTAGTCAATTCCAAGTTTCATTTGAAGGGTTTGCGGCTTTCTCCCCCGTTGCAACTCTCATCGGTATCATTAGACCTTATTATGTCTGTCTCGACCGCCATACAACTATGCATCCCTATTATGTAGTTTTGCTGGTTTGATATTCCTCATGTTTGCGACTTTTCGTACATTGTGATCATGCTGTATGGACTAATTTGTTGGTAAATCAAAGAATTTAAAACAATTTGATCCCTACTGAATATACCATTTGTAAATCAAAACAACTTGATCATTATTGATATTTACCATCTGTAGCTTTTGTGGTTGTTCATTTACTAACAATAATGAAATTATCTCTGTAGAAACTTTAGCATCCAGTGAAAATTAGTTCTGTAGAACTTGTCGATTGGCATTTGAGCTAAGCTAGCAAGGACACTGTAGGAGTCAATCAAGGAAACCAGACTGAAAATACTGACCATGCAGAGCTTTGCCGTACTTTGACCGAGACTTGTTCAACTTTGCTTTTAACTTTATGCAACTATGTGAGGCTCTCCATATCGAATCTGCCTGTTAGTTTCTACCGGGCAGTGACCGCGCGTTGCTGCGGGGTTAGAGCGGAAGCACGACAATGTCGTAATTAGATTACCTGAGAAAGGTAAAATAGTTTTTTTCGTAACTTTAATAAAAAGTAACTGAAAATTAAGTGGTAAAATTGTAAAAAGATATGAGAGAAAGGGCAAAACGGTCTTTTAATTAGGCAACACACACTTTCGCTCATTGCAAGCAACAACCATGCTGTTTGTCGAGTACCTCAACTTATGTGCCTTTTGTGACCTTGCAATCACTGGCAACGCCTTGACAAAAGGCGAATTCACATTTACTCGTTCAACATCAAGTCCTTATTTGACAAGCTACATGATACATTTTGTTTTCTACAACTTGTTATGCATGGAGGCAGATGGACATTGCTTGTTGATCAATCCTCTTCTGAAACAAGTTCTAACTCTCCCAACCGATAACATTCGACAGCTTGATATGACAAAATATGGTTCGAATTGTCAATTATCTGTTCGGAGATATGCATTGGCTGATGTTAAGAAGAAGAGATGGAGGTGTCCATATACTTTCTTTCGACTTCAAAAGAGAGGAGTTTCGTTGGACTCCTGCTCCCACATTGCAAAGCTCGAACAAGAACTCCATCTTGCACATGCTTAGTTTAAGAGGATCCATGGCCATTGTGGAGACTTTCCCATTGGGAGAAGGAGCTATGAAGTTTGAGATATGGGTGATGAAAGATTATACAAAGAAAGAGTGGGCGAGGGAATACAGCATGAATGTTGAAGTATGCGACTTGTGGTGAATGGGAGCATGGCATATTTTTCAATGATCATAACATGATCGACATGATCTGTTTCAAGTCTGAGGGTACTACTAGATTGTTTTTGGATCTTAGAAGTGCTTCTGTCAATACTGCGATATGCCCACTTGAGACCGAGTCGTTTGTAAACTTGAAGAGCAATACTGGGAGTTTGATTTCCTTGAGAGATTTTGGTGCTTCATGTTACAGTACTGATGAGCCTAGCTCATGATGAACTGCTTAATTAATTAGTTGATGAAAGGCAAATAAGTCTTATGCACGACTATGGTGATCACTAATCTCAAATCAAGGTAATGCATAATTAATGTATGCCGTCCATGGTTTTTGAATTTTGTTTGACATGATTCATATTAAACACTGATTGCTATATATGCACTTAAAAGAGGGTTTTTTTTTTTTTTTTTTTTTTTTTAATACGAAAGCTAAAACGGCAGTCCTCACGTCATAACTATTAACAACAAAATAATAGAACACAAACGAGAGACATTGTACCTGAACCCCATAATGTAAGAACACCCTAAAGTATTAGGCATGTTTACAAAATCTATGCATTTTAGCAAGCATCATTTAGCAAAGAGAGCATCATTAGCTACTCCATTTGCTTTACAATTTTGACGACATACCGGAAAAATACAGCTTGAAACTCTATGTAGAGTTTGTCAAATTCAGCAATTTTCACCTCCAAATCCAACTCAACCTGCATTGTACACAATCAAATAATCTGGCATCAATAAGTAATCTCGGATATATGAATTGTGTTCATCTCAGATTTGAGAAAACCTGGTTTGCATGTCATGTCTTGCATCTCACTGAAAACAAACCTGAAATCTAACTCCTAGACTAATAACTAATAAGCAGATTGCTTCACACTCAGCTTATGAACTCCATCCTTCAATTCTTTCTCCCATTCAAACCAACCGGATAAGCAAATCACAATCAAATATAAGCACAAAAGGAATCACTAATAGTTCCGTATTGCGAACCCGTAAATCACAATGGCAACAAATGCATTAGATTAAAGAACATGCAGCTAAACAGTCAGGATGAACCGCCGTTCCATAAGGCAGCTCAGAGCCTAAGATTAGCTTCGCCACCTGAAAATCAAGCACCGGATCGGAGCTAATTAACCTGCATTAATCACATCCTAATCACTCTAGTTACTACTAATCAAAACGCAAAACCATCTACTTACGAGGCTCATGCGAGATGGAAGTCGCGGCGGACAAGAATAACGGCGTTTTTGAAGCCGCTGTTTCACGATGTGGCTGAACCGACGAGAGAGTGACAAAATAAAACACGTCGGCAAAACGTTCCAGGTGACCAAATTACACGGGCTAGGCGGAGACCCGGTACGTCTAGGCGGTCCAGGCCTTAATGGGCTTGGCGGGCCACGATGTCAACCTTTTAAAAAAACAAAAGCGACTTGAAATCTTAAACTGCGGGCTAGGTGGAGGACGTGCATGGCTAGGCGGTCATAGTGTTAGTGGGCCTTGGCGGGCCAGAGGTCCCACCTTTAAAAAAACAAAAGAAAAAAAATATATTTCACTTATCAACACAAGCCTCTAATTTCGTTACACGTGGCATTTACGCGGTCAAAAACTTAGTGAGGTAGAAAAAGCATAAAATCTGGTAAACTATAAAACACCAAGACCTTTCTTCCTTCCCACTCAAAAAGAAAATTCAAGAAAAACCGAATGACGTCATTGAGAAATCCGGCCACCGTCGCCGCCGTCGTGTTCTTGTTCCTCTTCTTGATTCCGAGCTTCTCGTCCGCCGCCACCGGCGGCCGCGTCGGCGGAAGCCTGTTCCGCTCCTCCTCCTCCTCCCGCTACAAAAAATCCAAATCTCCGTCTCCTCCGTCGTCTTCGCACTCGTCGCGTCACTACCACGCGCCGCCGACTTATTACTCCACGTCGTCTTCGCACTCGTCGCGTCACTACCACGCGCCGCCGACTTATTACTCCTCGTCCTCGTGGTCGGAGAATGCCGGTAAGGCGGTCGTCGGTTTCGTCATTTTGCTGGCGGGCATCGTCTTCTTGGGGTTGATGAGGGACTGTTATTCGGAGGCGGAGAAGAGAGAGGGTAAACTAAGCGTGGTGAAGCTTCAGGTATTTGGTTTCAGCTTTAGCATTCTCAGTTATCTATGTATCTTTTGAGTATAGATTTGAATGACTAGGGTTTCTAATTGCTCTTTAACTAGGGTTTAATTGGGGTTTAGTGACCCCTTAGGCTGACGTGTTCTAATTTGCTGTGTAGTTAAACTCACCGATTTGTTACCTTTGTGGTTTCATTTGGGTTTAGGGATTTAGGATTGGTTAGGAAGAAGTAAAATTTGTGTATCAATTTCTGCTTTTAGCTTTTTACCCTTAAATTGGAACTGTACATGTTTTTGGTGTTTGAGCATTGGTGAATTTCTATTGAAAGTTTGAAACAGATTCTGGTTATGTGAATTTGGTAGGGTACGCAACTGCGAGCGATACGATAATGTATTCAGTTACAGAATTGTGAGCTTCAGAGAGCGCGATTAGAGTTGGCCATCAATCTGATAGGGATGTGATATAAGCATCATTTAGGATGATTTGAAATTTATTCATGAGTATTGTGGACTTCAATTTGAGAATGTGAAGGTCACTTCTTATGCTATAATCTGTAGGGGTTCTTGTATACTAGAAATTTAACACTTGAAGCTGTAAATACACAAGCGTTACTTTACAATATGGGGGGGGGGGGGACTATTAGAAGTTGTTTGTTGATTAGAGATTACTGTTTTAGAGACTTCTGTTCTTTTTGCTGGATTTTTGAATGGGAAAGCAGTTCTTGTTTTAATGATATACTCTGCTTACAGGTTGGTTTGATGGGTGAGGCACGATCACTCCAACGGGATCTTAATCGAATTACTGAAACTGCAAATACTTCTACTTCAGAGGGTTTGAGCTATGTTTTGAAAGGTGAACTATCAGTTATCCTTTTCCCACTTGATTATGATTTGTTTTCTTCCTTTTCTTATAGGATTAGTTTTGGTATACGAAGTCCCATATCCAAACAGTTGAACCAGTAAGCTACTCTTTTTAGTTCTATTTTTCTCCTAATGCTCCTTTATGCCTTTGGTTTCAGGGGCAACAACAGCTTTGCTTTGTAATCTTGATCATTGCATCTCAAGCTATTCATCTGTAAGTGCAATTTATCTCCCTGAGTTTGAGGATAAACTACTGTCAATATTTATGGACCAAAACAGAAAGTATAACTAGATCTTAGAAATGTTGATGCATGAATAATCTCACGTGTTTGTAGGTCATACGAAAGTCTGAGATATACGATGCAGAGACATGCTTCCACCAATTTTCTGAGGAAGAGGCGGATAAATTTGATGATGTGACCCTTGTCAATTTGAACAGCTTTAAAACGCACTCAGAAAGCCAGTCACCTGATGAAATCGACAAAGAATATATAGTGGTAAGATCCAGATCCATATCAGAGGGCATTATGCCTAATGTTTTCATTTGAATTGGGTAGTTCTAGGATGATTTCGGAGCACACAGGCTTGGAAATATTATTCTTTTCTCTCGTTGAATTCTGATGATCAGGTTACAATTCTGGTGGCTACTGATGGAGTACTGAAGTTGCCCACCATCAATGGCACTCGTGACTTGACGAAAGCGTTACATAAACTTGGAGCCATTTCCTCGAGCAAAATAGTGGTAAGAACAAGATCACTTCAAGTAGCTACCTACTCTAACAAGGTAATGCCTAACACATGTTTTCTGTTCTATTTTGTGCAGGCGGTAGAGGTCTTGTGGACTCCTCAACAAGAAAATGATACTTTGACTCAGAGGGAACTACTCAAAGGCTACCCGGATTTGAGAGGCTTTTATGAAGCACCTTCTGAAGGGCAATATGAAGATCAGCAGCCATTCTTAGGTGCTAATGTAATGTAGCTTAGGGGTTACTATAGTCAAGGACTAGTAATTTTTAGCCGTGGTAACTCTTTCTGTCTTTCATACTGTATATATTACCACCAAAATGATGTTAGGTTCTTTGTATGACATGGTAAAACGTGCAAAAGTTTACTAGTCAATTCCTAGTTTCATTTGAAGGGTTTGCAATTTACATTTTTTACAGACTTGCGTAGCTTAATCATCTTCAAACATTATCAATGCTCATTGTACTAGCTAGCGACTTTCTCCCCGTTACAACAATCTCATCAGAATCATCAGACCTTATTATGTCTGCCTTAACCACCATACTAACCAGCTGTGTTTTACCCAAATGAATATTCCATTTGTGAATCAAAAAACTCGAAACTACTTGATCCTAATTGATGTTTACCATCTCTAGCCTTTGTGGTTATTCATTTACTTACAGTAATGGAATTATCTCTGTAGAAACTTTAGCATCCAGTGAAAATTAATTGTGTTATCCCTGTAGAACTGGTCAATTGGCATTTGAGCTAAGCTAGCAAGGACACTGCAGGAGTCAAGAAAACCAGGTGAAATTACCGACCATGCAGAGCTTGCCGTACTTTGACTGAGACTTGTTCAACTTTGCTTTTAAATTTTGAAAATCCCTCCTTTTTTATCACCTTCAAGCTTTCAAATTTTACCACTATATGTCTATATATATGTACCTAGCTATGTGAGCATCTCCATAAATAAGCTGCCTGTTAGTTTCTTACTGCAGCCATTTTAACCTCTCATTCTATCTGTTCCATAGTTCTCCAGCACCATCTATGATAAGATGATCAATTCTCTTAGTTTTCCCCTTATTTGCCATTATCACAGCAAATTCACAACCCCAAGCTCTACAGCCTCATTATCATGCTACCACTGCACTTTCCAACATGTCCGAGAAGCTTAATAAGCCGTGTCTATGGTCATCCCCAAAAATTACTATTTTATCGAGTACTAATTAAGCTAGGATCACAAGTTAAAATAGTATTAGGCAAGCTGTGGCATGGCAAGTATGTTGTCCAGCTTTTCTACTTGCTTTCTCGGGCGCTTCTACATCTGCAGTCTCATCAGGGTTCCCTCCTCCGGGGAGTTAATGCAAGCAGCTAGAAAACTGAGGGTGCCACGACGCCCCTGAAGACTAGAATAGCTCTGCCTCTGAGACATTCACTGCTGGTTCCGCCTTCAAGGCTCTTTGATCTCAGAATCAATAAATCAGAAGCGCCAAGTGAGATTGGTGCCTCTTGAAGAAAAACGCGTGTTTCGGCTGCTGATATAATTGATCAAAGAAGATTTAAGTTATATATGTGTAAAAACATCGTTACAGAATTTTCTCATCACATATACCTTGCAGGCGACAAAAGTGCATGGAATTCTCCTGTTGGAAATCCATGTAGAGTTTGTTAAATTCAGTAATTCTCGCCTCCAAATCCAGCTCAACCTGCATTGTACACAATCAAATAATCTGGCATCAATAAGTAATCAATACTCGGATATTCATCTCAGATTTGTGAAAACCTGGTTTGTTATGTCTTGCATCTCACTGAAAACAAACCTGAAATCTAACTGCTTGACTAATAATAAGCACATCCTAGGTATACATTTCGATTTCGTAGGTGTCTCAACCTCATGTTCACACACAATTTTATGTGAAATATGCATTTCTAACAAACACAACACACTCCAAAGTGAAAGACAAGCACACTAAAGGTATAAGGATAATTGGCAATCCTTCTATCCCACAAAACTTATCATGTTACTGCTCTCTGTCAAGAAGAACAAGTTCTGAAGTCACTAAATCCCTTATGGTCTCAGGTAAAAACATGCATATGCATATCACTGTTTTTTCACAGAGGATAACAGCCTTGCTTGCTATCCTAGTACTGAGTCCTTTGTCTGTCCGGTTTGTTTTCAAAGCATTTGTTATATTAGTTTAATAAGTCTTTGCTGCTTTTCAAATTCGAATGGACAACTGGGTTGAGGAAATTGCCTTGGCGTTTAAACCAGTCTAAGGGTTGAGATCTTTTGTTATGCCAACCCGTGACAGAATGGTTTGTTGCTCAAGGTTCCAGCTTGGATTTTATGATACATTATCCAATACAAAGCTGGTCCCTGTGTGATTCAAAGACCAGTCGTTATCGGCTATGTCAAGGTCCACTAATGGACTGAGCAAGAGGGTTTGAAACCTCTTTGCTCCTTGTTTTGAATCGTTCATGTTTTAGGAAAGGGTTCTTTGTCTTATTGAGATTGTTTGTGTCATCTCTATGTTTGGACACATCGCTTTCAGTATGGGAGCCAAACACTTCTGTCCAAACCTTCCTGAAACCTGCTGAGGTCAGCTGGCATCACCTTTTGATGCCTTGACTGCCTATATATTTCTATAGCTTTGACTTTGCTCAATGATTGTTGAAAACTGTCTTATTGCGTTTTCTTTGTTGAGTCTAGTTTCAGCTTGCATTGTTCATGCTGCTCTAAGTCTTCTTTGTGACTGTAAACCTTAGAGCTTGAACTCAAAACTTCTTTCATCAACTCATATCATGTTGCATACCATAAGGGATGTGTAGTGCAACCAACCCAAGAAGCGTTCAAAGTTGAATCTGCTAGTGGTTAGCTGAATTCACGAACAAGGCTTCTGAAAGTGTTCCATGTTGTAAGTGCTTAGAAATAAGAGAGGGAATAGGTCTAGACTAGTTCAGGACTAGGAATGATAGCATTGTGGTAGTGTATCACTAGAACTATTATTCTTGTAAGAGATTACTTCAACTTAGTGGAAAGTTTTGTCTCTCAAGAGTTAGAGACACGCAGTTTTTCTCCCTGCATTCAGGGTTTCTGCGAGAATAAAAACATCCTTGTGTTTGCTTCTTTGCTTGTTGAGTTTTACCTTCTGCAAACTTGTATGCTGTAAATTTGGGATAGCACAAGTTATTGCTATCCTCAGATACTGAAGTTATCGAAAATTAAAGAAAGACATGTTCACCCCCCCCCCCCCCCCCCTCTAGGACCTTCACACACTCTATTATGTTTACAGAGAAAGTAATTCAGTGGTTGACTTGCTAGCAAACATTGGTCATGGTTATGAGCCTGAATGCAGATTCTTTAGCTCCCCTCCTAATGATGGTATCCCTCTCTTGGAAGCTGATTCTCCTGACTCTTCCAAGCCTAGATTAGTTGTGTTTTAGGTTTCTTGTCCTTGCCTTCGGGCTCCATGTCATCAAAAAGAAAGACAAGCACACTCTATTAGATTGCTTCACACAGCTTATCCGCTATCTCCATCCTTCAATTCTTTCTCCCATTCAAACCAACTTGACAAGCAAATCACATTCGAATATAAGCACAAAAGTATCTAATCACTAATAGTTCCCAATCGCGAACCCGTAAATTAATCACAATGGCAACAAAGGCATTAGATTAAGAACCAAAAGCCTAACTAGCTTGGCCACCTGAAAATCAAGCACCGAAGCTAATCAACATGCGTCAATCACATCATAAACACTCTATAACAAGTAGAGTAGAGTGAAGTCTGCAAACTAAATCAGCAGCACTTTCTTTACTTCTCTGATCTTATTCGTTTTCTTGAGAAATTTTGGTATAATTTGGTTCCAGAGACATGCAACAGTATCTCTGCTTTGCAACTTTGATCATTGCATCTCAAGTTATTTCATCTGTAAGTTCAGTACGTTCATCTCATTGAGTTAGAAATCATAAACTAATATTGAATATGTGGACCAAAACAGAAAAGGACATACATTATATGCTTTCACATATATGCTTCTAGGTTGCTCAAAAGTACGAGATAGAAGAGGCTGAGGAATTCTTCAGACAACTTTCGACGGAAGAGATGGCTAAATTCGACGAAGAGACCCTTGTCAATTTGAACAACATGAAAACGAGCTCAATAGGCCAATCCTCTCATGAATTACACAAAGAATATCTTTGAAGGCATATGAAGATCAGCAACCCTTCTTAGGTGCTAATGTAATTTAGTAGCTAATTAAGCAAGTAAGAGATCGAAGACATCAAATTTGACATCATTGTTTTGTGGGAGATGATAAGAATCTGCTGTAGTAGTTCTTAAATGTTCCTTTCTTCATTGTTTGTACTCTCCAAATCTTCTTCTTCTGATAGTTATTTCATGGAGCCAAAATTGTTCCTCACAACAAAAAGAAAAATAAAATTTTTTTGACTTTGTCGACGGTTAAATTTTTAAAGGACGGTGCTATTAACACACCTCATTTTGCTATTCACACACCCCCTTCATGATGTGGACCAATTATAAAGCAACTTTAAGAGGTAATTTCATAAACATAATCAAATATGTAGTGTTATGAAAATGCATGAGGTGTATGCATAGCAAAATAGGGTGTGGTAATAGTATTACCATTTTTAAACTACCTATAATGCCTTTGATTGATTAAAACTTTAAAATATGTATTATAACAGATGAAGGACAAATTAGTAATTGCAAATGTTGGAAACAAAAAAAAAAGAAAACAGAAAGAAAGAAGCTTAAAACGTGAGAGGTGGGAGAGAAAAGTGGGGAGGGAAATCAGTTTTTTTTTTTTTTTTTTTGAGAATGTGAGGGAAATTAGACTTTAAGCATAACACTGTAATAGTAAAAATAAATTTACACACGCACATAGTACGGGTCAAGATGCTAGTAATATGAAGTTTGAAATATAAACCAACTCCCTAAAACGGTGACGTTTCTTCCCCCCCCCCCCCCCCCCGGGATCGAATCGGTTGAGAACGACGACATTTTGGACGCAGCTGTTGGAGCACGTGCATGGCTAGGCCGTCCTAGTCGTAATGGGCCTTGGCGGGCTAGAGGTCCAAAGCAAAAAAATATATATATAAAAAAAAACTCATCAATTCCACTTCGTTTTCTTTCTGTTCCTGTCTGCAACTACTCGATCTCCTCTTTTTTCTCTTACATTTTGAATCCAGATACAGCTATGTAGAAAATGAGACTGATATGAAGAAGAAGGTTTTCTGTATTTCAATCTTAAGGAAACGATTACAAGCCTACCTCTATTTATATAAAGAGAGAAAACAAGCTAAGAACCAACTATACAGAGTAAGAACCATCAGTCCCTAATAACCTTCCATGAATTGTGGATCTGAACAACTCTAAACTGTAGAGATTGAACCAAAACTGTTTCACAGCTTTGACCAGAAGACATGGAAGAGAGAAGTAAGGGAAGAGACGTGTGACACACAAGTAAGCTATCTCAATACTCCCCCTCAAGCTGGATCGAGGGAATTCCTTGAGCCAAGCTTGGACAGCAGACGCTCAAACTGAGCGGAAGCAAGAATCTTAGTGAACACGTCT
Source organism: Fragaria iinumae (assembly GCA_009720345.1). NCBI lineage: Eukaryota > Viridiplantae > Streptophyta > Magnoliopsida > Rosales > Rosaceae > Fragaria > Fragaria iinumae. Next base: position 1,677,745 of record CM019122.1, on the reverse strand, counting down.
GCAAGTTGATTACAAGATCTTGTGTACACAGTCTCAATGAGCTTTGACTGCACTTGATTTCGAATGAAGTGGCAGTCAACTTCGATATGTTTTGTGCGCTCATGGAACACTGGATTTGCTGCAATGTGCATGGCAGCTTGGTTGTCACAATGCAGAGGAATTTGAGATGAATGCTTGATGCCTAAATCTTGGAGAAGAGCTTTAAGCCAAATGAGTTCACAAGCAATGGATGCCATTGCTCGATATTCTGCCTCAGCACTGCTTCTAGCCACCACTGACTGCTTCTTGCTCTTCCAAGTGACGAGATTGCCTCCTACAAATGTGCAGTAGCCTGTTGTGGATTTCCTATCAAGGGCATTGCCTGCCCAATCGGAATCAGAGTAGCCTTCAATCTTGAAGTGATCATTTTTGCACATCAAAATTCCACGACTTATGGTTCATTTCAAGTAGCGCAATATTCTCTTGACAATGCTCAGATGATAAACAGTTGGAGAGTGCATAAACTGACTAATCAAGCTGACTGAGTATGTAAGGTCTGGTCTGGTGATGGTAAGATAAATCAACTTACCAACCAGTTTCTGATAATTGCTAGGATCAGTGAGAGTTGTACTTGGTGAGTCCAGCTTCAACTTGCTGTGCAATGGAGTTCGAGCAGGTTTACATGCAGTCATGTTTGATTCATCAAGAAGATCAAGGATGTATTTGCGTTGATTTAGAAACAGACCTTGAGTTGAGAGGTCCATCTCTATCCCCAAGAAATACTTTAGAGAACCAAGATCCTTGATGGCAAAAGCTTTATGTAGAGAAGCTTTTAGATTCTGAATTTCTTCTGTGTTGCTGCCAGCAATGATAAGATCATCTACATATACTAATACCACCAATTTTCCAACTTGACTGTTTCTAACAAACAATGAAGAGTCTGAATGGCTTCTTGTAAAACCTGATGCTACAAGAACTGAACTCAATTTAGAGTACCAAGCACGAGGAGATTGCTTCAATCCATATAAGGCCTTGTGAAGCTTACAAACCATGCCAGCTTCATGTTCACGAGGATGTCCTGGAGGCAGTTTCATGTACACATCCTCCTCTAAATCACCATGCAAAAACGCATTCTTTACATCCATTTGACACAAAGTCCAACCATGATTGATTGCAACTGAGAGTAGGACTCTAACTGTATTCATTTTAGCTACAGGGGCAAACGTTTCTTTATAATCAACACCAAACGTTTGAGTAAAGCCACGAGCAACTAACCTTGCTTTGTGTCGTTCGAGAGTGCCATCTGAATGATATTTGAGTTTATAAATCCATCTAGCTCCAACCAGTTTCTGTCCTTTAGGAAGAGGGACAATACTCCACGTCTTGTTCTCATCAAGAGCATTCAATTCATCTTTCATTGCTTGTTGCCATGCTACTGATCTGTTGGCTTCTGCATAGGTACGAGGCTCATATTCTGTGAGAATCTTGCTTACAAAGGCACTGTAAGCATGCTGAGTGTCACTCAATCCGAGCTCAATGGGATACCGTGAAGAGTAAGTAACATAATCTTGCAGCTTTGGAGGAGGATTCTGATCTCGTGGAGGATTCCTTCGAGGTAAAGATGGAACTTGTTGAACTGTCTCAGGCTCTACTTCCTGGTCACTTGTTTCTGCACATGGCTGCTCAGTGTCACTACTGTGAATGACTTCATCATGAGTTGGAGTTGATGTGGTTGAAGTGGGGGTTGGAAGAACCTCAGTCATAGGAAAAACTTCAGTTAAACACTCCCCCTGAAGATCACCAGCTGTGCACTGATAAAAGGACTCATTCTCATGAAACACAACATCTCTAGACACAAAAAATTTTCGTGTCAAGGGATTGTAACATTTATATCCCTTTTGTGTAGAGGAATAACCAAGGAACATGCACTTAATTGATCTGGGATCCAGCTTGTCTCGTTTATCAGCTTGAACATGCACAAAACATGTGCATCCAAATGTTCGAAGATGAGAAATGTCAATTTTCCTACCCTTGAGCAGCTCAAATGGTGACTTAAAATCCAGAACACTACTTGGCAGCCTGTTGATCAGGTATGCTGCTGATTGAACACCTTGGGACCAAAATCTCTTTGGAACATGGGATTGCAGCATAAGAGCTCTTGCTTTTTCCAGTAAATCTCTATTTTTGCGCTCAGCTATCCCATTTTGTTGTGGAGTTCCCACACAGCTTGTTTGGTGTATGATGCCATGATCACTAAGATACTGTTTCATGATTTTAGAAGTGTACTCGGTCCCATTGTCAGACCTTAGAGTTCCCAATTTTGAAGAAAATTGATTCATGATCAAATTATGGAAGTCTTGAAAACATTTAAACACTTCACTTTTGAGTTTGAGTAGATAAACAAAAGTAGATCGAGAGAAATCATCAATGAAAGTAACATAAAATCGATAACCATCAAAAGAGTCAATAGAGGCTGGACCCCATACATCAGAATGCACTAGTTCAAAAGGCTTAGTTGATCTTGAGTGTGAGAGTTTAAAAGGAAGCCTAGTCTGCTTAGATAAATGGCAGATCTCACACTCATGAGCAACTTTACAAAAATTTGGAAATAGCCTAGACAAAACAGGAAAAGAAGGGTGTGCAAGTCGTCTGTGCCACAGCTTTTGTTGAGAAGCATTGGAGTTGAGCAGAAAACACTTTGAAAGACTTGAGTTGGTGGAAATGAAGTAAAGTCCATTTAGGAAGAAGCCTTCACCAATCTTCATCTTTGTGACTCGATCCTGAAAAATGATATTGTCAGCAGAGAAAATAGCAAGACAATGCAGGATTCGAGTCAATTTTCCAACAGACAACAATTTAAAAGGGAAAGAAGGCACAAACAATGCAGAAGACTCAATGACGTCTGAGAAAATTTTAATTTTGCCTTTTCCAGAGATGGGAACATTACTGCCATTAGCAATAGAGACATGAGAAGGTGTTTTTGATTTTTCAAAAAAAGAAAGATCTTTGAAATCATTTGTGATATGCTCGGAAGCACCAGAGTCTACAATCCAAAACTCTCCATTTTTACTCAAATCAATAGCTGTTGAGAGAGCGCAAATGATACCTGGGATGTCATCAGTAGAAGCAAAGCTTGTTTCTTCAAGGAAGCCTGCAAACTTCCCAAGTAGAGCAGTTGAGTTTCCTCCTTCATTCCTTTCCAGACTTCCCTTTTTGCTTTGAAGAAAGTTTGCAAACTCATTTATGAGTGTGATAGGATTGGAGGTGAAATTGCTCATTTCTTCTGATGTGGTGCTCAACTTTGCTCTAGGATTGGATGGGTAAGAGTTTTTGCGAGTTCTTGGGTCATCATTCCACTTTGGCTTCAGATCAGGGTGAAGTATCCAGCAGGTTTCTTTCTTGTGTCCTACGCCAGTTCTTCCAATGCTCTCACAATGAGTGCATTTTAAGTCTGGCCTCTTCCCTCGATAAGGTCTGTTGCTGGAGAATGCTCTAGGCTCAAAGTTAGTTGCATCAGTTTCTCCAACTGCAACATTAGCATTCATGACCTTTCTTCTTACTTCTTCTCTATGAATAGTGCTACACACCATTTCAAGGCTGGGAAGCTCTGGTGTCATCAGCAGGTAACCTTTGAGGTCTTCATATTCAGATCCAAGACCAGCTAGGAGCTGAAAGACTTTATCCTCCTCAGCACGTTTGAGAAGAGTTACAGAATCAGTTGTATGAGGCCTGTACAGATTTAACTCGTTCCACTTTGTTTTCAAAGTTCCCAAATATTGAACAAAGTTCGAGTTACCTTGCTGAAGTTCTCCCAACTCCTTTTTTAGCTGAAAGATTCTAGCAGCATTGTTCAGATCTCCATACATATCTTTAACAGCTTTCCACAAGTGTAGAGAAGATTCGGAGAAGTTGAAAATTTCTGCAATCTTTGGCTCCATGGAATTAAGCAGCCAAGACATCACCAGTTGATCTTGAGATTGCCATGCTTCAAAGTCAGGTGATGAAGATGCAGGAACTTTACTCTTTTCACTAATAAAGCTAAGTTTGGATCTTCCTCCAAGTGCAAGAGTAATGGCTCTTGCCCAGGAGATGTAGTTGAACTCATTCAGAAGGGTTGAGCTGAGACGTTGATTTGGGTTAGTATCAACCATCTCAGGCCTGGAAGAGGATGAAGACGAAGCTTTCTCACCGCCTTCAGACATGATGCAGGCCTTTTATGAACGAAGAGTCTATGAAATGAAGCAGAAGCAGGTCCTATGAGGATCACTGCTCTGATACCATGTAGAAAATGAGACTGATATGAAGAAGAAGGTTTTCTGTATTTCAATCTTAAGGAAACGATTACAAGCCTACCTCTATTTATATAAAGAGAGAAAACAAGCTAAGAACCAACTATACAGAGTAAGAACCATCAGTCCCTAATAACCTTCCATGAATTGTGGATCTGAACAACTCTAAACTGTAGAGATTGAACCAAAACTGTTTCACAGCTTTGACCAGAAGACATGGAAGAGAGAAGTAAGGGAAGAGACGTGTGACACACAAGTAAGCTATCTCAATAAGCTAGCTAGGGTTTCCGATCATGGCTCTCACAGCGCTCAAGGGACCCACAGCGTCGGCCGTACTGCTCTGTTTTCTGTTGATGTATCATCTGAATCCGGCATTGGCTGCCACAGACGGGGCTTTCGTCGGAGACGCCGGGTCGGATTCGGATTCATATCGGTTTTCCTCCGATTTCGTTTCATATCCACGGAGGAGTCCACCGGAGGAGGTTAAAGGCCAGCAGTGGATTTTCGGTTGGTTGATTATGGGAGCATTTGTGGTGCTGGTGTTCAAGTGTTCAACATACGTACGGTACATATCTACCGTAATGAAACTTCACGTATATATGGTTTAATTAATTGACTCTGTTCTTCGAATTTTTTTAACTTTTTACATTTACACCTTTAGGTAATTAGGACGTGTATATATGATGAGAAAGATTATTATTGCTCGTTTCAAAGTGATCTTAGGGTTAGTAAGGTTTTTTACTAATATAATCGGATTTTAGTTTACAGTGGACAACTTTTACTCTTGGTTTTCACCATTTTCTTGATCACATTTTCTCAGGTTGGTGTGTCCGGCACGGCGAGAACACTCCAGAAGGATCTTGATCAGATACCTAAACTTGAGTATGCATGCTTTCCTCAAAATGATTTGAGCCGTGTTTATTCCTTTTGGTTGCAGGTGCAACAGCAGCTTTGCTTCGCTATTCTCATTATTGCATATCAGGATATTCTTCTGTAAGTTCAATATCATCCCCTGAAGTAGTACTTGGTAGATTTGGTACAGTGATTAACTAATAAAGAACAAACTACGTTTAGGTATTATAAACTTTAGACTAATAATTTCTCACATTTTTGTAGGTTGCTACCATACGAAATATTGTGCATACAGTAAAATACTTCAATCGAATTGAATTGGAAGAGAGGGCTAAATTTGACGAAGAGACTCTTGTTGGTGTGAACAACATCAAAAGGAAAAGTTCAACAGAGAGACCTGGGGGTTTGCAAAATGAATTTGTAGTGGTAAGTTCAACATCTATGAACTCGTACTTCTGAAACTCATTCCCTAATTTAACAGTATTCCTTGCTTTCCTTGGAATTAGAAACATATGTTTTGTCTTTGGATTTATTATTATTTGCAGTACATCTTTGAAGGTCTATAAATCTTGTTTTTCTTAGTTTATATGTTTTGGAAATCTATATTGTGTAAGATATGCATGTGTCATTGTATGAGGCGCTTGTAATGTTATGTTTATGTGGTAAATCTGAATTATACAATGCAAGACAATGAATGAGCTCTTAGTTTCCCTTTCTCGATCTGATTCAATCTGATGACCATGTTACATTACTAGTGGCTGTGAAAGGAAAACACAAATTTCTGACCATCAACAATAACACTGACTTGACGAAAGCCTTGCAAAATCTCGGATCCATTCCTTCAAGCAACTTAATAGTAAGTTGAAATTTGTTACTTCGATCGATATATAAACTGTAAATTCTCGGTTGGATCTTATTGATGTACTTTTATCTTATTGGTCCTCCAGGCAGTAAGAGTGCTATGGACTAGAGAACTACTTGAAGATTACCCCTTTTTGAAACCCTTTTGAAAGGGATCCGAAGAATGGAAGATATACAATGTAAATGCACAGTTGGTAGAGAACTAGAGATTCAGAAAGGTAATCAATACATATATAGAGCTACGTCGTTTCTATATTTAACGTAGCGTTTCACCTAGTCGAGCTAATAGAAGGAAAGCAACAATACTCATCTAATGAAATGTTGATGAGTATCCTCAAGAATAATCCCCGAATTTAAATGATGTGTAGCCATTTGAGGTGCGGTTCACCCAAATGCAAGAGAATCTGGTCATCAGATTATGATCGGATTGCCAGACTCGGCAATTTGAGGAGATGATCCTGATCCATGATCTCGAAATGCACGTCCTCCGCAAACTTGTTCAGAAACCTAGAAGGACGTACTATGAGACCATCACAAACGAAATTTCAAAATATCTAAATAGGGACAAGGTAGGAACAAAATAGTGCAGGTTGACCCGAAAAAAGGAGACGAAACCCTATAAACTTGTTATTTCATCATTAGAAGCCACGGTTAGGTAGAAACCATAATCTCTACTATTAGAAAGTCAGACACCTATAGAAGTCTTTTTTTATAAACTACCCATATTATCCACGATAGAAAAGTTTTAACATAGAGAAAAATAAATCAACGATGGTTAATACTGTAAAATGATAACAAAATAAATTAATTTCAAAATTTAAAAAAAAAAAAAAAAAAAAAAAAAAAAAAAGGAAAAACGTGGAACAGTTTTTGCTGAATGCCGTATTAATTAGCAGTTATTTGCATTTAAAATCTGGAAGAAAAAAAAACTTAATCCTTTTTTTTTTTTGTATAAAACAAGAGGATGATAAAAACCAATCGACAGTGTTAAGAGGCTAGTAACTAGAATACCCAGTACCACAATCCTCTCTCTATTTTGACCCTTCTTCCAGCCTCGAAAATACTCTAACCAACTTCCATGGCTACATCTGCGTTGCTCGTAGCCAGCCCCTTGACCTCATTGAAGCAAACCTCCCCTATCCCCTTTTCTCGTCTTCGTTCTCTCCTTACCAAACCACTCCAATTCACAACAGCCTCCTTCAAAACTCAACACCTATCTTCTTCTTCTTCTTCATCTTCCTCCCCCAAATATGATCTCAAACTCAAATGCTCCTCGGAGAAGAACCACTTCACATCAGACCATGCCTCTCATTCAGAAGCCAACCCAACTCGAGACCCACTTGAGACCATCGCCAATGAAATATTCTCGAATGTTCTCAAGGGTCTGAGAGCACCTGCAGCAGAAAACCCTAACCCACTTGAGGCTATCTTCAATGAAACATTATCGAATGCTCTCAAGGTACTCAAGACACCTGCCATGGCTGCCGTGCTGTTAAGTTTGTTGTTGACGTTTCACCCGAACAAGTCGTGGGCCGCCTCCGGTGGTTGTGTCGGGGGAAGCTCCTTCTCCTCAGGCTCCTCTTCGTCGTCATCTTATTCGTCTGATGATTATTTTTCTTCATCATCACCTTCGTATTCGTATACGTCTTATTCATATTCAAGGCCATCTTCACCATCCTCTTATACTGAAGCCGAGGCGGCCGAAGCTATGTTCTATATATTTGTTTTTTTCATTCTGATCATAGCTGTTGTTTGCATTCTTACCGCAGAGCCAAGTGCTGCTGCAACCTCAAACGTTGTTAAGCTTCAGGTATCATGATCTGACTCACATTGTCTAATGTTAATGTCTTGTTACATCTTATTTTTCATATGGGTCGTGTATATATGTACCTGAGTAGTTTCAGATGCAATTACCTAAAAATGCACCAAAACCCTAATCCTGCCATTTTATGTCCAAGGTTGGCTTGTTGGGTACGGCACGAGCACTCCAAAGAGATCTTGATCGTATCGCCGAAACTGCTGATACGTCTAACCGCAAGGGCTTGAGCTATGTATTGACAGGTTTGGACCACAAGGGCTTGAGCTATCTTGATTGATCTAGTGCGTTCCTGAAACTTGACTTGGACATTTTTATTTAATTTCATTTGATTGCAGAGGCAACTGTAGCTTTGCTCAGACATCCTGATTATTGGATCTCAAGCTATTCATCTGTAAGTTCAATATATTTCTTGGCTTCACTAATGGTGCACCGGTATATAGGTTACTGGTTAGGTTACTCCATTGTAAGGACTCAAATTTCTAAGTTTTTACATGCGTGTATAGGTTACTCCAAATCATAACATGGAGGATGCAGAGAAATACTTCAATAAAATTTCGATTGAAGAGAGGGCGAAGTTTGATGAGGAGACGCTTGTCAATCTGAACAACAAAAGGAGGAAAAGCTCGACAAGCAAGAATTATGATGGATTTCGAAACCAATATATAGTGGTATGGTTACATCATCTCTTCTGGTCTTTCAGCGTTATAATGATAACAAAAGAGTAATGTACATATTTTTTTTCTGACTAAATGTTGATGATCAGGTGACATTATTGGTTGCAATCGAAGGGAAGCATAAGATGGCCACCATCAATAGCAGCGATGACTTGAAGAAAGCATTGGAAAATCTCGGATCCATTCCTTCAAAGAATATAGCAGTATGAAATTGTTACTTTATTAATAAGCAATAAACTGAGACTTTTTCCCCCATATAATTTGATCGATTGTTCACATATGTTTTGTGTTCGTTCTCCTGCAGGCAGTACAAGTGTTATGGACTCCACAGCAAAAAAATGACACATTGTCAGAGGAAGAACTCATGGAAGATTACCCACTTCTGAAGCGTTTTTAGGAGAGAACATGAAGTTTATTGTGTTCAAGCAAAAATGTCGTTCTTTTGAATCTCTGAACTAGAGATTTTACTACTTATTGTAGATTTCTACATAATTTATTTCAATACAACGAAGTCAATCTACAAATTAAAAACATAACCTGCTTGTTGAAGGGTTTTGAAAGACCATGTCTCTATGTCAAATTAATCTTCTGTTGGAGTTCCCTCCTCATGCTAGACATCTCATTAAAAAAGTGTTTTAGTCCAAGCTGGTTTATGTCTTGAAAGAAAAGGAAAAGACGTTTCAGTCTTGATAACTGAGAAGTTTGCAGCTCTCAATGGAAACAATAGAGTTATTGTTTCTTGGTAATCCCTTCGTATTCTCTAGAAGGAGCTGGAGAGAAAAGAAGCAAATATAAATCTTGTTCTCTCTGTTTTGAGAGGTAGTTTTGTGAGGTAGTTTTGTGAGGCCTTTGTAAGAAGAGAAAATAGAGAACTAATCCTTCTTGTACTGCCTACTGTGTTATTCCTCTAGTAATCTAGAGAGATTGGAGATTGTAATCCCATTCTATAGTGGAAGTTTTTCGGAGTTTGTCCCGTGGTTTTTCCCTTCACTTTGGAGGGTTTCCACGTTAAAATTGCTGGTGTCATTGTTCTTTTATTTCTCGCATTTGTTCTGTGTTTGCTGGTTTTCAAGCTGTTGTGTTTGTGTTGCTGCATAATCAGTTTTTGATCCCAACATCTTCTATATCCGAGACTTTAGATTTGAGATTATTGAATCCGGTTAGCTAGCTAGCCGGTTATGTTTGTAAATGAAGCACAAAATTATACTATTTCTTCTTCTCGTTTAGGGGCAAAACTTGGGAAGAGATGCTTTAAAAGTCAAAACTAAACGAAGTTGATCATTCCACGAAAAAAAGAACAAGAAAAAAAATGTAGAGTTAAAAAAAAGTACCTATATAAAACAACAAGGTTAAATAATCAAGAAAATTTCATGGAAGTCACATTTTCAACATTTTTTCCCTCACAAGTCCACCTTAATCTTCATACCCACACAAGTCCACTTTGCTTATGAACGGAGTTGATTTGAGCCGACGTCCGCAACTTTGTTAAAGTGCGGACGTCCACTCTCGAACGGCCCTCTACACACACACATCCCTTCCACTAGCCTTTTTTTGACATATATGAGAAATGAGGGATTACACCAAATTTTTTTATCACAATCACATCTCCACCGTCAATATGTAGTTCTCTATATGAGTATATCACTTCTGCAAATTTTCAGAAATTTTGATGATCGTTAAAGCTTTCAAAACTATAATTTATAATTATAAGCATGAACGGTCCATGTTTGACAGATTTAGTTCGTTCATTGATTTAATTTTGTTCGACACCTTAATGATCACCAAATTGGCTGAAAATTTGCAGAATTGATCTATATATAAGGACCAACAAACTGAATGGTGGAGATTCAAAAATATAATCGAAAAGTTAGTGTAATCCCCAATCTCTCATATATGTCAAAAAAAAAAATCCCTTCATATATATATATATATATATATATATATATGAATTGAAATTTGTTTAGTCTTTGTGGTTTAAAATCGACATATGTTCAGTTCTTTTGGTTTTATTTTAATTTGAATGGTCTTTAAAGTCATGATTTTTCATCCAAATGGTCATTCCGTCAATTTTTTTTGTTACAATACTGACGTGGATGTTAAAAACATTGTAATTTTTAACGACCACGTCAGCCATTTAACTAAAAAAATTGACGGAATAACCATTTAGGTGAAAAATCGTGACTTTAATGACTATTCAGATTAAAATAAAACCAAAAGGACAACTGGAATTCGGTGGACTCGCCGGGGAGGAAAAGTGGTCGGGGATGTTGCTGGAGTCCGTTGGGGTGGAGGCGCGTCGTCGTCGGCGCCGTCCGGTGGCGAACGGATGGATGTCCGCACTTTAAGCCGAGTGAGGACGTCCGCTTTGGAACGTTTATATATATATATATATATTATCATGTCCAAATATCCGTATTTATTCAAAAGGTACGGATTTTCTTAATTGATCCACTTTTAGATCATATTTTCTCATCTTAACCATTCACATTGTAGCTATATATGAATAGATCATCTCTACAAATTTTCAGCCAAATTGATAATTGTTAAGCATGTATCAAAACTATATGATTACAATGAACGAACTAAATCTGTTCAACAGGAACCATTCGTGTAATTCACAGTTTTGAATACCTTAATGATTATCAATTTGGCTAAAATTTTGTAGAGATGATCTACTCATATATACCTAAAAGATGAATGGTTGAGATGAGAAAATATGATCGAAAAATATGTCAATTAAGGAAATATGTACATTTTGAATAAATAAGGAGGTCCGTATCTGAAAACATATGTATATATATATATATATATATATATATACAGGCCGGATCAAGAGCGGACATCCGCACCGGCCTTAAAGTGTGGACGTCCCTCCGTTTGCCACCGTACGACGCCGGCGAGGGCACGCCTCCACCCCAGCAGACTCTAGTAGCGTCCCCGACCACTTTCCCTCCCCGGCGAGTCCGCCGAATTCCAGTTTTCCAGCCAGATCACCCAAAACTTCAAACAAAGTCGATCTGGTCGGAAAACTTGAATTCAGCAGACTCACCGGGGATGGAAAGTGGTCGGGGACGCTGCTGGAGTCCGCTGGGGTGGAGGTGCGCCCTCGCCGGCGCCGTACGATGGTGAACGGAGGGACGTCCGGGCTTTAAGGACCGTGCGGACGTCCCATTCTGATCCTCTATATATATATATATATATATCTGACTAGGTCGGGCCGGGCCGGGTCGATCTGGCTCACTAACGGCATGTCGTTCAGAAGCAAACTGATAAACCCTACAAAAACCCTGAAACATCCTAAAGGGCGCGAACGAAAAGCGAGCAGCAATGGACAGCGCGTTAAGCAACACTCGCTTCTCCGACCTCAAGCCTCCTCTCTCCGATCCGGTTCTCCAAGCCCTAACCGCCTCTGGCGTCGAATTCTGCACTCCGGTTCAAGCCGAAACAATCCCCTTGCTATGTAGCTTCAAGGACGTCGCCGTCGACGCCGCCACCGGCTCCGGCAAAACCCTAGCCTTCGTCGTCCCCCTCTTCGAGATCCTCCGCCGCGCTTCCACCAATCCCAAGCCTCACCAGGTAACTCAAACCTCCACTCTCTTTTCTCTAAACCTATTCAAATTGATCAACTCTGATTTGTGTGTACGTAGGTGATGGGAATGATCATAGCTCCGACGAGAGAGCTCTCGTCGCAGATTTACGACGCGGCAAAGCCGTTCGTTTCGACGTCGCCGAATTTCAAGTGCGTGCTTTTGGTTGGAGGACGCCAAGTGAAAGCTGACATGAAGCGGATTCAGGAGGAAGGAGCCAATTTGCTGATCGGAACACCCGGTAGACTCTACGACATTATGGAACGTATGGATCGCTTGGATTTCCGGAGCTTTGAAGTGCGTACATTACGAATTTTATTTTTATTTTTTTATTTTTAAATATTTTTATTAATAACTCAAACACCGTACATATGTCATGAGATTTGAACTCATGATCTCAAAGTTGTCAATTAAACACCTTAACCAACCAAGTCACAGCTCACAGATAAGGATAAGTGCGTATATTACGATTGAATATTGTGTTTTAGTGTGGTTGAATTGATAGGTTGAGGTTTGTGGTGTTGCAGATTTTGATTTTAGATGAGGCGGATAGGCTGTTGGATATGGGGTTCGAGAAGCAGCTGACTGGTATTATATCTCGCCTGCCAAAGCTGAGAAGAACGGGTCTTTTTTCAGCTACTCAGACTGAGGCAGTTGAGGAGCTGGCCAGGGCGGGGTTGAGGAATCCGGTGAGGGTTAAAGTGGTTGCGGAGTATATAACACCTTCGGGACTTTCCATTGAGGCAAGAGTAATGTGTTTTTAATGTCTCATCTTCTTATTAGTTTATATGTTTTGGATTTGACGAGCTTGTTCTACTTCAGTATATGGAATGTGGCGCATACAAGAAGCCGTCGCAGCTTGTGGATATCCTTGTTAAGAATAAGTCTCAAAAGACCATGGTGTAAGTGACACGAAATTAGTATGTGTTGATGTCTAGTGGAGGGATAAACGCTTGTTTAGAGGTGAAACTGTTTTACTTCGAAAGTGATAGTCTCTTGTTTCTCTTTCTCCAGGTACTTCATGACTGGTGCTTGTGTTGACTACTGGAAACTTGTTCTGTCATGCCTTGCTCCCTTGAAGGATTTCAATCTGATTGCTATCCGTGGGAAGATGAAACAGGTAAAAGCATGGCTGGCTAACAGACTTCGATAACTTCTAAATCAGTATTTCATTAACTGATCATTCTTTGTTCTATTACTGTCTAGAGAGCAAGGGACAAAGCTCTAGCCTCATTTGCATCTCTCTCAAGTGGCGTCCTTCTATGCACTGATGTTGCTGCCCGTGGACTCGACATTCCGGGTGTTGACTGTATAGTGCAGGTAGCTTGTTAACAATTGCACCTAGATGATCACCCCCCTTTTTCGGATTTGAATAGAATACTTACCTATTTCTTGATTTGCAGTATGATCCACCTCAAAAGCCTAATGATTTCGTACATAGAGTTGGCAGAACAGCACGTATGGGTAGACAAGGCAGTGCAATTGTTTTCCTGTTACCAAAGGTTTAGTTATAGCACTTTATACAAACCTAATATCACTCTTTTGACATTTGGTTGTTGTTTAGTATATATGAGGTGCTTTTTGGATTTGGACTATTGTAGGAGGAAGCTTATGTGGAATTCCTGCGGAAAAAAGGAGTTCCTCTTCAAGAAAGGATATGTCCGGATGATGTCTCTGATGTTGTTCCTCAGGTAAGCATCATTTATGTAACCTTTACATTCTTTTACACTGGAAAATTTATTTACATAATTTATTACTCGTTTGCACCTGTTAGTAAGGCTTCATTGTGCTCGTTAAATGTTGATTGATCGACAATATTGGGACATTGGGTGAATGATTGTCATATATTATGGATCAAGCTGTTGTCTTACAATGATATGAGCTAACTTTTGTGATGGTCTCCCCTGTTTTGAAGTTTCCGGTGCAACTCATCTCTATTGTTTTAGTTGAGTACTTGAACTGACATCATCTTGAAACTTTGCTTCAGATACGATCTGCTGCAAAAAAAGACCGTGATATCATGGAAAAGGGCAAGCGGACTTTGAAATCTTACGTCCGTGCTTATAAAAAACACGGCTGCTCCTACATTTTCAGGTGACTATATGCACATTGTGTTATACTTCAGGCTGCCGGAACAAAAAGTAATTAATACATTTGGGAACAAACATTTTTCCCATTTCTGATTTGAGTTTTTAATGCAGGTGGAAAGAACTTGAAATTGGGAAGTTGGGCATGGGGTTTGGACTACTACGGCTCCCTGCAATGTCTGAGGTAAAGCACAACACACTTTCCACGGAGGGTTTCACTCCTGTTGCAGACATCAACTTGGAGGAGATCAAATATATGTAAGAAGTCTCTCCTATCTTTTACAGTATGTGTGGAACTTGAGGTGCTAATGAAATAATACCAATCCTTTGATAATAGGCTTCACCTTTTGGATATTTTTGTAAGGCTTGTTTTTTGACTGAAATTGAACTGAATAAATATGTATTATCAATCACAACTAAAAACTATGGTAAATGAAAATGATTATAGCTTGTAGGACGTATTGTGCTTAAGTTTCTTCATGTTAGAATCAGTAGCGGTTAGTTTTACATTTTGACATGCAGTACTGTAGAACTTACTGCCATACTTTCATGCTTGCTTTGTAAATACTTTGTAAAAGAAGTAGCTTGCACATTCTCCATAATGAGCCTTTGCTAAAGAAAAAATTGATAATATAGGGACAAGGCTCGTGAGAAGCAAAGGAGGAAGAATCTGCTAGCGAAGAAAGAGGCAAAAGAGCAAGACCCTAAACCTCAAAAAACCAACAAAAATCCAAGTGCTACAGCTAAGGTGATGAAGAAGAAAACAGCTAAGAAACGACGCGCTGAACAGACAGTTGAAGATGCGGATGAGTTGACGAGAGAATATCGCCTGCTAAAAAAGCTGAAAAAGGGGACTATTGATGAAGCTGAGTTTGCTATGATGACAGGAACTGAAAACTTACTTTGAAGTCGAAGTCATAGTCTACAGAATGGGATTTTTGGATTCCAGGCATTGCTTGAGTAAAAGAGAACACTTCAGCCATGGATTGGGACTTGTATTCTTACAGAAGCAGCCATCACCAAGCTATTTTCGGAGGCAACTTGCTAGGTGATAGATTGAATGAGCTTCTTGCTTTTGCCAGTCCTCGTTATGGATGAGGGTCGAAGTTTCAATACCTGTTTCTTACTTAGCTCATTTTGCTGATTTGAACTTGTAAATCTTCATAATAGATTTGGACTTGCTACAATTTGCAAAGCAAGAACAGAGAATACACCTTAGTGTTTATACAACTTTAGTGGATTTACCAATTAGTGCAGCTGATCCAATGGGTGTGGGATATTATAGTTTGGTGTTATTTGGCATGCACTGTCAATAATGAGAGAGGTATCCATTGGTACAAGAACCCTGGAATAACTGTTGGAAGTAATACAATGCTACCGAGTTGAAGTATTATTATGAATACCGCAAAACATATGAAATAGAGAAGTTACCATGTTGGTTGCCATCAAAATTGAAGTTATGAATACCTTTGTCTGTAATGGAAGGAATGAAGGATATGTTGATATTCAATTTGTGATGATAATCCTAAAAGAAAAGCCTACATTTACTTAAATAGATATCTAAAATCTCACGCATGCATATTGCTCTAGATTTTCCTATAAAGCGGCAAGTTTGAAACATTTTTAGTTAGTCCAAATGAAACACCTAAGCCAGGAAATACATAAACAAACAAAGTATGGTAGGCGTCCACTTTGCTACCCATGCCACTTTTACAAAACCATAAAGCAAAGAAAATGATGTGCAAAATCTCCTTGTAGATGCGTACAACTTAGATGCAAGATATGGATAGTCCTGTAGCTGCAGGCCTGCAGCTCATCCCAAATATATGTGATTTGGAACCTCTTATGTGTCACTGTCAGATGACTCATAAGCGAGTTTGTTTTAGTACGTCGACGATTTCCTAATTGAAAAAATTCGGAGAGAACTTTAAATTAAATAGATATCACATAACCAATTCGTCATTTGATGCTAAACAAGCAAATAACACTTTACGTATTGAGAATTTTTGATGTATTATAGATCGCATTATACAAATTAGTAAGTTAGACGTATCACATGAGGATATAACTCTGTCGCAGTCTTTCTCATGTCTGGCCAAGTAGATCAGCATCACAGCATAAAACATGGAAGATGATTGTTTTGGAAAAACCCACTCCATAATTATTGACATATCAGGGAGGATGGTCCTACAAAAATCAATCTCAAAAGTCCTGATTGATAAAACCTCTCATTGGCCAGCCAAGCAGGAACTGACTGTTGATGATCCCATGCCAATAATTCAATTCATCATCATTTTTCAATGGTTCATCTCTCCCTCAATAATGTCTCAGAACACAAAATCAATAAAGCTCCGATAAGATATACGATTCCTTGATGCTCCATTTTAAGGAGTAAGTTCTTTCGGCATAATAAGATCCAAGTTAGCTTTTGAAGATAGTTCGTCGAACATTTTGTCTGTCTTGTCTTAAAGATTCTTGTAAATATATAGATAAACTAAAGCTTTTCGATGACCATAAATAAAATTGAGATAACGACCATAGAGATTTCCTTCAGCCCTTCACCAGCACCTCTAAACCCATCAGTTACTAGATGCCTCATTGATCACACCTGTACTTTTCACTACTGATATTCAGAGCAATATCAAAATGTACTTGAACAGACTGAATCTTATAGGCCTCAAAACTTGTATTTTCCCTCATAATTCATATAATTTACTAATACACATGGTCACACCATCCCATTACCTCAAAGAGCTATATCCCTTCGTCAAGAAAGATTAGCTCTTTTGGTATGGAACTTGGTGAAAGCATACAAATGGGGTACCTCTACAAGTTTATGAATCAACAGCATCAACGGGGAGAGAAACTGTCCTGCAAAGAGAGTGCGGAAGCAACTGTGATTTGGTGTAGAAGCTGTTGGCAGTACCCTTATCCTCCTCTTCAGCATCAGGACACTCCAAAATCGCCTCACATTTTCGGACCCTTTGGGTTTCCGAACTGGGGCAGCTCTTATTAGGACTAGGAAGGCAAGTAAAGCTTGAACTTCTGTCATAGTTGTTCCCTTTCATGGTGTTTGATACCAGACATGATAAGCTCCCGTTGTCTCTTTCGTGTTCTTTATTTGAAGATTTTGAGACAAGTCCTAACTGCTGATCTCTAAGTTCCCTCAACTCAATCTGGTGCTTTGCCTTGAGCCACCTCAATTCCTTTTGAATTTCATGCTCAGAATTATCTGAGAGGTCACAATAGATCGAGGGCACTGTGGAAAAGGGATGTGAACCGGATATGTTCCGCAGAGAATTTCTTGCATCAGAAGCATTGGTGTTGTCCAATTTAAGATCCTGCATGACTGTGACTAACTGATTCATTTTTTCATATTCTTCGTCTGAATGGCTTTGTCCAGAGCCCACTGAACTAAGCTCACGACTCTCATGTTGTCCCCAGATTTCTTGGTAATGTAGGCAGTCTGATTGGCTTGATTCATTTGGTATATCCTCTGTTACATGATGCTTCGACTCATCTTCTTGATATGTAATCTCCTCAAAACGACCATGCATTGAAGCACATCCATGTGTACAACCTTGAGTAGCCCCGGGGTTGTTAGAGAGAAACTCCATGAAGGAACCACTAGAGGTGTGGTTGGATACACAATTTTGACAAACGTTTTGATTGGAAAAACGGGGTGTTTCCTCAATTCCTGGCCCGGACTGCCAACCAGGTACCAAAGAAGCAATTTCCCCATCAATCATATCTGCAATTTCTGTTACATCATGATCAGTGATATCCAGCTCTGCCACCATTTCAGTTGCAACACTCAGTGCTGTATCCATCTCAATGTCAAATGGGAAATAAATCTTCCGTATATGTCCTGTAAAGTAAAAGAATTAATTCTACATTTAATTTTCAGAAGTAAAGAATGCATACATATTTATATATAAGCTTATGGAAACAAAATAAAGACAGATCAAACCTTCTTTATCTGCAATTCTAAGTCTCAGGATGATGCTACCATCTTCTTTTCGCTTCCCTCTAATACTTATGTCCACATTTTCACCATGTTCCTCATCATCATGGTGCTCAAAGAGTTCTATTCCACTTGATTCCACCTCAAAAGGATGATACCCCCATTCGTTTTGGGAATCAAAACCATAGCCATTCGAGTATCCGTTACTAAACAAACTGTTGTTTTGATGAACCTCGTAAACAGGCTGCCTTACAAGAGGACCTATGTCATCAAGCTGCCTACCATAATTCACTGGTCTCAAATCATAATCACATTCATCTACTCGGAGAAAATCATCGTTCAAAAGCTCAATCGCAGAGTGCCTCATAGATGCAGTTGCCAAACATTTCTCAACAAACTGTCGTACTTCTGGATCTTTAACTTTGTACAAAGCATCTGGTTTTTTCCCCTAAAACATGTCAAAAGGAATCTTTTACTCAATTTTTCCTATAGAAAAAGCATGCCACTAAATGGAGAGAAAGAGAAAGTGTGAAAGAGAGTTATAAAAAGAGAATCCTCTTACTGAAACAACTTTCTTGTAGATCTGAGCAGGATGAGTGCATTCACTATAAGGATATTCAAAAGTCACCATTTCCAAAACGCACATCCCAAACGAATATATGTCAACTAGCTCATTATATGCCTCTTCATATACTTCTGGTGCCATGAACTCTGGTGTCCCTACTTAACAACAAAGAAAAAAGGAATCTAAAACACATATCAACTTCTAGCCACAGAACTACTTACAAATTACCAAAGCAACAAAATTTTGAATTTGCACAGTATGAACAAGTTAAACTTACCAACACAGTGAGCAGCATGTTGTGATTTCCTTAAGATCGCTGCTAAACCAAGATCACCAATCTTCACTTCCCCTTGATTTCCATTAATAAAGATGTTGTCACATTTGAGATCTCTATGAATCACAGGAGGGTCATGGCTATGCAGATACAAAAGCCCTCCCAAGATCTGCCTACACCAATGCTTGACAGCTCTGATGTTTACTCTCTTGTGCTTTAGTCTGTACCTAAAAAACCCAAAACAGACTATCACAAATTGACCCCAAAGGATTCAGGAGCAAAGAGACATAAATTTTTCTTTCTTTTCGGTACGAAGTCACAAAACACTTACTGTTTAAGAGTCCCAGAAGTGAACATTTCAGTTACAAAATTGATGTTTCTTTTTGAAGTGTCAACCCAAGAAGTGTAGAACTTCATAATGTTCTTGTGCTTCAGTGTCTTGAGGAGGTGAATTTCACAGTACAGCCTCTCAAGATCTTCAGGACTTTGAAGAAAATCATATAGCTTGACCTGGTTCCAAGCAACTTCAATCCCATCATACTCATCAAATGCTCTGTAACTGCACCAATCAAAAACCAAACCCAAACACTCAATTTTAGCAAATTCTCACAGAAAGACCCAAATTTAGCTCCAAACCTTGGATAAACCAAACCGGGTTTTCATCAAATTGTAAGAAACACAAGAGCTTTGAGTACATACACTGTCTTTGAAGCTCCTTTGCCTAGGATTTCATTGTACTGCAACCAAACCAAAGACCCATTTAGGACCAATTTTCAAGCAGAGGACAGAGTTTAAAGACACAGAAAAAAAAATAGAGAAAGTTTAGGGAGACAGTTTAATTTGCTTACTCTGCCATATCTGCCAGTTGGATCTACTTCAACAAACTCAGAGTATTCCGGTTCAAGATGTGAGAGACCATTCATTTCTAAAAACCAATCTCAGGTTCTTTTTTTTTGGCTCACTTTTCTCTGTGCTATGATTAGTTAAAGGCTGAAGCTTTTTTCCCCTTACGGCTGGCTCTCTTGTATTCTGACACACACAAAACAAATGGGAGAGAAAGGAAATAGGAGATGATTTTTGACATAAAATATTGCTTTTGAAGGGAAGAAGCTCAAGGGAAAACAATCACTTGTTTAATACATGAAGAAGGAAACCACCAGTCGCACGACGGTACGTGACAAATAGAGCAAAGTCTCTTCTTCTTTATATGAAAGAGAAGAGGAGAGAAGAGAAGCCATGGTAGTTTTTTTAAACGGTGGAACATGCAAAACTTGAAGAGTAACTGATGCAAGAAACGAAAGGACCCACTTTTTGATGAGTTTTGATGCTTCAGCTAGCTCATACCTGGACGCCATGGACCATGCTTGTTCTGTCATTCACTGGACTCGGAATCACCCATCAAACTTCAAAGTCGTCGAATGAAGGTTGAATGATTAGCGATCCTTTTTTTTTTTTCCATTTTTTTCTTCTTTCTTTCTTTTTTCTTTTATTTAGTTACCAAGAATTTATTAGAAATGATTCGTTCATGTGAAGAAATTAGTCATATGAGTTATCTTCGAAGGAATTGAGACAGAATTTACAGATAAGTAGAGAGTTATTTTTCTTCATATAGGATGATGAAGAAGTTTTCAAATAAGATTCATCATCACGGATGTTGCGCGCGATATTAACTTTGAGACAATAAGATTCAATATCATGGTACTTGACAATTTGACGGATATTATGCCATGATTTTTAAGGCATTTTACCTAGCTAATTGTCTTCCGGATAAGTAAAAGAAATACTGAAAAAAAAATTATCAGACAACTTGAGATACATGTAGTCATCATGTACCAATAATGAGAACCGTGAACTTAAAGAATATTTCAAGATGAAGAGCAGAAGAAGCTTTCAAAAAGTTTGGTTATTACGGATCGCGCGCCACATTTCTTCAAGACATTTTGTTTTGTTTTGTTTCATTTGCATAAATCAAGGTTAATTCTCTTGAAAAGTTAGCTAATCAAAGAATTCATTGATCATCAGTAAATATGGATCGGATACCAAAAGTTTCCTTCATTGTCAAAGTTATTTTCCAAATTTTATCCGATCCAGATATTTTCAGTGCAAACTGACCAGGGTAATTGAAAAAAATGTGCAATAATGATATTGATGATTTCACCAAATCAATGCAAGTTATTATTTATAGCAAGGGTACGCCTTTGGGGGAAGATTTTCCCAGACCTATATATATGGTCGGTTGGCCTAAACCAGTCCATGATTGTTTGCCGAGAACAAAAATACAACTATTTTGCGTTGAAATTATCGAATACGTAATGAACAGTTGTTCAATATCTTTTGCAGCCAACTGATTGAACAAGATGATCGAAATCCTCGCAATTCTAGATGACAGTAACGGTTGAAACCATTAATATATGAAACTTCATAACACAAACAAAATTTCCAGTCAAAAATTGCGAGTATTTTTTAATCTATAACAGAAAGAACGTACATAACCAACATTGCATCAACTTCTTTTCAAGTCCCAGTTTTTGGCTAACTTCCTTTCAGACTTGGGGTGTTTGGATTATATTATATCAAAATTTCAAATTCAATATTATTAAGAGTTTAAGACTGATATGAATTACCCAGAAGCTAGCTAGGGTTTCAACAAGGGTACCCTTTCACCAACTGCTGTGAGGATATTCCAGTCATTTAGCTGCTCAAAGAAATTGACTATACTTGTGTTTAACCAGAGAGAGAGAGAGAGAGAGCACATGAGTGGTTAGAACATGAGTTTTCAGTTTGGTGATGACAAGGTCCACACCCAATTTGAGAGCTCATAGCTAGATAAGGAGCTAGAAGAAGGTACAGTCAAATCTGGTGTTCATTCAGTTTCCAGAAATGATGAAAAAGAAGTTCCAACCAATCCTCTGTGCAATTGTGCTCGAGACAATAAGAATCAGGGGATTAGGTCATGGAGATCAGCTGTCTCTGAAGATCAACAGAACACATGAGTTTGTCTCGCTGAAAAATCGAAAACAAAACAGTCTGCTAGCTGGTCGATCACGTATTCACTGTGGGGATGTTATAAGCTAAGCTGCGTGAAATCATATGCAAATACGTGAAAGCCAAGCGTTTGATAACATCCAAGAAAAAGAAGGAATTCAGAAAACCGATCGGTTCCCGACCAGAGTTGTTGGGTTGATCGAGATTGTTATATATCAGAGGAGGCCGACATATAATTAGTATGATATATGTTATAATTGATAAAGAAAACTAGCTGCTGTGTGTTGCAGAATCAGCTAACAAATTGAGCTACTGATTTGATAGGGCACATGGTAAGCTTGGGAGGTTAGGGTTCAATCTTTCATCTCCAAGTATACGATGACTACGATTCATGCATGAATGCACGTACAATTGTATCACTGCATTCAGACAACTCTAATGTCTGGTCCTTTCACATCTTTTAGCACTTAGCGTTTAGCCTAATTTAGTTATATAGTTGTCTGTGCGTGTTTAGGTCACTCTAAACCTTAGGTATGATCAAATTAACGTAAAGTCATGACACAATGAAACTATACTTGATCATGTCGACCTACAAATCTACCTCTGCGGCTCGGGGCTGTTCCTATAACTGTGTACAAATGTTCAGTAGTGCTTCGTGGTTTACTCTCTAGGGTTGGATGCATGTATAATTCCAGAAAATATCTTGTCTGTAATATATGGTCCTCAATTGTGTGCTTTCGTTTTGAAAATTGTAATTTGATTGCCTTTCTAAAAAGAGAATGACTCCATCGATCACTATCCTGTAGCTTTGTATGATTACTTGTTAATTGTATGGTGCGTAAAGGGCAAGAAAGATTTATAAACAATTGAAACTTCATGGTTTATGCCAGAATCCCTCATACAAATCCATAATCCTATCAATGATATATATGTTAACTAAGAGATTACATCATGTTCAACTAGCAACTTATGATGACATCCCATTTAGTAAGTCTATCCTAATTTCCCATAAGCTATATTGATCATTATATATGTACACGAAGTTGAATCTAAAAGCTACGCACTACCGCATACTTGATATCATTTCTCATATAATCGGTAAGAGTCAGATGAGTTTTGAAATGAACGACCGTTTCTTATTTATTTTTCTTTGAATCAGGAAAGTGTTTATTTTTCTTTTGCTTTCTCAAATGCGATAAACTTTCATTTTCAAATACTTTTTCTTTATGAACCAAACGAGGTTTAGAAGCGATTCACGATTAAAAGAACTAAATAATGGTTTCTAAAAAAAACTACATTATAACTCTTTGTCTAATCGACTGATGTAACACATGTTATTTTCAGCTGTGATGCTTTTTCATGCTCTTTAATTATTAATGATATGACAAAGGATTAAGATAAGATTAACAACTAATAACGTTCAAAGTACTTTCAACATTTCAATATTCCTAACTTGAATAGTTGATGTTGAACATGGATTCCGTACACACAAGGGTCAAAAATATACGAAAGGGGTTTGTGACTGACTCAAAAAATGAAGCCAAAACAAACTAAGTCCTAATTAATCCTTATAAAATATGGAACATCAATCCCAAGTACTTGTGTACGTAAAAAATCTCTAAGTGATCGATCTTTTATTAATCATCTTCTTGACTAAAGTACAAGCCTCGAGTTTAGGTTTGAAGTTATTCGAGTGCTAAACTAAAAACTGTATTCTTATATATATGAAGCCAAAAACAATTCTCCATTAGTTTGACTAGAGAACAAATATGAGAAAAATTTTAATCTAGTGAAGTTTTGGCTTATTACTACTATTTGATTGAAATGGTTAGTGATGTGTGATCGATAACTCCAATAACAAGGTTAGCAATGTGCTCGTATTATGAAATCATTATTAAACAAGTAAGAATAAGAATAAGATTATAAAGATAACTCAACGAGTCGTCGTTTACTTCATTAACTAGTCGCCCTAACTTTCTCTTATTCAAAGAACATCAATGTAAACACCTAATTTTTGTAGTGACACTTTTGAGCTATTGTAGTAGCTCCTCTAGAACACTACCACAATTATGGGCATCAAAACATATCTCATCCTCTGTCATCAACCAGCCCACAGATTAACATCATTAGATGTAATCTAAGGGTACTAAATTTGGTAGGCTACCATGGTAATGAGTTATATCTGTGACACCTTTGTATTTGCATATAAAAACACTGTCAAGGTTGCAGGAAATGTATTTTGGGTATATATATATATATATATATACACCAATTTTATTGGTATGGATAATTAGAATTCGGTGTGTAAGCAAGGCATATATGCATGTGTGATGTTTGGAGGTTAGGTGGCACATATACAAAAACAGTTCACATGCAGACATATGTTTAAGTGGGGATCCTATGCTCCTTCATTGTCACTATTCTGAGAGCTCTGTAGCAACCGGATCATAGATTTTTTTTTTTCTTCATTTTTGAGAAAATTTTGAATGGGAATGATAAGTTTGAGCAAAAAAAAAAACAAGAAAAGAAAAGACCCGGGCCTGTTTGAAAGATTAAACCCAATTCCTCAGCCCTAAATGGGTCGGGCCTGATCAAGCACAGCTGCACAGGGATACAGAAACAAAAATAATTTGAATACGGCACCACTACGCCGTCTGTGGGAATCGAACCCACGACCACACGGTTAAAAGCCGTGCGCTCTACCGGCTGAGCTAAGACGGCTCTTGTTGATTTCTGTTGAAAGAATTTTGTTTATACTATATTTTTCGTTTGGTTTCCATCACATTTATCGACAATGTTATTAGTGCTGTGACTTTATCTCTAGTCTCACATTGACAATCTACATTCTTTTGGTGTGTTTTCGTGTAACAAAAATAAAAGAAGATATTAACATTACATCGACTAACGAAGTTGTAATATAGTATCAAAACAAATTAGATGATATCATTAAGATTAAGATGATACGTGCATCGAGTTTTCGTAGTTATTGACTCTTGTTCTTTTCTCTATTAAGATGAGCAACAGGTACGGTTGGCTTGATGGTATCATGAGATATACTCACCTATAACTTGACACAAATTATAGCGTCGATCTCTTTCATTTCGAAGTAATGAATCAATTATTCGACCCTTCTCTATGACTTGAGCTGATAATAGCATTTACCAAGCAACCATTTTCTTGGTTGAACGTTGGGACTTTATATTCTCTTTGATACATAAATCTGCAAATTTGGTGGAACGTAGTAGGGCTCTTAATTATCAACTTATTTGTAACGCAATATGTATGTATAATCACACGCCCCTCACTAGTGACGCAGAAGCTAAAGCCTCTACAATGAAGGCTCATCAACCACGTAACCCTAAAGTTAAGACCCAATCTTAACCTCTTCTATATATACCACCAAATTAACTGATCCAAAAAAACGTAACAATAGTATAACTCCCATGTTAAACAAGAAAACCTAGAACCTCTTTGAATCTCTGATATCAGTTGAGAAGAATGAAGACCAGTGTTGTTCTGCATGCCCTAAACGACTCCACGGTGGCCGCATTCGTGGACGACACGACGCCGTTCGAGGAATGCAGCAAGGAATGCTTCGACGAGCTCGACGTTGACGCCGACGGCGTGTTGTCGAAGGAGGAGCTCCGTTCTGGTTTTGGTAATCTGCTGCCGGGAATAGGGTACTTGTCTCAGCCCAAAGAGGAGTTGAATAGTTTGCATGATGCGATATTCGAGAAGTTCGACGCGGATGGAAACGGCGTCGTTGATAGGGGTGAGTTTAAGGAGCTGTTGAGGGAGATCATGCTTGGGGTGGCGCGTGGGATTGGGGGGTCGCCGGTGCTGGTGGCGCTTGAGCATGGCAGTCTGCTTATGAGGGCGGCTCAACATGAACATGAACAGAATACGAAGGGATAGGAATTTCATGTCAGCATGTAACATTTGTGTTTATGATATTTGCATTTTCAATTTGATGCGCAAATATTGATCTGTGTTTATATGAATTAAGGATCGATTTACGGATGACTAGTTTACAAATAGGAAAATGGATTCATTTCTTATGTTCGGTACTGATCTAGCAAATTCATTTTGTTCTTGTTTTTCCCTTCCTTCCCTATATATTAAGAAATTAGACCAATTCCATTCTGCAAAAGTAATAAAATTAGACCTTATCATTTACATTTTGTGAGGATCTCTTTCAATATTATAGAGATATCTTTACTAAAAATCTGCAAATTTTGTGTGTTTAGTACAGTAAGTTCCTGGCATATATGTTAATCGGGCTATTACCTTCTAAATTAGTAGATTTCAGGTTTCTAAGCAGTGCTGGGGACTGAGGATCACAGAGCTTCTCAAATGCCAGGCCTTCTGTGGAACTGTTGCAAACTATTGATCCGGAGGTTAAGATCTGATGCGTAAGTTATTTCCATCATTAGCATGGTCAAATTTTTTATTTACAGATTGTTTAGCCTCTTAACTGTAGTACCAAGCTAGCATTGAGATTTGGTTTACATCTCTGATCTCTTTACTGTTTTTCAGAGAAAGAAGATTGGCTGCAGATTTGGTTTGTAGATACAAAAAGATTCAATTCTTATATATGTTTGGTAGTAACTTGAGTTTGATCAAGCAACTTCCCTTGTTTTTGTTTTTTCTCCATCAAGAAATTAAATCATTTCCATTCTGCATGCAAAACCAATCAAATCAGACCTTATTATTCTAGATATCTTTACTAAAGTATGCAAATTCTTTCTGCTAGTACAGTAGGGTCCTGGACTAGTAGATTTTAGGTTTCTAAGCAATGTTGGGGCCTGAGGATCACAAACCTTCTCAAAGGGCCTTCTGTTCTACTGATCCGGAGGTTAAAACTTGATGTGTAAGTTATTCGATCATTAGTATGGTAGAATTTTCTGATAGCAGAATGTTATTTTGCTGCGGGTGTACAAAGCAGGCAAGCCTGTTAACTCTAGTACCAACGTAGCGTTGATACAAGTTTACATCCTTGATCTTTTCCATTACTGTGATTCAAAGAAAGAAAAATGGCTGCAGTAAGAACTCAGAATAGTTATTGGTACTTACCCTTGTAGTTTGTGCAGATCCCAAGTATACACAATTTTTTGGAAGGTTAGCTTAGTTGTACATTTAGTATATCTTGATCAACAGGACCAAAGCTATTCACGAAAAGAAGAATAATATTTTTAGGCTATGAAATAGGGATGTGCCCAGCAGCATTCAACCCAAGAGAGCTTGCCTCAAAAATCTGCCTCAATATCTGCACAGCCACACCAGCTAGATCAGAAACTTGTTTTCTCTACATTAGGCCAATGCAGAGAGTCATCCACAGCCAAGGAGAAAAGAGTTGAATGCATGGTTTTGTGTAACTCTCAATTTATTATTCAAGATGTTACATGCCATGTATGCCTTGTCTTCTTCTTTAACTAAAAGTGAGGTGAAGTGAAGCAAGCATACAAAAGTTGTTGGCCCTCTCCTCTTTTCCCAAGGCCCCATCTTCCAGACTCCTTTTGATATGGCATAGGAAGAAGAACAAATACATAGAGAAGAAGACTTTGATTAGTGACTTACCCTAAAAGAAAGCTAAAATAAAACCAGTCACCTGCAACTGTGACCCAGAAGCCCCAGTGCAACCCAGCTCATTACTCCCCCATTTGTATATGAAAAAGAGATAAATTTAAAACCCTTTCAAAGGCGCAAATCAAGGAGGAAATAACATGAAACAACAGTAGCTAGCTGTATGGCTTAGCCATTGGTGCTGATGATGGTGATGATGAGAGTCTTGTATTTTTCATCATCAAGATTCGAAGCACAAACACAACTTTTGCTTACCAAAAGCTAAAAGCTCTTCTTATACTACCACTACTAGTAGCAAAGACTCCAACTCTTCATCTTACAACCTTCATTCCCACAAATTCTTCAGCTACTTCATGGTTTGAGTAACAATTAAGCACCAGAATTCGACACCATGATCCCAGCATGTTTCAGCCAACCCAACACAATCTCAAGCAGCTCTCAAGTGCCCCAAAACCTCATAACCTGCATATACCAAACTCAGCTTTGCAACTCACCTACATATCTCACTCTCACTTGGTCCAAAACCCTCTTCTCTCACTCCCTAACTATACATGCTCCAGACTCTTTTTCCATCACCATCTCTCTCAATCCAACAACCTTCTCATTTTTCCGAACTAAACCAGGTTCCAAGTCCATCCTCTTAACCCAACACCATTACCAGAGAATCAAACTCTACTGGGATTTCAGTCGGGCTAACTTTGCTCACAACTCGGCGGAGCCTGAGTCTGGCTTTTACATTGCCATTTGTTGCAATGCTAGAGTTCAGTTCTTTCTAGGGGATCTTTTGGATGAGTTGACTCGGCGATCAGGGTTACTTGGGGCTCACCAACTTGGACAACCAACACTACTGTCAAGGCGAGAGCATGTGTTTGGGCATAAGAATTACATATCTCGAGCTCAGTTCTTGGGGTCCAAGCATGAGATTGGCATAGAGTGCAGTGAGGATACTCTCAAAGTGAAGGTAGATGGAGAAACTAGCCTAATTGTGAAAAGGCTGGCTTGGAAGTTCAGAGGCAATGAGAGAATTTTTGTTGGTGGAGTCGAATTTGAATTCTATTGGGATGTGTTCAACTGGGTTAATGATCGTAAAGGTACTACTAATGGCACTGGACATGGTGTATTTGTTTTCCAAGTTGGTGATGGTGGGGTGTGGCCAGAAATGGTAGGTTCTGAGAAGAGGTTGATGAGGAAGAGCTTGTCAATGTCGGCTGCTTCAGCGTCAATGCCCTCGATGGTCTCATTATCGTCGTCCCCATCATGCTCGAGTGTGTTGCAATGGGCAGAGGAAAGCAGTGATGGTGGGAGAAGTTCATGTTCTTCATCTACTAGGTCCAGTGGTAGTAATGGAGGGTTTTCTTTGTTGCTCTATGCTTGGAGGAAGGATTGACAATGCAATATGCGTTATGATCTGATACTCTCATTTGTTTAATTTCAATTAAGGAAGTGTTCGAAATCGGAAATTATTTCCTTCTGGATGTAAATGTTCTTGTGTTTATATTATCAGCACATCATTACTTTTAGCTAATTTTTCATATTTTGAAGTCTATTTCCCATCACTAACTAGTCAAGAGCATAAGCAAGAAGTAACAACTAAAGTCCCAAAGGCCGCACTACTTTTTCGTATTTCTCCAAAATTTAAACAAAAAAAATAGGATCTCAGAGTACCATCATTAACATAAGCACATACACACTGTTGCATCTTTGGATTCTCTACTAGACCACTGAACCAACTAAGCTGTGGTGCACATATATGTTTGAGGATCCATTAGCCTTTTGTTATTTCTCTTTAATGGAAAAGTTTGGACTTTCAGCAGTAAACCATGAGGAGGTTTCATTACTACTTTACTGTTCCTATAGTTTAAGTCTATAATCTCTTCATGACTGTGTTCCCTATCATCATTGCAGACATATGCTTCTCAGTTCTCCCCAGTTGTAGTAATCATAGCTCCTAAAAAGTTGATTTTTTGTTTCTTACTTTCTCTTAGAAAACAAATGAATTGGCAAGAGGTATCAAAATTTCTGGGTATATTTTGTGATCTAAGTCATAGATTTTGGACTGCAGACTGTAGGTAACTAGAAGCACAAGGTTTGAGGGAAAGTTTTCCGGGTTTCTAAGAGCACATTGTCTGGCCTGAATGGAAATACCAAATAGGGATCAAAATAGAAATCAGTACACATTAACAATTTTGGAAGGTCTTAGATTAGACAACCTAATATACAGATACAGAGATTGACCAAACAAAAATATACAGCTATAAATTCTATATCCGAAACCCCTACATAGAACAAAAAGGTAGCTGAAAACAAGTCAAAGGAAGTAAAACTGGTAGATAGCAACACTAACCAGAGCTGCAGACTGTTACAATTTGCTGAGATGTAGGATTTCATATAATATTGGTGACTTGGTCTATGGCTCGTTGAGAATGAAGAAAAGTAATGGAAATACCTGTTGCAAGAGTATAAATGAAATAAATAGAATACCAACCTTTCAGTGAACTAGATCAGCGACTCCTTATGGATTTAATATTATATACAAACCTGAAGCCTGTACTGATTTATAAGACTCAACACATTCAGACATCTGACCTTCCAGAAGGTCTGAATATCTGGCCAACTGCTTCAATTGCAGAAACATTCCAGCTCTCAGCATGCCTTACAATCTGTTAAACCAACAGTTACAGGTGCCCATCAACAAAGACCATACGTGAAGTACCAATGCATAGCACTTAAATCTATTTTCGTCTTACTTTAAACTTATCATCCAAGTTGTAGACCGTACTTCCATCAATAGAAATCAAAGGCCTCCATGGGAGCTTCAGGTAGGTCCTGCATATCAGATGAAATAACTTGGGATAAGCCAACAGAAAGGCGCAAAAGGAATGTAATAAGATGAATGCAATCTAAGATAACTGCTTTAAAGAAGACATGGAAGAGCCATTTTTCGAAAACCCCTTTATTTCTTGAAGGTGAAAGTAAGCATCTTGTCTGTGTAAATTATAAATATTTACCAAACATGGTCTCCTATTACAGACTGTTCTTACTTGTTACTTCCTCACTATCCTTCTCCATATACACACCCAATGGCTTATCATATCAGTTATCCAAGGCAAAGAGACACTATTGCTATATCATGTAGTACTAAGTACAAATTTTCCATCGGTGGTGTGTGATTCTAGTTGCCAACTAGCCAAACTCAAATGGAAGGGTATCAAAGTCTAAAAACATCACATTTCTTCTGGTATCAGAATAGATGTCAAAAAATTGTATGGCATTAGCAAACCACTCTCCCAAGCATATACTATACATATGAATACAGTCAACCTCTGACACCAAATCAGCAGTTTCCTTTCAGATAAGTAAGTCAGTGTGTGACTTATAATAGCAGTAGACAAAGTTAAGCACCTTAGTTTCCATGTTGCTAGAACAAAGTTTGCTTCAGAATCAAGACCCTGCAGATTGAACAGAAGACAAAAGTTAAGAACCTTTGCTTCCTCATTAGTAGCATAGAATGTGCTTCATATTGTCAATCATTTATGAACCTATTCAACCAATCAGTTATTATCAGTCATTACTAATCCTACTCAAACATAGAGATGCAGCATTTTCACAATAAAAATAGACAATGAAACCTGCAGAAACCCAGACTATTCAAGGAAGATTACAACACCAATTTCTAATTCACTCGTTGCTACAACATAAATCTGTCACTCTCAACCTAAAGTACTGAAATCAAACTAAGAAAAATTGACTACCTTCTCGATCTTTTCCAATCCAATCGATGGCAAGTCAAAGAAAGGAACAAGCAATTTCAAGTTGCGAGCATACAACTCCGTACCTAAACAGTCAAACCCATGTCATACAAAACAATGCAAACTACAAACAACAACATACAAGTATAAAAAAAAAACAGTCTAATAATAAAACCAACCTTGAAATCTAATAGTTGGATCCTCAAAGACACAATCTTCAGCATAAATTGCCGACGTGAAAATGCCTATTCCAATGGAAACTATCACTCCATATCTCAAAAATCAACTAACAAAAGACTCAAGCAATGTACCTGTCACGAAATACTCGTTCTTGTAATCAGCTTCTAGAATCGTCATAACATCGTCTATTCCTATATCCGAAAACTCGTCCCTTTGTTTGTCAGCCGCCTTTTCCAATCTGCAAAAAGAAACACAAATTTTTGAGTTTTAAACATTGTACAATACGAAGACAAGGACAAAATGGGAAACTTACCTGGTTGTTGGGTTGAAGGAAGACAGAAGCCTGAGGAGTTCGGTGGCTCCGGCCACTGCGACTCTAAGTATCGGCGGAGTTTCTCTCTTGGGTTTGTTATCCGGTGCTTTCGCGCAGCACTGGATTTTGTGGATTCTCTGAAAAATGAAAGGTCAGGAATGGATCAGAGAGACGGGAAAGGCTAAAGGGAAATGGAAAATGGAGATCGAGAGGTGGAATTGAAATGTTACCGTGGGGTGTGGGAGCAGAGGAATCCGTACTCTCGTAGAGCAGCACACTCCCGCCATTGTTTTTGGCGGGTTTGCTACCCGCGAGAGTCTGTTATACGGTTGGAGAGACGGATTGTCGGGTCGGGTTTGAATACAATTGTACTTGTGAACTTTCGATAGTTTTGCGTTTTGTTAGTAAAAATTAGTAGTTGACAAGTTTAATAGTTTGCATTTCAGACTATACCACAAATTTTTCATATTTTCTTATTTAATATAAAGTCAAAACATTGAAATAAAATAAGATTCGATGAGATAGCTAAGATTGAGCTCAGCTGCCTAAATTCACACTATAGATCGAGTTTATATTCACATCATAAACCCTATTGAATACGCCAATTACCAGAATAATTCAATTGCATGTCCGACGAGTACGTATGAGGACGAGCGTATTTTAGAACGCTCTTTCATTTAGTTTACTCTACAGCAAAGCCTTAAATCACAGTGCCTCATCACTACTATTTTAGTAGATCTTGTGATTCGATTTGATGGAGTAATCTTCATCTTTTCTTTTATATTGCATCATAATAGCTATGAGATCTTCAATAATTTGTCCTTAATTCATTGTTTAGGAGCGTCTTAGTTTCCTCTCTCTTAATATAGGAGGACACGAGCCAGAAAATCAAATAAATAAACGGAGCCGGACCGCGCCAACAAGGTTTTGGATTAAACGGCACCGTTTCCTTCGTTCCTCTCAAATGGGTCCCACTGTCAACGTCAGCTACAAACGACCTCAACTTGTACTAAACTCAGGTCCGGATTCACTCTCTGAAACGCAAAGGCTGAAGCTTTGGACTCGCAACAATGGCGGAAACCACCACCACCGTCACCGCCGCACGGCCGATCAAAGTCATCGCCGGCGCCGACTCCTTCGGCTGCACACTCAAAGACGCCTTGGCCTCCCACCTCCGATCCCTCAACATCGACGTCGAGGACCTCGGAACCTCCGCCTACTACTCCATCGCCGCCGAAGTCGGCCGCCGCGTCTCCTCCTCCTCCTCCGCCGCCGACACCGAAACCCGCGGACTCGTCGCCTGCGGCACCGGCGTCGGCGTCGCGATGTTCGCCAACAAGTTCCCCGGAGTATTCGCCGCCACGTGTCTCTCCCCCGCCGACGCCCTCAACGCCCGCTCCATCAACAACTCCAACGTCCTCGCCGTCTCCGGCATGTCGACCGCGCCGGAATCCGCCGTCGAGATCCTCGACGCCTGGCTCAACACTCCCTTCAAGGCGCCCTGTCCGGCGTCGGAGTCGAAACCCTGGCCGGAAGAAGTTTCATCGTTTCTCGACAAATCTATCAATGAAACGCCGAAAATCGGGGCGGATTCTGCTCCGCTAGAGAGCTCTTGCTCAATCTGTTGTGTGGTGAAAAATCGGGATTTAAGAGTACAAACTATGCATTACATTTCATGATCACCAGTTCTACATGAGCTTTTAACTTCTATACATACAATAACAAGGTACACCGAGTCAGAGTCACCAACTGACTCCATATTTTTGAGGTTGTGGTTTGCTCTGTGCTTAGAAAATGAATGAGAATGTTGTATTAGACAAGACTCAGCTCGTCAGTAGTATTAGCTGCTTTCGTATACCCCTCTTGGGATGCTAGCTTCTTTCGCAATTCCACCAAATCTTCCCCAGCATTGCATATATAGGCAGAAGCTCGTCTGCCAGACAAGGTTGCCCCTTCCATGCTATCTATATAGTCCTGCAATCAAAAGGTACCACACATCCATGAAAATGTTTCAATCAATGTCTTTCCTCATTCTTCTTCTACAGAAACATCAGCGGCACATTCTTACCTGTTTAGTGTATGATCCTGCAAGGAAGAAATTTTTCACGGGTGTCTTCTGATCTGGTCTAAACGGATCTTTACCAGGTCCCTCACGATATAGAGACTGCCCAATTTTTACGACGGATGACCATGTGACTTCTAAGCCTTGTGATGATGGGAACAACGTCAACACCTGGAATTACACAGAAATGTGTATAAAAAGGTAGTAAGACATGATATTAAGCAACGTTCAGAGCCTATTAGAATGTTATCAGTTACTTCCAATTGCAAGAAGACATCATTGATACCTGTTTCGTAACCTTCGCTATAATTTCTTCGTTTGGTAAAGGCATGTAAGGATCACCTGGTGTCAACACACATCTGCAAGATGAAGTAACAACAGCGTTAAATTCAAAATTGTAAACGAGCAAATATGATACCTGATAAAAAGGGTGTTTCTTCCCATCTTATTCTCTTATGAGTCTTTCCAACAATGCTATAACAAAGGGCAAGTTTTCTTACTGCAGCAGTGAACCTTGTCCTTCAATATAGTAATCTTCTGGAGAAGTAAGTGCTAGGTCGGCAAAGCATGAAAAATCGGCATCGGGAGTATAGAGAAGATTATCCAATCCCAAAGCTTGCTTCAATTGCCTAACAACCACAAGGCAAACTGTTTCAATTAGTGTCGACGAAGTGAAACAGAATTAGATTTCCGCATGGTCGTCACTCGTTAGTAACAAATAACAACCCTTTAAAATGCCAAATATTTCAGCGCATAGGCAAGAAATACCTTGACCGTTCTAGATCCTGCATCTCTGTGACCCATCCATCGTATCTAAGTTGCACAGTGACAACAGGAACTCCAACTAGTTCATAAATATTATTGAAAAATTCCCATTCCCTCCACTGGGACGGAAGCAATCTCTTGATTCCAGGCACATCGCATGCTATCAACAAACAAAATATTTTGAGACGCAATTATTCACCTGAAATATAAAATAATCCCTAAATAAAATGGAAAGAAGAGTGAATCTCAAACCTGCAACATAGGCATCTGCTTTCACAGTTTGCTTATTGGTAGCCTGAGGTAAAAAGAAAACATTAGGTATTTACAGTCAAGGAAGGCTACACCAGAATCTTCTAAACTAAACAAAAAGACTGCTTACGACTGTTGCAAAAGTGGATATACTTCTAAAACTCCAAAGCTCAAATAAATTGATTAAATTAATGTCATTTACGTTGCATCGGTAGTACTGTGGTAAGTAGGTTACCTTAGACATGGCAAGGCCTGCAACATAAGTGTCTCCATCAGCAGATTTATCATATAATATCTCTCTGCATCCCCACCGAAGATGAAACCTGTCCAGCAGAAAAGAAGATTCCAACTGATATAGGAGAACTATAAGAACAAAATAAGCCATGATCGTAAAATTGCCATGTAAAACTCTTATGTCCAAAGTACCTTCCCCCCTTGTCAATAATATACTTTCTGATAGGGCCACTCAAGTAAACATCTGGAGAACCCTTGAGCATGCGAAGCAGGGATGCCTCGGTCTTAGTGGCAAACAACGTGAATATAGTGAGCATACAACGAGCACTGATGTTGTCACAGTCAATGAACCCAAGAGCATACGCGACAGGATCCCACATTCTCTGGATACTTGTGCGTGTGCCACCTTTGGACATGAACCAATCTGAGAAGCTTATCTGTAAGAAACAAGTAAAATTTGAAATTAAAACAATTGTGCAAAAAATAACTACGAATTTTATAGCAAGAAAAAGGAAAAATCAGGCAAGTAAGTTTCACAAGGTACAAATTTTGTAACAGATTAAGGAGCTTTGATTCTTACACTATCTAAATCCCGTACATCGCTCAATGCTCCATCTGGATCAACCAGAGCCTTGACGACTGGACTCAATGCAAGAGCCAATGCATTTCTGGCTTTATCATAAGTCTGCACTTACAAAGTATTATAAAGTTAAAGCATCAACAGAAACCTGGACAAGCTCTTTTTACCATATAAATCACTTCAAATAAGTATACTAAATGATAGCAAGAGTATACTAAATGTTAGCAAGAATCACAACACATGCAATGTCTTCCTGATTGAAGGTGGAACCAGAACTTCAGTTTCTCTCAGCTTATCTAATTCCTAAATATAAGCAAGTAATTGGGAAGCATGTACAGAAATGAGCCATGACAAAAATGATGCTTTAGTAATGTCAGGTCAGTGGCAATGCAAATATTTACCTTGATCTGATTTGTAGATAAAAACGCAAGAATTCCATGTATGGGAGCTCCAATTGGAAACCGAAAATCAAGTTCTGTGATGGAAAATTAATCAAATATCAGATTCCTTTGCAATGATCAATCCATAAATATAAGGTGGCTTACTAAATAGGCAGGAAGGATTCGAACAAGAGAACATTTATGATCACTCTCAACACAAAATTTGATCAAAACAAAGATCAAGCGTCAAAGCGTACCGCCAATTTGACCCCCTTTGTTAACAAAAGTGTGAGTATGATCCTTCACAAGTAGATTTTCTTCTGCGCCCACCTGTTTAATTGAAGATTTAAGAAAGTTGTCAGAGATAACATCATAAGAATAACAAATTTATTAATTTATATATGGATATGCCCAGAATATCATGCATATGCAAAAGTTACAGGATTGCGAACACACAATATAAGTTCACCTTTTTCATTAATCGGAAAAGATTACTGTAACAACCAAAGAAAACGTGGAGTCCCATTTCAATGTGATTTCCACGTTTATCAACAAAAGAGCCCACTTTTCCACCAATGAAAGGCCTAGACTCGTAGATATCCACCTGAAAGAATACATGTAATTGGTGGAAGAGACGATCAGTTATCATACAAGTTTAACTTACAGAATAAGATGAAGTGAGCTAACTGAAACACTTCAGTCAAGATTTCCCATTTAAACATATAATTCATATGTTGAAGTGATAAAGGTAAATCAAAGTAACACACAATTCAGACATAAATGTGAGCAGACACAGGACTATAAATTAAATTGGCCCAACCTCATGGCCTTGATCCAAAAGCTCAACAGCTGTTGACATGCCTGCAAGCCCAGCTCCAATAATAGCCACTTTTAGCTTCGGCCCTCGATAGTGTTCAGGTTCAGGTGGAAACAAACCTTTTGGAGCTGACAGATTCAACAAACATCTTAGTATGCTTAAGTAGCAGCTCAAACAGAAAACTTATCTACTTATTGCTGAACATACTATATACTCCGATCCCTTTGATCATTTCAACCTAAAAAATTTAGTCTTTCATACAATACAGAGTTGTATTCTGAAACTAAAGAGTTCTGATTAACCCAATTGTAACTCGTTTGTTTTAATTGTTCATGAAAATGCTCTAACAGAAACCAATACTCCAATAGTTCACCATATTTTGAAATCAGAACCAACACACACTGCTCTATATTGGTACTTCAAAAGTAATGAAATTGAATCCCAATAGGGAACAACTAAGTACTCCATGTCAAACTAATCACAAATTCAACTAAGAAACTGCAACCTCATCACAATTTTCATCACAATTCTCCAAAACAAAGAAACCCAGAACTCCAAACACACCAAAAATCAATAACAAGACATATATCTCTACCAATGAAGTACAGAAAGATCAAAACTTTACTGTAACCAAAAACCAAAGATGCAAACTTTACCATTTACACTCATGTCAGACACATTTGTGTCAAGAGAGGATCGAACACAGATTGAGGAGGACCTCTGGGACCTCACCGGAGCCACCAGGCATCGACTGGTTAATGGAGCAACCGGTAAGAGCACCCAAGAAGCCATAGCAGAAAGTTCTGAACTTCAAAACTGAGCTATCTTCTCTTCTCTTCTCTTCTCTTCTCTTTCTCTCTGAGCACAACTTAGTCTGTGGAGAGAGAAAGAGAGGGTGGATTGAAAAGGGTCTTAGTAACTAAGAGAAGTGGTATCAGAAGCCAAGGAGATGCTGAGGGTGAGAATTTGTCACGTAACTGAAACAATGTGAGGAACCCAACAAGATTTATATATAGGTCTGCTTATATATAATTTAGGGACCCACACCATTGTTTATTGTAATGTAGGTAAGTTTGGAATCTGTTGGAGGAAATTTGGGAAAGAAGGATAAAGTGGGGGAGACATTGGGGAAGTGGATGGTGCTGCTTCTGCTTCTGCTTCATTTGCTCTGTAATGTGATTAGGCATTTAGGCCGGTAACGATAATGCGCCACCAAAACACTGATAAATCAGTCACTGATGAAGCCTCAACTCAAAAGTCAATTATCAGTTTACTATAGTTTATGCATCTATCCTGTTCTTAGCCCAATCTCAACACTCAAACAAGACATCTCACCTATAATTAGATTAGCGTAATTCCAAGTCGTTACTGATTTCAACATTGTTTATCGAGATATGCTACGGTGAAAATCTATACATTAGTACATATTTATGTGGAGATCTCTATTATGTGTTATAGTCACGGTCATAAACACAAACTACACAAAAGATGAGTGAATTGCCCCGGTGTAAAATCTCATGAAAATGATAATTAAGGACTCTTTTTTTTAATCAACCGGAACAACTCTACTTACAAGAAGAGACTTGTGCTATTACACCAAATGATGTTGGTTATGGTAGACCAGAACTTGACTAGACTTTTAAGCAGTAGTTTTAAATTGATTGTGCCACTTTCATGATAATAAAGTTAACTCGAATTTTTAGCCCACTTGAATTAGTAGAAGCCCTACGAGTTAACAATATTCTTGGTTTTCAATCTATGGTTAGTTACTGGCTATATACACGTTGATTATTGTGTCTTCTATCTAATTCGATGTGCATGAACATTTGGTGGCTGATGATAATGCAAATATTTACAACTTCGACGTTGGTGCTCCGCTGCTTCTGGCCGGTCGGTGATCATAACCAAAATCCAAGTCCAAGTTCACATGTGGTGGCGGATGATAATGCGAACCATGAGCCATTAGGACATTGCGTAATCTTATTGGCACCTTAGCAAGAATCAAACTATGGAACAGTACTCAGCAGCCAAGCTCTGTTCTTTGGATTGACTGAAGGGGACTTTGATCAATGATCAGCAGCAGCAGCCAGCCAGCCAGCCAGCCAGCCACCGTACGTATATGATATCTGGTCGAAAATTCGAAATTGATTTTCGCAACAAGGTGAAACTTAAATATCTTGAGTCATCACCGTTTTTATCACCATATTTTCACTTTTTGTTAGTCAAGCGTACACCTTATTCTTGCAAATTATCAATGTGATTGAAAGTAGGTGTTGAACAAAAAATGGGGTTTCTATCTATCTTGCAAAGGAAAGGTAAGAAGATTGAAGCTTCGATGGATTTGAAATGTGTGAGTGTCTCCTTAAATCCTTCCCCTCTAATTCCTTGCTGTAAATCTGTGATAAGGAAGACGCTGTGAAAGTTGGCAGGCAACATCAGCCCCTTTTAGGCCTCAAACTTGTCATTGTTGTTCACAAAAACCAGTTAGGTAGACAGAAAGAGGAGGATTTTAACAGTTGGTGGAGAGATTCAAATCATTTTGGATACCGACTACAATGAGGTGGTCGATTGGTTGAAAGTTACAGATGAGTAGTAGCCTCAGAAGTTACCAATCTGCAAAAAGTGGTCGGTTCATCTACAATACTACTTTGCCACAACAATATCCAAGTACCGTTATTGATCACCATCAAGAAGCAATTGCCTGAATATATAGAAGCAAGTGCCTGACTGAATAGTCTGAATACGTGTTTCTGGAAACTCCATCGAGGAACGTCCTTATGTTGAGCATCTCCAAATAGTCGTCTCAAAGCTTAATCTTGACTCCAAATAGTTGCTTGTTACTGCTAATTTATGTATAGTAGTTAAACTGAATGGTCCATCTAGCAAATTGTATAGTTTTATATGATGTAATTTGAGTATCAGATGCCCTGCATGTACTGCTTTTATGGGCCTTGGCTAATACTGGTGAGGTTTCAGAGGCTGAAGAGTTGCTCAAGGGCTTGAAGTGCAGGTGAGAATCTTGCCACTCTGAACCGCACCCTTATTTTGTTTTATCGACTGCCAAAAACTACCATTTGCCACTTAACAAAGGAGAGAAAGCAAAGGAGGAAAAGCTATATTTACCATTTCATCCATTTGTCTTGTAACGAAGAGTACACAAGACAAAACCTACCATTTGTTTGATCTGAAAGAATTTGGTTTGCATTCACAAACTAGTATAGGCAAACAGTGAAACCAATTATATATATGATAATACTTGTTAATTGTTATATCTATATAATTTGCTGATATGTATGACTTGGGTTTGTCTTTGCAAAAAAGCTTCTTCCTTCTCTTTTGTGCTACATACTCCATGAAAATGTAAGCATTCCCTACATGAATTTTCTGTGTTCCAGGAAAAGATGCATAAAGGATCACCGAAATGATAGATTATTTTTTTTTTTTGATGAAACCGAGATGATAGATTTGCAAGAAATATTTGTATCAACCAGAAAGTTCACAGAGACAGACCCACACTAGTGACACTACTCATGCTTATTGTAGCTTCTTTGGTCTTTTTGGTATGAACTCTAATTATAGCTCATTGCACGCGGTAAAACTATTATTTCCTGCATCTAAAATTGCTCAAATTATGAAGTGTCTAGCACACTGGATTGTGTTAAAAGGTATAAACTTCAATTTGGTCATCAATCAATAATATGAACAAGCTTAAAATCAAAATACAAATTGTCTAAAAGAAAATATATTTGAGCAACTCAATCTAATTACACGAATGACTATCTAGATGTCGGAAGTGGATAAATACATGTACGAGTATATTTGCTTACCGAAAAACATGTCGAATGATTGACAAACTCTATCAAATTTGACTGCTAGTGCATTGGGATCTCAATTTACACGAGTTAGTTGTTGATCACTTGATCTACAAACAAAAAGCTACATGTAAGCGAAAAGGAAAAAAACCTCAAAAACAATCTAGGCTTGTGCCTCACAACTTGGGAGACCAGAGCACTTGGCTACTTGATGTACCATCAAATATTTTTTGGATATATTTGAAGTGCTTTTTCCCAAAGCTTTTTTATGTGTTCCCCCTCTTATCTGTCTTTTTGAAGCATATATTAACTTCATGCACCCACTCAATCCCTAGTCCCTACTCATGCGCTTTCCTACTTCTATGGCTCATCATAGTGACAACTACTAAATGAGAAAGCCTACGAGGACAAGAAGTCTTTAGTTTGTTTTCGATGCGGAATACAAAATATAACGATTACAAAGTAAAATCATGAAACACACATATCCAAGCTATAGAGTCAAAATTAAAAGCCGGCGAAGTAGATCAAGGTAAGTTTCGAGTCCAACCACCAACCGTTTTAGAATGGCCAACCGTCAACAATAGCAAGTGCATTCACAAGAAAATTGTCTCGCGCCAAATATGTCGGAATTTCACAGTTTAAAAACGGGCAACAAGAAGTTTTATATCTTAAACAACGGTAAGAATGCGCCAACGAGTGCCAACTTTGTTGTTGATACAATCAATCACCTTCAACCTTAAACTTGGTGAATCCATGCAAACGGGCTGCATGAAGACCAGTTCGTAAGAAGCCTTTAGTTAATTAGCCAAAAACACAAAGTATAGAAGAGTTATAGCAATTAGAATATAGAAACAAAGAGTAAACCCATCTAAGGATGACAATTGTATCAAAACAACATACGATTGCCCAACACCATTTGATCTCGTGACATAAGTCTTTTCTTTGTAAGTGGAAGGTCGTCAATTTGACTCACAATAGCAACATACGATTCCCTTGGATTCTTCAATAGCAATCTTCGAGTATATGTCTAGTTATTTAAAATAGCATCCGGTTACCTAATACCATTTAACCTAACGACATAAATCTTTTCTTAATAAGTGAAAGGTGTCCGTCGACTGGATGCACATAGATGAACATATGATCTAGCAATAGTGAGATAGTTTTGAACTTGAAATAGGCTCTTCTGAAGTTTATTGTAACAATAATAATGACATATATTGGGCCATAACGCCATGCTAACAACAAACCATATCTTGGAGTCTAGGACCAAGTACACGTGAATACCACGTCCCATACCACAAAGCAAGGATTTACATAATCTCACTCTTATTATTATTATTATTATTCTAGCTGTACTCATTATGCCAGCACGCGCTTCCTACTATATGTCTCCATCCCCACGCGCCGCCGAGCATCTATCTAAGCACCTCCATTTTTTATTCTCCCTGAAACATGTTTTGTTTGTATTGGTTTCAGTGTGTCAGGGGTCTGACGACTCAGCTGGACTCTGAGTTCATATCATGTTTTTTTTTGTAATAATTTGACCAAAGAGAGAGTTGATTAACATCTAAAAATTGGACTAATGGCAAATGTTATTGTTAACATGATTTTTTTTAAAGTAATCCTATCCATAATCCATGGTGTCTCAACTAAGGAACTCATGTTGCAAAATTAAGCATAACAAAACAAAAAAAATCATCTACCATTACAATTTCCAATTTTGTTTTTAGTTCCCTGATTTTATGTTTATGTTTCATTTTCAACATCAATGGTTGCAATCAGCCTACGTGTCACAATAATGACATATTTTCTACCTTCTTGATGATATATTGTCTGGCTTGATATTATAGTTGATACAATTAAAAGCTAAGTTCTAACATAAACGATCTTTATGTTTTAGTGCATATATAGCTGAGTCGTAACAAGTTATGTGTTGTTTGAGATAAACAAATACGTAAAGTCAATTTTGACAACACTATGATGTTATCCATGTGATCTCCTTACTATGATATTATCTACTACCTAACTTGCAAGATGAAACATTTTACCTTGATATTGACTATACCAATGCAAGCAAATTCTCTCAAAAATGAAAACACACCAAATGCCACGCCAAAAGTGGGACATATCGGTCGGAGCGTGTTCACACGCGCCGCCGCCCCGAGCTGTGTTTAGTGCAACATCATACACAACCATTCTGGTTAGAGAGAGGGAGAGGACATGTGAAGTTACGAAAATGGGTAATGTGGAGTAGGAATAAGGTGATAATGACTTTACTCGAATCCTGTCTCGGTCAAAGCCCATTCCTCTTCTCAGTGTTGTGCAAACTGCTCTGTCAAAGCGTCCATGTATGGCCACTTTGCCCAGGTTTTATCACGTCACCAAAATCACCACACCCCCCAAACACGTAAAAAAAATCAGAGAGCAAAATATTACACACATCGTGCCTGCACTTCCATGGAGGATGGCCGGTGTTGGTCCCACTTCCCCAAAACTGTTATTTTACTCTCTCTCTCTCTCTCTCTCTCTCTCTCTCTCTCTCATATTCATTCCCTCATTCCCTTACTTAAATTCAAGCCAACCCAACAAATAGAGGAAGAGATAGCAAAGCCTTTTCCATTTCCTCATTCTCTTTTTTCCGTTTCTATTATTCACACGCACCCTTCTTAAATTTCCCATGAAACTGAGAGAGGTTTCAATCCAATCCAACACTTTGGACTACCGCTTCTCTCTTCAGTTTAAGATGTGAGACTGAGAACAAACAGCAGCTTCTCAGTTGGGTTCAGTTTGTTGTTGTAGTTTTGGTTCTTTTGGTTTCTCTGCATCTCATGTGGGCATGTCAGCTAAAGCAAAGTCTAGAGAGAGAAAGAGAGAGAGGGTAGAGAGAGAAAGTGAGAAGCTTTTTTCAAAGATTAAGCCTTTACAGCAATTACCCAGTTGCTCTTTTCTTTTGCTTCATTAGGCTGTCACAATCTTGAGGTGTGCATCTTTTGCTTTTTCCTGCTCTGTTTTCTTCATATTCTGTTGGGTATGGTTTCTGTGATTTTTATTCTCTTGTGCTGGAAAAGATTGGATTTTTGTTATTAATTATTTGGTCTGGATTTTTGTTATTAATTATTTGGTCTGGTTTTGATAGTGAAACCAGTACTGCTTTTTTGTCTGTTTCTCTTGTGTGATGTGTTTTACAACCTGCATTTCTCTCCCAAAGTTTTGATTTTTATTTCCAGATGTGGTGTCTCTCTTGCTATATGCTTCAGCTTAGATTGATGGGTTTTGTGCAGTGATGAATCAAGAGCTAATTTGCTTAACAGATCAAGTCAAAGCTGGAGGAGTCAGATTCTGAAGCAATTCTGAGATAGACTGCTTGGGTTTGTCTTTCCTTC
Source organism: Fragaria iinumae (assembly GCA_009720345.1). Taxonomy (NCBI): domain Eukaryota; kingdom Viridiplantae; phylum Streptophyta; class Magnoliopsida; order Rosales; family Rosaceae; genus Fragaria; species Fragaria iinumae. Next base: position 1,633,702 of record CM019122.1, on the reverse strand, counting down.
TGATCAGTCAATTGAGGTAAGAGTTTAGCTGGATAGACTGCTTTTTTGTTTTGATGTGTTCAAGTTTAAGTCTTTAGCTCAATTCTGAGTGCTTTTGTGTTGTGTTTGCTTTGGTTGAATTAGGGGCTCAATCACTTTTGAAAATCCTGAGAGGGAGTATTTGCATTGAAAATGAGGGATTTCCCATCTTGTTTTGGTGAAAATGGGGTTCAAGTTGCTGATTCTTCTTCTTCGTCGAATAATCATAATACTAGTAGGACTGCCCAGAATTTGGTTACTTGTATCTATCAATGCCGGTTGCGTAATCGGTCTTGCTTGATTACTGTCACATGGAGTAGGAATTTGATGGGTCAAGGCCTTAGTATTGGAATAGATGATTCGTCGAATCAGTGTCTTTGTAAGGTGGATATTAAACCTTGGTTGTTCTCCAAAAGAAGAGGGTCCAAGAGTTTAGAAGCTTATTCTAGTAAAATTGATATATATTGGGACTTTTCTTCTGCAAAATTCGGATCCGGGCCTGAACCTGTTGATGGATATTATGTGGGAATTGTGGTGGACCGGCAGATGATTCTCCTTCTTGGAGATATGAAAAGGGAAGCTTTCAAAAAGACTAGTGCCAGCCCTGCGTCTTCTAATGCTGGTTGCATTGCCAGGAGAGAGCACATTTTTGGGAAGAAGGTGTTCACCACCAAGGCTCGGTTTTGTAATGATGGTCAAGTTCATGATCTTGTAATTGAATGCGACACTGTTGGGGTCAATGATCCGTGTCTCATTGTCCGTGTGGACAGTAAGACGGTGATGCAGGTGAAGAGACTTCGGTGGAAGTTTCGGGGAAATCACACCATCTTGGTTGATGGGCTTGCAGTTGAAGTTTTCTGGGATGTGCACAATTGGCTCTTTGGTTCATCACCTGGAAGTGCTGTGTTTATGTTCAAGACATGCCTCTCAGCCGAGAAGTTGTGGTCTGGCCAACCACAATCTGATCCAAGTGCCCTGCAGTGGTCATTTTCACAGAGGTTTTCAGACAGCAAGTCACACGGGCTAGGGTACTCGCTCATGCTGTATGCTTGGAAGAATGAATAGAGGATGTTGGAGTTTCTCCATTGATTACTAACAGAAGACACACAACCTCTAGTGAGTGATGAATTTATCAGTAATTATGTGATTGCATTACCACAAAAGAAATGGTTAGATATGGTCATTTGTTCTTTCTTACCCTTTTTTCTTCTGTTTCTCCTCATGAGTAGCTTGAGCAATCAAATAGATCAGAAACAGTTTTGTTTTTACTGGTTGTATATCCTCCATACAGTGTTAATTTTATTCTTATTATTATTATTTTTTTACTTCTCAGAATTCTATGTCAATATCATTGCTCTGCGAATTTTTCACTTTGATCAAGTTTCACATGCCATTCAGCATTGTCTTTTCAGTGATTTCTGAGGTTGTTATATCTTTTTATGATTGAATGTTATTATGGCTATAATAAAGCATGAACTACGAGGGTGCTTGAATAAAGTTTCTATATATAGGTTACCTAATTGTATTTTTTTTTTTTTAGCATAGTACTGGTAAGTAGTCCATAGAGGTCTATGGATACTGTTTTACACTGTCAATGTCAAGATTAATGCTTTTGTGTGCTGACAGAACTTTACTGTCTGGGAGTGCTTCAAAGAGTTGAGATCTCACATTTACTATAGAAGAACATAGAAAAGTAACCAGAGTCTTTGGTCTGGAAAAGTATTCCCTTTTGATGTTCAAAATTACTGCTTTTGCTATAAGGTGGAAAGCTGTACATGATTGAAGAGAAGTGCCAAAGGGTAGAATTCGGATATAGTCCCCTGAACCTTTATGTCTGGGTTGAAAGTTTTAAGTGAAATAAGGCAAGGGGTGTACCGATCTTCCCTCTCTTTAACCTTTTGAAAACTATTGTATAAAACTAGAGCTTGCTTTGATAGTACTAGCTACTACGTATGTTAGAACTAGCGGGGATTAGATGAGATACTTCAACTGTTGTTTCAAGTTTTCTGTAGTTGCAACTGTTTGATCGATGAATGAAGTCTGATAGAAACTAGCAACTCATGCTCATTGCATCAGATAAGTTACCGAATGTCCCAAAAAGGGACTCACAGTATTCAGGGTATTTGTTTGAATTTGAGTTTGTGATATATGTTATGAATTACTCTTTGGTTGTTGAACTCTATACCTGCATCTGTATACATTTATGTCAGTAGATATGATTGAGTTTAGGCATAGCTTGTGATAAATTTCAGTGTTCAGAACTGACATAAGGTATGTATGAATGTGATAGATACCAAGTGTTGTCTCAATCACGGTTGTTTACATAGTTGAAGCATTTACGCATTTTGTTCTCATGAATCTTTTACAAGCATTCAAAGGCTCTCCCTGCTGTTCTGTTATGAGCTTTAAACTGCCTTAGGTGACACAATCCTTTACAGCTTGAATAATTGTGGTACACACCTAACCGAACTACTTAAGTTCTTCCCCAAATGTACTAAAAGTTTTGTATAGGTCTTCAAGTTTATTATGTACACTCCACATTCTGGTTGTGACCAATTAAAAGAAACTGGTGTAGCCGTGTAGGTATGGGCCTATAAGGATTCCCAGGAGAGGTAAGGTAGCTAACCAACACTTTCCCAATTAAGCACTACTACTTAATGTAAAAGCACTTTGAAATGTTTCTATAAGAAGGTACATCTCCATTAGAGCATTAAGAACTGCACAAACAATCCAATATGCAGTCGCCTATAGGATTACTAGCAACCTTTTCTAGTTTTAACTTCTCAAGAACATCCTCTCTTCTCAGTTTTATCTTAAAATGCATTACACGGTCATTACATATCTTTCCTCTACCGACATCTTAACCACATTTAACCGATAACAACTACATTGGTGAACAAACTTCTGATTCACGAATGAACAATTCCGATCATCGAACTTCGGTGAGGTTTCAAGACAAATCACTAAGACTGGATGTATTAGGCTGGAGGATAAAGGATCATAATCCCACACCCAAAAGGAATCTATATATCAAACATTGTTTTGGATTTTGGGGCTGAAATTCTTAATCAGACTGAAACGAATGCCAGAGCATTCCTTTGCTGGAGATGAAAGCTACATCTCCTGGACTATTGCTACCAGATTTGCAGACCACATAACTTATTGAAATGGGTCCAAATGGAGATGAAAGCTACATGTGCTTCCCATAGTAGACGGCGCGTCGCCTACGTGACCGACAAGCTCGCGTGACGGTAGCTCCCTCTTTCCCGGCTACACGTGTGCAATCTCTATTGCTTAACATGGTAAAACAGTATTAGTGATAATACATCTCCGCTAATCACTCCCGTCAAATCAGGTATACCTGGTGCCATTCCTGTAATTACAAGTGCTTCCATCGCGGGTCTTTTTTTTTTTAGAGGAAAAAAGAGTCGAACTCCGTTGATTTCAATTATACGATTGTACTAAATCAAGATAGGAGAAAGTCTAAAGACCAAACTCCATATTACAATGCGATGCACATATTTATGTTAGAACCATGTCTACAAAATAAAAGAAAAACTACAAACTACCAAAAAAGCCTAATGTCCAAAATTAGACTTATTTTAGTCTAGAAACTAATAACCTACATAACCAAACCAAAGTACCCAGCTCAAGGAATTAAGGCCTAAGACCATTTCGGTGTACATTTCCATTAAAAAAGGGGTAAACTCTTCAATAGGGATCTGTCGGCCTATATACCAAACTAGGCTCAAGCCCAAACCCAGATGAAGAGAGAAGAGAAGAAGTGGAGGCCCAAAGACTCAGCCCACCAGGCTGCGACATGCAGCCCAACAAATTAAGACCTAGGCCCAAACTAGTTCTTCGTCTCTCCCATCTAGATCAGGCCGGAGACTAGGTCGCCGGAGGAGCCTCCTACCCCGATTCAGTCCGGTGGCTTGGCCGCCTTGAAACCTATGATCCTCACCGCCAGCCGCCGCTGCTACCCACACTCCCAATCAACCCCGATCAGAAGAATAGATCGGAATAGCTTCACCTCTGTCAGTTAGATTCTCCAAGCCCCAGCTGCCTGTACACCACCTCTTCCAAGGACGCTGCTCCCACAGTCAGAGTTCTCCGCCGCCTAACGTCAAAACCCTAGGTTTTGGAATGTTGTTTTTCGCTTCCATCGCGGTTTTACTTTGCCTTTTTACTTGTTTACTCTACCTTTCAAACCCTAAGTCGACATAAGTCATGTCACAATAAGATTTTGAGTTTAGGATTTGGAGTTTATAAACATGCAGTCATGCTAATAGGGATCTGGAAACCCTGAACTACGAAAGCTAGGGTTTCAAGGTTACATATATAGTCGAGAAAGACATCATAGACATAAATGGGCCTAAACATGGGCTTACACAATTGAAATAGCTATTATGGGTCTGCATGACTTGATTGCTCATAGACTTGTGTTACGTCAAAACGCTGCGTTTCAGCTAGACATACAAATATTTATAACACATGCAGACAGGATTGTAGCTACAACCCCATGGAGCATGCATTCAACATGGTACTAGTATGTTCAATTGATACAGTTGTTCGGTTATAATCCAGTACAAGTTCATGTATTCAAAATAATGTTATTGCCAACGTACTAATGTTGAATTTTGGCTATGTATTAATATTCCTTTGTTATATATGAGGTGACATCGAACGCCAGTTTTAGCATAGTTCTAACTCAAATGGTAACTTTATTTACCAGTTGAGAGCTAATCTTGATAAATTAGTAACATGGTACGATATTTTATTGTAATAGATCATGAATTGTTTAAAAATACAATTAACAATAAAAAAAACACGATTGGCCGAGCTTACCACGTATCAGCCCTGCCTAAAAATCTACATGTATCAAGTACATGGCTAAATTCATTTGAAAATAAAAATTGTCGCATATTCATTTTTTGTGGCTAGTGATGAGCTGGCGTGCCATGACAATTTAGGTCACATACTTCATTCATTTTCTGCGGCGTCCAGGTGTCAGACAGCTGTAATATGCTTCGATCGAAATTACATAAACACCCACGTGATTCCCTTTAAATAACCTCATCATCTCCCACACGGCGCATCCACATCTTACGACGTCGTCTGAAGATTTTCCCACCGCACCGCAAAAATTCCCGGAACTACCCATTTTACCCCTCACTCCAACGGTCACTGGCAGCCCAAAACCCACACCAAGACAAACCAATCAGTAGGGCGCAATCCGTCATTTCGGTCCAAAACAAACACTTTTACTATACTTGGTAGGGTGTTTCAGAAAACAGAATCACAGAGAAGAAGAAGAAGAAGAAGAAGAAGAAGAAGGAAGCAAGCTTTGAAGTCATGGGCGAGTCGAGTGACTCAGTTTCTATTGACATTGATGTGGTACCTTTAGGAGGGAAGGTAAGTAAGCAAAGGGGATTAAAGTTTCAAATATGCAAAACCAAGAAATTCATACATAAAGCTTCAATCTTTGAGACTTCAGTGCTTTACATACATGAGTTGCTTGCTCTGTTTTTGTGCTTTCTTTGATGGGGTTTTGTTTTTACTGCGGTTTTGGTTAATGGGTAACTTTTTTTTATTGGGGTGTGTGCAGGAATGTGTGGTGAAAACAAGCACAGGTTCAGTGTCTGTGTTTGTGTGTGGGGATCAAGGAAAGCCTGCTTTGATAACTTACCCAGATGTTGCTCTTAATTGTATGCTTCTCGTTCTTATTCTAGTTCTTTAGTTGTTGAGGGTGGTTATGGAGATATAGATTGTTTGTTTGATTGAAAGTTGAAATTGAGCATAGCTGAAGTGGACTGTTTGACTTGTTTGGAATTGAAGCTTGGGTGTAGTTGGTGATGGGTTTTGATATTAGTTTTATATCCAATTGTGGTGGAAAGGTTGAATTTTTTCAGTGTTGTTATGCTTTCTTGGGGTTATTAGTGTTTTCTTGATACAGTTCAGGTTAACTTGAAATGAATTTGATCTTGCTGTTTTGTCAATGCATTTTCAATGTTAAGAAGGTTATGCTGTTATGGGGTTTTTAGTGTTTTGTTGCTGAAGTTCAGGTTAACTTAAAATGAATGTGTGATCTTTTGGTTTGATCTGGAATATTCTTGAAAAAGATTATGCTAGCAACCATATTGACCTTGTATTTTATCTGAAAGTGGAAGAATGCTATTATCTGGTCCAAGACTCCAAATTGTTAATGTGGTTTCTGATTTATGTTTCATTTTCTTCTACTGAAGACACATCTTGCTTCCAAGGTCTCTTCTTTTGCTCAGATGCAGCTTCTTTGCTGCTTCATAACTTTTGCATATACCATATCGATGCGCCTGGACATGAGGTAAGTTATTTGTATCTCATATGTTTAGCCTTAGGCCATTAAAGTATCGTATCATATATACAATTCTATTGAAGTTGCACAATGTTGTAAGGGTTTTAATATAGTCTTCTACCCCCATTTGTTTAAGTGTTTGCAGTTGGGAGCTGATGTGATATCTTCAGATGTTCCTCTTCTTAGTGTAGATGACCTTGCAGACCAGCTTGTTGAAGTGCTTGATTTCTTTGGGTAAGTTGTTGTAATCTGTTTGCTTGTTTAGGGTATTTCAACTATTTAAGTAATTGGACTTTCGGTATTCACACGAGTATGAATGTATGATTGCTTATACAAGCATTTGACATAGCTTTCCTAAAGACACGAATTATCTATTTCAATTGGATTGATGCTTTTGTGTAGTGATTTGTGAGACTTGTGAGAAGGTGTCAGTTCAATAAAAAGTTCTAACAAATCTTTGATGCCCCAAAGGATTGTAAGAGGTAGTTCAATGTAATCATCTGCCACAGAATATGTATGTAATGTTTAAATGTAACCACATCTGCATAGTCATGATTTTAAACTTGTTCTACTGGTAACTTATTAATGGGTATACATCTTCAAAGTCAGATAACTTGATGCGTTCCTGGAATCTAAATCTAACTTTTCATGATAAGTGGAAACCAAGGCGGGTTGCAAAACAATAATGTAGCTAATATGATTTTGATTCATGATAATTTGATGAAGTCGATATAAATGTGAGGGCATGCACTTTGTATCACAGTTTATGTGGACTTGATCAGTCACTCTCATTTAATTCATACAAGAAGTGAGAACTTTAAAAACTCAGTTTTCTTGCTGTCACTCTCATTAAAGTTCTATATCTTCTTAAAATCAGGTTGAAAGAGGTCCTGTGCTTGGGTGTGACAGCTGGTGCTTATATTCTCACACTGTTTGCAGTAAGTTACCTAATATCAATTTAGCTATTGTTTGGCATATATCGATGATCTTCTTTCAAAACTGTCTCATAACTTCCAATTGTCAGATGAAGTATAAAGAACGGGTGCTTGGGTTAATACTTGTGTCCCCTATCTGCAAAGCACCTTCGTGGACTGAATGGCTCTACAACAAGGTAATAACTAATGCTGTCAAATTGATGTTGCTAGTGAAGGCGGGTAATTAATATGAGGCACTGCTTTCAGTTTCAATCCATAAATATAAAAAGAATTATGTGCACTCACAGTGGGTATCTTCTTCACAAGCATCCCATCGTACATGGATGCTGACAAGAAGAGCCATACAACATTTTAGCAACTTAATTATGCATTAAATTGTACTGAGGATGGCAAATTGATTGCTAAATGTTTGTGTTATATTGGACTCCATAGTTTAGAACCCAGTTGAGTTGTGTAAAGTCTAACCTTCCACATGTACCCCTCTTGGAAGTATGATCCTAGGCAGGGGTGGCCTGGTGGCTTAACCAATCATTTTTGTTTTCATAGAGCTGATCTTCTGCATACAGTTACAGTATATTGAGTCTGTTTTATCAACTATTTTTAAGTATTTCAGTCTAAAATTGCACAATTCAAAATGGGTTGACCTGATACTGAAGATAGTAGTTCCCTAATTCCCTAAAGGAAAGGTACTGGCCAGGAGCCCAGGATAACCAAACAGGAATAAAATTAATTGCATTTTGACATGATTGCCTAAGATTCTTGACCGCTGGATTTACAGGTATTGCTGAACTTGTTATACTTTTATGGTATGTGCGGTGTATTAAAGGAATGCCTTCTCCAGCGATACTTCAGTAAGGTAGCACAGTGCCTTTTTTTCTTTTCTTCATTTTTTCAGTTTTTACTTTTCATCAGGTCCTATTTTTCTCCATTATTTCTTTGTCTGTTATTTTCTCATACTCTTCCTATCGCAGGAGCTTAGGTGTGGTATACAAGGTGCAGAATCAGATGTAATACAAGCTTGCCGAAGGGTGAGGACATTTAGTTTGAATTTCCAATAGTTTGTGTGGTCAGGATGTCAATGAATCTGAACGAGTGAAATGCTAACGTTCTTTTGATGATTTGTAAATACAGTTATTGGATGAAAGACAAAGTTTGAATGTGATGCGATTTCTCCAAGCAATAAATGAGTGAGTTATTTTACTTCACTAAAGTACATATGCATACAATTTGTCTTCTTATTTGGTTGCCGGTCCATGGAAAGTGTTCTTCCCCAAGTCTTTCATTAACATATTTAATATCTTGTACACATGACCGGCTGATTCGTACTAGAGTATGCATATATACCAGCTTCACCTAACTCTGTTCTCTAGGTTATATTTCACAACTCATCCTTGAATATAAAATCATGTCATGTTCTGGTCGAGTGGATTGGAACAAAGAAAGAGATGAAGTACAATGTACAAAGTTTTGCGTATGGCCTATGGCCTTCACAACAACTGAAGAAACATCGTGTGTCGTAGTATACATTTCCCCGAGAATTCATTTGAGATTTTACTTGCAGGAGGCATGACCTTACAGACAGCTTGAAGAGTTTGCAGTGCAAGACTCTTATTTTTGTGGGTGAAAATAGTCCATTCCATGCTGAGTCTTTGTATATGAATGTGAGAATGAACAGTAAAACTTGTGCTCTTGTTGAGGTAGGTTTTTTTTTTTTTGAATTCGCACCCATTGGAGTATTCAAAGATGGGAGTTTTTCTTCAGTTAATACATTACATTTGCAACCCTTTTTTCTTTTTGCTCTACTACCAAGGAATGAAAATTAACAGGCTTATGTGGTGTACTTCTTGACAGGTTCAGTCATGTGGCTCGTTGGTAACAGAAGAGCTCCCAAACGCCATGCTTGTTCCAATCGAGTTCTTCCTCATGGGATTTGGCTACTATAGGCAACCACATTTTGCTTCCTCATCAAGTAATGACTCGAACCCTACAAGCCCCTCAAGCTGTTTGTCCATAGCACCAGAACTTTTTTCTCCCGAGGGTCTGGGTATCAAGCTCAAACCCATCAAAACAAGGGTGAATACTAAGAGCTGATGCACAAGTTTACAAGTTGATTGCTTGTTGTATAAATCTCACGAGAGAAGGGGACTTGATGGCTTACAGGAGTAAATAGCAAATTCTTTGGTTGTAGCAGACTAGCGGTGAGAGTCGGTTAGGTACGTGGTATATGCATAGGCATTTGTCTAAATAAACAGTAGCAAATTCTTTGATTATAGTGGTCAGGACTCAGGACTGGTTAGATGGTATACGTTAGATTTTTGTTCTTCTCCCAATTACATTCAAGTATATTGTCCATTTAATTGGTTTTTATTTATTTTTTCAGAAACTTGTGAAACTAAATTGGGTAAAAACATTTGTCCAAGCAAACCTACCATATCGATGGAGTTTGATTATCTGTTAACAAAGCAGGTATGTACCAGTTTATATCAAACTGGATCAAAATGTTAACAGAGCCTCCTTCAGTTCCACAGATTATTGAAATAATGAAGTATCAACACACATTCCATAAAAAAATGACTAAACGAGTTTCATAGCTCAGTTATCATCCATAAACATTCATGACTAAACGCAGTGTCTCCAGTTTCTGTTACATAAAGCTGTAATCACCAAATTACAACAAAAGCTTAATTGTATACACTACTGGCCTTACTAGAATTCAGTTATGTTATAACTCTGTTTGAAATAACCGCAAAGATATAGAAATGGTGTATATAACTAAAAGACCAACCCCCAAAACCCCGTCAAGGGTCATATCTCTCCTTGGCAACACCACAAGTGCCCAAAGCAAGCCTCCTGCTAACAAAGCCAGTGTCTCCAAGAGGTATGGATCTCCATGAATGACAACAGCAGAAGGGTATTTGGACCAAGAAGAGCCAACAAATGATATCCCCAATCCAAACAGAGTGTTGAAGATAGGACCAGCATAACAGGCAGAAAAGGCAATCTGTGCTCCTTCTGGTCCTCCACGCAAAGCCATGGTCAAATTGGTTATCAAATCCCCAAGTGAATTACCCCAAGCAAGGACTGTCAGTCCTAGTATCGAAGGACTAATACCTAATATGTACCCTATTGAGACTAACAAGGCCACCAGTTCCTGAGCTGTAATGTAACTCCAAGCAACACTCATCAAGAAGCCAGCAGCAAGCCAAGGAAGTAAGCATTTCTTTGGCGGGCTTGACCTCTCTGTTGTCATGCATGCAACAAATCCGAAAACTAGTCCAATAGTCAATCCAATCACATAGATCAAGAGGCTTTTGTGGAAGCTAGCATTTGCATACCCATGGTTCCAAAGGGATGAGAGGAGCACTGGCGCTAGTGTCACTGCGGCAACTGCATACGGCTTAGACCATCTCTCTTCAGAAACAACCGGAATTGTCAATCTCCTGGGAACATACAGAGGCAACTCAAGTATGAAGATCAACATTCGACACGAATCGGATGGTTTGGGGAGTTGACAGCACCCTTTCTTTACTTCTACTGCAGAAGTTAAAGCACCAAGCTCTTCACTTTCACCCCTCTCCATGCTACTCATCAGGATTGGTACATTCAAGTCATGACTATGGTTGGTTAAACTAGTAGTGTATGATTCGCTTGGTTTACTAGAATTCCTATGTGATACATAAACCACAATCACATAAACAATATAAAGTGTAGAGAAAGCCATGGAAGCCCACACATCTATTTCTTCCTGAATCAAGATCAGAATCAAGCATAACACAACCAAAAGGTAGAAGCAGGTGTCTCTCACCAAGTCAGATTTCTCAACTCGAACACGCCTCTTGCGAATTGAAACGCTGATGATCCCAACCACAACACATGACACAAAAGAGGCACCTCCCAGAATTGTGTTGAGACCAACATCAATGTTGGTCGACCCATCTTTACCCATGAACGAAACAAAGCTGGAGAAGACATCAGGGGCTCCATTACCAAGGGAGAGAAGAGTGACCCCAGCAATCGTAGGTGACAGTTTTAAGAGACTTGATAGACTCTCAAGAGAAGCACAGAAGTACTCTGAAGCTGTATTACCCAATAGATAGAACAAAACCAGAAGCCAACACAACAAAAAGCCATAACCAACAAGAGGGCAAGTACCGAAACTGCAATAGAAGATGTAAAGATAATCGATATAGCCTTTGGAGACACATGGGTTTTTGGATTTGAGGTACATACACTTGTCTTCATAATCACCTATGCCAAGAAACCCATTGCAGCTTTGCAGCTCATTGTTGCTGTGAATGGTTGGAACTAGAATTTGTGAAGAGTGGGGATTGTATATAACCAAGAGCGTAGAAGCCACTAAGAGAAAAGAGAGATTCAACAAGATGATGTAGTTTCTGTACAGAGGTATGGAAACTGAGGTTTTCATTACAACCTCAACCATGAATGAGCAAGCAATTGAGCTCAAGTTGAGCTGAAATGGTTGAAGAAGCAAGCAAGGGTGTTGAAGATATTTAGCTTTGAACTGATTCCTTGGTTTCTGGTGTGAGATACATGCACTATTTCCTAGGGTGCGGGAAGATATGGTTTCACATTTTCTCGGGGAGGGCTTAGATCACAGGTGCTGACTTGGTTGGGATGTCACAGACACACATGTCGCTTGGATGTGCTATGACACAACAGTGAAAATGGGGCGCAAGATGATGGAGTATGTTGGATGATTTTGTCGATCTATGGTTTGGTTGATAAGGTCGGTATGGGTTTGGTTGATAAAGTTAACTTGCTTCCAAGATGAGTGAGCCTCAAAGCGATGTGAAGGCATATCGGAGGATGACAAATTGACAATGCAAAGTTGCAAACATCATTGGATAACAAAGAAAATTGGTCATTTTCAGCCATCGCATATAACCTTTCATCTTTAAGAAAAGTTTGATCTATACGACTCTTTGAGAGGTAATGTTCAATACTCAATCATCATTCCATTGTGGATGAATTGACAGAATTGGAATAATCCTTGAGGCTAGTAAAGAACAACTATCGTGTTGTAAAGACGTTTCCTTTGTGTTCCTTTGTGAGAGAGAGGGCCAGATTCATGGGCTATGGTGAGAAGTCACGAGTGATGGTGGACGAAGAGAGCTGGCATTTTTGTCCCAAACCAAACCAACCGGAAGGCGGAAACCAGCCGAACCAAACTAGTTGGTAACTGTACCAGTTTGGTACCAAAAGCTTGGGACGGTAGTACCGTAGCGATTGTCGTGTGTCGGTACAACATTGGTATGTATATTTTTCAGAATATACGGTATGTTGTACCGTATCAGTATATTTACTAATATTATTTATTTATTTAAATATTTTATTACACGAGTCAATCTCAATCGTTGATTCACATAGAAAGAGGTGACATTAATCATGATTTATTGGATTTTAGCCTATTTCAATCTGATTCAATCATCTCCGTGTGTGTGTAAGTTGCCTCTCTTCTTCTGTAGTTTTGCTATGTAACCCTAAACCCTAAAAGCCGAGAACATTTAAAAATGAGAGTAGTTACTACTCACCGACTCTTTATGACTTTATTGGTTGAAATCCTTTGTCGACTTCCTCCCAAGAGGCCAAGACTGTTATTCAGTGCAAGCAGGGGCGGAGCTATGTTTGGGCTAGAAGGGGTCCGGACCCCTGCCAGCATTTGTCAATCTACCTATAATTACTACATGTACTGGTGCAAATGATCAAATCTTGTGTTAATTGAATCATTTGAACCCCCCTAATCAATGAAGACAACAATTAAACATATGAAATTAGAACTAATAGCACTTAATGGATAATAACTACACCCAGCTTATAGAAAGAAATGCATAAATGTTTCTTAGATTAGAATATTTTATAAATATTATCATTGATATCTAGTCTATTTAATTGTTTTATATCTTATAGAAAATCAATAGAACATGTGAAAGGTATGTAATACATGCTAAAGAATACATTATATATAAAACCATCAATAGGAGTTATATCCTCTATACTCTATAGTTTTATCTTTTATGTCCGGACTCCTCTAAGATCTAAATCCTTGCTCCGCCACTGAGTGCAAGAGTGTCGGTCTCATAACTTCCAATTAATTTTCAGATGAAATATAAAGATGCTCGGGTATCTTCTTCACAAGCATCCCTTTTTTCTTTTTGCATCAGTCTCTACTCTCTACTACTAAGGAATGAAAATGAACAGGCTTATGTGGTTTACTTCTTGACAGGTTCAGTCATGTTCCGATCGAGTTCTTCCTCATGGGATTCGCATACTATAGGCAACCACATTTTGCTTCCTCATCAAGTGATGATTCGAACCCTACAAGCGCCTCAGGCTGTTTACCCATAGCACCAGAGCTTTTGTCTCCCGAGGGTCTGAGTATCAAGCTCAAACCCATCAAACAAGGGTGAATACTAAGAGCTGATGCACAAGTGTACAAGTTGATTGCTTGAATCTCACAAGAGAAGGGGCAGTGAGAGTTGGTTAGGTGGTATATGCGCGCACATAGCTAGGCATTCGTCTTAGCAATGCAAAATGTTTGATTATAGTGGTAAGGACTGTAGTATCAAGTATCAACACACATTCTTATTCCACAAAAAGATGACTAAACGAGTTCCATAGCTCAGTTATCATCCATAAACATTCATGACTTAAGATTTCATAAAGAATCATTATTCATAAACTAGTTGAATTGAAAGGTAGGTGAGATCCACGAATAGATCAAAGAGACAAGCACCCAAAAGGTGTTCAGACTCTTGTTGCATCGATCACCCGGTGCAATACTAACGGGCAAACCCCGTTTTGATTTGAGCTCAAAAGAGCCGCAAAGAGAACATATGTACAAGTTTTGGCAGAAGGAAAAGGATAAAGACCGCTAGCCAAGAGGGACAGGTTTGAGACGAAGAACAAGGATAGATATGGATAAATATTTGCTGGGTTCAAAAGGAACAGATCAAGAGACATACCGAAAGGAAAATATGATAAAAGGAAAGGCCGAGTAGCCGAGAGGAGAGGACAAAGCCTCAAATTGAAGATGAACTCCGAGGAAAACCGACCACGAAGGCTGGAGGAAAGATCCTGAAAAGGATGAAACCGAAAGCAGACTATATTTGCCCCCACAACTTGTGTGCAAAGGAGTTAGTGCAAATAAGCCTTGTGGATACAATGTGCACGTGCGACGATCAACCAACACTCAATTGAAAGTTTCAAGAAGCTCAAGGTTTCTAGAAATTATAACTGCAGCCTATAGTTTACAGGTTTTGTTTTGGTAAAGCAAAGAAGTAATAAAGAGAGGATTTGAATGGATAAAACAGTGTATCTCATGTTATAGGAAAATTAGATATATCTCCAATTTGTAGAATACCATTCTTTATAAAGAGACATATATGCCTCTTCGATATAGGATACAACCCTTCATAAAGGTAGTGACCTTTCGTCCAAAAGTTACCAGCAAATGCTTCTGATATTTGCATAATTTGAATATAGATTGGTCATTGGTCATTGGTCGTTGTGAAGTAACACAATGCTTCACCTAAATGTCTGTTCAACAGTTTCCTATAATTGAGATCCTTTGAACTTTGAATTGTGGTGATCAGTCACAATTCAGTTTGAATTTTTTATAATTTGAAAATCACTCTAACAATACAAAGCTAGGATTGAAAAAACTGGAAACACCAGGAAGATCTCCCTTGATCCTTAAGCCAAAGAACCAGATCGGAAAAATCTAGATCTGGCCGAAGGATGGGGGAGGAGGAACACAGACTTTGCTGAGGGATTTCTAGAGAGAAGGGAGACGTTCTCTCTCTAAAAGGTGTGAACGCTCGTAGTATCAAAACTTTTGCTAACTTATATTTGAAGGGCGATGCCCCCTTATCCATGGTACACGACTTTCATTGTTCACACTTCACACAACATATGTGGATTGGTGGATTTCTCATAGTTGGTGCTGTTGCTCCTATAAAAAGTGTACTAGTGAAATAATTTCCGTAATAAGAAGGGATCCTATATAAGCTGGGACACCTTTTCCGAATTAATATGGTATATTGATGATCTTATTCATCCATGACATATACACCTAGAGTTATGTGCGAACTAGTCTCCTAATTCAATCCAATTCCATCTTCTCCATATGTGTGTGTAAATATATACCGTCTCTCTACTTCTGTAGTTTTGCTACGCAAGAACCCAATAACATTTTTCGATTTATGCCCCAATGGGAGATGTTACTACTAGCAAACGAAGCAAAGCTCTAAGCTCCGAGTCTGTTGCAGCACCACAAGACCTGATCGATGAACTCTCGGAGTGTTTATTGGTAGATATCCTTTGTCGACTTCCTCGCAGCACTATTGTTCAATGCAAGCGTGTCTCCAAATCTTGGTTGACTCTGATCTCCAAACCTTGTTTCCATGCCCACTTTTTAAGTCTCCAAAAACACAATCCCCCTTTTGAAACTACGCTCATGTTTGTCCGTACCGGTGCACTTGAAATACAGTCCTTCACAATTCCACTGGATCACACAAGGGTGTCGAATGTACTCAAATTCAATCACATATACAAGGTTGTGGCTGGGACATGCAATGACCTAGTTTTATGGCGCGCGACTCTGATGTTTCAGATCAGGTGCTATTACATCAGCAATCCATACACCAACCATTGTTTTCCTCTTCCCCCCGCCCCTCAATGCCACCAAGCCCATGTACTCGTGGGGCTCATATGCGATTCCTACCATAGGTGCAAGGTTGTGCGAATTCTCGAATGTGAGGAAGAATCTGCATTATTCAAGGTGGAGATCTTCTCATCCGAAACCTCTGAATGGACACAAGCAGTAGTTCCATTCCCGCAAGGCCTTACATATGATGATTTTAGAAGCAGTGTCAACAATGTAGGCCTTGCTTGCAACGGAACGTTGTACTGGTTAGTCTCCAGTGGCCTTGTTATTGGTTTAGACCCTTCCCAGTTTGACAACAGTTGCATACCTAGTGCTGCTACTGTTCCGGCAAACCATAACTTCCATTACAGTTTTATATCCAAGCCTGATGTAGATGCAGGCTTGTCTGCTTCTTCCTCATGCGAGCAGTGCCTCACTGTTTTCCGGGGGCGTCTGAGCCTATGCCAGTTTTATAATGAACCTCCATCTCCTATTCTTTATGGTGTTTGAAAGAGAAGATTGTCCTGGACGGAATCTTAGCGAGTTTGTATTGGAAGCCTCTGGCTTTCCACCCAAATGATGAAGATAAATTGTATGCACTGTGTTATTATCCTCGCAATAATGCTAAAAAATGTTTCATCTGCGAGTACAATATTCGAAAGTCAGGCCGGCCTGCCATCCGGATATCAGAAATTCCATTACAGAACCGTGTAGACGCTTTTCCACTGTTGATCCCAGGGGTGCGGTTGCCAACACCAGTTCCCGGACTAGGTTACCACTCTTTGCAAAAGATATGGAAGTCCCATTTGAGTACTTATTCAAGAAACATTAAACCCTTCTATGTATTCTTAGTTCCTTATTACCCTTCTATGTATTCTTAGTTCCTTATTGATCATTAATCGATATTTGGCTTGTTACTTTTGAGACTCCATCTCTACTGCAATGAGCCTAGGACAACAAATCAATGATGTCACTTGCCAGTGTATGAGTACATATATAACCACAAAATCATATGGCCAATAGTAATCATAAACAGCTGATACAGTTTTGTAAATCTTGAACTTCACTCTTCACAGTCCCATTCACAGCTCAATAGTAATCATTGCAGCAAGTAATCGAACAAATGGCTGAATACGTACAGGTCCCAAAGGTTAAACTAGGAACTGAAGGATTTGAGGTCAGATATAATATTCCTCCTGCATTTTCCTTAATTCCTGAATAACTTCCTTTCAGTAGCTTTGTTTCATTGTTTGGTTTATTTCTAATATCCGATAATGGCATTAACTTCATCAGGTTTCATGATTGGGGCTTGGATGCATGGGATTGTCTATCGTGAAGTATCCTGGTGCTGCTGAAGAGGATGGAATCTCCATTATAAAGCACGCCTTCAGTAAAGGATTCACTTTCTTTGACATATCTGATATAATACGGAACTGATCATGCCAATGAAATTCTTGTTGGCAAGGTACGTAAGAGTTAAGATAATGAAATTCTGTATATGGACCTCATACAAATGAAGTAGGTTAGTTATAATGAGAGACAGTACTTAATGATGCTCCTCAAGTCCTCGTTAACTTGGTTTCTATGATTCATTTGCACACGCATTACTTGATTACTTCATTGATAAAACACACATAAATTTGTAGTTCGATCAGTTTCATACTGACATTCTGGTTCCACTGCAGGCACAACAAAGATAAAGAACCTAGATAGATGCGTGCAAACATTGGCTCCATAAAGGTGAAACTTGGGGAAGAGGACTTGAAAGAAGTTTCTGGTGCTGTACCACCAGACCAAGTCGCTGGTGGTAGAAACCTGATGCATTTGCAATGGAAATTCGCCAACACCCCCTCCAAAGGAATCCAACATCTGAGCTTTAGAGTTCTATCTTATATATGAAACTGAGCCACATGAATTAAAATTTGCTGCTTGTTTTCATAGTAGACCAACAAAATGAAAGAGGACTCCTACAAATCCCTTATCATTCACAAAATATGAAAACTTTGTCCCTTTCATATAGGATCATATCAACAACTTAAAAGACACAAGCTAATCTGTAATTTCAAGAATCCCTTAACCTCGCTTTCAAGCAAACAATTAAAGTCTTCAATGCTGAAAGCCTAAAACAGAGCAATATACTGAACAACAATATGAATGATGCTACGATTCTCCCTTGCATGATGAGCGAGCCTATTAATGGTTTAACTCTCACTCTGACCTGCACCAAGCCATGGAACTCACTGTGGCTGAGGCGGCGGGGGGCCCCCACTTAGGTCCCTGGTGGCGGAGGCTGCGCTTCATCTTCATTCTCCAGAGGAGGAGGCAGCATGACAAATGGTGGAGGAGGTGGGACTCGGTACATGAACTGCTGTTGAGGAAGATAGAAGGGTAGAGCTGGGTGGTAGAGCTGGGCCCTCACTGGTTCCGTGCCAGGTGGCGGCGGTTCAAACTGCGCCGGAAAGTGCGGCATCATTGCCTGACCAGGATAGAAAATGTAAATAGCTACAGGCTGCGGGGGGAAGTAGTTGATCAATGGAACCAGCATGACAAGTGGTGGAGGAGGTGGGACTTGGAGCACCAACTGTTGAGGAGGATACCATCCGAAGGGCAGAATAACCGCCTGACCAGGATACAATCCGAAGGGCAGCATAACCGCCTGACCAGGATAGGAGCGATGAGCTGCAAACGGCTGGAGTAAGATGATCACTGCCACCGTAAGTTGCATGTAGTTGGGTTCCGAAGGCGGGGGAAGATTCGCCTCGTGCAACGGTGAAGAACTGTACAATACAAAATCCTAATGAAATCACCTCACTATAGCTGGCATTAATTATATATGATCAATATTACTACTTACTAGCATATGGTGCAAACAATTATGATAAAACAGATCAATATAATTGGAAGTAAAGACCACTGGCCACACCTTTCTAAAATGGTTTCAGAAGCAAGAATCTCGGGTGCCACCAATTCATTGTTCTGGTTAATTTCCGGGAAGAAATGCACGATTTGGGGAACAGGATTGGGGAGGGGTAGCAGCTGATTGTTCTCAAGATCTTGGAAGATATCAGCATCATCATGCACTTGATTTACAGCTGCTTCACTGTACTCAATAATGATGTGTGAATCTAGTAAGTTCAAGTTATAAAGCATTTGAATCTAGATACTATAAGTGAGTGTGAGAAATGAAAAATAGCTAGTTCATTCTTCCGCAGAACCACTTGGAAATGAAGACAGCAACTGAAAACAGCATATCAAAACCCCTCGATCTCAAATTGGATATATCTTTCAAGCTGCAGGGCATTCAGCACAAGAAAACACTGTCCAGAAAGACTAATTCAAATTTCAAGCATTTTTCTTTTTCTTTCCAGGATTCAGTAAGCTTTGAAATATGTCATGCACTGGGAAGAAAAGACAAAACCAGTATGCATGCCTAGTATCTTAAATTGGTTTTGCACATATACTATCCTAAATTTCTGGTTTCTTTTCATAAGCATTCTAGACCAGTATTGATCATGTCAAATCCCCAATTAGGATACTAAATCTAAGTGAAAGTTCAGTCAAAGAATCAATACAGACAGCGTTGCAGGAAAAACCAATAAAGAAAGCAATAAATGTTTGCAAGCTCGATATCAATAATCAGTTACAAGAATTCGGAAACAAGGGAATGCATGAATATGAAGCTAGAGCTGATAACACATCTTCAGATAACTACGCATAATGCAAATCACTAATCACCACTTAACCAAAACTAACAACTTTTTAGTCTTTAATAACTGCAGATTCATTGTAATTAGAACTTACCCTTGATCTTCATTGTTGTTGCCTTCCATTATACACGCAATAACTGAACCTGATAGAGGAACCAACCATCAAATGCAATAACATCATCACTTAAACAATTGAAAGAAAGACAAAACAGAAATCCCCAAGTAACAGAAACGGTTCAATCTTCATGAAGAATCATGCTTCATTCATACAGTTATGATCAAGACTACTATAATCAAGACTCCTATACAATCAAGACTACTCTGTATAATCAAAAATATCATCTTTTGAAAAACCCATTTCATCGTTAGAGCTCATTATGAAAACCCAACTCTGTCAAATACAGAGGACTCTGATCACACTCAAACCCTGTTTCTAATAAAGAACCCACATTTTCTCCGAAATCCTCTTCTACAATTCATATACAACAATAACAGAGGACCTATGATGAAGAAAACTTCACTCTCAAACCTTGATTCTAATAAACAACCCACACTTTCTCCGAAATCCATTTTCATATTCATCAACAACAAGAACAGAGGACTCTAAGATGAAAGTATCTACAAACTTTGAACTGTAAACAAGAACTCATATTTTCTACGAAATTATCGAAGATGAAGAATGAGAGAGAGAGACTTACAGAGAATTGAAGATACAGATGAAAGAGAGACTCTGTTCTTGATCAATGGAGCTCTGAGAAACACTTGAATCTTGGAGCTCTGGGAGAGACTACAACTCTGTTCTTGATTTCTTGGAGCTCTAAGTTTCTCTAGTGTGAGTGAGAAGTTAGTTTGTGACGCAAGCAAGTTGTTAGTCTGTTATATATATAGTTTGGGTTAATGCCACCGGGTTTAGTTGAGTTAGGCATTTCGTCGAGCAGGTGGTATGCATAACGAAACCACGCTTTCCAATCGCGACGGCGTCGTTTCGCTGCCACCGCTCGGCCGACGATTTCAGGTGCCCCCTCAGCCCGTATAGTATCGGCCATTGTGGAGAGGTTTAGGAGTGAGGGAGTGAAGTACACGATTACTATTAGCAAGGTGGTTTTAGTCTCTGCTCTGCTCACTCTGCGTCTTGGTTGCTCAAAAGTATTTAGAGGAAAAAATCAAAGTATTTAGAGAGGGAAGGAAACTATAGTAAAAAAAAATTACCAATAGTAAAACAGAAAACAATGGGGGTAAATAGTTAAAAGGAGTGAATAGTGAGTCCGTTATAATCACATTTGCATAATCTAGCAACTAGTGTAATTCTCTCGAGAGTGAAGTATAATCTTATAACAGACTATAATTTTCTTTAAAACAATTCATAATCGCGTAACGACTGTAATTCTCGTTAAAGCAATTGATTGCTCTAGTAAGAATTTCACTTTTAATTTTTGTTCACTTTTAAGAAAAAGGTGAAGGCAAATTGAGCCCAATTGTTAAGCCTAGGTTTCTAAATGTATGTCTGTCTATTGTGAGGCAACGGCCGAGAATGTAACGATCTTCATAATTTCTTTTTTTGAGAGGAAGGACATATGACCTTGTATTCAGTAAATGAGGAAAATTACATACACATGACTTAATCTGTAGAATATCATTCTTTATAAAGAGACATATATCCCTCTTCGATATATACAACCCTTCATAAAGGTAGTAACATTTCGTCCAAAAGTTACCAGCAAATGCTTATGATATTTGCATAATTTGAATACAGATTGGTCATTGGTCGTTGTGAAGTAACATAACGCTTCACATATATGTCTCTTCAACAGTTTCCTATAATTGAGATCCTTTGAACTTTGAATTGTGGTGATCAGTCACAATTCAGTTTGAATTCTTTATAATTTGAAAATCACTCTAACAATACAAAGTTGGGATTGAAAAAACTGGAAAAACCAGGAAGATCTCCCCTGATCCTTAAGCCAAAGAACCAGATCGGAAAAATATAGATCTGGCCGAAGGATGGGGGAGGAGGAACACAAACTTGCTGAGGGATTTCTAGAGAGAAGGGATACGTTCTCTCTCTAAAAGGTGTGAACGCTGATAGTATCAAAACTTTTGCTAACTTATATTTGAAGGGCGATGCCCACTTATCCATGGTACACGACTTTCATTGTTCACACAGCATATGTGGATTGGTGGATTTCTCATAGTTGGTGCTGCTGCTCCTATAAAAAGTGTACTAGCTAGTGAAATAATTTCTGTAATAAGAAGGGATCCTATATAAGCTGGGACACCTTTTCCGAATTAATATGGTATATTGATGATCTTATTCATCCATGGCATATACACCTAGAGTTATGTGCGAACTAGTCTCCTAATTCAATCCAATTCCATCTTCTCCATATGTGTGTGTAAATATATACTGTCTCTCTACTTCTGTAGTTTTGCTATGCAAGAACCCAATAACAATTTTCGATTTATGCCCCAATGGGAGATGCTACTACTAGCAAACGAAGCAAAGCTTTAAGCTCCGAGTCTGTTGCAGCACCACAAGACCTGATCGATGAACTCCCGGAGTGTTTATTGGTAGATATCCTTTGTCGACTTCCTCGCAACACTATTGTTCAATGCAAGCGTGTCTCCAAATCTTGGTTTACTCTGATCTCCAAACCTTGTTTCCATGCCCACTTTTTAAGTCTCCAAAAACACAATCCCCCTTTTGAAACTACGCTCATGTTTGTCCGTACCGGTGCACTTGAAATACAGTCCTTCACAATTCCACTGGATCACACAAGGGTGTCGAATGTTCTCAAATTCAATCACATATACAATGTTGTGGCTGGGACATGCAATGACCTAGTTTTGTGGTGCGCGACTCCGATGTTTCAGATCAGGTGCTATTACATCAGCAATCCATACACCAACCATTGTTTTCCTCTTCCCCCCGCCCCTCAATGCCACCAAGACCATGTACTCGTGGGGCTCATATGCGATTCCTACCATAGGTGCAAGGTTGTGCGAATTCTCGAATGTGAGGAAGAATCTGCATTATTCAAGGTGGAGATCTTCTCTTCCGAAACCTCTGAATGGACACAAGCAGTAGTTCCATTCCCGCAAGGCCTTACATATGATGATTTTAGAAGCAGTGTCAACAATGTAGGCCTTGCTTGCAACGGAACGTTGTACTGGTTAGTCTCCAGTGGCCTTGTTATTGGTTTAGACCCTTCCCAGTTTGACAACAGTTGCATACCTAGTGCTGCTACTGTTCCGGCAAACCATAACTTCCATTACAGTTTTATATCCAAGCCTGATGTAGATGCAGGCTTGTCTTCCTCATGCGAGCAGTGCCTCACTGTTTTCCGGGGGCGTCTGAGTCTATGCCAGTTTTATAATGAAGGACCTCCATCTCCTATTCTTTATGTGTGGGACTTGAAAGAAGATGATCATGAGATGGATGGAGTTGGAAGGAAAAGGGTGAAATGGTGTTTGAAAGAGAAGATTGTCCTGGACGGAATCTTAGCGAGTTTGTATTGGAAGCCTCTGGCTTTCCACCCAAACGATGAAGATAAATTGTATGCACTGTGTTGTTATCCTCGCAATAATGCTAATTACATCTGCGAGTACAATTTTCGAAAGTCTTCACCAACGCCTGCCATCCGGATAAAAGACATTCCATTGCAGAATCGTGTAAACGCTTTTCCACTGTTGATCCCAGGGGTGCGGTTGCCAACACCAGTTCCCGGACTAGGTTACCACTCTTTGCAAAAAATATGGAAGTCCCATTTGAGTACTTATTCAAGAAACATTAAACCCTTCTATGTATTCTTAGTTCCTTATTACCCTTCTATGTATTCTTAGTTCCTTATTGATCATTAATCGATATTTGGCTTGTTACTTTTGAGACTCCATCTCTACTGCAATGAGGACAACAAATCAATGATGTCACTTGCCAGTGTATGAGTGTACATATAGAAGTATATAATTAACCACAAAATCATATGGCCAACTACAATTTCAAAAACAGCTGATTATACAGTTTTGTAAATCTTGAACTTCACAGTCCCATTCACGTACAGCTCAATAGTAACCATTTGCAGCAAGAAATCGAACAAATGGCTGAACAGAAGGAAATACAGGTCCCAAAGGTTAAACTAGGAACTCAAGGATTTGAGGTCAGATATGATATTCCTCCTGCATTTTCCTTAATTCCTGAATAACTTCCTTTCAGTATCTTTGTTTCATTGTTTGGTTTATTTCTAATATCCAATAATGGCATTAACTTCATCAGGTTTCAAAATTGGGGCTTGGATGCATGGGATTGTCTATCGTGAAGTATCCTGGTGCTGAAGAGGATGGAATCTCCATTATAAAGCATCCTTCAGTAAAGGAATCACCTTCTTTGACATATCTGATATAATACGGAACTGATCATGCCAATGAAATTCTTGTTGGCAAGGTATGTAAGAATTAAGATAATGAAATTCTGTATATGGACCTCATACAAATGAAGTAGGTTAGTTATAATCAGAGACAGTACTTAATGCTGAAAGCCTAAAACACAGCAATATACAGAACAACAATATAGATGATGCTACAATTCGTCCTTGCATGATGAGCGAGCCTATTAATGGTTTAACTCTCACTCTGACCTGCACCAAGCCATGGAACTCACTGTGGCTGAGGCGGCGGCGGCCCCCCACTTAGGTCCCTGGTGGCGGAGGCTGCGCTTCATCTTCATTCTCCAGAGGAGGAGGCAGCATGACAAATGGTGGAGGAGCCGAGGAGGTGGGACTTGGTACATGAACTGCTGTTGAGGAGGATAGAAGGGTGGTAGAGCTGGGTGGTACACGAACTGCTGTTGAGGAAGATAGAAGGGTAGAGCTGGGCCCTCACTGGTTCCGTGCCAGGTGGCGGCGGTTCAAACTGCGCCGGAAAGTGCGGCATCATTGCCTGACCAGGATAGAAAATGTAAATAGCTACAGGCTGCGGGGGGAAGTAGTTGATCAATGGAACCGGCATGACAAGTGGTGGAGGAGGTGGGACTTGGAGCACCAACTGTTGAGGAGTGAGGGAGTGAAGTACACGATTACTATTAGCAAGGTGGTTTTAGTCTCTGCTCTGCTCACTCTGCGTCTTGGTTGCTCAAAAGTATTTAGAGAGGGAAGGAAACTATAGTAAAAAAAAATTACCAATAGTAAAACAGAAAACAATGGGGGTAAATAGTTAAAAAGAGGGAATAGTGAGTCCGTTGTAATCGCATTTCCATAATCTAGCATTAGTGTAATTCTCTCAAGAGCAAATTATAATCTTATGACAGACTGTAATTCTCTTTAGAGCAATTCATAATCGCGTAACGACTGTAATTCTCGCTAAAGCAATTGATTGCTCTAGTGAGAATTTCACTTTTAATTTTTGTTCACTTTTAAGAAAAAGGTGGAGGCAAATTCAGCCCAATTGTTAAGCCTAGATTTCTAAATGTCTGTCTATCTACTGTGAGACAACGGCCGAGAATGTAACGATCTTCATAATTTTTTTTTTTAAGAGGAAGGACATATGACCTTGTATTCAGTAAAGGAGGAAAATTAAATACACATGACTTAACCCGAAGGAGTCACGTAATAATCAAGCCATGAGACTACCCTAGAGTAATCAAATGTAATCACCTATCAAAGTTTGAAATTAAAAAACCAAACAAAATCCGAGACGAAACAAATGCAGAAGTAAAAACTAATGCTAGCAGACTAGCTTATTGAAAATGATAACTCTAGGACTGCCCTACGCAAAGAGAGTACCCGTAGAAGAGTCTTCTACACATAGAACAACAGAAGAAGGGTTAAGCCCAGACCTAAGCCCAAAGGCCCATATCCAAGGCCAATCTGTTTCCACTTCCTGCCTCTTCCAACCTACGACCATCTTCTGCGGCAGCCACCCTCCATCATCTGACATCCACCAATCAGCCACACCCGCCGAGAGAAGACGAGCAAATAAAAGAGTTGGATCATTGCTAATAAGAATCAACATGGCCATACATGCATATATTCTTGCTCAGCATGATTACAGTATCTTCAAGTCATGCCAACCTCTAGAATTAAATAGCACAACTAATATAGAAACACAGAACGGAAGATGAATGTATCCGCCATATTTTTTGTGTATTTTTTTCTTAAACGGCAGATAGCAGATGAATGTATCCGCCATGATCAGCATATCTTTGCTCGCTTTGAGAAGAGAGTGCTATTGGTGAAGTTGGTAGCAGTATTGTCTTACAGTCCGTAAAAATCTCACAACGGATAGTACTGTAAATTCCTCTTCCAGTAGTTGCAGCAGCAACTGGTAAAATAAGGGCCATGATGATCATAGGAAAATTCTAGCAGACAAACACAAACCCAGAAACATAATACTACAATAGAAAAGAAACAAGCTAGAGTCCTAGGTCTAAGAACTGATGCTCGAACTTATAATCTTCCTTGTGTTCGTTCACCTCTACATGACACCATCCATCTCCCTTGTTTCATTGAACAGGTATGAAGCCTAACCATTCAAGCAATAAATGATGCAATTAAGAACATTTCATGGGAAGTAGCTAAGATCATCCTCGAAGAACAATTACGCAATTAAGAACATTTCATAAGAAGTAGCTAAGATTATCCTCGAGGAGCTGGTTGTTAAGAGTTAAGATCATCTCGCACCATAAGCTAAAAACTTAAATTTAGCTAAAAAACGCTTCCACCATAAGCTATATTTCAATTTCTAAATTTACTCATTCAATAATTAGTCAAGTTCACCCAAATTGATGTAAGAAAAATAATTAATTAGTTAGAAAAAGCGTAGCATGGAGGCAATGAAAGATTTAGATATTACTGATTTGATAAAGTTAATTAAGAGATACACAGGGTGGTGGAGATCTATCTATGGGCTCTCCTCAGGTTGGAAGAACTAAGACCTAGCTACTTGTTGCAATTGGAGATCCGATCCACAGAGACGATATCATTTAATTTCCAAACCGCAAGAAATAAATAAGTTTGGCGAGATTGCATCAATTAATTGATCAGAGTAACATTTTTCCGAGAGAGCAGCCAACTTGCCGATCGATACTGAGGTTGATATTTGACGAACTTAAGGAGTGGACTGATAAGCTAATCGAGGGCGAGCAGTTGACTGAGGTTGAGAAGGAGGCATTCATGGATTTTGTGAATAGCCTAGCTGATGAAACATTGATGCCATGATCCCCAACAGAAGGAGTCGGCGAGGGAGAGGAGGTTGATGGATCAGAGTGGTTTTCGGAACCAGCCTTCGAATGGGTTGAAGTTGATGGAAGCCATTGGAGGGAGGAAAGATGAGAGCTTTCGGGGGGTTTGAAGGTCTGGTTTTTGACGAAGGTTGGAAATGGAGTCAGGGTTTTGACTTTTGACTGATGTGAAGTGGGAGGGAGGGGATCAATCAGATTGGGGCCTTTGATTGGGCCTGGGCTGAACTTATTCTGTAATAAGGGCCTCCATGTACTACAACCGAGGATCGCTTTGCTGTTTGTTCTTACTGAGACTAGTATGTGCTTGAAATTCTGGACATCCGTTGCTTTCGATAAATACCCTACACTATAACATATCTGAAATTTCCTAAGTCTTCTGTTGTCTTCTCTTAACTAGGAGTCGGTTTTTCTCAGGAAAATTGGGAAAGACTTGGAAGTCAAGCCATCCTATGTTTAATTTCTGGAAAATTGGGGAAGACTTGGAAGTCAAGCCATCCTATCTATCACCAGAACCATCTCAGAATGGGGAAGCCTTCATAGTCATGCAACAACCACACATCTCATGATAGCCTCTTTCCACAGTAACCTTGAATACAAACATTGGAACACAGAGCCTAGCTTCCAGTGTGACTGACTCTCATGGTCCTTGTAGGGCCTGCCAAAGTCTTCTGCATTCCATCATAATATTTCTAGTGGTTACAAATCTCAGAGGAGTTAATGAGTTATCCTCTTTCACCTTATAAAAGCCAACATAACCATTAAGATTTCTTCACATAACCATTAAGTTTTCCGGTAATCCAAAATGAAAACTGATCAGCTTCATTTCTTCCTTTTCTTTGTGCCACTCTGTGTTAGTATCATCATCATCATCATCCCTGTAGTTCATAGCAAGTGTATACCAGACCAGCAACAATCATTGCTCCATTTCAAGAGCAGCCTTTTGTTTCATGATGCCTCTCTTTCCTCTAAGATTATTACCTGGAACTCAAGTATCGATTGTTGTTCTTCTTCTCGGCATTACTTGCAGCACCAATGGCAGTGTTATGGACCTTGACATCAGCAGTGAATCTATCTCAGGTGGTATTGACAATTCTAGCAGCATCTTCCATCTTCAAAATCTTCAAAGCCTCAATTTGGCAGACAACTACCTTGGCAACGGCTCATCAATTCCATCAGCATTCGGGAAGCTCAAGAACTTGAGGTATCTGAATTTATCTGAAAATTATTATTATTCAGGGAAAATTCCAATTGAGATATCACGCTTGACGAGGTTGGTAGTTCTTGATATTTCTAGAAGTGATTCCTTCATTGAGGCTGAGTGGGTTCCCAACTTTATTGAGATCCTTGGGGTTGGCTTCACTGAAGTTAAGAACATTCCCTCATTTTCTGAGAAATCAATCTAAGTTACGGGAGTTTGATCTTTCGGATAACCAAATACAGGGCAATATACCCAACTGGATTTGGAGGTTCAGGGATCTCCAGCACCTAAATCTTTCATGCAACTCTCTAGAAACTCTGGAAGGTCCTACAATCAATCTCACTTCTCTAGTATTCCTTGACCTTCATTCTAACCAGCTCCATGGGAAAATCCCAATTTCATTGTCACCTAACATGTATTCTCTAGATTACTCGAGGAATAACTTCAGCACTAACATACCGACTGCCATTGAAGATCTGCTTCCTTACACTCGATTCTTCTTTATTGCAAGCGACAACCTACAAGGGATCATTCCAGGATCAATATGCAATTCACATAACCTTGAGGTTCTTGATATGTCCAATAATTCCTTGAGTGGAACGGTTCCTCACTGCTTGACTACAATGAGCACCCTTTCAGTACTGAAGCTAAGGAGAAACAATCTTAGAAATGTAGCCAAGTTGTCTCGCAATTGCAGTTTGCAAACACTAGACATTAGTGATAATCAGATACAAGGTCAGTTTCCAAAATCAATCGTCAACTGCCCACAGTTAGAAATTCTGAACGTTGGAAAGAATCAAATAACAGGTCCATTTCCATGCTTTTTGAAGATCATATCTACCTTGCGTGTCATAGTCTTGCGATCCAATAAGTTTTATGGAGGTGTTGGATGTCCCAAGACTGATGGCACTTGGCCATTCCTTCAAATTATAGACCTAGCTCACAACAATTTTAGTGGAAATGTACCATGTAGAGTATTCACAGCTTGGCGAGCAATGATGGCTAATGAAGATGATGCCCCATCAAAGCTCAATTACCTTCAATTTACAGACAGTGAACGTGGTAACTTGTATTATCAGGATACAGTTACAGTTACTAACAAAGGTCAAGAGATGGAGTTGGAAAAAATACTTACAATCTTCACCTCCGTTGACTTCTCAAACAACAAGTTCACTGGATCTATACCTGATGAAATCGGAGAACTCAAATCACTACATGTCCTCAACTTCTCAAACAATGCTTTCACATGTGCAATTCCATCATCATTAAGCAACTTGAGCCAGCTAGAGTCTTTAGACCTCTCACAGAACACCTTGAGTGGTCAAATTCCAGTACAGCTTACAAAACTCACATTCCTTTCTGTCTTGAATCTCTCAAACAATCAACTCGAGGGCAGAATTCCCAGCAATAATCAATTTACAACACCTTGAGTGGTCAAATTCCAGTACAACTTACAAAACTCACTTTCCTTTCATTCTTAAATCTCTCAAACAATCAACTGGAGGGAAGAATTCCGAGCAATAATCAATTTACAACATTTCCAAAATCTTCCTTTGAAGGAAACAAAGGTTTGTTCGGGCCTCCCTTGACCGAAGAAAACAAAACAAGGTTGTCACCTCCGGAACCAGAAAAAAGTCATCCAAATTATGGACATGAGATTGATTGGAATGTTATCAGTGTTGAGATTGGATTCACATGTGGGTTCAGAATTGCTGTCGGATCACTCTTGTTTTGCAAGAGATGGAGGATATGGTAATACGGAACTATGTATAGAATTCTTGTGAGGGTATTTCCTCAAGTGGAACAGAGGTTTGGTCGTCACAGAAGACATGTGTACATAGGCGAAAGGTTCTGAAGAAAGTTGGGATAGTTCTCAATTGCGATACACACAGCTCAGTTGTTGGCTAGTAATTAAGGAATAAGGTATGTGTTCAGCTTTCCTTTTCTTTTTCTTGGGAAACCTTTGCAAGTAGAAAATAGTTATTTCAACTTATTGTCTCCCTTCTTTGTGTAGCATTGTATCAAAGGCCTTTGCCCTGGAAATCTGCTGGAAGAAGAAGTAATCAGCCTTTTGAATATAGTGAAGACAACTTTTTCTATGCAACCACATCTTATGGAACTGAAGCATGCATGAAGAGGACTGTCTTTGTCTTGCTCCTGATGCTAACCTCATTAGAGATGTCAGAGTGAAGAATAAGTCTCAAACAAAATGTGTTAGTAACTTAGTATGTTATGGAGAGTACACACAATAGAAAGTATTCAACTTAAGAATGTGATAACTTTTTCTCTTGACAAGCCGGCCATAGGTACTACACTTTAACATCTACTAATATTTCTTTTGTCTGTCAGAATTTGTTAGGGTTGTGTTTCACGATTCGCAGACGCTGTTTAGTTTTTGACAAGGCAGAAACTCATAAAAGAAAATTAATAAGTGATTCTAGTGGCACTTGTTCAGTCTCAATGAGGTCCAATTGTGAAGCTCCAACTGTTGTAAAGGAGTTGATTCAAACTACAACTGGAATGGGGTGTGCTTTCTTATCAGCTAGATTACCTGGTATTGGTTTGCACTTGAATGCTCTTGCAACTCCATGCGAAACTAATTTAACAGTCGAGACTCTGGCTTCTGAAAGTCAAGTGATGAGTATGCCAGACTCTAAGACACGCTATACTACTATCACTCCAGGTGAGGATTCTCGTAATGAATCATTAATTTTGAACCATTCAGAAGATGAATCTGTTGCATGCAAGAATGGAGCTCATCTTGCAGAAAGTACTCTTCAAACATGTAAGCATACTTTTGAAGAATCTGAACACAGTAGCCCCAAAAGGAAGAGGTATGCACAGAAAATTTTGAATGACCTTCAATACTCTTTACCTAAAGATTTGATTTTACCTTAAGTTTAAACTATGCAGTGTTGAGACAAAACATGTCGGAGAAAGCAGGGCCTGTAAGCGCTGTAATTGTAAGAGGTCAAAATGCTTGAACCTGTGAGTCTTTTACCTATTAGTGTCGATACTTTTCTCCTGATCTTTGAGTTTATTTTACATTAGTAGTACTAGATAGCTATAAATAGACTATCACAATTGTCAGCTTTTGCCATTAATCTTGTGCGCTATGCAAAATTTTCTTTTCTTTTCTTTTCAATTGCTCACTAAATTTGACGACCAGCTCCAAGTCCCACCTTCTCCACCATTTGTCATGCTGCCTCCTCCTCTGGAGAATGAAGATGAAGTAGTTGATCAATGGAACCAGCATGACAAGTGGTGGAGGAGGTGGGACTTGGAGCACCAATTGTTGAGGAGGATACAATCCGAAGGGCAGCATAACTGCCTGACTAGGATACAATCCGAAGGGCAGCATAACCGCCTGACCAGGATAGGAGTGATGAGCTGCAGACGGCTGGACCGTAAGTTGCATGTAGTTGGGTTCCGAAGGCAGAGGAAGATCCGCCTCGTGCAACGGTGAAGAACTGTACAATACAAAATCCTAATGAAATCACCTCACTATAGCTGGCATTAATTATATATGATCAATATTACTACTTACTAGCATGTGGTGCAAACAATTATGATAAAACAGATCAATATAATTGGAAGTAAAGACCACTGGCCACACCTTTCTAAAATGGTTTCAGAAGCAAGAATCTCGGGTGCCACCAATTCATTGTTCTGGTTAATAAACGGGAAGAAATGCACGATTTGGGAACAGGATTGGGCAGGGGCAGCAGCGGATTGTTCTCAAGATCTTGGAAGATAACAGCATCATCAAGCACTTGATTTACAGCTGCTTCACTGTACTCAATAATGATGTGTGAATCTAGTAAGTTCAAGTTATAAAGCATTTGAATCTAGCCATCTAGGTACTATAAGTGAGTGTGAGAAATGTTATATATATAGTTTGGGTTAATGCCACCGGGTTTAGTTGAGTTAGGCATTTCGTCGAGCAGGTGGTATGCATAACGAAACCACGCTTTCCAATCGCGACGGCGTCGTTTCGCTGCCACCGCTCGGCCGACGATTTCAGGTGCCCCCTCAGCCCCTATAGTATCGGCCATTGTGGAGAGGTTTAGGAGTGAGGGAGTGAAGTACACGATTACTATTGGCAAGGTGGTTTTATTCTCTGCTCTGCTCACTCTGCGTCTTGGTTGCTCAAAAGTATTTAGAGGAAAAAATCAAAGTATTTAGAGAGGGAAGGAAACTATAGTAAAACAAAATTACCAATAGTAAAACAGAAAACAATGGGGGTAAATAGTTAAAAGGAGGGAATAGTGAGTCCGTTATAATTGCATTTGCATAATCTAGTAACTAGTGTAATTCTCTCAAGAGCAATTTATAATCTTATGACAGACTGTAATTCTCTTTAGAGCAATTCATAATCGAGTAACGACCGTAATTCTCGCTAAAACAATTGATTGCTCTAATGAGAATTTCACTTTTAATTTTTGTTCACTTTTTAGAAAAAGGTGGAGGCAAATTCAGCCCAATTGTAAGTCTAGGCTTCTAAATGTCTGTCTGTCTATTGTGAGGCAACAGCTGAGAATGAAACGATCTTCATAAATTTTTTCTTTTGAGAGGAAGGAGGAAAATTACATACATATGACTTAACCCGGAGGGATCACGTAATAATCAAGCCATGAGACTACCCTAGAGTAATCAAATGTAAACACTTATCAAAGTTTGAAATTAAAAAACCAAACAAAATCCAAAACGAAACAAATGCAGAAGTAAAAACTAATGCTAGCAGACTAGCTTATTGAAAATGATAACTCTAGAACTGCCCTACGTGAAGGGAGTACCCATAGAAGAGTCTTCTACACATAGAACAACAGAAGAAGGATTAAGCCCAGACATAAGCCCTAAGGCCCAGATCCAAGACCAATCTGTTTCCACTTCCTTCCTCTTCCAACCTACGACCATCCTCTGCGGCAGCCACCCTCCATCATCTGACATCCACCAATCAGCCACACCCGCCGAGAGAAGACGAGCGAACCAGCCAACCACACCCGAAGCTAGATCAACTCCATCCTTTCCTCTTCGCTCGAAAGCAATCCCTCCCGGAGAGATGACACAACCTCTCAACGCTAAATCATGGTCGACGCCGGGAAGTCCAAACGCCACCCCCATCCACAACTAAGGTACGTACTTCCATGTTCATTACTTGGTTAGGAATCTGAATCAGCAAACTGGTACCTAATATCATGGCTCAATCTCATATACACATCAATCACTACACAGTAATGTTGTTTTTCTTATTTCGATCATTTCTTATTTGTTCTTACAAAGTGCTACAATTATCACATGCCTGCATTTTGATGAGTACGAATGTCTACGTGTATGTTACATGTTGGGATCAAGAATTTTGGTGCTCGAGTATGTCATATTCGTATTCGAACAAAGGTAACATAGAAGTCCAGAGACAACTAGTAAGCAAATAAAAGAGTTGGATCATTGCTAATAAGAATCAACATGGCCATACATGCATTCTTGCTCAGCATGCTTAGAGTATCTTCAAGTCATGCCAACCTCTAGAATTAAATAGCACAGCTAATATAGAAACACAGAATTCCACAATACAATAAGACTTCCCGAAACTAAATCCCAAACAACACCAATCAAAATCATCATGTAGTGATACAAGGAAGTCTTAACATAAGTTGGGTTTGGGGGTTTTCGGAACCAGCCTTCGAATGGGTTGAAGTTGATGGAAGCCATTGGAGGAAAGATGAGAGCTTTCGGGGGGTTTGAAGGTCTGGTTTTTGACGAAGGTTGGAAATGGAGTCAGGATTTTGACTTTTGACTGATGTGAAGCGGGAGGGAGGGGATCGATCAGATTTGGGCCTTTGATTGGGCTTGGGCCGAACTTATTATGTAATACGGGCCTCCATGTACTACGACCGAGGATTGCTTTTCTGTTTGTTCTTACCGAGACTAGTATGTGCTTGAATGTGATTATTTGTCATCTTCAATTTTTTGGTTTATAGGTTGAAATTCTGGACATCCGTTGCTTTCGATAAATACCCTACACTATAACATCTCTGAAAATTCCTCAGCCTTCTGTCTTCTCTTCACTACGAGTCGGTTTTTCTTCGGAAAATTGGGGAAGACTTGGAAGTCAAGCCATCCTATCTATCACCAGAACCAACTCAGAATGGGGAACCCTTCATAGTCATGCAACAACCACACATCTCATGGTGCCTCTTTCCAGTGTGACTGACTCTCATGGTCCTTGTAGGGCCGGCAAAAGTCTTCTGCATTCCATCATAATATTTCTAGTGGTTACAAATCTCAGAGGAGTTAATGAGTTATCCTTTTTCACCTTATAAAAGCCAACATAACCATTAAGATTTCTTCACATAACCACCAAGTTTTCTGCTAATCCAAAATGAAAACTGATCAGCTTCATTTCTTCCTTTTCTTTGTGCCACTCTGTGTTAGTATCATCATCACCATCCCTGTAGTTCATAGCAAGTGTATACCAGACCAGCAACAATCATTGCTCCATTTCAAGAGCGACCTCTTATTTAATGCCTCTCTTTCCTCCAAGCTTATTACCTGGAACTCAAGTACCGATTGTTGTTCTTGGGTCGGCGTTACTTGCAGCACCAATGACAGTGTTATGGGCCTTGACATCAGCAGTGAATCTATCTCAGGTGGTATTGACAATTCTAGCAGTATCTTCCATCTTCAAAATCTTCAAAGCCTCAATTTGGCAGACAACTACCTTGGCAACGGCTCATCAATTCCATCAGCATTCGGGAAGCTCATGAACTTGAGGTATCTGAATTTATCTGACAATTATTATTCAGGGAAAATTCCCATTGAGATCTCACGCTTGACGAGGTTGGTAGTTCTTGATATTTCTAGAAGGTATTCCTTCCCTGAGGAGTGGCTTGAGACCCCAAACTTACACATGCTAGTCGAGAACCTCACAGAGCTTAGAGAGTTATATCTTGATTCTGTCCAAATATCAGCAACGGGGAGTGAGTGGTGCCAAGCCATATCATCTTCCCTTCCCAACCTTAGGGTGTTGAGCTTGTTCAATTGTAATCTTTCTGGCCCTTTCCACGATTCTCTTGCTAAGCTCCAGTCCCTCTCTGTGATTCAATTGGACTCGAACAACATCTCTGCTCCAGTTCCGACATTCTTTGCCAACTTTTCAAACCTGACATCTTTGAGTCTCACACAATGTAATCTGCAGGGAACATTTCCGAAAGAAATCTTTCAGTTACCTTCTCTCCGTATGATTCGCCTTTCCGGAAATGCAAACCTTGATGGTTCCTTGCCAGAATTTCCAAAAAATGGATCTCTTCAGCACCTGGAACTATCGACGACTAATTTTTCAGGGGTATTACCAAACTCTATTGGCAACCTCAAGATGCTGTCCACAATTGATATCGGAGGCTGTAATTTCACAGGATCAATCCCCAAGTCGATGGCAAACCTTACGCAATTGGTTTCCTTGTGGATGGATGGAAACAAGTTTGAAGGTTCAATTCCGTCATTCAGCGGGGCCAAGAATCTAGAGTACATAGACCTCTCTTCAAATGGTCTAAGAGGTGATATTAATTGCATCCCCTGGCAAAACTTTTCTAACTTATCCTATCTCTTCTTAGGTGGAAATAAGCTCGATGGGAATATTCCATCAGCTCTGTTTTCTCTTCCCTTGCTAGAGACTCTATATCTTTCTGATAACCAATTTTCTGGTCATTTTCCTCAAATTTCTAATATCTCATCATACTTTCTCAAAGATCTTTATTTGAGTAGAAATAATCTGGAAGGGCCAATACCCATGTCTATCTTTGACTTTCAGGGTCTTGAAAGTCTTTCTCTTTCTTCAAACAATTTCAGTGGCTCATTTCTTCTGGATAGTCTTCAACATCTCATAAATCTTTCTTCTCTTGATCTTTCACACAATAGCTTGTCTCTTAGCCATGATGCTACCAATTACTCACGCTCTTATTTTCCTCAATTTGAATACTTGAGGTTGGCTTCACTGGATCTTTCGGATAACCATATACAGGGCAATATACCCAACTGGATTTGGAGGTTCAGGGATCTCCGGTACCTAAATCTTTCATGCAACTCTCTAGAAACTCTTGAAGGTCCTACAATCAATCTCACTTCTCTAGAAATCCTTGACCTTCATTCTAACCAGCTCCATGGGAAAATCCCAATTTTATTGTCACCTAACATGTATTATCTAGATTACTCGAGGAATAACTTCAACACTAACATACCGATTGCCATTGGAGATATGCTTCTTAACATCCAATACTTCTTTATTGCAAGCAACAACCTACAAGGGATCATTCCAGGATCAATATGCAATTCACATAACCTTGAGGTTCTTGATATGTCCAATAATTCCTTGAGTGGAACGGTTCCTCACTGCTTGACTACAATGAGAACCCTTTTAGTACTGAAGCTAAGGAGAAACAATCTTAGAAATGTAGCCAAGTTGTCTCGCAATTGCAGTTTGCAAACACTAGACATTAGTGATAATCAGATACAAGGTCAGTTGCCAAAATCACTTGTCAACTGTCCGCAGTTACAAATTCTGAACGTTGGAAAGAATCAAATAACAGGTCCATTTCCATGCTTTTTGAAGATCATATCTACCTTGTGTGTCATAGTCTTGCGATCCAATAAGTTTTATGGAGGCGTTGGATGTCCCAAGACTAATGGCACTTGGCCATTGCTTCAAATTATAGACCTAGCTCACAACAATTTTAGTGGAAATGTACCAGGTAGAGTTTTGACAGCTTGGCGAGCAATGATGGCTAATGAAGATGATGCCCCATCAAAGCTCAATTACCTTCAAACTCATGACAAAAATGGAACTAGTAGTATTTACTATCAAGATACAGTTACTGTTACCAACAAAGGTCAAGAGATGGAGTTGGAAAAAATACTTACAATCTTCACCTCCATTGACTTCTCAAACAACAAGTTCACTGGATCTATACCCGATGAAATCGGAGAACTCAAATCACTACATGTCCTCGACTTCTCAAACAATGCTTTCACAGGTGCAATTCCATCATCATTAAGCAACTTGAGCCAGCTAGAGTCTTTAGACCTCTCACATAACACATTGAGTGGTCAAATTCCAGTACAGCTTACAAAACTCACTTTCCTTTCATTCTTGAATCTCTCAAACAATCAACTGGAGGGAAGAATTCCGAGCAGTAATCAATTTACAACATTTCCAAAATCTTCCTTTGAAGGAAACAAAGGTTTGTTCGGGCCTCCCTTGACCGAAGAAAACAAAAAAAGGTTGTCACCTCCGGAACCAGAAAAAAGTCATCCAAATTCTGGAGATGAGATTGATTGGAATGTTATCAGTGTTGAGATTGGATTCACATGTGGGTTCGGAATTGCTGTCGGATCACTTTTGTTTTGCAAGAGATGGAGAATATGGTATTACGGAACTATGTATAGAATTCTTGTGAGGGTATTTCCTCAAGTGGAACAGAGGTTTGATCGTCACAGAAGACATGTGTACATAGGCGAAAGGTACTGAAGAAAGTTGGGATAGTTCTTAATTGCGATACCCACAGCTCAGTTGTTAGCTAGTAATTAAGGAATAAGGTATGTGTTTAACTTTGCTTCAAACTGTTCAACTTTCCTTT
This sequence comes from Fragaria iinumae, assembly GCA_009720345.1. Taxonomy (NCBI): domain Eukaryota; kingdom Viridiplantae; phylum Streptophyta; class Magnoliopsida; order Rosales; family Rosaceae; genus Fragaria; species Fragaria iinumae. The sequence goes on along the minus strand of CM019122.1, from coordinate 1,595,982 downwards.
TCTTTTTCTTGGGAAACTTTTGCAAGTAGAAAATAGTTATTTCAACTTATTGCCTCCAATCTTTGTGCAGCATTGTATCAAAGGCCTTTGCCTTGGAAATCTGCTGGAAGAAGAAGTAATCAGCCTTTTGAATATAGTGAAGACAACTTTTTCTATGCAACCACATCTTATGGAATTACAGACATTGAGGTAGCTGTAGAATCTACCTCTGTACTTGTAGAATTTACATTTACATAGGCATGTTATTGAATTACTGAAAAGTCCAGCTAGTTGAATCAAACGACATAATCACACACCAAGAGAGAAAGGGTATTTTTGGTTTTTGGATTTCTGTTAAAGTAGTAATATTTATAGTTTTACTATTGTGTATACATCAACAGGTTGAGACTTTACTCAAAATTTAAATTTGTGACCTTTTGAGGGCTACGGAATGTGATTTTATTGTTTTTGGAATTGTAGGAATCCCCTGGTTCCAATTTCATTAGCAATCTTTCTCCAATTGAGCCTATCAGGTTCATAAGAAATTATCACACATTCAACTCACTGAGCCTTGCTTCTCCCCCATCTGGTTTTACTCCGCCGCATATTGTTTCCCCATGTCGAAATAAGTTGTTACAAAAGAGGTACAGTTATTTATCTGTTGCTGATTTGAAATTAGAAGCATGTTGGTCATTAGATTTACACTAGTGTTTTCATGTATGTTGTTGTCAGGCATCACTTCTCTGAGGCATGGGAGCCTGGGATCTCTGGAAGTTGTAATCTAAACAGTACTTCTGATGGAGATTTAATTGTTAGTGAGCAATTGGAATATTCAGTAATCGGAGATTTAGTACCAGCAGAGAGTTTAGAACTAGCAGCTGAGTTGCCAAGTACCTTGAAGTTAAGTTGTGGTAGCCCAGAGAGCATTGTGGTACCTTTTGATGCTACTAAGGCAGATGGCACACCTGAGTCGATTGTTCAATTTTATATTCATCAACCAAAAGGAGGGCACTCTTCATCTGAAACGGAAGCACATTTACGCAGAATCTGTCGAGCAGGATTTGACTGGGAGATGTCAGTTTCTGATGCTGATGATCTGTTGAACTTCGATTTGCAAACCATTGAAGAGAATTCCGCTGAGGAAGATCCTAAAACAGGTGATCCTGGGGTAATGTCTTTTGTATCAAACATCCTAGTGGACAATCACAATGATGTGGAGGTAAGGCATACGGCAGATCCTATGGGTTCCAGTGAACAATTTGCATTAAAAAAGTTCATTGATTCTGAAACTGAATATGTTGTTCCTAAAACAGTAGATGGTGGTACAGTCTCTTTTATATCAGACAACCTACAAGAGAATCACAATGGCAAGGAGTTGGTGGAAACTGTTGGTCCTATTGATTCTAGCGAACAATGTGAATAGGAAAAGTTCAGTACTTCAGAACCTATTTGGGACCTGATGCAAATAGGGCAAGCACCATCAATTCTTTCTCGACCTTTACTGAACTTAAATGTCAATCGAAGTGATACAGTGGATGTCAAGCGTCACAAATACTGGACTTATAGCTGCAAGGTAATACATAGGCTTCATCGATATTTGTAAAGGTTGCAGATGCTATATAATTTGTGAATAACTGTTGAAGCTGATTTCCCTGAGTACCTGAAAATGCTAGTAACTCTAAAATGACCAAGTTGACCACGGATATGCTTCGCTTCTGCTAAAGCTTCTAACAGCTTTCTATGCACTCAACTTCTCCATTTGTATCATGAATTTCTTTCCTCCTCCCTCACACACGCGTGCACACACGTACAAAAACAAAGCTGAAGAAATAGATCATATAAATCCATAGTGATGCATGCAACAATATCATATATTATATAATAGTGTAACGATTTGTTTGTTTTTTCCTTTCCAGCCTAGTTCTCAGTCACATACGATTCGCAGACGCTGTTTAGTTTTTGACAAGGCAGAAACTCGTAAAAGAAAATTAATAAGTGATTCTAGTGGCACTTGTTCAGTCTCAATGAGGTCCAAAGTGAAGCTCCAACTGTTGTAAAGGAGTTGATTCAAACTACAACTGGAATGGGGTGTGCTTTCTTATCAGCTAGATTACCTGGTATTGGTTTGCACTTGAATGCTCTTGCAACTCCTTGCGAAACTAATTTAACAGTCGAGACTCTGGCTTCTGAAAGTCAAGTGATGAGTATGCCAGACTCTAAGACACGCTATACTACTATCACTCCAGGTGAGGATTCTCGTAATGAGTCATTAATTTTGAACCATTCAGAAGATGAATCTGTTGCATGCAAGAATGGAGCTCATCTTGCAGAAAGTACTCTTCAAACATGTAAGCATACTTTTGAAGAATCTGAACACAGTAGCCCCAAAAGGAAGAGGTATGCACAGAAAATTTTGAATGACCTTCAATACTCTTTACCTAAAGATTTGATTTTACCTTAAGTTTAAACTATGCAGTGTTGAGACAAAACATGTCGGAGAAAGCAGGGCCTGTAAGCGCTGTAATTGTAAGAGGTCAAAATGCTTGAACCTGTGAGTCTTTTACCTATTAGTGTCGATACTTTTCTCCTGATCTTTGAGTTTATTTTACATTAGTAGTACTAGATAGCTATAAATAGACTATCACAATTGTCAGCTTTTGCCATTAATCCTGTGCGCTATGCAAAATTTTCTTTTCTTTTCTTTTCAATTGCTCACTAAATTTGACGACCAGCTATGTTCCTTAACACAGTTATTGTGAATGCTTTGCTGCTGGTCTCTACTGTGTTGAGCCTTGTTCATGTTTTAATTGCTTCAACAAGAGTATCCATGTAGAAATTGTTCATGAGACTCGAAGACTCATTGAACTTCGCGATCCACTTGCATTTGCTCCAAGAGTGGTTGGAAGCACTGAAGCTGTTTCTCAATATATATCACTGAGCTACTTGTACTTCTGACAGTGAGTCATCTCAGCATCATATTTAGGAGGCACCACGGCCTTGCAACCCAATTATTTTTGGATCCAGCAATAATATTCGTAGTGAGAATTGGGTTGCGGTGGTGTGGTGCTAATCAGTCATCGGATACTATTTCTTTGGTAATTTCCATTGCCTAAATGTAGACTCCCGATATTCCCATGCAGGAGGAAACCAACTCTACTCCAACTTCAGCTAGGCACAAAAGGGGATGCAACTGTAAAAAATCAAGCTGCTTGAAGAAATACTGTGTATGCTTCCAGGTACTGACCTTCTAGTCTGCTTTCTTTATATGATCTAAAAGCTGCTCTAAAATGTTCTGACTGAGCTATTACGACTCTTTGATTTTTTCATCAAGGGTGGTGCTGGGTGCTCTTTGCAATGCAAATGTGTAGGCTGCAAAAACACTTTTGGTCAGAAGGGCAGTCAGCGTTTATCAGGTCTTTTTTCTGTTTCTAATTATTTTCTTTTCTGATATCCTTGCACTTACAGCCTGGACATTATTGCTAAAGATCTGTTACTTACATCAACCTGTCGATGTGCTTCCCTGTGCGATATTAATAAAACTTTTGTAGAGTAAAAAACAACAAACTTGTCGAAAGTAATGTATGATTCTACCCAAGGCAGTGCAGCTTGCCTGTAAATATTCTTGTAGTTTCAAGTTATTCTTATTCTTTGTCCAATAGGAGGTCTAGGAGCTGAGGACACTGAAGTTGAAGGAGAATCAGGAGTCCATGAGAAGAATGACCCAACGATACTCTCTGAGATCTGCAGGTTTTGATTTCTATCCACTGTGGCTCTTATACTTCATTTGAGATATATATATATATATATATATATATTATACATATTTGAAACCTTTTCGTTTAATTTTGCAGACCACCTCCAGAGCCAACTCCCAACCACTGATCTCAATAGGACAAGTGAACAAATTTCTCTTCATTCTAGTCAATCATCATCTCCTAGGCTTGAAAAGCATCTTCAGGCGATCCCAGAAGATGAAACTTTTGAGGCATTGGATAGACCTAAAACGAGCCAACCTAGCTCTATTTGTGTGAAGTCAGCCTCTCCAAACTCGAAGAGGGTATCACCACCTCATAGTCACAATAGCATTGGCAAGTTTGGGTCATTAAAATCTTGGAAGGGTGGTAGGAAGTTGACTCTGAGATCAGTTCCACCACCATTCACCTCCATCCACTAAGGTACGTACTTCCATGTTCATTACTTGATTAGGAATCTGAATCAGCTAAAGCCTGATCCTTTTTAAGGGTCTCTAATGTTTCGCTATAACAAGCAAACTGGTACTTAATTATCATGGCTCAATCTCATAAACACATCAATCACTACACAGTAATGTTGTTTTTCTTATTTCGATCATTTCTTATTTGTTCTTACAGTGCTTTCGGCATGATCAAAGTAGGGACTAGGGACTCATACCTATTTTAATCAAAAGAAAATACAAATAGGAAAATGGAGAGATAAGGAGACAAGGAAAATTACACTGTTCTAGTAGTTTGAGCAATCAGTTGGCTTGAAGGATACCACTTCTCTATCCAGGTCAAAACCAACCAACATATTTTCCTGCGTAACGGCTCCTGAAATACCCATATCAGGTTCTAATGATCCCTCATGACCTTGTATGATTCCGAAACATGATATGTTATTTTCATCATCTTTTTTCATGAACATTTTTTCTGTCGCTAACTGCACTTCGGCACCACCCTCGAAATGAGAACTCATTTTTGGTTCTTCTGGAATTGTTGTCGAGTTTATGCATAAAAGCGTTTTTGGTTCAGTCATAACGAACGGCCGCAATTGCGGATCAAGTGTCTTCTTCAGCTCAGTTATCAGCCTGTTAAAGTTGAGCCTGAGTCGATTGCCATCTTAATTTTGTTGAGCGATGTCACGTTTGAGTAAAACGGAACAAATTCATTTCCGATGGTCATTCCTTCTGCCATCACAACATAGTGCATATCCTCGTCTGGCACCATTGGTGTTGAGACAACCCCTTCACCAGAAACTTCACTCCCACTTCCGAAATTGATCTTGCTTTCGATTTTGGGATCAGTATCTAGAGGCACCAAGCAATAAGAAAATTTGTTCTCTCCAACATAGGGAGCAATCTGGTAGGGTGATAGCCTCCCCTGTCCTGGATGTCAGAGTAACTGTTTCTTTTGCCAATACACTTTCACTGATTCCCCCGCCTCCATATGTAAGACCATAAGGACACCTTCTTGTAGGATTTTTTGTACAGAAATCTGGTGGAATGTTTAGTGGACAAGTCTACACTCTTTTTCAGAAATCTGGTGGAATGTTTAGGATCGCCATAAGGTTGAGTTTAGCTAGGTAGCTATAAGAAAGAAAGAAAAGAAGTTGAATTAGAGGCAAAATCACATGGATATCTAAAACTTTGACACTGAATATAAATAGAGGGTGGAGAAGTTTGTGTTTGCCATGAGTAGTGCTGGACTATTGTTTTTAGAAATAACACCTGGGCCATCTTTTCCCAAAATAACTCTCTACCTTTCGATTTATTGCATTTTTCCAAAAAGAACTCTTTACCTTTCGATTTATTGCATTTTCCAAATTTCATGAAGGGCATTTACTCTCTACGTAAAAGAACTCTCTACCCTTCTTTTGACCTTTGTGATGGTTTCCATGGCCTGCAGGGAGAGCAACGCGTAGGACTTGTCATACAATGCTGCGATCAGTTGGCTGTTGTAAACTCAGCGGGTCAGTTTTATGGAAGGAATGAAGATGTTACCTTCTGGTTGCTTCTTGCCATCTAAACAATGCTATTAGCATCATGTTTAATCCAAGCCCTCCCAATGGAAATACAGTCATATGAGCCAACTGTTGGGTTATGAGAAAGAATAAACTGTAGAATGGAATCGGAAACTCACAACTACAAATGTAAAAATGTAGAGGAAAGAAAATGATAAAGAACACCGGGAATTAACGTGGTTCGGTAAAGTGCCTACGTCCACGGGGCAACAACAACAAAGAACCTCCACTATACGAATAAAGGTTACACGGAGAGAAACACTACTTCAAGACTTACTCTTGAAGGGATACACTCTCACACACTTTGTTTTGTTACACACACAAACTCTCAACTTGGAGTTTTCTCTCTATCTCACACTCTTCTATAGCACAAGGTGAACTCACCGGTACTACTATTGCACCATTGCTCATGCCTTTATATAGGCAAACTTCTTCATGCATTTCCCATGCAAATCCTTCACGTCCATGCACAAGAGAATTCAAACTTCTTCCTTAATTCAAGCTTCAATGTTTGTGTGCACCATCAATACATCTCCATTCTTTTGTCAAACATTTCAGCCACCCACAAGCCTATACATATAGGCTCTCTCTTTCATTTCAACATATACACACCACCAACTTTGCTATTCATCTAGCATCTTGCCTCTTGGTTAATTGAATGGGTCTTGAGGCTTCACCGAAAGGTTTTTCATCCTCCTCCAAATAAGGAGGGAAATTTGACCCATCACCAACTCCTTCCACCACAAGAAGCAAAGCAAACTTGTCTAGTTGCATTCGCTCAAAAGGGGTTGCTATGTAGGTTTGTTCTAAAAGAATGAGTGCCTTACTTAACTGCAGCAACTAAATGGACCAAGAATGTCTATTATATAAATTGAGTTTACTAGTGAATTTGAAAGAGAGAAAGAAAACTGAACATCAACTAAAAGATTGCTTAATAATACTCGAGTAAGCAGATCAAGTCTGCATCTGTCTGAATCGACGATCAAAACTTTAGCCAGCAAAGCGAGCAAGGTCTTGATAAATCAATTCATGCCCCGACAATGGTGGTCTCCTCGGGCACAAATTCTTCAGCTGGTCTATCAATCTTCACACCGACGTCCTCTTTTTTCTCATGAACCTAGTCAGACAAAAGAATCAAATTCAGAAACACATTCTTCCTGGTTAACGTTAATACACTTTGCGCATATTTCAGAGGATGTGCCAGAATTCATGTTCATGATTGAAGATAAAAGCATCTCTGGATAAGAATATACCTCCAACAACTTGCCAAGATCAAACTTAGGAGCTTTCAAGATCTTGGCTTTTCGAATGAAAACATTTTGCAGTGGATAGATGCTGGATGTTGCCTTTTCAATCTCTCTGCCAATCATCTCAGGGATGAACTTCTGCACCAACTCCTTCAGATCACAGGCTGAAGCCTGGTTTACCATAATTTCTCTCATCTTGCGGCGAATCTGACAGGACACAAGCACAAAAATATCATCATCTGCATGCAATATAGAGTATAATCGACATGAAATGACAAACATGACACCAAAACAGACCTGACGAATCTGACTGGATTGAGCATAGCAGGTACGCTTGACCTGATTTGCGCGTCTCTTGGTAAATGCAATACAGAACAACCTAAGGGTATAGTTATCAGTAGTCTTTACATCCACATGAGCCTCTATCAGTGTCTGCCACTTCCGGACCAACGACCTCAACTTGTCAGTGGTGAAATCCATCCCCTGTAACATATAAAGGATATATATATCTACGTAAAACATAGCAACCATATCCGAGCTATACACAAATCGACAGCAGTAAAACAGTGCCATACCCAGAAGTTAGTGAGCACATCTTTCCCTTGCACATCCTCAGCTCTTAGACGTATCTTTCTGTAAGCATGATCCTCGTCCTTCTGGAGATCAGCCAGAGAAACCTCGAAAACTCGATGCTTGAGTCCTTCAGAAGCAATCTGTTCAGTAACGAAACAAACACAATCCCTACTCAAAACGGGTTTCCAAAACAAGCAATAAAATACACCATTGCAGTTTCGATGAACGAAAATGATCAGGAACATACATTATGGAATTCAAATACATAACATACGTTTTTGTATAAATATACACGTAGTCAGATACGTACCTTAGTTCCCTGAGTTCTGGTGACGAGGGTCACGCCGACCTTCCTGACATTGAAGAGACTAGGTGCCTTGATATCATACCAATCCTTCTTGGCAAACGGGTCAGCTCTGCGAAATTTTTACCACAGTAAAAATCACAATTGAGATAAAAGATGGTATATTTGATCAAAACAAAATCAGAGACAATGCGGGAATGGAACTTACGCCTTCTTCTTCCCTCCCTTCTTCCCCTTCGAAATTCGCTTGTTCTTGCTGCAAATTCAACCAAATCAGATTTAAAAAAAAAAACTCAGAATTTCAGATAAGAATAATAATGAAGAATGAGAATTTCTAGAGAGAATACCCGACGGCCATGGTTGAGAGAGAAGAGGTGGCTAGGGTTTCGGGAACGAGGAAGAAGAAGTGACACTACTATTAAAATAGTAGAACAGCCTTAGGGTTGTGGCGGGGGTTTTATATTGGGCTGAACATCTCGTATATGCCCCTGGTTAATGCGTTTATTTACGATAGTGACATGGTTGAGAATTCAAGAGAGTCCATTTTCTGTTACGGAATATCCGTTTGATCTAGTCAAAAACTGTTTAAGATCACCATGATAAAACTTGGTACGCAAGTAATTGCGATTTACAGTATGTTCTGGTGTGTTCTGGAAATGTGGATGAAGGAAAAAAAAAAAAACACAGTTTATAGAACAATTTGAAATCCCAACACGAAAATGGAAGTAGCTAGAAACAGGCTACAACTGTATTGTAAATAACATCACGATTTGTGTTTAATTTAGCACCAATGTACTCCTAATCCAGAAAGAAGAAAGGTCCAAGCAAATATGAAAGCAACTGAGATCAGGAAGTTTACTCATACAGTCATACATTCCTAGTTAGCCACTATGGCGTCCTAAGGGTCTGGGAAATGGGCATAACAAATAGGGGAAATAAATCATTTAACACGCTATGATATGAAGTCTTTGTATTTTGGCGCCGTTTTTGGCATCAAGGCGCCACCTTTTACTGTTGGAGCGGGTGCACTAAACTGGAGATGCTTCAACAACTAAGTTGTTATGATGAAACTTTCAACGTTTTTAAGGCAGTAGTAAGCAGAGAAAGCTTGTCCGGAGCTCTTTGCTTGTAGTCTTTCTCCAGGGCTGTTGCTACCAGTGACTGTAGCTCTGAGGTCTCCTTGTCTTCCTTGTTCCTTCCTTTCGCAAGTTGTCCGATGGCAGAAGTACACTGCAAGCATAAGTTAAACATTCTTTCAGTCATTCCAGTTTGGCACAAGACAGGAGTAAAGAGGGAGTGAAACAATTCAGTGGCAGATGTTTAATACAGAATCAGAAGAAGAAAATTTTAAAGAGAAAAAAGGAGAATGTAACTAGAGATGAGTTTCAGTACGAGCAGGATCAGCAATGATCTACACTATGAAGTAATTCAATATAAAAGAACATTTCTTAATTAATGCACCTCAAAAGGGAGAGAAAGGACTCACCAAGCTAATTCCAAATAGTGCTCTGATATTCTTGCCCCCAGTCAAGTCTATAACAGAAGCGTAGTACTTCTTTGCTGTCTGTATGTTTTCTAATCCACCAAGAGTGTAAAGAATCTGTTAAACAAATAAAGCAAAATATCAGAGATTTGATTTATCTTATTTACACCTGGTGATTAGTATGTTAATCATGGTCACTTTGGACATGCACTATGCTACTTCAAGTCTTCAAACCAGGAATTTTTCACATCTTGTCATTTCAAACATAAAATAGTAGGGCGACAAATATCAAGAACATTGATTGCAATTCGATTACTGGGTGTTCATACACAAAGTGTCACAGAGCAACAGTAATAATTGACCAGAAGGGGGGAAAAGCAACATACATCAGCATAAGCCAAGTGGTAGAGTGGAACAGTAGGTTGTGCTAATATCAGCTCCTCATAGCAGAACACAGCTTGCTTGTACCTAGTTTACAGAGAGACTCACTTATCAATTCAGAACAAAACATAGACAACTGAAGCCACTAAACTTCCTTAAATCTGTAGGTACATTTGCAATGAGACATAGATCTCTGCCAGCTCTCTCCAAGCATCATTATCGGCCATAAATCTGTAAACAGATGGAAAAGACAAGTCAACAACTTCTTCTTTTTTCATACATTAAACATATTTTTGTCAAGGCAGTCAATATATGCCTTACATTTCAAGATATTTGTTAAGCCATTCAATGGCACCTGAAGTATCGCCTTGCGCCTTTGCCATCGCTACCCTTCTCTTATGTATTACCTGCAAAAGAATAATAGATTATTCACATATTAGATACAAAGGTCACACAACAAAAGAACTCATCTTCAAAAATTACATTGATCTTTCAAGGAAGAATTTGTTCAGAACTTACTTGATCAAGTGGACTATCTTCCAAAAGGCTTGAATAAGCCTTCTCCGCCTCTGCCCAGGATCCCTTTGCCTCAAGCAACATAGCCTCTAGCTTACCTGTTGTATATGAAAAAACAAATATCTTAGCCACCACATGGCAATAGCTAACAACATTAAGGTTAGCCAGGTACTTTGACACTACTTAAGAATGAAAGATTAGCCTCTCTCTAGACATGATTTTAAGTTATTCTGACTTACCAACTCTTTTACTCTCTGGAAATTCCTTCCGTAAAAGCTTGATGAGGTCCTGCAAAAATCAAGTAAAGGCACATAAGATAACCTTCTTACTATTTGTGAGTACTTGAAAAAAAAAAAAAATCAACAGAAAAACAAATCATTATGATTTACACACATGCAAATCTCAATCCAGAGTATATGAAGCCTAAATTTACCATTAAATACAATATAATTGCATTGGTCGAAGAAAAGAGAACAATACATCATCATCAAAGTCTAAAATTGCTAATTCAAAGTACTATAGAAGTTCAAGCTAAAGGAAATAAGTATTATACCTTTGCAACATCAAGACTCTGGCAGTCCATGGCTGCAACTGCAACCTGCTCATATAGAGTCCATTCTGCATCGAGAAATACGAACACGGACTTAAATTTCGTGACACGCTAATGACAGAATATATGCTTTCATGATTACATACAGCTAGGACTCAAATGGATATGTCTACTCTCCCCTTTCAACAAAATCTCTAACTCTGCCGAAAATATTGCTTGCATCACTAAGCTAAGGTCTTTCAACTCACACAATTTCAAGCCTAGTCTCATACTTTGATATAGAAACACTACACTTTTTGAACAACACATCAATATCACAAAATCAACAGCAATCTATCACAACACAATAGAATTAACACAAATTCAACCTAGCTTAATCCAAGCTACCATGATCCACAATCAAACAGCCTAAATTGAACTAACACAAATCCAAATTCCAAACGCTCTCACCTAAATCAAAACCAAATTCCAATCCAAACACAAATCCAAATCCAAAAAGCTCAAATCCTCACCTTCCGCTCCAAGACTGGATCGTTTGCTGACGTCATTCAAGATCGACATGCCGTGCTTCAAAACCTTCTCCGACCGCCGCACCTTCAGCTTCCTCACCAGGCACAGATACTCCCACGCTCCTCCTCCTCCGTTATCGACCTGGCTCTCCAACCTGTTCAATTGCGCCTCCTCCGTCTTGCTCACCATAGCTCCGCCGCCGTTTCTCTCTCCTCGCCGGCCGGCTTCGGATCTCTTCGAATATCAGAGAGATAGAGAGAGAATTGACTCAGACTCAGCAACGCACTGTCACACAGTTTCACTCGTCTTCTTCCTCCTCCAACTATCTTTGAAAGCCTCTCTCTCCCGAGGCCAAAACCGTAATTTCCTCCACCTAATCTGATCTCAACCGTCGGTATGCGATTTTCGTTTATGGCCGTCGGATTTGATTACTTTTGAGGATATAACAGAGCGAGAAGTACGGGATTAAGTTATCAAAACGGTGCGTTTTGTGAAGATAATAAAATGTGGCTTAATTCTGTATCGTCGTGCTTCCCGAATCTAAAACCCTACAGCTGCTACTGCTCTGCAACTCCACCACCACCACCAACCGCCGTGAAAGCTCTGACGGCGATGACGACGCAGGAATCCGACGTCGGAATATTCTGCTACATCTCTCCTCTCCCCGGTTTTCGCGGCATTCTTAAGCAAAGGTCGTCTCCTTTTTCTCATTTTTCTGATTAATTTTTAAAGCTAAGTAGTCTGTGGCTACTGTATTTGCTCAGAAATGTAATCTGTGATTATTTAAAAAAAAATTTATATATTTTTTAATTTTTTTTCATGCATGTTGAATTGTTGATAAGATAAAGCTATAGCGATTGAGGCTTTGTTGGTTTATTGATGCAGGTATTCTGATTTTATGGTGAATGAAGTCGATACTGAAGGAAATGTGGTTCATTTGACCAACTTGGAAGCTCCGCCAGAGGTAGATAAGGCTTTTTGTTTTTATTTGATTTGTTTTCGGATGCATTTGAAGTGTGTAATGTTGTTATGTGAGTGTAATTTAGTTGTGATGAGTTCAGGTAGTGAAGGAAAACGGAGCGAAGACGGGGGATGCTGCCAGTAAAGATTATAGTGCTGAAATCGAGAAGTTTAGGTGTCTTGCAAGTGGTGAAGATGTTGAGTGGTTGGAAGCTTTGATCAGGGAGATTAATTCGGGGAGTGAAGATGGTGTTATGCCTATTGTGCTCTCACCGGACTATGATAAAGCTCATAGGACGGTTAGTTTTCTTGATGATATGTGCTAATGTGTTGAAGAAAGTAATAGTCTTTGGAACTAAATCTCGCTTGGTTTTATATATAGCTTACATGTATCCTTGGTATTTCAGGCGGTGCATAACTTTTTTAAGGAGAACTTGAAGTTCCTTGTCACCGATGCAGTGGATGGACCGGATGCTTCATCAAAGTGCATCCGTGTGAGACTAAATTCGGGAGGGCAGAATGGCAGAGGCAGAAATTCAAAAAAGCGAAAAGAAAGGGGTGATAAACCATTTGATAGCAGAGGTACTGATGACTGGTCAGAGCATGTTGGCAAGTTCCTAAGGTAACAAAAGGGTATTGTATTGGGGTTCTGGCTTATAAAGATTAAACCTCTCACTCATTTATAAAGAGAGGCCTGCCTCATTTAAGTATATCTTTATTTACTATTTTGTGGTATTGGCGCAATGGAGCTGCCTAATTCATTTGTATTGGCGCAATGGAGCCGCCTAATTCATTTGTATTGGCGCAATAGAGCTGCCTAATTCATTCGTGTATTCTTCTTTTCTTCTACTATCTGTTTTGCTGTAGAAGTTCTTCTTCACCTTATTCAAAGATTTTCCAATGTTAATGTTCAGGTTTCATCTTTTCAAGGAGAACAAGGATACACAAGAAGCTTTAGGAGTTATAGGAAAGATGCTTGGTATACAGGTATGCTGTTATTTGTTTCCATTATGCCTCTGCAATGATAAAGCAGTTTATATAGTAATTGCCGTGTTTCGTATTACCTTAAAAGAAAAATAATTTTAGTGTCCGGGTAAGGATGCTCGTGATAGAGTTAATGGTTCACCATATGCTCTCTGCTTTCCATTGCATGAATGAACAGAGCTAACTCGTTTGAACTGATATGATAAAAATGCCTTTTGGTTATCTTTACATGTCTTTTAACTTACCACATTCAACATCATGTGTCCATATTAGTGTTATCCTACAGTTAATAAACATGTTACCGATCACCTGTGGTGTTGTGGTTTAGATTCAACACTATGACACAGAGCAAAACATTTAAGTGTTACTTTTGGTGAATTAGATATGTCAAACTATGTAGTTCTTGTTTGTCATTTTGTGATTTAATAGATTGATATTTTTTTTGTAGCCAAGGGCATTTGGGTTCGCGGGTACAAAGGATAAGCGTGCTGTTACTTGTCAAAGGGTAAGTGGTACTCCCTCATCTTGCTGCTTCATTCTCTGAATGCTGTATATTTGCTCCTTAGTTGGATTGCTTCTCATTTTCATTATTATACATATTTTACTGCATTCAATCCTATCAATGTCAGTTTTCTAGTTCAAGTGTATTGGTTGCTCAGTGAATGAATGAACTTGCTGAAATTTAAATATCATACTTGCATACTGGTGCTTCATTAGTTCATATTGTGTTTCCAGGTAACCGTCTTTAAACAGTTTGCAAGTAGATTGGCTGCTTTGAATGATAGGTTGATCGGTATCAAAGTAGGCGACTTTTGGTAGGGCTGAGGAATATGAGTTCATGATTTTCCCACTCCTTTGGCTTGTAATGCATGCTAATGTAATAATTGCATTTCTCCCAGCTATGTGAAAGAAGGACTTTCTCTTGGCCAACTCCTGGGAAATCGCTTTACAATTACATTGAGGTATGTTTGCTCTTCCATAAATCATCAAATCATGGACACTTTTATTTATCAACACCTTATTCGCTTATTCCATGCACTCACATATCTTTCAGGGGAGTTGTTGCAGATTCTGAAGATATCATCCAGGCCTCTGCAAATGCCTTAGGAAAACAGGGATTTGTTAACTACTTTGGTTTACAAGTACTCTCTCGCTCTCGCTCTCAGCTTTGAGTTGTTTTGGAATTTTCTTTTTCCAGTTTAAACTCCTTATTTGCAATAGTGATAGACTCCTTATTTGCAATAGTGAAGACGTAAAAGGCGAGAGGATAGATCTCTTGTGCTGGAGGATGTCTTGTCAACTGCTTAATTATTTGATGGCCAAAAACAATAGTTGATTGTTTAATGCCCATAAATAACGGTCAATAATTCAGCCTTAGATATCTGTCTTGTCAACTGCTTAATGGATTGATGGCCAAAACAATAGTTGATTGTTTAATGCCCATAGATAATGATCAATAATTCAGTGTTAGATATCTTGTGTCACCTTAAACTTAACCCTACAGATACTACCCTGAATGTGCAGGAGACATCTGTTAGATAAATAAATGAGTCGCTACTTAGCACGTGCCACAAAAACCAAGTGATCACTTAAATTCAAATGATGTCATTTTGTTCATTATAAAGTACATGCCATCTGGTATCTGTCCATAGCATTTATTGGATTTTCATTTGCATCACAACCTGTATGCCCCAGTTTGATAGATATTTTATAAAGGCATTGAACTTTTTCAAGCCAACATGTACTTTTCATGTGTTTTACATGAAAAGCTATCGTAGATTATAGAATGTCCATAACCTAATGCATCACTCAAGTGTCTTGATTCAAATAGTAAATACATGTCAGGACTAAGTTAAAGATACACCTTAGGTCTTTAGGAAAGTTACTATAGATTTATCTCATTTCCACAAGCTTCTACCCACTTCAAATGGTAGCATGTAAATGATTCGTTGTGTTGGAAGTTTATAGTTGTTCTTCTATAATTTATTTATATTTGGAATGGTCTTCTTATCATTCAAAAAGACTGAAACTTATATGCTATTAAAATATTATAATAACTCTAGTTTCGTGTTAATTTCATCTAAGATAAAGCATTTATAAGTTGACTGCAGAAAAGTTGATTACTAGAGTTAAAGGTGTTAGATTCTTATGTTATGCACAAAACATTTCGTTTTATGGTTAGTAACTTGATCAAATTCATTCTATTGAATTCAGAGATTTGGAAGTGGTTCAATTCCAACACACCTTATTGGAGCTTCACTACTGAGAGGAGAGTGGAAATGTACTGTAAGCATGATGCTTGAACCAAGAGAAGGAGATATCCTTTAATGTTTACAGCAGTTGGGTAGATACTGTCTCTTTCCCTTATAGTTTATGTCTAGTTAGTTAGCTAAAGTGGTTTATTGCATGCTGCTTTGGCATCCTGTGGGTTTGCAGTTTTCCTTAACCTAATATTTGATTACAAAGAGATGTGATTACCGAGGCACGGAAATACTATAAGGAAAGTAATGATATTGACGGGACCTTAAGGAAATTACCTCGATATCTTGTTGCTGAAAGAGCTGTTGTAAGTCTCTGCATTTCAACTTCTTTGTATCTTGCAGTCTTTTGGTGTTTACTTCCATGCAAGTGTGGCTAAGCACACCGATATATGACCAATGCTTTTCAACCCTGGAACTTTTTTTTCAAACAAAAAAAAAAATCTGAGACCATTATTTTCCACCAAGACTGGACGCACACAGTTTTTTGGCCAAAGTCTCATCTTCTTAATTTCTCACCAAATTCTTCCCACCCCTAAATCATGACTATTAAGCAATTTTAGAACTAACAAAACTCAGAAATCTCTACTTGATTTTCTTTTACAATTTTCTGAAGTCTGAAAACTGAGAAAATCATTAACAAAATCGGAATATATATAGATATATATGTATATGTATTATTTTCTTAATATAATTATATTTGTAACTTTTTTGTTATGATGAGTAATCCTACAACTGCCTTGGCTGATTTGTGTAGTCCTTTCTGTAATTTATATGCTTTTAGCATGGTGATCTTATTATCTGCACATATGTTTGACCTGTATTACTTTTCTACTTCATGATTGATCATGAATGTTTCCTTGGCTTTTTCTCACACAGCTGCAGTGTCTGAAGAAATGTCCTGGAAACTACTCTCAGGCTTTGAAAGCTGTTCCCAGAACTTTGAGGATGATGTAAGTAATTTTCCAGCAGATTTTGGTTTCCTTTGTTTAAGTTTGTAAATGGATGTTATCTTAGGTTTAGTGTTGATGCATGTACTTTTGTGTTTACGTCTCTTTTCCATCTCATTCCTTGTCTCCTCACCTTTTCATATGCTATTCCTTAATAATGATTTGAATGTTAGCCAATAGAATAAACCAATTTGGATGTGAATGTATGTATTGACCTGAATATTACTTTCTTTACATCCATCTGATTTTCTTTGTTCTCCATTATTACCACACCTGTTCAGGTATGTGCATAGTTACCAGAGCTATTTGTGGAACCATGCAGCAAGTATGAGAGTGCAAAAATATGGTATCCTCTCATTTCCTATTTTTTTAATCCTATAAGATGCGGAACAAACCAGTGACCACTTTTTTTATTCACTGAGGTCATGACATTGATTATCAGATTGCCTTACCGCTATTCACTTATCTTGTCTCTCCATGTATACATAAAGTGTACCTGTGATACTGTTTGCTATCTTCATTGTTACCATTGTCAGAAAAATGGGAGTTATTTAACCCAATGTTATTGTCACAGGAACTGACCGAGTTGTGGTGGGAGACTTGGTATATTGTAAAGGAGATGAAACTGAGAAGGTGGCTGGAATTGTTAGTTCTGAGTGTGTGGATGAAAATGTTAACAATGAAAACTGTGATGATACATTTGATCCTAATCATTTGGATGATATATCAGAAACAAATGTTCCTGAGGCAAGGGTTAGTCTTGTAAAGGTTAGTTGTTTCCTACCTTGAACTAGTACTTATAGTGTTGTCCTTAGGTGATGGGCTGATGGGGGCTGCTCGGGCACTTTCTGATAGTTGTTGCACACATTTTGCCCCCATTGTCCTAATTTCCTAAATAATATCTCTTTGATTAAACAAACCCAATCTGAAGTCTATCTTTGCTTCAACTTTTTGGATGTAAAATGAATACCGTGTATGTGTGCTTGGCACCATTTATTGTCTGACATTTCCCATGAGAATGTATCACATTAGGGTTTTTATGTTAAATTGTGAGAAATGGTTTATTAAAACTGGGGAACACTTATGCTAGTTCATTATGGGGTGAAACAGTTTTACGGACAAATCCCTTGGTCCTTATATGAGGAAAATAAAGGGAAGGGGATAAATAGAACTATAGCATATCAGGTACGGCAAGACAGTGCTAGTTTCATGTGGCTATATGATTTGGATATTTCTTTTACAAACATGATTGACTGTCCATGTAGTTATGTAGTATGGAAACTAGTTTTCCTTGATCCACAGAATGCAATCCACCTTGTTTTGATTTCATTTTTTTATTTCAGCATATAGTATAAGAAATTATTAAGGTGCTTCCGGTCATCTGGCAGGCTGTAACTGCAGAAGATATCGACAACGGGACTTACACAATTGATGATATTGTCCTTCCTCTGCCAGGGTAAGGAAAAATTTAGTCTCCCCTGCTTTGGAATTTCTGAGTGTCTTAAGTCTAATATATTTTTTTAATGCATTGTTGGTTTGGCAGATCAAGGGTCATCTTTCCAGAAAATGATATTGCTGCTGTTTTTCATGATCTTGCAAAGAAGGTACTTCATGTGACTAATTCAGGCTTTCCCCCTTATTTATTTGATTAGCCAACTTCAGCTCCTTTGAAGTTATAATCTGACTTATCCCTGAATTGCTTACTTCCATAAACCAGGATGGAATTAGCTTGACAGAGAGCGTACATAATGTCAAGTATGCTGCCAATTTCCTTCCTCACTCCTGCTCTCCCTCTTTCACATGTTTTAATTCTAATTAATCTTGTTGCTCCTTTTAGGGAGTTCTCAATAACGAATGTGACTGGAAGTTATAGGCGGGTGTTCCAAAAACCAGTGGACTTTGAATGGTATGGTTTGTTTCCTTTTATCAGCTTTCATCATTTGGATTCATATATTTCAATTTTCAATTATCAACTGATAATAAAAAATAGTTATCGATTATCATTGTTCCAGGGATATACTAAAGTATATTGATGGCAATATACCATTGGTGGAGACGGATTTTGAAAAAATTGCAAAAACCAAGCCTGTGAATGTAAACAAAGAGTACCCAACAGGTGCCAGTGGAGATGGAAGTTTACATGATAGCATCAAACAGTCAGAGTGCTCTGTCAATGATGTACAACTGCCGAAAAAAGATAATGAGGTGGAAGGCGAGGGAGAAAAGTTGCCACATGTTGAATCTGTTGGTGGCCCTATTCCTCAGGGAACTCAGATTGCTCTCAAGTTGAGCTTTACTCTCCCAGCATCTTGTTATGCAACAATGGCCATCAGAGAGCTACTGAAGACTTCGACATCTGTATGTGCCTCATGTTCTTACTTCTACTGTATGATTGCTTACAGGTTATAATAATTATCGCGTTACTAGGAATTGATAACTTTAAACTACCAGTTCAGTAATCTTTGATTATGAACATCTACTACATATGCCTGCTTTTGTAGTAACTAGTGGGGAAACTTTCTAATTAGAGTTAGGTGAATATGGTTCAACCTACTTCCATCTCTTAGCTGTATGTATGCTGAAAAGAATATGGATGTGCAGAAATTTACTGAATTTACTAAGCAAGTCCTTGAATTAGTGTCAGATCTTAGCTTAAGACCTGAAGCTTCTCGTGACCAAATATAATCTGAAACTTGTGTGTAAATCCAAAACTTTGTGGTCATGGTTGAAATCTGACCTGAAGAACAGAGATCTTGTGGTAGCCAACTTTTGCTGAAGGCTAAACTATTGCTTGTATTATATCATGGTTAACATGTATGAATTTATGAATGCATAACAATACATTTATGTTCACCAATCGTTGCTGCAGGTTGCTTTCCACAAAACATTGAACTAGAGAGTGCATCGCTACGTGTGCTAGGCATTCAAGAAGGAGAAATGGTTATTTTGAGGTGACAAACAAATTACAGAAGTCAGTAGACACTGGAGAAAACAAAGTTCACAGACCTTTTTCACACAATGAGATCATCCTTTTATCGGCTATACAGAGTCGATGCGTAGAACTGCAAATTGTTGTTTAAAATCTCCTCTGGTTACTAACTACCTGACATTGTTCTACATACCGAGAATGCAAATCCTCTCGACATTACAAAGTTGGTGCCCCAGTTTGCATGTTTATCTTGTTTGGTGAAATTAGATGTATTCTTGCAACTAATAGAATACAGATTACCAGAATCATGTACCAAAAACTCGACAATTATTTACGTTCATGGTAATTGAAATGCAAATGGCCAAGTGCCACAAGGAAATGAAGGAATACGATAAGAGTTAGATCAGAAACAATATATTCAACAACATAGCGGAACAAATGTATGTATTCAACTTATATCCCAAAAAAAATGTATGTATTCAAGAATTATATTCTGGATCGACATATGGGGTTTTCATGCTTGTTTTACTATATCGAACAATTACATGCTGGATAAAATAGTTTGTCTCTGTTTATTGAGAACCAGTGAAAAGAAAAAAGGTTAAATTTCTGTTGAAGACAAAAGTTGAAAAAGTGAAAAAAATTAAAATGATCATGCGGTGAAGGTGGATCGAACACCTGACCTTCAGATCTTCAGTCTGACGCTCTCCCAACTGAGCTATCCCCGCTTTGTTGTTGTATGTTAGATTTCTTTTATGAGATACAGTGTACTTTTTTGAATTTGACTTTTCAAAAACAACAAACACACGCCATGTCTGCTTAGACCAAGTTCTAATCAATAAAATATTCCTTATTTACTTCTACTAAAATATATCTCAATGCAATGCTTGTGAATATTGTTCCATAAAGCAACGAGCTTTGCTTCTAAGTCATGAGTGATTTCGATTCTAAGTCATGAGTGGATTCGAGTCCTACATTGTTTACTTCACCTATGCATGGTTTAAACTGAATTCGAGTAATATGATTGACCCAGACCACTATATAACAATACCACGAAGAACTAATGTTGATCTTATGTTCGGAGGACAACGACTATTGTATTAGTTTTCCATAAACATTACCCAACTCCCATTGAATTGAGTTTACTTAGTCTGTTTAGTGATTAACAAATAGATACCACACATACCAATAAATTAACACCATCTCTACTTGGAACCAAGTCCGAATCAGTAGAACATTTATTTGTTAATTTTACTACTATATAATTCACTGATGCAATGCTACTCCTTCCATAAAGGAATGAGTTTCTCTTGAGCAATGCATCCTCGACACAAAAAGAAACTAATCACACAAAAGGGCAAGCAAGATTTGCAAAAGCACAAACATTCCAATTACAAAGAACACACTTAGGCACAAAAACAGCTCCATTCAATTCAACAATTAGATCTCTAAACTTCATTACAAACCCAAATCTCCATATCCTCTGATCATCATCATCACCTTCATCAATTACAACAAGATTTAACCAAACAGATTGCATTACATATACCAAAACCTAAACCCTCTACTAAATCTTAGTTCTAATCAGTAAGACTTTCCCAATGTGCATATCATAAACCCCCCTAAAACCCTTACACCAATTTCATTCACTATATCTAATCATTAGGAACATCTCAAAACCCCCAAATACCAACTTCCCCAACATACTTCTTCACCGCCGTTTTCCCCGAACCGCCGCCACAGCCGCAGCGCCACCAATCACCCCCGCAACCGCCATCGCCCTCAGCCCACGCGCCGCCTTGTACATTGCCCCAGCCCCAAATCCAGCAGCACCGGTGTTCAAAATCCCCTCTTTACCCCTGTAAGAGTCAATCCCACTCTCAATCACAGAGAAGTAAAACCCCAAAATCCCCATAGTCCCTGAGTACCTCCCACCCAGCTCGAGCCCGGAGCTCAAAGCCCTGCTCATCATGACCTTCCGAGACTCGCCGGCGCCGGCGGCCTTGAGTCCCTTAACGGCGCCGTGGACGAGGCCGACGGTGCCGCCGGAGAGGAAGCAAATGCCGGTGCAGTGCTGGAGGTTGTTTCCCCATGAACGGTAGGGTCTTGAAGCTACGTCGGGAAAGAGGTGCTCCGGCGAAGTTGGGAGGTGGTAGAGCTTCTTGATCGGAGGGTCGAGGTCTTGGTAGGGGTTGTAGGGTTTCACGGCGGCGGCGGCGGGTTGGGTTGAATCGGCCATGATCGGAGAGAAAAGGGAATGTGGGTTGTTTCAATTAGGTTTTCGGAGAATGCGGGTCGTCTCGGATTTGGGGATTTTGGAGAGGAAGAGAAGATTCCAGAGGGGTTTTATAGAGCACAAGATCTCTGTGCGTGTGTGTGACGTTTTGGGGTTTTAGCGCCAAAGAGTGGGAGGGTTTTGACTTGCGGAGGAGGGAATGTTGACGTTTGACTTATACTGTCTAAATACGGTATTTTTATTTTATTTCACCCACAAAAGATAGTAGTGATCAAGTATAAAATGTAGAGAAAGAGATAGTACGAGAATCATCATCTTATTTATTGATATGAGCCATTTTCATAGGGAATTACAAAATATCAATATGGTAATAATAAGGAATGCATAAAACATATTTTAACTATATATCATGTTGGCAAAAGGCCAAGACACACATAAGAAATATCCTAGAAGGATGTAGATTATCGTAGAACACTCCCTCTTGTGCCACGCGCCACTATGCCGGTGGTGCTGATATGTTGCCTCGTCAAAAAACCTCGTCAAGTAACAAAAACTCTGTGGGAGAAAAACTAAACCTTGATCGTAGGAGAAAAGAGTACAACACACCAACTACTTCATTGAGAACTCGATCATGTGATGATCCCCATGATAAGTATCTTAATCGGAGAGACTTGATAAACGCCACATTTCAACGTTTTTCACATGTTTCTCAAAAGTAGGTTTAGACCAAGACTTAAGCAAGTCTGCCATGTGTAATGATTAATCTTAACCAAACACATTCATGAACAACTTCATGTTGATCAATGATCTCTGCAAGAGACAAACGGTGCATGCGATATTGCCTCATTAAAAACCTTGCCAAGCAAAAACCTAGTGGGACAAAAGTCTTGGTCTAAGGGAAAAAGAGCACAACAAGGTTGATATGACACAGCCGCACCCTTCACATTTGACAATGACATGTACGTGCTAGACTCCCCCTGAAGTTCGCACCTCCCCTTGATCTTTACATCAATCATAGGGCTCTTCCTGATTTTTACTATAATCACGAAAGTTCTGATAACTTAGCATCTCAATGCTCTTTAACATGTCTTCAAATGTGGCATTGGAAAATGATTAACTAGATCATGCCGTATTGTCCTCAAAAATGATATTTTATACTTAGATCTTGAGGAGAAGAACGCTTGTGAACTTAAAAAATAAGTTCGTGCAGGAAATCAGATTTCCGCACAGCATGACCTTCAGTTACTAGAACAGCCGTAACTTCCTCTCGGAAATACATATGAATAAAATGCAAATGGTTTTGGAAACTAGACTCATTTATCTTTCCAACTGTATATTACACATATTCTGGTTCATCAGGAGCTGTTCACAAATCCCCGTCAAAGTTGACTGTCTTGCCAAAATCAGATTCTCGGACAGATTCGTCCTACTTTACGAAAACGACCATAACTCACTAAATATGATAGGTATGATCAAATGGTTGATGTATCTAGAAAGTAGACACATAGACCTTTCCAATGGTACCAATTTCACCATTTTCCAGTGAGATTTCCTGTAGGTCCCGTGGAATTTGACCTACGAAACTTGGCAGATTCTGATTTCGCTTTTGATGTGTCTTTCTTATGTAGGGATAGAATAAGCCTCAACCTTTCATACCATTAAGTATTGAAAAAGGAGTTACTGCCATTACATTGGCGTTGCGTGGGCGTATAGGTACACTTAGCTATACAACTTTTCATAGCGAATGAGATGTTTTTCTTATTGTGTTGAGTACAATGATGCGTCTTATTGTACTTAGATGGGAATTCTATCTCTTAACACATATTTGTCATCTTTCTTTAGACAAAACAATGGATCTCTCTTTAGAGTAAAGACTTTGACTAATCATGGGGTATATGTAGGCCTCACTTTCGTTAGAGCGTCTAAGCCGATTGATGGAAAATCATCATCAATACAGTCATCAAGTACCTTTTTGAGATGTGTCTTCCCAAGATCTTTTTAATTCTTAACTTCGGATGTTGATACATATTGGTATCTCTTGATCCATCAAGAGTCCATGTAAATCCGGAATGAACACGCAAAGGCATAATTCACCATATCCTTTCCAAATCAAGTAGAGTCCATGTGCGTTTAAATACCTTTAGCAAACGCGTGCTCCTATGGTCTGGAGCCACTTGATTCGGATGAATGAAGTTCGTTTAAGACATTCATGTATATCTCTGATCCCGTAGAGATGTTATTATGACCACATTCATAGGCTGCATGTTCAGTTATTCGGAAACTACCAAACTGACAAAGTAGTGAAGTTCAATGATATCCATTATGAGAGCATATCTCATCGTAGTCGATCCCAGTGCATGTCAGTGAGAGACCTTGCGCCATAAGGTGAGTCTAAGCTCTTGTTCTCACTACGCTATCTAACAAAGACATATTTGATAAGGTTTAGCTTGCAGTGTCGGCATCACCTGCCCAAGGACCTATCTCTTTGTTAATGTTGGATCGCATCTTTCCATTAGGCCAATCAACTAAGTTGATATCCATCAAGGAAGGGTGGTTCGATAGTAGACTCATTATTCCACATCCTCATGTACACTAGTGTAATACTTTTAGAGATCTCTATATAGATTCGATTTGACATTGAGGCGTCCCCCAACGATAATCACAATTCAGACTTCATGAGACGGATTTGAGTATCACTGATCAATGGATCAGGTTGTGCCAAGCTCGCTTTCTTCCTAGTGTGAGAAAGTATCGAACCTAAGGGCCTCCCTCCTTTTGGGGAGCCACACGGCCTTGTGACACCAATTTTGCCACTATATGGCGTCACCATATCACCATCCATGGTGATGGCGTCAAGACCAACTCCTTTTGGTCGCGCTATGTCCTCTTGATAGGACATCAATCCTTGCAGACATATTTGCAGCATGTGATCTCGTCACTTTAACACTTTAAGCATTTGGGATCAAGATGAGACTTAGTAGGGACAAACCACGACAATTCACGTCGTTCCACTTGAACACTTGTATTCTTATCTCCCCCTAACGACGGGAATATTGTCTCATCAAAGTGGCAATCAGCAATTTAACGGTGAATGAGATCGCCTGACAAGGTTTCTATATAAGCGGATTATAGGTGGAGGTTCATATCCAACCTAAACATATTCATCTCAAATGACCCATCATTGTGCGCAGTGATATTGCGATTTGGCACCTAGAAATAACATCTAGCCGAGCTCAAATATTAGAGATCCGTTTCAATCCTGTTTGAGCTCAAGGATTGCAATTTAGTGTCAATCCTGATACACAGTCACGAGTTGTAGTACAACAATATTTAATGATAGTGGGTCGTAGATGAATAGTAAAGTTGCATGCAAATATTACATACCCCCAAAACGCAATAGAAAGATTGGTGCGCATCAATAATGTTCAAGCGACAAGCTAAAGTGCTTGGCCGTAGCCTCGGTGAGACCGTATTGCGTGTGAACATGGGGTACATGACACTTCAACTTATATTCCGATAAACTTATTTCTTTAAAGAATGGGTAGTGAGCCCGTATAAGTATAAACAGCATAAGCAGTAGATAATAGTGTAACACGTGACCATTGTGTTAACATTTCAACCAACACCATAAAACATAAAAAGGTGTCCGCAAGTTGGTTATATCTATCTACATAGTTTGATGTAAGAATAAAATGTTCACTTTTGTGTCATTTAGCGTAGGAGGGTCTCACTCCTAATTTAGTTAAAAAATAGGCTTTCAAAATGAGCAATGAGCATTGCAAGGGAAAGGCCGGTGCACCTCAATTGCTTGAGAAATTGACCGGACAGCCTCCGGGAAGTTGGAGTTGTGTTCAGGTGACCTCAATGTCCCCAGGGTGCCGCCATTTACGATCATGGCGTCACCATCATGCTTCATGGAGAAGCTATATCCCGAATGTCTTCGTTTTGAGCGGAAGAATGGATGTTCATGAGAATTTCTCAAAATTTAGACCATTATATCTCTTCTAGGATGACCGATTTGGTCAAACCAAAGTCTATATGAGTCGGTGTCTCAAATATCATGTTTGGCGACAACATGTGATTCGATATTCGAATCATAGTGACATACAGTCCAATAGATTGACTCATAAACTTCTCTAAGATGCATTTCAGTCCGCATTCATGAGAATGTATACACAAAATAACTCTTGTTCATTCTCACAATGTGTTTTCAAATGAAAACTATTAGTGTGAATGTCTTTAAAGCTCAACATGGTTCTGTTGCCTCTCAATGCATAGAGGGAATATGTGACGTTGATCATGGTGTCATAAGGAATCAAGATGCAAGCTAAACTGCGTCCCTAAATGACCTGTATGATTCAATTATTGTAGTCACAGAAGATTTATATAGGAACAAAATCCAAAGATAGTTGCCGGTTCCTTAGAATGTTGTGGGTAGTTCCACTATCTGCAAGGCACTCAATGTCTCTATGAGACATATCTAAAAAAAAGAGTAGATAGGTGATTAAATAGTTCGATTGTGAACTATTTAGAAGGATTGAAAGAAGCTACGTAAAGCTGCAATCCCGAGAGTGTATAAAAATTTCCGCGCAGAATGACCTTTGCACACTAAAACAACCATAACTTCTCCATTAAAATACATATGGACGAACTGCGAAAATTTCTGAAAACTAGACTCATAGAGCTTTCCAATGATATAAAGCTCACTGTCTGGTTCATCCGGATGTGTTCACAAAGCTCAAACGATGTTGACTGTCCAGAAGGGATAGATTGCTGTTTTTCACAGATTTGGCATTGGCAAAGCTTTGAAGCTTACGGATGGCATGTGGGCATAAGCCGAAGCCAAAATGACGTCTATATGAACAAAATCAAGTCCTTTTAGTCTTTCCAAGGTCGTAAACTCTATGACTAGTTAGCGAAAACTAACTCAGAGGACCTAGAGGATTCGATCATGATGATAATTGTCCGGTTTTGATAAGTCTTCAATGTCTTTTATAAGACGAAAATTGGTTTAATAGCGTATGGGGATCCAAAATCAAAAGTTTTTGGTAACTCCAAGTCAGTATGACCAGACATGTCCGTGGAGGTTTGGTAGTGCGAGGCACACTTGAAACCATTATCTCCTTAATTTCGGAAAATTCTAAGACATCACACTGAGTTTGGATGAGCCTAGTTGAACAATTGATGATGGAAAATCTGCTATAGGGTAGAAGACTTAACCGGAAACATGTTGGCGATCCTTCTTGAGGATGCAAGGCCGTGCGTCATCTTCACTTGGAAGAGACCAAAACGGCACAATCTAACCATGTAGATTGTAAATATGCCATGTTTCTAAGGACGATGTAAAAATGTACATCTTGTTTGTAAATCAATATGAACCATAAGAGGAGAATAGTTTCATAACTTCGAAAAAATTCTCAATGCATTCATTATTGCTAATGTGAGTATATATCGAGGTCTCAAATAAACAAATGACATCGATACGACGTCTTATTACATATAGCTTGGAAAGAAAATCAATTTCTAGCCAATGACGTCAAAGTCAGGGGTAGCTAGAGCTGGATCCGAATTTTTGAAATCCACGATCATGAGGATGACTTTATTGTCCACATATTGATTTTCTGTACCTTTTTGTATGCATTCACAATTTGAAGGATAGCTCGACAACTCTTGAACCAGTGATCCAGAGATCGACAATGGTTGCATTGTCATGAGCTGACTACATTGTCATAAGCTGACATGAGTAGTTTTGACAAATTAGTGTCTAAACCGGGAGTGTCGTCATTAGGGCTGGCGACACCTCCTCCTCTTTTCTAGACATCGACACGGCGTTTTCTACCGTTGCCGTGACCCGTATTGTTTTCCCCACATTAGGGGACAATCTCAATTAAGTTTATCGCATTAGCATATATACAATTCTCGTTTGCAATTGTATGATAAAAATCAAGTCTCGTTGGTAATTCCAAACCAATTAGGAGGGCCTAAAGAACTTGATGATGATCGAATCCGCTAAAGATTATGGATCAGGATGCCATAGAATATCATTGACAATATGTAGTCAAATAAGGTGGTAAGCAATCTACTTGACTTAATAACTCAACAAGTTGAGTTAGATGGATGTTTCAAAAAACGTTCCATAAGTGCATTTCACAGTAATTTGTGGTCATTAATTTTTGCACAGATTGTCATTGAAGGTTTTTGTCGATGTAGCGCTTCAAAACTTTGAGCGCATAGATGTGAAATTTCGGCATCTAGGCTTGTTAGCCTGGGGTCAAAACATGTGGCTTAATCTCTCCAATAAAAGGTTCCACAGATACCTAGCGAAGATTCGTCTTAGGCATCGAGTACATCAAAACTCAAACGAGCAGAATGTTACATTGCTCTTGCATACAAAACCAAACTGTTATGAGACTCGATAGAGGTCACAAATGATGTTTTTTTATGGTTTGTCTTACAGGTTGATCACACATAATCCGAAAAAGCCGCGAATTTATCAAACACAATTCAGAAAAAGGCCTCGGATTGATCAAACACAATCCGGAGAAAGGTCGAGGTTAATCACACACAACCCGGAAAAGGAAACAAGAGTGATCAAACACACTTTTGACCCGCGAATAAAATTTCGGGATTTTTACCTCCACGCACAAAATTCCAAGCATAGAATGGAGATGGAGAAGAGAGGAAATGATTTTATCCTCCCCGCGTTATTGAACTTGGAAAAGTTTAGGGTTTCAAAACATACCTTTCGAAACTTCAAACGCTTGAAGAAGTCGAAAATTGTAGTCGGAGGAAACCAAGAATCGTCGGCGGGCGGCGGCCAAGGGATTGGCAACCAGTGATGTCGAACGGCGGTCGGGAAAACAGGCGGCGGCAGCGGTCGGACATAGGAGCCGAAAAACGTTTTTTTTTTTTTTTTAGGGTTTCGGAAAATAAATTGTGGGCTATTGGTTCTAGGGTTAAAACAAATTGCATGATAACGTGATCAAGTATAACGTATAGAGAAAAAGATAGCAAGAGAATCATCATCTTATTCATTGATATGAGCCCTTTATATAAGGAATTACAAAGTACCAATATGGTAATGATAAGGAATATTCTAACTACATATCCTGTTGGCAAAAGGCCAAGACACACATAAGGAATATCCTAGAAATATGCAGAATATCTTAGAACAAGTAGTATATAGAAGTACAACTTTCTTGTTTTCAAGGTCCAACCATGGAATTGTGGTTTACCGTTTAGCTTTACATTAGTCAGGGAGTTAAGAGAGTTAATTAAAAAGATAGTATGAAGTTTACAGTACTACAACTAATTACAATGAGACGTGTGTTAATGTTGTTAGAGAGGAATGATCTCACATCAGAAAAAGAGATAAATAAAACATAACTTACAAGTGGATGGATCATATCTAATTGTATTGAGCCCTTTTGTGATTAAAACCCAACACCTTAAAAGTGGTTAAGTTGGGACAATATCGGTATAATAATGATCCACAGGCAACGCTTGTCCCTGTTTAAGTTGGTATCAGAGCGTAACGGGAAAAAGTCTCCCAGCATAATGAGCCCAGATTTGGGTTCATCGAATTGCCATCGGAAAAATTCTGATTGGCTCATACCATACCAAGTGCCTGCAGTGGGCCTTAGACCACATACCCAATTTCCAAATGTGGGAATTTGACCGAAGCATTACTGATTTCCGATGTGGGAATTGGACTGAATGAATTCCACGTGCAAACCTAAAAAGTTAGGTTTCACGTAAAGGAGAGTGTTAGAGAGGAATGATGTCACATCAGAAAATGGATAAATAAAACATAACTTATAAGTGGATGGATCATATCTAATTGTACCGAGACCTTTTGTGATTAAAACCCAATACCTTAAAGGTGGTTAAGTTAGGACAATATCGGTACAATAATGATCCACGGGCCACGCTTATCCATATTCAAGTAATACGGGGGGTTGAAAATAGTGTGTGTTTCTCTCATTGTTATGGTAATAATGATATTAAGTCGGAAGGAAGAAAGGAAAACGGTTTATACTTTATACTTGGCTCTCCATAAAGTATTACCGAACTCTCATTAACTGAATTTTACCTAGTTTATTACAACAATCAACTGTGTATCAGTATTTGAAAGTTTTGTTAAGTCATAGCCAAGCTTCAGAAGTTGAAACTCAAGTAACAAAAATTCATAAGAAGAGAGAGTTCGGGTCAATATTAATGATGGGCTCTTAACAAGCGTGTTATAAGTGCGGTCGGACAACATATTGTTTTATTACACAAACAAGGAACAAAACTACAAAACAAAGTTTCTATGAACAACCTTTTCCAGCAGATTCAAATAGCGTTAGGAACACCAAACGAGAGGTGAAGAAGAAGAATGATCTAAAGCAGAAATTCTATCCGTCGCAAAAATTTGCCTCCCAATGCACATGCCTAAAGGTACAGCATCAGACAGAGGAAGCCTGCCAAGAGAGATGTCTCGAATGAGAGACTTGCTACTTCAAGGGATAGAGGCTCAACCCAGCAAACAGTCAATTAGCACTACGTACGTCGATCGAATGCAAACCCTCCCTCATGACAATTGCTTCAGCCACTAAATCACTGATATCATCAATTTGTTTTGCTGCAGCTAAGTGAGGTTTACAATTATGGTATATGAGCACAAAATCGATGGAAGCATTATTGTGAATCACAAAAACATCAAAGTTTACTTTTACAAAATCCACATATGGAGGATGTCATGAAGATAAGATTTTAAGAACGAGAAGATATACGAGGCATGGCATGAACATTAGTATAATTTGAAGCAAAAGTAGCAGCTTTGTTTGTTGTTCTTTTATAGTTATTATTCTAAATCGAAAGATCTTGAGTCGAATATAGTGATCTAAGCCTTGAACTCTTTAAGGTAACCTACATTCGACTATGATTTTGTTTCGTATTTGTTAATGAACTTTAAGAGACATTTAACGTGATTCTCACACCTCTATTTTCGACAATAAAGATTAGTTACGAACGTGAAATATGTTAACCTCGAACCCTCTTGGACCTCAAACAAAAGGTCTTTGTGATTCTCCAAAGTTTTTCACAAAACTACCATGCTAGCATATGTTTTTGGAAATCCAAGAACATGTTCAACCAATTAATCGAAATTTTGTTGTAATTTCTCACTCGTTTAAAAGGTTAACTAGGAGTCTAGGACGAGTAGTTCATCAAATCATAGAATATATATATACATATAATTACAACAACAAAAAAATTAGCAAGAAGACTTTTGAATTTTGAGATGACATATTCATTATTAACATCACTACCTCTATTGCTTACATGCGCGCAGGACATCTTTTTCAGACAAATCATCATCCATCAGTTCTCTTATTTTCTTTTGCTTACAACTCCATGGTGATACCTGTAGATAATAGCAAATACTTGTTTTTGTCCACAGTACTTGTCACAGGCGAATATTGTCAAAAAATGTATTCATTTGATGAGTAGTCTTTTGACACATATATACAGTCACATGCCTACAGTGTTACACCCAATAATATATGGATCTGAAAAATCTAAAAATATTTCTAAATTTTATGCACAATTTTGAATATTCAATGCTAAATTCATGAGCAATCATGCAATTAATAAACCCCTAATTGGGAATATATTGATTCTCCTCCAAACCTAATTGAGTGAAAATGGCTTCAAACCAGCAGGCAATTTGAGCCTCTGCATGTTCTGGTTTGTCATTCTCTCTGGATTTCTGGTTACAAAAATGGGTAAATGGGGATGAACTTTTTACATTGCTCCCTTGTAACAACCAGGAGCTATGATACATCTCTTTCAATAACTCATACCCAGTTGGTGAATAATGTGTCGATTCATAAAGACTCTTTGCCCCCACTGAATCCTAATTCACTTAAAGCTGCTTTTGATAGACCAAGCAGATTGATGTAAGAAAAAAAAATCTCAATCATCATTTTAGCATTGACTGCAAGGCAAAATGGAATTCTCTTGCAATTCTTTCTGAAAAATAAAATCTTTCATTTCATGTTTCTGATCATCACAACACACTAATAGTTCCAAAAAGACCAACTATATAGATGAGGAAAAGTTTATTTGCATAGTAGTGACAACATATGTTCAGATACATCATGTAATGATATGATCAGCTCTGTTTCCTTGATACATTAGGTCAATTATGCATCCAATAGACAATTGTAAAGAGTGAGCCAGCTACAAGGACCCTTTCATCCAAAACTACAAGGACCCTTTCATCCAAAACTACAAGGACCCTTGACAAGCATGCATGCATGATAATTTCCATGTAAAGAGTGAAATATTCGATCCCTTTGTGTCAAAAGTTGCAAAACCCAGAAGCACCCAACAGTCCAACACAAGAAACAAGCACAATGATGTTGTCATATGCATGGATCATTGCCGAATGGTGTTCAGACTTGAAAGGCCAGGGCAGGGCAGCTAAGCGAGGCGAGGCTAAGGTACTGCCCTTTGATTTGAAATGGGGGTGGTGAGAGAGATCGAGCGTAGAATGGCATGGTTTAGGATAGTCCCTCCCTCGTGTACCCTTTGGAAAGACGACCCACCTTCCTTAAATAATTTGGTCCCAGACTCTGCATGTTTTCACGTGTCCTGCCATCCCCCTTGCCGTTAATTACACCATCATGAGCATCAGCTACTGCATAGGATTCTAGAGGACCCCCAAATACTCCCAAATTTTTCAAATAATTTTTCTCATTTCCCTGTTTTAAGTATCATTTTCCAGGAATCATGTACATTGTTGTATATGTACCTTACACCTTCACCATTCTCACTCTCAATCCGTGGATCACACTCCCCGATTGAACGGTGAAAATGTACAACAATTGTTAAGCTAAGACGGATTCGAAGCTTTAGATATAAGGTCGTAAGTTCATGAGATCGATTCTGTGTTTCGGTTAAACTGTCACTTTGATCCAAGGAAGATGAAGATTTCATGACTAGGGTTAGTTTAATTTCGTTGATTTTAGTTCTCTGACGAATTCCAAACCGACACACATCAAAGTCAATAAGATTTGTTAGTTAACCTGAATTGCTTCCACAACTTGGAAAATCTCTAGCTATTTAATTAAGACTTACGACTAGTCTTAGCAAAATAAGTGACATATAGAATTAGTGTAGTATAGATAGGTACCAACACTTACGACTAGTCTTAGCAAAACCCTCATCTCTCTCTCTCTCTCTCTCTCTCTCTCTCTCTCTCTCTCTCTCTCTCTCTCTCTCTCTCTCTCTCTCTCTCTCTCTCTCTCTCTCTCTTCAATTCCTTCTCCTTTAGCATGAAGAAATAGTGAGAATTGGAGAGAGATTAAAATAGGTCAATGTGCTCATTAAATTTATTAATAGCTGTGAAGATGATTATATGAAGAATCTACATTTGGTTTAATTCAGGAGGAAATGTCAATCAAAATATTCTGATAGGTCGACAGAAGTGGGTTTTGCTAAGTTATTATTTATGCGGATGGATAAGAATAAACAACATGAGATTTGGCGATTAGGTTTACAGGTGTTGGTGAATGAAGAGGAAGGAGAAGGCTGTTTTTTGTTCTATTGTTCTTTTGGAAGAAGAGAGGGTATAGAAGGAATTTAAAATTTTGCAAAAACATGTGATGTGTATTAAGCCAATGAGGATGTGTGAATAAAATTTCTCTTATATGAGGGATGGGGATTACACCAACTTTTTGATTATATTTTTGAATCTCCACCGTTCAGTTTGTTGGTCCTTATATATAGATCAATTATGCAAATTTCACCCAATTTGGTGATCGTTAAGGTGTCAAACAAGATTAAATCAATGAACGAACCAAATCTGCCAAACATAAACCGTTCATGCTTATAATTATAAATCGTAGTTTTGAATGCCTTAACGATTACCAAAATTTCTGAAAATTTGCAGAACTGATATACACATATATAACTACATATTGAACGGTAAAAATGTGATTTTGTGATCAAAAAGTTGGTGTAATCCCTCATCCCTCATATATGTCAAAAAAAAAATCTCTTAGTAGAAGGACATGTGTGTGTGTACATACACATAATGAAATTACAATGCCACCTTTAGTCGAGCTAAATTATTTCCTCCCCAATTGAGGGTGACTTCACTTTCTTCTAAAACGGTGTGGTGGGCTATCTCTTCCCTTCCATGATAGAAGCATAGGACAAAAGTCCTTGATAGAAGAGAGAGAGAGAGAGAGAGTAGAAAGAGAAAGAGAGCTAGAAAGAGAAGGAAGGTTTGGTGTTTTTGTAGTCTTGCCTTTCTAACATTTTAGCTGCTATCTTAATTTACAGTGAGTAGTGAGAGCAAAACGGAGAGAGTAAAGAAACTCAAAAACGCAACTATGTTCGATGGAGTCGACCCAGCTGAGCAGTTGCACCAATTCATAGCAGCCTCAAGAACTTCACTCCCTCTCCCTCTTCCCAATATTCCCCTCTCTTCCTTCCCTAATCTCCAACCCTTCGATCATCACCACCAGCATCATCATCATAACTACAACATCATCAACCCTCCTCCTCCTCCACCACCGCCTCAAGAACTTGTGCAGCTTCAGCCACCTTCTCACAATCAGCTTCTGCATCCGTCTGTAGTACTTCACCGACGCGGAAATGATCAAGAGAAGCAAGAAAGCAGCACTACCTTGGTCTTGCCCTCATCGAATATGGAGATCGAACGACAGCGAGCCGCACCGGAATTGCCTAGCGATCCCTGGAGTAACGATGAGCTGCTTGCACTGCTCCGGATCAGATCTACCATGGAGAATTGGTTCCCTGAGTTCACTTGGGAACATGTATCAAGGTACTATACCTACATAACTATAGTCCCTACTGCTTATTCATACAGTTGAAGTTTCCATCCAGCAAGATTAAATCTTGTTCTAAATTAGCTAGGGTTAAGAATCTTAAGATAGATTTGATTAGTGTGAAGTAGGGATTGATGCAAATGGAATTTTGAGTTACTGTTTATTCATGTGTTTATGAGAGGAAGAGAACCAAATGACTATTTTGTACATATTCTCTAAATAACACAAAGATCCCCTCGTACAATTTCTTTTATTTATTTATTAAGAGGATCGAGATGGATAAATGCTTTGCTCAATAATATTCTGCTTCTGCTGAATGAGTTTGTGATGGGATGGATGAGAGCTGCAGGAAGCTAGCAGAGGCAGGCTTTAAAAGGAGCGCAGAGAAGTGCAAGGAGAAGTTTGAAGAGGAAAGCAGGTACTTCAACAACATCAACTTCAACAAGAACTTCAGGTTTCTCAGTGAGCTTGAGCAGCTCTATCAACCACAACCAGTCGAGCCACCTCAGAACCCAGCTGAGGATCAACCAGAAAAGAATGTTACCCAAAAGGAATTAGCAGTAGAAGTTGAAAAGCCAAGTGAAGAACTAGGAGATCACCAAGATAAAAGTCATCAACCAGCTTCGGATGCTCAAGAGTCACCAAGCAATGATCAAACGGTGAGTGAGAAAGAGGTGGAAGTTGTTAGAGCAATGAGCAACAACAAGAAGAGGAAGAGGCAAAGGAGATTTGAAATGCTGAAAGGTTTCTGTGAGGACATTGTGAACAAGTTGATGGCTCAACAAGAAGAGATTCACAGTAAGCTACTTGAAGACATGGTGAGGAGAGATGAAGAGAAGCTTGCAAAGGAAGAAGCCTGGAAGAAGCAAGAGATGGATAGGATGAACAAGGAGCTTGAAACCATGGCACAAGAACAAGCTGTTGCAGGTGATAGACAAGCTACAATCATTCAGTTCTTGAAGAAATTCACATCATCAGTTAGTACTAGTAGTAGTACTAACCCTAGTAATGGCCAAAAGGAAACTGATCAAGAACCAATAACATCATCCACAATGGTCCCAACTGCAAGCAAAGCTCACAAGTCTACTACAACTACTTCTTTCCACACCCAAAATATTCCAAGCACACCCACTTCACTGACTGAAGCCATTGCACCACAAAGCCCTAGTTCCAGCAATCTGAGCAATATCAACCCAAAACTGCCTGCTGTTTCATCTCCGCCTCCGGAAAACCCTAGCTCCGATCATCTCAAAACCCAAAACCCTAGCTCGAACGACAAGCCGCAAGACCTCGGAAAGAGGTGGCCGAGGGACGAAGTCTTGGCTCTGATCAACCTCCGGTGCAGTTTCTTCAACAATGCCGATCAACAAGACAAGGATAAAGACGTGATCAAGGCTCCACTGTGGGAGAGAATCTCACAAGGGATGTCGGAGATGGGTTACAAGAGAAACGCCAAGAGGTGCAAAGAGAAATGGGAGAACATCAATAAGTACTTTAGGAAAACAAAGGATGTGAACAAGAAGAGGTCGCTTGACTCGAGGACTTGCCCTTATTTTCATCAACTAAGCACTTTGTACAACCAAGGCATACTCGTACCTCCTTCCGACCACCAAGCAGCGCCGCCGGGGAAACGTTCATCACCGGAGAACCAGTCATCACCTCTAGCTGAAGGTGAGAAAAACAATGTGGTACCGGCAGCTTTTGATTTTGAATTCTGATGTTTTGCATATTTGTGTGTGCAATATTTTCAGTAATAATATGATACGTTTTTTTTTTTTTTTTTTTTTTTCTTGTCTTAGCTCGGTGAACATGTGGTAGCTAGTACTCGATCTGCAGTTGACATGAAATTTTATTTTCTTGTGGAATATATAATATTTCATGGCAGGATAATATGTATTGTCTGAAAATTTGTTTTGTAGTGAGCACCGACAGATAAACAAATTAGGACCATATTTCAAATGAGATCTGCTGTCATTTTATTATTTCCATATTCGCTCTCGATTACTATACTGTGATAGCTTTAGCTCGCCATATCTTGGAGTCGCCTTCGACACAACGCTACAATGTTCTCATCTCATTGTTACACTTTTATACATGTTTATATTTTACACTGAAACATAGGAAGTAGTACACCATAAAATATGCCATATATCATGCTTGTACAAATAGAGAATAATTGTGCCTGTGCCATATAAAATACCAGAAGAGTGATCTGATCGAGTAACTTATAAACCAAGCATGTGTTTAGGATCCCTGTGATTAAGAGCACTCTAGATTCTGGATAGATTTGTATATGATCTCCCATCTATATTACATTTATCATATTTAAATCTAACTCGAAGAGTAATCAACAAAATCCCACAAGTTAATTACCGGTCCGAAGAACTTATTTTATCTCTTTAATATGAAAATCATAATATTTGATCAATCATTACCATATATATGTTTAGTGAGGTTTGAACTCATGACCTCAAAGTTCTTAGTTAAACACCTTAATCAACCAAGTCACGGCTCACCGACATATTCGATCCATCATGAATAAAAGACAATATCGAAAAGACTTATAGCTAAAACCTATAAACATCTCTCTTCCAAACCAGATATTGACTATTGAATATCATACGCCCAACGCATGTCCTTCACCTGAAAATCATACTAATTACAATAGAATCACAAATGCATAAAGTTTAATTATTTCACTAAAATTAAAATTAGAAAATTCAGATATTGTGGTCTCTCTCTTTGGGATTTTGGGGATTTTTGGCATAAGAAAATTGACAACACATGCATTATGCATGTCTGCATGACATAATGTTTCTGTTTCCGGGGTGGGGGCCCACCGTCACCCAGCTGGCAGCGGCAGTGAGAGAGCAAAAGCCTTAGAGGTAGCCTACAATACGTTGTCGTATCCTTCAGGCTTCAGCTCAGGGAGAGGCGGGTCCCACCCCAAAAGGACAGCACACGGCCTGACAAGTTAGGCAGCGCCACGTATGAGGAGCGCATGTGATGGATTTGTCTGTACGCCACACTGTATCTCAGCCCCCCCCCCCGTCTGGCCGCTCTGAGCAATTGTGCATATAGGAGCAGCAGCGATAGCATACACGCACCCCCACGTGTGTGTCAGTGTGGGGACCAATAATCGGACGGGGTTTGGAGTACCGGATTAGAAAAGGGTCAGAAGTCAACACGTATGAGGTTTGTGCTGTATGTGAGTGACTTGTACGAGACTCTCCTTCTGATCTGACCTTTTCCTTTTACCGTTTAACAAATGGGGTAACTTAAAGAGGTTTGACCACGTACTGTTACTTTTAGCCAATATAAGCATGGGCCCGGACTCACCATAAGGTTGTATATCAGCCCACTTTCAAGGGCCCAAAATTGGTGTGTCCAAATACATTATCAGTTATGGTTGGCACAATATTAAGCTCCAAAAGTGTGTTCTATTTCGTGGCATTTTTCTCATGAAACTAGGTATATGCTTATCTTGTGAGAAGACTAGCTATGTGCGAGTGAGGAAAGGATTTAAATAGACGATGGACTCAAAATACATCCATACATCTCGAGATTGCAACATCTAACGTAATGTGTTCACAATAAGTTTGAGATAATGGAGGAAACTAAAATGAAAACTTTTGTATAAATAGTTAGATTTAAATTGTAAATCGAGCAAAGTCTTTAAATGCCAATCTTTGCTGAATTCATGGCCACATACTCTTATATTATCCGTGGTGAGCCCATCTCAACATTTAAATACAAGAGAATTTATGTGACTAGAGTCGGAGATGATGTTGGTTAGTGTTTATGTTACTGTTTGGACTCTTGTTTCAATTTTTTTTTTTTTTTTTTACGTTAACAGGGGAAACTTAAAATGCAAACTTTGTATGCTATCTCACTCTGATAGGGTTTCTAATTTTTGTGTAAATTGAAGTATAATAATCTATTTCAATAGCCTCTAAGTAAAAGTAAAAGTGCGCTTTTCTAATGGTACTCTTCTTATGAAACTACATGCATGTTCTTATATTGTGAGAGAGACCGTTTTCAAGAAATACTATTGTGAGAGACACAAGCTATATATCTCTGAGTAGATGATATAAGTAGACGGAGGAGTGAAAATACATCAATAAACCAGAAAATAACAACCTCCTCACTAGCTACATCCATATTAGCTTCAAACAATGGAGGAAATTAAAATGCAAATTAAACTTTCATACACAAAAGTCCAATTTCATTGATACTCACTTATTAGTTATTTGGTAAAATGATTCGAAAAACATAACCATCTAAGTTCTTAGGCTTCATGTATACATGAATTTATATAAGCTAATCAATTACGTACATGTAAGTTGGTCTATATTTTATTTTCATCTTCTTTGTTTGCTACATTAAAAAAGGATCTTATTCATAATATCATTGTTATAAGATGGATTATGTCTCTGTGCTGCTCACTTGCTCAGTATAGAGCAGAAGCTTCCAATTGCTTGACCAACAACCCTCGTGGCTGCAACAACGTCTCGAGCCCTCAATTTTTGGAGGGTTTCATGCAAATGCAATTACCAAAACAACAAAAGGAAGGTGGTTGTGGGCTCGCCGGTCACAAAGAGTCTGAGGCTGCTTCTTCTTCATCATCCTGTAACATAGCTGTTCATGATTTCTTACTTTCACGAGTTGTTCATTACTGCTTTACATCCTTCCTTTCTGGCTCATGTATATCTTTCTATACACAGTTACACACACACACACAGAGCAATCACGTAGTACTTCTCATTTTAGGTAAAGAAGGGCTTCACTTTCTTAGCATGACAGAACTAAAATGATGAGAGAAAAGCATT
Source organism: Fragaria iinumae (assembly GCA_009720345.1). NCBI lineage: Eukaryota > Viridiplantae > Streptophyta > Magnoliopsida > Rosales > Rosaceae > Fragaria > Fragaria iinumae. The sequence goes on along the minus strand of CM019122.1, from coordinate 1,556,694 downwards.
GCAGATTGGTTAGCTTTTTGTATCAGCTGGTAGGTATCAGTATCATCAATGGTGCTATTACTCATGCTAGTTACAGATGACCAGATTTCGTACCAGCTCTAGCTAGCTATACCAAGTTCTTTGCTCCTCTTCGATCTCCTTCTTAGTTTGGGGGAGTTTTGCCTAAAACACAAGTAACGCAACAACCCTAACGCGGATGCTTTTAAAAACCCTTCATTGCAGCATCAAAGAAGCCTTCACCCTTTGTACTTTGGAAAATCCAAGCATTCATTTTCTCCCAATTTGCATAAACCACCCTAGATCCACACATCTTAAATCGGCTTAATTAATTGTCAAGTTCTCAAATCCTTCTCTCTTGTTGATCAACATTAATTATGATTCATACTCATCACAACAGATGTGTCATTCTAAAATCGTATAATGTTCATATTTGATATCATTTTAGTCTATACTTAAACTAAACATAATAAAACACATAGTAATTTTTTCATCGTGTCATAACAACGTTCTACGTATACGGACAACAATAGAGTTTCTATCTAACTTCAAAACATAAATCTTGGGAACATATCAATATTATTGACACACACATTATCAATTAACTATCAAAGTGATTCAACCAAAAAGAAAAAAAAAAAAGAAAAACGGAATTATTCTTTTATGATTTTCTAATTTCTATACTATAATTCCAGCACCATGAAAGAGACCATTTTGTCATGAATATGCTCCCAGCACGTCGACAGCAACTTCAAACCATGCAATGTCATTACGGTCTTTTCACCAAATATTAAAAAGCGCCGGATAGTAAGCCTCGTGATTGAGAGTCTTGATTGGGCTCCGAGGGATGGTGCGGGCCCCCACCCTGCTTCCCTTGGTCGGGTCAGATTAATTATTTAATTATTTATAGAAATAAATAAATAAATATAGATATTAAAACATGGAAATAAAGGTGATTTGGGCTTTATCTTTAGTGGTATTTAATTATATAATTTTGTGCTTAATCTCTTCCCTTTGGAACCGAAGAAGTAATCTTCTATAAGATTTTGTATAAAAGAAGCTTAATTATGCTGGGTTTACAGTAAGTGGTTCACATGAAATCTTGCTCGTGACTGCCATAAACTATCACTCTACGTCCGGAAAATTTAGCAGTTGGAAATGATGGGGGGTTCTTTTTGTTAATGATAGCAAACAAAGGGATGGAATCATGGGTAGGGTTTTTGCTTTCTTGATGGTGAATCTTGTGGTGTGATAGTTATCATTAGTGCTATTGAAATCTCATTAACAATAATGCTGGACATAATAACAATCCGCAACACTCGTGTCTTTTTTACATTCTAGAATTGTATGTTCTGACGTTTAAATTATTTTTATTTAGAGACATTATTTTTGTTTAGGCTTTTTATATCTCAATCTTTTTACATTAGTTGATATGTCTCTAAATATTATATGATTGATAATTATATTACTAAGAGTGAAAATCGATTAACAGTATATAACGTTAAACTCTCTAGTTTTTAAGCTAGACTTACGTACGAGAAGCGTGTGTTTGGTGATGTGTTAAGACAATGACTTCAAATTTTGAAGTAGAGGGCTGTTACAAATGAAGAAGCTAAACTTTACATATGTCATTTGCATTTATATAGAAGAATTTTAGAGAGTAGTAATTGATCTTTAACATCATACAATTTTAGAGTTAAAGTCGCATTCATGACAATGCTCGAATTCCTCAAGCTGTCTCGCTAAACGAATTTCAGTCGATATTCACACAATAAGATCCAATTTCACTCAACGAACAAAGAGAAGAAAAATTTCAAACATGAAGAAAGATAGAAGGAAGAAAAATCTATAGAGTAGAACCAGTAGATTAGTAAGTGGATAAGATCTGAGGGAAGATTTAGAAGTAAAACTCAAAAGGAGAAGAAATCTGAGAGAAAAGTCAAGCTGCACCAACAAAGCTGTGACAAAATTAATGGGGGCCATGACCCTCCTTCCTCCCCTCAGGGCTACCCACCCCTCTTGTTTGTCAGTGTCCTCCATGACCATTGCTGAGCCAGCACAACAGAGTTTACTCTCACTTCTCTCCTTTTCACAATCAGAAGAATAAAAATGACCTCCCTTCTACTATTCAAGTCTCATTGACCCATCATCAACCCCATCTCTCCCTCTCTAACCAGAAATCCAACAAATATTTATTCCAATAAAAAACTAATAAAATGAATCTCCCCCTAAAATTTATGTGTTTCTTAATGTAGAGACCACTATTGTATATAACAATTAAGCAATGTAATCTTTCTCTTTCTTTTTCTCTCTCAGTTTTTTGTCAGTTTCTTAAAAGCTTGAGAGAGCTTGAGAGAGTTGGAGAGGAGTGAAAAAAACCAATAGAGGTTAATGGGCGAAGGAGCCACTGCAACTTCCTCTTCAATTCTTCTTCTGGGTTTTCTTCTTTGTATTCTTCTTGTCCGGAAACGGTGTCGTTTATAGCTGCTGCTGTTACTGCTAATGTGTCCTTTCCCACCTGCATTGTGATCTCTCTGGATCCAACTCACTTGCCTATACACTCAGGTCTTGCAAATCTCTCTCTCTTTTGGCACTAAAGGTGTTGGCTTTAGTTGGTTTCTTGAGGTTTAAGGAAGTAAAGCTGCAATCTTTGAGTTGGGTTTTGGATTTCAGCTGTGTTTTTGGCTTGATTTTGATCCCATTTTGAGTCATGGTTGCTCTGTTTTGTTGTACTGTGTGCATTTTTGCAAGAAGATGAGTTCTTTTTGTTGGTGGAATGTGTTTTCTGCTGTCTAAATCTTTATGGGTTTTTGGTGTTTGGCTAGTTCCTGCTGAGTGTTCAAGTTATAGTTCATGGTTTGTGGTTTGCATCTTCTTCTTTTCTTTTTTAATTTTTGAGTGTATATATAGAAAGTGTGGGAAATTAAGCAATACATGGTATATAGTACAGTTTTGAGTATTTTCTGCTGTATTTTCCTTTTCCTAACTGATGGGATCTGACAAAGGCTTGCATCCATTTAAGCTTAGTACCGACAGATTTGAATGAGCTGATTTGAGACTTGACACACTTCGAATATATTTTGTTTCTTTCCAAAATGTTCTTTAATGACTTTTCACCACATTGAATTTCAGTTATAACTTACTGAGGTTTCAGTTAGTAGGGAAAATACTATGAGAAATGAGTTGCATTGTGGGCATTTGAGTGGAATACATTGTGGGAATGATTTTCGTTGTTTGTTTCTGATGAGAAATTGAAATACCTGATTGTAACATATTGAAATCTTAATTAACTTCACAAGAAGCTATGCCTTGATTCTACTTTGCTACGCTGAAGTCTGTTTTAATTTCCAAGAACTGATAAGTATTGCTGCCTATGAGATTAAAACCATTTTCGTGTTGCCTCAGAAAAGATAAATTTAGAACCAACATTATGGAGCAATACGAAGTTCTGGAGCAAATTGGGAAAGGAGCGTTCGGTTCTGCACTTCTTGTCAGGCATAAGCACGAAAAGAAGAAGTAAGACTGGAATTTACTTTTTCTTTTTCTTTTCCAGTATCCATATTTACTTTCTTGGGACTATGCACTGGTCAACTATTCCTTCGATTACCATGCAAGTTTTAATAATGGTCTTGATTTTTCCTTTCTGATAAATGAAGGTATGTGCTGAAAAAAATACGTCTTGCTCGCCAGACTGATAGATCACGGAGATCTGCACATCAGGAGGTTAGTATTGCTCATCTTGATTGTCTCAAGGAACAGTTCACATTACTTGTGGGCACTCTTTTAGATTGTCTGGATTCCTATGTAAGATTGATGGAGCAAAATGTGATTAATTTGTTATTACAGTCTATGTTAGACATGAACTAGGCTTCATATAAATAGTATCCTTAGCTAGGATCTGGTCCATTTTGAACCTTTGATTAGTTTGTGTTAATGTTATATGAAATATCCACAGATTGACTCTTTTCTTCTTTGTGTAGATGGAGCTCATTTCTAAATTCAAAAATCCATTTATTGTGGAGTATAAAGATTCTTGGGTCGAAAAGGTACATTCACATGTAACTTCGTATTCTTTCTCATCTTTATAGTTGCTTCTGATGTTAATACTCTAGATTACTGAGATGTATGCATGTCTCCAAGAATTGCAGAATTATCTTTAAGCCGTTGTTGAAAGTAGGTTAGCACACTATGATGTTTTAGTTAGAGAGTCTGAGTTTTTCACCATGTGCAAAAAGTAATTTTGATGAAAACTTTAAAGACCCCACTTTTGTTCTTCAGTCTAGATATATCAACTTTTAAAAGTTATAAAAAACTTGTGAGCTTGCTCCAGAATTTGGGTTTTTGAAATTCCTGAAGACTATATGGTATCCTCTGCATTGAAAATTAATACTTTAAATACTTTCAACCCATTGAAAATTAATGTATCCTCTGTAAAATATGGACACATTCAGTCATTGGATAAGTTGTGAATGGAGACCTGAACAGTAGTCTCTAAATACTTTAATTTGTTGGTTACCCAACTTGTGATTTGCTTGAGTTAGTCTCGTATTCTGATGGAGTATGGCACCTAACTTGTTGTCAGTGCTTAACATTGCTTTATATTGATTCCTTGGTTTGCAGGGTTGCTATGTATGCATAATAATAGGTTACTGTGCTGGAGGAGACATGTAAGCCTTGCCTTTGATGTTGAAACTATAATTTATATGATCATGGTTTCATCCGCTTTGACTTGAAGCCTTGCATGTTCTTGACCACTTATGCTGCTTTTCTGTGTGGTACAGGGCAGAAGCTATTAAAAAGGCCAATGGTATTCTTTTTCCTGAAGAGGTTCGAACCCTTATTTTAATTCTCGTCTTCTCTTTGCCTTCTCTTCCTGTGGAATTTCATATGCATGAGTTACTTGCTCAGTAGTCACTTTTATGCATATACCTGTAACTCGCTCCTCTGCATCTAATTTGTGGGAGCTAACTTTCTTATCAGAAAATCTGTAAGTGGCTTGTCCAACTTCTGATGGCACTCGACTATTTGCACAAGAATCATATTCTTCATCGTGATGTCAAGGTTAGTTACTCATTTCTCCTGTCCACTTGGCAAACTCTTTTTATTATATCTGAGGCTGTTTTGTACTGATACTGTTCTATGATTTCTTCAGTGTTCTAATATATTCTTAACAAAAGATCAAGACATACGCCTGGGTAAGTGGTCATATTAATTCCTATATTTCTTTCAAAGGGAAGTGTTGTTTTGCTGAGCACAATTGATCAATGTGGGTGCAGGTGACTTTGGGCTTGCAAAAATGTTGACTTCAGATGATCTTGCCTCTTCTGTAAGTAACTCAACATTTTCAAAAGTTTAGTTATGCACATGATCCTGAAGATATCTATAAGAAAATCTCTTGGTATCTTAAATCCAGGTTGTCGGAACTCCTAGCTATATGTGTCCCGAACTTCTTGCTGATATACCTTATGGTTCCAAATCAGATATTTGGTCTTTGGGTAAGAACTGTGTTTTTGGAATTCTTCTGGTCATGAGTTCTGTTCTTAGCTGCCTTTTGTAATGTACTTAACATATTTTATCCAGGATGCTGCATATATGAAATGACATCTCACAGGCCTGCATTTAAAGCATTTGTAAGTTTCCAGACCTCTTATTTTGAAGATACTCCCACTTACTTTCACATGTTTCTATTGGTATATTTGTTCCTTATTAATTTCCTGTTTCTCAAACAGGATATACAAGCACTTATTACCAAAATTAACAAGTCTATAGTGGCTCCCCTTCCCACAAAGTACACCAGTGCATTGTAAGTGTTTTCTTAGTCTGTTGGTTTCTATGGCTATTCATTCAACTGCATGTTAGTCTATGTTTGGTTTCTGTGTTTCTTAAAGTTCTGTATATGGAATTGACTTCCAATGAATTTGATACTTTTGTCACTTTAACTTGCCTAAGTTACTAATTAGTGACAAAAGTAATTTTAGTTTAATTTCCTGTCTCCTAACATCTTCTGTTTCTTTTCATAACAGAATATTGTTGACCTAATGTTTTGCTTATTTCTGTTCTCAGTCGAGGCCTTGTTAAAACCATGCTTCGAAAAAACCCAGAACTCAGGCCAAGTGTATGTACTTCTTCTAGCCTACATCTTGCAAAAAGAATGTGGATAGTACTGTACATCTCATTTGAACTACTTTTTGTTAGAGCAGGCTGCAGAGCTGCTCCGTCACCCACACCTTCAGCCTTATGTTCAAAAGGTTCATCTCAAAATCAATAGCCCCAATTACTTGAAGAAAACTAGATTTTCTGAGACAGAAGATGTTCGATACTCAACATACCAGGAGAAGCGGCGTACATTAAGCAATGATAGGACTTTAAATCCTAGTATTTCTGGAGGTGAGCAAGATTCTGTGTGCTCTACCCAAGACATGAATGACAAGTTCCATTATCTGAAGCAAGAATTCACAGGAACGTCTGTTAGTGCCAGCCAAAAAAAGTCAATTTGCAAGCAGCCAATTGCTTCTAAAACTTCAAGTAATGTCCAGACTCAGCGAATTACTCCAGCAAAAGCTTCTGCCACATCCAAGAGATGGATGGAGCCAAAGAATCGCTCATCGGTAAGATCATTTGGGAGATATCTCTCTCTCTCTCTATGTCTCCTTCTCTCCCTAATTTTGTAAATTTTTTAATTTTTTGAATGGTAAGTATTGCTAGACTCACTGGTTTGAGTTAATCTATGTTATCTTTCCAGATTCCCGTTTTACGCACTCAGGACAAAGCAGTAACTACAACTCGCAGAGCATCACTGCCATTTTCAACAAGACCTGCAATTCAAAAACAATCCCCTTTCCGGCCTAGTGTTGGTGTCCTACACTGTATTAAATCTCCTGATGTCTCTGTCAATTCCCCTCGAATTGACCGGATAGCTGAATTCCCTTTAGCATCTTATGAGGAAGAATTGTATGAAGAACAATTTCTGCCTACCCGTAGAGGGTCACCAACCTCTGTGCAGGGCTCATCTGGTTCTCCACAATCTGGTGACCGTTCAATCATGAAAGACAAGTGCACAGTTCAGATATTTGATAAAGCCTCTCGCAGGCTTAGTTTCACGGGTGCATGGCAGGGAATTGACCGCAGCATGTTTCAAGTTGACAGAGAAAACCGAAGTGATGCATGTTCTGATCAGAATGCAACTGCTGGCGGAGCATCAAGCCGGACCTCATCAGACACACGCCGACGATTTGACACGTCATCGTACCAGCAAAGGGCTGAAGCTTTGGAAGGGTTGCTCGAGTTTAGTGCAAGGTTGCTCCAATATGAAAGGTATGAAGAGCTTGGGGTGTTGCTGAAACCTTTTGGTCCTGGGAAGGTGGATCCTAGGGAAACTGCTATTTGGTTAACTAAGAGCATCAAGGAAAATACTGTCAAACAGGATGATGAGATTAATTAGTTCAAAGTATCTAATGAGCTGATGCCACACGTCCGAAATGTATCATATTTCTGACTAATAGTTTTTGTAGTTCTGAGGTTTTGTTCTCAGCTTTCTCAAGAGGAATTTAGGCATCTAGCTAGTCAGATGTTCATTTTGTAGGCTACGATCTCAGACTAGTCATCACCGTGGACTCAACTTAGTTTGAGAACTATCATTGGTTATAATTACTTATAATTGTCACCTGTGTTCAAATACTATAAAAACAGATACAATGGCCGTGGGGCTTTGAAGGTGGTGGCCGCCTTCCATATGAAGTTGAATATTGTGGCAACCGTGGCCTTCCAAAATGATTTGGTTGTAGTACTGGACGCCTTGCATAATATTTGATCAGGTTGTAAGGTGGCACTGGTATTCTTTCTTACTAGTCATGAGAATGTACTATTCATCATATATTTTATGACATGATCCATGGTGGGTTTAAAGCTAACTGTTCCAATAGCTCGTATATCACCTATGAATCGTTGGACACAAACCTCGTATCCTTTAGACCAAATTCCTTCAAATAAAAACACTGTTGAGATATAAATCCCATATCGGGGAAATGAGACCTTGTCTATAGGTTTACAAAGGTTTGAGTTGCTCTATCTATTGCCAATTAGTTTTGGATGAGAATCCAGACTACTTTATCTACTTTATCACCGGAAGGAGAACACTGCAACTATTTGTGAGCCATTACTTCGTATAAACCTTCTTCAGTGCTTTTCTTACAGCCTCCCATGAGCAGGAACACATGTTTATGGATTTCGAATGAACATAAAACTCTATGGCTTTGCATGATGTATGCAACAGCCTAAAATAGAGTTTCAACAAACATGGATGAGTCGGAAGCAATGGAAATAACAGAAAAGAGGCAATTAAACAATACTTACAGAGTCGTTATTCTGTGACAGATAAATAGGATCCCAACATAAAGGAGCAGCACGAGGAGTAGTATTGTAGGATTATAACCCTTAACATAACTAGCAAGTATTTTCCTAATTTTTTAGGAAAATAGAAAATTGTTAGGATATCTTGGCCGTTAATTAAGTTGCTTTCCATATTCATCTTGGAAATCTATGTCCTGATCCTTTTCGTAAGTCCTACTTATACAGGGAGAAGTGTTCTATTCCTAGCTACATGTGGGAATGCCATCATTCATCAATCAGTACTCTATATAAGTCTTACACACGAAAACAAGAAACATACCAATTGCTATTACAATATTATTGTTCTCTAGTAATTTTGAAAGAAAGAATAGGATGGTGACTACTAGAGGAATGCACAAGAAGGCACCAGAAGCTTTGAAAGCCACCACTACTGCTCGGTCAGCAAAGCGGATCAAGAAGGCACCCCAGACTCACAAAAACAACTTATCCGAGCCACAGGTGAAGACCAATGTAGGTGTCATTCTCTGTCATGAATCTCACGATGATGTTACTGTCAATTCCCTTCCAACTCCATCATCTAGCTTCCTGAAGTCATTTGATAATGACTACCCTTCAAACATGGAGGAGAAAGGTCAGAAATGTGATTGGGAAGAGAGACCTCATGAGTGCAGTGTTCAAGACACACCTGCTGATGCAGGAGGAGCATCATCAAGCCGCCGCTGGCTTGACACCTCATCATTGCAGCAGAGGGCTGAAGCTTTAGAAGCGCTGCTTGAGCTTTGTGCAAGATTGTTCCAAGATGGAAAATATCAAGAACTTGAGGTGGTGCTTAAGCCTTTTGGGCCTGGGAATGTGTGTCCTAGGGAAACTGCTATTTGGTTGACCAAGATCATTAAGGAAAATACTAATGTCAAGTAAATAGACCAGGAGGGTTTTTAGTTTAATTTCCAAAGAGCTGCTCTAAATAGGTTTTCATTTTTATGGGACTGTCAAGAGAGGTGTTTAGTTAGATACTGAGTTCTGTAACTTGTATGGTGAAAATGCACTAAAATGTTTCCTGACTTTCAAATCTCTTGCATTTACTTCTTATTATGAGATCCGAAGTAATTTAACCGTAGAAGGTAAACACAGAGAACCGCAAGTATTAAGTGCTTGCATCTTGTTCCAAATAAAAGTTCAAATGAAGGTAACTTCAGATAAGTATTGTCAAATTAATGGCATTGCAATTGATATCATAAACAAGTACAATTAGTAATTAATTAGTATAGTGTACTTCACTGAACTTTTACTTTTACTGATTACAAGAGAATTTGATCTTCAGCATCGAATCCGTTTACCTTTCCCAACTCATTATCGATGTGCGAGGAGCTATTAGTACAATATCACATGGGGCTGCAATCACACAATGAGTTGCAATTAGACAATAATGAGACAAGGCCAGCAAATATTTGTGTATATCAACCTGCAAAATTCATCTGAGTTAAACAATTTTACCTCTGAAGCTAGAGATTCAGTATACTGGGAATGACTTGGATTAATGTAATCATACTTGTTATCCTCAAACAATCTTCTTGGTCTATAGAGCTTACCAAACCACGGATCATGGTTTTTCTGATCATTGGTTTTGAACTGTGAAGACGAACGTCTCAGAAACTGTTCATCTATTGAATCTACTAGTTCTGTGTGATTACTTTTATAGTTGTTGTTCCCATCAGGTCGTTGCTTAGGTTCACTCTGTGACCTGACTTTTTTGGCCCTTGAAGATTGTGTGTTGGCCATGTAACTAGGCATGAATGAGTAGTCATAACATGTAGGCTCAACTAGAGAATCATGCTGTTGAAAAGGGATGTAGGATCTTGTTGGCTTTTGTTTGGGTGAAGGCATTTGGGGACTAGTTTCTGGTTTTATGAACAATGTTTCATTGTATTTGTGCCCGTTGGAGATGGACAGACGATGGGAAGAAAATGATGTGTAGCTATGATCAATCCTCTGATGAGTCTGATCAGTTTGTGAATGATTCAGGTAGCCGCTTGTACTCTTCGAAACTATTTGTGAATCATTGGAAGTCATATAAATTTTCTTCTGCAATAAAGAAGGGCAAACATGAATCCAATCAACTAAGATAGAAAAGCTTTCTAGTTTGATAAGAAAATAGTAGGGGAACTAGGTACAATAACTTGAATTTTGTTGTTCTTGAACATGAGGAGCTCAGCACAAGTAACAATGATTGTATAGCTCAATTGAATTTGTGTGGTATTGATACGAACAATCTTAAATTATAGAAAATCCAAATTATGAGATCATTTTCCATATATGTTAAGAACTAGCACAAAAATTTCAGATTGAAGGAGGAAAGACTAATTACCCTATGAACTTCATTGGCATGAGGGGAACCTCTTTTAATGGATGACGGCTTTTTATTATCAACCTGTGCAGCTGCCTCTGCCATCTGAATTCTCTGAACTCGAGCTCGAACCTGGATAGCCAACAAAGCATGCATGCGCCTCATAGTAGCATTAGTTTGTTTTCTCACAAAGTGACCTCTTATGAGTGCTTGTAACTTCACTAGACTTTTCAAGGCATGTAAAGCTTTCCTTGCCTGAAAACAAAGTAAGTAATGAGCATGGTAGATTTAAATTGTCAGAATCTTAATAGTTTCGGATGCAAATTTGTACCAAATGAGCACGAAAGGCGGCTTGTATCCTTGTAGCAGCAGCATTCTCAGCCTGTATTGTCACCCATATGGCATGATTCTGCTGAGGCTTCAATGCCAATTTAGTGGTGTCAATCGAATCAACAGATTTCGAAACCCTGTGAGATGATCTTCCGAAGCTCCATCTTCGCTTAACTTTTGGAGACCCCGGGTGGCTTGGTTTGGGGGTAGAAGACACACATTTCTCGGTCAAAAGAGCTTCATTCTTCTTCTCCTGCTTTCCTATCAGAAAGTTCAGAATCCATTTGCTTGCCTTCCCCATCTCTTTTAGTACCTCAATCAATCAAAGTGTCATTTTAAGCTGATAATGGTGAGGGATAGTGACTTATATAGTTGTATTCATACAGAAAGTTCAAACTTTATATACAGAAATATGATGATCTGATTGGTTACATAGTATATGGTCGAATCTCTTCGTTGACTTTAGCATACCACTAAATCTATAATACATCAAAATATGGTTTGGTATGCATGGCTGTTTCTGTGTAGTTTTCAGGCCTGGTCATGTAGTTCCTTATTTTAAAGACTAGTGCCTGCAAAGGCTTCCCTGCTTAAGCCATTTGGTACATTCATAACTCCTCGTACAAGTCATAGTTCATAAACGAGGAGAATTACAAGATTCTTCCCCCTTCTGTACTCGGCAATCAAATTCATGTCCCTATGTCATTGATCATCCCACTACTGCCCAATTGTTCCTACTAGCCTCACCAATGCTATTAGACTAACCTTTGCTTTTCAGCTCAAACCTTTGAAAAATAACAAGATCCATTGCAGGCTTGGGGCAGACCAGTGAGATAATTAGTAGGGTAAAAGAATAAATGTTTACAATTTGTATCACTACTATTGCAAATCCCTGTTAACAATCATCAACATACAATAAGATTTAAACGTTCACATCAAGTTCAATTAGTAAGGCTTCAAAGAACATCATATAGAATTCAAATTTGATAAGGAAACCAAAGTTACTATAAAACCTTGCAAACACGTAAATTCAACAGATTTGGTCACACAAATTTTAGCCCACATGGAATTATCAAAAGCATGCAGGCATATTATTAACTAAAACACAAGGACTAGATCTAATTCAGCAACTCTTTTCATCACTTTGGCGTGAATGTGCGACTTCCTGAAGTCAAGTTTCAACTTCAGTAATAGATAGTGTTCCAACAACCAAATAAGTCCTAACATGCAAGCATAACTCTACCTGCATAAGAATCATGAAAAACAATATTAAGAAACAGCAAAATAAGCTGATCAGAGCCTATGAATCTAGTTAATCTATACTACACGCTGCATGATTTTATTTCTGTGAAGGAGCTTGAGTACTATGACAGGCATCATAATAACAAACCCATGTAAAGCTTTTTGTTTCATCAAGCCTCAATCACTCAACAGATGAAACCAAACAGGAAAAAGAAAACAAGATTCAATTCAAATTGCACAATGCGTTCTCAGAGAAAATGACTACAAATAATATCAATTCCTTTGTGCAAATCAGAAAAGAGTTGACATGCTATAAAGTTTTATCTGTGGCTTTCCTAGACATCATCTAACTTCAAGATAGTATGCTACAGGTCCTGTTGACTAGCTGAAATGAGCACCTTCAGGGATAACAGAATATCATCAACACTGCTCATTTCATAAGATACTTGCACCTTAATAGTCTAAAAAAGGGGAAGTTCTAACATCAAAAATTCAACTTTTCCCAGAGATCCATTTTCTCTCGGTCTAAAATGGGGAAGTTTTACAAAACTATGGATAACAATTCATGAGCAAGTGTTCTTAGAGAATTGTGCGACTATTGGTTCTACAAAACTGTGGATAACAATCCAGGAGGTCATTTAAATCCCTGAGCCATTATAAAAAAAAATGCAGCATAACACTTAAATAAAATGTAGTGCAACCTTTAAAACTGAGTAAAAGATCGACCTTCTTCTGAAGTAATCTAAACAGTTAGAATAACGTTTAATATAAAGAAGAAAAAAGACGGGAGATTTAACCTCTGGTTATCTGAGCTTCCCCTTCTCACTGCTCCTCCGTGCAGCTTCCTTAACCTTCTCAATGTAGCCTTCAATTGGAGGAGTCAGAGTTGCCATGAACCGATCTGTAGGGAATGGAGTCATGTCTGGCACCAATGCTGCTGCTCTCAAATGTTCAGGCAATGCCTCAATAGCCTCCTTCTTCAAACGCAAAAGTGTCGACTCTGCTGCTTGCCTTGCCCGGTGATGCCTCATCAACACCCTGCTATACTCCTTAGCAAGCCGCTAGCCATCTTCAGCAGTCAGTTCATATTTTGGTAACTTCTCCTCATCAACCAAACCTAGTGATATCAAATCCAAACCAGGAGGTCCAATAATTGTTGGTTTTTCCGAGATCTGAAATTCTGGCTTATTCTTTTTCTTCATATCAATTTCTCGCTGTCGATCTTTGCTAATAAGTCCCAACTTCGCTCGCTCAGCTTCACGTTGTCTCTCCTTCTCCGTCAGGTACCTGAGAGGTGTAGGTGCACTTAAGCATTGCTCATAAAACTTTTCTCTTTCAGCATATCTTTTCCCTCCTGCACCTTTAGGAGCAGCATCTGCAGAACCCTTTGTCATAGTTATCTTTGAGCGCTTCAGCGGGGCTTCAGTTTTCACCTTCGCCTTGCCCTTTGAAGTCCCACTCACAGAGCACCTCTGAAGGAAGTGGTGGCTAGAAGAAGACTCAAGCAAAGATATTAGGGGCTTAATCTTTAAGATTCGTATCATTTTTAAATCCCACCAAGCTCTTCAGCACAATATATCAACGTCTTGTTTCTCAATCACTGCCAGCATTACAACAAAGTAAGAAATCACTATTCACTTCATCCAGCACTCAAATACGAAACCCAAATCACACCCAAAACTTCAAATACTACACTGCCAAAAGTTCACAAGATATGAAAAACTTTAGACTGGTTGCACAATGAAGTGTCCATAACATAATCAAAACTCAGAAGCTTGCAACCAGCAATAGCCTCACGAACCCATTATACCGATTCCCAAAGCAATGTCATATCTAAAGTTTCAAACTTCAACAACCAAATACAGCTATAAGCATCATATTTTAGCACTCAGGGAAACATAAATTTGAAGACTAATCTTACTCTTTCCCACTGCTCACAGCATTACCCATAATTCTGGTAAAAGCTTAACTACAACCATGAAGTTTAAACTTTTCGGATAAAAGATCCAACATCTACCAAATCACAATTACAAATGGAATTCAAATTACACAGACAGACAGAGAAAATCGATGAACAATACAATAATGACTCAACCTTTAGCACTAAAACCACTAAACCCAGTATTCATATCAACAAGATAAACCCTTTTCGATAAACCCTACTCCATTTTTGCGTTCCATAGATTTTCCCAGAGAAACAAATCGGTAAAACAAAGTTTGATAAACAAAAAGATAGAGAAACAAAACAAACCCAAGTGAAAAGTTGATAGAAATATAAGCAGAGAAAGAGGGTACCTGTTAGTATTGGTATTGGCTTAGCAGAAATGGCACTAAGCTCATCAGAGGAAGGAGAAACTGAGAGACTAGTGGCCAGAGAGAGCTGGGAGAGAAGAGAAAAGGGTTTTGGACCAATTTAATGGTCTTGGGCTCTCTCTGTGTCATGGGCTTGGGTTTTTAGTTTTTACAAACCGTCAGGGTTTAAGCTATGTTTATTTGCTACGGTGCCAACAATAAACTCACTCCAATAGTGTCATTTGCTTAAGCATTTTCATGTTTCTCCGGTTTGATTAGCCCACACGATTGGTGCATCTTTTGGTGAAGATAATGCAATGGAGATTGATAAGAAAGAAGTGGATGTTTTGATCCCTGTGGTGGTGGCCGTTGTTTCGGATTCTGCACCTTCGAATGAGCTTGGACTTGTAGAGAGTGAGGGAGGAGTGGAAGAGATAATTCCATGAAGAGGTTGAAGATGGATTGGGATACATATGTTCCTTTGGACGAGAGAGTAGACGAAGAAGGTCCTGAAATCTTTGTCTCTAGCTGCAATCAAAGAAGGGCTGCTCTCAAACACATAAATGTCAGGGGAAACGGTGACCTAGCAAAGTTTGAATATGCCGTGCCTTGTTTAAATCCGGCGGCGCAAGTAATATGTACCATGAACTTCAAGTCCATGAGGAGCTTGAGTTGTCCTCAGACCTCTCACATGTTTGACCGTTATGATTGTTATATATGATTTTGATCAATAAAATTTTCTCTGCTTTCTCAAAATAAAAATGAAGATGAATACAAACTACTAAATCATCACTTTTGTTGCACACCCCAACACTTTAACAATCTTTTTTTTAACGACATATGGCAATAATTGCAGTATAAACCAGAATCTAAATATTCAATTTGTAAATAAAAAAATGGAAGTATAAGCAAGTCATTCACCACGCAGAGAGTGGCATATCTTGGTAACTAATCCAGTCTAGGAACTGGTGTTGGCAACCGCTGCCTTGGGATCACAATTGGAAAAGCTTCTATTCGGTTCTGCGCTGGAATACGTTTGCAAGGCATGACAAACACTGGTGCAAAGTTTCGAATATTATGCTTGCAGAGGAGTGGTTGGGGAATTTTGCGAGGATAGTTAATCAGTGCATACAATATATCTTCATCATTTGGGTCCAAAGCCAAAGGCTTCCAATACATCCTCGCCTTGAATTCGTCCAGCGGGTCCAGGACAATCTTCTCTTTCAAACACCATTGCACCTTTTTCCCTCCAACTCCATCCACCTCGTGAACATTTTCTTTCAAGTCCCACACATAAAAAATAGGACATGGAGGTTCATTATAGAACTGGCATAGACGAAGACGCCCCCCGGAAACAGTGAGGCACTGCTCGCGTGACGAAGAAGCAGACAAGCCTGCTGCTACATAAGGCTTGGAAATAAAACTGCATCTGTTGTCACTCTCGGAAGGGTCCAAAGCAATAACAAGGCCATTAGAGACTAACCAGTACAACGTTCCGTTGCAAGCAATGGCTACATGGTCGACACTGCTTCTAAAATCATCGTATGTAAGGCCTTGCGAGAATGGAACTACTGCTTGTGTCTATTCACAGGTTTCGGAAGAGAAGATCTCCACCTTGAATAATGCAGATTCTTTTTCGCATTCGAGAATTCGCACAGCCTTGCACCTGTGGTAGGAATCGCATATGAGCCCCACGAGTACATGGGCTTGGTGGCATTGAGGGGCAGAAGGAAGAGTAACACAATGCTTGGTGTATGGATTGCTGATGTAATAGCAGTACCTCTGAAACGTCGGAGTTGCGCACCACAAAACTAGGTCATTGCAAGTCCCTGCCAAAACCTTGTATGTCGGATGGGATTTGTATGTTTTCGACATCCTCTTCCGATGTGGAAATGTGAAGAACTCTATTTCATGTGCAGCGGTACGGACAAACATAAGCTTACTTTCAAAAGAGGGGCTTTGTTTTTGGAGGCTTAAAAAGTAGGCATGGAAACAAGGTTGAGAGATGAGAGTCGACCAATATTTGGAGACACTTTTGCATTGAACAATAGTGTTGCGTGGAAGTCGACAAAGGAGTTCATTGATCAGGTATTGTAGTGTTGCCACAGACTCGGAGCTTACAGTTTCGCTTCGTTTGCTAGTAGTAATATCTGTCATTGGGGAATAAACATAGCACAACTACAGAAGAAGAGAGGCGACACACATATATATACACACACACATGGAGAAAGATGGAACCGGATTGAAATAGAAGACTAGATCCGCACATAATTACTAGGTGTATGTCATGGATGGATAAGATCATTGTTTTAACTAGGATTCGATATTTTCTCCTACATCAACTAGGTTTTTTCTTTTTTATTTGTAAAGGATGGTCTTATCTCTATTAATTTTCTATTCGATATTTTTTTTTTCGATATTTTATCATTGTTTTAGGGCTGTAGAATATTTTCCAATCTCGAAGTAAACCTGCGCGCCGTCTCGAAGATTGATATGGAGAAGAGGACGAAGACATTGACGTTAGATCATTATGAGGTTCTTGGTTTACCGACGGGTAAGGAAGGCATCAAGCTTAGCGAGAAACAGATTACAAAGGCTTATAAGAGAAAGGCTTTGCAGTTGCATCCAGACAAGAGGCCAAACGATCCCAATGCCAATGCCGAGTTTCAAAAGCTCTACTCATCCTACGAACTACTCATGGACCCCAAAGCCCGGAAACGCTTCGACGCTTCTGTAGTAACACTCGGTAACAAGCCCTCTAAACCAAAAAGAGAGAGCCCTAAACCAAAGAGGGAGTCCCCAGAACCAAAGAGAGAGAGCCCTAAACCAGAAGATGAGTCACCCTCTGAACCAAACAGGGATGTTGATGATGATGAGTGTCGTGAGTCTGATTTATTTGTGTTCGGTTACTTTGTCTGTCTTTTTACCCCACTGGTTTTTCCGGCTACGAGATCAAGAATCTGCATCGTAACTATGTTGGTTTGTTTTTTCACTGGGCTTGCTTTAGCAACCAGACGTCAAAAATCGGAATCCCAGGTACTCTGCGAATGGGCAACTCAATTAGGTCAATTTTTCAAAAGCCAATACTATAAACTCATTCCTCCTCGTGCTGCTGCTGACAATCAAGAATCACAAGGAGATAGCCATGAAGATATTGAGGTGAGCTTGATGATGCATGTGTCTGTGTATATATAGTGCATGTATGTTTGTGTGTGACTAAATATTAATGGTTTTCGTTTTTTTTTTTTTTTTTTTTTTTCTCTGTAGGACTGGGTGATGGTTTGATAACAGATCGAAGCTGACCCTGAATATATATCCCGGCCCCTTGCTGGTTTGCTCTCTAGTACTCTTGGTGCTTCTGGGTTTGGGTTTGACAGTACGTGTACATAAGCTAGCTTGGCATGCCTCTTGGTTTTGCATTTACGTACTATGAATAAGTGGTCCATGTATAAATAAAACCTATGTTTGTGGTAGGTATAAACCTTATAATTGTATGGTTCACGTCTAGTCTTGAAGATGGTTTGGTTGAATGGCTCGATACATTTTGTTTGATTACTTGGCTTCTGTTTTTTGGGTTTGTTTGATCGGCTGGCAAAATCTATCAGGCAAATGGCTAATTGGCTATGGTATATTGGTATCAACCTCATGTTCAAATATCACTTCCAACAATGCTGTATTGCTAACCCTGCTCCCCTTCTATTATCTTTATCATTCAAATGCCACCCTCCCCCATCCAACTTTTAAGAGTACCTGAGTAGTCAATGTGTAATCACGCCAATTATGCATATAAACAGTATATTAAGATTACATATAGTCAACTCATTACTTTGTGCTTGAGTTGTCCTCGGACCTCTCATGCTTGACCGTTACCGTATGATTTCGATCAATATAATTTTCTCCTAAAAAAAAAAAAATTAAAAAAATGAGTACAAACTACAAATCATCACTTCTTCTTGCACATCCCTCAACACTTTAAAAATTAAAAAAACCAACATATTTCAGTATAAACCAGAATCTAAAGTCTCAAATCAATTTGTACATCAAAAATGGAATCAGATATAAGTAAGTCATTCACCACCTCGCATCACTTGGAAGCAAATAAGACTGGGGCGAGAATCATTATCATAATTTTCACTCTGAAAATAATTGAAAGCATTACAAATTGGAAGCTAAGAGTTAATAGTGATAATCGTTAAGAAGGTGAATAGCTTGACACAAATCTTGTTGTCGCTCTGAGGCCTCCTGAACTGCTTGAACCTCTTCTTCACGATCACCTTCTTCGATTAACAACCAATCGAACCGCTATTTTCAACTCACCCCCTGCAAATTCATACCCATCAACTCGATCATCAACAATTTTGGGACCGATTCGACCAGAGCTCACCCCTAATGCGTAGTCTTTTCTTGTATCACATGACCGTGCTCTTAATCGGCATAGACATGCTAATTAATGTTTCAAATGTTTTGTTGTTTTTTTTAATTGACAACTAATAAGACATTTCAATTACTTTCTGTACAAGTTAGGGTTTGGTTACGTTGTTTTAACTAGGATTCGATATTTTATGATTAACCTAGATCAGCTAGGGTCTTTTTATTTTATCTTATTTGCGAAAGGATGGTCTTATCTTCATTAAACCAATAAAATGTCGGGTATTTAAGTTGGAAAAGGTTGTGATTTTTGCTGTTTAATTGGAAAACTGATCGAATCCCTCCCTCGTAGCTAGGGTTGTAGAATATATTCCAATCTCAAAGTAACCTGCGCGCCGTCTCGAAAATTGATATGGAGAAGAGGAGGAAGAAATCGATGCTTCTGTAGTAACACTCGGTAACAAACCCTACTCTGAACCAAAGAGAGAGAGCCCTAAACCTGAACCAAAGAGAGAGAGAGCTCTAAACCAAAAGACGAGGTCCCCCTCTGAACCAAACAAGGATGTTGATGACGGGTATGATTGGTTTGTGATTGGTTTCTTTGTCAGTATTTTTGCCCCACTGGTTTTTCCGGCTACGAGGTCCGAAATTTCCGTCATAACGATGTTGGTTTGTTATCTGACTGGGTATGATTTAGCAACCCAACGTCAAGAATCGGAATACTGGGTACTCTGCGAATGGGCAGTTCAATTAGGTCAATTTTTGAAACGCCAATACTATAAACTCAATCCTCCTCCTGTTGCTGCTGACAATCATTAAGAATCACAATGAGACAGCCATGAAGATATTGAGGTGATGTGTCTGTATATGTTTGTGTGTTACTATATAAATAATTAGTTACTTTCTTTTCGGTCAGCAGCTCGATCAGGTTCTAATTTGTGGTTTTCGTTTTTTTCTGTTGGACTGGGTGATGGTTTGATTACAGAGAAGGTGACTCTGAATATCCCCTTATTGGTTTGCTCTCTACTTTTGGTGCTTCAGGGCTTGGGTTTGGTCCATGTATAAATAAAACCTATATATGCAGTATTCCATGATGTGGTGCTGCTGGTTTATAGTCTTCAAGATGGTTTGGTTGATGTAGGTATGAACCGTATGAAGATGGTTTGGTTGCTCGATACATATTGTTTGATTACTTGGCTTCTGTTCTTTTTGGTTTCTTCGGCTGATAAAATCTATCAAACAAATGGCTATATATATGTTTAAATAACACCTAATGTCGAAAAAAAAACAACAAAAATTCCTCCATCGCCACTGATCGGTATTACATGTATGCCTCAACACATGCATAATCTAACTATGTGTGAGTCCAGCCTACAATAACCATGCAAGTTTAAAAACTTAAACGTCATTTTTTCCCGCCTCTTCTCTCAAACAAGAGGCAGGCCCTTTAATTTTTATCCACCTCAACGTTATTTTGTTTTTCATTCTTGTTTTTGTTTCCTTTCTATTTTGTTTTTTAGGTTCGTGAATAATACAATTGCTTTTGGCAATTGTTGGTAGTGTAGGAGGCAGTCCCATTAGATTCAATCGCACCCATTTATTTGTCCCTAAATCTCTAGACTACAATTCAATCCAACCCACATATTATTCTAAATTTACGCGCTACTTTCCTACTTGGGTCCTTGTAATCTCAAAGGACCTAGACACTTCCTTACCCAATTGCATCAGATAACCTTTATGATGTTTGTTCATTACTCCGATTCACATATAAGAAGCCTTATTGATTGGCTGCTACCGATATCTATATATATATATATATATATATATATTTTTTTTTTTTTTGATGAAAAAAAAGAGTTGGATTACTTGGATATATCCGAGAAGAGATGAAACCGGCCATGAATTCCCATCATGTACAGATTACTATGGAATTTCCTGAAGGATAGAATTTATATACACTATGGAAAGTCAGTCAATATATATAGGACTAGGAAAGTAGGAACCAGCTAGAGGACCAGCAATGAGAGTACGTAACTACGTATTGCAACTTCACAAGGTCGGAATTAAGCCCCAGCAGCTTCATCAATAGCCAGTTGATCAAGTGCTTCAAGGATAGCCCTTTCGTGCTCTTGCAGGATCGCACCGGGGAGAGGATCTCTTGACAGTCAAGCAGCTTCTCAACCTCATGAATGATTTTATCAGTAGCACGAATCTGAATAAAACCGGATCTTTTATCGACATTACCAAACTCTTGAATGGCAGTACCATTCGAATTAGGCCATTCCCTCAACGTTCCAACAGACTCATCGGATCTGCACGAGCAGCTCTCCATGTTCATCATCCGTGATGTTAAGTTCCTTCCGCAGCTTAGTCATTAGCCCCACTCGATCCCAAGAGAGACTATCAGATATTCAGATTAGCGCCACTCGGACTCTACAAGCTTCTCTGGCTGGTGCAACACCAGGATATATAGTTGCGTTTTCGACCTCGCATCCCTCTTGGTCAATCACACCCCCAACTGCTAGAGTCGATAAGAATAGTTGCTTCAGCCCCAAGTTAGGAACCAACAACCACTGCCTAGCTAAATATACCCAAAGATATTATATATGGTGAAATTGGTCGCGGTAAGTTTGAATTTTGGTCCTCGCGAAGTAGTCTCTCCTTTTCCCACCTGGTACCTCACGACTCCGTAATTGTTCGCTACCGATATCTAATTGGGCAGGAGTGCAGTAGTACTATAAGATAAGTTTTTTTTTTCTCGCTTATTTCAGTAAAATGGTCAGTAATTATTGTAAATTTCTTGTTTAATAGACATAGGAGAACTTGGTGAAAGTAACTTCCTGCATACACATCGCAAAAAGAGATTGCTGTGAAGTAACCGAGATAGTGATAGGATGGAGGATCGACATCAACAACAGGGTCAGGGTCAGGGCTTGGGTTTGGTTCAGGGTCTCCGCATCAACAGCATGCATCTGGGCTCTGGCACCATGGTCATTGTGGCATCCGTCACTGGCTTAGCCATTGGAGGGTCAGTTCTTGGCTTGATGGGGCTCAGCTTCTTGGCATTGTACTTACACTACTACTACTTTTCAGCTCGATCGCCACTCTTGTTCATCTTCAGTCCTCTTTTTCTCTGCGTTTGTGTTTGTGGGATCGCTTGCTGCGGCTGCAACCATGGCTCTCACCGGCATGTCGGATCTCGGGTGGATTTATCAGGAGGTTGGAGGCCAGAGGATTCTAGGTTTTGGACTTTTGGTGGCGGTGACATGGCGGGTAGAGTGATGGAACAAGGCAAGGATTGGGGTAGGTATTTGCAGCAGGGCCGGGTGAGCTGGGGTATGAAGCAGATAACAAAGATTCATGCTTAAACTTGTAAATGTTGGTTTATGCTAGAATCATCTGCAAACATAGGGGAGAACAAATATGGGAATGATTAATTTCTGTTCTTTCTCTCTTCATGTAAAATGTGGGATTGATGATGTGATCCACGGGGTTGTATCAAATGATTCAAATCAAATGTCCTTTAGTAATAGACGCCCCCCGGAAACAGTGAGGCACTGCTCGCGTGACGAAGAAGCAGACAAGCCTGCTGCTACATAAGGCTTGGAAATAAAACTGCATCTGTTGTCACTCTCGGAAGGGTCCAAAGCAATAACAAGGCCATTAGAGACTAACCAGTACAACGTTCCGTTGCAAGCAATGGCTACATGGTCGACACTGCTTCTAAAATCATCGTATGTAAGGCCTTGCGAGAATGGAACTACTGCTTGTGTCTATTCACAGGTTTCGGAAGAGAAGATCTCCACCTTGAATAATGCAGATTCTTTTTCGCATTCGAGAATTCGCACAGCCTTGCATCTGTGGTAGGAATCGCATATGAGCCCCACGAGTACATGGGCTTGGTGGCATTGAGGGGCAGAAGGAAGAGTAACACAATGCTTGGTGTATGGATTGCTGATGTAATAGCAGTACCTCTGAAACGTCGGAGTTGCGCACCACAAAACTAGGTCATTGCAAGTCCCTGCCAAAACCTTGTATGTCGGATGGGATTTGTATGTTTTCGACATCCTCTTCCGATGTGGAAATGTGAAGAACTCTATTTCATGTGCAGCGGTACGGACAAACATAAGCTTACTTTCAAAAGGGGGGCTTTGTTTTTGGAGGCTTAAAAAGTAGGCATGGAAACAAGGTTGAGAGATGAGAGTCGACCAATATTTGGAGACACTTTTGCATTGAACAATAGTGTTGCGTGGAAGTCGACAAAGGAGTTCATTGATCAGGTATTGTAGTGTTGCCACAGACTCGGAGCTTACAGTTTCGCTTCGTTTGCTAGTAGTAATATCTGTCATTGGGGAATAAACATAGCACAACTACAGAAGAAGAGAGGCGACACACATATATATACACACACACATGGAGAAAGATGGAACCGGATTGAAATAGAAGACTAGATCCGCACATAATTACTAGGTGTATGTCATGGATGGATAAGATCATTGTTTTAACTAGGATTCGATATTTTCTCCTACATCAACTAGGTTTTTTCTTTTTTATTTGTAAAGGATGGTCTTATCTCTATTAATTTTCTATTCGATATTTTTTTTCCGATATTTTATCATTGTTTTAGGGCTGTAGAATATTTTCCAATCTCAAAGTAAACCTGCGCGCCGTCTCGAAGATTGATATGGAGAAGAGGAGGAAGACATTGAAGTTAGATCATTATGAGGTTCTTGGTTTACCGACGGGTAAGGAAGGCATCAAGCTTAGCGAGAAACAGATTACAAAGGCTTATAAGAGAAAGGCTTTGCAGTTGCATCCAGACAAGAGGCCAAACGATCCCAATGCCAATGCCGAGTTTCAAAAGCTCTACTCATCCTACGAACTACTCATGGACCCCAAAGCCCGGAAACGCTTCGACGCTTCTGTAGTAACACTCGGTAACAAGCCCTCTAAACCAAAAAAAGAGAGCCCTAAACCAAAGAGGGAGTCCCCAGAACCAAAGAGAGAGAGCCCTAAACCAGAAGACGAGTCACCCTCTGAACCAAACAGGGATGTTGATGATGATGAGTGTCGTGAGTCTGATTTATTTATGTTTGGTTTCTTTGTCTGTATATTTGCCCCACTGGTTTTTCCGGCTACGAGATCCAGAATCTGCGTCGTAATTATGTTGGCTTGTTATTTCACTGGGCATGATTTAGCAACCAGACGTCAAGAATCGGAATTATACCGGGTAGTCTGCGAATGGGCAATTCAATTAGGTCAATTTTTCAAAAGCCAATACTATAAACTCATTCCTCCTCGTGCTGCTGCTGACAATCAACAATCACAAGGAGATGGCCATGAAGATATTGAGGTGAGCTTGATGATGCATGTGTCTGTGTATATATAGTGCATGTATGTTTGTGTGTGACTAAATATTAATGGTTTTCGTTTTTTTTTTTTTCTCTGTAGGACTGGGTGATGGTTTGATAACAGATCGAAGCTGACCCTGAATATATATCCCGTCCCCTTGCTGGTTTGCTCTCTAGTACTCTTGGTGCTTCTGGGTTTGGGTTTGACAGTACGTGTACATAAGCTAGCTTGGCATGCCTCTTGGTTTTGCATTTACGTACTATGAATAATTGGTCCATGTATAAATAAAACCTATGTTTGTGGTAGGTATAAACCGTATAATTGTATGGTTCACGTCTAGTCTTGAAGATGGTTTGGTTGAATGGCTCGATACATTTTGTTTGATTACTTGGCTTCTGTTTTTTGGGTTTGTTTGATCGGCTGGCAAAATCTATCAGGCAAATGGCTAATTGGCTATGGTATATTGGTATCAACCTCATGTTCAAATATCACTTCCAACAATGCTGTATTGCTAACCCTGCTCCCCTTCTATTATCTATATCATTCAAATGCCACCCTCCCCCATCCAACTTTTAAGAGTACCTGAGTAGTCAATGTGTAATCACGCCAATTATGCATATAATCAGTATATTAAGCTTAAATATAGTCAACTCATTACTTTGTGCTTGAGTTGTCCTCGGGTCTCTCATGCTTGACCGTTACTGTATGATTTCGATCAATATAATTTTCGCCTAAAAAAAAATAAAATTAAAAAAATGAGTACAAACTACAAATCATCACTTCTTCTTGCACATCCCTCAACACTTTAAAAATTAAAAAAACCAACATATTTCAGTATAAACCAGAATCTAAAGTCTCAAATCAATTTGTACATCAAAAATGGAATCAGATATAAGTAAGTCATTCACCACCTCGCATCACTTGGAAGCAAATAAGACTGGGGCGAGAATCATGATCATAATTTTCACTCTGAAAATAATTGAAAGCATTACAAATTGGAAGCTAAGAGTTAATAGTGATAATCGTGAAGAAGGTGAATACCTTTACACAGATCTTGCTGTCGCTCTGAGGCCTCTTGAACTGCTTGAACCTCTTCTTCACGATCACCTTCTTCGATTAACAACCAATCGAACCGCTATTTTCAACTCACCCCCTGCAAATTCATACCCATCAACTCGATCATCAACAATTTTGGGACCGATTCGACCCGAGCTCACCCCTAATGCGTAGTCTTTTCTTGTATCACATGACCGTGCTCTTAATCGGCATAGACATGCTAATTAATGTTTCAAATGTTTTGTTGTTTTTTTTTAATTGACAACTAATAAGACATTTCAATTACTTTCTGTACAAGTTAGGGTTTGGTTACGTTGTTTTTGTTAGCATGAGTTATGAAGTTAATTTAGGAATGTAAATTAATTTGTTATTGCTTTTTTATTTTATATGTGTAATACATGTAGTACATATTACGTAGGGTTTGTACATGTAGTATCTCTATAAATAGCGTCTTCTGTGGGATGAATAATACATCAGAAAATTCATTCTCCAAACCTTGTTATATTTGACTTGGTATCAGAGCAAAGATCCGAAAGGACTTTGTCTCTTTGTTTTTCCGCTGCGATTTCGTTGACGTTTTTCCCAACGATTTTTTATTCTCCGGACGACGTTTTTCCGTTCGGGTGTTTTTTGTTTTTTGTTTTTCCCGTTTCTTCAGAGAGAGTGAGAAAGAGAACGGGAGAGCACGAGAGCACGAGGTCTTCCTTCTCGCCGTCCCCTGGCTCGCATCTCCGTCGTGCCCAGAAGACGCCGGCCTGACTCGCATCTCCGTCGTGCCATCGTCTGCCCTAAGACTGCCGCCGATCCCAGAAGCCAGAAGCCGTCTTCCATCTCCGCCCGGAAGCCGTGCCCTAAGCCGGCTGGACTACCCCAGAAGCCAGAAGCCGTCGTCTTCCATCTCCGCCCAGAAGACGCCATCTTCGTCGTCGTCTCGCCCCAGACGTGACGACGCAGACGACGCGCCCGACCCGGTTCTGCTGCAATCCCGACCCGGCTCTGTTTCTTGCTCAACCCGACCCGGTTCTGCTGCCATCCCGACCCGCTTCTTACTCAACCCGACCCGGTTTGAACTGATCCGACCCGTTTGTGATATATTGTTGCTTTATTGTGGTATATTGTTGTCACTGCATAAACTACTGATTTGGCATTTGTGTTACAATGGGTTCTGGAGAAGAAAGTTATCAGGTCAATGATGTTCAGAAGTTTGAAGTATCAGTCAAGAATTCTGAAAGTGGTTCCTTTGGGGGAACCAAACTCAATGGAACCAATTTCCGAAAATGGAAGAAAATCATGACGGCTCATTTCCGAGGGATGCACAAGATGAGACATGTAACTGGGGTGATTGAGGCTCCTAGTGCAAGTAATGTTGCTGCTTACACTAAGTGGGAAGATGATGATGGTCTTGTGATGTCAGTTTTGTATAAGGCCATGAATGAGGAAATAGTTGACCTGGTGAAGCAATGTGATACTGCGCAGGCAATTTGGAAGACATTGGCAGATTTATATACTAATGAGTCTGACTTCATACATGTTCATGAGTTGATGTGTACTGCTGCAGCAATGCAACAAAATGGGCAGCCAGTGGAGCAGTACTTCACCAAGCTGAAGAACATTTGGGCTGAAATTGATGTGAAGCGTCCTTGCAAGATCAAGAATCAGGAGGATCTTGTTTGGTACCTAAAGGAAAAGGAGCTTGAGCGAGTTCATCACTTCTTGAGAGGCCTTGATGCAAAACATAACAGTGCCAAAGGAGAGCTGCTCAGAATGACAGAACCTCCTAGTTTGACTACAGCTTTCACATATATCCGTAAGGATGAGTCTCAGCAGGAAAGCCTTACTCAAGCACAACTTGAAGTCTCTAGTCTCACTATTCAGGCAAGAGCACCAGCACCACTCCTTCAGCAATCAAGTTCCGTTCCACTCCACAGGCAAGGACCACCACCAGGCTTTGGGAATCAACCTCGTTCTCCTTGCTCTTACTGCAATGGTGACCATGCTCGTGAATCTTGTTGGAAGTTGTACCCGCATCTTAGGCCTAAAAGGCCTACATATCGTCCCAAGGCGAAAGCAGCTATCCAGTTAGTCCAGGAACCAGACATTTATGGGGTGGTCGGATGTGATCATCATACAGCAGGAGGTGCCACACCCTCAGTATCTGTCGCTAGTCGTGGCAAGATAGGTATGGCCTTAAATATTTCTCACTTTGTTGGTGGTGATACATGGATTATTGATTCAGGTGCTTCCGATCATATGACTTATGACAAATCTTTTTTTAATGAATTATCATCTCCACCTGTACCTTATGTTACTAATGCCAACGGTGAGGCCTTCCCTGTTTTAGGAAAGGGGTCAGTTCGTATCACTCCCACAATGGTGCTAAAGAATGTGCTATATGTACCTGCTTTATCCCATCATTTGATATCTGTCCCACAGTTGAATGTTGAATCCAAATGCTCTGTGACCTTTTTACCTATGTATGTGATTTTTCAGGATCTTCTCACTGGGGAGTTACTAGGTCGGGGGTATCTGAGGGGCAGGTTGTTTCATCTGGATCAGACGTACGTAGGGGAGAAACCAGGAGCATAGTCCCGGACGGCTTTAATGTCCAATTCTGACAAGCTAAGTGAAGTTTGGTTATGACACCGTCGCTTAGGGCATCCATCTTTTAGTGTTATGAAAAAATCCATGCCTTCTTTGTTTTTTGGTGTGGATGAGTCAGTCTTACATTGTGAAACATGTGTTTTGGGCAAGAGTCATCGCTCAACTTATTCATCTCGTATTTCTAATAAAAGTGTCATTCCTTTTGAATTAATTCATTCTGATGTTTGGGGACCTTCAAAGGAATCCACTGTGTCTGGTATGCGATACTATGTGTCATTTATTGATGATTGTACACGTCTTACTTGGGTTGTTCTTCTTAAAACTAAGGATGAGGTTTTTCCAGCTTTTCAAGCCTTCCTTTCTGAAGTCCAAACGCAATACAATGCCCAAATTCGAATTCTTCGCTCTGATAATGGGGGGGAATATGTCAATCGTGTCTTTCAGTCTTTCTTACAAACACATGGGATTATCCACCAGAAAACGTGCCCTTACACACCTGAACAAAATGGGGTATCCGAAAGGAAAAATCGTCATTTACTTGATATGGCTCGTTGTATTCTCTTTAGTGCCCATTGTCCCAAGAATCTATGGGGTGATGCTATCTCCGCATCTACCCATCTCATTAATCGTCTTCCTTCTACTGTCCTCCAGGGAAAAGTACCATTTGAGGTACTAGCTTCTTATGTCTCTTTATCTTCCTTTCATAATCTCCCAGCTCATGTTTTTGGTTGTGTTGCATTTGTTCATATCCCAAAGAGTCAAAGGTCAAGTAAATTGGATGCCCGGGCGATTAAGTGTGTGTTTGTTGGCTATGGGGGCCATCAGAAAGGGTACAAGTGCTATCATCCACCTACTAGGAAGTATTATGTCACTATGGATGTTACTTTCTTTGAGGATATGAGCTATTACACCTCTTCTGATACTGCTCTTCAGGGGGAGAACTCATATTTTGAAGAGCTGTATCATGGAGAGGAGGAGACAGGTCATTCAGTTGAGGTTACAGATACATCAGAGGTTCAGGGACAAGAAGATGACAGACATGCACCACCAGATGATTCTGGTATAATTGCTCCAGAGATTCAAGAGTCCGACACTGCAAGTGTTCCTGTTGCAACCGTTACTGCCCCTCCTTCCTTGCCTGATGTTACTAATACCCCTGACTCATGTCTCCCTGGTACAGAAGATCTTCCATCTGAGGTTAGTAACTCTATTGGGGTTAATACTAGTGATGCTAATAGTAGACAATATGTGTTACCAAATAGGTCTACTCGGGGTAAACCAGCAAAAAGGTATGAACCTACCCTTCAAGCCAAAACTAAGTATCCTGTGACAAATTTTATGTCTACCAAGAGATTGTCTAAGTCATATGAATCATTTGTGAATCAAATATCTGCTGTATCAGTACCTAACAAAGTGCAGGATGCATTGGGAGATCCAAAATGGAGAAAAGCAATGGATGAGGAAATGGAAGCATTACAGAAGAACAATACTTGGGAGCTTGTATCTCCACCACATGGAAAGAAGGCTGTGGGATGTCGCTGGGTGTTTACAGTGAAGCATAATCCAGATGGGTCAGTGAGTCGATATAAAGCACGTCTGGTAGCAAAGGGATTCACCCAGACATATGGCATTGACTATGATGAGACATTTGCACCAGTTGCAAAGATGAACACTATTCGGGTATTGCTCTCTCTTGCTGCTAACTTAAACTGGCCTCTTAAACAGTTTGATGTCAAGAATGCTTTTCTTCATGGAGAACTTATAGAGGAAGTGTATATGGATCTGCCACCTGGATATAAAACTGCTCCTTCAGGTAACTTTGTGTGCAGATTGAGAAAATCTTTATATGGTCTTAAACAATCACCTCGTGCTTGGTTTGGAAGGTTTTCACAGTTCATGAGGAAGATTGGTTATAAGCAGAGTAACTCAGACCACACATTGTTTCTCAGACATCAACAAGGGAAGGTAACAGTTCTGATCATATATGTTGATGATATGGTTGTTACTGGTAATGATACTGTTGAGATGGATAGATTGCAAAAACAGCTAGCCACAGAGTTTGAGATGAAGGACTTAGGTGCACTCAAGTACTTCTTGGGCATTGAGGTAGCCAGGGGGAATGAAGGCATCTATCTGTGTCAGAGGAAGTATATACTTGATCTATTAACAGAGACAGGTATGTTGGATTGTACTCCAATTGATACTCCTATTGAGCAGAATCATCGATTAGCAGAGTATCCTGATCAGGTACCTACCGACAAGCCTCGATATCAGAGGTTAGTTGGACGTCTGATTTATTTAGCACACACCAGACCTGATGTTGCATACGCAGTAAGTGTGGTGAGCCAGTTCATGCATAATCCCAGTGTAGATCATATGGATGCCGTTGTAAGAATTTTGAGGTACTTGAAGTCCGCTCCAGGGAGAGGAGTAATGTTTTCTAGGCACAGCAATATTCTTGAGGTATGCGGTTTTACAGATGCAGATTGGGCTGGAAATATTACAGATCGGAGGTCTACATCAGGATACTTTACCTTTGTGGGAGGTAACCTTGTTACTTGGAAGAGTAAGAAGCAAAAGGTTGTGGCTCGGTCTAGTGCTGAAGCAGAATATAGAGGTATGGCTCATGGAGTGTGCGAGTTGTTGTGGCTGAGGAGTGTGTTACGAGATTTGGGTGTTAAACCCAAGTGTGCTATGCAGCTGTATTGTGACAACAAGGCAGCTATCGATACAGAATCCTGTGCAACATGATCGTACTAAGCATGTGGAAGTTGATCGTCACTTCATAAAGGAGAAGCTAGATGCTAAAATCATTAGCTTTCCTTTTGTCCCTACAGAAGAGCAACTTGCAGATATACTCACAAAAGGAGTTTCTAATAAGGCCTTTTATGACTCACTTAGCAAGTTGGGCATGGTTGATGTATATGCGCCAACTTGAGGGGCAGTGTTAGCATGAGTCATGAAGTTAATTGAGGAATGTAAATTAATTTGTTATTGCTTTTTTATTTTATATGTGTAATACATGTAGTACATAGTACGTAGGGTTTGTACATGTAGTATCTCTATAAATAGCCTCTTCTGTGGGATGAATAATACATCAGAAAATTCATTCTCCAAACCTTGTTATATTTGACTTAACTAGGATTCGATATTTTATGATTAACCTAGATCAGCTAGGGTCTTTTTATTTTATCTTATTTGCGAAAGGATGGTCTTATCTTCATTAAACCAATAAAATGTCGGGTATTTAAGTTGGAAAAGGTTGTGATTTTTGCTGTTTAATTGGAAAACTGATCGAATCCCTCCCTCGTAGCTAGGGTTGTAGAATATATTCCAATCTCAAAGTAACCTGCGCGCCGTCTCGAAAATTGATATGGAGAAGAGGAGGAAGAAATCGATGCTTCTGTAGTAACACTCGGTAACAAACCCTACTCTGAACCAAAGAGAGAGAGCCCTAAACCTGAACCAAAGAGAGAGAGAGAGCTCTAAACCAAAAGACGAGGTCCCCCTCTGAACCAAACAAGGATGTTGATGACGGGTATGATTGGTTTGTGATTGGTTTCTTTGTCAGTATTTTTGCCCCACTGGTTTTACCGGCTACGAGGTCCGAAATTTCCGTCATAACTATGTTGGTTTGTTATCTGACTGGGTATGATTTAGCAACCCAACGTCAAGAATCGGAATACTGGGTACTCTGCGAATGGGCAGTTCAATTAGGTCAATTTTTGAAACGCCAATACTATAAACTCAATCCTGTAGGATAATAAACCAAGCCTTATTAAGTAAATAACCTTTTTAACTCCTATATATATTGGTAACTATGTATGTTAAGTATTTTAGTTTCTGACTGGAGTCTTCTAGTTATGAAAACTTCTAGTATTTGTGTAGTTTTATATTGGAGCAACTTGTGCAACTTGGTGGCTCTAGACCCTTCGTAGATATATATATATATAGCTACTGATGTACTAAGAAAACTGCTGTTGAATATATAGAAGAACAACTCTTGCTCCAGAAAAACTCTTCTCATCTGTGTGTGTGTGTGTGATTGATTTGCTGTAGAGTTTATTCCATCTGGTGCTTATTTGGATTGCTGGTGTGATTGTATTGTTGCTGTTCAGTTTTTACATCTGGTATCAGAGCAGGTACGCTCAGATTGAAGAAGTCTAGAGATCGATGGCGAATCAGGGGAATGATTTTCCTCAATGCCCAGTTGGGAAATTTGATGGGAAAGGAAATTTCCAGCATTGGAGGTCACATATGGAACTCTTCTTCAAAATCATGGAGTACACAGAGGTGGTGATCAATGGATTTACAGATCCAGGAGACCAAGCAAATCTCACACGAGATCAAAGAGAAGAACTAGTTCGAAATAGGAAGAAGGATTGCAGAGCCCTGATGTATATATTTGGTGCAATTGATTCTGAAGTTTATGAGAAGATTGCACATGTTACAACATCGAAGGAGGCATGGGATTGTCTGATCAATACTTATGTGGGGCGAGATAAAGTGAAGAAGGTGAGATTGCAAACTCTACGGCGACAGTTCGAGCTTCTTCAGATGGAGAAAAAGGAAAACATCTCTGAATATTTTGCAAGAACATTGGCTATTGTCAATCAAATGAAGGCCAATGGGGAGGATATCAAAGAGCTGCAGATTGTAGAGAAGATTCTTCGAACCTTGACGGAGCGGTTTGAAGGAAAAGTCACAGCCATTGAGGAGTCCCAAGACCTTAATGCTCTGACAGTGGATGATTTGATGAGTTCCTTGCAGGCCTATAAACAAAGGCTGAATGAGAAGTCAGAGATGGTGATTGAAGAAGCATTGCAGACTCAATTAAGCCTCAAGAAGGAAAGAAATTGGTCGCCACGTGGTGAGTCAAGCTCAACTCAAAGGAATCACAATTCAAGTTACAAGAGAGGTTCACAGGGCACATTTGGAGCAAGAAGAGGAAGAGGAAGAGGAAGGGGATTCCATTGGAGTCAAGGACGAGATAGATCGAATGTCCAGTGCTTTAATTGTCATGGTTATGGTCATTACAAGAATGAGTGCAACTTGAGAAGGTCGGAGAACAAGCAGTTTCATGTCAAGTTTGCAGAAGACAATGATATAAATGAGGAGACTCTGTTGATGGCATTTAGTGCAATGAGTAATGGTGAACAGATCACATGGTACTTGGACACAGGTTGCAGCAATCATATGTCCGGTCACAAGGAGTTGTTTGTTGAGCTGAATGAGTCCATACGAGCTGAGATTACATTTGGGAATGCTGCAAGGATGCCGGTTAAAGGAAAAGGCAAGATCTTCATACAGCTGAAGAATGGGATGTACAACACCATATCAGATGTGTATTATGTGCCTGGTCTTAATCATAACTTGCTTAGTGTGGGGCAGTTATCAGAAAGGGGGTATGATATGCGCATCTACAGAGGAGTTTTCACCATCAAAGATCCTCAACGGAAACTAATAGCAGAGGTAACTATGACTCATAATCGTTTGTTTCCATTACTTATGCAGTATGATAAGTTACCTTGCTTTAGTTCTGTTGCAAATGGTGATAATTGGTTGTGGCATATGCGTTATGGGCATTTAAATTTCGGTAGTCTGAATTTCCTTGCAAAGAAAAATTTAGTATCTGGATTGCCCCCTATTAATGTTCCAAACCAAGTTTGTGAGACTTGTGTTCTTGGAAAGAAGCACAGAGATAGCTTTCCGATAGGAAAGGCTCTAAGAGCTCATATGCCCCTTGAAATTATACACTCAGACTTGTGTTTTGTTGAGGTTCCCTCTTATGGAGGTGCCAAATACTTTGTCACTTTTATTGATGATTTTAGCAGGAAAGCATGGGTGTATGTTTTGAAGAACAAGTTTGAGGCATGTGATTCATTTAAGGCATTCAAAGCTTATGTTGAAAAGCAAAGTGGAGAAAAGATAAAGGTGTTGAGAACTGATCGAGGCACAGAATACATAGTTTGTGATGACTTCTTGAAGAAAAATGGCATTAAACATCAGCTCACAGCAAGGTATACGCCTCAGCAAAACGGCGTAGCAGAGAGGAAAAACAGAACCATTATGGATATGGTGAGATGCATGCTGAAATTGAAAAATTTGCCTAAGAATTTTTGGGCAGAAGCTGTTAGTTGTGCAGTTTACATCTTGAACAGGTCTCCTAGTAGAAGCACTGGTGGAATTACTCCATATGAGGTGTGGAGTGGTCAGAAGCCCAACATTCATCATTTGAGAGTGTTCGGTTGCATCGCATTTGCTCATGTTCCAAATCAAATAAGGAAGAAGCTTGATGATAAAGCTGAAAAGTGTATTTTTATTGGCTATAGCATGGTGACAAAGGGGTACAAGCTTTTCAATCCGGTGACGAAGAAGGTAATAGTTAGTCGAGATGTCACTTTTGATGAGCAAAGTGCGTGGAATTGGAGTTCAAAAGAAAAAGAACCAGCAAAAGTCATTCGATTGGAGGATGATTCAGTTGAAGATGATCAGTTGGTTGGCGTTCAAGAAGCCGAGTCTCCAGCAGTAGAAGTTCTAGAACCTGAGTCTTCGGCAGTTGAAGTTCCAGAAGCAGAGCCTCCACTAGAAGTTGCAACAGCAAGGCCTCAACGTGATCGTCGTTTGCCACCATACTTGAAAGATTATGAGTTGAAGACCAAAAGAAGAAGCATATCAGATGAAGATATTGTCAATTTTGCTTTGTATGCAGATTGTGATCCTCTTACTTATGATGAGGCTTGTCAACAACAACAACATTGGGTCAAGGCGATGGATGATGAAATTCATTCTATTGAAAAGAATGACACATGGGAGCTCACTTCACTACCGGAAGGAAAGACAGCTATTGGAGTCAAATGGGTGTATAAGACTAAGTACAAGCCTAATGGAGACGTGGATCGTTACAAAGCGAGATTGGTAGCCAAAGGCTACAAGCAAAAACCAGGTATTGATTATCTTGAAGTTTTTGCTCCTGTTGCTAGGCTTGATACTGTGAGAATGGTGATTTCTCTTGCTGCTCATAATTGTTGGAAAATATTTCAAATGGATGTTAAATCCGCCTTCCTGAATGGAACTCTTGAGGAGGAAGTCTATATTGAGCAGCCACTTGGATATGTGAAGGAAGGTCAATTGGAGAAAGTATATAAGCTGAAAAAGGCTTTATATGGTCTTAAACAAGCTCCTAGAGCTTGCTACACCCGAATTGATTCCTATTTTGTGGAAAATGAGTTTGAAAGGTGTCCATATGAGCATACGTTATATGTTAAAACTAATATGGAGGGAGATGTTATTATTGTGTGCTTGTATGTGGACGACCTTATAATCACAGGTAATAATTCAAAGCTAGTTGGAGAAGTCAGGGAGGCTTTGGCATCTCATTTTGAGATGACAGATATGGGGTTGATGTCATATTTCCTTGGTATTGAAGTGGTGCAAACTGAGAAGGGGATTTTTATTTCTCAGAGGAAGTATGCTGGAGACATTCTCAAGCGTTTTAAAATGGAGTCTTGCAATTCAATCATGACTCCAGTTGAGCAGAGATTGAAGCTGAAGAAAGATGGGAGTGGAGAGTTTGTTAATCCCACATGGTACAAGCAGCTGGTTGGGAGTTTGCGTTACTTGACGGCTACTAGGCCTGACATCACATTTGGAGTTGGATTGATCAGTAGATTTATGGAAGCTCCTCGTCAGTCTCATTTGCAGGCAGCAAAGAGGATTCTAAGATATGTGAAAGGAACTCAAAGTGATGGAATTTTCTATGCAGCTAATTGTGTGAATGAACTTGTTGGCTATACAGATAGTGATTGGGCAGGAGAGGAAAAGGCAAAGAGCACCTCAGGTTACGTTTTTGATATTGGTTCTGGGGTAATATGCTGGTCATCAAAGAAGCAACAAGTGGTAGCTCTTTCATCTGCTGAAGCAGAGTATGTCGCAGCAAATAGGTGTGCTACTCATGCAATTTGGTTGCGTCGAATTCTTCAAAACTTGCAACAAGAGCAGAAGTGGCCTACACCAATCTTCTGTGACAACAACTCAGCCATTTCTCTGTCCAAGAATCCTGTTTTCCATGAGAGGACAAAGCATATCCATGCCAAACATCACTATATTCGAGATTTGGTGAAGAACAAAGAAATTGTAGTGCATTATTGTTCTTCTGGAGAACAAGTTGCTGATATATTTACAAAGCCACTGAATGCTGCTGCTTTCTTGAAGCTAAAGGAGCTGATGGGGATGATGAAGTTTGAAGATCTTGGCTTGGTTTAAGGGAGGCAATGTAGGATAATAAACCAAGCCTTATTAAGTAAATAACCTTTTTAACTCCTATATATATTGGTAACTATGTATGTTAAGTATTTTAGTTTCTGACTGGAGTCTTCTAGTTATGAAAACTTCTAGTATTTGTGTAGTTTTATATTGGAGCAACTTGTGCAACTTGGTGGCTCTAGACCCTTCGTAGATATATATATATATATATAGCTACTGATGTACTAAGAAAACTGCTGTTGAATATATAGAAGAACAACTCTTGCTCCAGAAAAACTCTTCTCATCTGTGTGTGTGTGTGTGATTGATTTGCTGTAGAGTTTATTCCATCTGGTGCTTATTTGGATTGCTGGTGTGATTGTATTGTTGCTGTTCAGTTTTTACAAATCCTCCTCGTGTTGCTGCTGACAATCATCAAGAATCACAAGGAAACAGCCATGAAGATATTGAGGTGAGCTTCATGCTGTGTCTGTATATGTTTGTGTGTTACTATATAAAGAATTAGTTACTTTCTTTTCGGTCAGCAGCTCGATCAGGTTCTAATTTGTGGTTTTCGTTTTTTCTGTAGGACTGGGTGATGGTTTGATTACAGAGAAGGTGACTGAATATCCCCTTATTGGTTTGCTCTCTACTTTTGGTGCTTCTGGGTTTGGGTTTGGTCCATGTATAAATAGAACCTATATATGCAGTATTCCATGATGTGGTGCTGCTGGTTCATAGTCTTCAAGATGGTTTGGTTGATGTAGGTATGAACCATATAATTGTATAATTAATTCACGTCTCATCTTGAGAATGGTTTGGTTGCTCGATACATATTGTTTGATTACTTGGCTTCTTCTTTTTGGTTTGTTCGGCTGATAAAATCTATCAAACAAATGGCTATATATATATATGTCGAAAAAAAAAAAAAAAAAAAAAAAAATCCTCCATCGCCACTGATCAGTATTACATGTATGCCTCAACACATGCATAATCTAACTATGTGTGAGTCCAGCCTACAATAACCATGCAAGTTTAAAAACTAAACGTCATTTTTTCCCGCCTCTTCTCTCAAACAAGAGGCAGGCCCTTTAATTTTTATCCACCTCAACGTTATTTTGTTTTTCATTCTTGTTTTTGTTTCCTTTCTATTTTGTTTTTTAGGTTCGTGAATAATACAATTGCTTTTGGCAATTGTTGGTAGTGTAGGAGGCAGTCCCATTAGATTCAATCGCACCCTACACCCAAGAGAGACTATCAGATTCTGCACTAAAGGCCTTCAACGCGGCATGGTAACCTTTCGCCCCTTCGGACTCTACGAGCTTCTCTGGCTGGTGCAACACCAGGATATATAGTTGCGTTTTCGACCTCGCATCCCTCTTGGTCAATCAAACCCCCAACTGCTAGAGTCGATAAGAATAGTTGCTTCAGCCCCAAGTTAGGAACCAACAACCACTGCCTAGCTAAATATACCCAAAGATATTATATATGGTGAAATTGGTCGCGGTAAGTTTGAATTTTGGTCCTCGCGAAGTAGTCTCTCCTTTTCCCACCTGGTACCTCACGACTCCGTAATTGTTCGCTACCGATATCTAATTGGGCAGGAGTGCAGTAGTACTATAAGATAAGTTCTTTTTTTCGCTTATTTCAGTAAAATGGTCAGTAATTATTGTAAATTTCTTGTTTAATAGACATAGGAGAACTTGGTGAAAGTAACTTCCTGCATACACATCGCAAAAAGAGATTGCTGTGAAGTAACCGAGATAGTGATAGGATGGAGGATCGACATCAACAACAGGGTCAGGGCTTGGGTTTGGTTCAGGGTCTCCGCATCAACAGCATGCATCTGGGCTCTGGCACCATGGTCATTGTGGCATCCGTCACTGGCTTAGCCATTGGAGGGTCAGTTCTTGGCTTGATGGGGCTCAGCTTCTTGGCATTGTACTTACACTACTACTACTTTTCAGCTCGATCGCCACTCTTGTTCATCTTCAGTCCTCTTTTTCTCTGCGTTTGTGTTTGTGGGATCGCTTGCTGCGGCTGCAACCATGGCTCTCACCGGCATGTCGGATCTCGGGTGGATTTATCAGGAGGTTGGAGGCCAGAGGATTCTAGGTTTTGGACTTTTGGTGGCGGTGACATGGCGGGTAGAGTGATGGAACAAGGCAAGGATTGGGGTAGGTATTTG
This sequence comes from Fragaria iinumae, assembly GCA_009720345.1. NCBI lineage: Eukaryota > Viridiplantae > Streptophyta > Magnoliopsida > Rosales > Rosaceae > Fragaria > Fragaria iinumae. Next base: position 1,518,331 of record CM019122.1, on the reverse strand, counting down.
CAGCAGGGCCGGGTGAGCTGGGGTATGAAGCAGATAACAAAGATTCATGCTTAAACTTGTAAATGTTGGTTTATGCTAGAATCATCTGCAAACATAGGGGAGAACAAATATGGGAATGATTAATTTCTGTTCTTTCTCTCTTCATGTAAAATGTGGGATTGATGATGTGATCCACGGGGTTGTATCAAATGATTCAAATCAAATGTCCTTTAGTAATAGACACCATTATCAGTTAAAAAAAAAAAAAAAAAAAAAAAAAAAAAAAAAAAAAAAAAAACCTTCATGTATGCAGTTGCTCGAATAACATAAAAACATGTCTTGAACTTGGTTAATCATATATATGCATGAACTGAAGAAAGATGATCACGCATAGATGAGGACTAACCTAGAACACTAGAACACTAGAGATGTAGTATGTACATCTCTATGCTTTAAATCGGAATAGTAACAATTTATCTATATATATTTAGTATAGATAAAACCCCAAGAACAATGAAAGTGCACAATTAAAAGAAACCAATTAGAGAGTAATATGAATGTTGCTCGGTTCATTTGCACCTTGGTGCATAGAAGAATTTTCGAACATGTTAAATGAATCTTTTTGATGATCTACATTGTTATTATTTGTATTCATTATTGTTAATTATGAGAACTGCACGAGAAAAATTTAAAAATTAGACAACAGTACGTCCAGTTGAAGTGAATTCGGTTGATTCCACGAAATTTGTATTACACATTACAAAAGTTAGTCACACGACTTATGCACGTAAGTAAATTATGACTGTAGATATATTTTTCGTTGATACGATTATAGAGAGGGAAAAAAAGATGTTTGTATTCGATTATGTCTTTCTTTGTTTTGTTTTGTTCGAAAAGCGCGAAATGAAATATTTTTGTTCTCGTTTATTTTCAAAGTAATTAATGAGTAACTGAGCTAGTGTTAGTATTTACCGACTTGTAATAACATTTTATTATTTCTTGAGGTGAAAGAAAACGAACAAGCAAAGTAAAAGGAAGTCACACACAAAAACCACCTCCACTCTCTCACTCTCTCTCCCTCTAACAGAATTGCACAGACCCCAATATTCCGAGTTCTCTTTCTCTCTCCGTTTCTCTCTCTCTCTCTCTCTCTCTCTCTCTCTCTCCTCACTCTGTATACCGGAATCCATGGCGGTTGACGACGACCTGAGCCAATCGGAGAAGAAAATGACGGCAACTGAAGGAAATGTGGCATCCTCGTCACACTCGCCGGGAAAAACAAGGACCGCCTCTGCTCCGGCCGGCGATAACAAAGCTGAGACGGCTGAGGAAGCTAAGGAGACGCCGGGAAAGATGGAACCTAGTGCTGCGGAAGGTGAAGAGGTGGTTTCTATCAAGAAGAATTCAAGAAGCTCTGCTCCGGCCGGTGATTTCTTACCAGAATCCATGGCGGACGATGAGCTGTGCCAATCGGAGAACAAAGTCACGACTACTCCACTCGGCGAAGGAAATGTGCTGTCCTCTCACTGCTCGTCGGCGAAAACCAGCACCGGCTCTGCTCCTGCCGGCGAGACCAAGCCGGAGACGGTTCAAGAAGCTAAGGGGACGCCGGGGGAGAGCAACCTTAGTGTTGCTGAAGGTGAGAAGATGATTTCCAAGAAGGTGACAACAACTAGCAGCACCGGCTCTGCTCCGGCCGGCGAGACCAAGCCGGAGATGGTTCAAGAAGCTAAGGGGACGCCGGGGGAGAGCAACCTTAGTGTTGCTGAAGGTGAGAAGATGATTTCCAAGAAGGTGACAACAACTAGCAGCACCGGCTCTGCTCCGGCCGGCGAGACCGAGCCGGAGACGGTTCAAGAAGTTAAGGAGACTCCGGGGGAGAGCAATCAAGGTGTTGGTGAAGGTGAGGAGGTTATTTCCACCAAGAAGGTGACCAAAACCAGCACAGTCTCTGCTCCGGCCGGCGAGACCGAGCCGGAGACGGTTCAAGAAGCTACGGAGACGACGGAGGAGAGCAAACCGGTGATCGACGGCGAGGCCGAAGCACAAAATGTTAATGAAAGCAAAGAGACGCCGGAGTTCGTTTCTGGAGGCGGAGCTGATGAAGGTGAGGGGTTACCTTCTTGAAACTCTTCGTTACAATTGTACTTTGAACTGTGATGAATTGCTTATAGTCAACTATGAATTTTGGCTTTGTGAAGATCCGGAGTGTGAGGAATCCAAAACAGAGACGAGTTCCTCAATCGGAGCAGACCAAAAGGAAGGTAATGGGTGCCGATTCTCTATCCTTGCAATGCTTTGTGTGTGCTTCTGAACCTAAAATCAAATTAGTGATCTGCAAGTGTCTATACTATTATGAACTGAACATTTTCATGAACTTTAGGTGGTTTTGAAACCAGTATACTTTGTTAACTCTTTCTTGCTTGTTACAGAAGCTTTCCATAAGCTTTCTTTGCCATGTTCACAGAATGTTATACTTCTTTTTTGTATAAATAAGACAAAACTTTCATAAATCTATTGAATGTATTGACTGTTATATGACATGTTCAACAAGTTTCTCAAAAGATTGACGGATTAATTATAGTTTTCTGAAGATTTGGGGAAGTCTGCAGAGGATTTAGGCTACGATATGTGCAGAGGATTTGAATTCATTGAAAGCTGTGAGGAATCCAAAACAGAGACGAGTTCCCCTATCGGAGAAGACAAAAAGGAAGGTAATGGGTGCCGATTCTCTGTCCTTCTTTGTGTGTGCTAACCTAAAATCAAATTAATGATCTGCAAGTTTCTATACTATTATGAACTGAAAATTTTCATGAACTTTAGGTGGTTTTGAAACCAGTATACTCGTTTAACTCTTTCTTGCTTGTTATAGAAGCTTTCCATAATTGTAGAGCTTTCTTTGGCTAGGTTGAGAATGTTATACTACTTTTTTGTATAAATAAGACAAAACTTTCATGAATCTATTGAATGTATTGACTGTTATATGACATGTTCAACAAGTTTCTTAAAAGATTGACGGATTAATTATGGTTTTCTGAAGATTTGGGGAAGTCTGCAGAGGATTTAGGCTACGATATGTGCAGAGATATCCCAACCGGTGCTGATAAAAAAAAAGGTAATGGCTACTGATTCTCTGGCCTTGCAATGCTCTATGCTTTGTTGAATTAATGTGCAATTGTAGGTCTGGTAAACTAGTGAAAAATTTCTTAGTCTATGCTGTTCAGCTTTGTTGGTGTTTCTTGTACAAAGCCCATTAGAAACCAGTATAAGACTAAGTAATACTGCATTAGCTTTGTAATTAGATGTTTGGTGTTTGATTATATCTTCTTTGCTTGTTATAGAAGCATTGCACAATTGATATCAGAGCTTTCTTCTGTTCAGCTTGTATATAGTTCCTGTTTGTTGTGCATATGCATAACTTTCTTTTCTTCTTCCTCAGAGCTGAGTCATGTTTACCTCTTACATAAATTGCCAAATGAGGACAAGAAGGGAATGCTAGTTTACAGGCATGTGGATGAGCAAGCCGGAAGAGTACAATATGTTACAACACCATGTGAGATAAAAGGAAACAGTAAAATGTGCAACCGATGGTTTACGTATGTGCATCCTAAGAGAGAGTGGGCGAAATCCGAAGAGGAAACGCAGCAAGGACCTTCCTTATGGTCCCGAATACTTAGAGCAGCAGAGTCTGCTAAGAGGAAGCAAGAAGAAATTGAAAAAAGTTATCCCAAAGTTTTCAAGTACGGAAAGTACATTTTCAAAACAGCCGTGGGATTCCCTGCCTACCTTGTTGTAGACCTCCCGGAAATATATAACTCTGTGGCTGACTTTTGCAAGACTCTAAAGCTCCCAAAAGAGCAGAGAGAAAAGAAGTTGGGGGAGAAGGCACTTAATGTAGCCATGTGGGCTCTTTCATCCGTTGCCGGATACCGTCTCAAAATGATCGGAATGCCATTTGTATGGGATAAAGAAGTAATTAGGGAGATGACGGAAACGGTTTGGGAAAAAGAAGTTTCTGTAAGTTCAGAGGAGAGTGAGGCCAAGGTGGAGAGAGAGGAAGATACCAAGGTGGGGGGAAAAGAGGAAGACAACAAGGTGGGGGGAAAAGAAGAAGACACCAAGGTGGAAGAAGAGGATGGTATGCTTTTGGTTGATGTAATGGTAGAAGATGGCACCACTGTGGTGTACGTGTTTTCTGTATGTGATGAAAATGAGGAGGTGAAGAACGATGAGGACTTCAGCGAATACTTTTTAGGATTGCTGCAAAGCGTTGAGATCCCTGAGGAGGATTCAAACCAGGATTAGGAAGAGTGTGATAGTGATGATGCATGACAAGAGGTTTTGATTTTCTTTTCAATTTCAAATAGTTCTGCCACCATTACATGAGATTATATACTGAAATAAGTCTGATCTACTTTGAATAGCAGTAAGTCTGGAATTTTTTAGTTCTTCTAGCTCTTGTGTTGTTAGTTGAATTGGTACAGTCTATCTGATCTGATGTTACTACTTACATTCATAACTCTTTCTCTGGTTAATGTGTATTTTTCAATTTCATTTCAAATGTTGAGCATTTCTAACCCTTGGTATGGATAAAATTACTCAAGTTCAGAAATATGCTTGTTAAGTGTTCATGCAGATTGAAGATATAGACCACATGCACTACAGCATGCTGATCTTACCATTAGTTTTCCAAACTGATTTCTTCATGCATACAGGTCATGCTTGATTGCATTACCAATGCGTTTAACCAATTTTATTGCAATATTTTGAGGGTGCAATTTGTATCTTGAAACCAATTTCCCATTGTCTTTATACCATAGCTAGGTCGATGGCTGTATAGTGCTTGATTAGGTATCGTTTTACATACATTTATGGCCTCAGAGTTCAAGTGTAAAATTTAGATGGATGTATCTGTTTTGTTTGCACAGATTTCTTTACCATAGTACAACGATTTTGTACTCCAGTAGTGATGGTAAAACTTGGGAATTGGATTTGAACAACTTATAGCCATTTCCTTAGCTGTGTGGTGTGGTCTTCTTCGTTTCTCTCTATCCAAATCATTTTTTTGATGCTTCGACCTTCTGCGTATCAGATACTGATATAACTCATTTAGTCACATTCTGTCGTTGGAAGTTGCAGATATGATTCCATATAAAAGGGACAAAGTTTCCATATTTTGTGAATGATAGGGATTTGTAAGAGATCTCTAATTGCTTTCAAACCAAATGAAAGGAACCATGCGTATTTTGATTAAATTGTAATTTGAAGATAACAATGTTCTGTCCTTAACAAAGTAGTATCCAAGATTAGTAACCAGCAACACAAACTAATGCACAAGGTCCTGAAATGTGATCCATGTCCTGAAACTAGCTACTAATGTCAGTCATACAAACTGCACAGCTCTGGTCATGTTCTTGACAGCTTTAGTAAACAGATTCATCATGGAGATGCTATAGCTTGATGCACTTTCTGTTTTATTGTTGCTAAAATAGAGAGAATCAATCGCGGCAACACTTCCAAGTTCCACTACACAAGGTGATGTAGCAAGCTCTGCTGAGTGGGTGTAATTGAGATTGTGTTCCACTTAATACCAAGTTACCATGGCTTCCTTTGTGTTGTGAAGAAGTACCAAGGCCTGTCTTTAACTCTTTATAGCATTGTTTAGACTCTAGGCATTGTACCCAGAATTTATTTTACTTGCTCCAATTCTATCATCAATCAGCATGAAGTTATGATCCCACCATTTTCTCATACTCAATCCAGCTATAACCTGATCCTTGATGACTTGTTTGTCACTCGTTAGATCTCTCACAGCTCTTGCCTCGTCCCATCTTCCTGAAGAAGAATATGTATTGGCCAAAAGGACCTATGGAGCTGAATTATGTGGTCTAAGAGGATCAGTTCGTCAGCTGCTCTTTTTGCTGAGCTCACATTAGCATGAACTAAGGAAAACCTCCCATATCACTGGATCATCTTTATATGGCATCTCATCTAGTAGGACTTCTGCTTCTTGGAAACGACCAGCATGGCCAAGAGAATCAATAATGCAAGTGTAATGATCCAGAACTGGCTCCACTCCATGTTTGTGCTCCATTGAATTGAATATTGCAACGCCTGCGTCGACCAATCCAGAATGGCTACAAGCAGTCAAAACGGCAACAAAAGTAACGGCATCAGGATTTTCAGCTGAGGCAATCATGTCCCAGTAAAGAAGAACAGCTTCATCTCCACGTCCATTCTGTGCATACCCATGTATCATTTCATTCCAAGTAACTGTACTTTTGCTTGGCATCATATGGAAAAAACTACGGGCCCCATCTACATCACCACATTTGCAATACATACCAATGAGAGCACTCCCAACAAAAACATCGCTTACATATCCATCTTTTGTTATCTTCTGAGCATGAACCTGTTTCCCTTGAAATGAAGAAGCTTGCTTTGCACATCAACTCAGTGTAGTAGCATAAGAGAGTTGGGTGGGACGCATCTCATGTTGCCTCATCTGCTTAAAGTACGTGAAGGCTTCCTTATCTTGAGAATTGAGTGAAAGACCTGCTATTATAGAGTTCCAACAAACAACATCCAGTTCTTGCATATTATGAAATATATGCTTTGCCATTTCTGTGTGTCTTACCACCCTTCGAATACATGCCAATAAGCACGCTTGCAACATATATATCTGTATCAAAGGCAGCCTTCTGTGAGGCAGAATGGATCTCTTTTCCAGCCTCCAGAATCTACATTGCTGCACTAGAGCTGAGGGCAATTGCCAAAGTAGATCGATCAGGTCGCACCCCCCGAAAACTCCATGTGGTCTTCATTCTGGAAATAGCCAGAGAGTATGGTATTACATGAAATCACATTTGGGCATGAGATGTTTTCAAACATTTGACGGCCACTTTCTATATCACCAGACTTGACACATGCTGCAAGCAAATTTTATATATGTGACCTCATCAGGCTGAAAGCCACAAGACTGCATTCTTCGTAGATATTCTAAAGCTTTCTGACTCTGAAATGTCAGGCCATACCCAGTTATCATGACATTCCAAAAAACAACACTAACTTCAGGTGTATAGCAAACACCTTCTGAGCACTATTCATGTCCGCACTCTTTGCATACATATCAAGCAATGAATTGTTCAAGTGAAGATCTCCCTCAAATCCAAGTTCAACTGTAAAGCCATGTATTTGTTGCCCATTGACAGTACTCGGAACCTCATCACTATAACCATAACCGCCAGCCTCACCACACCCTTTGGCACAATCACCCAACATACTCGATATATCGAAACAGAATCAACACGCACTCTTTCCTACACATCAGCCTAAACATTTCCAAAGCCTCCACAACTCTATCCGTCTGCTTCAAAACCCCGTAAAAGTAAAGTAACCTCATTCGGTGCAGCCATATCACCGAAAACCTTTGTTGCATCCCTCATAACCCCACCACTTCGCATACATAAACAGTAAAGCATTCCCCACATACACATTCTCCTCAAGGCCAATCTTCGCCACAAGGCCATGACACTTCCTCCCCTTCTCCACATCCAACAACCCCCGCACGCACTGAACACACTCGCCAGCGTAATATGCGTCCGCACCAACGCACCAATCAGCATGTTCCACGACACAACATTCCTCTCAGAAACAACTCCTCAGCCTCCCCAAACCTCCCAGCCTTACAACAACAACCCAACACCGCATTCCTCAAAGTTGTACACATCCGGCTTAGGCATTCTATCAAACACATGGTGAGCATACCCAAAATTACCACACTTTGAGTACAACTATTCGCAAACAACATAGGTGACATCATTATTTGCAACCGTCATAGAAGCATATATATTTCGTATACCAGTAGTGATCGGTTCTATTTTTTGTAATGGATCAAAACTTCCCAGGCAAATGTTGACCCCAAAAAAAAAAAAAAAAAAAAAACTCCCAGGCAAACGCCAATTCCCGCCATTTTATGACCCACACCAGTTCCCGCCAATTTATTTAAAACAATTGTAGTTTTGACTTTGGACCTTGTTGATTTGGGCCTTTTGTGCCCAAAACATCCATCAGTTGTTTGACTTATTTCCACTACTTGAAAAATAGCTAAAATCCGTTAACAAATTCCATGGATACCCAATTTTCCCAAATTTTGAGCCAAGATTTGTAGCCTTTAAAATCACAAGTTGGAAAACCAAATTTGCAAAATCTAATCACCCTGAATTGAATTCATAAATGGATGCTAACGGAAAAATTCTCTAAACCTATTGAACGCGTTTAAAATTCAGGGTGACGAGATTTTTAGAATGGGTGACCATAATAATTTGTCACCAAGTGGGTAAATTCTAGTAGTGAATATTGCGTTAGATAACAAAACCCAGTTGAGGAAGTCCCCTAGCCTGGTGATTAACTAGCGGTGGATGATAAGAAGCTTGGCTGTGGATGTAGAAATGGAAGGGGAATATTGATTTAGTGTTTTAGTGGATTGGGACTGCTTCGAGGACTGAGGAAGGTTTGTAAAAACTAAGAGTGGTAACGTTAGTCTCTGTCTACCTCATCGAAAAAACGTTAGTTTCTGTCTACACTCTACATCCACTAAAGATACTTTTATGAGAATAGAACTCAAATTTCTAGCACACCATCACACTCACAGAATAAGAAAGAATACGATCTCACCAAATATAATTTCTCTCTTAGCAATTCTTCTTTGTCTCACTCTCATCCGCAACCCACAAGTTCTTGAAATGATAATACAATCTAAACATCTTAGTGGAGTCCCAAAGTAACAGGCCAAATATCTATTAATGATCAAGTAACTAATTAAGAATGCATAGAAATGTTTAATGTTAATTTCTTGAACAAGTACTCAAATGGGACTTACATTTTTCTCCCGAAAACGCAAAGAGTCGCATATCTTCTCTCGGTAACAAATCTAGTCTAGGAACTGGTGTTGGCAACCGTAGCCTTGTTAATTGGGATCACAAGTTCAAATTAAAGCTGTGTCTCCAAATCTTGGTCGACTCTGATATCCAAACCTTGTTTTCATGCCTACTTTTTAAGTCTCCAAAAACAAAATCCCCCTTTTGAAACTACGTACTATCATGTCGGAAACACACCCAAGCAGATTTGTGTGTCGGAAACACACAAATCCCAGCTGATCGACATACAAGGTTTTCGCAGGGACATGCAATGCCCTAGTTTTGCGGTGCGCAACCCCGACGTTTCAGAGGTGCTACTACATCAGCAATCCATACACCAAGCAATGTGTTGCTCTTCCTACTGCCCCTCAATGCCACCAAGCCGATGTACACGTGGGGTTCCTATGCGATTCCTACCATATAGGTGCAAGGTTGTTTGAATTCTCGAATGTGAAAAAGAACCTGCATTACTTCAAAAAAAAAAAAAAAAAAAAAAAAAAAGAACCTGCATTATTCAAGGTGGGGGGGACCTTCTCTTCCGAAACCTGTGAATGGACACAAGCAGTAGTTCCATTCCCGCAAGGGCTTACATATGATGATACTAGAAGCAGTGTCAACAATGTAGGCATTGCTTGCAACAGAACATTGTACTAGTTAGTCTCCAGTGGCCTTGTTATTGGTTTGGACCCTTCCGAGTGTGACAACACTTGCATGCATAACACTAGTGCTGCTACTGTTACGGCTAACCATAAGTTCCATTGTAGTTTTATATCCAAGCCTGATGTAGCAGGGTTGTCTCTGCTTCTTCGTCATGCACGCGAGCAATGCCTCATTGTTTCCCGGGGGCACCTGAGTCTATGCCAGTTGTATAATGGACCTCCATCTCCTACTCTTTATGTGTAGGACTTGAAAGAAGATGATCATGAGGTGGATGGAGTTGGAGGCAAAATGGTGAAATGGTGTTTGAAAGAGAAGCTAGTCTTGAACGAAGCAATGGTGAGGACATCAATGAAGAAGAAGACATCCATTTTGGTTTAGCCGATCGAGGCTGTGACAATTGGGAACTTAATACCCAATTGATCCCAAGCGATTGAGCCTTGAGCATTTTGGAGTCTAATAGTGAACGGAATGGTCTTGCTTGTTACTACACCATTGTCTGGCTGCAAGCAACTTGGGGGGTTTTGAGGTCAGCAACTCTGGTGGTTTTGAACCAGGCGATCGACGGATCGGAGAACATAGAGCGGGCTTGCTTCCATATTAATTAGTCGTGGGGTTTATGTTTGGAGGGCTGGTCAATATGTCTACGGTGTTGATCCGTTTTGTAATGTCCTAACGTGCCTTGTTTACATTTACCTGTGTTTGTTTTTTCTTTCTATTTGTACTTGTTGCTGCGAAAATTGATGCTCTTAATTAGTGCAACACTACAACTTTGTGAGTTGAACTCACGACTTCTCACTTATTCAAAAGAGAGTGTGAGATTATACTGTTAGACCAAATGATACTGGGTAAAAAAAAAAAAAAAAATTAGTGCAATGCTGTTTCAAAGTATTTTTTGGCTATTTTTCAAGTGGTGGAAACTGATGGACGTGTTGGGCACGAAAGCCCCAAATCAACAAGGTTCAAAAGTCAAAAGTACAATTTGAGGCGTCATATTGCCCTCAAAATAGCTGAAAGATTTCAGAAATGTACTTTTTTCTTTTAAATAAATAAATTGGCGGGAATTTATGTGAGGTAATAAAAAGGGGGGGGGGGGGGGGGAGAATAATAGTCGATGTGATCGGGTTTAGCCCAAGAAAGGATGATTGGCCCATGAAAATATTACTTCATCTACTAGCAAGATTACGTATCAGTGTATAACAACTCAGAATTCAATTACGTCTAGGTTAGATTTGTTCTACTGATTACACTCAAGAATACTGTCCATATAATTGGTTTTTATTTTAGCGTGGTGTTATTAACACACCGTATTTTGCTATTTACACACCCCCTTCATGATGTGAATCAATCATAAAGTAACTTTAAGGGGCAATTTCGTAAACATAATCAAATTTGTAGTGTTATGAAAATGCATGAGGTGTGTGAATAGCAAAATATGGTGTGTTAATAGCATTACCCTTATTTTATTAAATTATCTTTTATCAAAAAGAAACTACCTAATTTAGCCTCTTCGTATAGGATAATTCTGTCCTACAAATTTGTATGACATACAAACCAGTTTTTACAGGCATAACCCAGCACGCCTGCTGCACGTGCTCCCTTCCCACCCTCCCCTATTAGTTGTATGCATGGCATACATATACGTACCACAGCGAAACCCCTTGAGATAAAGAATGAGCTACATTATATGTTCTCAAAAACAACAGGTGCATTCGATACGCTAGCAAGAAGGTTGTTCAAGTATTTTTGATGAATAAGAAGGGCTCCTATAAAGAATGTACGAGTGAAATAATTTCTCTAATAAGAAGGGAATGTGATCATATAGCTGATTAAGCTGAAAAACCTTTTCCCAAATATACATGGTATCTTGATGATCTTATCCATCTATGACATATACACCTAGTTTTGTGTGGACTAGATCTCCTATTCCAATACAATTCTATCTTTTTTCCATGTGTGTGTATATATGTGTCGCCTCTCTTCTTCTGTAGTTTTGCTATGTAATAACCCAATAACATTGTTTGATGAGCTCTCTCAAAGTTTATGCCCCAATAACAAATATTACTACTAGCAAACGAAGCGAAACTGTAAGCTCTGAGTCTGTTGCAGCACCACAAGACCTGATCGATGAACTCCCTGAGTTTTTATTGGTTGAAATCCTTTGTCGACTTCCACGCAACACTATTATTCAATGCAAAAGTGTCTCCAAATATTGGTCGACTCTCATATCTCAACCTTGTTTCCATGCCTACTTTTTAAGCCTCCAAAAACAAGGTCCCCCTTTTGAAAGTATGCTTATGTTTGTCCATACCGCTGCACATGAAATAGAGTTCTTCACATTTCCACAGGAGCGGATGAGGGTGTGGGAAACACACAAAACCCATCAGACATACAAGGTTTGGGTAGGGACTTGCAATGACCTAGTTTTGCTGTGCGCAACTCCGACGTTTCAGAGGTACTTCTATTACATCAGCAATCCATACACCAAGCATTGTGTCACTCTTCCTCCCGCCCCTCAATGCCACCAAGCCCATGTACTCGTGGGGCTCATATGCGATTCCTACCATAGGTGCAAGGTTGTGCGAATTCTCGAATGTGAGAAAGAATCTGCATTATTCAAGGTGGAGATCTTCTCTTCTGAAACCTGTGAATGGACACAAGCAGTAGTTCCATTCCCGCAAGGCCTTGCATATGATGATTTTAGAAGCAGTGTCAACCATGTAGCCATTGCTTGCAACGGAACATTGTACTGGTTAGTCTCTAATGACCTTGTTATTGCTTTGGACCCTTCCGAGTGTGACAACAAATGCAGTTTTATTTGCAAGCCTGATGTAGCAGCAGGCTTGTCTGCTTCTTCGTCAAGCGAGCAGTGCCTCACTGTTTCCGGGGGGCGTCTTCGTCTATGCGAGTTCTATAATGAACCTCCATGTCCTATTTTTTATGTGTGGGACTTGAAAGAAAATGTTCATGAGGTGGATGGAGTTGGAGAGAAAAAGGTGCAATGGTGTTTGAAAGAGAAGATTGTCCTGGACAAATTCATGGTGAGGATGTATTGGAAGCCTCTGGCTTTGGACCCAAATGATGAAGATATATTGTATACACTGCTTTATTATCCTCGCAAAAATTCTGAACATTCACGTCTCTGCAAGCAGAATATTCGAAAGTTTGCATTAGCGTTTCCCATGCTCTGCAAACGTATGCCAGTGCAGAACCGGATAGAAGCTTTTCCAATTGTGACGCCAAGGCAGCGGTTGCCGACACCAGTTCCTAGAGTGGATTAATTACCAAGAGAAGATATGCGACTCTTTGCGCTTTCGGGAGAAAAATGGAAGTCCCATTTGAGTACTTGTTCAAGAAACATTAAACATTTCTATGTAGTTAGTCCCTTTACGCTTACCAAAAAAAAAAAATTAAACATTTCTATGTATTCTTAGTTACTTATTGATCATTAATAGATATTTGGCCTGTTACTTTGACACTTCACTTCTACTGTATGCCGCTACTTCTATATGCACGCATGGTTCCTTTCATTTGGTTTGAAAGCATTTTAGAGATGTCTAATCCAGGTGGGGTTCCTATGTGATTCCTACCATATAGGTGCAAGGTTGTTTGAATTCTCGAATGTGAAAAAGAACCTGCATAACTACATTATTCAAGGTGGAGATCTTCTCTAACCCTCTAAATCGACACGAGCAGTAGTTCCATTCCCGCAAGGGCTTACATATAATGATATTTGAAGCAGTGTCGACAATGTAGGCATTGCTTTCAAGTTTGACAACAGTTGCATGCTGTCAGTGGCGTAACGAGAAAATTTGTCAAGCGGGGTAAAAAATTTAAGAATTTATTATCATTATATGTGTTAAATAATCATTATATTAATATATTTTTATTATTTTAGTTAAAATTGTCAGCCACAATACATTCAATTTAGAAGACAAATATATACATTGATTTGATTTATCCCCAAAAAAAAAATTTAGATGCCAATGTAGGAGGGCTGCTCACCTGCGGGACACTTTTTAAGGGACAGAAAGGGATGACTCAATCTCAGCCGTTGGGTTTTAAATGAATTAATCCTACGGTTTTGATGAAAGCCTGATCTCATCCCAACTCTTATCCTTATTGCAGCTGATTCCTTCTTCTTCTCTCAAATCTCTTCAAGCCCAGTTCTATGCTTCTGTTCATCTTCTTCTCCTCTCACACATCTTGTTAGTCTCAAACCATGCTATCTGAGATGAGAATAGAAGAAGAAGAAGAACAGATCTGGGTGAATTGGTGAGATGGAAGAAGATGAACATATAAGAACCCAGAATGGAACGAAATCGGTTTTTTTCATTAGAAACCGTAAGATTGATTCATTTAAAATCCAATGGCTGAGATTGAGTCGTCCCTCTTTCTGTCCCTTAAAAAGTGGCCCGCAGGTGAGCAGCCCTGACGTGTATACACTTATAAGTTACAAATTGACAACCATTTCTTCTTATTGTTGCTTGAATTACTTTAGCAAGTTACAATCAAAATCTTTTGTTAGAGAAAGATATATACACACACAATGCTGATCAGGTAAGGACCTCCTTACCTTAGCTAAGGTACAAATTTCTTTATTCGACCCACTTTTCGATCACAATTTATCATTTTAACCATTCAGTATCTAGGTATATATGAGTATATCATCTCTACAAATTTTCAGTTAAAGTGATAACCGTCAAGACATTTAAAACTGTGATTAGAGTTAAAAAAACGTATGGTTTAGGATGAACAGATTCGGTTCGTTCATTTATTTAATACATTTTCAATACCTTAACGATAACTAAATTAGCTGAAAATTTGCAGAGATGATCTAATCATGTATATCTAAATACTGAACGGCTATGATGAGAAAATATGATCGGAAAGTATGTCAAATTAAGGAAATCCGTACCTTAACTAAGGTAAGGAGGTCCTTATTTGAAAAGGTCTATATATATATATATATATACTCTAAATAAGTTTCATATATTTTCTGATCCTAATACAGTTGGACTATCTTGAAATAGCTAAGTCATTTAGACTGAGAATACAGTGGGATAGTGACAAGGTCGGCATACGTGCTCTATATATATGTACCTCTTGTAATCAAATGTACTAACTCATGAGTGATTAATGAAGCAAGCCATTGAAGTTAAGTAAGTCCTCCTCTGATCAACATCTCCTAGCTTAACCCCTTAACTCACTTGCCCTAGTTAGAAATGGTGAAATGGTGTTTGAAAGAGAAGCTAGTCCTGAACGAAGAAATGGTGAGGACATCCATGAAGAAGAAGACATCCATTTTGGTTTAGCCGATCGAGGCTGTGACAGTTGGGAAATTGATACCCAATTGATCCCAAGTGCTTGAGCCTTGAGCATTTTGGAGTCTGATATGAACGGAATGGTCTTGCTTGTTACTACACCATTGTCTGGCTGCAAGCAACTTGGGGGGTTTTGAGGTCAGCAACTCTGGTGGTTTTGAACCAGGCGATCGACGGATCGGAGAACATAGAGCGCGCTTGCTTCCATATTAATTAGTTGTGGGGTTTATGTTTGGAGGGCTGGTCAATATGCCTATGGTGTTTCATGTCTTTTAATTTACTAATTGTGGGAAGCTCATTTAGCTGGAGCGAGATGTAGATCCGTTTTCTCATGTCCTAATGTGCCTTGAGGTTTACATTTAGTTGTGTTTGTTTTTTCTTTGTATTTGTACTTGTTGCTGCGAAAATTGACGTTCTTAATTAGTGTAACACTACAACTCGACTCACGACTTCTTACTTATTAAAAAGAGAGTGAGAGACTATGCTCCTAGATAAAATAACTGGGTAAAAAAATTAAAAAATTAGTGCAATACTGTTTCAAAGAATTTTTTGTCTATTTTTCAAGTAGTGGAAACTGATGGACGTATTGGACACGAAAGCCCCAAATCAACAAGGTTCAAAAGTCAAAACTACAATTTGAGGCGTCATATTGCCCTCAGAATAGCTGAAAGAGTTTCAGAAATGTACTTTTTTCTTTTAAATAAATAAATTGGCGGGAATTATGTGAGGTAATAAAAAGGGGGAAAAAATAGACTCGATATGATCGGGTTTTGCGCAAGAAAAGATGATTGGCCCATGAAAATATTACTTCATTTACTAGCCAGGCCTGTTGGCCCGTTATATGAATGTGACTAGGTTGGATTACGTATCAGTGTATAACCTAGCACGCCTGCTGCACGTGCTCCCTTCCCACCCTCCCCTGTTAGATGTATGCCATACAACAGCCAAACCCCTTGAGATAAAGTATGAGTTACATTATTAGCACATATGCCCTCAAAAACAACACGCGCATTCGATACGCTAGCAAGAAGGTTGTTCGAGTACTTTTGATGAGTAAGAAGGGCTCCTATAAAGAATGTACGAGTGAAATAATTTCGTTAATAAGAAGGGAATGGGATCATATAGCTGATTAAGCTGAAAAACCTTTTCCCAAATTAATATGGTATCTGATGATCTTATCCATCTATGACACAGACACCTAGTTATGTGCGGACTAGATCTCCTATTCCAATACAGTTCCATCTTTTTCCATGTGTGTGTATATGTGTCAGCCTCTCTTCTTCTGTAGTTTTGCTATGTAATAACCCAATAACATTGTTTGATGAGCTCTCTCAAAGTTTATGCCGCAATGACATATATTACTACTACCAAACGAAGCGAAACTGTAAGCTCTGAGTCTGTTGCAGCACCACAAGACCTGATTGATGAACTCCCTGAGTCTTTATTGGTTGATATCATTTGTCGACTTCCACGCAACACTATCATTCAATGCAAAAGTGTCTCCAAATCTTGGTCGACTCTCATCTCTCAACCTTGTTTGAATGCCTACTTTTTAAGCCTCCAAAAACAAAGTCCCCCTTTTGAAAGTGTGCTTATGTTTGTCCGTACCGCTGCACATGAAATAGAGTTCTTCACATTTCCAGAGGAGCGGATGAGGGTGTTGGAAACACACAAAACCAATCAGACATACAAGGTTTGGGTAGGGACTTGCAATGACCTAGTTTTGCTGTGCGCAAATCCGACGTTTCAGAGGTACTGCTATTACATCAGCAATCCATACACCAAGCATCGTGTCACTCTTCCTCCCGCCCCTCAATGCCACCAAGCCCATGTACTCGTGGGGCTCATATGCGATTCCTACCATAGGTGCAAGGTTGTGCGAATTCTCGAATGTGAGAAAGAATCTGCATTATTCAAGGTGGAGATCTTCTCTTCCGAAACCTGTGAATGGACACAAGCAGTAGTTCCATTCTCGCAAGGCCTTACATATGATGATTTTAGAAGCAGTGTCAACCATGTAGCCATTGCTTGCAACGGAACATTGTACTGGTTAGTCTCTAATGGCCTTGTTATTGCTTTGGACCCTTCCGAGTGTGACAACAAATGCAGTTTTATTTCCAAGCCTGATGTAGCAGCAGGCTTGTCTGCTTCTTCCTCATGCGAGCAGTGCCTCACTGTTTCCGGGGGGCGTCTTCGTCTATGCCAGTTCTATAATGACCCTCGACGTCCTATTTTTTATGCGTGGGACTTGAAAGAACATGTTCATGAGGTGGATGGAGTTGGAGGGAAAAAGGTGCAATGGTGTTTGAAAGAGAAGATTGTCCTGGAGAAAATCTTGGCGTGGATGTATTGGAAGCCTCTGGCTTTGGACCCAAATGATGACGGTATATTGTATGCACTGCTTTATAATCGTCCCGAACCCGAAAAATTTCTTCTCGGCAAGCATTATATTCGAAAGTCTTTATCAGTGTTTGGCATCCTCGGCAAACATATTCCAATACAGAACCGGATAGAAGCTTTTCCAATTGTGATGCCAAGGCAGTGGTTGCCAACACCAGTTCCTAGACTGGATTAATTACCAAGAGAAGATATGCGACGCTTTGGGGAGAAAAATGAAAGTCCCATTTGAGTACTTGTTCAAGAAACATTAAACATTTATGTATTCTTAATTAGTTACTTATTGATCATTAATAGATATTTGGCCTGTTACTTTGAGACTCCACTTCTACTGTATGCTGCTACTTATTCTATATGCACGAATGGTTCCTTTCATTTGTTTCCTTTTATTCTGTGTGCACGAATGGTTCCTTTCATTTGGTTTGAAAGCATTTAGAGATCTCCTACAAATCCATATCATTGATCATGTATGCTAGGGAAAATTTTAAGAACAGTACATGATAAACGGTCCACTCTCAATTTTGGTGTTTCAAGTTTCAAAACAAAGGCGGCACATTTTTAACACATGCCGTCAATAATACCGTTAACTCTATGTAATTTCTCATTTTTCAAATGGTGGTTTCGGATTTTCTCCATGATCTCTTTCTTTATATTATGTTTTCTTTTTCTTTTTTTCTATTTATATACTCTCTTTTTTTTTGTGAATATTTTTTTTTCTATTTATATACTTTTTTAATCTTGTAAACTCATACCATATATTCTCAAAGACTTTTTTAATCAAATCATCTTCTAACTTCCTCTAACAGTCTTACCTCGATCGCCATTTTTGTGTATGCTGGGTTTGAACGGGGACAAAAAAGAGAGACAACAATATTTTTTCCTTTCTTATTAATTATTAATTTAATTATTAATTTTAATAATTTATTGTTGCTAAATTAACGAGTGACGGATTTGCCCCTCAAAGTTTAATGAAAAACACGTTAAATAACGGAGAATGTAACTGTATGTATATATTTTCGGTTGAGATTACAAGTTCATCTACCGTTATGATTGTTTTGAAACTTGAAACATCAAAATTAAGAGTTGACCATTTGTCATGTACTGTTCTTAAAACTTTTTCATATATATATATAGTATACTGGCATGGTTTGATTAGTAAGACAGTTGGAGCCAATCAGTATTGAACCTTCCGTTGCAGAGCACAAGTACATCCTAAGGCTTCTTGCCTTGCATGGGAGTACGTCTTTACAAAATTGTTGCCTTGATTAAGGCCGCCGGCGACCATATATAATGGATCATCCTCCGGCAAGACCTACGGTTCCTTTTGTAACGATACTACCGGCCTGTCACTATTAGCACAGCAACAATACTAGTGCATATATATAGATCAATCCAGGATTATTAAGGACCTAACCCTCTTAAACAAACGAACCATAATTTGTACAAGTGCGGCCAGTTTCATGCACTAAAGTGAATAAACTCCTTAAATAACACAAAGATCGAATAGGATTCTGACTTTGATAGTTAGGCTTATTTATGAAATGCAGATGCAAACATGCATGTAATGAGGATAGAAGATGCACCCCTTCCAATTTCAGACGCAGAAATTTGCTTGTAAAATTGTTCATTCTAAAGACATTTTGATGTGCACCATATGCCAGATTAATTGCGACAAGAGACATCTGACCAAATTTTTGAGGTTTTTATATAACCGCTCGAAGGACTTGAACATTTCTCTGATCTCTTTGGGAAACTTCGTGCATCTTTATCCATCTGGGCAATATTGACATCTTCCTTCAGCTTCTAGCTACCTCTTCTGATTTTGTAGCCATTGGTTAGTTAAGAGTCTTGTAACGGCATATAGATTGTGTCAACCCCTCTAGATTATCTCCTCTAGCTATTGAAACTGAAAAATGTTTTTAATTTAGTTTCTATTTTTCATATTTTTTTTTGTCGAATAGTAATTTCGGATTCGATTAGTCAATTATCATATCAAGAGAGGTGTTTCATTTCAACAAAGGGACCAATACTATCATATATGCGTCAATTCGTTTTGGTTTTGCATTAATCAAACCCTATCTACCCCATAAATCTCATTGTTCCAAATAAGTTGATATCTATGTTCTTCTAGTAGCATATTGTTGACTTTGCCAAACCAAGATGTGACACCCTAAACATTGCCACCCTAAAAAAAAAAAAAAAAAAAAAAAAAAAAATCCCATTTGCAAATTTTATAACGTGAACAGATGGCAACGATACCCTCTACACGTTTGTTTAAGAACAGAAGCTTCTTTCAGTCTACAGAATCAGCCCGCCATTGGAAGCTTCTACATAGAAAGCTTCTCACATTTCCAGTCTTTTATATATGTTATGGTTAAAGGACCTAATAAGCGAGGCCGTGTTGAATTTTTATACCCCAATAGTCTTTTGTTTGATTGGGTACTAAGAAATCTTCAAAACCTTTCAAACGACCTTTGTGTGTATATATAGAGGAGCAGATACCATTAGAAATAACACCACCAGCACCTGTTGTCTAGCTTCTATCAGATTTCAATCTCTCTCCCAAACCAAGACTGAAACAAATGGCTTTCTCTAAATCCATGACCTTGTTAGCTATTCTTGTTCTGCTACCCTTGGCTACTTACGCTTTGGACTGGTCGGATATTTCTCCTTCTGTTGCCAGTAAGTACTGAGTTTCAGCCTCAATCGATCTTCTGTACTAAGACCACATACAAGCAAATCGAAACGTGTACCTGCAAACATATGTTATTTTCTTCTTATTTATGTTCTTGTTTGGATGTCACTTTGCAGCTGAAATATGTAAACAAGTTGAGTGTGGAAAAGGAACTTGCAGCTTCAACGCCAGTGCGCCTATGGCCTACACCTGCGAGTGTGACAAAGGATGGAAGCGAACTGCTGAAGGCGACGATGATCTTAAGTTCCTCCCTTGTGTCATCCCTAACTGTAAGAACTTTTTTCTTCTATATATAAATCGAGGATTATGTGATATTTGCTTTTCCATGAAAGCCGTTTCGCGAAAGCTAGCTATCTGCTTATATATCTGTACTCATATTTCGTGGTTCTACAGGCACACTGGAGTACAGCGGTTGCCAAGCACCCCCTAAAGTTCAAAATTACACAGAAATCCCACGCAACTTGTCTTTCTTTGATCGTAAGTACACAAAACCAACCGCAGTTAATTAATTTGTTCAGTCTTTTATCACCAACAACTAGTATACTAATTTCTCTGTGCTGTTATGTGTAGCTTGCACTTGGGTTTACTGTGGAGAAGGTACATGCATCAAGAACTCTACCTATTTATACTCACCAGAGTGTCAATGCAACTCAGGGGCATCTAACCTTCTCGGCGTCACTGTGTTCCCCTGCTACAGTGAATGTAAGAGACACTAAACCACTATTTTCATCGGAACAATCAAATCACAAGATTGAGAATGAAGAAACTAATAGAAGCTAACTCTGTTTTCTTTCTTCTTCTGCAGGCACACTTCAACCTGACTGTGCAGCCCTTGGAATCAAAGTTGCAAACTCGACTAGTACCTCTCCCGATGGAACAACAACTGGCAGTAACAAAGGTGAGATTGACTGTCCAGAAAACACCAATGTTATGATTTATGAATAGGGTACTATCTTAGCAAGAACAGCATAATATACACAAACAAAGACCTCTTGGTGTTTTCCATCTGGTTTAGGCAGGCCAAACCCATCTTAAAATACTAGTTTGTAGATCCTTTTTTTTCTTGGAGAGTTGTTGGGGGTTTTAAGAATTAAGACTTGGTCAAGGACTTGAGGCTTCAAAACTTGACATATCTCTACGCAATTGACTATAAAAAGGCATCATCATATATACTAAGCATTACACAGAAGCAAATGAGCATTAGACTTGGTACTTCTGTTCACATTTTCAATTCAACAATGGTAGGCACACATATGTATATTGATACCTTACTGGTTTGTTCTTGTTTTGCAGCTACCGACTTCATGCCAAGCAAATTCCAGTTGATGGCTGTAGTGATGGTGTCTGTTGGTATGCTGCTGTGAGAGTTGGGCTCGTAATCCTGTCATTCAAGAGATTGCGCCTTACATTTGTTCGAGTTAATTTCATCACACGTACATGAGCTTGATATACTTTAGGTTAATCTGATTGTTGTAGCATTCCTTGATTTTTCCCCTGTTCTTCATTTTGTGTAAAGTCAGATTGTATCAATAAGTAAAAACATTGTCATACTCGGATGACTGTCATACATATGTATAAACGTTCCTTCTATACTATGGTACATTGTTACGAGTACATGATTTCCTTGTCTATGTTTCTTCTTGAATTCAAGCAAAACAATCTAAAAGATCTGAACTAAATTCAGGATTTTTTTTTTTGATGAACAGAGGATGCCCAAACCTCTATTGAGTTTTATTTGAAAAGAAAAATAAAAAAATACAAAAGTAAGGAGGGGACATAAAACCTAAATCCTCAATAAGAAAAGTTACTAAAATGAAACGAAGCTCTAACAAACAGATAAACAAAAACCAATATCTAACAATAAAGTAAATTATCAGAAACAAAAATTAAGGAGTCCCATATAATCTCTACAGCAATGAGATAGAATGAAATGAGGAGGCAAATCCCACCAATCAAACCATTTGAAGAAAGGCCGTATTCAGGAAATATATAAGAAGCAACCTCAATTGCTAAACCCTATTAATTAAGTGGTTCAACAATGAAATTGACAATGCTTCATTTCCAAGTACTTTCATTTTGAACTTGGTTACAGTTCCACATAATGAGTTCAGATGACTGTGCACGTTTCATGTTCTTCATGAGAATCCAAATAATGATGAAGAAAGGCTTAATTACCTCCTCTTCGTGTCGTAAAGCTAACATAGATTTCAACAGAAACAATACAAAAACAACTAATCCCAACAAATCTTTTAACTACTACTTCAGACTTCATACGAAGATGAAAGTTGGAGATGGTACTTAAAGCAGAGCTTTTTTCAGGAAAAGTATGGCTACTATAGTTCATGGAGAATATCATTCTAACCATGCTAGTTTGCTCTCCCCCAGAAATCCACAAACATGACCGTTAATTGTGATCTAAGATACCAAAATCAATGAAGGCAATTGATTCCAATTTGACATTATTCCTAAGCTACGGATCCAAATCAAGAATGCTTTACAGACAGTAAGAGCATGAAATGCCAAACTATCAATAGTTAACCTATCATCGATGTAATAGTACACAAATGCAGATGCAATTTCACCAGTAACTACATTGCATATCAAGAAGAAAGCACATAGGAGATTCAAATACTCACCTCCACCGAAAGTGCTAAATCCAATCGGTTGGTCTTCATATCTACTTCATAAAGAGATTCAGATGACTATGCACGCTGCATTTTATCAATGAGACTCAAATATTGATGAAGACAAGTATTGCTCGACCTTGTTTTACCTCCCATTAGTGCCGGAAGGGTTATATACATCTTTTTTTCTCATTTTGCACAAGTAAACAACATCCCAGTTCCCAAGCTTCAACTTATAATCCAAAGTAGACAGAATCTCTACTTTAAATTCTAGTTCAGATTTGAATATATACAAACTGGAAAATTAGCTAATTGGGAAAATCATCTTATTGCCATATATGTACTTCACCCCTTTCCATAGATATCCATCAAGTATGAGCTAAGATAGTAAGATACCAAAGGCATGAAGGTGATTCATTTCCAGTTATTTCAAGTTATTCCACATTTCAAGGCAACAAAATTCAGTACTATTCCTATTGATCATCGAGATATTTTACAAAGAAAACGAGCACCAAATCCAAAAGTCTAATAATTACAAATAAATGAATGAAGTAAAAGTCTCATTAGCAGAAAGTTTTGACATTGAACAAATGACTACGGCACCCCCTTGAAGCATGGAAGCTTCTTTCAGTCTAAAGACTCAGCCTAGCAGCAGAAGCTTCTCCAAAGAAAGCTTGTCAAATTTTCATTCTGTATGTTGAAGCACTAGACGTTTTGATTTTTATACATGCGTAAACTTATTCTTTGTGTAACAAATATTCAAAAGGTTCCAAAACTTATATATATAGAGGCAATTGTACCATTATGAACAACAACAGAAACATACAGCATCCATCACTTATTCTCTAGTTTCTATCACATTCTATCGCTCCTTTCTATTGTTATTGTTCCTCAATGGCTTTCTCAAAATCCATGGCCCTTTTAGCTACGGTTCTTGTACTGCTCCCCATGGCTACTTTTGCAGTGGACTTGCCAGCTATATCTCCTGCTGCTGCCAGTTAGTACCGAATTTCATCCCCTTCTTTGTCAAAACATATCATGCAAACTTTTCTTTCTTATATATATCTTCATGTTCAATAAAATTCAATCTACAGATGAAATATGTAAACAAGTGGAGTGTGGAAGAGGAACATGCAAATACAACTCCAGTGAGCCATTACTCTACACATGTGAGTGCGAAACTGGATGGAAGCGAACCGCAGAAGGAAATGATACTCTTAAGTTTCTCCCTTGTGTCATCCCTGAATGTAAGTATTTGGCTCTTTTACTGTAGAAATTTGTGCTCTAATGCTAGCTCTACTCATCTTCGTGCCATTTTTCATTGTTTTTCAGGTACCCTGAACTACAATTGCCAAGCACCCCCTAAAGTCCCTGATTACACACAATTGCCAAGCAACTTATCTGCATTTGACCGTAAGTACCATAGAACTACACACATTCATCATATCTCTTGGTTCAGTCTTATATCCACAGATTGTTTGATTCTGTGCTTTGTGTATAGCTTGCTCCTGGGTTTACTGTGGAGAAGGTACATGCGTAAAGAACTCTACCTATCTATACACACCGGAGTGTGAATGTAAAGAAGGGGCAGACAATCTTCTAGACATCTCAGTATTCCCCTGCTACAGTGAATGTAAGAGATGCTATACTTCTAATTTTCTACAAAGTAACCAACACTAAACTGAAGGAGAAACTAATAGGAGCTAGATGTTTTTTATCTTCTTGTTCAGGCACACTTCAACCCGATTGTGAACGCCTTGGAATCAAAGTTGCCAATTCAACTACCTCTACTGACGGAAATGACAGTAACAAAGGTGAGATTAATGTCCATGAAAAATCCATATATGATTTCTGTTGATGCAGTTCTGCTAATTAATTTCAATTTCAACCACTATACTAATAAAACCAGTGAAAAGCCACACCTAGATTCTGCTAGGATAATACCTGAGCAGGAACACCGAATACCTAGACTTCTTGGTTTCCTGATGTATTAGGTAGGTCAAACCCAAGATCTCCTTCTGAGAAATAATAGATTCTAGAATTTTATTTTCTGGGTATGTTACTGGGGTTAAGTTTAAGACTTGGTCACGAACTTGAGGTTTCAAAATTGACAACTTTATGCAATTGACATTTAAAGGGCTCTAATATATTGGTACCTTACTGGTTTGTTCTTGTTTTCCAGCTACCGACTTCATGCCAGGCAAATTCCAGTTGATGACTATAGTGATTGTGTCTGTGGGTATGATGCTGTGAAATTAGGGTTCATGATCCGTGTCATACAAGAGATTGTGCCTTACATTTGTTCGAGTTTCATCATACATGAGTTCATATACTTTACATTAATTTGATTCTTGTAACATTCCTTTTCCCCAGTTCTTCATTTTGTGTTTGTATCAATAAGTCAAAACACAGTCATACTGGATGACTGACATGTATATTGACGGCTAAACTCTGTAGAAAGATTGTTACTTGTACAAGCTTTCATTTCTCCTCCCTCTATTATTCTCGACTAAATCGAGCAAACTATAGTTACTATACTAGCTAACATAATTCAAGTAACCTTCACGAAAAACCGAAAAAGTTACCAACCCTTCATTACAAAATATCTGATGGCTTTCTCAGAGAATATATGATATGCCCTTGCAGATATATAGCCTAACAGCCACACGGCTAATGTGGCATAGACGAGAACCTGAACCGCAGAACTCTGAACAATGACCTATTAGTCACAGTGCCCAATATGGAGATTCACATGAGTGCATGACTATGCAAATTGCATTTCATTCACAGAGACTCAAAACACCGAAGGAAAGGCTTTGCTTGACCTTGTTTTACCTCATTTCAGAGACATGTTTCAACAGAACATTTTAGCTCTCCAAACATTCTCAATTCCTAAGCTTCACCTACTAATCCTAAGTTCCTAACCAAATGTGATCTTATAACTGCTAGTACAAAGTTGAAACTAACATATTGGACACTGAATTCAAACTATCATCCCTAATCTACCAAATCCAAAATCAACATGCTTTACAAACAACAAACACCACCAAATCTAAACAATACTCCAATAATCATTTTTGCACAACAAATAACCAGTAGTACAAAGAGAGGTTTCCATCACTCACCTCCACCAAAACTCACTTGTTCATCACATCCACTCCTTCCTTCCCGGCAATGATCACCGCGGTGGCCATGTTCAAGAACAGCCCGTGCTCCACAACCCCCTCGAGCACTGAAATCTCCTTCCCGGCCGCGGGCCCATCTTTAATCGGAGTCTTGAAGTACAAGTCCACAATGTAGTTGTAATTATCCGTCACATACGGCGCGTCCCCCTCCATCCTCAGCTTCGCCTCCACGCCTTCCTCTTTAAACAGCTCCTGCAGCCTGGTCAGATTATACTTCCAGCAAAACTGCACCACCTCCACCGGCATCGCCAGCCCGCTCCCCCCGAGCCCCGTCACCAGCTTCGTCTCGTCCGCCACCACCACGAACTTCTCCGACGCCGCCTCCACCATCTTCTCCCTCAGCAACGCGCCGCCGCGGCCCTTGACCAGGTCCAGATTGGGGTCCACCTCGTCGGCGCCGTCGATGGCGAGGTCGATCCTCGGGTGGTCGTCGAGGATCGAGAGGGGGATCCCGAGCCTGCGGGCTTGGTCCTCGGTTCGTTTTGAGGTCGGCACGCCGACGATGTCGGTGAGCTCGCCGGATTTGAGAAGCTCGCCGAGCTTGGAGACGACGAAGGCCGCGGTGGAGCCGGTGCCGAGGCCGAGGACCATGCCGGACTTGACGTACTCGACGGCTTTGTCGGCGGCGAGCTTCTTGAGGTCGTCTTGGCTGAGGGCGGGGACGGTGCGGGCCTTGATGCACTGAGGGCGGCGAGTGCGCAGGTTAAGGGTTTTCGGGGTGCGCAGGATAGCAGAGTGGGGGGAGATGAGGGATAGGGAGGAAGCCATTTTTTGGGAGTGAGGGATGAGAGGTTGGGTTTTGGCTTTGATCTTTTCCCCCTTCCTCTTTCTGTTTGTTTGTTTGTTTGCTTTCAATCTTGTTGGGTTGCTTTATATAGTTTTGGGGGTTTTAGATATTGTAAAAGGTTTATGCTTTTGGATCAAGATGGGACCTTTCTTTCTGGTTTGGGTGGTTGGTGGTGACTTGGAGTTTTGTTGGGTGAGACATCCCAAAGTAGATTACTTTCTGGTGAGAGATGAGTCTGTCGGGGTGTGTAGCCATATAAGTGATCTAGTGGTCGAGCGTCTGGTAGGAAATCTTTCGATTCTTATTTGATTTTCGAAGTTGTTGTTAAAGTGAACAGGGTTTGCAATGCATATATAGTTGAAACATTTTACTGATGTTAATGGATTAATTTATGCGTCTAGGATGCATTTGTTAATACGATGTATATGTAAACGGTTTGTTTCAAAGTTACAGATCTAATAATGCAACGAAGAGAAGGTAAGTTTAAACAATAGTTAATACTCAAATGTTTCTCTATATTTTGGTCTAAAGATATAGAGAAGGGTGAGAAAAGAAAATGGGAAAAAGAGTAATTTACAAGGAAAATGAACAGAGTAGATTCATTGGAATTGGGAGTGGTAAGCATTGATCAGTGTTTGAAGGGGTGAAATGTCACAGTTCAATGTACTATATTGATCTGGTTAGTTGTTACCATCTGTTATTCAAACTTTAAGCGGTTGATGAGTCTGCTAACTACAGCTTGTGGATCTGGGTTGGTGATCTCCCTAGTTCTGCATCAAGCATTCAAGTGGTGCTGCTCTAGACCAAGCAGTTTCTTATAATTTTACTGCACCGTTTACCTCCAAATTTTAACAGTGTTCATGGCTAAAACTTAAAAGTAATCTCAATACACCACAAGCTAAGTAATATTAAGTTCAAAAGTTCCATATTTTTTTCAAGGAATTACAAAATTTTATTTTGTGGAATCATAAGCAAAAACATACAAACAAGTACTACTGCTGCATATGATCTCCTTTTTCATGTTCCAAAATGATTTTGCTGCCATGATATCCTGCTTGCTTTTTGTATCGCTCCATCAGGAAACTAGGCAAAGTATCAAAGCCTTACTGTTAAGCCTCGGAAAGGGCAACCATCTGAGGAAGTGCTTCAGAGACATGTAGATCCCGCATCTCATACCATACTTCTTCCGACTTCCGCTGTACAAATACTCTGTAGGATCCTTCACCAGATTTATTTTTATGAGGTTCACCATCATGAACAATATTGCCAATCAAATCATACTTTGAATGCAATCTCTCATTCTCCTTGGGGGTTGGCAAAGGGATGTAGTCTCTCAACTCCAGGTTCTTCACAGGAAAGTTGACTAGTGTTGGATTCTTCTCCACAAACGAGTTGTTCTTTGTGAATCTTTTCATGTGCAGAATCAGGTAGCGTGGTAATCTGGTGACGCGATACCGTTGTTCTTCAGTAACAGTCTCACCATCAAATTTCTTCATAATGTCAAACAGCGGGACCTGCGGTATCATGTTTCTCTCCATCACATCTTTAAAAAGTGGCGCTGGGGGCATATCCAATCCAAGCATTAAGAAAGTCTTTCTGTGACAAGTACTCCTCCATCTGCATTGTGGCTTTGCTCTAGTTCCCCCTCAAAGCAGTCATGAATGATGCTCGTGTTCTGCTCAGTTTTAAGATCTGAGTGAAGTGTATTAAGCAACCATAACATGAACTCAGCAGGGTCAGACGGCGCTCATATTCCAAACCGATTCTTACTGGCTTTCATAACTGCCTGCAGGAAAGAAATACGTCATTCTAAATATCAGTCGGTCATTGTTTTATATTAACAATTCTCTCAATGTATATCTTCTTCTTGCGGAACAATGTAGAGCAGTACGGTCATATGTGCTTCATTGGGTTTGAATGTTAACAGAAAAGTCCAAAATTAATATTCATTTTATTATTGAAAATTAAAAATAAATAAATCCCTCATTGAAACGACGTCGCATGCTGTCTCTTCTCAGATTCTTCAATCGGACCCGTATATATATATATTTGGTTCTCTGCCTCTGCCTCTACTCCTCCACTGTCTCTAGTTTTCGTTCTCAAACTCCAACTCTTTTCTCTCTTCCAATCTCATCAACCATGTCTGCCGAATCAGCCAACGCAATTCAGAGAAGCCAAGTAAGTATTTTACCCACTTCGAATTTTTACTTCTCTCTTTTGGGTTTTAGTCACTATGAGATAAATTTCGAAACTTTGTATGAATAGCTTGAAATCTAGCATCTGGGTTTCAAAACCCAGTTTTTATATACCCGGATTTCTTGTGTTTATCCTTGAAATTTGATGAAGGCATTGAAAGATGACACCTTTGTTGGGTTTTTTGTTATCAGGTTGATCTGATGGACTTAATAGATTGGTCTGGAGTTGAATGCCTCAACCAAAGCACCAGTCACTCTGTTGCTAACGCTCTCAAGCAGGTAATCTTTGTTTGATTTCTGGGTGTTGTGTATAAGAATCTATGGAATTGCTGTTGTGGATTTGATTGGCTTTTGTAGTTTTTGAAAAGTCAGCTGTGTGTAGCTGGGTGGTTAGCTATGTGTTGTTGTGGTATTGCTGATTGTTTAAATCTTGTCTCAGCTTGTATGGTGATAGAATTGAAGGAAAATTATTGATGTATGTGGGTTATAGTGTCGTGTTTTCCGTATATAGGTGCAATTACTTTGCTTTGTACGAGAAGCGGAGTAGGAATGTTTGTTTTATCGGGAGAGAATTTTCAATTTTATCTAGTCTTCATTGGATATGAAGCTTTATGGTTTGTGTGATCATTGGCAGTTTGAAGTTTATTTGGTTCATGTTTAGTAAATGATACGATAATATTTTGGTTTGGAATATATGAGAAGAAGTGCGTATTTTATGAGGTGTTTTGGACCTTTTGATGTGTGAAATTAAGAGATCATGCACTTGAGCCATATAGTTGTAGTTTGCATGTTAGTCCCAGAAAGTATCTTGTTTGACTAACGTATCAAATTAGTACTTGAGCCATAAAAGGTAATGCAGTTAGCCAGTTAGATTTAACTACTTTCTTTGCATTAATAAATAGGGATACAGAGATGATGATGGTTTGAATCTAGAGAGTGATGCGGATGAGCAGCTTCTGATCTACATACCTTTTCTTCAAGTAATTAAGCTGCACTCAATTATCATCAAAGGACCTGAAGAGGATGGTAATAGTGAATTTTATTGATTCTTGAAGTTGCTCTTCTTGTTTTCCTTGCTTTCGTATAATTGTATATCATCTGTGTCTTTCTGTATCTTTGCTTTCTTCTGGCCTTTTTAAGCTATCTAAAAAGAGGGTTTCCTTATACATATCCCTTAAAGATTTCCGCTGCAATGTTTCAGGTCCCAAGACAGTGAAGCTTTTTTCAAACAAGGAGCACATGGGTTTCAGGTATTATTTCAGGGAAAGTTACAGTTACTGACATGATGAAGAACTATTTTAGCTGACTTATGAATGTATTTCTTCTTGATAATCCCAGCAATGTCAATGACTACCCAGCAAGTGACACTGTTGTTTTATCCCCTGATCATCTCAAGGTTCGAATTCTATACCTGCTAGGCTACAACCTCCCTACTCCGTTTTGTGGTTTTCCTGTTGAAGACAGTTTAGTATTACATAGTTGGTGCTTTCTTTGTTCTGATCCTTTATGTAATTTCTGTGTGATAGGGAAAGCCGGTTGTTTTGAAGTATGTCAAATTTCAAAATGTTCGCAGGTATCTCAAACTTATTCCTATTTGATAGTGTTCTTTCTTTTTCTTTTTTCCATTTTTAGAAGAAAAAAAATTCAAGTAAAAATCTCACATTCTTCTTGTATCAGCTTGACAATTTTCATTGAGGATAATCAATCTGATTCAGAAATCACAAAAGTTCAAAAGATTGGCCTGGTTGGAACAACGTAAGTTTCTGACTATCCATGTGTTCCATTTGTTTCTCTACATTTCTGCTCATATAACTAAATTACTTTTGTTAAATTCTTTTGGGTAATTTGTTACTTTCTTTTATACCTATACTCCAACCAGTAGTGGAAAATTGCAATTACCTTTCATGGAAATTAGGCTTTCAACTTTGTTTGTGGTTTATTTAAGTGTGAACTACATCATCTTGAGGAAAGTCCATTCTAATATAGGACTTGCCATAATTTGTTTTCAAGGAATCAAATACCTGTCGTGTTTCTTTGTGCGTATGTTTAGTCCCGTAGCATGGGTTGTTTCATTTATGTGGCAGTGTGGTGGCAGACACATAGATATAGTATAGACTTACTAGTACATATCGGACAATCTCCCATTGTGACAATTGTGACATACTACTGCATCTTCTTAAAATACTTGCAATAAGCATCTGATGTTTTTCTTGTGGTCAGTACCAGAGCCACGCTTGCCCGCAGACGGTCACGTTCCCAAGTAACAAATTTCAAGTTTTAGTTTGTTTATTTCCCAATCTGGCTAAGGTAGTGTAGTGAATAGCTGATAGCAACAAAATGGTCATAACCCAACAAGTGTTTTGTTTTCCTCCTTTTTTTTTTGGTCTAAACATTTTATGTTTATATATAAAGATTATATTTTGGAAATTTTAATGTTATCAACAAATCGCATCACACAAATTATAAGATATCATTTTGGGCATGTTTCTTATGTAGTTTTTATATTGGGCATGCATTTTTTTTCATAGATATTTTGTGTGCCCCACTAGAAATTAAATTCTGACTCCTGCTTGTGATATAGGGTGGAAACAACTAACATGAAGGGTTTGAAGAAGATTGAGGATGGACACTGAAGAGACATAAAAATGAATGAATTAACAAAGGTGGATCATCGAAGATCGATCTGATCGTTTAGCAAACCCAATTGTGTGCATGGGTTCTGTGTCATATTGTACTCTGAGATTATAATTAAGTTTCCTTTGAGATTATTCACCCTTCATGGGATAGGATCCTAATATTTGACTAAAGATTTAAAGCTATTGCCCTTCCTGAGAAGCATCATGTTGTTTGGTTAAAATGACCAACTGAGTTGCATATATGTTAGGTGCTGAGATTTATATAAGGTTGTTGGTGGTTAGGTTTGCCTCTGGTGACTGCCACCAATCGATTCGATCTGGCTCAGACAGCTCAATATGCAATATAAACAATTTTTACTTTCGATTCTTTATGTGCTTGGGGTCCTTAGTCAGTTTCTCTCCTATGGAATAAGATGGAATAAGAGGCTTCAGAGACTCCATCACGATTTATCTATGTGCTTCAAGCCGCTGTCTTTGAAGAATGGGGTGATAAATGAACATTTACTGGGAATCAGAGTATTACAAAAGGAACTTCATTACAAATTGAAGAAACGAGAAATGTACAAGATAATTGTTCTATCTGTCTATAATACCCAATTGAAACTGAAACAACATGGGCAGGTCCAGGCCTTGAGACCATGAATGCACACAAAAGAGCCTCATTAGCTCTAGAAGAGTAAAAGGTAAGTAATGGAAATCTCGACCAAAGTGGGTGAGGTCGATTCCAGTCTGTATGATCAACTGCTTCTAGAATAGAGATCGATGCTACCTAATTGCAGCCGCGAATTTGATTGAATATCGCGAACCCTCAAAAATCTAAACCTGGTACAAGTGACTACATGTTAAATGAGAGCCACAGTACAAGCAGATGTTCAAATAGATTTAGAGTGCACAATACCTGAAAGCATTTGATAGGAAACCTTCAGATGAAACTTTAAATGTTCTACACTGAAAACGACTGTCGAATAGTTGAGAAGTTCGTTTATCTATCAGGTGCCAGCTTGACCCCCCATCATTGCTTCCCTCGACAACCCTGAAAATAAAAATGTTAGATGTTTACAAGGAAAGATATGTGGACAATCACAAATGTAGCGCATATATATACCAATCCATTGGATCTCTTTCAGGTGCATCATTGGCTGACATCAACTCATATGCCACAAGTTCGTGCATCTGGTTATCCGATACTTTATATACGATCCAACAACCTACAAGAACATAAGAAGAAAATTCAAACAGTGAATTTGTTACACTGGGAATCAGGCTATCATAACAGGTACCATCTGATTTTTATTTCACTTAAGTTATTGTGTTTTCGGTCTTTCTTGGTGTTGAACAAAAACCTGACCACCTAAAAATTGATACATTTTTGACAATTCAATTGTAATAATGAAGATTGACCAATAAAAGAAACTAATAAAAGAGAGAAGTTTACATTACCTTTGGCACCATTTGGTTCTTCCCACTTGGACATGCGTGTCCCATCAAAAGCTGATGTCGCCTGAAATTTATTAAAGTGATTATGGATAGATTTCTCAAGTAAAAATTAAAATGGTGAACTGCACTATAAAATAACACTCACAATTCCAAATGGAATTTCTTCTCCACTTGCACGTACTACACCAGAATGTATTCTGTTTAACTTAAGAAGCGGCAAGCAAAGAGAATCTTTAACAAAGTTTTCACAACTTTTAAGATTACGGATTGTGACGTCCAAAGCATGGAATGTAACAGGCAGAGCCAAAGAGGTTTTAACAGCAGGTCCAGCCAATGAAATTTCAACCCTCCCATCAGTATCTGCCTTGCTACTCAATGAAAGAGAGCTGAGTAACTCAGTGAAAGAGGGCAGCAACTGCCGAACAACAGACTGGCTGATATTTGGAACTGAATCTACTGACACCCTCCTTGTTTTAAAAGGGGATTTCTTAAGATTTATGAGAAGTCCTTTAAGAATCTCCAGTACTTCAACTGCCCTTGACTTTGGAAAACCTTCATCTACCAACTGTGCAAGAATTGGAAGAAAACCATTGTAAATTTTTGTCACGTGCTCGTCCACACATTGACGAAGTGGACAAGAAGAACCAGTTAAGGATAAACTCTCATCAGAGCCATCTTCCATTCTTGACTTGCGCCATTCCTTGTCCCCACTTTGTCTCCCAGGTAATGAGGTTGAGGCATCGTCTGTAGAACGTAAATCTCTCTCTAGTTCTTGTCTTTCCTTCTCATCGCGGTCTTCAAGTGCAGAACGCACTTGAGAAGTATAGCCTCGTCGACATTCTTTTGTTATATTAGCAAGCACAGATGACAGTGCAGGCTCTGAAATAATGTTACGTCGAGAAAGAACCTGCAAATTGAAAGATTTATTTCTCATCAGTGACTCAGCATTAAGAAATCTAATGAGAACTATCTTTTAAGTTCTCCACAAGCATTTCTTATTATGAAAATCTAGGCAACAAATTAAAGCGACTACGCCTCTTTTTGATTACCTCATGCCACTTCCTTGTGTACCGTTTCGTTACATCACATACGCCGTCCTTCCCAATGGCAATTACATAATTTAATTTTTTACCCCACCTTTAAGAAAGAACTTATTTTAATTATAATACGAACACATCAAAGCATACAATTCTAGTATCAATAACTTGGATGAAAGATTATTCTAGAAAGATGATTGAACTAGCAAAACAAAAGGTGTACCCGCTTTCATATAACAGTGGTTTGTCATACACTCCTTCACAAGGATCAAGATGCATCCATCTGAACAATAGAAAAGGTATCAGAAAGGATTTCCCAACTTAATGAAAACTCAGTAATTTGTAGATGAAAGTTACCTTCCTAAAGATTCTGAAAAGCACTCTGTCCAAACATGATCCGTGAAATCCAGGATCTAAAAAGGAATAAAAGAATAAATAAATTATAGAAAAGGCTATGGACAGCCATCATCTGTGAACCTTCCACATGTGAGGAAAAAAGTAGATCTCTGAACTGTTGCCGTAACTAGATAAGATAAATATTCTGAGTTGGAACTGTACTTGTTACGTGTAGTAAAAGAATGATTATATACATAATATTGAGCATGTCCTATTAGAGTTGAAAATCACTGACCAGGCGGGATTCAAACCCAAAAGTTCGGCAATAAAGCGTGAAGCAATTTGCCCATTCCCCACAACGACCCCTTCTTGTTTCCACAAGCTGTATTTTGGAAAAGGAAAGAGAATGATGGAGATATGAAATATCAAATGAGCTTTTCAATAGGTAAATAAGTAATCATAAGCTTCTCAAGACGTAAAGAAGCATAGATACCTTTAGTGGGTCATTGTAGCGTGGGAAACGAGTCACAGTTGGGCAAGAAGTGCATCTGGGTTTTTAAAAAAGGAAGAGAGATAAAGACCATTGCAGTTAATCAAGAAATAATCAACATCATTATCGAATATGAACAGACCACAAGAAAACAAAGAATGCATGGAAGCTAGGACAGTAGAAACCCAAACTCAAACAACTTTATGACAATAAATAAAGAATCTTTACAAGGTGAAGATACAGCTACAAATGCTGTCATAGCTTAGCAGTGCATGTTTAGGGTTGAAGAGCATATATACACTCAGCTACACAGAAACGTCTTAGTGATTGATGATATACAGTAATCAATTCACAAATAAAATAAAAAGTTATTAAAAAGAAAATGAGTACCAGAGGCCAGAATTGGACGGTTAAATTCTTGGTTTGGCACTTTGGTTGCAGAAAGAGGGGTTGGGGAATCAAAACAGCAATGCCATGCAAACCATATGCCAAAGCCAAGGCTACAACTGGCGGACCCTTTAAGGGGCGGGGGAGAGGGCTGTAGCCCCTCCGGCGATTCGAACTTTCTCTTAATTATTGTCCAATTATGTACTTATTAGTATTAAGTTCAAGGTTTTTGTATATATTGGCTCCTTCGGGAATCTAAATCAAGTTCTGCCATTGGCTACAAGTGCAAATTTAAAAGGGGAGAGAGATGGGTCTGGACAATCGCTGTAGCATACCTATAAATTTCAACTCGTGAACCTCCATGAAGAAGTTCTGGAGGAAGTGCAGCATCCATGCCAAGGCTGACTGTTTTCTGGCCGCAACTATCACAGGGAGGTTGATTAACCCAACTGCAGTACCGAACAAGGACATTATAAGTGATATTCATCTTGACAGAAATGCACAAGCAAGTGAAGTACAAATTTGATTAAATAAAAGAGAACAATAAATTTTCCTCAGAAACAGCTCTGTTTTCACCATAATATACTATATCATATTTAGTACGAACGTGTCATTTCTTTACTCTTCAACAACCAAGAGCAGACAAAATCATACTATAAACAGAAGATATTCAGAATGGTATTGACCACATTCAAAATAAGCCCCAACCATCATTCAGAAACAAACTGATGCAAACCCACCCATGGTTGGGATATTTACTTAAATGAGCTTGCTACTGTTGACCAATGATGGTAATATGTGATTAGTAAGTTAAAACTGTGTCTTATATTTTGCGGGATCTGTACTAATATTCACTTAATATGCACACACATCAGTTTGGACTTTCAAGTCCCACATATTAACGAAAACCAAGATAAATTTGAAAAGAATAAAATAACATGAAATAAAACAATACAAAACTGGAACACACCTGAAGGATTGTTTGAACCAGAATAGCAGCTGCAGCAGAAACGCGTGATCTTGTTGCTTCTTTGATGGAGTAAAGTTCCCCTCCTGACATGTTTATCAAATTTTCTTATTACCAAGGCATCTTTACTAGTTTCATCATATATTGCTAAACCAGTATGTATTCAGATAAACGAAAGTACTTATTGTAGTCCTCGATATCAAATTTTATCTTTTCAAAAAATCATTAATCATATTGATACAACATAATCTTCGGTTTCAGACGATTCAAAAGCACAAATTTCACATTTATACAGTGAAGCAAGATAGATAGTGGTGCTCTCACCTTGGCCAAACTGACCAATGCCTTCTCCTCCAGCTGCTCTACCGAGACTGTTTTCCTCGCAGCCTCCTGGCGTATCGGATCCTCATACTAATCAGAGCCAAAAATCCCAATAAACACATCAGTTCACAAACTTTAAAAATCGCAAAACTTCAAACTCTTCTACACATTCTTTTCTCTACTAAAACATATCACTTCATTTAATCCAAATGCATATAGACTCGAAAGTTCAATCGAAAAATCAAGTAAAAAAATGAAAGAACATCTACCATAAGAACTTGACTGATATAAGGCCGCACTTTCCCCTCAAATGCTCCATTATCTTCACGAACAGCGAATTGCTGATACATAAGCGCCTCCTCCTCCGCCTAATTTTCACTCAAAACAAATCTCAACACTCAAATTAACAAAAATTCAGCTAAACAGCTTCGAAAATCTACAAATCGAACACAAACCTGCAACATTCTAGCCAATTCCTCATCAGATTTCAGCAGCTCGTCGTTCCCGGCTGCCGGTTCCGGCTGCTCGTCACTGATCGAAACCAACCGGAGCTTCTCCGAGACCTCGGCCAGGTCGGAGTCGTCCGAAACGACGCGATCGTCATCGCCGCTGATGATCTTCACACAAAAAAAAAAAAAAAAAAAAAAAAAAAAAAAAAACCAAATCAATGTAATCCACCGGAGCAAAGCTAGCGGTGGAGAGAAGAGAGAGAGAGATTGATGAACCTTTTGCTCGTCCGGAGGTACAGAGGTGAGAGAGAAGAGCTGGTATTTCAAGACCTGCAAGGAGAAATGAGATTTTGCTTAGTTTAGAGAGAGAAAAAGAGAGAGGATGGAGAGAGAGAGAGGTGGTGTAGTACTTCGAGGCCGTCGTTGGTGTCGTAGACGACGGCGAAATCGGAGTCGTTGTGGCGGACCTGGAAGCTCCGAGTCACCATTGCTTTCTTCAACGACTGGGAAATGATCTCAAGTCAAGGAAGCCAACGACCTCTCTCCATTTGTGGAAGAAGAAGAAGAAGAAGAAATAGAAGACGACGTGTCGTTTCGGGTACGGAGCGGAGGCCCAAACAAAATAAAGAACTGGCCGAAAACGGGGTTCTGCGTGCGGCCCTGACTGATCACAACAAAAAGCTAGGGCCCAATGTTCGGTTGCCTTTTTGAATAAGTTGAGAAGCCCCATCCAATAACTCGTCCCAAAACATCAGAAGACTCGCATAAACAAACGAAAGTTGAGAAGCCCCAAGCAATCGTTACTACAAAAGATATAACATCATTCGAATCGACGCAAGTTCCTCTACATCAAACCGAATGAATTTGTTCCTTTATTTTACAATGCTTTTGCAAACGAGCTAGGTTACCTTTTCGAAATATTTGAGAATATCGTAACGCCATATGAGAAATCCAAGACAAGTAGTTGCTCCATTATGCGCTTAATTAGTTGCCATGCACTTAAGTGAGAAAGCGAAGAAAACTAAGAATTAACTAGCGCGCTCTGATTCCATTTGCAACCAATTAACAAAATGTCCAAGTTAGAGCAAATATAATTCTGAAATATCCCGTCATAACCAGCTTTGTTCAAACTACTTTTTAATACACCCGTAAGAAAGAGGACGCCAATTGATCGACTTCAATTACTCCAGGAGCACGTCGGGGTCTACATGTATGCCAATTTTCTTCAAATCATACATGCATGCATGTGTAGCACATTATGTAGGTATAGAAATATAGAAAATGATGGTGTATAATTAGAGAGGAGCCCATGCAAGCT
The DNA here is from genome assembly GCA_009720345.1 of Fragaria iinumae. NCBI lineage: Eukaryota > Viridiplantae > Streptophyta > Magnoliopsida > Rosales > Rosaceae > Fragaria > Fragaria iinumae. The sequence continues at coordinate 1,480,192 of CM019122.1, read as the reverse complement.
ACTAATGTATGGTTAGTATATATACGTTATGGACGTGGCTTGCTGCAAAGTGGATCTACGAGCACATGATCGCATACGTTGCAATCTGCAAACCATGGAGGAGTTCCCTTGCTTGGAGTGTTATATAGCTATTGGTCACTTTGATATTCATCATAGTTTGCCTTTGATATTCAATGGTGTGACAAGTTGAGGGATACAAGGGGTACCATTGGTGAAGTGATGTACGTCCATGCAATCAACAAATGATGGTGCTAGAAATTAGAAAGTGCTATACCAATGTGTGGGTGTTATGTTATGGACGTGACCCGAAATGAATGAAATTGAAAAGGATATGACACTGCTTAATTAATTGTGTGTAGAAGCTTCAAATGGTTTAATATGGTGGGATTTGCCTCCGCATTTTATTCTATCTCATTGTCATAGAGACTATGAGAGACTCCCTAACTTTCGTTTTCGGTAGGATGCTTTTTGTTGCATATTAGTTTTTGTTTATCTGTCTGTTAGAGCTTCTTATCATTTTGGTAACTTTTCTTATTAAAGAGTTAGGCTTAATGTCCCCTCCTTACTTTTGTATTCTTCTATTTTTCCTTTTAAATAAAACTCAATAGAGGTTTGGGAATCTAGCCCGTCCTCTGTTAAAAAAAAATTGTGTGTAGAAGCTTAAGAAAGTTCCATATATACATATATTATTTCCTTGATTTGTTATATCTACGGATCACTTTCAATACGTATTGTTCTCTCCACGAGATGATCGAAAAATACGACATGAATGATAGAGTTGTTCTTTTGCTTATGGTTGAAGCTCACTCGAATCTATTTCCTTGACCCACAATATTCAACACACACATGCAGTTGCTCCTAACCAGATCGAACTGCCAACCCACATCTGTCTCCCTACGACATCACGAGCTCCGATTTGTTCATTTTCATGCATTGGTGTAGCAAATTCCAATTTCCAACCACACCAATTAGTATCGAGTTTTGGAAGAAGTCATATAATCGTACACATACTAGTTTTGCCATTGAATCATTGATTTAAAGGAAGATATGAGTCTTCGATTATACGTTGGGACAACAAAGACAGCTTAATAAATTTCTCTTAATTTGAGCATCATGATCAGCTAGCTATTTTTCTGGTTTGCGCGTGTGTTCCCCCAGAGGTGTCTTCAACCGTTACCTTTGATGTTGTGAATATTGAGTACGTTAGAGACACCTCTGTCTAATTATATTTCATTTCCTATAAAAAATAAAATTAGACAAATGTGGTCGCCTTATACGATCATATACATCAGCAACATAGACAACCCTAGTAAGAGAATAGTTACAAGGATAACTGAATTGTTAAATCCGTCTTTTGATTTTAATATGGCTTCGCAATTAAGTAAATGTGTTCTGAGAAATTTTAAACGAAAAATTTTCATATAGAGGGCTAAAATCCTTCCCCAAACTCTGACTACTTCATTTGATAGATTTATTGAGCTCAACCAACTTCTTCAATGTCCACCTGCCCCCAAGAACGCTAAGGCATCACGATCAGTATCACTGAATACAATTTCCATACGCAAGCTATCCTATAAATCAGAGGAGAAATTATAGTCTTTTGTATACTCTTATCTCTACGTATTCCATACATTCTCCAATCTAGCTACACAACTCTTCCTGATTTCTTTGTCTCATCTCTGAAAATGATGACGCAGAATCACAGCAACCGGTTGGCCCTCCGGTCAAAACTAACGGCAGTATCGAGCCGGCCGGTGAACCCTGGTACGATACATTCTTTCACGGGTCTGGACCGAGCAATGACCCTGCACAGCGTTCACGTGATATTCTACTACAAGGAGAAGCTCTTCACATATTTTGACCTGGACCCTTTTAGGGTGTGTCTCTCTGAGGCCCTGTCGCTTTACCCGCCGGTGACGGGTCGGATAGTCCGGAGAGAGGACGACGGTGAGTGGGAGGTCACGTGTAACGATGCTGGGGTGAGGGTGGTGAAGGCCACGGTGGCGACAACACTTGATGAGTGGCTGATATCTGCTGATGGGGCGGAGGAGAGGCTGTTGGCGGCGTGGGATGATATGCCTCAGGGTGATCCTATCTTGTGGTCGCCGTATAGAATCCAGGTACTCTTAACTTCCCTATCTTTTAAACGAAACTAAAAAAGAACGTATAATAGATTGCTTCAGTATTTCCTAATTTGGTGACCTGAAATCTCTTTGGTTCTTTCAAGAGATTTCAAATTATTCGAATTGTGAAGACTGGTTTTTCTTACCAAGATACTATGATGAAGGGACTCATTTATGTTGAGCAATGATATTTACTCCGTAGTACTTTTCCTTTAGGATTTCGACCAGAGTACCAGAGGACTATATATGCAGGTCGGTACAAACATATCAATTAGAGCTATCAGCTATGAATGCTTTGTGTACGTAATTGTTTCTATGATATGGTAATTGGTCGAATCTAAAAGGGTAGTTGCATGACATGGGGACACTTGTGGATGCCCAGTGATGAGTTAATCTATCTGGGTATGCGAGACTGATAGAGAAGGATCTAAGAGGTCTCGTGCTTCCTGGAAATGCTTTATTTGAATGTACGTAGCAGATAATATGATATAACATACATAACAACAGTTAGGGTTTGGTCCAGAACCACCGGTACCATGCATTGACATCCGCCGTACACGACTGCGTTGAGGTTTAATTTTGGTGGTTGAAAGTAAGACGTCATATATAACCGATCAATAAATCGAGGCCACCCCACCAATTAGCAACAAGCTAGACTCCAATAATTATGCACTTGATAACAAGAAACAAGAGCTCGATCACATAATTATGCACTTGACTCGATCACATAATTATGCACTTGATAACAAGAAACAAGAGCTCGATCACATAATAGCTAGATACGGATGAACGATCATATTCAATATTTCTATATGTATTGTCTTTTTGGATTGTTGGTTTTTGGTGACAGATAGATGAAAATTAATTGTTGGGGACCTATTTAGTTTTCAGGTAGAGGTTTTTTTTTTTTTTTTTTTTTTAAACTTTTTTATTAATAACTCACACACCCTACATATGTCAGTGAAGTTTGAACCCATGACCTCAAAGTTGTCAGTTAAACACCTTAACCAACCAAGTCACGGCTCACCGACATGCAGTTGATCATTTCAAAAGTTATTATGAGGTCAAAAAACTTGAATTTAAGTAATAATTAATAAAAATGTTTTCTAAGTTTCTCCAATTATAATGAGTTTTAGGTACTTGGCTGGTTTCAATCTGAACCTCACATTTAAGTTCTTCAGAACTTCGTATGAACGTTTTAAAGGACTAAACTAAATAACAACTTCCACTAAACAGATGAAAAAAAAATTAAGTTTTGGTTTAACTATATATATTCTTTATCTATATATGGAGCAGATAAATGAATTTGAAGGAGGAGGAGTAGCCATTGGATTAAGTTGCTCTCACATGCAAGCAGACCCAACTTCTGCAACCCTGTTCATCAAATCATGGGCCGAGACTCACCGCCGTGAAGCCGTCGTACACCCACCGTCCTTCGAGGCCGATTTGTCACTCACTCGCGGATCATCACTTAGCATTCACGACACAAATTCACTAAGCGCTTATTACGAAGCCAAGTCCATGGCAACAAAGACTCCATTAGTACCGAAGAAAATGGGCACTGCCACTTTCAAATTTTCCGGTGAAGCTATCAAGCAAAGCCTCTTAGAAATCCACCAAACATGCCCTGTTGCCACCCCGTTTGATTTGCTCACCGCGCTCTTTTGGGCACGCATTGCTCGCTTGAAGCACTCGAAAAGCGAAAGCAAGCATTCCCTCTCCATTTGTGTCGACCTCAGGAAGAAGCTGCAGCTCTCTTATGGGTACTACGGCAATGCGTTACATTTTTCGTTGCTTACATTACCTGACGTAGAAGACAAGCAAGACTTGGGGGACGTGGCCGGAGCCGTGCACCGCCATGTGTCGAGTCAGGGGGAGGAGGAGTTTTGGTCTGCTATAGACTGGTTTGAGTCCAGAAATGGAGAGGGAGGTGAGTCTAGGGCACCTTTTAGGATGTATGGCCCCGAGTTGACATGCATGAGCATGGAGCATATGATCGAGTTTCCTGGGAGTACTGGGAATACGCCGTTAATGCATACAGCTGTGTTTGATAAGGAGAGGAGGCCCGTACACGTGTCGTATCATGTTGGAAATGTGGAAGGGGAAGGGTTGATAATGGTGATGCCATCTCCCGAAGGAGAGCTCGCGAGGATGGTTACGGTGACGTTGCCGGAGGAGGAACTAGAGCAGCTCCGTGAGGATGAAGCTGTTCTGAGCCTAAACCCAATAATGATCGTAAGTGGGACGAGACAAGCATAAAATTTCTGTTATATCTATCTCTGAAGGAATAAAAAGGTCTTAACGATCTTTTTCGAGTTGATTTTGTGTTTATGTACTTTAAATGTGATTATTATAGCTCTATAATTGTATTAAAATAGAACCTGATCGAAGTCTCACACATCTTGAGCTTGATTTTATATATATTCTGTTTCACTTCTGTAACTACTCTCTCTCTCTCTCTGGGTCTCTATCAGAGCTAGGAGATTAGGGTTTTCTTGATTGAAACCATTATTAGGTTAATTATACAGTAAGAGGTCGATCATATAATGAAATCTTTAGTCTTCCTTGTGACAAAGGAACTGTGATTTAGGGTTCAATTAATATACACATGCACACACACATTTATTGGGAAAAAAATGTAATACATGCATGACGTAGACAAAGAAGCAACATCAAGAAATTTAAGATGAGTTGAGAACGATTTAATGTTAGTGTTACTTCTGGTATAAAATTGTATAATGCAGTTCAAATATCACTGAGTATTTATTTTTTTGTTATTGGAAACGATAACACTTAATTCATAATAACTAGTAGCATTACAATGAAACTTGCATGTCACACAGTGTGGCGTAGAGAAAATAAGTTCCCCACATATGAAACTACTCGAAGAAGTACAAATGGGATATGATATCCCATATTTAACTTACTTATCAAAGAGAAGTTTCGTTTGCCTCAAACACATATTACTGATGATATAGTCAAGATTGAGATGAACTAGTTCAGAGTCTTTTGAGGAGTGTTGGCATATTTCCATTGCACATGACTCGCGCTTGGATACGTTTTATCACCAGCTACTTGGTCTAGTGGAACAGCTTCAGTGATTTCTTTGAGGTCATCTTCCTTGAGATTCAGACTTAAGGAGCCAATGTTGGTATCCAGGTTCTTAATCTTTGTTGTCCCTGCATGTATATGTATGTGGAAATTAGTTCAAAGTACTATAATCTTTGTCGTCTGCATTATTTATCTTGAAGATCGACGAAGAGGTTCTCAGACTCACCGGGGATTGGTACAACGTCATCACCTTGGTGGAGAACCCACGACAGTGCTAGTTGAGCAGGAGAGCAATGGTGCTTATTTGTAGCAAGGCTTTCTATTGCCTGGTATATGTGTCTGTTCTTCTCCAAATTCTCTCCAGTTAGCCGAGGATGTGCGGCCTGGTATTACAAAATCCAAGATTATGTCACATACTAATGCGATAATGAAATGCTCTGTTTCTGAATTACAGAGCTCTCTGTTTAGACGTATGCTATATCATGCTCTATACGTGTGTTCTAAGTTTGTCATAGAATTTGAGAAGATATCAATGTAAGGGAGAAAAACGATTAGTACCCCATGAACATTTGGATCCAAACTTTCGACAACTGCTTTGCCTGCGAAGAAACCACGACCAAGAGGACTATATGGAACTATTCCAATGCCACGCTCCCTGCATCATGTGATCATGAGAATTTAAGATTGATTGATGTACATGTGATATGGGAATCGAAGAATAGTGTGATGGAATGGAAAAACGCCAACATTGTGCATGAAATCTTTATATTCATATTGCATTCCTAAATCTACACAATATGTATGATGTTTTACATCATTCATTTTCATCTGATGATACCAGCCCATATGCAGACCTCTGTCCCTCATTTCTGCATTTGTTCTTGCATGTCCTTATGAATGCTACTTTGATTAAACATATGAGATACTAGAAGAAATTAAAGAAGATTCAACTAATAATAAAATTGTACGTATACCCTCAAACTAAACTGTCATAGTATCAAAGACAATGTGATAGGTGAATCTATTTGTGAGAATGAAAGAACTATCATCATCCCAGTTCACTTTCTAGTTCGAAAGACACATGTATATAGTAAAGGATACTGTGTTTGATTCTACCAAAAAAAAGGTTTATACATAAATATTAATGTTGAAATGAATTAATTATATACCTGCAAAGTGGAATAATCTCTTCTTCAATATCTCTAGTCCAAAGAGACCACTCCATTTGCACAGCTGTGATGGGATGCACAGAATGTGCTCTCCTTATTGTGTCTGGACTGGCTTCAGATAACCCAATATACTTGATCTTTCCTTCTTCCACAAGTTTCTTCAGCTCTCCCATCTAAAATCCAACAAGAAAAAAGAGCAAGTATCTTATCACATTTCCATCTGGGGTTGTTTGGGATGCTCGAAATTGTTCTCTATATCGGTACTAAATGCATATGTTCAAATGGAAATTACAGTTTGATTTCAAACTTACAGTATCCTCTATTGGCACCGTTTGATCAATGCGGTGATAATAGTAGAGGTCAATGTAGTCGACGCCAAGACGCTTCAAGCTAGCCTCGCAGCATGACCTGACATACTCCGGAGTTCCCTTCACCACCAAGCGAGGAGGTCCTAAGCTTACAACACCAAACTTCGTTGCTAGTTGAACCTCTTCCCTTGGCAACTGCTTCAGGGCCTAAAACAACATACAGAAAATTAGTCTGCCTCTCATTACCACAATCTGTGATGTTTCCTCAATCTAACTGCCCCATTTGTGGAACTGGACTTTGATAGTAACAGAATTCAGCAACAAAAATTCACATTGCATTTGATAATTTCTCAAAAACACTTGGACACATGCTTGAAGGAAAGTTCACCAGCGAAGGCGTGATCAAATCATCAAGTTATCTTACGTACCTTGCCAACAAGAATTTCATTGGCATGATCAGTTCCGTATATATCAGATGTGTCGAAGAAAGTGATTCCTTTACTGAAGGCATGCTTTATAATGGAGATTCCATCCTCTTCAGCACCAGGAGACTTGACAAACGTCAATCCCATGCATCCAAACCCCAATTTTGAAACCTGAAGTTAATGCCATGATCGGATATTAGAAATAAACCAAACAAATCAAGCTACTGAAAGGCAGTTAATTATTCAGGAATGAAAGAAAATGCAGGAGGATTATATCTGACCTCAAATCCATGAGTTCCTAGTTTAACCTTTGGGATCTGTATTTCCTTCTGTTCAGCCATTTCTTCGATCTCTTCCTGCGAATGATTACTTTTGAGTTGTGAAACTGGGAATGGGACTGTGAAGAGTGAAGTTCAAGATTTACGTAACTCTTTAATCTGCTGTGTTTGAAATTGTAGTTTGGCCATATGATTATGTGGTTATATATGTACTCACACACTGGCAAGTGACATCATTGACTATGTCATAGTATCTAGTTCTCATTGACTATTTCAAAGTACCTGGTCCTAGTTAGAGCACTATGTCACTGTGGCTTTTTTTTCGGTAAGTGATTATGTCATTGTGCCACTACTTAACAAAGTAATAATTGACATCACTGCTTATGCATGTCTTGGCTACTGCTTGCAGAGGACACCTTACTAGGGCATTATTGCGAGGATGACAAAACAGTGTATGCCATAAATCTTTATCATTTGGGTCCAAAGCCAGAGGCTTCCGATACAAACTCGCCGGCGCTTTGTCACCGAAAGCAACATCCTGAAGCTAAAAAGGTCCGACCTTTAACCAAATTTTACGCTTGTCATGAGCTATTCAAGCCTAAGAGTAATGATACAACATTGTTACCAATAATAAATCGAGCCTTGACAAAACCGGATGTAATTATTTTTTTTCTGACCTAGCAGCCGCTCTGCTAGGGTTTATCGTGGCCGTCTGGTCTTCGACAAAATCTTCATCAAAAATATCTAGCGCTCTTGCTAGGTTTGGGAGAGCGTCGTATACGGCCTCTTTGTATCCTCCTCCTTCAAGTCTTCAACCTTGGAGAACCTCTCAAATACTGTCCTCGGCGTCAGGATCTATGTGCACAACCTCGCCTCCTTTTCTGTCACCACAAGCACGCTTCTCGGTGAAGATCTCTCCTCCAATTTGTGGTGTGTGGGGAAAAGCAAAGGTTGCGCAGATTGGTGAGTTCGGATCGCTTTCGTTCGTGAACCGGCTTCGACCAAATTGAGCACGACTCAAAGCAGGTGCGTTGAAGAGATCTGATCTTGTTTTATTGTTTGTTGGGTGATGTGTTATGGTTGATTTGGTTGGGAAAGAAGATATTCTTCTCCAACGAAGTTTGATGACAACAACAAAACCAAGCTTCTCCCAAGGAGACAGCGTTCATGCTGGTGACAAGTCACCGATTCCGGCGTACTTCGGCTGTGGCAGCGTGGTTGGTGTCGGAGCCATGGTTAACGTTCTTCAAGTGTGGCTTGCTTGGCGTCGACCTAATGGGAACTGGGCTCATGTTTGTTATTTGGGCTTGAGTTCTAGTGGGTTGACCAAAGACAAAACATTTGGGCTTCTTAAAATTTGGTTTCGGATCTGGGATCCAGGTGGCTTTACGATAAAAATTTGGGATCTAGGACTTTTCTTAGTTCGGTACCAATTTTTTTCTTGGGATCAATGCCTGCGAGGAACTGCCGAGATTATTGATCGAAGGTTGTCAGTGACTATTCTAATGGATGCTGCAGAAAAATTTATTGTCAGTATTTTATTAGTTTACTCCCCCCCTGAGTTTCACTCAATATGTGAGTTGTATTACGTTTTAGCGGTGTCTCTTTTTGACGGCCCTACAAAGACGGGTCACTATGTAATATGACTTGTGCTCATTGAATAAAATCGTCTGACCTCTTTTTATTAAAAAAATAAATAAATCGAACCTTGACCGAACTGGTGTTCCTTTCACCTGGACAAACAAGCACAAGGATGATACTCTCATTTATGAGAGACTTGACCGAACTTGTGTGAATGCCAACTTTCTGAACAAATTCCCAAATGCAAATCTTGAGAATTTTCCGATTATTGGCTCTGATCATGGCCCAATTTGCCTAACAATGAGGCAAAAACAGACAAGAAAGGTAATGGCTTCAAATTTGAAGCTATCTGGCTTGCTCATGAAGGTTTTAGACCTCTGGTCAATGGTTTGTGGAAACAAAACGTAGAGAATGATCCCTTTTTGAATTTTTTGGTTATTTGTAATCAGTTTAAGTCACAAGTCGGAATAAAAATGTGTATGACAATATTTTTAAGAAAATTGAGGATCTGAATGGTAAAAGTAATGATATACAACAACAACTAATGTTTTCTCCTTTTTCTAGTTATCTGCAGGAACAAGATTTGATTGTAAGGAAACAACTTCTTCAATGCTACAAAGATAAAGAGATTTTTTGGGCGCAAAAGGCTAGAGCTAACTGGCTTAACCTTGGAGATAGGAACACCAAGTTCTTCCAAACACAGACAAATATGAGGAAAAAAAGCAACACAATTGTGAAACTAAAGAATGAACTGGGTGGCTGGGCAACTTCAAGAGAGGACATTTATGATATTTTAATCATGGATTTTAAGAGGAGATTTCAGAAGGAGTTTGCCTCAAATGACGATATTGCTTCCAACTTTACTAACATTATTAACCCATGTATTAATGAGTCTGATAATGAGTTGCTCGTGAAACATGTATCTGAAGAAGAAATTTGGGATGCTGTAAATTCAATTGGGGCTCTTAAAGCACCAGGCCTGTTGGTTTACATGCAATTTTCTATCAGAATTGCCTGTTGGTATCATAATTCCTAAGATTAATTACAAAACATCACCCGAATTATGATGTTATTTTCATTTTCATACCTAATCTGATACCACACAGAAGTTTCGATTTATTTTCCATCAAAGAATTGAACTTTCTCAGATCGTGTAAGAGGAGCTTTTGAACAAATGTGATATGAATTAGTGTTCAAGGAGTTGTACTGAATATATTGAAGGAGGAAAATTACACATGATATTGGAGGCATGGAGCCCTCTTTTATTGTGTTGGTACACTACGAAAAGAAGCAGCAAATTTTAATTCATGTGGATCAATTTCATAAGATGGAACTCTAAAGCTATCAGATTTTGGATTCTTTTGGAGGAGTGTTGGCAAATCTCCATTCCAAGTGCATCAGGTTTCCATAATTTCTACCACCGGCCACTTGATCTAGTGGAACAGCACCAGAAACTTGTTTCAAGTCTTCTTCCCCAAGTTTCACCTTTAAGGAGCCAATGTTTGCGTCGAGGTTCTTTATCTTTGTTGTTCCTGCAGTGGATCCGGAATGTCAGTATGATCTTGATATATAAGAAGTTAAGAACATAACAGATGAAAAGGACAATGAACAAGTACTCTTAGAATCCATATGTTGAGAACAAATATGGAAATGATGACTAACCTGGGATAGGTACAACATCATCTCCTTGGTGAAGAACCCATGCTAATGCTAGTTGAGAGGTAAGGCATTGGTGCTTTTTAGCAAGGCTTTCCATTTGATTGTAAATAGTCTTGTTCTTCTCCAAGTTCTCTCCTACAAACCGAGGATGGGATGACTAAAACAGAGAAAAGAAAAAAGATTCAGTTACTGGTATAATTTTTCTTAAGCAGAAACGAATTAGAGTGCAATCAACTAAATTTCTCTGTCCTTCCACAACAGATTAAACAGAACAAATAACAAAGAACATCTACCACAAAACTATTTGATGGCACACTTTCTGCAACTGCTTTGCCTCCAAAAAACCCACGACCAAGAGGACTATATGGAACTATACCAATGCCAAGGTCCCTGCATAAGATAACATTACATCATGACATACATATTACAGATCATTTCCATAAGCATTACATGCAGTCTATTTGCTAAAGCTAAAGCATCTCCAAGGCCTTCCCAATTTTTTTCCCTTACAGAAATGGAATAAGGAAATCACTTTTGCAAAATCAAACCAAAGTTGGTCTGTAACACAACAAACCTGCAAAGTGGAACAATCTCTTCTTCAATATCACGAGTCCAGAGTGACCACTCCATTTGTAGAGCCGTGATGGGATGAACTGCATGCGCCCTTCTTATTGTGTCCGGACTAGCTTCAGATAAACCAATGTACTTTATCTTTCCTTCTTCCACAAGTTTCTTCAGCTCGCCCATCTAAACAACGAAAAACAAATTACAAGTGTGTAACCAAGAGCTTTTCACCAAAATCACCATTATTTATACAGGTGGTACTATACAATATGCAGATCTTTACTGCTTCTAGCATGTTAAAATTTCCAGTTTAATGAAGATGATGAGCACATACTGTTTCCTCTATAGGGACAGTAGTGTCCACCCGATGTTGATAATACAGATCAATGTAGTCCACATCAAGACGCTTCAAGCTAGCCTCACAGCATGACCTGACATATTCCGGAGTACCAGTGATTTTGATGCTAGGAGGATGCATTATTCCAGCAATACCAAACTTTGTGGCTAATTGAACTTTTTCTCTTGGCAACTGCTTCAATGCCTAGAACACCAACAAATGTGCAGTGCTAGCTTAGAACTACAGAAAGCGAAATATAACAACAATATCCTAGTACATTATAGTATAAGCAGTAAAGATTTTCCAACTACTGGAATTGATGTAGTTATGTAAGTAGGAAAATTCACAAACTGATTACCAACCTTCCCAACAAGAAGTTCATTTGTATGAGGTCCATATACATCAGCTGTGTCAAAGAAAGTGATTCCTTTATTGAAAGCAGCTACTATTATTGAGATTCCATCCTCATCAGAAACAGGAGAGTTGTAGACTCCAGTGAGGCCCATGCATCCAAACCCCATTTTTGAGACCTGAAGAGCAAGCATATTAGAATTCTTGATCAAATCAATCCAGAAAAGAAATGGAAGAACTTTATCAAAAAGAATGAACATCATTACAAACATGGATCGGCTATACCTCCAATCCCTGAGTTCCAAGTTTAACTCTCGGAATCTGTATTCCCTTCTCCTCAGCCATATTCTTCTTCTGTTTCTATTTCTAGGAAACTGAACAGGAAAATGAACTCAAAGTGGCTTTAGAGAATGAAGAAACAGCAACAGGGTCTATTTCTGTGTTAGGAACTTAGGATTAATGCTTCCCACATTACTGGTTATATAGCAGTAGAGGTTCAAAACATTACTGACATCACTGAATATGTCACAAACATCACTGACTATGTCACAGACATCAAGAAGTCAACATTTGAATAAAGCCACCACATCAAAATATATCACATCAATCAGTATATTTTCTAATGAAGTATGAATCTTTTCACTTGAAGAATTCAACTTATATAGTGACGGTCTTGAAGAGATGTGATTATTTAACACAGATTGAATTTGGACTTTCCAATGAGTATTCAAAAAGTTCTAGTGGCAGTCAAAATGGAATTGATCTATCAAAATGAAAAAAGAAAGCAAAAAGAGATAGATGCACCAGCCGGGAATCGAACCCGGGTCTGTACCGTGGCAGGGTACTATTCTACCACTAGACCACTGGTGCTATTATGCTCACTTGGCTTAACTCAATTACTTACTCATTGTATCTTAAACTTAAAACTCAGTGAAATCAAGTAAAAAAACATGAAAACTATCATCATATTAACTGATCATTGTAAATTATCTGAAGAAAGTTACCATGTTTCAAATTATGAACTTCATTCTGGAGTATTCACATTTCACACATGTAATTATGTGTGCTCCAAAGAAATTCAACTTCTTTGCAGACCAATATTAGGGTATATTACTAACAAAAAGTTTGTGAGTTCAATATAGATGTTGAGCTTCTAACTGGAATGGTAAAAGGTCCGGCTGCAGTTAGAAGTCGAGTGGTTTTAGGACCGGAGTCTGATCGGAAATGCAAAGAATGTTACTGGTGATGGTATGGACAAGACTTGGATTGCAAGTTAAGAGCTAATGTGGCGTTTAACCAGCATAGCTTTTCACATGAACGGAATGGGAGATGTATGCTCACTGAGCAGCATCGATTGCTCCCTAGAACAATCCAAGAGTACAGGGCCTCCCAACTAATGGGGTTCGCCTCCCTACTGTTTATGCTGGCATTCCTATTGATGGTTTAGTAACTTCTGAGATTGTAATAAGAAAGATTCAAGTCAAAAAATAAGAAAAGAAAGATTCAAAAGGAAACGTGATCATCTCTAGTTCGTGCCAGAAAGAAAACACATCATATGTAGAGCCCTCTTATATTGTGGGTTAACACATCATAAGTATTTTGCAAGTTCCACTTCATTTGGCCAAATTGCACACAATAGAATACATACAGTGTCAAAGTCCTCAGACCTTCGGGGGAGTGTTGGCGAATTTCCACTGCAAATGCATCAGAGTTCCATAAGTTCTCTCACCAGCGACTTGGTCGAGTGGCACAGCACCAGAAACTTCTTTCAAGTCCTCTTCCCCAAGTTTCACCTTCAAGGAGCCAATGTTTACATCCAGGTTCTTAGTCTTTGTTGTCCCTGCAGTGGAAATGGAGTTTCAACATGATTTAACAATGTGGGTTTCATCAATGTAGTCAAGTGAGGCAATGCATGTGCAAACAAACCATAGCAACCAAGTCATGGGGAGCATCACAAAATTCTGATCTCTTGTTACTTCTTATTGAAGAAGAAACTATAACAGTGATTGTAAGCGGTTGCATTTCTTGCCTCATTAATTCGGTACTGAGTTCTCTCAGCAGTATCCATGTGTGGCAATTTTCTGACGTTATTTCTATAAGATCATAATAGATGTAAAGGAAAATGAACTACTCTTACAGGTCTTAATGTACAAGACTAGTCGGTACAAAAGACGAAACGAAAACCTTATTCTAGCTTATATAGTTTTGATATTCCATACAACAACCAACCATTTCAAAGAGATGCATACATTCATTTCCATGCAAACAATCAGTATCAGAGTTAAAGATGTAGCATAGAAGATTCTGATTTTATATTATAGAATAAATATGCAATGATGACTCACCTGGGATAGGTACAACATCATCTCCTTGGTGGAGAACCCATGCTAGCGCTAGTTGAGCAGTAAGGCATTGGTGCTTTTTAGCAAGACTTTCCACGCGATTGTAAATATTCTTGTTCTTCTCCAAGTTTTCTCCTATGAACCGAGGATGTGTCGACTTACAAAGCAGAAAACAGGAAATGACTCAAGCAACAACCGAAATCAATTTCTTTAGCAAATGTGAAGAATTATTTAATCTGCCACAAAAATGAAATACGACAGAATGCATAACGAGAATATCTACCAAGAGGGCACTATTTGAAGGCAAACTTTCCACAACTGCTTTGCCACCAAAAAAGCCACGACCAAGAGGACTATATGGTACTATTCCAATACCAAGCTCCCTGTATTTGATAATTAGAGTTATCACTCTCAACAGTTTCAGAACATTAAGCATTTGAGGTAAAAGGAACAGCGGATACAAGGGGGATAACCATCTCCATTTGTTTTAGAAATGGAATAACGAAATCAGTTTTACAAACCTAGAATGGGTTTTGACTAAATACCTGCAAAGTGGAACGATTTCTTCCTCAATTTCACGAGTCCAGAGAGACCACTCCATTTGTACAGCTGTGATGGGATGAACTGCATGTGCCCTCCTTATGGTGTCTGGACTGGCTTCAGATAACCCTATATATTTTACTTTTCTTTCTTCCACCAGTTTCTTCAGCTCACCCATCTAAATTTCAAGAAAAACAAAAACATCGTATCAGTTTCTTTCAAGAAATTCAAAATTACATCTACAAGTGAACATCTGACTATAATATGCAGAATTAATGGTACTAAGGTATTCCACTTTCTAGTTGACTATAGGTGAGAAACACTTACAGTTTCCTCTATAGGCACCGAAGTGTCCACCCGATGTTGATAATACAGATCAATGTAGTCCACATCAAGACGCTTCAAGCTAGCCTCACAGCATGACCTGACATACTCCGGAGTACCCTTGACTGTAACACCAGGAGGATCCACTCCTCCAAAAACAACACCAAACTTTGTGGCTAATTGAATTTTTTCTCTTGGCAACTGCTTCAGCGCCTAGAAAATGAAAGTGTTGCAGTCAGAATTACAGAAATCAGAATATTAACAATAGATATCAATCGTATCATGATAATAGGACTTCAATACGTTGAAAGATTAAGCAATACAGAAATTCTATCCACTGGAGTTGGTGTAATTGAGCGAGTCGATTTAGAGTTGCATACCTTCCCAACAAGAAGTTCATTTGTATGCGGTCCATATACATCAGCTGTGTCAAAGAAAGTGATTCCTTTATTGAAAGCAGCTACTATTATTGAGATTCCATCCTCATCAGAAACAGGAGAGTTGTAGACTCCAGTTAGGCCCATGCATCCAAACCCCAGTTTTGAGACCTGAAGACAAGGAATTTAGGAATCTTGTATTTTTCAGGAAAAAAAAATGGAAGAAGTTTATCAAAACGAATGAGCACACTTCCAACAACAGAAACTACGCATTGTTAGAAACCAAGTTAATTGAATAAAACATCAGTGACACTCACTCGGTAGAAGAGGAATAAATTTGCATTCACTTTTACATTTTGTGAGAAATAAAGAACAAGGATTCCCACATTTCATTCATTACAGATCCATCCTTCTTCCTTGCTCTAAATTCTCTTTCTGGGATTGCTGATCCATCCCAAATGCTAATGGGGGTTTGAACTCAATCCCTTGAGAACAGGCTCAATAAATTTAAGAAATAGCAACAAACTCTGATCTATGTTATGATCCAAGTTTCCCACATCACTGATCATGTAGCAATAAAGCTCAACCATTACAACACTAAGTCACAGGGATCAAGAAGTCAACATTTATAAAGTACACTAACCCAGTAAAGTTTGAAACTCAATTCAATACCACAGATCAAATACCCTGTAAACTATTAAACATTTTTACCAAAGAATTCAACTTTCTTAGATTTATGAAGACTAACAGAACCTGGTTTTTGCTAATGGGTGTTCAAGAAGTTGTAGTGTAAGTTACCTCAAGGCCTTGATTGCCCAATTTGACCCTGGGAATTTGGATCTTGCTAGCTTCACCCATCCTTTCAATATTTTCTGACTCTTCTTCTCTCTGTTCCAAGATTCTGGCAGTTTGGTGGACTGTGTGTGAACTGTGAAGTGGTTGGTAGGGAATGAGAATATTATAATATAATTTCAAAAAAGAAAAAACAAACATGAAAAGATTTGCACCAGCCGGGAATCGAACCCGGGTCTGTACCGTGGCAGGGTACTATTCTACCACTAGACCACTGGTGCTTTGATGCTCCACTAGCTTGGTTAAAACAATATGAAACCACAGCTAATCTTTGAGCTGCAAACAATGCAGGGTACTTTCAGATCCATCATGGAGATTGAAATAGACAGAAATATTAATGAAAAACATACTTGAAACTAAGATTAGTTTATCAAATAGTGTACTAGTATCATAATATCAAATTCTTCTTGAGCTACAAGATGAGAATCAACAACATTCACCAGTTTGTTAAACTGTGCACCAAACTAGTGCAGGTGATAGCATGTTTGCACTTAATATGGATTTATCTGCTCCAACGGACTTCAATTTCGCCGCAAATCAACACCAGAATGTTAATAATATAAAGATGCAGCAGCGTCGAAGAATGTTATTCCTTTATCAAATGCATGCTTGATGATTGATAATGCAAGCTCTTCACTGACTGGAGCACTATTGTTGATTCCAGTAAACCCTGTACACCCAAATCCAACAAGCTTGGAGACCTGAAAATTTACATCATACCAAAATTCAATATGAAAGACATACACCTTTTTATTAGTCATAATATATAAATGCCAGAATTTATTAGTCATATAGACTAATAAGAAATTAAGAATGACTAATAAAACATAGGACAAAACGAAGTCTTTTTTCAATACCCAACTGGAGCTGATTTTGAGTGTGAGAAATGGTGAAGAGGACGCACAAATCAGTGCTGAGTTTCTCTTGTTGGGATTCTTATTGCAGCTACAGTAGCAGAAGAGGTATGCCATTTCTTCACTCTACCCCTCTTGTTGCTTTGTTTTATTCTCAATCCTCCAACCCTACCAAATCTGGAGAAACCCATCTAGGAAATCAACCCTTAGAGCCTAGAGTGAGTAACGTTGAGGATGCCCTGAAGGTGTTCGACGAAATGCTTCAGAGACGTCCTCTGCCGTCTGTTGTCCGTTTCACTCAGGTATTGGCTCCACTTGTCAAACTCAAGCACTATCCAACAGTCCTCTCTTTGAATTCACAAATGCTTCTCTCTGGAATTCGTCCTAATCACTATACTCTGGCCATTGTCATCAACTGCTACTGTCGTTTGAACCGAATGGACTATGCCTTGTCTGTCTTGGCCCACTTCTTCAAATTGGGTCTTCAACCAAATGTTGCAACCCTCACCACTCTCATCCACGGCTTTGTTCTCCAAAATCGAGTGGCTGATGCAGCCCGACTTTTCCGCAAAATAGTGGTGGGAGGTCACTGCCAGCCAAATGTGATTACTTTCAATACACTAATCAAGGGCTTTTGCGCGGTTGGGAACAACACTACGGCTGTTCAGTTACTTGGCAAGATGGAAGCAAATGGATGCCAGCCTGACATAGTGACCTATAGCACCATCATCGACAGCCTGGGCAAACATACACGGGTTGACGAAGCATCGAAGTTATTCTCAGAAATGGTTGGTAGAGGTATTGCTCCCAACGTTGTTACTTACAACTCATTGATTCAAGGAGTCTGCAATATTGGGAGGTGGAAAGAAGCTTGGAGGTTGTTGAATGAAATGGCCAGTCAAGGTATCTTTCCAGATGTTTTCACCTTCAGTATCCTGGTTGATGGCCTTTGTAAGGAAGGGATGGTCGTGCAAGCCAAAAGTGTGGTTCAGATTATGATTCAAAGAGGAATTGAACCGAACACGATTACATACAGTTCCCTTATGGATGGTCACTGTTTGCGAGGAGAAATGGACAAGGCAAAACAAGTTTTTGATCTAATGGTTACCAAGGTATCCATGGTTAATGTTCAGAGTTGTAACATTTTGATTAACGGATATTGCAAGCAGAAAAAGATTGATAAGGCTTACAAGATTTTCAAGGAAATGCCTCTCAAGGGACTTGTTCCTGATACCGTTACTTATAGCACTCTAATTGATGGTTTTTGTAAAGCAGGGAGACTACAAGAAGCAGAAAAGTTCTTCTCTGAGATGCAAGAATGTGGCCAACTTCCAAATATTCAAACTTACAGTATTATACTTGATGGCCTCTGTAACAACCAACAACTTTCTGAGGCAATTGTATTTCTTAGAGAGATGGAAGGGAACAAGTTGAAGCCAAATGTTGTAACTTACAATATTGTCATTGAAGGGTTGTGCAATGCTGGTGAAGTTCAGTCTGCAAAATATCTTTTCTGTGGTTTATCACCAAAAGGAGTTCAGCCTGATGTAAGGACATATACCATAATGATCAGTGGACTTTGCAAAGGAGGCCTCTTAGTTGAAGCAGAAGAGATGCTTAGAGAGATGGAACAAAAAGGCTGTTCTCCGAATGGCTGTACCTATAATACAATTATCCGAGGTTATATCAATAACAACGACACATCGAGGGCTACAAGTCTTATCGAAGAAATGAGTGAGAGGGGTTTCTCTGGAGATGCATGTACTATGGAATTGATTGTTGATTTGTTGTCGAAGGATACAGTGGATCCTGTATTGTTAGCATGGTTTAAGGATAAAGTGTGAAGTTAACCGTATATATGGATTAGTGATTTTATTTCAGTTTGCATGTCAGTTATTTCCATGAAATCAAATGCCCCGTTAATTTAAGGTTACAAACTATTAGAATTTAGTTGTTTTGTGTTTATATGAGGAAAGGGTTGGATTTGATTGAATTCTAGGTCTGAAATTACCTGAGTTTCAACTTATGCAGGCAGTCAAGGGAAGCCTACACTTCTTGCTTGTCCTGTTGTTTTCATGATTTTTGTTCTGCTGTTACCTGATGAACTCAGTTTTACTAATGACTTGAGCATCCATGAATTTGATTCGTTTGGGTTGTTTGGGGTTTTGATGTTCCTCACATGCAGCATCCATGACTTTGATTCTTGGTTTCTTTGCATCCACCGATGTACAACTGGGCCTGAATTGCTCACACCTCATAAAAACAACTCCATCCTTTGTTCAGACATTAAGGTGATTCGCCTGATTTTATTTTTATATTTTCTCATTTGATCCGTCATCTTCTCATATAGTTTTTTGCTTCTGCTGCAGCTGTCAAGTGTGCCCTAAAAATAACTTGGTGTATAAACAAACAGAGGAACTAGAGGATACAAAACCTGGGTCCATTTTATATGGATTCTACACGCCTCCTCCTCTTGCAGTTGAAAATTGAAATAGCCAACTACTTATCAGAAGGCAAGACTCCCTCTATATACCATACAATATCTCAAAATATTTTATTTTTTTATTTTTTTATTGTCTCTCAAATCATTGAATTTCTCTGTTATTTGTCTTGATTTATGACAAAAATAGCATTTCTTTCGTGTAACAGGACTGGATTTACTTTCTAAATAAATATGTTACCATTTCAAACCTACGAGTTCCTAGCTTTATTCACTTATAATTGCAGAAGATTATGCTCAACATGGAATCTTGAAATTGAGAAGTTTTGTTTGTCTTTTTGTTTGGCTACATTGCCGCCGAATGCATGCTTGATGATTGATATGCCAACCTCTTCAGCTAGGGGAGCATTGTGAAATCCAGTAAGTCCCAAACTATTGTTAGTTTCCTGCATAAGTGTACTTTGATGCCAATTGTTAGTTTCCTGCATAAGTGTACTTTGATGCTATCTGAAATTCAGAATAGAGGCATCTTCAGTATTCATGCTCTTTTTATTGTAAAGAAAGGGAAGCAGCTTTTACATTGTCTTATCTGCTCCAATAAAAGTGAGTTGCACTACTGACCAGCATCAGAATCCTAAACATGAACTATCGACCATTCTTTCGTACTGTTATTCATAATCAACAAGAGTGCGAATTCTCATCCAAACATATAAGATGGTATTTTGCCATCTTTTGCTGGTGGTGTATTTGCAAACTTCCATGAGCAGCGAAAAAAGGCATCGGGTGCATTTTTCCCAGCCACTGCATTGATAGATATCGTATCAGAAATCTCTTTCATATCTGCTCCAGTAAGTTTCACTCCCAAGGAACCAATATTATCATCTAGATTCTTTATCTTAGTTGTGCCTGCAAACACACAAGGAGAATTCACAAATGTGCTTTGGTTTTCAATCAATTCAAGGTCAGTGTGCTTATGAATATCAGAGTTGCTGATACATAAGAACAACACATTAGTCATTTAATGCAGATTAGCGAGTGTGGCACGCACCAGGAATAGGTACGACATCATCTCCTTGAGTAAGAACCCAGGCAAGCGCGAGTTGTGCAGGGGAGCATCCATGTTTTTCAGCCAACTTCTGTGTTCTAGCATAAAGGTCTTTGTTTTTCTCCAAGTTGTCTCGTTGAAAGCGAGGAAGCCAGTCCTGATATTAACAGGTTAAAACATCTTTGTCTAGTCAGAAGTCTCTAACTAGGTTCGAACATTCTCATGAGCAACAAGAGGAAGCAATGTCATATGGCATAGGTTACCAGATGACTTTCTGCAGGTATAGCTTCCACAACTGCCCTGCCGCCGAAAAATCCTTGACCAAGAGGGCTATATGGCACTATCCCGATT
The DNA here is from genome assembly GCA_009720345.1 of Fragaria iinumae. NCBI lineage: Eukaryota > Viridiplantae > Streptophyta > Magnoliopsida > Rosales > Rosaceae > Fragaria > Fragaria iinumae. The sequence continues at coordinate 1,459,221 of CM019122.1, read as the reverse complement.
CCAAGTTCCCTGCGTTCCAACCGCCATACACAACACAAATTTCACACATTAACTGGGGAGAAGAAAAAGTCATCTAAATTGTGCAGACAGAAGAAGATACAGGATACAACTCAGCAATGTAGATTTGCATAGATCAAACTGAGCTTACCTGCAAAGTGGGACGATTTCTTCCTCAATGTCGCGAGTCCAAAGTGACCACTCCATTTGTAATGCAGTAATGGGATGAACTGCATGCGCCCTCCTTATTGTTTCTGGGCTGGCTTCGGATAATCCGATATACTTTATCTTCCCCTCTTTCACCAACTTCTTTAGTTCCTCCATCTACCCTTAAGACACAGTTAAGCATCGATATTGCGTGCAAAGTTGAGCACTATCATCATTCAGAAAGAACAGCATGAAAAACTTCCTACAACTGAGAAAGAAAAGACTTAAGACTGCTACTAGTCCAAGGGAAAAGGTGTAATACTAACGGTATGTTCTATTGGTACTGATGTGTCGACACGGTGCTGATAGTAAAGATCAATGTGCTCTACATCAAGGCGCTTCAGGCTAGCCTCGCAGCAGGAGCGAACATACTCAGGACTGCTATCAAGTGTAACTTGTGGTTCCTTGACACTTACAATACCAAACTTTGTGGCAAGCTGAACCTTATCTCGAGGCAGCTGCTTCAATGCCTGAAACACTTGAACACTTGATATCAGTACTCTCACAAACTTGAATGTTGCCTTCTGATGAAATTTGTAATCTCCCATGTATAGGCAAACCACTGAGCTCAAGAATACCTGACCTTTCCAATCAAAACTTCATTAGTTTCTGGTCCATAAATATCTGATGTATCGAAGAACGTTATTCCATTATCGAATGCATGCTTGATGATTGGTATGCCAACCTCTTCAGCTAGGGGAGCATTGTGAAATCCAGTAAGTCCCAAACAACCAAGTCCCAACTTGGAAACCTACACAAACAAGTCAAGACGAGAAACGAAACCGTCATCTTAGGACTTCCTTTCCTGCAAGTAGAAACTATGCAATGCATAATGACAAAGACCTGAAGTGGTTTATCACCTCAAGTCCCTCACTCCCAAGTTTAACTCTAGGAATTCGGACAGCCATTCCGCTTCTTCTTCTTCTTGGAGATTCTAAATTTCCTTGATATTTGGTTCTGATTTCTGAAGACTTGATCGACTTGTTAGTATATATGTATACGAGTTCAGATCGGCTTCCCAGAACAGTTTAAAGCAGTCTGTCTAACTTTTGTTTCATGCAACAAGGATTACATGTCTTTTTCTTAAATCTACCTACCCATCGTGAGTAGGAATTACATGCATTCCATGATGACACACAATTCATAGGTGTGTGATATTTTTTCAAGCAGGTTAGTCTCTAAATGTGAGCGGTACGCGTTTATGTCATTGGTCTACATGAAAGTTGCATATTTAAATGATGCAAAAATACCATCAGGAGAATGTTTGTGAGGTGAGCTTATATAAACAGAAGAAGACTAGATGATGCCCGCGCGTTGCCGCGGTTTGCAATACCGGATATTAACTACCGCAATTCTTTTGTTTAAATCAATGTTGTTGTTGTTCAACAATAAACACAATAATATAACACATGGATAATCCACAATTACACTGGATAAAATAGAAGATAGCTGGAAATGTTAGATTTAAAAAAAAAATAGAAATACACATTGTGATACTATTGATATACATAACATATAAAACAAAAGCAGTACATAATACAATACATTGCCCTCCGTACACAATACTGTGTTATAGACACCAATATAATTGAGGGCATAAAAAATAGCTACATGTAGTCTCTTTGGATAGCAAATTGCTTCCCACTGCCAGCCAACACTGGATTGTATCTATAGTTAGAACCAATTGCATCTAACATGCTAGCATAAAAAAGACCACATATACATAGGCATTGCTGAGGAGCTGTCTACACAATTGATAATCAGTATGTAAATAATGGACAACAGATGTTTTAAAACTCATTGAGAGATTATGTAGCTTTTCTAAATCATCAAACTAAAATGTATCAAATTCATGGTGATTTGAGTCTTTTTACTGACCACAATTTGACCCAACTCCTTAAGATGTAGCTGAGAAAGCTAGTGTCTCCTGAATAGTCATTTCTACTATATGAAGATCATTTTGATTTATATAAGCTGATGTTCTGAGGAGCAAATTCTGCCATATTGTGCCCATTATGCGTAACTTCCACCGAAGACCTAAGATACATCAATTACCCTATTAGACCAGATATTTACTGAAGAAAATTCATGAACAAAAAGGGCCAAAGTTAACTGTTCTTACTTTTGTATCTTTACCAAGTATTCCTGCAAGAGCCAATAGTGATGTTGTTTTCCTCTTGGGGGATCCAAAAGCAAAGTCATTCTGCAAGAATAGATTGAAATAAGAGTTGTTTGATAAGAGCTAGAATCCAAATGCGGGAATCAATAAATGAAAGTGTTACTACACAAATACCATCATCACAGGTTTTGTCATAAGATCTATCACTGCAAAAACATACAACTTCATTGTTATCGAATCCACAACACCTACCACTGCTTGCGCAAACCATCAGCGTGAGGTACATGGTTTTGATCTGGATCTAAATGTTCCGGGCAATGTTTATGCAATGTCTGATCCAACACCAGCATACCAAGTCAGAAGTTATTCATTTTGCATATAAAATCATAAACAGTTCTATTATATTGCCCCAATCAATCAATCACAGTCAACTCAGTGGACAACAAAGATTCATTCAAACCCTCTTTGTTTTTATATACAACCCGTTGTATACACACACACACACAGCCTAGAACATCTTCATCTGTATGTTTTTACATGTCCATGCCAAACCCTCTTTGTTTTTCTCTTTTTTGATCCAATCTTGATAATTAAGCAGTAGGTAGTTTCTTTTCATCTCTGTGTACCAAACCATGTATGGCTCCAAGTTAATATATAAAAAGAAATGTAAACAATATGTGAATTCCAAGGTTACTGAACGTCTGTGTCTGATGTACATGTGACGGGTTAGAAGATGAGCTATTTGTTGATGATGATTGAATCACTAATTGCCAACTTGTAACAATTTTTTTTAGTTTTGTTTTGCTCTTTTTTTTACTTGCTTTTCTTAAAGCTTTTGACCTTAAAAATTCATCTTTGGATTGAATCGGACAGAAAGGCTTTGAATTGAGCATAAATAGAAAAGTGAAGAAATAGGAATCTATTCCATTCTTACCGACTGTTCTGTATCACACACAATAGAACTTGGACTTCAGTTTAGGTTAGAAACATGCAGAGAGATTTCTAAGTTCCTGGATCAATTTTAGGCCTTGATAACAGTTTTGACGCTACTCTATTACAGAACAATGAAAGGAAATCAAGCCGGAATAAGGAAATCATACAACTAAGCAAAACAAAGTAGACAGCTTTTTACTTATCATTTGGCTGAATTCTTGAGCTTGTATCTTGATCGTCCCATGACCTTTCTGGATGATTCTTGAACTCAAAATGCTCTATGACATCACATGTAGATGTAAAAATCAGTACCTCAATGATAGATACACATTAAGATTACGAAACCATGCCTCAAAAAACTCAATATAGTTTAGTTTTCTGGAAAGGCTGTTTCAAGGTGTCAACTTTTAGAGCTCATAACTCATGCTTCATAGCAGTGAATGGCATGATTATTTTTCAGATTTGAATTCCAATATCATGGCTCAACAAAGGAGTAGGACGAACAGACATTAAACCCTTGGAAGGAAGCACGAATGAGCCACGAAAATGCCTCAGAGGAAGCCTCTGAAATTTCCAGCTTTTTACTTGTCATTTGGCTGAATTCTTGAGCTTGTATCTTGATCGTCCCATGGTCTTTCTGAATGATTCTTGAACTCAAAATGCTCTATGACATGACATGTAGATGTAAAAATCAGTATCTCAATGATATATACACATTAAGATTACGAAACCATGCCTCAAAAACTCAATATAGTTTAGTTTTCTGGAAATGCTGTTTCAAGGTGCCAACTTCTGAAGCTCATAACTCATGCTTCATAGCAGTGAGTAGGGCGAACAGACAATAAACCCTTGGAAGGAGGCACGAATGAGCCACGAAAATGCCTCCGAGGAAGCTCTGAAATTTCCTCACTCTTGCAGGAAGCTCTGAAATTTCCTCGCAAATAAATATGTTACCATTTCAAACCTACGAGTTCCTAGCTTTATTCACTTATAATTGCAGAAGATTATGCTCAACATGGAATCTTGAAATTGAGAAGTTTTGTTTGTCTTTTTGTTTGGCTACATTGCCGCCGAATGCATGCTTGATGATTGATATGCCAACCTCTTCAGCTAGGGGAGCATTGTGAAATCCAGTAAGTCCCAAACAACCAAGTCCCAACTTGGAAACCTACACAAACAAGTCAAGACGAGAAACGAAACCATCATCTTAGGACTTCCTTTCCTGCAAGTAGAAACTATGCAATGCATAATGACAAAGACCTGAAGTGGTTTATCACCTCAAGTCCCTCACTCCCAAGTTTAACTCTAGGAATTCGGACAGCCATTCTGCTTCTTCTTCTTCTTCTTGGAGATTCTAAATTTCCTTGATATTTGGTTCTGATTTCTGAAGACTTGATCGACTTGTTAGTATATATGTATACGAGTTCAGATCGGCTTCCCAAAACAGTTTAAAGAAGTTTGTCTAACTTTTGTTTCATGCATCAAGTATTACATGTCTTTTTCTTAAATCTACCTACCCATCGTGAGTAGGAATTACATGCATTCCATGTTGACACACAATTCATAGGTGTGTGATATTTTTTCAAGCAGGTTAGTCTCTAAATGTGATCGGTACGCGTTTATGTCATTGGTCTACATGAAAGTTGCATAGTTATATGATGCAAAAATACCATCAGGAGAATGTTTGTGAGGTAAGCTTATATAAACAGAATGCATATTGATTTCTGAAGTTAGTTGTGGTTACCTGCAAAGTGGAACGATTTGTTCCTCAATGTCGCGAGTCCAAAGAGACCACTCCATTTGTACTGCAGTAATGGGATGAACTGCATGTGCCCTCCTTATTGTTTCTGGACTAGCTTCAGATAATCCAATGTACTTTATTTTCCCCTCTTTCACAAGCTTCTTTAGTTCCTCCATCTAGACTTACAACAGAAGTACTAGTGATTAGTAGTTGAAGAAAATATATGACATCAATGTGATCGTTTAGAAAGAACTGAAAGAATTAAAAAGTGACGACAAGATGAAAAAGAAAGTCTTAAGCTTAATTAGAGAGGGGACTAGCTAGATAACACTCACAGTTTCCTCTATGGGAACAGATGTGTCAATCCGGTGCTGATAGTAAAGATCAATGTAGTCCACCTCAAGCCGTTTCAGGCTAGCCTCGCGCGCAGCACCGGACATACTCAGGAGTGCCGTTAATTACAACTTTCTCAGGCTCAACCTTTACAATTCCAAATTTGTAGCCACCTGATATTCCTACAAAATTCTAAGTCATGCACGTAGCTATTTCTAGCTGCGTCTTTGAACTCTGAAAGCTATCAAGTATTTTTGTTTGCAACATGTATACTGTGTTGGGTTTCACGCAGCGGATTGGTCAACAAGATACGATATCGAGAATGCAATTATAACAGGGAAAAACAAACACACATAACACAAGATTTAACGTGATTCCCTCACTCTTTGAGGTACGTCCATGGAGCGTAATCCGATGTTTCTTTACTATTGAGAATAATGAGAACTAAATACAAGGTGTTTTACTCAAGTTTATAACCCAAACCCGAACCCTTGAACCCTTGTACACCCCTCTCAACTCACACTCTCAATATCCAGTAAAGCTAACTCTCTTATAACACTTGACAGAGAATGAAATTCTCTCTAAATAAGAGACTACACAACTCGGATGACACACTGCAGAATGCAAAGGCTTCATGGCTATTTATAGCCAAATCCTTCTCTCTCAAAATGCAGAACCATGCATAGAAGAAAAGCAAAGTCTAGCTTTTCCATCTTTTCCGTTCAATGTTTCTACACCAATAGTCTCAAACTATTACCTATAGTTCTCAACTATAGATTTCTATGCATGCATGTTCTCACTCATTCTCTATGCATACTCACAACAATAGTGCACAATAGTAGGCTTGTTCCCTTAGCTTCAACTATGGCTGCACCACCCATCTATATCTAGCTCCATATCACAATGAATGAGCTATTTCCCATGCATTTACCTTGTGCATATTGCAGCCTTTTTCTTCCATTCAAACAACACTGCACCTACTAGCAAACATGACATTAGTTTGAGCCACATCTCAACATACTGTTAGTTGCATTTTTGTAATGCATCCTTACGTTAAGAATGAAAGAGCTTTGGAGGAAATTGCTAGTTTCTATCAAAAATGAAAGTGAAACTTGAACAATGCAAAGAAACTGGGTTTTGAGCTTAATCAAATATGGATGTATTAATCTTGAAACTTGAACAGCTTGAGGTGAAATATTGAGTTTAGCAAACTTGTTAGCAATTATGCAAGTAAAACGGAGAACTAATGAAGAAACATAATATAACTTCACATCAAAGACCTGCAATTATGGATATTTCACCTCAAATCCGTCACTACCAAGTTTCACTCTTGGAATTTGGCCTATTTTCTCCTCAGCCATTTTGCTTCTTCTTCTTAATTCCACCCTGATTCACTGATTGGTACTGAAGTGAGAACTGAATTACATTGTGGTTCGTGAATTACATTCTGTGTTCAACTTTTCATTAACGGTAGTTCTTGTTCAATGGTCATTAAGAACCTAGCTAGCCCCATGAAAATCGTAATATTCATATGATGGATTCTTTGATGTGTCAAACTAACAACGAAAGAAAACAATCGATTAGTCTTTTCAAACATTTCTCATCTGTAGCATTGAATGTCTCATACCCCAAGTTAAAGAAATCAGAGATTTTGGATCTTTTGATAGGTGATGAGCTAAAGTAAGACATGCGTTGCCGCCTGGTTAGTTAATCAAATGTTTATGGTAAATTACATTCTAATTAAGCATGGCATTCTTTCTCTTTCAATAGAAGAAGATCGAGTCTAATCGGCTCACGAATTGTATCAAGTATTATTAATGGAATGTGGATAGTATGTATGTTGTCATTTCGGCCTAGCTAGCTAGTATATATATTAGTAAATTGTTAAAGGAAAACGATTGTTGGTGTCAATGAGACATAAGATTTGTAGCCTCAATCTTATGTCTAATGTCATGTAACCTCTAAGTTACAATATTCGCACGGTATCTTTGAACAGAAGACGAGTATGCTTGGTTCACGAATGGTGTATCATTTCCGCCTTATACATATAGTACGTTGCCAAGTTGAGGAAGATCAATGCTTGCTAACGAGGATGGATGTTGTTTCTCCTTTAATCTTATCTTTGGTGGAATGGGATCCCTAGGCCAAAATAAGAAAATGTTGGTTTTACGCTACAACAGAAAACAGCTCAACTAGAAGGAATACGATCCCTGCAGAAACCAGTCGATCAAGTTCTTCCAGGCAAGTGACCGGAGGAAAATAAGCTTTCAGACGGACGACGATCAGATGGCAGGAGGACCAAAGTTTCTCTCAATATTCATCATTCAATACCTGATTTAGTTATTTTATGATGAAGGATAGAAGGATTTATACTTCAGAGTCCAAACCAGCCAACCTAGCTAGCTTGCAAAAGAACAAAAGACAGTACATAAGTCCAAAACTCTCAAGTTAAACTATCTTTGGTCCAACATTTTGAATTTTGGATGATATGACTTCCACTAGCTTGCTACTTTTTTTCCTTTTGGCAAGTCTTCCAATTGCAAGCTTGTTGCCTAAAAAATTAATAAGCAACTAGAAGTCTATTGTATATTCTTCTTTGATGTCCAAGCAGTGGACCAGTATTGATTGTAACCTCTATATTTGAAGGTTTACACCAAAAATGGAAAATTCTAATGTACCATGACTACCATCCCCACAAAAATAGCACCAATATGAAGTCCATACACCAAAATATGTACTTATTTGAAGTCAAAACATTAACGATATTGTAAACTTGCAAAATGTCTTGCGTGTTATTTTTCTCGCTATCTACCGCGCGTAAAATCTGAAAAAGTATGTGGTTATTGATAGTTAATTTTGCATGCTTAAGGGGGGGGGTCGATCGAAGTGATTATCTACCATGTTTTCTTTTTGATAACTTAAATGTTACCCTTAGTAATTTAATTTTTCTCTGTTTATGAAAATAATGACTAGAAAAAACAGAAAGAGGGAGTATAAGTTACATATGGAGAGCGTAAATTTTACTTCCCCGCATGCTTAAATTGTTACTTCTATTACAGATTTCATGAAACATAGTTTTGTACGTCCATAACTTAGCTGAATTCAAGTTTTATATACAGATCCCTAGCTATATTCAAATGGCTTCAATCACTTGTGATACCTAACTAAACGTTTGCATCGATCATCATACAGTAATGAGATATGAGATTATCATTACTTGCCGGCCATCTCTATCTTCCGAGAGTGACAGGTAGGGCAAAGCAGGGAAGAAGGAAATACAGTAATAAATTTCTACATCAAATGTAGCTAGAGAGGGAGATGGTCCTTATTTTGCTGATGCTGTCTTATATAGTTTTCCAGGCTTTTCTGTGAACCTTATGCAAACCCGATGAGCTAAGGCATGCAATACTGGTCCCCTTTTTCTCTGTGTTTTATACTCTTTTTGGTTCATGCTTGATGCCTACCTTACAGCACAGTCACACATGACTTGCAGCACAGAGAGAGAGAGAGAGAGAGAGTATATGAAATAGCTAGGTCATGCATCCAACTAAAAGCTAGGAAAGAGCTCACCAGAAGTATAGAAAAATGGCTGCATGTGGTGGAGTGGGAGTGATAATACGAGTATCATAATTTGGGGCCGGCCACATGCAGCAGCTTTCATCTTTTCTTTTGTTTTACTATTCATCCCCTAGCTCTGTGCTTTCTTATTATGATCGAACCAGTTTGTAATCTCGATCTAATCTCTCTATTATAAAACATTAGCATCTCGTCAAATGAATACCAGGCTTTTAACATTCCACTAATAAGCTGCTAGCTAGCTAGCTTAGATGTTTGGCTGTTTACCAACACGGACTCTATCTTACGATTCAATATATCTATACCGAAATCTAGTTGGATCAATGTCGACTTAGAATGACAGATGAAGTCACAAGTTTCATTTTTGCCTTCTCTATCTGATAGCAAAAGATTTCATTCTTTTATGCTAAATATTAGTATACTCATAATCAAATATTAGTATACTCATAATCAAGAAGCTCTTCTAGCGAGGACCCTTAAGTTGAGTACTTGGTGAGGACTTTTCGGTTTATCCCACATTTCAATCTTATATCCACATCTTGACCGTTTAGTTTATAGGTGTTTATGAGTATATCATTTCTCTAAATTTTCAGCTATATTGAAAATTGTTAAGACATTCATAAGTGTGATTTATCAATGATAAACTTGAACGGTTTATATTTGACAGATTTGGTTAGTCCATTAATTTGATCTAGTTTGTTATCTTAACGAACACCAATTTAGCTGAAAATTTATAGAAATGATCTACTCATATAAACCTAAAAACTGAACGGATGAGATGTCAAAATATGATCGAAAATTGGGTATTTTAAACCATAAACCAAAAAGTCATCAACTAGTTCTCAACTTAAGAGTCTTCACTAGAATGGCTCCCCTCATAATCATATATTAAGTTCGTTTGAGAAAACCAAATAGTAATCTATAAATAGGAATGCTTGATGATATATTAATTGAAATTGGTTTTAGTTACTTAGATTTTAGAACATGATATATGCGATTGTAAGAAAATAACCAAATCAGCTATTTATACAAGTCGTTTTAACTTTGAGAACACCGAACATGATAAACATATGGACCAACAGGTTCAAGGGGTTTTCGGTTTCAAGCACATCTAACGGGGTCTTCAGTTTCAAGCACATCTAACGAATTATTAGTCTGACTTTGTTGAGATACCCTCGTGAATTTTGGTGCGAATAGTGACTAAGTGAGTCTTGCTAACTTAATCGAAGTGACTTGTTACACTATTCTTGATGACAATCAATTTCCTTTACGGTGATACACCCGATGTTTGTGGTATAATAAATCGGGGTTCACGAAATTAATTGGACATCAATGAGCTAGCCTACATTTTGAATAAGAAATATATACCCCAATATAAATGGAATGGCTTCAATTAAGTCTCTTTGAGGCAGAATGGCAGAACCTATTTCTATCTAAAACATCAGAAAAACATAATTCACAAAAGACAAAACATGTGAGCTGGAAGATGCAAACCCTTTTGCGTGGAAGAAGCAGGAAACAAAGACCCTCTAAACATTTAGTCTCCCTCCCCTCTATTTATATCCTCTCATATGTTCTTATCTAGCTCTCAACTCTGAAACCTCAACAAGGGGTTAGATGGGGAAGGAGAAGAGAGAAACAGATATTGAGTAGCTAATTAACTCAGGTGTGTGTGTTGTTATGGTGCACCTCCAATAGTTGAAGCTGCCAGCATGATCTACACTCTTCTTTATACAAGAAAGACTAGATCATGTGGTAGCTTCACCTGTTTGATGGAAGCACCAGAAACCATTGTCGTCGACCTCGACACCCTGATTTCTTCATAAATCTGCAATCTTTTGCCTTCTCCTCAAGATCCCGTTTAGGGTTTCTTAAGGAAACCCTAGAAAAGGTCTGTTCTGCTTGAATTACAGGTCTGTATGACTGTATTACAAATTTCTGTTCATTTTCATCATCTGGGTATCTCATAGTCGATCTCCCCCCTTTCTTGTTTAGCAGATTTGATGTTTCTGACAAAAAGGAGTAGTTTTGCATGCTAGTGATAATCTTTTCAACTTTTCTTGTGGAGCTAGAATCTTATAAAACAAGGGAGAGATATTGTTAAGGGTTTGAGTGACAGAATTTTTCTTCTGTTTTGTGCTTTTGAGATCCATCCTCGTTCATTGGGAATTACAAAGTAAATTTTCCATATTTATATTCATGTTTGCATACACAGATCGATATGCTCAATTTTCTTTGTACTTGTGTGTCATGGTGCTTTCATAATGTTTTCTTTGTTTATGAAATTGATTAAATCGTCTCCAGTATATGTTGCTGTCCTATGAATAGAGGACGAGAGAGCAAAAGGGTTTATCATGAAGATATGCACAAAATAATTGAATGTGTGGTTTCACTCGAATAAGTAAAAGTGATGTTGATACATATGATGCAGATCCGGATTTTTATTTCTTCTCCAAATAATTTTTATTTTTCAGAATTTTTTCGTAGAATAGTCTTGTTGTTTTACACCAAAAAATAGAGTCCTGTCAATTTCTGAACTGAACTGAACTGGTTAGCACCTCTCTCTCTCTCTCTCGATCTCTCTCTCTAGCTAATATATATGCTTATATATTACCATATAGCAATAAGAATATACACTGGCCAATAGATACAATACAAGTCATATCACTTAGGTCTCACCAAGTATGAGAACAGTTCTAGATCTTTGTTGAAAGCCTAATAGTGTTGGCAATTTCTGTTATATTAACTGAAACGAAAGGTCTGGAAATCAAGTAGCTGTGATCCCATAAACAAAAGGCTTGGACAAATTCTTGAGATATTATCATATTAATTATAATTTACCACAGAGGGAATTAAAAATATTGCTGGTAGCTGGGAGCTGGCAATTCAATTCAACCTCTCTCTGATCTAATGAGTTATGCCATCATGTTTCTTGGTATTATCATTTCGGCAGGGCAGGTCTAGAGCTGGAAACATCAGAGACAATGAAGCCATGAACATTCATCTGCTTATCACAGTTCCATTCAATATCAACAGCAATAGCTAGGCAGCGCTACAAGTATTGATATATATCTGCCATATAGACACAGAAATTAGATAATCGTACCAGCTTTTGAATTCAATGTAATTGATGCATCAAACTGATCCATCTTTGCGTTGTAGAGATAAGGGAGCTGACCTAACTTGTTCAATAGCATTATTGAACATGGCATCCAGCTCCCTCTCTCTTTCTCTCTCGTTTACGTAAGTGATGTTAGAAGCTGCAGCACTGCAGCACGAAACCAGTTGTGAACTTGTGATTGATGTGAACAGGTATTTAGTTCGGTTGTTGGAAAATTGTTTTGTCGAATTTGGTTTTTGTTTGTAAGCCCTGTTTGGCTACACCATGAGTACAACATATATGTCAGCTCTGATGGATACAATAAGTGCGACCCACGTCACCCATTTGCTTCTCACAATGGAACCCTCGAGGGTTCTCATTTGTCTTGATTTGGTTCGGATCACAAAGCACAACCCTTGTATGGTATTCAATTTGTCTCAACAAGCTAGAACGAACGACATCTAATAACATCACATGAAATATATAATTTTCCTGTATGATGCATATAATTTCATGAATATCACATGAAGTTAAATATATAGTTTGTCTAGCTAGATAGATCATCAGAAAGCTAACAACATCATTGTCACAAATTCTTCATAATTGACTAAGCCATCACCATCCAAATCAGCTTCTCTGATCATTTGCTCTGCCTCTTCATCCGTCAATCTCTCCCCCAGGTTAATCATCACATTCCTCAACTGCAACCCACATGAACCATGAAATGAAATATTTGAAGGAAATTAATTAGGAGATAATGAGAAGAAATAAAATAGAACAGATCTCATTTGAGTAGGCCCAATAGCAACCACAATGCCCATTTCCATTAGCCCAAGACAAGTGAATGATTCCAATCATGGTCTACTAGTGATCGGGTGATGGGATTGCCTATACCTGTAGATCGTCCGTGTATTATTACTGTCTCAACTTAACCACATTTAAGGTGTTGAGTTTTAATCACAAAATGTCTCAGTATAATTATGAATGACGCACTCATTTATGAGTTATATTTTCTTTGTCACTTGTCCAATGTGGGATCTCTCATCTCTAACATACGTAACATGTTTGATATTTCCTCATCGAAAAAACATGTTTGGTATTTTAAATTGTACTTTCAAAAATGGTTAATGGTTATGAATGAAGAAGAATTTGCGAACCTCGTTAGGTGAGATGTAGCCATCTTGATCCTTATCGAACACTTTAAAAGCTTCTTTCAATTCCTCGTCTGCGTCATTTTCCTATATATGCACGTATGAACAAAATATATACAGCTTTCAAAAAAAACAAAATATCAACACAAGATCATCTAATTCAACTTGGCTTTGAAACATATTTTAAGTGTTCTTGGCAAACAAGCAAGATATATTAATTGTACTAAAATTGACTAATTATATATTCAAATATGGAAATTATAATTATTACCTTCATTTTCCTCACCATGACATTGAGAAACTCCCCAAATTCTATGGTTCCGTTGCCGTCAATATCAACTTCGTTTATCATGCTCTGCAGTTCTTCTGCCGTCGGATTTTGATCCACCGATTTGATCGCGGTGGCGAGTTCTTCGATTGTAATGCATCCTAACCATGATTTAAACAAATTAAACTCGGTAAGGAGAAAAAAAAAAAAAAAAAAACCTTGAATCAGATGATCCACCCTTTGCTCGACTAATTCAAGTTGGGTGAATCATGTTGGCTAAAACCCTAAAGATCGACCAGCTAGCTTTATGCAGTCGATCATGCGAGAAGATGATCATATATACTATATATATGAGCTGAGCTCAGTTTGGATATATATAATTAAGTTATAAACTCAAACTATGGTTTGGACCCTTACCATCTCCATCCTTGTCAAAGAGACAGAAGGCTTCCTGAAACTCAGCAATCTGTTCTTCACTTAGAACCTCTCCCATATTGGCACCTTGTTTCGTACTCTAACTTTCAGGCCAACTTTCTCTAGCAGCCTTTGTTCTCACCGAGATCGATCTGTCGATAGAGATCGATCGATCGAGAGGTACGTAGTATTGCCAGGACTATTATCTTCTGATTAATCCCAGCTCCTGATCATCTGCAGCCTAATGTCGTTCACTCGCAGCTGCTTAAATAGGGACTTAAGTGAGAAAAGTGCTAATTAAACTAAGCTGTTCATTCACACTATATCACACCGGCCAGAAATTCAGAAAGTGACGCGCGCACACATATATATATATATATAGGATTTTTCTCAGCTGCGGACGTCCGTACCAATGGTTTTGGTGCGGATTTTCATTTTTGCACCACCACTTTTCGATCGAATTTCCTCATCTCTACCGTCTAGTATCTAGATAATATTGTGTAGATCATCTCTGCAAAATTTCAGCCAATTTGGTAATCTTTAAGGCCCTCAAACTCGAAAAACCAATGGACGGACTGAATTTTGTCAAACATGAACCGTTCATGTTTGTAACAGAAAGACGTCATTTTGAGGGCCTTAACGATTACCAAATTGATTGAAATTTTGCAGAGATGATCTACACAATATTATCTAGATACTAGACGGTGGAGATGAGAAAATTCGATCGAAAAGTGGTGCAAAAATGAAAATCTGCACCAAAACCATTGGTGCGGACGTCCGCAGCTAAGAATGGCTATATATATATGTATATATATATATATATATATATATATATTATTTTGGAGACAAGTTTAACTTGTTTTAATTTGATCTTGGCTACGCGAGACTAGAAATGAGGGGTGTCATCATTAACAAATTTCTCCTATTCAGCTAGATTTCAAAGGTCAAATACATGTACTTCCGCCTACGTACGTGGAAATCAGAACTGGGAAAATTTGCTCGTGCTCCATAGTCGTCAATCTTCTGGAATTTCACCTTGATGACCATGACTCACGACTGTTGATAAACTTTATTTGAATCATCGATTGTTTTCTTGTTTCTGTGCATGTATGTAAGCAACGTACGTTTGAAACTATTGTGAGTATATTAAAGTCATTGATGGGGAAATTTAGACTCTTTCGTCTTCAAACCTTCTTACTCTTTCATACCAAGCTAGCTCGGATCGTATCTTTTGTACTTCTTCTTGATCGTATGTACGAATAATAATACAAACGCTATATAGCTTTTCCAAAACTATATCCTAACGCTGCGTGAAAATATGGTATTCTCTTAATCACAATTCACCTATGATGAGAATCAATCATGAAACAAATAAGGTGTGTGAATAACAAACTACCTTTTAATTTGATTTATGATTGGTTTCGCATTATAAATAGAGTGTTTCAATAATAAAATAGGGTATGTGAATAGTATTATCACATATGATCGATAAAAAGCAACTGGCCAGATTATTATCGAAATATTGCATTTTGGACTCTATCAGATCGATTTGGTTTTGGTGAGTCGATCAAGTGATTCTTCTGTTTATAAGGCTGATGAGCCTTGAGCTTGAGCACGGGTTTTGTTACAAATTTTCAATTATTGACGCAGAGGGCATGCTAGCTTGGTCAAGATTCTATGTAGCACATATTCAAGCAGATTGCATAGTTTCAAACTATGAGTTCCTACGTTTTTGAATTCAAACTGAAAAATGGAATTAAATAGAGATCGAGAAGATGATCGAATGGTGTGAGCTTATTTAACTATACATATCATCTCCATAGGCTCCGCACCACATTCTGCGTGCAAGAGATCCCCAAGAATCATATGTTATTGTTCCATAGATATTTTCTCCTTCAATATCGTATAATAGCCAAACATGAATGCCCATATATATGCTTACCTACACAATTATAATGATAGTGGGAAAATTGGAAACAATACATAAGTGCTTCTTATGGTGGTGGTTAACATTTTGGGTCATACAAAATTGAAATAGGTCTTGGTTAACCATTTGAGTCATTATCATTTCAAACCGCGATTTACATCTTTGTTAATATTTTCGAGTAATAAAGTTCATATTTGAAGTTCGACTACACAAAAATCACTAACCACATTCGGATATTTACATTGAGAATCAAAGTACATGTAAATTTCAAGCTCGACTGCAACCAAAATCACTAATTGATCACATTCGACCAAAAGAATTCAATATTGATTCCCAAATCATGCCAATAATTCAAGTTCATTTCTTTTTCCTCACTTCAGTTTTAAATAAAGACACGTATAATGACTTATCAGATGAAAGAATTAGTATCATACAACAGGGTTTTAGAACTACAAATGACCCATAAAAACAAAAATAACGCGTTGTATTATCATGTAACACTAAACATGACATATCTAAATCCTACTAAAGCCAAACCTTGAGCGTCGCCACCTCAGGTTTGACAATTGACACAACAAATAGTCAATTTTCTGTCATTTTTGTAATTACCATCAAACCCAAGGTCCCAAACCAAACCCCCCCTCTTAAGTCTTACCTTTTATGACATATTTTGGGACATCAAAGGGTGACCAAAGGCAACAACACTGATCTACCAGACCAGTTCAATTCAAAGTCTTTCTTTCTCTCTCTGAAAATGTCCGACGGAGCTTTAACGGTCCTTGACGGCAGTCACCTGAGAGCCGTCGACCTCTCTCTCCCCGACTCCGACGTCACCCTGACCGGAGCTCACGTCCTCGACCTCGCCGACTCCAAGGCCTCTTCGTCTCTCTTCGGCCTCACCTTGCCTCAGGGACTCAAGTCTTCTGCTCTGAAACGCGTCAATGTCCAAGACGACGACGTTTTCCGTCAAGCCGAGCTCGATCGCCACCAGGCTCTGAAGCTCGCCGGAGACTACATCGCCGCGATCGCCGATGAGTTGAAAGGTATTAACTTAACCTCTGAGTTACACAACCGCATTTGACCTGCATTATATAGTTTAGTCGAAAACCGAGCATTTTGATTAGCCTAGAAGATCATAATAGATATAACAATTGTGTATAAATATCTAGACTATGTTTTCGAGATATTGTAGTGAAATGATTGGTTGGTGACTTGGTGTTGTTATGATGAAGTTGAAAATTTGTATGCTGAAAGTTTGGTGGTTGTGACTCAGATGATCCGATTGTTATATCTATCTTGGATGGGAACACGATTCGGCTGTTTTTGGAGGATGAGGATGACTTTGCAATGCTGGCAGAGAATCTGTTCACTGATCTTGACGCAGAAGATGTAGGAAAGCTCAACAAGAGTGTGATCCAGAGCGCGCTGCTTCACATGGGAGTTGAGATGGGTGTCCCTCCCGTTTCAGGTTATTTTTTTATTCACTTCTCTGGCTCTAATTCTACGATTGTTTATTTTTATGCCTGTATATAGTGGATTTTACAGACACTGATTGAAATTATCTTGTGTTTGGGCTGCCTAAGAATTTCTTGTATGATTTAAGTGTTTAGCTCGTGGAAATGTAGAAAGAGGTAGTGTTTTATCTACATTAGGAATTCATAAGGATCAATGTGGAAGAGACTGTTGATCCTATTGAGTCGCATCTGTAAGGAAACACATTAGTCGGTTGTATAGAACACCATGGTTAATACTTTCTATTATCCTCATTGTTTGGTATAGTTTTGTTAGTGCTCACCGTCATATAATTCAGTCTTGCAATCTTAGTGCTAGGTGTGTCTCGTTTCAATTTTTGAACTTTAGTAGTATAGAGCCTTAGTTTGGCTTAAATTGTTGCATCAGGGTACTGAGGATGCAAATTTTTTTAAGCTCAGTGTTCATGATTTAAGTGATGGTTGATTAAGGATGCGAACTATCACTCATAATGCATGTTTTGCTTTATTAACAGCCTTGAAATTTAAGAGAAAAAGTAAAATCCATCAAAGTTATGCCCACAATGTCTTTGAGTCATAAATCTAGATCTTAAACCACATGTCAAGACTAGAGGTAAATTGGCTTCCATGTAACAATGTCTTGCTATAAAAATAGTGATGGTTGCACTCATCTCTGAGAAACAGACATGCAACCTCTGTTCGGAAAATGTTAGAAAACCAGACATGCATTGTGATCGAAAATGTTTTAGGATCTGTGAACAGATGGACATGTTTTCGGGTGCACACACAAGGTTAGGGTAAATGTTTGTGCCTGACCACTAAATAGCATCCTTGAGGCATGGGTACTTTCCATGCTGCAGGGAAAGTTAAGCTGTCAAACATAATCGGTGCCTTGTCATCATGAAGCTTCCTCTTTAGCCCAGTACTTATAGGCTTAAAAGAAGGTTCTTGACCCATTAGATTAGTCTGCATATGCTGAGACAACATGTGCAGCCAGCACACACCATTCAAGTGTGATGCCTCCGGTCAGTATCTCCACCATTTAGTCAGACTGATAGAGTAAAACAAGAATTGACATCGATAAGCATAGCAGCTTCACAACTATATCCATCTATCTATCTATCTATCTATCTATCTATCTATCTATCTATAGAGTTTCCACGTTACGCAGGAACAAACCAAGAATTTTGACTAGATTCACTTGTAATTAGTTAACTTTTGTCTGTTGCAGTACTAAGATATGAACTTGTTGAGTGACTTCGACATCACTTGTGTAAATGAAGGGTCTTGGCACATAATCTCAATGTACCTATGCTCGCTCTTTCGATCACATGCTTTATATTATGGGGATCGGCATCTACAGTTCATGGATTGTGATTATTTGAGTGAATGAATATATATCAGAACGGAGAGCACTTTCCTTTTCTAAACTATGAAGCCCTTCTGTAATATTTCTTTGACCTTGTTTCGTGCTGTGGTTATCATTTGTAGTTGAAATTGGTAACTTCCAAGTTGTACATTGTAGCATGATTGCCTGTGAATTCTGAATTGTTATATGACAATTCACTCTTGGAATTTCGGGGTCAAACTTGGTGTTCTCCATTATGTATAAATCTGGAAATAATGATTGTGTTCCCAATATGTGTGTGTGTGTGTAATCAATATGGATGTATGGCTGCAAGATTTTCACAGTTACAAATTTCAGCTCTGGCAATGAACTCGCTAATCTGGTCTCGACAACTGATCAACTGTCTGCTTATCTGACTTTTCTGTTTTACCATCATCCTTCCCTTTATTCAATGCGAATGAGTCAGTCAAATGAATACTCGTCTATTATTCAAACTAATATTGTAGTTTAGAGTTGATCATTTACAAGGTGTAATTTTGCAGAATTTCCTCCACTAAGTGATATCTTGACGAAACATGGAGCTTATGGGGAAGAAGAACTTGGCCAAGCTCAATTCGCTGAATTACTCCAGCCTATCTTACAAGAACTAGCAGAACTCCTGGCAAAAAAGAATGTTGTTCTTATCCAGAACATCAAGATTGTGAATGGTTCTAAGCTGAGAAAGGTAGTTCCTTTTTCCTCTTCTCTTGTATCATTTCTTTCTCTCTTTTTAAACAAATTTTCGTGTATGTCTCTACTTGTTATATCGGAAAAGGGTACTCTTGACTTTTTTGGCATAAAATGTCACACCTAAGTTGCTTGCATTGCTACTTGCTAGTTTTGTCATCCAAACCTTTGGCATTGATCCTAGTAGCAAATTTAGTCTGAAATACATATCTTCTAGTTATGTTAAAAAAGAAAGGCTATGCCTTCAGGTGCTGTTCAGAAAAGAAAGACCATGTTGGAGCTTTGATAGAAGAAAAAAAATTGAATGTATATAAACTAGAAAAAAAATACGCTATACTGTCATCTTAAGAACTCAGGAGAGTGTCATCTTAAGAACTAGGGGAGACTGGGAAGAGTTCCCAGGATTTGAAAATTATTTGAAGTATCTAGATATTTCTAGAAATTTCAGTTTGTAGATGATGTAGTATGCTAGAATGCTGTTTTTTTGAGTGATAAAGACTTGGTTATCTTGACTATTTGGAGCATTAAAGTTTGGGGATGCAATTACTTGAAAAGTCCTAAATATTCTTTTTAATGGAAGCCTGCTCTTTTTTTTTTCTTTTTGTTGAGAGTGTTCATTTGTTTCGGAAGTTCAAGTCTGTTAGTCACTGGCCATTTATGTTATGTGCATTATACTCGACAAAGTCTGATAAACTTTTGAAAACTATGCAGCTGTTGGCTGATGAGAAACAAATCAACAGTGTCATAGAGAAGATATTGCAAGGGAAAAAGGATGGCTTGGGGAGTGCAGAAGTAATCAGGAGTTATCTTGAGAAAAATGAGCTAGAGTTGGGGTTGCCACCGTCTGAAGGAAATGAGCCAGCGGCTATTTTATATGATCTAGTGTTTACTGAGCTTGAGCAAGACAAGAGTGCTCTGAAAGAAGGCGAAGATAATTTCGGATATCTTGTGAAGAAGATCCTTGAGAAACTGGCTGAGCAGCTAGAAGCTAATCCTGTATTTCATGATACCGAGGTCTGAGAGAAAGAGACAAGTTTACACCATCCTGTATATCGAAGTCTCAATGGCAGAGATTCTTGTTTGTGCAGCCCTTTCGGAATATTGTTCACATGTTTCCCTTATCCATAACAGCCATATACAGAAGTTACAATGTAAAACCTGTGTTGTATGTAATATGTCTTTGAATTATTTCACGCTTTGATAACATTGGTTTTAACTCGATATGATATTCAGTACTTAAGAGTCATTTCCAGTGGAGAGATACACAAAACAAGAAGCTTTTCTGATACAGATTGCTTCTTTTTTTGAAGGGGATACAGATTTGCTTCTTGGTTTCACTACAATATGCTACTTGTTTTTGCACTGTTTGGCATTGGTACAATGATTGCGGTACTAGTAATTCCTTCACAAGTGCTTTTCTATTTAGCGTGTGTATCATCATGTGACCGACATTGGCTTTTCTGAAAAGTGCTACAGAAAGAAGCACCACTCCACATCAGTTTGGCAATAGGTGATTTTGATATGTCCTGCAAATCCTTGGTGGATTTTGACGAGTCGAATGAGCCATTTGCTAGAGGTCATTTTCCATGGGAGATAGGTATGAAGGAAAAAACATGTACTTTTTGGAACTCCACGTTAATAAGATGGGATCCCCTTGTTTCCTTGGTGATTATAAACCCTAATAACTTGGCCTCGTCACATCTGCAATTTTTGGCCACTCAATCGTATGTCATCATCTATCATAATGTTGTTGTTGTCATCTTTCACAATCTACAAGTTGCATTTGGAATGCATACCTTCAAAGTTGCATATGGAAAGCAAAGTAACATTTACCCTAGCTCATAATGAACCAGAGCTCGAAGGTTAAATGTTATCGCAAGAGCTATGGTATCACGGGTAATGTTTGCAACCACCAAAAACATTACAAGTTTTAACAGCTTGTTAGATGAAACTAGACAAGAAAACCAAATCAAATCTCAAAATTAAGGATCTTGGAATATTATTGATGAATATCCTTTCCAATGAAAGGAACTGCAGCCAGAAATTATAGTTGGGAAGACTGATGGTTGGGGAGGAGAATATGAATGTCAAATCTGAAAATGAAAAAACCAGATGAGCTGATGACATTATATTATTATTTGTCACGTTACAAGGACCAAAAGTAAAAGCGAAAAAAAGGAGTAATTATCTTATAAAGGAAATAACTGATGCAACTCATAGAAATAAGTAACAGATACAACTCATAACTGAACTATTGTTCAGTTGCAGAAAGAAGAATTTGAAGGCAATCTAAGCAGCAAATAGCTCCTGGAAGGCTAGATTTACAATGGGAGGATAGAAGCAAAATAACTAGCTCAATCCACTTATTGTCCATGCATCATCAAATAGACACTTGACTATGCGCCACAATATCGTAACCGGATATACTAAATACTGGCTTTTCCCAAGTGTACCTAGAAGCCTTCAAACACATCACTCTTTGCCATCAGCGGCACGAAGTGAACCAAGTTGAACTGGGGCTTGAGTTCCCACCACCTTAGATGACCCATAAACTGACAGGTCAGTACCTTGTGCTTTCTCTTTCTCAATCTGTTCCTTGATCCAGAAGTATGTAAACCTCAGTCCATCCTATAAAAATGAAATAGGGAGCAAAGTCAGCACAATTTAAGGTGTAACTTCAAAAAATGATGAACTTGGTGTTAAGAAGCTGCAAATGGGTACTATTTGATATGATCTGATTCTATTTTTACCTTCAGCCTCATGGTAGGAGCCCAGCCAAGTTTCTCTTTGATCAGTGTGTTGTCAGAGTTGCGACCACGGACACCCTCTGGCCCAGGAATGTGTTGAATAGGCAGCTTCTTGTTCTCAAAGCTAAGAACAATCTCAGCCATCTCATTCATGCTGACCATCTCGTCACTTCCAATATTCACTGGCTCATGGAAGTCGGACTTTGTCAACCTAGATCACAGAATGGAAAATTTTATGACAGTGAATGCAAAAATTCCAAAACAAAGATAGAATTTCAACATATGCGAAATATGCCTAATTCCACATAACTACACACTTATAGTGTTTTGCAAGTTAAATCCAACACATTTGAAGTTGGCCTGCAAATAAGTTGAATTGCTATAGCTGGTCACAGTAATCCACTAAATTACACTGCAAGTACCATGAGATAAATCAAAGTTTTCATTCTTTCCCAAAATACAAGTGCTTTTCTAAGTAATACATTGGTTTGCCTTCATATCTATCATCATCATTCAAGAGGAAATGTCTTAGTGACCAACACCTTACCGCAAAAGTATACATGCGAAGAATTCACATCCAAGTTACCCTTTAAAATGGTTCAACTTCTAGCTGAATTTTATGCTTTTACCATAACTAACTTATCAGGAAAACTTTTTATGCCTTGTCGAAGCAGCACATACTAATCTTACTTAGTTTCAGAGTCAAGAACTTTAATGAAAAAGATTTTCCTACTTTCTAAGAAAAAGGTGCTTACCGGAGTACACCTTCAACACATTCATCAATAAAGGTGAAGGATCGGGTCTGAAGTCCATCTCCCCACATCTCAAACTTATCAGTGGAAGTGAGAGCCTTTCTGCAGAAAGCAGCAGGAGCCTTTTCCCTGCCCCCTATACGCCAGATATACCATCAATAAACAAATTAGGCTACAAAGCAATAAAACCATGCATATATATTAACAATTACCACAGCTAAGCACTGACCTTTCCAGGTTCCGAAAGGACCATAAATATTGTGGAACCTTCCAATACGACATTCAATTCCAAAGTCTTTGGTGTAGTGCTTGCACAACTCCTCAGTTGCAAGTTTCTCTAAGCCATAAGCATCTTGAGGCTATAAAGAAAGGTAGAAAGAACAATCAAATTAAATGCGTTGAGAACTAGATTCCAAAAGCCATTACCACAGAGTACATTACCTCTGCCGGCCAGGCATCCGCCTCCTTCAAGCTCACATTAGTTTCCAGCTGCTTAAACTCAGGATAAATACAAGCGCTGGAAGCATAGAAAAACCTGCAGAAACCAGATAACAGATATGGAAAACTGTCAAGTATATCTCCAAAGTTAGAGGTAAGGTCCCATTTTTTTAACTGAATTGTTAGGAATCCGTATGCTTAAGGTAAAATGTGCTGAACATTCTAGCTCAAGGCCAAAATGTACCATGTTAAAGACCACAAACCTTTTCACTCCAGTGATCCTAGCAGCTTCCAGCATGTTAAAGCTGATCATGGTATTGTTGTACATAATGACAGAGTGATTGGACTGAATGAATCCCATGCCGCCCATATCAGCAGCAAGGTTGAACACATGATCAACATCCTTGGTAACCTTCAAGCAGTTATCCATGACCCTGAGATCCACAAGATGGAATTCATGGCAGAACATGTCTTCAGTCATGTGCTCATTCTTCTTCCAGTCAGAAGCAATAATGTAGTGGCCCTCATTCATCAATCGGCGGGCAATGTGGGAGGCGATAAAGCCACCAGCCCCAGTAATTGAAATTCGGAGCTTTTCCGAGGGCCAATAAGGCTCCCTCTCGAGGGCCTCATAGGTGTATGCGCCATAGCCACTCTCACCAGCACTTCCCATACTGTAAGAAAGATTCACCGCACAATGTAAGGACTTTATTACTAAAAATTATAGGCACTTACAGATCAGTTTACTAACTTTGCTGACGAAGCACAAAGAATGTTATTACTACAAACATACACCATCACACTGATACAAATGAATAACAATATGAATCAAGTATCAATTCCAGTATAATTCAAAAACTAAATGTAAAACCAATGCCGTTTCATCAGCAGAAGCAAGTTTTACACCAAATTCTCTGTACATTAACATGTAAAGTAACTCTAATGAACAAGAACAGGTATAGAACTCTCTGCTGCTTTGCTTAACCTAATACAACAAAATTACAACGAAACTTGGAAACAAGTATCCATCCCACAGTGAACAAAAAGGAATGAAATTTGAGCACAAAACCCCCAAAGAAACCTGCTTTACAAAACAACACCAACATATGACTCATATCATTCTGCTAACAGAAACCAAAAGAGAAGCCATTATAGAGCAAATTAAAGCAAACCCATAAAATATTACAACCTAAAATCAAAATACAAATGCCATGAAAGAGCATAGTGAGAGAAACCCAGAAAACCCAGGTGGGGTTTATACCTGGAATGCGTAAAGTTTGGAGCTTTGAGGTTGAAGAGAAGAAGATGAGAGGTAAAGGGTTCTGAGAGAAAGGAGGTGAATGGTATAGGTTCTGTAACACACTGCTATATATAGAACTTGGGCCGCAGCAAACCAAACAGGGCCACAAGTTTAATGTATATTTTCTTATTTCCCCCAAAATAATTGAGACAGATATTGTGCAAACTGCAAAGTGCTTCTGGCGAAAGAAGCAAAGTGCTTTTACAGTTTTACTCTTGTTGTGTGAGTAAATTTCAGGAATTTTGAATGGGCAGAATATAAGAGAAGTGCTTTTCTTTGATATTTTCCATATGGAAATTGTTTTATCTTTTGGGAACTAATCATTGGGGTACCAAAAGAATGGGGCTCCCCAAAACAGTTGCTATTGTCTTGTGAGTACGAGATTGATTGACAAGAGTGAGAAGATTCGGGGAAAGGGGGACTGAAACGGAGGCTGGTTTCGTTTGGGACCAGGAGAAATCACTAGGAAACTTCTCTCTGTTGGTTTTTTACCTTAGGTAAATTGATTCTGTGTAAATTTCTGATAGTGTCCTATTTGGTATTGTATCAAAATCCAACCCAAACTCACCTGTCAATGATAAGTGAAATACCAAATAACATCTGTGATTTTAGCACCTTCCTTTTTCTTCATCTTCCTGTCATTTCCTCATGAATGTGAAACCTTACACTATGTGATCGAGCTTGTGACCAAACGAAGCCAACCCATCGTACGTCTACCTGAGTAATTATTCAATGTATCCGGAACACCACGTGGCACTGCCATGTGGTGTACCTGGCCAATCATATAACTCAGATTCATGTGGAGACCAGTATAAGGTGAAAAAAAAAAAGTAAAAATAATTAAATACACCAATCAAAAATAAGGATAAAACATTTGGACCAATGAAATTAAAAAGGAACATAAGACAAGTGGTGTTCCGGGTACAAATAATAATTTCCTCGTCTACCATATCTGTCTTGCGAAAACAATGTTGAAAGTTGATATTTCCGAAATTTGTAGTTCGATGGTTAATATTTTTAACTGTGATATAAAGGGGACGTTATATTTTCATCCACATTCGAGTGGTTTGGTATCGTGGGATGCCGGCCTGAGCTATAAGCCGGTCACATGTTGGTTTCATAGGCGCAAATATGTCGGTGCTGAATTGCTATATTGAACATAAGGCCTAAACTAAACCAAACCAAGCAAAACAAAATAAAAGGCATGATGCATACATAAAGGGCATGACCCAGGCAAAAGAAACTAAAGGGCATGATCCAGACATACACGGCATGCTGCATGTAGACAGGGCGGTCCTGAGAATTTAGAGGCCTTGTGCGAAATTTTTTTGGAGGCCTTATATTTATTGCATAATAAAATCTTTCTTATATATAAAATAGAAATAATTAAATTAATATTTCAAGAAAATCATTCAACAATCCTAGTAGATTTGATCTAGTGGTATAATCTTTATTTGTAAATGAGAGGGGTTGTGAGTTCGGTTCATGATAGACTAGTTATAGTATTTGAGTTATATATCCGATAAAAAACGCACACAAAATCATTCAACAATGTAAAAGTTTATCCCTAGACAACTAATTAATTTCAAATATTGTCAAGCACGACACTATAGAACTCATCTACATTGATGACGATATTGAACTTTACATATTTGGTTTTTGTCTGTGTGTTTGTGTTTTGATTTTCTTTTCTTTTCTTTCTACAAGGTGAAGAAAAGTTAGAAAACCCTATACTTTCTCAACAAAACAAAAAAAGAAGAGGAAGAAGAAATGTTTACTTTCTTCTTGGAAATGTTTACTTTCTTAAATGTTGAAAACGTACAAAAATAAAGTGAGATGATATGATAATGATAAAAGATGGTAAAAGGAAAAAGAAAGAAAGGTAAGTTAGAGTAAATTAAGGAAAAAGAGAGGAAAAAAAGGGGAAGGACAGTCTAATTACACAGACAAAAAAATTGAAAAAAGAAGAGGACGAGGTTCGAACCCAGGATGACCAAAAACTTAAAAAAGCGTTTAGCTTTGATAGTGAACCCACTGAGCCATCAAGATGCACAATTATAAATGGCAATATGTATAACATATCCGGCAGATACTAAAATTTAGAGGCCCCCAAAAATTGGAGGCCCTGTGCAACCGCACAGGTCGCACAGCCCAAAGACCGGCATTGCATGTAGATGGAGATAAGCACACATAAAGTTCAAACAAACAAAAATGTAAATACAAAGTTCTAAACATGAGAGTAAAAGTCTGACAAATACAGAGTGCGGAAAATGAAAGGCATGATTTGCAAGACAATCCTTGGTTTTATTTGAAATGCTATGGAGTTCAGGAAAATTCTAGTATACTATATGATATAACATGTCTCACAAAATGTGTGGCTATCATTGATTGAAGAAGCAACTAAATGACAATGTAATGACCATTTGCCCCTTCAAAAGCTCACATGTGTCACACAATTAGACACATTTGCAATAGGTATGTCATACGATATGATACGGGAGACAGACATCTTTTCATTTGAAATCTAAATACAAATAAGTACATTATGGGGTATATAGGGTTTAGGTGTTAAAATCTAAACAAACCTATACATCTCCCTTGTATACAGACATGTTAAGATCACCCCACAACTCCTCAGAAGCACCAGAGAGCGTGTTTATGTATCAACGGCTGCTCTTGTGGATTCGAACCTGCTTTGCATTTTATAACCTAGCACACACTGTTAATCATTCTATCTGATGATATGATATCTTATTCGCCTATTTTAGACAGAGATCCGGACCAGTTGCTAGCTTCCTTGAGCCACCACCGCGATCGTGTGGAACTGCGATCGTGTCGAATGGACATACCATGCCACAAAGAGAATCCTTCCCTTTTGGAGCAGAAGAGCAGACAACCATAGATATCCTCAAGCCAACCAACAGTATTTACAAAAAAAAATCACAGCAGCTTGTCCCATACACGAGCGTTGGGAACAACCAGCAAAGATGGACGGTTAACTTGTGATCCTAACTTAATCAACATTGTTAGACTCAAGGCTTTCCCAAACATTAAACTGTGTGATTTGAAATGAAAACTAGTCTAGAGATGGGGTGGTGTGTATTCCATGAGGATAAACGAAGATATATAAAGACGAGGGGATGAAATGAAAATCCTTCAAACTTATTCAGTCAAACTTCCTTCAAAACAGGACCAGTTCAGTTCTGTACAGTGCACAGAGGACTTGCAGGTTTGAAGTTTTGAACGAGCTAGGTATCCGGTCAACAAATACATAATCAATCATCATATCATGTACTGTAAGTACTACGTACATTAGGGTTTTGAGACTCCTAAATATCTGTAGAGGTTAAACTCATGAATATGGATTAAACTTAAACTCAAATGTCCATTATGAGAGAGAAGTTTTAAGTTTTAATATGTGATTTGCATTTTCTTTTTCATTTTCCATTTAGGCCTTCTTGGTGTTTCTTTACTTCACCAACTTTAAATTCATTTTCTTTTCTCTCTAATTTTACGACTTTGATCCTTCATTTTCATCTGCATTCCCATGGTATGGTGGTATAGACATGGATTTGGAGTTCATATGAATTAAAGATATGCAGAGCAAATATGCGGAGCAAATTCCATAGCAGGAAGAAGAAACATGCTTAGTAACTGAGTGCTTCTACTTACACAAAGGAAACAAAGAGGTAGCAATTAGATAATGAAATTATCAGTAAGCTTATAATCTCCTCTACAGCCACAGTAAACACACAGTAAACACCAAGTCTCATATACATGTTTGTTTCTATGTGGCAAGAATTCTAACCCTGAGAGTTTCTATGATCAATCAAGCAGCCAAAGCCTAAGAATTTAATAAGCGCAAGGAGACTGAAAAGTGAAAACTAACAAGGAATAGATTTCAGAAACTTGAAAACAATCGGTCATGGCCAAATAACTTGTGATCCTAACCTAATACATGGTAAATTGACAGTGCTTTCCACATCCAACATTGGATCTACAAGACAAATCCGTAACTTGTCCACTAAGGCAAAGGCTACTCCAGTGTCACAAATGCAATTAATGTAGTAATCAATGGCTCCCGCGTTGCATTTTGTAACCCAGAGCAATCCCATGTATTTGATATTCATTTGGATTTGGTAAAAGCTATAAAGCAGAGACGTGGCCGGCTGGAGTTAGTGGTACTCGTCGTTGATCCGCTGCCACTTAAAAGCTGCTTAGTGCTCCAAATACTCCCTCTGGAGATGGCCTTTGCCAAGAAGACCAATTTGCTGCATATAGATGAAGAGAAGTACAAAGAAACAAAAGGGTAGACCACAATATATATGGACAAAACCATAGATGCCTATCATGCCCTTAATTAAAGTCTCAAACCAACAGAAAGTAATAACTACAAAAAATTACTGACAAAACACTGTTGAGAACTACCTGCGGTGATATCCAGTTAACTTGTGATCCTAACTTAATTAACATTGTTAGCCTCATAGCTCTCCAAAACATGAAAGGCATGATTTGAAATGAAAGGCCTGGAGATGGTGTGGTCTGTATTCCATGAGGATGAATGAAGATATATAAAGACGTAAGAATTTTTGAAATGAAAAGCCTCAAACTTATTCAGTCAAATTGCTTCAAGAAAGGACCAGTGTTCTGTTCTGCATGTACAGTACACAGTAACACAGAGGACTTGCAGGTTTGAACGAGCTAGGGTCCAGCCAACAAATACAGAAAATATCATCATATCATGTACGGTATGAGTAGTACATTAGGGTTCTGAGACTTCTAAATATTTGTATAAGTTAAGTTAAACTTATGAATATGGATTAAACTTAAACTCAAATGTCCATCATAAGGAAGAAGTTTTCAGTTTTACTCTATGATTTGCGTCTTCCTTTTCTTTATTTTCCAGTTTGTCCTTTGTTGGTTTTGGGGCCTATGGATTACGGTAAGCGCATTGTTTTGAGGAGCTAACATTCTTA
Organism: Fragaria iinumae; assembly: GCA_009720345.1. Classification (NCBI taxonomy): domain Eukaryota; kingdom Viridiplantae; phylum Streptophyta; class Magnoliopsida; order Rosales; family Rosaceae; genus Fragaria; species Fragaria iinumae. Next base: position 1,429,678 of record CM019122.1, on the reverse strand, counting down.
TCACAAATTCATATGAAGGATAACATGTTCGGATGAGCGAATTCCAAGCAGCAAACAGAAAAATGATAAGCATTCATAGATCTGAAGCAATTGAGTGCTTCTGCTTGTTGTTGACACGATCATGTACGGAAGGAAACAAAGACATAGCGGACAAGCTGTTGCATTTAAACAGATGACAAAATTGCAACAAAAAGATACTGAAATTCCTCACAGTTTATCATTTTGGCTTCTGCTATCAAATCCATGAGATTCAAGAATTCAACATACTATATATCCACACTAAGTCTATAGAACTCAAAAGATTCTAATATCTGTCATTTTGCAAAAAAGAAAAGAAAAAAAAAAAAAGAGAGAGAGACTATATGTTGTTTAGATCCTCAAAAGCTGCTCTTGAGATCCGCATTTTTCAAAACATACAGGCTCAGCAATTGTGCATGCTGCACCTAACAGCTCCTGCTCCTGCACCTAACAACTCCTCACTGCTAGCACTCTGTCTCTGCTGGAGCCCTATGTTGTTCAAGAACCACTAACTCAGTCATAACATTTATCCCTGGAAAAACCAACAACAACAATAACTTGTAACTTCTTAACCTGAGAAGAATTTCTGATCAATCAATGACAAAAGGCCTAAGAATTTAATAACATACGAAAACTTACTGAGGGTCCAGAACGATCAGCCATGACCATTAACTTGTGATCCCAACTTAATACAGAGTAAAAACTCTCAGAGCTTTCCACATCCAACATGGGACTTGCTCATCTGCAAGACACTTCTTTTAGTTGTTGCAAACAATGAAGAAGCAGAAAGAAGATATATAGAGCACACCCAGGTCAAAGTCAACATCTTTACCCATCTGTTTGGGCCTTTTATTGGGCCTTTGAAACCAAAGGAAAAAAAATAAAAAGAATTTCGACCCGGATCCGGATTCCGGAGGTGTGCTTTTATTCGGGTCTCTTTCTTCTCCTTCCTTCACAGATCTGTAATACTGGAGCAGAGTTTTCTCTTATTCATTCCAAAGGTACCACCTTTCTGTTCTTTCTCGATTCTATTTCTATCCAATTGTTAATTTCATTGCTTGATTTTCTAACCCAGTTCACGATTTTGATGCAAATCGAAAATTTGATAATTGATCATCTGAGCTGGAAATTGAGCTTTGAATTCTGAATTGGGCTATTTGAGTTGAATTTGATGGATTTTGTTGTTCTTGATGTAGTTGATATCGAATTATAATGGCTGGAAGAACTAGTATCCCTAATAAGAGCTCTGCACTCATTGCCATGATTGCTGATGAGGTATATGGATAATGTTGTTTTGTATTTTGTAATTTTTTTTATTATTTGTTCTTCATTATTTGTACATGTAAAGAGTGCTGATTGTTTCAAAGACGTTTAGTTAGATGCCGAATTAGTGTAGTGATAGCTGATGATTTGATAAATGTTATCTGGAAGTTGTGTGCACAGTTTGACAACCTTTTATAGTTATTTTTTTTCTTCTTTGCAACCGAAGTATTTCATCTTTGCTTCCCCATTTTGTGTCTTGTGACTTAGAAAAAGCAACTTCTTTGCCACTAATTTAAAGGAAATCATGTTTGTGAATGAAGAATAAAACGCTCGTTACATTTGAGGTTGGTTTCCAGAGAGTTGCCTTAAGTGATTATAAACTGTTGCTATTTGTATTCTAGTACACCATGAATCTAGACGTTTTGATCCTCTTGACTGTGGGTGCAATGTTAGAAGATTCATGCTTACTCCTCATCTGCTGTTTTTCTATCCTTTAAGGGTGGTAATGAGTGTTGCAGTATCCTATTAGTTATTCTTGATAGATATGAATCACATTTTATAAATCTGGAAAACACACTTAACGAAGAGATTGTTATCGTGTAGGACACTGTAACTGGATTTCTGCTTGCTGGAGTGGGCAATGTTGACTTGCGCAGAAAGACAAATTATCTTATAGTTGATTCAAGTATGGTAACTCTATGGAATTTTTCTTTTCTTTTGGAACTGATTGTTGTTGATGCTTTAATATTCAAACTTCATCCAGATTGGTTCTTTCTTTCTTTATATGTATGGAAATAGGCAATCAGATTAAAATCCCAGTTGTTATCTATGATCCTGAACCTATTTATAAGATGTTATTTCCAATTAACACTGAATGAAAAGAGATTAGGCAAAGGGAGGGTAGTTACAAGCTTCCAAAAAATGAATTCTATCTAGAATTCCTACCAAAACTATATTTTGTTTGGCTGAGATATTGCTCTGTTGCAAGTATTGATGTTTTTTGTTAAAAGTACTCTCTTTTGCTTATTACAAAAGGAGAAAAAACAAAAGAATATGTTGTATGGTTGATTAGTGAAGCGAAGTAAAGATTACATATTGGTTAATGATGATGATAATTGCCGATCGGGAGGTGGGACTTCAATTTTGGGTCGACAGACCACCACCTTCCCTGCTTCGCGTTCTTACTGCTGATGGATTACCTGGGCAGAGAAGTTAATTGTTTTTGGCTGTCATAATGCTTTCCTTTACCTTTTTTTTTTTTTAATCAGTATAGCAGCTTTTGAAATTGTCCTGCAACCCCTCTCATTAAATAAAATTTCTAGTGACTTTCTCTTGTTGAGCGAGAAACTTAGCTTTTGTTTTAACTGTAGGTGTGTAGCTATACTATATATATATTAATATTTCATGCAAGGTTCATATATTGGTTCTTATTTTTGCTTAATAGTATGTGTTTCTGGTTTTCTGCTCAGAAACAACAATTAAGCAAATTGAAGATGCATTCAAAGAGTTTACCACGAAGGATGATATTGCCATTGTCTTAATCAGCCAATATGTAAGTTCTCATACTATGAAGAATATAATCAACTGTTATGGTTATAGCTATTCTAAGGCAATATCTGTTTTGCATTCCTTTCCTTTGAAACCGGTAGTTCAGGATGATTAATATGATTTTGCTTCTGTTTTTATCAGGTAGCAAACATGATAAGGTTTCTAGTTGATAGCTACAACAAACCAGTTCCAGCCATATTGGAAATCCCTTCCAAGGATCACCCGTACGACCCTGCAAGTGATTCAGTTCTTTCGCGAGTCAAGTACCTCTTCTCTGCCGAATCTGTGGCAGGAGACAGGCGTTGATCAGTTTCAAGTATTTCAATATGTTTCTCTCATCAGGTCGCCAAATAAGTTTTGAATTTGACACCATATATGCTCTTGCATTTGTGCACACCAGGTGCTATGTTACAGACAGACTTGCAGTTGGTTTGCTATATCTGTGTATTCCTAGATTCCTTGTGTCTATCTATAAATACCAATGCAATTTGAGTGTTATTATACTTCAGTAAATTAAATTGATCCTTCTCTGTCTCCCTTTGGTTTGTGTGTGTGAATCTGAAAATGACATTTCCCTACTTATGGATCATTATGGATAAGCTTGAAGGCAAACTGAGATTAGTTAATTCTAAGCCCCAAATCATGAAAGAACCTTCCAATGGACCTCCACCACAAGTTTTTGCCACATTTCTATGGAACCTTATAAAATGCAATATAACTTGGGGCCTAATTGGCTCATTGGGACAGGATGATAGGTCAATTTTTGTTTAGCTATGGCTAGGGTCCAAGGAATTAAAAGCAAAAGGTTTCAATGGCTAAACTCTAGTTAGTGGTAGGAGCACCAAGAGGAGCAAAGAGGAAGAGACAAATGGGGCTCTAGGTGCCTTAAAATGAGAACATATTGGACCCCCAATGATACCAGTGTGTGGGAGAGATTTAGTGTTTATCCACAATAGAATTCATGGAATGGAGTTAGAGCCGCGGCATCTCCTCTTCTTAGCTTGCAAATCACTCCTCCCAATTGAAAAAAAACAAGTCTTCTATTCCCTATTAAGGATATGAAAAAAGAGCCCTTTTGATGTTACTTTGAGCTGAAAGAAATCAAAGATATGACGAATAGGATGGAGATGATTTGATTACTACTTGACATACCCATCCATTTTTTTTCTAACTTTTAATCCAAACACTATTAATAGGAAATTAACTATTCGACTTGCTGATAGCTTTTATAAAGTCAAGATAAACTATTAAATTCGATTTCTCCTTCTATCTCTATTAAACATGAAAAAATCATATGAGATTCTAATAATTACATATATTATTATCAATTACTATTCTTTCATGTGCCTTAATTAGAAACGTTTTGAACATTACCACATCCTTTGCTTTCATTTATCAATCTTGATTGAGTTCAATGTATTCAAACACAATGAACAAGTCTTGCATAAAAACCCCCATCAAAAGTCACTTAAATCTCAAATGTGCATACCCACCAATTTGTCAAGTTCCTAAGCATGTCAATTCTTCCATCCAATCTCATATACCACAAAACCCAAATTACATTATGATCATCTAAATTTTGTGAACACCATAAAAGTCTAAAACCTGATTCCCCCCAACAAGATCTCAAGTCCACAAACCCCAAAAGGAAACCTTCCCTGTCCATTATCATTTGAATTCTAGTAGTTTTCCCCATGCCCCCACAGAATATAATTATCCAAAGCATTGCCCTAACCAATACAGAGAATCTCCATCTCACCATCAAAAAACAAACTTAATATTTCCCATTTAATACAAATCAATTGATTTCCATGGTGATAGTAATAATTTATGTCTATTTTTTAAGGATCCCAAATCAGATAAAATCCAAACCAGGACAATAGGAGAGAGAAAAGAAAAAACAGAGGAAAAAAGATGGATAGGGTGTTCTCTTCCATGGAAGAAATCTCTGACCATCTCTGGTCTTCTTCTGGAAAAAATGAAAATGAAGATGAAGATGAGCTTTCCAAAATGAACAGAAGCACTTCAGAGTGGTCCTTCCAGCGTTTTCTCCAAGAACAACAAGGCTCTGTTTCACCTTCATCTTCCTCACAACAACAACAAGCTCAGAATAATGAAGTTGAAGAGATCAAGGTCAATGCAACAAGTATGGCCTTCCCAAATGGGCCAAATCATAGTAACACTAGCAGCAGTGCAGCTTCGTTTAAGGCTCCTAATGTTCCTGTGGATTCTGAGGAGTATCAGGCTTTCCTTAAGACCAAGCTCGATCTGGCTTGTGCTGCTGTGGCTTTGTCTCGCGTAAAGGTACGTGCTTTTCTTTCTGGGTTCAATGAAAACCTGGTTTAAACAATTAAACTGAACTGGGACTTGGTAACTTGGTAAGTATGGTGATTATAGTATGTGGGTTCACTGGGTTGAAAGTTGGAGTCTTTTTTTACTTTTGACTGTGTTTTGATTGTTGGCGAATGTGATATTTGTGGGTGGTTTTTTACTGTTCTAGAGGGATGAAGTTTTGTGCTGGTTGGTTTGGTGTTCAGTTTCTCGATCTTGTGGTGTATGTTTCTCTGGAACTGTTTAGCTGGGTAGATCTAGGCTAAAAGGGGGAAAAGAAATGACTTTACTTTGACTGGGAAATTTGGTTGTGGATTTTGTGGGACCTTCGTTGTAATATCAAAAGTAACTTTCCCGAAGTGGATGTAATTTTACAGAAGGAAAACAAGGGATAGATGTAGATGGTAAGGGCAACAAGGCAAGGAGTTATATGAAGGAAGAGCAGTATCCTGTTAAAGGAACTCCAGAAAGTATAGAGTTTACTTACATAAGGAAATAAGGAGAAGGATAGCATATTGGACCGTAGATATTACTGGTTAATTAGGTTTCTAATTAGACTGCTTATATTGGTTTGCCATCTAAAGTGTGAAGCATGTGATATGAAATCTGTGAGCAACGCCATGTTAACTCCTGATATTAGCTGTCATATTGGCTCCAATAAATGTGTGTGTTTTTTGTGGGATGCCACCTCTTTGCTTATCAAGGGTTGAAATAGATTTGAAGCAATGTTTTTTTCTGTATAGATAAACGCTAGTTGATATGTTCTGGTCGTGTCATAGGGATCTTCAGTGAAAGCTCAAGATTCTGCTTTTTTAGCTGATAGTGGGCAGCAGGCTTCCTATGCTTTGCAACTGGGATCTCAATCCTCTTCTCAAGGTTTGCATTTCTGTTTTTACGCATATGCAATGGTATGTGCTTAATTGTATGATGTGCATCATGTCTAGATATAGTAGCATCTCTACAGAGGCATCAATTTGATCTTATTCTTTCTGCTGTTCTTAGATAGGGTTACTCCATTATCTATAGAGCTATGGCATGATATGATGTTATGTACTCGGAATATCATCCGCTTTTTCCTTAACCCATGTAGGAGCTGGGAATGATTTATGCAGGTCATATGATAAGAATGCTAATGCAGCATTTGGAATTCCTGCATTGCCTACAATACGAAATAGATCTGCGGTTCCAACAAGGCAAGCAACAAGTGGATCATCCAGAGAACTCTCAGATGATGAGGAAGTTGAAGGAGAAACTGCAATGACAGAAAATATGGACCCTACTGATGTGAAACGTGTGAGGAGGTAAATAAAGCTGTTCTAATGGTGGTTTTATATGCTTTCGTATTCTTTAGGTACTGGGGACTAGTTTCAGAAGGAAATTTTAATAATATGAGTGTGATCTTAGCTTGTTTCATGCGATAGCATCTTGAACATAGACCATTTTGGTTAAGTTCCTCAAAGAAATAGTACTAAAACTGTTAACTACTTAAATTTTATATCATTTTAACTTGTTTGATTTCAAGTCCATGCATGCATGGACAAACAAAATGATGTTTCTTTTCTCATTCTGGACTAGTGAAATTGTTGAGATGTATACATGGTATGGGTTTACTTTCTTGCTTTGACTACATTTCATTCCACTCCCTTCCACTAAGTTGTGGCCATTTCCAGAATGCTCTCTAATAGAGAATCAGCTAGACGCTCAAGAAGAAGAAAGCAGGCCCATCTGACTGAGCTCGAGACACAGGTTCAGACTCCTTTTTAGTTGCCACCTCTTGGAGTCAATTGTTCTTGCTTCTGCAGTCTCTCTCTTCTGATCTTTTACTCAATGTTGTACAGGCGGCTCAATTAAGAGTTGAGAACTCCTCCCTATTGAAGCGTATAGCTGATATAAACCAGAAGTACAATGAAGCAGCCGTTGACAACAGAGTTTTGAAAGCTGATATTGAAACATTGAGAGCAAAGGTAACATTGGCGCAAGACAAATCTAGATTTACACAAGTATTGGTACAAGATGAAGCAATGATGTGATTTTGTTGTTTCCTTTTCAAGGTAAAGATGGCTGAGGAGACAGTGAAAAGACTAACCGGATCAAACCCCTTGTTTCATACTACGTCAGATGTGTCCTCAATCAGTATGACACCTTTTGACGGAAGCCCTTCAGAAACATCAACAGATGCCGCTGTTCCCGTGCAAGATGACCCAAACCATCACTGTTTCCAACCTTCATCTAATAACTCTATGCCAACTCATGATTTCAGAGGCAACAATGGTTTGGCAGACAATACCCCTTCAGTTGAAAATGCACAGCAGACTTCTGCAGCAACATCAACAGAAGTGGCGGGGAACAAGATGGGACGAACACCTTCCTTGAAGCGAGTTGATAGCTTAGAGCGTCTCCAGAAGCGGATCCGCGGTGGAGAGCAGTAGTTTACAAGCTCAATGATTATCTAAGCATGAGGAAGGATTTATTGAGTGATGCTGAACAGCATCTGTATTGCAACTTTCGAGCTTAGTTATGTAAAACTTGCTATTGTTTATCCCAACTACACTGAATTAATCTGATCCATACTTTCATCACCTACGGCTTGCCATGTGATGCCATGCATAGAAAAGACTGTTAATCACATTGCTTCCATGAGCCAGTAAATGTCTCTGATATTACTGCATCAGTGAGTTATTTGCATAGAAACTCTAAACAGAGCAACAAAATATATGCACCTCATTTCACCCCAGAGGGAAAAGACATGTAATGTAGCCTTGATTACATTACATATAAGACAGTCACAGACAGGGCCCATGAGTAAATAGCCTTGATTACATTAGAGTATTAGACATCAGTCAAACCTGCAAGTAATTCAATCGGAAAAGTAAGAGAATAAACTCAGAATCATGAAATTTCGATCACAGATGCTAATGGTGTCTTTGCAAGCTCAATGCTTTGCATCTTCACTTCCTACCAAAGTAGCAAACTATAACCCGTCCAAGACATGATTGCTAGTAGTTTGAACTGAACTAGAGCCAGCTTTATTTTCTATTCTCATGACCTTCATCTCCTCTCTCACCATCTCCACAGCATCCCACTTTTCAGCATGAGCATAAATGTTCGACAAAGCTACATAGTCTTCACTCTTTGGAGTTGCATCTGTAGAACTCTGCGCCAGCTGGATGCGGAGCAGCTTCTTACCTACCTTCTCTCCCATTGAGACATCCCCATGAACATTGCATGCACTCAGCAAACTCCTCCACAAGACAGCATCAGCTTCAACTGGCATTGTTACTATACAGTCATAGGCTTCATTCAAATGCCCACTTCGGCTAAGCAGATCGACTATGCAACCGTAATGCTGCATCTGAGGCGTGACTCCAAACTTGCTCTTCATCAAATGGAACAAATGGAGGCCTACATCAACAAGCCCGACATGGCAGCAAGCTGTAAGCAAGCTGGTGAAAGTCACTGCATTTGGGTTTGTTCCATGAGCTTTCATTACATCCAAAAGCTCCAGTGCTTTACTTGCCTTACCATGAATAGCCAGCCCTGTTGCCATTGCTGTCCAAGTCAAGACATTTCTCTGGTTCATGCGCTTAAAAACGGTTAAAGCACAATCGACACTCCCACATTTCGAGTACATATCAACAAGACCAGTTCCCATAAAAACATCCCTATCAGAAGCAGGCATTGTCTTCTCTACATAACCATGCACACAAGCACCAGTCTCCAACACACCCAACTGAGCAGCCGCCGAAAGAACACAAACCATTGTAGTATCATTAGGTTTCACCCCAGAATCGCCATCCAACATGTCCCGAAATAACAGCAATGCATCCCGGGCACTTTCTCTTTGGGAAGAGTACCCCGTGATCATTGCATTCCACGTAACACTATTTCTCTCAGACATTTCATCGAACATCTTACGTGCCGAACCAAGGTCCTTATTACTAGCATAAAAATGTAGCAAGGTAGTTTGCACTAAAATGTTTGACATGATACGCTCTTTTACAATCCGGGCATGAATTTCTCTACCTACTACTAATGTTGGTACTGAAGGTAACCTAGCACAAGCTCCAAGAACAAACTTGTAAGTAAAGTCATCAAAACACAAGCTTGCTTCAGAAACCCAGTTGGCAAAAAGAAAAATGGAGTCTTTAGGTTGAGTGCATCTAATCAAAGTGTTCAACAGGAACAGATTAGGCTCATCAAAGTGTTTGAATACCAAATGGGCATAAAGGCTGGTGCTTTCTGGGTCTGATAAGGCACAGTAGTGCTGGATTAGCCTGCCATATATGGAAGTTGATTTGAGACCATTGGTAATCAACTGAGCATGGGCTTGCTTCAATTGGTGTGTGGATTTCAGTTTCAGGTTTAGGAGAGAAAGAGCTCCAAGTCTTGGCAGAGAGTGCATGTGGGTTTACTGAATGAAACTGAAGCAGAGTATATTTATATCTGCAAAAAGTATATAAAGGTTGGATCTTTTCTGTTTTTACTGAATGAAATTGGAGAACCCAGAAACTGAAACAGTGAATAAAGGTTGGATCTTGACTGTTTTAACCCAATAAAATTGGAGACTTAAATGTCAAAGAGATGAAAGTAAGAGTTGCCCATGTGAAAATCATTGGTCAAATATAGTTTCTAAAGGTCCCACCAAGATAAAACAAGAGAGAATAGTATAATGCTTGAAGCCACCTTTCCCCTACTTCATGTTATCTAATCCTCCGAGTCCTCAGTTTAAAAACACACAAATTCAACCAAAATCTCCAAAACCCACAAAAGTTAGAGAGAAAATCTGAGAAGAAATGGAGATCTCATCTCTAACTCTATCCACTCCAAGATCTCCACCTTCAGTTCCTTTCGCTTCATCCCAGTCCATGTTCTTGACCAACAATGGCACCACCAATTTGTTCATGACCAGAAACAAGGTCAACATCAGTGGTTTGGTTTTGGGCAGGAGCAGAACTGAGAGAGCCAGGAAGGGTCTCACTTGTAATGCTTTGTTTGGTCTTGGGGTCCCTGAGCTTGCTGTTATTGCTGGTGTGGCTGCTCTGGTTTTTGGGCCCAAGAAGTTGCCTGAAGTTGGGAAGAGTTTAGGGAAGACTATCAAGAGCTTCCAACAGGTAGATTTCATTATCTGGATCCTGTTTTGTTGTTTAGAAAATGAATGGAAGTTATTGCCTTTTGGGCTCTAGTGTTGTATGCATGTTCTATTGATAGAGGTTTTATATTATGCAATTGGGTACATAGGTTGATTGAGCTACTCTGGTTGCACAAGAAATGGGGGACTTAATTGAATTTACTGATAGGAAGAAGGCCAGTTCTAGCTTAGGACTTCTGTTCATTGTTCAATAGGAAGTAAATCAAGTTTAGATAGCTGTATTCGTGTTAAGTTTAGCAAATTCTTTATACTTTGGTATGAAATGGTGAAAAGTTAAAGTTCTAATAATCCAAACTTCTCAATTCAACTGTATATTATGTTGATGGGGCAATTATTGGAGTCTCTAAGATTGTTGGTTGTTCTGGAACTGAAAGCTTCATGCCTTTAGCAATTTGTTGTTTCTGCCTTGTACATGTCTTTGTGGAGTTAGTTGTAAAACTTTGTTTGCGATTATACATGCATCCCCATCATTCCCTGTCAGCCATTGTGTTGCGATATGCACAACTGTTGATGTGTAGTGGACAATGTACATGTGAATATAATTGCAGATGATTTCATTCTTTGTAGCATTTGGTTTTATGTTCTCTTTGCATAGATTACACTCAATAAAGTACCTCTCTCTTACAAAAGAAACTGATAATCTCCCATCTGTAGATTTTACAGCATTTTGAATGCCAAATGTTAGTTTCACCTTAGGTGGGTTACGGTAGTGTTCTGGTATTGGATTTAGATTTAGAGTTGGAAGTAAAAATGACAGTGACATTGATGATATTGATCTATGTTACTAGTCTAATTCAGTACACATAAAAGGGGTAAAAAAGAATTAGGATGAAGAGATGCAGTAAGTAAAAGTTCTTCTACTGTGATATAAAAGCAAAAATGAAGGGTCTGTAGTATTCACACTCCCTCACAACCTCTCAACACCTTGACTATCTGTTTGTAGGGATGATTTAAGATCCGAAAGCAATTGAAAGGTTATTCACAAGAAAATTCTACTACGTTACCTTCTTATCTGCAGTACCAAAGAAGGAAATCCTTTGTTTCCTTTCTGTTCACTATATATTATGAGGAAAAACACACACCCTTTCCATCCTCTCCAATTTCAATCCCAAAAAAAGGCCATCTTTTCTATCATATTCATCATTCCTTTGTACCAAGCTGTAAATGTTTTCTTCTAAAAGATATTGGTGAAATACTTGTTCCTTTTTCTGTGCACGACAAATGTTCCCCTAGTTTGCTCGGCTTGGGTGAGATACTGCTGCTGTCTGTGTACTATTGGTGCATGTATTGTGTACACGCTCTTAATTTGAGATGGGTTATGCAGAAGCATAATCTGAGAAAATCTCAGATGATAATGAGCAGATTGATGCATATAGATAAGTAAGATAACAAAGTTGTTAATTTTGTTGCATCTAGTTAGGAGTGAGTGATTCAGTGACAATCACAAGTTACACATTCATACTTAAAGAATACTATAAACATAACCCCTGATTATAGTTCACTTTTTTTGTCCCTTCAAGTTTTTACTTTTTTGATCAGCAAGTGGTCTGTATTAAAGCATTCATGTACAAAATTGCTTCTTTGTAGAAGGATCTCGAGCTAGTAGTTTTTGAGAGAACTAGCTCAAGCTCGTGTTAGGAGACCAGGGGGCTCATTAATTGTTAATCAACAGAGTAGTTGTAAATATCAGTCAAATCATTTTAGATTCCAATAAAGTTTGTACATCATAGTGGGGTTATCAATTGGCAAGGAAATATTAGTCCCACTTAAAAATTATTTACCTGTATTATATTTTATACCAAGCACTCATAGAAGGCTACTGAAGAAATGAACAAATAAGAATGTATAATTTATGCGGTTCCTTATAAGTTTATAGTGTGCTTACGCCTGATCAAAGACTGATTTGAGTGTTGCTGCAGTTTATCAATGTGTGTTAATATGTAAATAATGGAATAACAACGGAAAACACATTGATATACCATTTCTATCTTTCTGCTAAACTCAGTTATCTGATTCATTGGTGTACTTTCCAGGCTGCAAAGGAGTTTGAGACAGAACTTAAAAAAGAACCTGAGCCTAATACAGAGGTTCTCACTGATGAACCTACAACTGTGAGTGAAGAACAAAAACCAGAAGTCAAGGTCCCAAGCTCACAGGAAAAAGTATGAGGTTGTAGTAATTACTTGTTCGACACATTATTAATTTTGTTGTTATGATACAAGTTTAGAACAAGATTCTTTTTTCAATGTAGATGAGTTATGCAGGAAATGTACTTCTTGTGTTGTGTCATTGCCATCCTCCTACTGATCTTTTCAGAGAGTTAAAAGGAAACTGCTAAGTTGATCTAACCAAAACTCCCCTCCTTTTGGCCCATCTCTTGATCAAATTGCTTTCTTCTAAAGTACCCCTTCTGTGTTCCCTATTCTACTATGCACAGTGGTACTGCTAAGCTCATTATAAGGGGGGGAAAGAACAAAATAAAGAAGAGAAACAAAAAACTTTTTGCTTTTGAAATGAAAAAGAAAAGTGGGTGTAACTTTCCCAAGAGTAGGTAATGTCTTGGCTTTTGTAGCTCTGAACTGTATTTTAGATAGGTAGAAATGCACGGTCATGGATAGATGGTCCAGCTTTTGTTTTCCTTGGCATTGTGCTATCCCAACACATGAAGCTCTTCTAGCATGTTTTCATTTGTTCTATTTAGTATACAATAATTAGGTTATCTTTCTCATCCTAGTTTCTTTTGGCAGCAAAATGTGTGACTTATTAGTTTCACTAACTTTAAACAATTTGTTTATTTTCTGCTTTGTGCTCTCATTGCTTGAAAGGTTTCAATCATACAACAATATTTAAATCAACTAAAGCCATATAATTATATCAGGGTTATGATGCACTAATGATATGTATGGATTGTCATTGAAGCTAGGATTATTTCAATTTTCAAACCAGGGTTCATATACTGATGTATGATGTCTGTGTATTATAAGTTTATAACTAATAAGAAAGAAACTCCACTAGAAAGAGGGCACCGACCCAGAAAAGGTGAAAGAATTAAAAACTAGGAAAGATAGCAACCTTTGTGTATCGAATTCTAAATTTCTATTAAGCAATGGAGAATGGTTGCCATGGTGATATCAAGCCCTACTTTATGACCAGTTTTACTGACCAGTTTTACTGTTAACTTTCTTCTATCAGAATACCAAGATTAGAGGGTATATATTAGATTAAATAATCGAAAATTGTCGGTTCAGAGAAGTAAGATAACCCATTCTCCTTATAAGACGTAGAAGGAGTGAGTTTCAATCCTGATCAATTACAGATAGGCTTGATGAAGATGACTAAGTTGAGAAGGACGACTCAAACTCAATAATGGAGGTGTAAATTACGTGCAGCGAACCATAAACCTGATTTTCAGGTTGTAAATTTGGATGGTTCACTCTTTGTCTGGTCTTTAAAGTTGGATGATACATATCTGTTGTGGCTGGTTTGGACTGGTTGCATTCTAACTGAGCTGTGATAGTGTCTTTTGGAAATCATAGAGGGTGGTTTTCGTACGCACCCTGATGAAGTCATTCCCATTGTGGGGAGGTAATCAGAGAAAAAAGCAAGAACCAAAAGAGGAAAGCAATGATAAATTGTCTTTGTCGATGAGTCATTGGATCTCATGCCAAATCAATACCCGTGAGGCGTGAGCTTAATATGGATATGAACTTCACTAATTTTCCAATTAACCTTGTGCATTACTATAAGATAGTAAAGATTTATCGTCTAAAGCCATTCTTTGAAGGTTAGATTGCAAAAATGAATCTAATTAGAAATCTAATGAGAAGAATAACAACATGAAAAACAAAAAATATGAGAAAGATTGTGGATGACATCCATCTTCCCGAATTTCTCAAGTGTATCAACATGAATTATATTTCTATTGTTCATGTTCATCATAATAAAAACTCATTCTAGGACATCATACAATATGCAAAAGAAGCTTTACGAATGCGATACGAGAGTTGCTTATTATTAATAGTTAGATTTCATGTCTAAAGTAGTTCATAATAGTTAGATTGCAAAAATGAATCAAGTTAGAAATCTAGACGAGACGAATAACAATGAGAGATTGTTAATGACATTCCTCTTTATTGGAAAAGTGTGGCTTAGATATGAGCCATTTAGAATCTCACATCGGAAACATGAAAAAGTCATCATTGGGTTATAAGGAATGGTACCACACACACTAATGTTGAGGCCTTTTGTGTAAAACCTCAATGTTTCTCCACCGGGTGGCTAAAGTGGGAGGAGTATTGACATTATTAGACTCGTGTGTGTTGGGCCCGTCGGCCGTTTCCGCGTAACAAGTGGTATCAGAGCCCAGGCGACGCTTGGGACTTGGTGTCTCATACGATCGAGTTGCAATTTGGTGGAGCTCCCGTTTGGATTGGGATCACAAGATTCAAATGGTTGTGATCGAGGTTGAGCTATTGAAATTTAAATCGTGAGACAGTTGAAGATGACTCGAATCACGCCAGGTAGATATTATTAGAAAAATGTGACTTAATGAGGGAAGTATCGACATTATTAGACCCGTGTGTGTGAGACCCGTTAGACCCATCGGTCATTTCCACGTAACACTCTTCTCATACCTCTTATATGTATCAACACAAATTTTGTTTTATGTAGTTCATATTCATTATAATAAATTTATTTAATACTTCACGTCATACGTCAAAAAGATAATATAAGAGTTACTTATTGTTATATTCGATGAATGTAAATACGAACAAGATAAACTCGTTGAAAATACTACTTTCAAATTCAAATGTGTCAAATCAAAGAAAAATCTCCAACAAGAGTATTCAAGAGCACTGTAGAACACCCCCCATCTTACTCCCAAAGCTCATTTATTTCTTTCTCCTAAAACTTTGAAAAAACAAAAACGCCAGTCACGGCCTCATGTCCGCGCGTAGTAGCAGGCACTAGTCGAGTCCCAGTCCCACGATTCCACACACCAAAAAAAGAGAAGAAAACCAAAATTGTCTGATTGCTCTATTTCTCTGTCTTCAAGAGTATCTCCCTCCTCACTCGTCCTTCTCTCTTTAAATCCACAAATCACACGCACACAGACACAGACACAAACCCAAACCCAGCACAGCAGCAGCAACATTACTAGTGTTTCATTTCAGCTCCATATTTCAGACCAACCCCAAAAGCAGAACAACTCAGAAGCCAAAAAAGACAAACGTGTTCTTCTCCATCACACCACCAAAAGCCTCCACCTTTCTTCTTCTCTCTCAAAACCCACAAAGCTCCAAACCACACAACCCCCAAGAAAACCATTTCCGGGTCATCGGGTCCAACACCACCACCACCACAACCCATTTTCCTCACCACTCCCCAAACCCAAATGCCTCCCATAAAATAGACCCAACAAGACACCACCTTGTTCTTGATTCTCTCAACAAAAAAAAGACTCAAGAACCAAAGAACCAAGCTCTGGTGTCTCTCTGATTCTTAAAAGTCCTCATCTTTTCACCCAAAAAGAAAATCTCATCTTTCTTTACTCTTTAATTATGGCGGGCAATCCGCCTGAGGGGCTCGGTGACGACTTCTTCGAGCAGATCATGGCCGTTCCTCAACCCTACAGCGGTGGCTCCGCCTCTGCTGCTGACTCGGGTGGTGGATATGGTGACGTGGGGTCCATGCCGATGGTGCTCCAGCTCGGGTCCGGAACCGGGTCTTCTTCCGGGTACAGAGGAGGCGGGTCGGTTGGGATGGGTATGGGGATGCCTTTGGGTCTGAATTTGGAGCAGGGCTTTCTTGGACATGACAGGTTCCGAGATGAAGTGGAACGCAACTCCAACACTAACAACAGCAACAACAACAATGGTAACAGTTCCAATGTAAGTCTTTGCTTGGCTTTGCTTCAGTTTGAGGGTTATGCTAGTTTGGTCTTTTTTTTAGGTTGGTTTTTAGTGGCAGGAGAGAGATAACTCGGTTCATATGACGACTAGTTTGTTTCCGGCGGCATTTGGACATTTGCAAAACCACTCCTCCGTCCGGCCAACGCCACCGCCGCCTCCTCAGCCTCACCAGGTCGGTCCAACCCAACATTCTCGTAAATGACGAGATTGCCCTTGTTTTTGTATTCAAAGATGCACCTTTCATGCTTTTGTATTCCAAGGTCATGTTTTGTCCCCTAAAAAGGCCAAATATTCGGTTCCACAGTGCTTCGTAGTACTGAAATTCCGTAGTTATGGACACACATATTCCGTAGATGTGAGTACTCAGACGAATCAATACATGGTGGTCCGGTGTGATTGTTAGTTTAATTTAACAGTGTTTCGGAGTATTGAAACTCGGAAGATGTAGATGAGTCGATGCATGCGGGTGCTCTATAAGAACTAATAGAACATTGTTCACATCTTCAGAACCACTTGAACACTTCTCATATCTTCGGAATTTCAATACTCGGGACATCTCCTTAGGTGTTCTATAAGATGGTTAAGGGTATTGTTGACAGTTTTCAACAAACAAGGGCTTGGTTTTTGCACGAAGTGTGTTTTACACGCGCTTGAGCGAACGTGGGGTAAATGCTTGTCCGGTACAAAGGTGTGAAGAGTTTGTGCCGTCCAGGGGACAATTTAGTCCGTTCAGGTTGTTTATAGTGGCAATCTTTGTCATAGAAAACCTAATAATATGATCACGCGCTTTTGGGATTTGCCAGAGGAGCGTGAGGGGACGTGCGCTCATGTCTTGCTCTTCACATGTGGTTGACTAGTTGTAGTTGACTCTGTCAATAGTTTTGACTTCTGTTTGATAGGGATATCCTGAAGATTTTGCTGCAGAATTTAGGGGATCTTTTATTTGTTATTTTTATTTTCTTTATTAAGATTTTGCAATGATTTTGACAATACTTAAGGGCATATGGATTTTTCTTTTTTATTATTTGATGTTTCAGTTCATGACCTATGAGCTGCCTGAGAGGTTTTAGTGATTTTTGTATGTATTGTTCATTGTCTCAAAGATAGAAGTTATATTTTCTCCTTCGTAATCAAGGATATCTTGACTTGTCCATGATGCCAAGATTTCACGCAACTAAAAGTCGAAAATTAACTTGAAAATGCTGTGTGGTTCATCTCTTACTTGTAAAAAAGCTTTGATGGAGTGTTGAACCAGGAAAGTTGGCAAAAATGCTAAATATGAAATGGGTTGTTATTGAAGAGACGTGTTCTTCTTTTCAATACTTGTAAGATGGCCCTTCCTTCCACCATGGATTGTTTGATGGAAATCCAATTTGATCAAGCTTGTGTTGAAAATGACTGAGTAACAATAAAAGTGTGCTTTAGAACCCATTGCTTTTGAGCTGAATATCAGCTGGCAAGTAGTCATTGTGCTTTCATTTATCTTGTTCTGGTTACATAGCTAGTAATTTCATCTAACTTAGTCATTGTAAATAAGTTAGAGATTGAGTGCTAATAGGTTTGTTAATTTTTGACACTTCAGCAGTTTCATAGCCAACCTGCACCAGCGCCAACTGCTGCTGTTCATCAACCTCCTGCTATCCGCCCAAGGGTCCGAGCAAGACGAGGCCAAGCAACAGATCCCCACAGTATTGCCGAGCGGGTAAAATAGATTTCTGTCTCATAGAAAATTCAGCTGCTATATTAATTCAGTAGTACTATCTAGTACTGGTCTTTCTGTTACAACTAAGACATAATCTTGGCATCTAATATCCGAACTTAATGATATTTTTTGTTCAGTTACGTCGGGAAAGAATTGCAGAAAGAATGAAGGCTTTGCAGGAATTGGTACCTAGTTGTAACAAGGTTGGTGACCGAAATAGCAGCTTTTAATAGCTGCTGCATTGAGTGCTTATTGGGAATTTCCCTTCCCTTTTAGATTTGATCTACATGTATTGACATATTATAACATCTTATGCAGACAGATAGGGCAGCTATGCTTGACGAAATCGTTGATTATGTGAAATTTCTAAGGCTCCAAGTAAAGGTATGCTTGTTCAAAATTTTGAATTGATTCAATAATTGAACTAATAATGGAAAGTTTAAATTTTTTGAAAGACTTCCTAAGATTGCAAAAATACTCTATCAAATGGTTCTTTTCATTTAGCTTTTCCTGCACGATGGTAAAAACATATCTTCGTTTCATCGTTGTTTCAAAATCTTGTACCAAATGCTAACCAGTTGAGTGGTAATACTAATAGCTTCCAATTTCCAAAGTCTTGAAAATGTCTTTATCATAACGTAGGTCCCATCCATTCTTGTTGCACATGCCAGACATCATTAAAGGCATTGAAACTTTTTTTTTCGCATGAAATAGTTATTTTGTCAATGATGAAATGAATTTGTCTGGTTGGAACCTTCAGAATTCAATGAAGTCATAATCAATAAGGAAAGGATCAAACTTGTACAACTTTTCTTTATTCTTGGAGTTTATACTGAAACAGGTTTTGAGCATGAGTAGACTTGGAGGAGCAGGTGCAGTGGCTCAGCTTGTAGCTGATGTACCCTTATCAGCAGTTGAGGTAATGAAACCTGAACAATAATTCTTGGTTTAACTTGATCTCGAATTTATTGTTTTCCAATAATTCTTTTTGATTACTCAAATTTAAAGGATATTAACTTCTTGGTTTCATGAAGGGAGAGGGGATTGAAGGAGGGACCAATAATCAACAAGCATGGGAGAAGTGGTCAAATGATGGCACAGAGCAACAGGTAGCTAAGCTGATGGAAGAAGATGTTGGAGCTGCCATGCAATACCTTCAATCCAAGGCACTTTGCATCATGCCCATATCACTTGCCCCTGCGATTTTCAGGACACATCAGCCGGACGCGACGACAATGGTTAAGCCGGAATCACACAACTCTTCGTAGGCTCCCCCCAAATTATGTCCTGTTTTAGTTAGTACCATTCTTACTCATGACAATGGGTATATTCATACTCTAGTCAAGTTTATAACTCATTAGAACTGAAGTGACAATCAAGTCATGGCAACTGTTCACTGTATTTTTTTCCAGTTGTGTAAAACAAGGGGCTGATTGTCATGTTTAAGTCTAGCTAGGGAAGAATTATCAAAAGCTAAGTTGATGAGCTCCTCTTGTAATATCAAAGGTGGGGTTTGTCGAGTGTGACCAAAATGTTGGTGGTGAGAACACTCATTAATTTTCTTATATGGATAATGGGATAGGGGGCCAGGTAAAAGGGATGAATGGTTGTGTATGATGTCTTCTGGGAAAATTTTAATGCAAGTTGATAATGGTTGGTTGTTCTAAAGTACTATTGGAAGCTTCTGGTATTAAGTAAATATAAGTATTTGTATCTATCTATGGCTTTTAATCTTTTTCTTCTTGAAAAGTGAAGGGAGTCCTTTTCCAAATGTTGCTGAATTCTTATTGAAAATTCTATACACTATACAACTGTTGATTCAGTTGCGGAAATGACGTTGTTACCCCCGGTTTGCAGACAATTGCAAAACTGCCACTCTTGCCTTGCAATTCCTGTTTCGCCCATGTTTTCAATTCAATGCATGTTTTGCCCCGGTTTGCATGTTGTCATTGTTATCGAAATGAGTATCTTATGCATCTTTCAGACACTGCTATTATGAACACTGGGATGAGTACATGTGTGTTTATCAATCCAAGCATTCCTGAGACAGATGAGTGTAAAGCAAGGTAAAATGATACAGCTCCAACAAAATAAGATCTTTCTTTCCAATCTGCCAAAGCAGTTGAAACTGTTTTGTTGATCATTGTAGGTTCAACAAGCCTTATCATGCTCCGAAGATTTTGACAGCACCAGCTGAGCATCGTCAACCTGCTCCTGATCTCCAAGATCAGGATATAATCACTGTCAGTGCTTTGAATCTACAGAGTGGAAAGAAGGACAAGGTAGAATTTTGCAATTGACTACTGCAATATACGTATAGTTCACAGGTTTGCATTTTTCATCTTATTTTCCACAAGTTCATTTAGATAACAATCAGTTTCAAAACATCTGATATCCATTTCTCATATGACATCAATGTAGACATTCAACAGCAAAATTGATCCAAACAAAAACATTTACCGTAGGGAATATCCGTCATTGCAAACCGCGGCAACGCGCGGGCACCATCTAGTGCATAGCTATTGGGTGAGAGTAGAAAATGACACATTCTATAAGAAGATGGTACCACTCCCTCGATCTAATTCACTTTCCACATAAGACAATGAAATGAATAAGAGAGAGGATAAAGAAACAACAACTGAACAAAGGTCATCTCTTCTTTTTGTTGGGCAAGATTCCACAATGAATTTCTACATACACAATTGTTTGGACACCAAAGCTTGAGTTCCCTTGCAAAATTGTCTCTAAGATTACGATTGAATTTTGTTTTTATTGTTTTTTTTTCTGATAATACCTTTCAACAATGTAACATCTAATTCGAAAATTTCACCAAATTTGAGCCAAAACCCTTACTATAACACATGAGTGTTTGACAAATTTCACGTTTTTGGACCTCTAGTTTTTTCCACTCATGTGTCCTTATAAACACCTCATAACATCTTTTGAATTTTTCTAACCTTAAAACTTAGTGTCTTTTATCATTTTACTTGTGATCGAGCTTATATGACTCACGAGTATCGTGTTTTATATAATTATTGAAATTGTTATTTTCAGATGTATCGAGTGAATTCCAAACTTATGATGTCTTTAATTCTTCTCTTACATACCTCAGGTTCCACAATTTTTGAAGGAAAAAAAAAAACTATTATCCCTCCTCCCAAATTTCACCAAATTTCACCAAAACCTTTTGCTATAACACACGAGTTTTTGACAAATTTCATTTTATTTAGACCTCTGGTTTTTTTCTATCTCTTAACATCTTGTGAACCTGTCTAACCTCAGAAATTCATGTCTTTCATGTCTTTATTATTTTACTAACGATAGAGCTTAAATAATCCACAAGTACCGTAATCTGTAAAGCTTAATTCATGTCTTTGAAATTGGTATTTCCAGATGTTGTCATTTAAACATTACAAGAAATAAAGAGAAATTAAAAATGTCCTGAGATTAGATGGGCCAATTATTGGGCTGAGATAAGATCCATAAGTTTATAACCTTGAGTTTAACGGGTTCTGGGTTTACACAAAACAGCACAATAACGATAATTGGATCTCTGTTCCATCTCTTGGATTGAATTGAGGGTTCTTGCTTCAGATGCTTTCACCTTTATGATGGGTAAGTGTGCTTTGTAAGTGACAAAGTTCTTTTCTCTAGTCTTTTGGAGTTTGAGCAATGAATTCTGTTAGAACTGAAATACTTGGACTTTCTGGGTTTCTTGTATTTATGAAAACTTGGTTTATAGTATGTTCATCGGTGTAGGAATGACAATTCTGGACTTGAAATGGAATTTCTGTTGAGAAATAAGCAATTGTCTGTTTGGAAATCTGATACTGCTTGGTGAGGTTTACAGCTTCAAAACTGAAGAAAACAATTTGCTTGGGTGAAAGAAGAAGAAATTTGACTCCAAGATGTGATTTTGTCTTTTGGGGTTTGTGAGGACATGAGTTTAGTTGTGCTTAGTTGTGCTTTTTGGAATATATGATTGGTTTTTATTGCTTAATGTATCAGTTTCCGTTGGGATTATATATATGTACAGATTAGAGCTATCAGAATGCAGATGATTGTTATTGGCAGATGAAATTCAAGTCTGCCCTTTTGTTGACATTAGATATGTTCAGATTAGAGCCTTGAGAATGGAGATGGTCCAATAATAGAGAAGTATGTTTTATCTGCTTCTCAGTGTAATGGTTGTTCAAAGACAGTGTTTGAGTATTTGAGCATGTCTCAGTATGGGCGAGGTATCCGCCTTTTAAGTTCAGCTTCGACTAGCAGCAGCAGCTTCTGGGATCCGACTGTTGCCCTCGAACTCAATCACCTGACTCTTGCATTGCTGGAGAAATGTCGTACAAGGTACCATTTCAAACAGATTTTGGGGCAGATGATGAGGACCTATCTCATAGGCCAAACATTTCCCATGAGCAGGCTCCTCACATTCTCTGCCATCTCGTACCCTGATAATTTGGACATTGCAGTTCTCCTTTTCAATCACTATACTCCTTGTCCCAATATTTACATATACAACTGCATGATCTCTGCCTTATCTTTCTCTAAAAGTCAATCATTTGGCCTATACAAGTCCATGCTCTATGATGATATATACCCGGATAAAAACACTCTTCTTTACTTACTCCGAGCATCCGAGAATCTATCAGATGTAAAGCAGATTCACTGTCATGCCATTGTTACCGGTTTGTTGTCACAGGGATATCTGCAAAACAGCCTCATCAAGATGTATATGGAGAAAGGACAAATGGAGCTATCTCACCAGGTTTTCCATCATCTGCCAACACCAGATAGGGTCTCATTCAATATCATGATCGTTGGTTATGCTAGGAAGGAATATTTTTTAGAAGCTCTACAACTCTTCTATAAAATGATGGATTTGGGTCTTAAACCGGATGACTTTACCATTTTAGGACTGCTTATGTCATGTGGAGGAATAGGAGATGCCCGGCTGGGAATGTCTGTACATGCATGGATTGAGAGGAGAGAAACCATTACTTCAAATTTGATCTTGGTGAACGCTCTTTTAGACATGTATGTGAAGTTCAATAAACTGGAGACTGCCCAAAATATTTTTAATGCTTTAGAGGAGAAAGATATTGTTTCATGGAACACCATGACTGCAGGGTATGCTAAGGTTGGCAATTTAGAACTTGCCCACAATTTCTTCAAGCAAATGCCTAGAAGAGATCTTGTTTCTTGGAATTCATTGATTTCTGGCTATGCCAAGAGGGGTGAATATGATATGGTAATTAAGGTATTCCACAATATGGTAACAGAGAATGTGAGGCCTGATAATATCACTTTGGTTAATTTGGTCTCTGCTGCAGCAGAAATTGGAGCACTTGACAAAGGAAAATGGATGCATGGCTTGATTTTGAGAATGCAGATGAAAATAGATGCATTTTTGGGTTCTGCTTTAATAGACATGTACTGCAAGGCTGGAAGCTTAGAAAGAGCATTCTTGGTTTTCAGGGAATTGACAGAAAAAGATGTGACTGTGTGGACAACACTGATCACTGGATTTGCATTTCATGGTCATGGAAGGAAAGCTCTTGATCTGTTTTCTGAGATGCAGAGATTTCTATTGCCAAACGGGGTGACTATTGTAGCCGTTCTGACAGCTTGTAGTCATAGTGGACTTGTGGAAGAAGGGCTCAGCATATTTAACAGTATGAAGAAGTTTGATATTGATCCCGGAATTGAGCACTATGGCTGTTTGGTGGATCTTTTTTGTCGATCAGGGAGGTTGGTAGAGGCAAAAGACGTGATTGAAAATATGCCAATACAACCAAGTCAAAGCATCTGGGGCGCAATGCTGAGTGCTTGTAGAGTTCATGGAAACATGGAACTGGCTGAAATAGCTTCAACAGAGCTACTCAAGTTAGAGCCAGAGAAAGAGGGTGGATACATACTGTTGTCTAATATATACGCTGCCTGCGGGAGGTGGAGCTCCTCGGATCAAATTAGAGAAATCATGGAAGCCAAAGGAGTGAAGAAGACCGCAGGTTGCAGTAGCGTAGTTGTTGATGGAGTCATCCATGACTTTGTTGCTGCGGATAAGCGGCATCCAAGGTGGGAAGACCTCTTTCATATTTTGCTGTGTTTGAAAAGTGAAATGAAGCTAGACGATACTGATCTAGCCAATTTTGCTTTGTTTACGAGGTGAGCAATCAATGTTATTGAACTCGTGATGATTTTATTTTATGTTTTGAACCTTATTTTGAGCGTCATGTAGAAGCACAAGCATTCTGTGCTAGTTACGTATAGCATCAACAAGCCCGCAGTTAGGAGAGTTTAAACGACGAACAGTCGTGCCCAACTAAAGGTTCGTTTTAGGAAACCCATTATGCAAGAGAAGGAGAACGTTGAACTGATGATTCCAGTTACTACAAGTTCAAGGAACAAGACAACGGCTTGTCTACAGTTTGTAGGGTATCCATTAACAACTGACCTACAACATCAACTCAAAATTTTCAAGTGTATTTACAACAAAGAAAAATCTACTCCAACGTACCTAATTATCAGAAAACATCCAAAATATTGTACAACCCATGTTTCAGAATATCCCGATCCGCTAACAAAAGTCGAAGGTCCATCACACACCATAATGTCCCCGCTAACTCTGAAACTGCATCATTCTACATGACCGCCATATCCCAGTAAAGTCTTTAAGCACCATTCAAGCATTCTGCATATATGTATCCTACAGCCACTATCACTACAAGTTTCACCTCCAACAATCTAAGAGAACCAAAAAAAAATCTATTCAAAAGCCATGATCAATTCCTCAGCAAACCAACCAGTCACGTGCCCCCAGAGGTTGCACTAACCCCACTGCCATCCCTCAAACCTTGAAGCCACATATGTAGCGTTCTCTGCACATAGTCAGCAACAAGTCTCAACCTTCCTAGACTATAGTCTCCTCCTGCACAACTCTCCACAGTCCGAGCAACCTTTTGTTTACATTTCTCCCAGTCATCAATGCGCAACCAGCAAGCTCGACCTCCATGGCTTCCTTCCATGCCAAGAAAGGACACATTAGGATTTTCACCAAATGAATACCTCAACTTCACTGATACACAGTAAGGCAGCCATGCTGCACCGCCTGCGGCATTTATGTGGGGTATGTGAGCAGAATCCAGAACAAGAGTCAGTGCAAAATCAACCCAGTTGTGAGGCCGATCATAATGGATATTACTTTTGGCAACAGAAGAATTATCCGGCTTATCATCTATATTCGATCCAGCATGATATTCAAGACATAACTCAATGCGCGGTTTCTGAGCAGCAGCTAAATCACCACCCTGTACTGGCTGGGCTTGTCCTTTCTTCCATGCTATTAGCTTCAAGAATTCTCTTAGAACTGATATGGGTAGGGTCAAAAGAGTGATGAATGATGCAACACGAGAAGCATCATAAGGCTCTGACGCAACACGTCGACTAAAGTAGTCACAAATTTCTCCTATTTCAGTTGAAGTCAATTCCTCTTGAGCAGTGGTTGGATTTTGCTGCTGTTGCTGCTGCTGATGATGGAATCTTTTCACACTCAGGACTTGAAGAAGAAGTTGAACTCTATGAACACTTACAGCAAAAACATAGCCTCTGCAGAAACACCAGGCAATGAGATAAAAGAACTTGCAAGCCTCTATACAGGTTGTGGAATTAGAACTGGTGTAGTCAATTATGAAATAACATCTAAAGCAACTCAAAACAGAACGGCAAGAACCACATATCAGTCAAGGTATGCATGAAACATCCTTATGATGCTTATGAAATTTATTGTATTTCCATCTTGCTGGCCATGTACATAATTATTGCAGTGTCTATTGCCCAATCTGTTTCCTGATGTTTTCTTAGAAAAACACTTCCTTTTCTTATTCTTTTGGCATCTTAAATTAATTTTTGTTATTGTTACAAAATACAATGAGCATATGTCATCACACAACAAGAAGAGATTAGATGATCTGCAGAGCATGGTTGGTACTTATTCTATCAGCCTATCACTAAGATTAAGAGTAAGACAAAAAAATACCGAGACGAATATGATTAAGGACAAAAAAGCACTTACCCAACAAAGAATCGCAAAGCAGGCTGCTCCTGGTCCAAATTTAAAAGAGCACCTTCATTGTCCTTCAAAATGGACCCTAGAATCTCTTTCAAAAGATCAGGCAGCTGGGCAAATAGCCACAGCACTCCAAGGTACTTAAGAATACCTCTTAGCACCTTTTTAAGAGCAACAAGGGGGACCCAACCACCTCCATACCCCCCATCATCTCCAAGACCAATAATGGCTGTATTCAGTTCTCCTCTCACATGAGCAGGGACACCTGCACCTGGTGATCTACGTAAAGGCATCCCTGAGCTCACAACAGCCAAATTAGAGGATACTGGAGAAGCATTTCCAGCACGATTTAATGCAGCAGCTACTTGGTTGCCTGTCCTAGACAATGCAGCAGAACTAGGAACGTTAACCCTATTTCCATTTACAGCAGAAAGCTGGAGACCTGAACCGGGGTTTTGATTGTTTAAATTTGCCAATCCTGTCTGCTGACCACCATTGAAATTAGTATCTAAACCATTC
This sequence comes from Fragaria iinumae, assembly GCA_009720345.1. Taxonomy (NCBI): domain Eukaryota; kingdom Viridiplantae; phylum Streptophyta; class Magnoliopsida; order Rosales; family Rosaceae; genus Fragaria; species Fragaria iinumae. The sequence goes on along the minus strand of CM019122.1, from coordinate 1,403,168 downwards.
AGTTCTTGGGCCACATGCTCCATAATAAATGGCCGAAACTGTGGGCAAGGCAATGAACCTCCAACTGAAGGCCCCCCCTTGGGTGGTGTTGCTGGTTGTAACCAGACCTGATCTCCTGCAAAACACCGCATGTCAACTGCAAAGTGCTTCCGATAGATAATCCTTATCCAGTAAGGACCACGTAGCACAACTGAAACATCAATGGGCAATAGTGAGCTAGGTACAATGCCAGGTCCACCTCGGCCAGCAGCTGCAGCTGCAGCTGCACCTAACATTGCAGCCCCATGAAGGACGTGATTTGCAAGAGGACCCGTAGCAGCAGATGAAACTGGGTTCCCAACAGTGATAGGAGACTGACCAACATTTGTGGTTGAACTCATTTGCATAAGGCCCTGGGGTATGTAACCGGCCTGTTTTGGGACGGAAGAGAGAATTGTCATCCCACTAACCCCTTGAATAGGACCGGCTCGCGCAGGTCGAGTTGCAGCCGCAAGAGCATGCAAGGGACCCGCAGTGAGGCGAATGCAGTCCAACAGTGATGCAACTTCAGCTCCGTTTATGAAATCTTCTAGAAACTGAAGAAAGAAAACAATTACATTCATGGCCGGAAGTATGGAGTGGAATCAATAACACAAACCCAGACATAAAATCCATCTAAAAAGTTTCAATGCATCAAAAACAACTTTGATATACCATTTCAGCTATTATGAATTGCTGTTTAAGGCTCTAAAAAAAACTGGATCCAAGTTAAGTAGACTTTTTACATGGCACACGTGCTAACAGTTGGAAATTATAATAGAAAGCGTATGCAGGGGATGTCTGTAGGACTTAATCAATTTCAAATACCCTTAACATGAGGTTAACCCAAACAACCAACTAGAACTGCCGAAATAATTAGCAAATAACTAAAATTTGTGAATTTACCTTGGTATGAGGCCAAAGTTGGTCGGGAGATACATGCATAGTACAACCCTCTTTACCTGATACCCACTCAACAACAAAGCGAGCCAGGACACCAGATCCAAAACTGAACCACAAACTCATGAGTCCTACTGCCTCAATTCTAAATGCCCTTCTCATTTGTTCAGATAATCTATCAGCTCCCTCAAAAGAACCTTTGCCTCCTGGTGCTTTAGAATCAGAGTTTACACTTTCTTCTGGTTTCTCATCTTCTCTTACTCCAAGCAGTTTCCGCATCCCCAGGGAAAACATTCTTGCATTAGAGAGCCTTTGGATATCTGCCACTAACTTCTTTATACTATCAGCCTCCACAGACTGATAACTGAGAACAACACCTTCTGGATCGTAACGAATATGAGAGTCGATGTCCGAAGTATTGGCAATACGAACACCAGAACCCCAAGGTGTACTATTGCTTCCTTTTTGAAGCTCCCATAAATCCCGGAAATGCTGGTCATTTATTTTCACATCCCAGTATATGCTTCCAGCTCTGCCAAGTCGCAAGCACAGGTGTTGCCATGAATCACCTCTGGCAAATGGAAGTCGGAACCATATGTTTGAAGATGTACTTCTTAACCCCACTTCCTCAACATAAGGGATGTCCAGAGCCCCCATCTGGCTAGTTAGTCTGGCATGCTTAATACCAAGTGAACAGTGCCTGACCACATGAAGAAGAGCTGAAACATAAATGCTAGAAGGTGCATATCCCTTATTAGCTTCAGATATAAGATCCCCATAACTGTATAGCCCAGTTTTCGAAGTCATATCTGTTGACATTAACACCAGTGATGTAGAGTGCTGAGCCTGATCGACTTCAGAAACTTTCCTCCTTTTACCAGATCCTGAATTGGCTTCCACACCTTGCAGTGATGGGATCAGATTCAACATTTCTGAAAGCGTACGCTTTCGAAGTTTTCTATCATGATCTGAATCATCATGATTAGGGCCATCGCACACTCCAGAATCTGGTGCACGGGCTGGAAAAAAAAAAAGAGAAAAAAAAAAAGTAAATTTCCGGCTAAAGTGTATCTACCCACTCAATATACAAATCACAAAGAAAGTAACTTACATGCAGGAGTCGTTACACATGAGTTTGATCCAGCAACTCTGATAGTTCCAGTTAGAGGCCCCGTAGGTATATTAGCTCCATTAGGTCTCATGCCTGGCCCAGATATTCGAGGGCCACTGGGACCAGGTGGAGATAATAGGCGAGAAGATCTAAATCCATATGTTGCACCTTTTGAAGTATCACTCATAAATCTCAAGTGATCTTCATCCATTGAAGTAGAACCATACTCTACTAACTGGGGAGACCTAAGCGAAGCCAAATCCTGATCAGACTTTGAAACAGATATTTTCTTGACAGAGACACTCCTTCCAGGGGCAGCAGCCAGAGAACTGAGAGAAGCGGACTGTATGGAGCCCTTCATGTTATTTGATGGATAAAAGGATCCATTGTAATGTGTTGCCATACCAGAAACATTCGCAGCACTGTTTGGCTGCGCCATCTGCATACCTCCCTCCCATTTGGAAGCTGGATTTCCAGCTTTCATGGAATGAAGATTCATTGGAGCAGAGCCAAAATGAGAAGAAGATGCATTGAATGATGTAGAGCCATTTTGAAGAGAGAAGGAAGGTGCAGATAACCCTTTTTCCAGTTCAAACACTTCATCAACAACAGAAGAAAAACTTGATGGTGGACACCCTGCAATTGGCATAGAACCCTCGGGGCTGATATCCGTAAGAAGACCATTTTCAGATGACAGATTAGATCTACCAGCGCTAGGCAATATGGATTGTAGTTTTCTCCAGTCAAGCAAGCTTAAATTCATATCATCTTCATGCATCTGCATCTGGTTAACATCAATTTTTTTGATCCGTATCACATGATTTTGGTCATTGAGAGATTCAGCTTTTCCAGTCTCAAGCAATTTGAAAAGGGGTTTGAAATCCTTATCAAGCTGCATCAGCAAAAAATAAGAGCTCCCACAATCCGGAAATCCCATTAACAACACATTTGAGCCATCCGAAACATTTTTTGGTAATGTAACTGCAGGTAAACCCTTTTCATATACCTGCAAAAGTACAGATTGTATCTTATCTTGTGAACATCAGATGAAACCACACATACACGTAATCCTCAACAATACAAAGTGCAGCACCCAAATGTTTACCCTCATAAAAAAATTTAAAAAGTAAAAGTAAAAAGAAGGGAATGTGTACCTCAAGGCCTAAAAACCTTCCAATAGATGCAAATAGGTGCAAAATGCTTTTGCTTCTCAAGCTAATGAAAACTTCGGCTGCAGTCATAGTTCCCTGATTTAAAGCATCTTCGCATTCCGACAAGGATGCCGAAGAAGCAAGGATATTCCGGGAGGATTGAAGACGAAAGCGGCCATTCCTGCAAGTCAGAGGTGTTGTATAAGAGATTAAGGAGAAGAACATCAAAATTGTACAGCATAATCCAGTATTTATGTGCTGAGCTTCATTATTTCTAAGAAATTACAAAATATCCTTTCAAAAAAAGAAACTTTGTACAAAATATATGACGAGCTTCTTTGTATGTCTATCCAGAAGTAATTTATTCCCAGAGTTTCAATCCAATCTCATGTCGTAATTTACTAGGCCTTATAAGCAAATAAGGATACCTTATATTTATTCCCAGAGTAAAAAATGATGAGCCATAGGCACGCACACGTAATACTTCATGCCCTTCATATTCCCTGACATCTGACTTAAAATCTTTCTGCATAGAGAACTGGAGAAATCAATATATGAGCAATATGATGAAAGATAAAACAGTAGTATCCCCAGACTAAAACAAAGGAGGAAAGAATAACCAGAGAAACATGACATAAGTTTCAAGAAAAAGAGAGAAAAAAAAAACCTTTTCATGGTCATTGTCTGCTTCTTCCACACGGGACTGAAAAGCAACGTCCCCTGAACCTCGATGGATTTGAACGTTTTTCACCAGCTTTTTCTGAATTTCGAGAAGACGAGTATATCTATTACAGCATATCGCTCTTAGAAGCAATTTCTCAACATCAATACAACTTTGGTCAAGAGAGAATTCTGCCTCCTTTCCAGTTAATGGATCTATTACAAATGTGCTATGAACACATTTTATCAGTAGATCTGGTCCTGGATCAATTTTTATAGATGGACATATCGATGAATCAGAAGTACCACTGTTTTTATCCAAATCTAACCAGTATACAATTTTTAACCCTGGAGTTCGTAAACCAGATGTTTCAGTTTCTCCATCTTGATTTAATTGTGCAGAGCTAGAAGTCCCTGCATGACTGGTGCTCCCATCAGATAGGACCTCAAATCGGATTGCATCTTTCCATCTTCCCAGGCGAAGAGCCTGCACTTGCCTTAAGACAGTGTCTATAACAAGTTTAACACACATTTCATGTAGAACAGAGTATAATGTCTTGAAAGGATTTTCTGCAGCAGCCATTCTGCGCTCTAAATCATCCCCAAGAATATACCGCTGAGGTACTTCTAGCTTTATAAGTCCACTTCTCTCACCAACAAGAAGGTCCAAGTGCAGTATCCTCCACATTGATAGGTGCCCTCGGTAGCCAAGAGTAATTAAAACCTTGAATTCCCCATTAACACGAAGCAGTGCTGTACCATCAGAGACCTTTACCTCGGTAATTTCTTTTGGGATCGACACTTCTAGTAATTGTCTCCGCACAAGCATGTCCAGCTTTTTCAAAGCCGGCTTCTGCTCATCCTCACTTAGTGAACTCTGAACACCCACATCTTCTATACATTTTGGTAACCGCTGATACGATCCTGATAGGAGGATTTCCACTGCAGATGGAACATCATAAACAGGAGCACAAGCTTGTTGTAGTCCTTCATGCATGAAAAACAATGAATCCGCTGCTTGAGTAAAACATGTATCATGACTCGACAAAGTAGAAGTAAGTTGCTGACAATATTGTATCAACGGAACCTGCAAATACAAAAGGCACAGATAATAAACAACATCACTGGAAGAACAAACCACTGCATAAGGAAATAGGCTTACAGGAACCAAAACAAACTTAGGGGCACATACAGTACCCGAAACACATAAAAGCAAACACTTGTAAACACAAATTGATGAACCAACCAATAAGAAAATCTACGGCATTACTACTGTCGACCAATTACTAGTTCATATGGCAAGACACAAATGATTCTGCGCCGGATAAAAGACTAATATATCCCTTTTAAGTGCCACCTGATATTAATTTCACAGTTATTCTTCCCATTTTATCTTAACTACCTAGACACCCCCAAGTTACATAATTCAACAAGAAAACCAAGAACAATGAACAATCTTCCATCCCAATACCCACAACCAAATCAAAACCCAACAAAAACCCTAAAAGCTAAAACCTTTGAATCCCAAACTCCCTCACAAAACCAGACCTCAAAACCCCACATTCCCCTCACCCCCAAAAAAACCCTAAATCCCAAATTTCCGGCAACAACAACAACACAGAGCAAAACCAAAGACTCAAACTTTCCAGCCCAAATCAAAAACCCAGAAACCAGAGAGAGCCTCAGACCTGTTGGCACCACTTGGCGAGAACATTGAGGCGGAGCATGCGCTGCTGGGTCTTGACCAAGTACTTAAGCAGCCCTATTTTCTTGTCCGTATCGGAGAGCTCCGGCGCCTCCGCCTTCGATTTCTCCATGAGCTCCTTTAACGAGAGGAACGACTCCTCCGCGGCGCGGTTCACCACCGTCGTGAAGTCCACCGTCTGTTGCCCTAGCTCCGACCCCATTTGTTTGATTTGAGGAAATTCCCAATTTGAGGGGTATGGGATTCGGTTCAATCCCTGAGATTCGGGATTGGTTCAGCTGAGCATTGAATTTTAGGGTTTGGAGAAATCGAGCTTGAGATTTCGGAGCTGGGGCTCTCGGGTCTCTCTCTGTTTTGGGTTTTTGAATTTGCTGACTTCGGTAAAAAGAAGAAAGAATGGTGATTTTTGGGGGAGTGAGAGAGTATATATAGCGGTAAAAAAAGGAGTTGCCACGTGGCGAGTTATTTTCTCTTGCTCTTTCTATGTTCGGCTGTGATCACTTCTGTGCTTCCATTGTTCTTTCACTTTTGTTTCTTTAAAGCAGCTTCCACGCATTAAGATTAATATTTTAATGTACAAGTCCTTAAACTATCGTATGCGAAGATCGAATGAAGATTAAAGATTTTAAATTCTTTTTTTTTATTTTTATTTTTGATTTAATCAAAATAAGCGTTATCTTATTTGACGTTAGGTTCTCCCCTTATGTGTTGGAAATACTTACGACTATTTTTTTTTGTTTCAATTTTGTTAATTGTATTAGAATCCGTGCACGAAAAGATGTCTTGAAAGAACCTAGCACACTAAGGCACGTTGTCTGTGCTTTTAACTTTGATTTGCTTAGTTCTTAATTTTATAGGAACCAAAGCCTCTCGTTGAGATTGGAAGGAAACATTGAATCATTTGAGTCTCGATCTGCTCATGGAAACTACTCATTGCAAGGAAAATGTCCTATACACATCTGCAAGTTCAACAAATAATCCTACTTCCCAAAGTGACGTACATATATATATCATCATAACAAACTTTTGTACAATATGATCCTTTCTTTGATGTAATGAAAAGAAAATTGTGAAACTTTTAATTGTTCAACCTTTCATCTCTATATATTCTTTCTACACTTTCTCTTTGAAAGAGGACATGACAAAATAAACTTTACATGAAAATCTTTCTGATCTCCTCCAATTTTGACAATTTTTTTCTCTGATCATTCTGTCACAAATGGAAGACCATGACATCTCGATCTGTTTATAAATTTCTTCGAAAGCTCAAGCCGCAAGTTTGTTCGATCTCTTCGATATGTGTATATATTTGTTCACTTCTCGAAGCTAGGATCGATCATACCGCACAACCTAAGCCTTTGGCTTCTGAACCTTTCATGATTCTCAGCCTCTTGCATGAAGTGAAGAACATCTCCCATGGAACATCTCCAAGAAGCATCCAGTCCCCATCTTTGTCTTCATAAGTTGGCACAAACTCGGATCTGTTGTGGTACCCTAGTTCCTTCTCACAATATTCACCAACCTTGAACTTGAACATGTCCTCCAAGGCCTTGAGCAGCTCTGGATATCCTTTGTAAACCTTCAAGTCCATCTTTCTCAGGTAAGGAGCTCCATCCATGCCGACTTTCACGAACATCCCACCGCTTTCTCCCTCGGTTTTCTTCGCCTGGAAACAGTTTTTCCGGCATGATCTCACCGGTGGCCATCCAACTACTTGTGCTCTGAAAACCAAACGTACAAAGATCATATTAGTACCTTATTCGTAAACAAAGGATATATTATACGATGTTAGCTCATCTGCATGAACAACATGCGTTTATAAGTCATGATAGTCGGTTGCTTACTTGGAAGGAGGAGGCTTGGGAGCTGAAGAAGCATTGGACTCAGGCTCAACTGGCAATGCTCTTTTGTTGTTGGTCTTTTGTTGCTCGGTTTCCTTGGTGCCGGGGAGGCCTAATCGGAGCTCGGTGGCTTCAAGGTTGAGATCTTCTGCTTGGAAAGCCATAGTTATCTTTGGCTGTGTTTTCTGAAGAAAATATGTTGCACAATGTTGATGACCTTCTTCACAAACTTTGATGATTCTTCTTCTTCTTCTTCTTCTTCTTCTCTCTGTATTTGTGTTAATGGAGGATTGAGATGCAGACTGAAATGGGTGATAGCCCAAATGAAACTCACAGGTATTTTATAGATACGAGTCTTGGAGGAAAATGATGAAGTCGTACAGGGATCCCAACCTATGGGATTCATACATGCCCACATGCTCTTGTTTGCGCGTGCATCCCACATTACGCGTTTCCGTAATTAGTAGGTACAACAAATTTAAAAGCTTCCTGCTTAGTTTCTTTTCTTTTGAGTTTCACACTACCTACTATTATGGATCATGTCTTCAAAGGGGAATTCATCTAGTCAATAGCATAATGGACGATGTTTAATTATGTAATCTCTTAATGAAGCTAGTGGCACAAAACCACATTCCTATAAAAAAAAAATATTTAGTTAAACGAATCATTAGAGATGAACTTGGTAGTTTGATTAACTGTGATTTTACTACATTACGAGAATAGAGAAAAAATTTGTGAGGAATGAGAGTGTAGTTGAAGATTGTAGCTAGACTGACAATGCCAAAAAAACATAATCAACTGTCGAATTAAACATAAACGATCAATGTTGTTAGATATATACTCGACAGTCTAACTTACATAATTGAACATCTTACTGTGATGAATTTTTAAGTCGAGACCTGAATACCACACATTTTCTACTTCGTGGTTGACCACAATTGTATCTAAATGATATAAGCTCGCAAATAAAAGTGGTACTAATTTAACAAGTTAAAGAGAGTCGATGTCACGCGCTATAAGATAGCGTGGAGGGATGGTTGAACGCAGACATGGGCAGCTATGGTGTTTGTAACAGTAGCGGCACATTTGAGGGCGGTTGTCCTTTCATTTTGGGACAAGCTTGGGACATGCCTAAGCCGCCCATATGGAAGACTTTGATTTAACTAATCCGACGACCAGAATCAAATTAATTCCTGAGCGTCTGATCAGTTGTGTACAGGGTGGGTGGGTGGGTATGCACCCCCATGTGACCCGGGCCCACGTGGGGTGTCGTTGACGGGCACGGCATGGTTCGGCCGTGGCTTTAATTAGGGCTAAGTTAGGGCAAGGGTTTGTGTGTGACCATGTGGGTATGGGTCAGCTCCATGAGCCATGGCCTGGATCCTCTCCGTTTGTTTCCACTCCACCCATAATTTTCATTTTTCTATTACCCAATTTCTCCTTTTTTCTTTTTCTTTTTCTTTTTTGCAAATAAATAGAAGAAGAAAAGGAAAGAGAGACTAGCAAGTGGCTGATTAATTGAATACGTAAAGAACTATAATATAATGCAGGACGGTATTTTATCATAAATATAATGTGTTTGAATGATTGCGATGATAAAAATAGTACATTTTGATTGAATGACTATGAACACATAGCAGAGAAGATTTAAATGATGGCATTTGTTTGTTTGGCATTCGGCATAAATGGAACATTAATTTTAGGAAATATCAATATATGCATGTGTAGATCTAATTTCTTTTTTTTCTTTCCGGTTAAACAAAATAATAATATCAGCAAATGAAAACTCGAATAAAGCTAAGAGTGTCGGGGTGGGGCTTATAAGTGTCGGTAGGCTATCACTCAAGAGAATGCTTAGATAGGGAGATGGAGAGCGAGGCAGTTACCACAAAAGTATAGTCTTATTTTCGCTTGTTGTGGAAGCAAATTTTAATTATTGTGTTTAAATAACGTAATAATGTTATGTAATGCGACTCATTCTAAAACAATGTGTAAAACCCTAGGAAGTAGCCCACTTCAATTAATCCATCAATCTCCAAGACTCCAACCGCTTACTGCTTAGCATGTAGCGCCGAGCAAACAAAACTAATGCTTGAATTGGAACTATACTATATCTATGTGAGTGATAGCGGTGTGAATGTTTTCGGTTTCTCTATTTTATTTGTTACGAAGAGAATATCCTCCAAAACTGAACTTCATACGGTACAAAAATCAGTTAAACCTTGTAATATTCTCATGATTATTGATGCAAATTCTTGTCTCATTTTGATAAAATGATATGGCTCTAGCCGAATGGAAAGGTTACAAACTAATCTTCCAATCCAATAATAATGCTTCTTTTCTTTTAGTAGACAACAAGACAAAATAATGGATACACATTCGAATGTCTATCATTTCTACAAAGCACATATACCTCTCCATGGAATTTTCGTTAGGATAAGCTCAATTAGCAAATAAATTAAACTAAAAATAATTTTTATAGGTGCAAATTATTAAATTAAGTTCAATAATCACTTTGTTAGGACCACAGACACAAATGGTCCACCAGTTTGATAGATTCAAGTATGACAGCAAAATGGGCCTCTCCAATAATGGAGTATATACAGTTATGTTCATTTCCTTTGGGATCCGACCAAAACGGGCCTCTATTAAAGCTCAATCCAGCTATTCTTCTTCATCTTTACCTTATCTGTGTACGTAGGGTTTGTCTGTCATACCACATCATATGGTATGACATATTTATTACAAATGTGTCTAATTGTATGAAACATAGGGGTTTTTGAATGGGTAAATGGTCAATACATGGTCATTTAGTTGTTTTTTCAATCAATGATAGCCACATATTTTGTAAGGTATACTATATCATAGTATACTAGAATTTTCTATCTGCGTATATTTTCTTTTCTTTTTATTTTCCTTGTCTGACTACTATTTTTGGTTACATTGTTCATTTTCTCCGATCCCAACATCAACTGCAGTTTGTATCTACGTACGTTTGACGTTTCATACCTAATAATTAACTTCGGTTAACGGAGCTAAGGGAGAGTGAAGGCTAGTTCATGATTAGCTCTTTTTTGATATGACTACGGACTCTACTTTGATTATATTCGTAATTAGGTTGTCGGGATGTCTTTATAGAGGCTCAGCTAACAATGATATATATCCAAATTCTTAGGGTTTTAGCTATATAAATCCTTTTACATGTTTATCAAGGTAAACTTTAATCTCTTATTCATGAAAAGCTAACGTTTTCGATCGCATGTAAATGTTGTTTATCCTTCGGATTTAATTATTGTTACCAAACAAAACAAAAAACTAATACCAAGTAGATATACATTTGGTATTGCATTCGATTGATTTCAATTGTTAGGAACGATCGTCAATTTCTCATTAAATTTTTCGGCAAGGTAGATAGGGAACAATCCATTCGATCGTGGCCTGAACAAATACACATTCATGATCTCAATCACAGTTGCCTGCTGCGTTTGATGTGATATGCTTCATTTCCTTTTCCTCGCTCGATCCCACCGTGCATGAAGTGAAAACTGCATTTCACGATTTTCACCAACCTGCCAAGTGCCAAACTAAGTAATAAGATAGGAAACCAACGGTGCCGACGTCGCCCGTACCTTCTGTCAAGAACAGTACAGCGAAAGATACAGTACCTGTGAATAGTCAGAACTCAGAAACTACTGTTTGAATAACTGCCATGAAAGGTCCACACGTGTGGTGTCTCTTCTCCGACGACGACGGGTTGATGGTCCTTCCCTTCTTGTGGTTATATTCTCATTACTGCTGCTCAGGACTTGTGTGGGGTTTAGGGTTTCGCTGTTATAGGAGACTAATCGAGGAGGAGCCGGAGAGAGCAGTTAGGATGGCGACGGATGGGGAGGGGGGGGCCACGCCGCACGGGCGGTTCTGACCGGTGGATTGGTTGGCCTGGGGCCGATGGGGCACCGAGTACGTGTTTGGTTGGTGGTGGTGATCCTAGGCAGGTCCTTGTCATTCTCGCTTTCTGTGCTTTGGCAGCTTTAAAGCCTGATTGAATGAATCAATCCAGATGGGGCAGTTTCTTCTCTGTTGGCTATCCCCATTCCCATGCATGCATGCATGGCCATGTCCATCACTCCATCGTCTATATATAGCTATGATTATATCTCTCTGTGTGTCAATATATATATTATTTTATTTTTTATACTAAAAAGACTTAAATTACAAAAACAAAAACAAGTATCCAGAGCAACTAATTGTAAATAAGTCGAAATTTAAAACAGTAACAACTGAGATGGTCAGAAACATACGTTACCCTAGTTAAAATTAAACAACCTTAATAGATGTTTAACGGTTCATCATACAGAGGAGTTCAAATTCGAGCTCAGAAACCATTGATGACAAGGATAGTTGTTACGAAGCACAAGAATCATACCATGCAAAGTATAGTCATCGATCAGTCGCTGCCAAAAACATTTTAAGTTGAGAATCTTGATACGTTAACACACAAAAATTAACAATAGCTGCACGCTCGAAGATGCTTTGATATCAACTCTGGATTTCCATGGTAGAAAGTGACAAACCTGAGTGTTGAAAATATCATTCTAAACAATTATATCGCATGCTTAAAGTGGAAAATGTGGGTGATGACTAGACCAGTCTAACATCCCAAAACACACAACATAATGAATAAATCCAAATTATATCGCATGCTTATAGAGGAAAATACGAATGGTTATTAGACTAGTGTAACATCCATGTACAACATAACTATTACTAATAAGTAAGTTTTATTGAAACGTTGAGCTTAAGGACGAAGCTTCAACGGTGGTGGTTGAACGCGTCTCACCAAGTCAACTAAGACGAGGGAAACTGGGAAAGGGAAGCCATGTGCTACACCCGAACACACCCGTATATTCCATTATATAAGAGTGGGCCAGGCCCACTGACTCATTGTCATGGAGCCCACTAACCACCAACGGTTAGTTGCCAGATAAGACTTTCTATTTTCTAATTTCTACCTCATTTTTTATTTTTCGTTTTCCTTTTTTATTTTGCTTGAAAAAGACCTCAGTTTTATCATGTCGGGTGTACCCCAGTACATTTCGGGCTATCATGTCAACTAAGCAAGAATAATAACACATTTTCATTTTCCAAAGCAAAGAAAATTCCATGATATGCTATATGGTTGGTCCAAATATATAGAAAAATAACACCATGGTAGGTCTTAATATTTCTATAAAACATCAATTTTATTGCCAAAAACAACCTCGAACTTTCTTGTTTTTGTTTCCCTAAATTTATGGCCAAGTTTCATGAACTATGGGGACCTTATCCAAGCTATGACCCCGTGATGTGCAGCGGTGTTTTGATGGTCACCACACAATGTGGCAATTTGATATGATTATCTTAATATATTTCTCAAATCAAGTTATATATATTTTTCTAGATTAAATAAAGAGATACGTCTATACATATTTTGAGTTATCTATTGTAGACGAATTGTTTAAATAATTGTTTAAACTACAAAACGTAACCTCTCGTCCATATTTTATATTCTTAAGCTGTATCGATTGTTTGAGTAGTTTGTTAAGATTTTTTTTTCTTGACATAATCTTACGATATTTGAAGCAAGTCCTATCCTGTTGTGCTTTGAATCTAGCAAGATCGTGAGCAAATCAAGATGTTTGGATTCACGAACCTTTGTGACCACTAGGCACCATTGCCTTCTGTCTTCCTTTTGAGCTCTATTATTAGGGCATTGTAGCTGTGTGTTGTGTTGGGATTATCTTGTGACATGTACTGTATGCCTAACCATTGTCCCAAGTTTGTTCTTTTTCATGGACATGGCGAGCTGGATTAAAAGTAGAGACTTTGGGGTTCGGGTGAAGATAAGGAAAAGTCAGTCCAAGTTGTTCACTGCGCTTTGTGCATGATAGTGAATGACTAAATGTTGGTACGCTGCTACGATCAACAAATATCTCAAAAATATATATAACCACGGAATATATATGTATCGTTTAATTTAAATTATGCATTTGTGATATAAATTCGATAATATGCTCAAGTTAGGCACATATATATGTTTACTGAGTGTCTAATTTACCGAGCGAGTATATATAAACTTATTTTATAATGTATCAGGTACGCGCAATATGTTATTGTTTCCAAACAATTAACTATTTTCGAATCATAACATTAGCTCACTCCATCATCGATGGTCTCCAAAAAGAAAAAAAGGGACCACAGTTTATAATCATTAGTGAAGTTTGGCAATGGAAAAGTAGAACATTTGAGAAATGATTAAATTTGGGAATAATCTTTGAGATCTTATTAAGCTCTAAAATTTAAGGAATAATAATCGGGTAGGCCGTAGGCCGAAGGAAAATAAAAAAGGCGAACAAGCCAAGCTGTCCTATGTCCACTTGCTTCTACCTACAATCATTTCCGAGCGGCTGACATCATCCGTGACATCACTTCTCCGACAACCCGAGGCCGATCCAGCAAACGGCCCCATCCACGTGGACACATCAGAGCCCTCGAAACCGTAAAAAGATTCCATTTCAGAACCATATAATACCACCTCCGACCTAATTTTGCCTTCTTCCAAAGTCACACGTTTAACACTTGCACCCTCTTCGCCAGCAAACAAAGAGAGCCCCAGAAAGCTACAGAAGTCGAACTCGAACTGGAAGTGTTTCCGGTGAAGGAGGAGGCCGGAGGATATAGTTGTGGGTTGAATGACTAGTACTGTAGCCATGGGTGGTGGTGGTGTTACGGAGGAGGACCGGAAGTACAGCTTGATAAACTTTGAAGAGACGGAGCTTCGTCTAGGGTTGCCGGGTGCGCTGAAAGACGGCGACCAAGGCGTGAAGAGCTGCAGTAATGGGAAGAGAGGGTTTTCGGAAACGGTTGATTTGAAGCTCAACTTCTCGTCGGAGAAAGATGACGTGAGCCGGTCAGGGAGAGATGGTCAGGTGGAGATCAAGAAGGAGAAGGATGCTCCTGCTGCTCCTGCTCCTCGTGCAAAGTAAGTTTTGTTTTGTTTTTTTTCGTTGATATGAACTCTTTTGGCTACAAAGTTGTGAATTTTAACGGAAAATGGTCATCATCACCAACCAAAGTAGGTCTGCTTTGCTAAGAATCATCTAGCTTGATGCATTTTTTTTTGAGATTAATTGAGTCAGGAACTTAAGCTTGAGGTAAATTCAATAACATGACTAAATTTGAAGAAACCGTGTGATCTCGACGACATAACTAACTGTTTAACATGCTTTATAAAGATCCAAAGGGTTTAAAAGAGGGTGTAAATTTGTGCATCATTTGACGAAAGTCATTGAATTGCAATTCTATGAATTAGTTCTAATACGATCGAGTATCAATCCTCTTCATTCTTCATGACAAGAAGAGAATTGAATCCCTTTTTGTTTTGTTTTTCTTCTTCATTTTGGGGTTTTTGAGGTCTAAATTAAGTCTTTGAATTAGTGATAAGTAATAACTGGTCTGGAAGAACAAGGAAAAGGACAAAACATATCGAATCTTACTTCATCTCATTTGCTTTGTCCTCAACTATCAAACAATGAATTTAGGACAACGCACTAAAAGGATAAGAAGATTAGTCAAGAAAGATATATGTGTCTAATTAATCAGAAAACGACTTATTACCTAACAACACTGTAACTAATTGGATCTACTCTGTGTTATGATAGAGCTCAAGTTGTGGGTTGGCCACCCGTCCGATCATTCCGAAAGAACATCGTCGCCGGCCAAAAGAAGAGCACCGATCAGGATCAGGCCGAGAAGAGTGGGAGCACTAGTACTAGTGCGGCCTTTGTTAAAGTGAGTATGGACGGGGCACCTTATCTACGTAAAGTCGACTTGAAGTTGTACCAAAGCTACCAAGAGCTTTCTACTGCCCTAGGCAAAATGTTCAGCTCCTTCACTATTGGTAATTCTTAAGATTTTACTTATACCTAATTACCCTTTCACTCAACGTCATCATTTCTCTGTTTACAAGTGGTAATTTTTAGTTTCTATGTTTGCATGAATGAAGGTAACTGTGGATCACAAGGAATGAAGGATTTCATGAACGAGAGCAAACTGATAGACCTTCTGAATGGTTCTGAGTACGTGCCTACTTATGAAGACAAAGATGGAGATTGGATGCTTGTGGGAGATGTACCTTGGGAGTAAGTTCTTGTGGCCTTGAGCTTCAAAACTTGAATCAATTAAAGGAACACTTTCCCTAATCTTGTTTTTGACATCTATCGCAGGATGTTCGTCGATTCATGCAAACGCTTGCGGATAATGAAGGGATCGGAGGCGATCGGACTTGGTTAGTACTAGTACTCGATCAGATTAACATTGGCAATACAGTTCCCTTGAATATCAATATTTGGTTCATAACCTAGTTGTTTTAATTTCTATTTGCAGCGCCGAGAGCGGTGGAGAAGTTCAAGAACAGAAGTTGAAGCTGCTCGCTTTGTCTGCTCGGTTGATTTACTTTCTGGCATGGACACAATCAAATGAAAAATTTGCAGACCGGCTCTACACAAAACTGGAGCACGAAGTTTGGATGTGTCTGTGACTCTCTGTACCATGTTTTTTTTTTGGTTTGGTGCTCTAATGTTTTCAAAGTTCTATGTAAGAATATATTCGGAGATTTGTTAGGAACAAGAAACAAATAATATTATAGATCGAAGATGTGCATATTATCTTGCTCATGTGCTGAGGTGCAACTTTTAATTATTGTCTTTGGCCGCCTGTTTAATAATACTACTACTTGTGAAAGAGTGTTTTATTCTCCCCTAATTTATTTTTCATGGCATCCATGTCCCTCATGTCTTGGATATATATGATCAGATTCTCTGCATTATTCCTTATTTTCTTCCTCCAAAAGTAATAATATATATGAAATCACGATAGTTTGTTGGATCAATAAGTTAGAAAAGATATTCTAATCTCGTGAGACATGAAATGTTAAATATAATGTTTGTTGTCCGACTCTGAATTTAAACCTTACATAATGACAACACGAATTTCAATATAAATATTCTTTTGTATATTGTCTAACAACATAACATTCCAGACCCATAGACAAGGCTTTAATTATATACGTATTAGATCGAACATGATAATTTTAGAGGAGGAGAAGAAAATCGAATAAGTTCGATGAACCAAAGTGAAAAGGTGGAAGGCAGGCACCATGTGAACGCAGATTGTTGGGTAGGGGAGCATTCATCGTCAACCTCATTATTCATTCGATTATTGATGCCATTTGATTTGAATTAGTTAGACAGCTATGCGCATCCAGCTGAAAGCTGTCGACTCAGTTAGGAATGAGAATATGTCTCTACATGCTGGTGGTCCAAATCGACTTGGTTTTTTTTATTTTTTATAGGTTTTCGAATAATAATAACTTGTATATTTTGGCCATAATATAACAGTGCAGATTGCAGAAGGAATGGACCTGAAAATGCATGCATATAAGAGAAGCTTATATTATTGCAGAAATGGCGGACATGCTGGTATTTGCTTTCGCTTTGTGTAACTGTAAGCTCACCGACGGCATGAAACTAGGGATTCAAGAAATTCCTAACAATGCATATGCTGATATGCATGCATTAGACTAATTAGTCAACCATTTAGTTTAATCTTTGCTTTCTACACAATCCATTGCTAGCCAGGACTTGATCTGCAGCATAAAACTGGGGATTTGCAAGTCAATCAGTATTTTACACACACAAATCTTGGGATTTGGAAAGATCGTTCTTAATTTCATCGTATATAACTATATATTGACGTATGGTTACTCAAAGTCGATTAGGTGACATTCTTGATTGTTAAATAGGATAATATAGTGAGTTTTGGTTTTTGCTTTTGTTAATCTCATTTTTTTTTACGCCGAATGATCGAGGATAGACAATTTATTCACCTATCACTCTATTTTATTAATGAAGGAAAAAAGAAATAAAGGAGGGGATCAAAACCAAAATCTCCTGAAACAAATGACAGACTAACTGAAACGAAATTGAGACTTACCTCTAACATCATTATTATAAGACAACAATATGAAAGGTGGAGGCTCATCCCACCACATCAATTTAGAACATGACGTACCTTGATTTGTCAGAGCATCAATTTTTGTTTATCTCATTTACCGGTCAGGAGAGTGGCAATACGTGAGATACGATTGACAGTGATCGATAGTGCTCGATAAGTGTTGTCTTTTACTCTTTTTAGACCGGTAGTGCCTGATGTGTAGCATAGAGCAGGGGATTCACAACCAATATTGATTGATCTGTAGCATAAAATTGGGGATTTGCATATTGATCAGTATTTTGCAAACAGAAATCTTGCGATTTTCAAAGATCATCCTTTGGGCGAGCAACATTCGTGAATGACAATAGATTAATACATCATATTCTTTTTAATCTAATATGAGTATGCAATTGAATAAGGTGCTTTTCATTTGGGTGTGGTCAAGGTCATAATCACTAATGTGCCTAACTAGTTGGTGGTGGTGTAGCCCAACAATGTGGTCTTCAAGCTGTATGGCTACTGTTTGCACATCCGACTGTTACTTCTCACCATCTAAATGTTGCCGGAGCAGCTGTGGCGGTGGCGGTGGAGGTGAGAGTGCCACCAGCGTGTATCATATGTATAATCCGGAGCAACATGGATGGGACTTGGGTCAAGTGAGTGCTTATTGCGCTACTTGGGATGCTAGCAAACATTAATCATGGCGAAGTAAACATGGCTGGACAGCTGCTTGTAGCAAATGCTTAAGGGTAAGTAATCGAATAGCTTAATTTTATGATATGACAAAGTGATATTCCCACCTTCAGAAAGCCATAGTGAGGCATATGCTGCATGCAATAGCTTAACACGAGGACCTGCCGGAGTTCAAACGACGGTGAGGATTGTGGATCAATGCAGTAAACGGAGGCTTGAATTTGGACGTGGGTGTGTTCCAAAAGTTGGACACTGATGGAAGTGAATATGCACAAGGTCATCTCATACTCGACTACCAGTTTGTTGACTGTGGAAATGGTCTCAATCCCCTGCTTTCTGAATTCTGATGGTGACAAAGATGTTCTATAAACGTTCTGAGCTAGCTTTATAATAGTGTCATATGTGAACTGTGACAATGTTTGGGGGACTCCACCATGGAGTTCCTGGAAATGGTTTCCAATAAACTGCACTTTAATATCATCAGCAAAAGATGCTCTAGACACATTGAATTTGTTCACCAAATGCAGCCACATATAACAACAAAAATCAACTAGTTAGTATAGATTTATACAGTAGCTATGTGTCTCCTACCTCCGCTCAGATTTCAAGCTCACTTTCTATCCAAGCTTCAGTATCCATCTCATCATCTATGATGCTTGCCAACCTCATATTTGCACCTAAATCCGATCTCTCCTCCTCTTCAATGCATCTTCAGTTTCTTGCATATTGAACTCTGATTCTCAAATTGCCGTTTTACTGCTTTAATCTAGGACCCCTATCACAAAACAAGCGGTAAAGCTCCTTTCATAGTAGCATAGTTGTAACTTCTGCCATATTTTAGTAGTTAATTAAAACTCTCCTGATCCTCTCTCCTTCACCAAGGGGGTGTGTCTAGAATACTGATCCGTCGTTTCATTTAAAGCACAAGATCGAGAGTTACTTAACTTGGTTTTCTAGAGAATGATTCAGAATGAATGATTGCCATACCTTTGGATGGTAAAGGCTCCAATTTACTACGCATCAGCTTAGTGACCTCTGCAAGAAACAAGAGATAAGTTATATACCTTCTACAAAATAAAGCAAACGCCCAACACCAATATACAATGAGAAGGGAGGAGTTGAACTGGAAATCTATGAACAATAAAGTCATGAATTCAATCTAACACTCAGCAAATGGCTTCAATTGACACATCATCCATAAATCAAGAACAGAAAAGAAAGACACAAAGCAGGGAATTGCAATTAACCATCTAACTGTTCCGGTGCCACATCAATCTCCGACCACCAAACTCTTCCCTTCTCTGTAGGTAGTTTGACTTCGAGAATTCTGGCAGCAAGATCAATTGAACCAGCAGCAATGTATTGGGGCATGTACTGCAGGCAAAGTGATGTTTGAAGCCTACACATTCATTCATAAGTATAATTAATGATGCAAAATAACAAAAAGAAAGTTCAGTTTTACATCTGCAGCTGGATGTATACAAAAGTCTTTTAAATAGTACGAATATGATCCTCACCACTGATCAACCAGATGCCATGCCACCTTAGTAAACTGAGCGAGGTCAGGGAGATTTAATCTCTTTAAAACTGCAACAAGTGTCTTGTATGGAAGCTGAATGTCAAGATCAAAGTTAATTATTGTCAATAGAACTCTCTCCGCCACTATAATCAACTCCCTTTGCTTTCTGAAAAATTCCTGCATGCAGAAGGTGGGAACTGGGAAATAAGCAACCATGAGAAACAGAAATATAGAATGAGGTAATGCCATATAATGGGTATTAACATACTCTTTGTTTGATACTTTGTACGGCAGATGGATTAGACTTGTGTGCTATCTCATATGCCAATAAAGCAACATCATCCAGAAAGTGTGGTGTATCGTCCATTTTGCAGGCAACAAGGATGCAAGCACTTGCAATAGTCTGTAAAATATTTACTGTCATATAGTTGAGGGAAAAGCTTTCTTAGCAGATATAGTTTCATTTTACATTATCACACAAAAAACCTTTACCTGCCAATCATTCTTAGCATGGGACTGATGCATATAAAAGCGATGGCACAAGATGTGTGCAGTTGCAATTGTCAGATGAGGCCTGAGAGATATAAAACATCATCCCCATCTTATGGAAATCAGTAGTAGCATTGATATGAACTGAAAAGGGAAACAGTAGACACTGATATTTTCCCCAAAAGAGAAGTTAAAAAAAGTACGGATAAAAAGGCCTTGTATGACGAGTAGCACTAGTGAAAGGTGGGCAACTAAAAAGATAGTTGGAGGCAATTGAAAGATTACACAGGAAGAACATTTAGTTAACTTCATTTACTCTGGAAACTCTTAATCATAAAGGAGAACGAAGACGCAACTCAACCAAGTACAGATAATCATGCAACAAGTATTACATAGTTAAGCACCATCAGCTACATTCTCCTGCCAACAAAGTAAAACACGGGAAGTCTTGATTTCACTGGTACAGAACCCACATTTCCAAATATTACTCGAGGCTTTTAGGCAACCGAAATGTTCATGCTTAGAATATGCAGCCTGCATTTTAGCTCGAATGCAGCCTTGGTTTGTAGAATTACCTAAGATCAACTTGGCCTGGAAAAGCTAGTACATACACTTAGCAAAGATGTACTAGTTATATAACGCCTGAAAATACAGCAGAGGATAGATAACCATGATATAGCAGTCAATCAGCGAAAACACGCCATACTATATATTCAGAGAAACCCCACACTTTCAGAACAACTAGACCTCAGATGCTATCGATATATCCACAAACAACCCGAAATACTTACACTTTAAGCTTTGTTCCAATCTCTTGTAGCAACCACGAGTATGAACACCGCAATTGGGCCTCTTTCTTCAGGCCAATGCCATCCCTCCTAGATGGAGCATGGCACTCAATTTCCTCTCTTGTAAAGAACCACTTACTCCTACAGCACCCAAGTTCCTCTCGGATGGACATTCTAGCTCAACCTTTCGCAATTCCCTGTTCCGAAAAATTCACAGGCCAACCCATCAAATTAGACTTGTGCTATGATCAAAGGAACCAAAATCAACACAAATCTTTATCAAAACACACACTTTGAAGATTATAATTTTCATTTGGGTATCCTAAGAACAGTAAAAGAACATTACTAAATAGGACAAGAACCCAGAAAAGGAAGGAAATTAGGGTTTCATTCAGTTCAATTAGGCAACTTGTTCGATCTTTAACGCAATAAATAACCCATCTTTCTTGCCTTAATCAAAGAAACCCTAGTTCGAATTCGGACTAGATATCGATACCAAAGCACGAATTAAGCAAATCCAAACACGATAGCTGGAATCTTTTCAATCCTAAACACTGAAATTTGACCTAGAATTGCAGAATTGAAATTGGGGAAAGATTTTAATCGAGTAAAATTCGGGGGGAAATTATCTCACCTGGTAGCTCCGAATCTCCAGGCGGGTTTCGGAATCGGGTTTCCGGGTCGATTGAGTATGTGGTTTTCAGAGGTGTAAGGTTTGATCAGATTGATTAGGGTTTGAGCGGAGAGGAAGAGAAGCAGTGTTTCGGCTCGTTTTGGCGGGAAATGGTTGGGTCATTTCACCATGCTTTTTGTGGTGTTGGGCCAAATTTATTGGGCTTTGAGAAGATCGGCCTACTTTTCAACTTTAGTGGTTTTCGGGTATGATAATTAACTGTGAAAACTTTGATGAGTCATACGAATCGCGTGAAATACAAAAGTGAAAGGTCTATCGAAACACTACATAACTTCACTTTCTGGTTAGTTTTAAGTTTTAACTTTCAAGTATTAGTATTAGCATATGTATGAACATTGCCTCACAAGACACATTCACACTAACTCATCTCCAGCAGTATTGTTAAAAGTGAAATTTGTCAATTTTTGAAATAAATTGATGCTCCAACAGAATACATAAACCATTGATAACTTTGATAATTGCTAAATGATATTGACAAATTTGTTAATGATCCATGCATAACTAAAACAATGGCTAAATCTTCTATCTTTTTTCTTGCCCACGTGTCACTTTACAATTTGTTAAAACATAATAAATAGCAATTACTGATGAAGCAACATTGTTAAACCGATACCTAAATTTCAAATTTTCTTACTAAATATATCAATTTCTAAATCTCACTGCTGGAGATACTCGTAGCCTAATGTAAGTGTTAACTACTTCGCGACCAGCTCTGAATTATTTTTGATTTTTCATCTTTTAGTTTTTATAATTATATATTTTAGATTAATACTAAACAAATTAAGAAATTGAGGAAATTAAGCAGAATATGAGACAAAGCAATGAGAACGAGCATATAGACGGCAAGAGATGCATGGGGGAAAGCAACTGGCACTGACATTGTTACTCTCCTTGTTTTGTTGCAGATTTGTCTCATAAGTTAAGTTAATATGTGAAACAAGAATATAGAACAATGTAAGTATATGCAGATGGATCATTATTAAACATCAACTTCAAGAAAAACCAAGTAACCAACAGAGATATGGCATGGATGGAGATCTAAGCAACAATGTATTGATCGATTTGCATAAGATCATTTGATCATTACTATGCATTTGATTTCAAATTTTCAATGCATGTACGTGCCGTCTTTGTCCCGTCGTATTAGGTCTAGGCTGCTCTATATATTAGGTTCCCCGAACCACATTATCACAACCTTGTGTACCAAGCAAAACCAACTCAACTGCCATACATAACCATCGAATTAAACTTAGAAAATGGCCGGGAAGCTGAGCAATATAGTTTTGTTACTTATTGTCTGTGCAACAATGGGAAGAGCTGCTGCTCAAAGTGCTTCTAATGTGAGAGCCACATACCATCTATACAATCCGCAAGATAACAACTGGGACTTGCTAGCAGTAGGCGCCTTCTGCACCACGTTCGATGAGGATCAACCCTTCGAGTGGCGCAGCAGATACGGATGGACTGCCTTCTGCGGACCCAATGGCCCTCAAGGAGCAGATGCTTGCGGAAAATGCTTACTGGTAATCACTTAAGAATCTTAAATTCTCGATCTTTCATCAACGTATTTGTGCAAATAGTTAATCGGAATGTGTGCTATGAAGGTGACAAACATGGGGACAGGAGCTCAGGAAACAGTGAGAATTATAGATCAGTGCAACAATGGAGGTTTGGATTTGGATGTGAATGTGTTTAACCAGATAGACACTGATGGAAGAGGCTATGCACAAGGCGACCTTGTTGTCAACTACGACTTTGTAGACTGTGGCGACTAAATCAACCATATCTAATACTTGATTAGAATCAAATTCTTTTCATTGTTATTCTTTGCTACCAACTAAAAAACTTCCAACATATGGATGTGAACCAAAGTTTCATTATATGAAGGAAATGTAGCACAGGAATCAAGTGTTTATTGTTACTGGAGCTCACAGAATAAAAGTGAAAGGTACTCGGCCATCTTTGCTTAAAACAAAGAGCGTTTCTTGGCTAAGATTAGATACCAAAGAAAGAATGAGTCTTTGTGATCAGATTGTCATTTCAACTTTCTAGTCAAATTTGTAGCGGCTGAAGTAATAGGTTCAACTTTCAGCAAATACACAAGAAAGCAAAGCACTGATAGTAAACCTCAATCAGACTGAAAACTACGTCTACATTGAAATCAGAAACAGAGATAATTAGGATTCATAATCTGGGAGGAAAACATGGATATACATAGAGGATAAACTGCGGATGATTTGCACAACAATTCTCATTCTAAGTTACTAACCGTGCTACTGATTTTAACATAAAGAAGCTACTAGTCTGCCATCCAACTCTGATCCACGATCATCCTCACTCTTCGGTTAGTGCTACTAATTCTAACATAAAGAAGTTACTAGTCTGCCATCCAACTCTGATCCACAATCCTCCTCACTCTTCGGTTGTACTCAAGTCTGTTGTCACTGAAGTACATGCAGAAAGCTTCTGAATTTGCAGGACACTTTGGGTTGGGATGACATATTAGGGACTGAGTCAGCCAATGGTGTGTGTTAGATTCTCGGATTCATGATGTTCAACAGATTAAAAGTTCCCAGTATATATATAAACATAAGAAACTAATGTGTATGCAGTATGCTATTCGATCATTTCTATAAGCTATCTTCAACATGTAACCCTGGATAAGTGCTTTGTAAATTCATAAAAAAATCAAGGAAACCAGAATGCTACCCAAACAGTGTAAAGCATACCTGGATATACTTGAGTATATCTTCCGCATCATTTATAGGAGGCCACCGATCCAGTAAATTATCGAAAGACATAGTTCCATCTGCAGAAATATTTGGATGAAACATCCGAGAAACAAATCGCACCGTTGGTGGTTTGAGTGGATAATCCTCGTTAAACTGAAGAGTCAACTTAAATGCACCTCCCTCCCAAGGAGAATCCAAAGAATGGGGAGCTATAACAACATTCCAACACATTATATCGTAATTGTAGAATTCTGGAGGAACCACACTGATCCCTGAAGGCGAGTCTTGTAGCAGCCTCTTCAACTCTTTAAACAGCCTATACCTTGTAAGAGTATAATCTGCGCCTGGGGGTGGGTAATCTGACACATTTAGCAGCCTGTCCAAGTTTCAAGGGGTCAGACATTGCTAACTATACCTACCGAGCATACTCTTAGAATCTCAAAACAGCCTATTTACCTTGCAAAAGCATCCTCTCCGCCTCCAGTTGATTGCTCTACAAGCCGCAATCTGTCCAAACCTGGAAGCACCGTACTATTCTCCGCACCTGCAGGTGATGAGTTCTGTACAAGCCTCAATCTCAAGTCAGGTAGCAACATACTCATCTCTGCGCCCGGAGGCAGGTCTTCCTCAATCCGCATCATATCTAAGTCCCTCGACAGAGTCTTGATCGATGGAGTCAACATCATTAGTTCAGTCCTCTACATCTACATATCACCAGAGTCCTAAAACAACAAACACCAACCAAAACGAATTACAAATCTAACCATTTCCCCAAAACTACACTTTTATATACCAATTCTAAATTTGGGGTAGTTCAATTTGAGTAACATGAAAAGTGAACAAAATAAAATTACCAACACGAACAGTTAAAATCACCAACATAGATAAACCTTTGACCTGAGTTAAAAGCTCACAAGACCTTAAAACCCAGCTCAAAGATTGAAACTTTCGCTTCAACTCAACAGTTCCAATATGCAACACAACCAAAGCAACCATCTTTTTCATGTTCCAAAACCCTAAACCCTAAAACCAAACAAAGCTTAGGAATTTGAGACCGTAAAAAGCTCAAAATTGGGATCTTTTCATTTCCCAAACCGACAAAAAATCCAACAAGTATCAGAAACTAAAACAGGGCAGAGATGATTGGGGCTAAGGGTATCTGACCTGGAGCTCCGAATATCGAACAGGTCGGGATCCGAGGAGGGTCCGAATCGGGTCGTGGTCTACGATCGGAACGGTGATCAAGGAACGTACGAGGCGGGAAGGGAAACTACTTTGTCTTCTTTTTGTTCTTTTTTGGTCGAAAAGTGGAAAAGTTTGGTCTTCCACTAGTTTATTAACTTTATTTACTACATATTCTTGGGTTGGGCCTTTTGAGCTCAATATTGGGTTGAAGGAGACCCTCTCTCGGGTCGGGTCTCTATTCACGAAATTTGAACAAAAAAAAGAGAAAAAACTGGAGTTCTAGAAGGCTTTCGAACGAGGACTAGTCCACGATTTCGCTATTTCAGCCATTTTTTATTTCGTTTCCGTAAATTGAAAATTACGAAGACATTCATAATCATAATCATAATTTATCAGTTATAAACATAAATCGTTCATGTTTTATAGATTTGGTTATAATATAGTTAGTATTTGAACGATTATCAATTTGGAAGAAGTGAATGAAGTGATCTACCATGCGTATACATAAAAAATCATTGGTGGATTTGCAAAATGTGATAAACACGAATGGTTTTCTAATTCATTGATTAAAAAGTCATTAACTAGTCCTCAATTTAGTGATTCTCATCAGAAGAGTTTCCCATCAATGTTATAACTCGTTTGGTACGTACCCCTTATCCACAACATAGAAAAAGCAAGATACAAGAATTGAAGAAAACTGTCTTTAACCAAAAAAAAGGAATAAATAAAAGTAGGAAGCTAGAGATCGAAGACACATGACAAATATTTCGATCTCGTAGATTCTTCAAAGAATACATTATTGGTGGTTTGGTATCCTTAATATCAACATCCCTAACATTGTCGCTCTCAAGTGGAAAAATCTCCATATATAGTGAGTTTCACGTACATCCCATACTTTCTACGTACTCCTTTGTAAATATTGGGTTCAGGGGTGACACCCCGTACCAAATTATCATAATGGTGATGAAGGAATGAAGGATAATACTCCAAGAGCTCTGTGTATATGAATACGTAGCCGATGCGTTTGTTTGTTGGAAAATTCAGAATTGCTCCACCAGTATTACCGGTCACCTAGCTCATCCTCTTTGCAGCCCTGATCGAGATGATTCCCGCGGACCTTCACAGTTACAAATTAATGAAAGGAAACTCATGCACATATATACGTAATGTTAACGAGTCAAATTTTATGTTTTAGATCTTAAGATTTATGTTAGATACAAATCGAGTGAGATGAAAACGTACGTACATGCATACTCGATACAGTATTCCCAAGACCAATACATACCTCTTACAGATTCTTTGCTCTTCCAGGACTCTCGTACGTAGCTGCTCTGGGTTTGGATTCCAACGGGAACTTCGCCACGGAGCTGCAGAGACGGGTACGTAGGCGATTATTATAGCAATAATCACCGTCGACACTTCTGCCTTGCTGAGATGACGTCACACTTAGCACTGTATGAATATATACAGATTGTTCTATGTGTCAAAATACAGCGGTTGGTGTGACGGCGTCTGAGCAAGGCAGAAGTTAACTGGCCGCTGCTGCTCTGTCGCGGAGTTCCCGATGGAATCCAAACCTAGAGAGAGAAGCCACGAGTCCTGGAAGAGCTGTACGGACATGGAATAAAGATATATACCGACGGCAGAACAGATCCGGCAAGTGACTGCGCGGCTTCGAAACTTTGGAAAGATTGAAGGCAAGAATGTATTCTGCTTGTTTCGAGCTAGGGAGAAGCAAAAGAGACGACGTGAACTTATGTCCATGCCTCAGTCCCACTCTATATCTGATGGAAAAGTAAGGAGTTCCGGCCTCTCTATATATGTAGAAATCTACCCCCCTCTCTTCCATATGTATATTTACGGATGTAAATTTAAAGGCCTATATGTACTGGCATATATGGACCTTGCCTCTTTACGGCCAGCGGGCCGGCCAGGTACCTGGTTTGGTAAACTATTTATGTCGCCCCGGCCAACACAGATGAGCGTGGTTAAGTGATTTGATCTCGAAAGCAATTGGAAGAACGTAAGCTATTAATGTCGGTGTAGATCTAGCTGAGACCAGAAAATTTTAGTGGGAGCTCATATCTTGCTGCACTGATGGATGTCGACGCTGAAATAGATGGCTGCTCTAGAAGATCGAGGAATCAACATCAGCTAAAAGTTTCAGATGCACCAAACTAGCAAGAATTATACCATCTTAATTAACAGAAATAGATCCAATTGCGTGCTATACGTACCCGAGAGAGATTTGGAGAGAGCTTGGCCTTGCCTTAATTTCTGTTAAGGGTTAACTTCAGCCAAACTAAAAGCACAAAGAGGCAATATCCCCTTGTTTCTGTGGTAGATAGCTAGGTACGTCATAGCCACCATAATACAGATCGATGATGCATGCTGGTCGGAATTTTTCCTTAGAGCAACTTACTATCACCCATCCGTTAGATATGTATTATTAGGATACGTACTGTACGTCGTAACCACCACCGACCCTCCATTAACGTCTATGATTCACCAACACAAGTCTCATTGTCTCATTGAAGAACCATAAACGTATCACTTCCCAGTATATAGCCATGTCCACAGAAGTTCCTCTGTGATTTTATTTCTCTTCTGCAGGTGAGCAGGTCATTATTGAACCGGCGGACTTGAATGAGGTCAGAAACTGTTTCCCAATAGTACCCGATACCTGGACCATCATTTACTGTTGATTCGATTTTCCATCAAATGTATCATTTGGCTCTTAGCTAGCTCTCATCGTTTTCCGTGGATCCGGTTTCTTCTCTCTTCTCTTAATAAATAAATAAATATATATATATAGGGCTTCTCAGCTGCGGAGGTCCGCACTAATGGTTTTGGTGCGGATTTCCATTTTTGCACCACTTTTCGATCGAATTTCTCCATCTCCACTGTCTAGTATCTAGATAATATTGTGTAGATCATCTCTGTAAAATTTCAGCCAATTTGGTAATCTTTAAGGCCCTCATAATTGCGTTTTTCTGTTTTAAACATGAACGGTTCATGTTTGACAAAATTCAGTCCGTCAATTTGTTTTTCGAGTTTGAGGGCCTTAACGATCACCAAATTGGCTGAAATTTTGCAGAGATGATCTACATAATATTATCTAGATACTACACGGTGGAGATGAGGAAATTCGATCAAAAAATGGTACAAAAATGTAAATCCGTACCAAAACCATTGGTGCGGACCTCCGCACCTGAGAAAGACTCTATATATATAGTGGGTGGAGGTTGCTACTGATGTAATGAATGCAACTGCTGCATTGGTTACTTTGAAGGGGTCATGAGGGGAAGCATCTTGTTTGTCACTGTTCTATCACAGCGCAGGCATGGTTGAGAGTAGTGTGTCCAAAGAGTTTAATGACATTGGGTTAGAGATTTTGAAAAGATGCAATGGGTTGCCTCTTGCTGCAAAGACGTTAGGAAGCCTCATGCGCAGTAAGAAAAATAATATTCATGAATGGAGAGATGTTTTAAAGAGTAAGACATGGGAACTGAAAGAGGTGCCACAAGATGTTTTTCGGCCACTACTATTAAGTTATCATGATTTGCCTCTTCCAACCAAACAATGTCTTTTGTACTGTGTTCTATTTCCAAAAGATCATGGGTGGGGGTTGGTGCCCAGACCTTCAAATCGATCTCACCATCAAAAGAAAGTGATCGGAGATGCCGCTGGTGTCCGCTCGGGTGGAGGAGTGCCGTCGTCTGAGCCGAACGGAGGGACGTCCACACTTTTTCTTCAGTAAGAACGTCCGCTTCATATCGTTTCCGTGTATATATATCTATATATATATCTATATATATATATATATATCTATATATATATATGGATGTATGTATGTATTTAGTTTATCATTTTGAGAATCTAGTAGGGATAATTTATATTTCACGAACTAATTACTATGATTTATTGTTCTTCCGATTACCATGCATTCTCCTAGTTATCTTTAGGTCCTTGTTTTCCTTGGAGGCTCGGATGATATCCGGTTGCTTTCGAATAATTATTAATTACGCTTCGTTCTCTGTTGCATCTCCTCCTCCTGCTTCAACCCTAGCAAGTTAGCTTGTTTAATATTTCGTACATCCAACATTCATTTTATAGAGTTAGTTGTTGAGTGTTTCAGGACGAAGGTGTTCGTGTCAGAATTCAGATTAAATACAATGCGACTTTTCAACCTTATACACGTAAGACGTGTTGAAAAGTCAAGGAGCCAAGACGGACTCTGACCTTTCAACGCTATGACAAACCCAACATCAAGTAAAACACCACTCATGGTCAAATAATGGACCTTGAAGGCCAAAGTCGTATGCATGACTTCCTCGACTTTCAACCCGCACTCCTCGATTGTCAACTCGCAGTCCTCGAGTGTTAACGACCAAAGTTTGGAAGGACAGTCCCTCTAGCCCATGCCTCTGAGACTTACAATGTCATAACAATTTGGTGGACTTCCATGAGACAACTTAAGAGATTGTAAAATATCAAGAGTAATATCAATATATAAAGAACAAAATACTGGTCACTTCTCTTATTTTTTAGGTTTCAACAGTTTAGTCATCTTTTCTTTAATTTCGATAGGTCACTCCCATTACTTTTCAATGTCACACAATTAGGTCCAACCGTCTACTTTTCATCCAATTTCACCGTTAGTTGTTGAGCTGTCATTTTCTCTCATGCCAAGTCAGCTGAATCAAGGGTAAAATCACTTTAACACCCTTTAACTTCTCCAGCAAAAGAAAGATGGAAATCCCTCCAAAACTGAAACCATTTCCCTCCAAAATCATTGCGCAAGATAGTCATTAAAATTCAAGCTTCAAGAACTAAAGCATAACTTGTATCAGAAAAAAAAAAAAAAAAAAAAAAAAAAAAAAAAATATATATATATATATATATATATATATATATATAAAAGAACTGAAGCATAACTCTACATTCAAAAATAGGTCTTTCATAATACTATTATATATTGTCACCAAAAATACATTGCATATTCTTCAAAATTAGCAAGCCAATCAATAAAGTGCTAATTTACCGAAAACAAAAATTGCATCATCCAATTTTTGTTTTGGAGAGATTTCCATCATTCTTTTGCTGGAGAAGCGGGAAAATACATCAAAGGGTATTATAGTGATTTTACCCTTCATTCAACTGACTTGGCATGAGAGAAATGACAACTCAACAACTTAACGGTAAAATTGGATGAAAAATAGATGGTTGGACCTAATTGTCTAAAATTGAAAAATAATGGAAGTGAGTTGTCGAAATTGATAAAATGAGGACTAAACTGTCGAAACCTCAAAAATAAGAGGAGTGACCAGTATTTTGTTCATAAGAACAAATGTGTAAATGTCATTAATTAGTGTTTATTGGTCACGGCGAAAGAGACCATCTAACTTTCCCGGTTCTTCAGGTGAGAAAGGAGGGGAAGGTTGTTTAAGAGCATCTCCAACTGTTTCCCCAAAATTTTTCTAAAATGGGGAAGCAAAAACTAAAATCTCTAAAAAATTTATGCTCAAAATCCAACAGCTTTTCTATTTTAGAGATTTCAGTTTTGAGGAGTGATCTGTCGGGCAATTTTCTTGAATTTCTCAATTTTTAGGAATATATAACTGTTTTTAGGTCCAACAGTTTCCCGTCTCATTTCCTAAAATGGGGATAGAGAAGAAAGAGAAGTCTTCATTCCCTAAATTTGCAGCAAAACATTCCTTCCCCAAAATTTAATTTTTCACGTGCTCCAACGAATTCAAGATAACAATAGAATATTTTATTGGGTATTTTATTGTTACAATAAAATATATAATGGTCATTTGATATAATTAATAATGATATAATATATTTTATTATTGTATTAAAAGGCACCCACGTGTCGGGCCTTCACTCACAATTGTTGTAAGTGGTGATGGTCTGATTGACTCATCTAGGGAGATCTGGGTTGTAATTTGAATCGGTGAATTGGAGATGATGCAAATCGGCGAGATATTGAATCAGTGTGGGATTTGAGAATTTAGCGCTCTTTTCAGCAATGATGACATACGTGGTGGCTTCTGAATAGGTGGTCGCAGGGTACATGTGCTGTGTTTTCCTCACGCAAAAATTCCTCGTATCTTCTCAGTCTGTAATGCTTTAAAGCTTTAGTTGAGTGGTGAAGAGCAAAAGAGTAGACCGGGGATCATAAGAGTCAAGATCAGTACTGTGGATCATCTCTCTACTCCAGTTTTTCTGCATTTCTCTTCTTCGATCAACAACCCAACTAATCGAAGGAAAAAGGTACGCGTTAGCTGCCCTGTGCAATCGAGTTCCACGCAATTCTGTCTTTCTTTTGTCATAAACTCACAATATTTTGCTGAAGCTCACTTAGATTTGTTCCTTTTGCTGTCCTGCTTTCGTCTTGCTCTCCCTTCATACCAACCCTCTTTCCTTTTGCTTCCTAGTTATTGTTTCATCAATTCAAGTGTTCTGTGAATCTTTACTCATACAAGAAGAAAAAAAAAAAAAAAATCCTGCTGTTGCTTGTAGTTCCTTCCTTTCTGTATTGCTCATTGATTTCGTCACTTCAATTATTTTGTGGGATCTGAATTTTCTCGGTTTCAAAGCACACATCAGAAAAAAAAAAAAAAAAAAAATAGCCCTTTCTTCAAGTCCTTGTCTTTGCAGTATTCTTTCGTTTATTCCATTTCTGATCCTTCCTAGTGACCATCAAAAGCAAAATCGAGTAGACAAATGGCAGATATTGTCATTTCAGTTGTTGGAAAGTTAGCAGAGTACACAGTGAAACCTGTTCTGCGACAGTTTGGTTATCTGATTAACTACAAGAGCAATGTTGAAGATCTCACCATGAAGGTTACAACTCTGACTGCCACAAGAGACGGGGTACAGTTACGTGTGGATGGAGCAAAGGGGAACTTGGAGGTTATTCTTCCCGAAGTTGAGAACTGGTTGGAACGAGTACGGCAGATCATACAAGAAAAGGAGACATGTTTTGAAGAAGGAAGAG
Source organism: Fragaria iinumae (assembly GCA_009720345.1). Classification (NCBI taxonomy): domain Eukaryota; kingdom Viridiplantae; phylum Streptophyta; class Magnoliopsida; order Rosales; family Rosaceae; genus Fragaria; species Fragaria iinumae. The sequence continues at coordinate 1,370,644 of CM019122.1, read as the reverse complement.
TAGCCAAGGCAACAACATGCTGCAGCTCCAATGGATGGTGTCCAAATCTGAAGGGTCGTCATTCCTTGAGTAGGAAAGCAGTGAAGATGGCTCCAAAGGTAAATGTCCTCCTTACAGAAGGAGATTTTGGGACAATATCACGTCCTGCTCCTCCGCCGAAGTTTGAGTACCCAGCTATGCAATATTATGAGGATTCCACTCAGGCCCATGAAGGGGCTAGCTCCTCCTCTGGAACATCCAAACCTGCTAAAGTGCATGTGCCTATGGATCTCTCTGAGCGTCTGGAATACAGGCTGCCTTATACAAAGGATCTCTTGACGGCTCTGCAAGATGACAAGATCAGCATGATTGGCATTATTTCTGGGACATTCAGAGAGATAGATACGGTAACAACTAAAGAGTTCACCAAAAGAATGAAACACAGAAATCTCTTTGACAAGGTTGTGATGGCAGTTGTGTCTCAGCATCCAGACTTGAAACGAATACAAGATGAGATTGCAGAAATGCTGGACCTGAAATTAGAGGAGAATGGGAGTTTGGCGGAACGGGCAGAGAGGCTAAGAGCTCTTTTACTGGCATCAGGTTCTAAGAGGATTCTTGTAATACTGACCGATGTCTGTGGAATACTTGATTTGGATGCAATTGGAATTCCTCATCTTGGTATCATGGAAAGCTGCAAGATAGTGTTGATTTCAGAACTACAAGATGTGTTTGGTGAAATGGAGACTCGGAGCAATTTCAGATTGATATTACATTCCACTCCCGGAGCAAGAGCTGTTGAGTTTGAGTCAAGAATTTCAGTCATCAGAGATGTAATGGATGCACTCACAGATGATGAATCCAATCCCATTGTAATATGTGGGATGGGGGGTATCGGGAAAACAACTTTGGTGAAGGAGATTGGTGCAAAAGCAGCTGAAGTAGATCTGTTTGATGAAATTGCAGTTGCAGAGTTCACCCAAGAACCTGATCTCATCAGAATTCAAGGTCAAATTGCTAAAGCTCTAGGCCTGCAACTTACCGGAGAGGACGACAGAGCAGCCATGTTACGTGAAAGATTATCACAGGGTAACAAAAATGTCCTTTTAATATTGGACAATGTCTGGACACAGCTAGATTTGTGGGAAGTAGGGATTCCAATTTCCCGTGATAAAAAATGTTGTAAACTTCTGGTAACATCACGGGACCAAGATATTTTCAAAGAGATGAAAACCAGAAAACCTGTCCCCATAGGTGGTTTGCCAAAACATGATGCCTGGAGTTTGTTTAAGAAGGTGGCAGGAGATTCCATTGAATCCGATCTCGAGCTGCGTCCAATAGCAGAACAAGTTCTTGCTGAATGTGATGGTTTACCAGTTGCAATTTCTACAGTTGGAAGGGCACTACAAGGTAAAAGTATTTCAAGCTGGAGAAATGCACTGAGAGAACTAAGGAGTGCTTGTCCCGAAAACGTGCCTGGAGTGATAAAGCATGTGTATGGAAAAATAGTGTTCAGCTACGAATGTCTACCAAGCGAGCCAGCCAAGTCATGTTTTCTGCTATGTTGTCTATTTCCAGAAAGTCAAGATTTTCGGATTGAAACGTTGGTTAGCATTGCGATTGGGCTTGGGCTTTTGAAACGGATTGATTCAATATCTCAAGGAAGGGATCGCGTAGAAACATTGGTTGACACACTCAAAAGTCGTTCCTTATTGTTAGACGGGGATGAGGAAGGGCGGGTCAGAATGCATGATGTGGTGCGTGATGTAGCCGTGTATATAGCCTCCCAAGAGTTTAATCAAAACAAGAATGATGAGTCTGAAAAGAGAATCGTGTTAAGACATGGACCGGAAGTGAACCAGAATAATTTTGTCGATGAATCTGGATCTGAGGAATCTGCATATTGTCGTTCACTGACAACCTGTACGAGTTCTACCGAACTTTTACTAATGTTGCCCACAATTTTCGATGGAATGGAAGACCTGTACGAGTTTGACAGATCCTCTCAATGTGTTGGATGTAAACTGTGGTGCAACCTTGAAGTTACTTGCCCTTGAAGACTGTGATTCTCTAGAATATCTGATTGACACGACACTTGAGAAACATACTCCACCAAGTGTCTTCCCTGTCATGGGTTCTTTGAGAATCGAGAGAGCAAAGAGGCTGAAAGAGATTTTTCATGGTGACCTGCCACCAGGCTCGCTTCAGAAACTAGAAACGCTACGGTTGAATCATCTTCCTGAATTGACGACCATTTGGACTACTGAAAGTCAATCTAGATGGATGGGAGATCTACATCTACTGGCTGATCTCAAGTCCATAACAATAGAGTATTGCCAGTCCGTAGAAGCAATTTTTGGCTTGGAAGGATCGGAACATCATGTCAAAGAGATCAACTTCCTTAGTTTGACATACTTGGTGCTCCAAGATCTACCATGTTTCACCGGGATCAGCAAAAGTAGGCTGAATAGGCAACAAGAAGTCATCAGTCTCTACCGGGATAGTTTGACTGATGAGCAGTCACTTTTCTCCGACCCCAAGGTATCTGTTCCTTTTCTGAAATAGTTTTCTTTTTACATGCTCACTGTCACATCCCATGTTTACAAGTAAATTTTCATCTTTCACTTTTCCAAATTACCAATTATGATTTGACTATCTGTTGCTAAGGTCATGTCATATTTTTTTTTTTTTTCCTTTTTCTTCGGTACTTCATATGAAGATGGAGATTTGAATGGTGACCAACATATATAAATCCAATGTCTTATTTCTAAGTCGCTGTTCAGTGTTTGCATTTTTCTTTTCAATTTGAGTCTCAGAACACTAAGAAATTCTCTTCCGTTCTAGTTTTAGGGATTTTTTTACACCGTAACCAAGACTTTCTCATTGTTCTTTACATATTTCTAATTTTATATGATAGTACCTACGCTATTTTGTCGTTTTCGGTTCCAATATTTTTTTTGCGGACTAAGCTACCAGACACATTTTCGGATCTTAAAGATACAATTTTGTTTTTTCGTATTCTATTTCAAAATTTATTTTTGAAAATTATTCTTAAAAACATTACCGGATAGGGCCTAAAATTCTCATTAACCCTAAAGACTATAAAAATATGTTTTCAACCAACCCAACTGACCAAACATTCTCTATTTTTTTATTGATTATTTATTTTTGAACCATTTACCCTCACTCTTTAAATAGGGATGGCAAAAGTCCGGTTTCCGGTCGTCAAAATTTCACTGGTTGCCCGAATCCGGTCACTCACCCTCTATTGACTCTTATTGCCGAATACCCCTCTCTTGTTCAATGGACCATCTATTTCCCAACATATTTGGATGAAGAAAGTGATTTGAATGAACATATATAAAGGGATTAATTGAATTCTTAAAGTAGTTCAAATGATAATGGTTGTGTCATTGTAGTGATTTACCTTATTTCTAAGTTTTTTTATTTTTTTATTTTTTAAATAAGTGATCAAAATCTATTAAAACTAGAAACACCATGGGAACCAGTGTTTACAGCATGCATTACCTTATTTCTAAGTTGGAGTTTAGTTTTCCATTTTTCTTTTCAATTTAATCTCAAAATAATTGAGTAAATTGAGAATCTTCGGACAAGGTTACTCTGTATTGTTTTTAAAATAAAAAATATCTTAAATATATGTATTGTTGTTAGTTTGTTACTGTAAACCATTGTACAAGTGAAATTGGGAGACAGTACTATATTATTATTAACCGATCTCAATGTATCTGCAGGTTACCTTTCCAGTCTTGAGATACCTATCCATTGAACGCCTGGGCGAGTTGAAAAAGATATGGGATGGCCAACTTTCACCCACCTCCTTCTCTAAATTAGAAAGTCTCATTGTCAAGCAATGTGCCAAACTACTGCATTTGGTACCGACACAAATGCAAAATAGATTGCAGACATTGGAGTACATACGAGTAGAGGAATGTTCTTCACTGGAAGGGATTTTTGAAGTGAGAAGATCGACCGTCGTGGAAAGGATTGGTTCAGTTTCTCGGTCAGACAAATTACCTTCAAATATTTCCCAACCTGATCAAGGAATGCAAATAAATGATATCATGGGTTGCAGACAATCTTGCCAAGGCTTTCAGAATTTAACCGAACTGTATATTACTTCTTGTGGTAGTTTGAGATACCTGCTCTCTCCTTCGATTGCTAGAGGTCTTGTCAAGCTCCAAAGACTAGTGATAGAGAATTGCCAGAAGATGGAAGCAATAGTCGCAGCAGATGAGGGTGAAGAAACAGAGAATGAAAGCATGCTCCCTCGGCTAGATCGTTTGGATCTTAATAATCTACCAAATCTTGGAAGCTTTTCGCATGGCAGATATACTTTTGATTGGCCACTAGTGAGACGGATCCGAATTATCGAGTGCAACAAAATGAACAAATTTTGTTCAGGATCCCTCCGCATATCCAGGGCAGTGGACATAACTGTCCGATATTCTGGTGAGAGTCTAGAGCGTGAGCTCAAGGATAGCAGGAAAACAGGCTGACCAGGTATGCAATTTCAATTGTGATTTCTGTCTGCTGTAGAGTGCAATCATATGTGTTTTGACTTAGCATCAGAATAAACGTGTAATCTGTGCAAATATGTTTCAATGTGGATCGAATTTTGAAGATTAATTTGGGCGTGGTGAATATCTGCTTGTGCAGAGTAGCTTGGTACAAGTTGGTTGGGATGTTGCTTATGTCTACCGCATTTTCTGCTCAAGCGGACTTCAACCTGAGGAGCGGTGGCGACACAGTTCTATCTAGTTATGTGATAAATAGAAAAGAAAAAAAATATAGTTGGTTTACTTTGTAGTTCGAATCCTTGTATCTCAGAGGTTTCTGCTGTAATTTGGGTGAGAGAAGAGTTGTATTTGTTGTGTGATGATTTGGTAAAAGAAAAAATAGGGAGGTTACTTGTTGTTTGTGATACTGTTATTTAGGTGTGTGATTTGGAATTCTCTTCCTTTTCTAAAATTTATGATGAACAATATGTAGGTGTACTGTAGTGACATTACTGTAAACTTTATCTGCCCCCATTTGCTAACCCTCCGTCGCAAAAATTGACAAAGCAAATCCTTCCCCCATGGCAGGCTGCTCCATATCATAGAAGACCTCCCATCTGCCAATTTGACTCTAGGAAGTACTTTGGTTGTAACACCTGCATATGAACCAATAAGAGCATACATCATCTTATTCTTTTGTCCTGCCGCCCTCATATAACAGCATAACATTCTCCAATTTGGTATATGCTATTTAAAAATGCACATGTGCTTGTATTTTTGCGATTGCTGTATTGCAACATATTTTTATTTTTATTTCTAAAATGGGCGAGTACGGTTGTCTTTAAGTCTTGATTATTATTCCAAGGACTCTTAACTAAACATATATATTCCATCAAACATCATTTAACAAAGAGTGTATAATTAGCTACTCTATTTATTTTAAAATTTTAACACATACCATAAAAATAATGCCCACACATAACCATATATGTATTGCAACATATTCTTATTTATCTACATGTATTAAATTTATAAAATAAAAGAAGCTAAATACATTTTAATAAAATTGCAGAATACATCAAGGGCATAAAGTTACCAAAAGTTTATTTTATTAATCAATCTCCTCCAAACTAGCAACATTTTCAGAATGTGTATTATCTGATCGTTTTAAAGAAATTCGGTTACAAGACAGGAAGAGTTACCTTGTTCAACACTTCACCAAATCTTAAACTACCAAAACTCAACCAAGTCAATTCCCTAAACTCTATATATCCGTTTCCCCATAAACCAAATTCCAACACACCCAAAACCTCAATGGACCCAAAGTCATCTCCTCCCAATTCCAACACCACCATTCCGGTGGTGGCAACCCTCCCTGGTTACGGGTCGGACTCTTCGACCGGGAAGCCCATCAGCTTGTGGCCCGGAATGATGAGATGAGTTTCTAGCTTACTATTTGCATGTGCCTTTTTTTCTGGTAATCACCTTGAATTTATGATTTGTTTTTTCTCATGGATCAGCACTGCTATGCTGTTGATACCACAACAAGGCCACTCTTACTGGTCACTGCATATCTGTTGACAAAATTGTCCTGAAGAAGCCAATTTAGTGTTGACATTGACCTGAAAATTGTTGGTGCTGTCATTTGGGTGGGGCGGTCATCTATTGAAGATCCAACTAGAAGTTACTGTTTTGGCCACGATCCTCAGCGCGCGGAGCAGAGGTAACTAGCGAACAAAGCGCGCAGAGCAGAGGTAACTAGCGACCATATCCCAGAGACAAAGAAAATAAAAGAGGGATAGACAGAGATTGAGAAGGTGGATGTGACCGGAGGTGATGAGTAGTGAGCTAGGGATCCAGTCACTGCAAAAGAACCAATCACCTGCAGCTGCTTCTGGTAAAGGAGGTAAGGATGTGGAGAGGGAGTAGAGCCATGGGAGAGACCAGTAATTAAGATGGAGATGAACATATATTAGATTAGTACTCTCTCTTTGCATAAATTCACTGTCAAAATCTGCCTGTATCATGTATAAATTTTATAGCGTACGTCGTTATTCGTTAAGGATGTTCACATTTTGGAAAAGTAGAATCTCAAGGTCGGTTATTAGAGCCATACTCTTTGATAATTCTGCTTTGTAATTATCATGTTACGTAGAATATACGCATGACAATCTCAAAACGCTGCGTTTTATCCACATCCCCGTGGCAGTAATAAAAACGTAGGAACTGACTCTGTCACACAGAACAGAACACACCAACACACTCTTCTCAGTTGCACCGTCGCACACACGAAAAGTCCTTCCCTTTCCCTTTCCATCGTTTTAGATTGCATCCATAATAATCTCCTTCGCTTCTGTTTCCAGTTTGGTCTCAAACACATACCTTCTGTGAGTTCTGTCCTAAAACCGACACCCCCCCCACGTGATTCTCATCGAACCCCCAAAAGCCCGCCACCAATTTCTCCTCCAGATCCGACCAAAGCCCCCGTCGTTCTCGCACAAATACGCGCCCTTGCTCTGCCCCTGTTCTGGGTTCGGAGCTCAATCGTTGTTGAAAGTTTAGATCAGTTTGATGTGTGTGTTAAGGTTGGGAATCGAATCAGAGATGGCGGGTCATGTTGTCAAGGTTAAGAGGGAGGCGCTCGTGGCATGCATGACGTGTCCTCTTTGTCATAAGCTTCTGAAAGAAGCCACCACCATATCTCTCTGCCTCCACACGTGTTAGTTGTTCCCTTTAATCTCTCTAGTTTGATATCAATGTTTTGTATGATCTGAGTTCTGTTTGGTTGTAATCTATGTGGTTGTTTTTGTTGTATGGGTGTTTTTTTTCGAGTATTTATGTCGTGAATTTTGAGGTTATGGCATATTGGCATTATCAATCTTGTGTCTTCGGACAACCGGTGATGATGTTTTTGTTTGTGGGGCATGTTGTTTGTTAATGTTTGCTGATTATATGAGCGGTGAATTCGGGACCAGTTTGCAGGAAATGCATACTTGAGAAGCTGTCGGACGAGGAGGGTGATTGTTGTCCGGTATGCGAAATCGATTTGGGATGTATGCCGGTGGAAAAACTCAGGTAATTGTCGGTTTCGTTTGCTTGTATTGGGTCGGCTGTTTTAGTGGTGAGTGCCATGTGTTTATTTGGTAAAATTGGACCGTTTAATAGGGATATGCACTTGGATTGTTAGAAAGGCAATTAACTACCCTGTGTTTTTTTCGGAAAAGAAGGACACTTCTAGCTTATTACATTGTGCACCGTTGGGAGCTAATGACCATATATATTACTTGAAATGTATCATGTAATTTAAGCCACGGGATCTATCAGAAGAATATAAACGAATTGTTGCTGGTTATTTAATATCTTCATTAAGACTGCTTTCGGAAATAGGAAAAGAAGTAACTGGCAAGGATTGTAAGAAAACGCACGATACGACATCCAAGTATGATTTTGTGTAAAAGTCGATCCTTTGTCAACTATTGTTATATTTTTTTATTAACAATATAAAGGTGGGCTTTATTTGATCTGATTATAGTTCTCTTCTTGCTCACAATCGTATGTTTTTAGGCAAATGCATGCATAATCATTTAGTTGCACTAGTTATCCTTTTTATCGTCGTAATGTGTGCTGGAGCTTACTTGAAAACGTTCTTACACATGCTTGGGATGCCAATTAATTTAATCTGCAGGCCGGACCATAATTTGCAAGATATCAGGGCCAAGATATTTCCTCTTAAGAGACGTAAAATTAATGCACCCGAATCACCTTCAGTTTCATTACCGGTGAAAAGGAAGGAGAGGTCATTATCTTCATTAGTAGTCAGCACCCGCAAAGTTCCAGTGCAGGCAGGCTTGACTGGAAAGAGATCAAGAGCTTTGACAAGAAAGGCTGCTGCCTTACGTGAATGCAGTTTTTCTGTTGAAGGAACTTCAAAGAGAGAAGAATCTTCAGAAGAGCATCCAAGGAGCTCTAGCTCACCTGATGCTCAAGATAAGATGCAGGTAAAGGGGGACCAGGAGTTTGATTCTTTCTGCTTTACTACATAGTTCAAGTTTGATTAAATGGCAAATGCTTTTACAGACAAGAATATATGAGGCATAAATTTTAACCTAAATTACAACCCTATCTGAGTTCTCAAGCAACTTATTTAAGTTCTAGGAAATCATGTTTTTCTCCTAAGGAAACCCTGTTCTAAACTCTTACTTAAATCGCTTAAATTTAGGAAATTAGTAATTTGCCCAGGCCTTTACAGAATGCACATAAGAATGGGTTGACGAGATGTTGACACAGTTTATAGAGTCAAACATGAACCAGACATCTGACCTGTAAGAGATGATGAATGGTTGTGATGCATGGCTCATGATAACGCCATCAGTGGTGAACAACAGTTGGATCACCCAACAAGGGAGCAATGATGGAACAATATAGCTGCTAAGAACAAACTAGGAAATCACAAAACTTCCATAAAAGTATAATATTTGCAATCCGGTTTATTTATTCAACAGTTGACTTATTTAGATGTTGCATGCTTATTCAATTGATGCAGGATTCTTCCATTCCTGAGAATTCCTATGAGCAGAAGCCTAAGAAAGCTGATGTTGAAGTAATAGAAGGCAAAGCTGATCTGTGGACACCCTTAAACTGTCTTGTAGAGGCTGCTAACCGAACCAAGTCCTCTAAGTCAAATCCACAAGGGCAGTTGCCTGCCAAATCAGAGCCACTCAATGCCCTTGATAGTATTTCTGAACTTTATATGCCTGAAAATAACACAGACGCAGAATCGCAAGATGCTCTAGAAAGTCATGTACATGTCCCTAAGGTCAAAATCAAGGAGCCTGAGAACAGTACTAGAGGAAAAAAGAACATTAATGCGGCAGCAGTTGCAGGATCCATGAAACGGAAGAGGTTTCATGCAGGTAATCGTAATAGGGGTGCTCCATCTGGGGAGTCAGGAGATTCAACTCAAGATGTACGTGGGGCTAAGCATAACAGAAGAAATAATCCTATTTGGTTCTCGTTGGTTGCAGCTGAAAACTGGTGAGACAGCCCTGCGATTATAAAGCTTGCATAGTTATGTGGTTTATATATGAAAAGCTTAATTTCTTTTATCATGTTGATTTATTGTCTTTATGGTAAATGTCTTTAGGAAAGGAGAGGCCTCCTTGCCCCAGATATCATCATGTTACCTGAGAATAAAGTGAGCTTTCTATAGTCCTGTTTCTTTCTTTGAAGTGCTGCAACTTCATAACAATGCATTGCCTTATCTTAGTCATTTTGTCATCTGATGTATGGGACAAACAACCAAAATTTGGCCAACTTCGCATTTTCATTTTGGGCTTAATGTCATGTACATAAGAACAAGTTTGGTAAATTTTACTGTAAGAATATCATGGAGGTCAATAGTGATGATTTGAATTCCTAATAGGCCGTATCACAAATTCTGTAAAAGTTTGACCTTTGCTTATTTTCTTTTTTCCAACTAAACTTGGTACATGATTTGGGTCTACCATTATTGGTTAAGAATATGCTACACCAGAAATGTAAACAGATTGTTACTGAGTCAACTGCACAGCCTAAGTAGAGTGTTCAGCACCTCAGCTACCATGTTAACCACATATATTGCCTAATTGTGATGATATCAATGTGTGCATTTTGATGAATTGAGAAGTGATAGCTTTTAGTGCGACTTACTTGGGGCTTAGTGGTAATTACTTTTCTTTCTTCCACAGGGATGGTAAAATGCCTGTAACATTTATTCAGAAGTACCTTGTGAAGAAACTTGAACTTACCAGTGAAGCTGAGGTGAGTATGTTTTTGTTACCTTCAGACAAATTCATCTCAATCGTCTCATTATGCTTATTGTATGCATTTTGAGATGGATATTTGTTTTTCCTCTTAACGCTTCAAGTGTTGTCTCATCCGATCAAGTAGGTGGAGATAATGTGCCGGGGTCAGCCAGTGCATCCAACATTGCAACTACATAACCTGGTAGATCTTTGGTTTCGAAATGGATCAACAACAAAAAAGTTGCCAGCAACAGTTGGCTCCTCTGCTAAAGATTTTGTGATGGTCCTCTCATACTGTCGGAGTGTGCAAAATCCCTGAAATACCTAATGGTAAAAATTATTGTATTTATTGTCTTCATAGCTTATATCTTCAATCATTGTAGCACCTGTTATCCACTTATCCCATTTGACGGGTATATCAACGAAGTTCAGAGTCTGATGATGTATCAATAATGAGTTTGTTCTCAATGTGATTATAAAAGTAGCTTTGTTCTTATTGAAATGACCTCATATTGTAGTCCCGTCTATAACCCTGAAGAGTCCCACTTTACTGTTTCTAGCCTCTAGTCATGTACTAATATTTCATCACTTGCTGCCTGATTTTTAAACTGCGAGTGTTTGGTTGTTCAACCATTAGGCTAATATTGCTGCGAGAGAAGATAATATCTGAAGCAAAACATCAGAACATCTTTCAATTCCAGAGCATATGGCTCTTCACAATTCACCAATATCTCGAACAACGTTCAAGTTTCCTTGATACTAATCTCGGTCAGAATTGTGCTTTATCTACCAATGAGATTAAATACTAAACGAATCCACCATGATCATTACTTGCTCTACTATAGATGAATGCAAACCAAGAACAAAGAAGAAGAGACATGTTTGTTTGTTTGGATTAAATGAGACAGTGTTAAATAAAGAGTCCAGTTTAGTTAGTATTGTGTTTGGTGTTACTAGGTATAAAAATAAATGAGCTTACGTAACACCTTATTTTCATTCTGACCTTTTTAGATGGTGTTATTGTGGGTACTCGAATAGATCATTCTTAGATAACATCATTCTTTTAAATCATAAACTAAGTAAACTACCCTCTAATCTCATGCAACACCAAACATGAGTTAATATTAGTACAACTTAAGACACCCCATATGAGTGCAGGACAATCCTAAAAAATAAAAAGGTGTAATGTAGTTCTGAGTACCAAACGTACACAGAGTGTACTAGTGGCTTAAAATTCAAAATCAAAGCTAGTCTCTGTGAAAATGGGCTTGACGTGGGCTTTTGAAAGGGAACCAAACACAAAACTATCTGAGCCCAAAGAGACCAACTTGGTATAAAAGTCTTTCCTCTTTACATTTCGCACTTCAAAAGTAAAGCCTTTTGTGTTTCTTCAACCTCTCTTGAATCGAATCGAAGATGCAACAGGTGAATCCAAAACCCTAAATCTCATTCGTGTTTGCATGCGAAAAAGTTTACTTATTTATCATCTGTTCGTGTTTGAAAAAGGGTGGAGGATCTGAAACAGAGGTGACATGGGAGGACCAGCAGAACATCAACAAGTTTGGGAGATTGAACAACCGGTTCCACGAGCTAGAGGACGAGATCAAAGTTGCAAAGGTTTGGTCTTTTTGCTCATATTGTTAATGGGTTTTGGTTATTTTAGTATGATTTTGATTCTTGTTTTGAATTTGTATTAATACAAAGTCATTGGAGATAGTAAGTTGAACGAAGAAGGATAATGTGTTAGCTTGATTTGTCAGTCTTTTTGGGTTATTGTTATTGTTTTACTGAAGTGAGTGCAGAAACCTTTGAATTTTGTGGCTTTTGTTGTCCACCAAATGCAGTAGTTCAACAAAAGCTTAATACTTTGAGTTGGATGCAGTTGTGAGGAATTTAAGGATATGGTGGAATAGTGAATAAAAAACCTGTTGAATTAGATTTTACGTTATGTGCCGAGTGTCAGACTCTGTGCTTCCAATTGATTTCACAACAAGGAATAAAAGCACTGTGTTGCTGTGAAACATGGGAGAAGAATTTGGATTGCCTTGTTTATGTCTATAGTCAAGGAATTTTGCTGCCGCCTGTATGTTGCCTGCTTTGACTCTTGGTTATGAGCATCTATTTCTTGTTTGATAACTTGATTAGGTTACTAATCCCTGTAAACTTGAAGTGGCTAGACCCTGTAATATAGGATTTGGGACTTCCTGCTTTGATAATGTTGAATTGGAGCAGCTGTCTAAATAAATCTAAGGTCTTAGTTAGAGACTCCAAGTAGAAATCTAAGGTCTTAGTTAGAGACTCCAAGTATCAGATATGATCTGCGATTTTTCCATAACGATGAGTTCTTTACCGCTTATATACCGAGTCTGATGAACTGGCTCTTCTAATGATATAATTGGTTATGATTATGTGACTTGAGTTTTTTTGTTTTATCCTAGAATGCATTTATGCTCCAAAACAAAGTTGAATTCCTTCCAATATTAAATGTGTCAAAAGCTGTTAAAAGGGTTTGTATTTTTATTGATAAATTAAAAAGATTTCTGTTAGTCATATGATTTTTCATGGGTATTACTGTTATTAGTTGAACTTGTATATTAATTTCTATCTTCGAATGTGTATTTATTCCAGATGTCCCCTGTCTTGACCCATTGTTTCCATCCAGGAATCAAATGATAACTTGGAGGATGCAGGGAATGAATTGATTCTCACAGATGAGGATGTGGTGAGATTCCAGATTGGTGAAGTCTTTGCCCATGTTCCAAAAGAAGAAGTGGAGAACAGGATAGAAGAAATGAAAGAGGTAACTAGCAAAAGTTTGGAGAAACTCTACGAAGAGAAGGAATCTATTCTTGCACAGATGACCAAATTGAAGCAAATTTTATACGGGAAGTTCAAGGACTCCATCAATCTAGAGGAGGATTGAAGGGGACCTGTGATGCCGAACCTGTTCCTGGGCGGATCTGAACATTGGGGTTTGGTTTGTTGTGCTGTGTTTCTCTGATACTTTGTTGCTGATATGATGTTTGATTTGATAGATTTTTTAAATAGATGAATGAAAGTAAGAACTTTGCTAAATTCTTGCCACCCTAGAAGTTTAGGCAATTAGTTGGCTTGAAGGATGCCACTTTTTTATCCATGTCAAACCCAACCAACAAATTTCCCTGAAAATGGCCTCCAAAGAATCCATAAATATCCGACGTAACGTCTTCCACATCTTTGTAGACCATTGCAAAACAAACTCTATTGTCATACTCTGGCTCATTGTAAAATAGTTGGTCTGTCATTAGCTGCAGTTTGCCATCACCCTCGAAATGAATGGTCACTTTTGGTTCTTCTGGAATTGTCGTCGAGTTCAAGCATAGTCTTGTCAAATTTATTTCCTCCTCAAATACTACGATCGGCTCCAATTTCGGATCAACCATCTTCACTAGAGGTATTACTGGGTCAAAAATATGTCGAGGCACAATAGACAAAGGTGTGCCTGAGTCGACTGCCATCTTATATTTCATATCCATTGTTTCTTCTGATGAGTTAAATGAAACAAATTCATTCCCAACTGTGATTCCTTCTGCTATCACAATGTAGTTGTTCGAGAATTCTTTTGTATCAACCAATGGTGTAGAAACCACCCCTTCACCCAAAACTTCACTACCATTACCGAAATAGATCTTGCTTTCAACTATCGGATCTGCACTTGCAGGAACCAAACAATGAGAGAATCTATTGCCTCCAACATAGGGAGCAATTTGAGAAACAAATGACAAGGGTCCACGTCCAAACCGAATCATTCCCATTTCATTTCCTGTTGCAGAACTATGGCCAACATTGTTCTTAATCCCACACCCCACGATGATGTCTTGTAAGGCCACAACCTCACCTGTCGTGGATGTCATGGTAATTGTTTCTTTAACTAATAAACCTTCGGAGTATGACTCGTCTGCATAACTGTAATGGTAAACACAAGGTTTTTCATGATCTTCACTACAATAGTCTCGGCGACAAGTCTACATTCCCTTGCACCACAAGTAATGTTCCTAAAAGTTGAGGATTTTCTGCGATCAAACAAAGCATGTTTGCTCATGTAGCAAAGAAAACACGGCTGACATTGAGTCCATAATAGATCGCTGCCTGTATCAGCAATTGCATAAATATCTATAGGACACTGGCGCCACTGGTCTCATCGGTTCTCATATTGTGCTTGTACCATGGCGAATATGGAGAGTTTTTTCGGATAAGATGAGCGCTGAATCCACCATTAATATTGTTGATAATGGTTGTTGCTTGAACAGAGTGATATCCGAGACGAAAGAGAAAAATCGTGACGACTAAAGGACAATGAGTGCCCATAAAATAGAGTTTAGGTAGTTATGAGAAGAAAGAAGTTGAATTTGAGGGAATATCAGGATGGATTCTTGAAATTGTTACTTAGGCCAGAGATATATATATCTATGAACCTTACCAGATTCTATCTAAAGATCACAAATTTTCAAACAGAGGAGTTTGTGTTTACAGCTAAAAGGACACTTGAATAGTTGAATAGAGGTTAAGTTTACAACAAAAATGTCAACTTGTTTCGAACTCAATCGAGTTTTATACATCAACATCCGTGGACAAAAAAACATTCGAAATCAAAACCGAGTAATGGCCGTGCGCGACGGCTCTGATCCAACAACGGAGACTAACCCGCCTTCAGCATCCCACCTCTCTTGTTGAGAATACAAGTCTTCGGTGCCCCGGAACGCGGCGTGGAGGCCCACAACCACCGCGGCAACCACCAGAGAGACCAGCACATTCACTCCCACGTGCGTGAGCACAAGCGCCACCACGGTGAGGAGGCTGAGGGCGAAGAGGACGGCGCCGTCGTCGAAGCTCCGGTTAAAGAGGACGACGGGGCCGGGGGCGCGTGAGAAGTAACCGAAGACCCAGTAGATGAGGATGATGAGGAAGACGATCATGGAGACGGGGTGCCATAAGAGGCTGAGGAAGACGATGAAGAGCACCACCATGGCGTAGTTGAGGCGGAAGTAGCTGAGGTTGTGCTTCACGCGGCTCATGGCGTCGGCGTAGCTGTAGGGGGCGGAGAAGGAAGTGGGGGAGGAGAAGAGCTCGGACCATGGGCGGCGCGTGGGGTGCACGGGTTGGGAGGGCGAGTCAAAGGTGAGGTCTTTGGTGGCGGAGGTTTGAGCGGCGGTGTTGGTGCCGTAACCCGCGGGTGGGTTTAGCGACATGGGTACTAGAAATTTGGGGAAACTTTCCTTGGATGAAACCGGAAGAGGAGAAGGGAGAGTTCGAAATATTTATACCAGCAAAAAAAACGTCAAAATTTTTATTTATTTATTTATTTTTAAAAGTATTAAAATACAACTGGATTTTATATCAATGTTTCAGCTGTTAATTATAATTTTGACATACAAAAATATATGTCACGTTAATGTATCGATACATTTTTTTTTTTGAGGGAAATGGAGTCGAGTTGTTTTGATTTTAATCATACGACCGTACTAATTCAAGTTAAGAAAGTGTCCAAAGAACAAACTTTATATTACAATGCAATGCACATAATCATGCTAGAAGCATGTCTACAAACATAAAAAAGACTACAAACTCTACCAAAAAAGCCTAATTTCCAAGATTGGACGTATTTTAGCCTAGAAAGCAAATAACCTACATAACCAAACCAAATTACCCCAGCTTAATAAATCGAGGCCTAAGACCATTTCGGTGTACCTTTCCATCAAAACGGGGGGTTGACTCTCCAAATTGATGATGCAGGGATCTATCCCATTCCGGAAGTGGGATTACTCCGCACTCAGGCCCGGTCCAGCATCCCAAGCCCAATCTGCCCAACAACCACTTAGGTCCACTTCCAATCCAATAAGCCAAGCCTTCAGTCCAGTAAGACCCAAGCCCGACCCATCAGTCTACCCTAGAATATCCTTAGGGTGTTTCGCCGTCACCACCCAAGCTCCGACGCCAGCCGCCTCCCCGCGTCCGACCACAATCTCCTCATTCAACTCCACCACTAGTGAAAACGATGGAACCTCAACCTCTTCCCTGCCCAGAATAACATCAGGAGGACGACCTCCCCAAGTTCCGCCGCCATTAACAACACCTCCAATCGCCACCACCATGAACGAGATTGCAAACGCAGCCCCGCCACCAAGAGAAGCCGGAGCAATCTCTGATCCAATCACAAGCACCGGAGCCGGAACACCGAACCAGCCCTTTGCCACCTCCAAAAAACCATCGTGGACAGAAAACCACGACCAGCTCATCACCACAAACCCATCACAGTCGGAGAAACCCAACAGAGATCCAGACGCCGGAGCTGTCACCCCAACCACCAAATCCGTCTTCAGAGCCTCGCGCTGCCATCCCACAAACAACCAAGTCGTCAACGCGGTCACGCCGCCATCACGATCGCCGAAAATGAGAAATAATTGAGTTGGGGGTTTAACAGTTTGATAATTACTTAAATAATATTGTTGCAGACAAATTGAAGTTACAGCAAAAAAAATTCTTACATGTTGTACAAACACATACTGTAACAAGCTCAAATTCCTTAAAAATAGCACACTCCGATGTTATGAAAGGAAGAAAAACCATCTGAATGATGAACTGCTGGGCATTCGGCAAACTAAGGTTTTGGTTTTTGTTTATCTTTACTGTGGAATTGCCTTCCGGCTTCAACCGCTTCCCTGCAATGGAGAAGTGGTAAGAGTTTTGCATATACATTACATTTGCAAACAAGATCGATACAATAAGTTGAGAACTGAGAGGGTGAAGTTGAAAAGAAAGTGACACCAACCTGAAAGCATCGACGAGTTCCTTACTTTCAGGGTCCAGCTGCACACCCTCATAAAAACAATTAGCTGCTTCATCAAACTTCTGCAATAATAAACAAAATATTTGATGGCTCTTGGTCTTATTTTGTAGAGTAAACAACATGAGCAACTAAATGGGAAAGTGTGTACTTGCCTGCATTAGGCGCAATGCTGCACCTTCTCGAAAGCAAGCTTTTGGCCAATCTGGTTTCAACGCCCTGCAGGCCTTTGCATCAGCTAAGGCATGCTCAGGTTGGCCAAGACGAAGCCAACAAAGGCTTCGATTGGATAGAAAAATGGGATCAGTTGGGTCCATATCAATTGCCTGAAATGCATAGTCGTAAGTCAAACACAGACACTAGTAGCCGTTCATAAACAAAGAGGGTCAGATGTTCCCTGCTAATATATATCAAACATTACCAAGAGTCATCCAATAAAATGGTTTCACTGGAATAACCAAATAAAATTATATGATTGCTACATAACAGAGAAATTGTTAAACACTAAACACTAAAAACTAATATAATGCACCTGGGTATATGCATCAACAGCCGCTTGATAATCCTTTCTACTGAAAGCATCACCTCCTCTTGATTTTGCTTCTGCGGCTCTTTTCTTTGCCTCAGGTGTCACCTGAATAAGACACAAACACAAGATCATAAAGTCACACGTCTAATAATGAACGCGGACAGAGTACTTATATAAGCTCACAAGTGTCAAATGATCCTAGGGGAACACTTGGTACCTCAGGGAGCTCTTTCTTTAGTGAAGTAGAGTCTTTTGGGACATTAAGCTCCTTGGTATTTCGCGATTGTTCCTGCATATGATTTTCTTGAAAGTTAGAAATCCTATTTTTCTTGTGAATATGAAAAGAAAAAGAAAGATTTTCAAACTTTCAGGGGGAATGAAAGTCCAGATCTTGGTACCTGTTGTTTGCTTGTTTCAGATTGCATATACTCAAGTATGCCATCAACTGTCCATTTTGAAATGGTTTCAACTTGTGATGTCAAGGGAAAGAGGATCTCCACAACACTTCGGTTCCCACTTGCAGCTGCAACCTGTATTGGCTTCAAACCCTCCTGTGGTGCACAGTAAGTCTATCGATTAGTAAAAGACACTAAACTTCGTCCATTGATAAAATTAAATTAACTGTTTTTTCAGACTTTAAGCATAACATAAGCCCTTAGCATGTATTGGTGTCAGCCTCACCTCATCAGTTACATTGGGATCTGCTCCGGCTTTTAATAAACATTTTATAATCTCCAAGCTCCCAATATCAGCAGCTATGTGTAAAGGGGTGGCTCCACCAGCACTCATATTTACATTGGCACCTGCCTGTTCAAACAAACAAAAGGAAAAGTAAAGGTTGCAAGTCAGATAAAGAAGCAAGATTGCTAAACTCAAAACATAAGGGCATTCTGCTATTAAACATTACACATGCATTATACACAGACACACAGGATAACTGAAATTGCGAATTAAACTTTGAATAATGGAACTTGTTGACTATATCCCTAAGGTTCAGTCACATGTGGCATATAAAGCATAATGAGACAGATTGTTTACTAATATAGCATTTCATGTATCACTGAGATATTCTATAAGTGTCTCAACGAACATTCATCTCTTAGTCAAAACAGTGAACTATTGATAAACAATAAGTTCTTAATCAAGATTTGACATAAGGCCCAAAAGACAAGCTGTATCCAGCTCACTGACCATCTCCTTACTTACAAATCTCAAATCTGTATCAGGGAAAATTGTTCAATATATATGATATTTGTTTTGCGTCTCACAAACTGAAACTATATTGTAGAAATCATTAAGGAAGAAAGTGAACCTGAATCAATAACTCTAAGCATGCCAGTGAACCAGCTGCCACAGCTGACAACAATGGAGTAATATCATCATCACTTTCAGCATTAGGCTGCAAAAAACAAAAATGAATTAATTAATATAAGGACAATATCAGCTTATGAGTTCCTGATTGCTCAAACACAAAATATGAATTAGAATAAACAGAGGACCTAAAAGCCTAACAGTGGTGCAAGGAAACACAGACAAGGTTTTGATATCTTCAGCCAAGCCTTGAAAGCTCAAAAAGCCCTTAAAAGCCTACCGTGACTATGCACAAGTTTACTAACCAGGAACATGAAACATGCAGGACAAGCTTATGACTATTTTTACTCTCTTACTAGACCAAAACAAAGAAAGTTGGAGAGAATGAAACATATTTCCTGTTGAATTCTTCAGGCCCAAAAAAAAAACAAATGTTGAATTTACTAGGCCCAGTTTGGTATTGAGTTTTGAGAATTAAAATCACTTATAATCACCATTTTAAATAGATTTTTTGTTTGGTAAAATTTTAAAACCTGCTTATCTAAAACTTTTTGGTTTAAATAACCATGACTTTAAAAAGCAGGTGGTTGCTTATTTAAAACTGAGTTTTTAAACCACAATACCAAACTAAGCCTAACTAACTCAATATGGACGCAGTATTAAAAGTAGAGATTCCCACAAGATAGGTACTCCCTGCACAGAACCACCAAACAACTCATGGATCTATTCTGGAATTTTCATTTAAAAAACAAAACAAAAATTTCCAACCGTCTAGATAAGAGCATAAGATAAAGTTGTATGTAACTGAGAAACGTAAATGATGACTTACATTAGCATGGTGTTCTAACAGAACTTTCACAGCATCTGGTTGGTCATGACCAGCAGCCCAAATTAAGGGAGAACCTGCATCACTTTGTGAATTGATATCGACACCCTTGGAAATTAAGCACCTCAGCAACTCAATGTTTCCTGTAAATAAACACAAACCAAAATGACTCATAGAATTTATGTCAAAGACTTCATTTACAAATGGCACAAATCAAAAGATTCCTGAAATTAAAGAACCACACCTAGTCCAGCAGAATGATGAAGAGCTGTAGCCCCTAAATCACTGGCGATGGACGGATTGGCACCATACTCAAGAAGCAGTTTTGCAGTATCAGTATAGCCAAGACGAGCAGCATGAATAAGGGGAGTGTCGCCTGTCAAATAGAAATTTCTACAAGGTGAGCAACATGATAAGAAGATGTGCAAATCCGTACCAAATTTGTGCCTGCTCAAGGTGATCATACAATTATAAAACTCCATATTGGAACACCTCAAATGTCTTGATTACAACACACCTAACAAATTATCAATTCCAATATGCAATATAAAGCTACTGGTCCTCTGCCAGCTGAGGTTCGACTCATAAATTAGATAGTTTTGAATTGTGACTTTCAACCCTTACATTCTGGTCACGTTTAACAAAAGAAAGATCATGCATAGCATATAACACATACCATCTTCATCTTTGGTATCAACATCAAGTTTCAATTCCTCCAGCAAGTACTTGCACATCTCAGTCTGGCCCTCTCTTGCAGCAAAATGAAGTGCGCCACGCTTGTTGGCATCCTTAATATCAGCCACAGTTTTGGCTAAACCCTTCCCTTCATCGAGTTTCCCAGCCAACTCTACTCAAAAACAAAACCCCAATTCAATTCAACCCCAACAATAAAAAATGGCAAAGAAGTTTCAAACTTTACTACAAAATAATAGAACCCAATTCATCATAGCAATTACACAACCCAAAAACAAAGCATAGACTTACTTTTTAAGAGATCAACATTCCCAGTACATGCAGCATTCAGGAACTGCTGAACTATTTCCCTAGCTGCAACAGACATAATTTGATATAAAAACACATGATGGTTTGAGTGAAAAAATCTTGGGTAACCATAACTTAATGGAATGAATCAGATTCAAAGGAAAAGGTTGAAACTTTGAGTTGGATTATGAGAGAGGAAGTGATAGAAGGAACCTGCAAGTGCTTCAGAAGCGTCCGGAGCCATAGAAGAAGATTGTAATATTGGGTTTGCGAAAGCTTTGACTATGGGCGGAGAGATTTCTTGGGGGGTTGAAGGTAGAGATTTCTCCGGAAGAAAGTAGAGAGCTTCAGGTGATGTGTCTGCAGGGGTTTAAGGTTTTTGTGGGACTTTTGTTATAGAAGAGTTTCAGAGCGTATATTATTCGGGTTTGGGACTTTGGGTCGTTTGAGTGTGGGCTGTTCGATTGGGGCTTGGAGTTTGCAATCGATGTAGGTTAAACCGTTAAACTGTTACCAGTACAAGGTCAATCTAAGGAGTTTGAAGATCATACCGTTACAAATTTTTACTCGTGTGACTGCTCGAACGAGTTAGGCTTGCATCCAAAAGAATGATGTGAAACTTCAATTCCAAAGGAAAAATGCGAAAAATTAAAGTCGATCCCCTCCAACTCAACTAACGCCGAGTGTAGAAACTTGATGTTGGAAAACACCAGCGTCCTCGTCGATCTACAACAAAGATCTTTGTGAACCTCTGTTCATGTGCTAAGCCAGCCTCACCACATGACAAAACACCACTCCCCAAAACGCCCATATTAGACAGGTGCAGGGGGTGTCGTCATTTGCTACATGAAACCTTTGGGGTTCGGTATGCTCATCTCTGAGAAAACGAGAGCGAGTTTTTGTATAACCTTACTAAACTGCTAAAGGTATGTTTGATTCATGTATGCATTGTCAAATTTTGTGACAGTGTGCCACTGTAAGTGTATTATTTGCCTAATGATTTGTTAGATTTAAAATGAGTACGTTTATTGTCATTCTACATTGTGAGTTGTGATTAGACTACGAATGAGTAAAGAATCTTGTTAGGAGAATAATTGTTGAAGGTTTTAGCAAAGAAAATAATTACACATGATTACTTGATGAACTTGTAATGTAAATGATATTTTAGATAACAAGATTGATCTTATTCTTTTGCATGATGCATTCTCCGAATTCCATTGACGGACGGCCGGCATATTCCTACCGGTCATGTCTTGATCAATAAATTGTGACAAAAGTGAATGACATATACAATCGTAGCTTGGCAAGAAAATTGAGGAATGCTCCTTTATGTGTGAGACCTATTATTCATGCAGTCGTATGGGATCCCATTTTGGTCGACCAGCTGTAGACATTTTTACTCGAGGGGTGCTCTCAGGCCTGGTGAATACGTACATACATACACATACATGATCTCATCATTTTTCCTTTGTGTGCGTCTAAGAGTGAACAGATTAACTTGGATCATGAAGAATCAAATGAAGTGAGGACAACAAACAACCATGCATGCATGTAATCGAATAATCTAACCAGAGATGATGATTTTTTTCTCGATCATCTTGATCGAGCTCCAATGAACAATTGTTCTCATGGAGGGAGGCCCTAATTTAATTATAAGCTTAAGCCAGCCTCTTCTCTATCTTCTCTCTTTCTCTCACACTCTCCTCTCTTTCTCTCACACTCTCCTCTCTCTGATCTTTGATCTCTTCTTAATGAATCTGTACTTATGTATGTATGTATCTCTAGAAATTAAAAGCAGTCCTTAATCTCCTCTGTACAAGCGTCTGATCGATGACTCGAATGAGAAGAATCTGTACAAGCTGCCACCAAATTGGATCTCATCTCACACGTTGATTTCAGTAAGATTGCATAACTGAACAAGCTACTGCTTGTGCCCAATGCCTCAATTTGGTCTTCACCTGTTGAGGGTTATCACCTGCAATATCAAATTCCACTTTAGCCTTTAATTTAACCATAGAAATGAACTCTAAAGCACCAAACTTGTGGCAATAGATCGAAATGGAGGCAAAATGTGTTCCTCATACTACTAATTTGATCGGATGGTTATGGTTTTCGATTTATTGCCAAAATGGAAGTATTGTTTTGCAATTTTTATGCATGCATTGGGTGGTCTAGATCAATGTACCTGGGCTGCAAATCTTCCACCCATCACTGTCGCTCCTAGGGCTAGGGCTTCCAAACGACGATGAAAGTCCACCAAATGACGACGTCGGACCACCCATTGACGACGTGGAATGTCGGCCGCTATTGGGCGAGGAGAGCGGACTCGGAGAGAACTGGCGGTTGACGGCAAAGTAGAGGTCAAGAGCCGGCAATGTAGGGCACAACCTTTGACCCTCTTCCTCATTGAACCCAAACCCTAGCTCTATACACCCTTTCAGCTCATGCAAGTCCTCGTCCGTCAGGTTCATATCGTCTCCCTCTTTCTCCTCGGCAACGGCACCGGGGGAGTCACCGTTCCAGTTCCTCTTCCTCTCCTGCTTCAGAATCTGCCGCCGCCGTCTCTCCCATGCAATGTCACGCGGCGTCTCGCACATGGACAGCTGCTTGCACAGCCTCTTTCGGCTCTTCATCTTCGGCGGTGCCAGCGGCATGTGCTGCAGCTCCTCCGCGGAGGATGAAAGCGACAGGCACGATGATGACTCCGAGGACGACGGTACAATCGCCGGCGGCGGTTGTTGCTCCACGTCGTTCATGTCAATACGTCAAAATGAAATATAATGTGCGTTTTCTAGGCTGGTTTGTACGTGATGAAGAGAAATGAATGTAATTTGGATGTGGGATAATGTTGAATTCCACTAGGGATAATTGTTCGGTTGTGGCGGCGGCAGCAGAGGAGAGAAGTGCTGCCGTCGCCAGCCTAAACAATGAGCGTGAAGGGGGTGCGGGATGGGGCGTGTTTTCCCTGATAGTAATGGAGATGAATCCGAGAGGAAATTCGATGATCTGCGGCGCAGTTCGGATTAATCACCAGCAGCCAGCCCGACCAGCTCAACCCAGAGGTGGCGTCAAGGGCTTTAATGGGGATAGTATGCGCGGGTGGAAGCGCGGCGGTCTCGCATTGCCGTTGTAATTTGCACCATCCGTTTCTAACGGTGGCCACCCAACCGCCTTTGTTAAATTTGGATATGTAAATAGATGGATTGGTAACCTAACTATAATCGTGTACATAGAGACTCTAGAAGAACTTAGGTGGAAAATTATATACAAAGAGGAAATGGCCATTTCTAAATTGTGAGCATTGTTGATGCAACTTGGTAAATAAGGATTGTTAAGCATTTACTCATTGAGAACATATTAAACTTGCTAAGTGAGCGATTAATCAATTACATGTACCCCTTTATAAAGATCATTCATGTACTCCTGACTCCTCCAAGGAAAAAAAGAAGAAGCTATATATAGGGAGATGGTCGAATAGGCAATATTGCAGTCTAATATTGATGGATTAATTTCACGAATGAATTTTGAAGTTTAAAAGATGAAAACTTCATCATTTCATCTGCAGTTCGACCATGCAGAGGGAAAAACTTAGTATACTTGCCGAGCAACCAATGAAGTACTCTTTGCTCTTTTTAGTTAGGAACTTATTGTTGAGATGTGGCTCAAAATTAATGCTATGTTTCTAGAGGTGCAGTATTGTTTGAATGGAAGAAATTGGCTGCAATATGCACAAGGTAAATGTATGAGAAGTTGATCATTTATTGTGTTATGGAACTAGATATAGCTAGGGTGGTGCAGCCATATTTGAAGCAAGAGAACAAGTCCCATGTGAGAAAGTAGAATGCATAGAGAAAGAGTGAGAACATGCATGTAGAGAAAACAATAGTTGAGAACTATTGGTAATAGTTTCATACTATTGGTGTAGAAACATTGAACGGGAAAGATGGAAAAGCAAGACTTTGTTTTTTTTCTATGCATGGTTCTACATGTTGTAAGTGAAGGAGTTGACTATAAATAGCCATGAAGCCTTTGCATTTTGTAGTGTGGCATTCGAGTTGTGTAGTCTCTTATTTAGAGATAATTTCATTCTATGTCTAGTGTTTTAAAAGAGTTAGTTTTACTGGGTATTAAGAGTGTGAGTTGAGATGGGTGTACAAGAGTTCAAGGGTTCAAATTTGGGTTATAAACTTGAGTGAAACACCTTGTATTTAGTTCTCATTATTCTCAATAGTAAAGAAATATCGGATCACGCCATGTGGACATACCTCAAAGAGTGAGGGAACCACGTTAAATCTTGTGTTGTTGTGTGTGTTTGTTTTTCCTTTATTATAGTTGCATTCTCGATATCGTATCTTGTTGACCAATCCGATGTGCGAAACCCAACACTTATAAGTCAAGTAACTCACAGAGGTCATCCAATAATGATCCTTTCACAACTGAGCCAAGAAGCCTGCTAGACTTTCACCCATTTTTTATCGTTCTTTTTTACGTTAGAAATAGGTCGGTGTTCCTAATTTACGATTTTGTTAATGTTTCTTATTTAGTATGAGAGGTGTGGATCTTTGTCCCCCTCCTATGTTTATCATATTTGATAAATAACCTTGTTCTTACTAGGCTTAATGGAAGAAAAAGAAAAAGAAAAAAAAAGACTAATCAATTAAAAGACTAATCACTCCAACTTGACACTGGACCAAGTTTAATTCAAATCCCCTTGCTATAGCACATCTTCTTATTTATATATATATATATATATATATATATATATATATATATATATATATATATCTTCTGGTTTATGTGTACCTTAAACTAATTTCAGGTTTATTAGCACTTGAATTTTTTTACAAAGCAACTTGGTATGTTGACACCTTATACTGTTTCTCTTATACACATGAATTTAATTGTTTTGACATCTCATGGTATGATCGAGAACAAAAGCTTGTCAGTTGTCACTGATCTTCCTGAAACAAGTCTACTCCATTTTGTGGTTGTTTCAAATTAACCGACTGATCGAAGAGTCGGCTTCTCTATATATATTTAGCCTATTGCATTTTTCATTTTACTGTTAATAGAAATATTACAGACGGTACGTCATCCACAACCATTCAAATGTCTAGAATCTACGCTCTTCTTGCTCTCAATCACTGGTTTCAAACCACCTTCTCCGTCGCCAACAAACAATGGAGCTCTGTAATGCCTCCAAATATGGAAAAGCAAAACGAAGAAGCAAAGCAGAAGAAACAATAATACAAAGAATCAAAGCAAAAAACCGAACCCCTTTCTAACTCTCCTCCCTCGTCTTGCCTGGTCTAGCTTTCCAGATCCAGGTAAGGCTGATAACCCTTTTTGGGGTTTATTAGGATATGGATTTAGGTAGGGGAGGGTTGAAGTAAATTTACAGATCCAAGAAAAACGAAAGCTACTAGGAACACCGAACACGAACAAACCCTTCTGATTTCTCGGGCGTACAGGAAAACGAAACCCTTTCTTCTTCTTCTTCATCTTTCTCTTAGCAACAAAAACACAGTCCATTTTGTTTTCCTGTACGCCATTGAGAGAGCTCCGTCGCTCTCTCTCTTTGCTCCTTTCTTGCTTGTCATGTCCACCGGAACGGACATTGTTTTCTTTCTGGCTTTTGTGTCTGCCTTCCTGAGTTTTGGCCTAAATGCGGTGGGTCCGGATGCCGGTCCGGCTTTTTTGATGCTCGGCTGTGGCTTGGATAAAGAAGCCAAAGATGCAGACGGGCGAACATGGTTACCAGACTCAAAGTTTGTTAGTGGTTCGAATTCAAATCAGCTCCAGGCTCAATACCAAGACCCTGCACTTACTTCTGAGGTCCCATACATGAAAGCCAGGGTCTTCACCTCAAATACCACGTACAAGTTGCCGGCCAAATCCAAGCAAAGGTACTTCCTCAGGCTACATTTCTATCCTTCAGACTACGGCAGCTACAATGCGGAGCAGGCCTTCTTTTCGGTTGTGGCAAATGGAGTCACGCTGTTGAAGAATTTCAGCGCCTCCATCACTTGCACGGCAACCACACAAGCTTATCTCATAAGAGAGTACGCCTTAGCTCCACTCACCCAGGATGGTTTGGAGATCACATTTGCTGTCAACACCGGTTTCGCCTTTGTCAATGGCATTGAGCTTGTCCCTATCCCTGATGACTTGTTCGACAAGGCAGCGTTTGTTGGTGGGAAGGCGGATGATAGCATCGACAGCAAGAGATTGAATTTGCAGACAGTGTATAGGTTAAACGTCGGTGGGAGTTTCATTGCGCCAGCCAAGGACTCTGGCTCCTTAGGAAGGGCTTGGTATGATGACAATGCTTATATATTTGGTGCTAATCTTGGGGTCGAAAATGAGGCTGACAATAAGACTAGAATTGAGTACAAAGATATCCCAGACTATTCTGCTCCTGTTGATGTTTACACCACCACAAGATCAATGGGTCCTGACAAGGATATAAACATAAATAGCAACCTCACTTGGGTGTTCAACCAGGTTGACGTCAAGTACATGTACATTGTGAGGCTACACTTTTGCGACACCGTCTTCACCAAACCAAATCAGGTGGTATTCACAGTTTACATCAACAACAAAACTGCCGAGCCTGAAGCCGATGTGATTGGATGGTCAGGAGGGGTTAATAAGGCTGTGTACAAAGACTATGCGACATTGCTTGATGAAAAGAGCGGCGGCGATCTTTGGCTAGCATTGCATCCTAATCCGGATGCAATGCCACAGTACTATGATTCACTGCTCAACGGCGTGGAGATATTCAAGATGGAAACTAGTAAAAGCTTGGCCGGTCCTAATCCCAAGCCTTCGGAAATGTTGGAAAAGGCCGAGGAAGAGCAGAAGAGAAACTTTGAAGAGAGTAAGAAAAAGGATACGGGATCAAATAACAAAGCTCATGTGATTGGTGGAGCAGCAGGAGGAGCTGCAGCGGCTGGGGTAGTGGCTGCATTGTGCATTGCTGTGTATCAAAGGAAAAAGCGAGTCCAAGGAGGCGAATCGCATTCTACTAGCTGGCTTCCAATTTATGGCAACTCACACACTAGTGCCAAATCATCCAAGAGTAACGGTAGCAGACATCTCTCATCGGCTGCTCAAGGCCGTTGCAGACGCTTCTCGTTTGTTGAGATGAAACAGGCCACCAAGAACTTTGATGAGGCTAATGTGATTGGTGTTGGAGGGTTTGGGAAGGTGTACAAGGGAGTTATTGACAACGGAGCTACCAAAGTGGCCATCAAGAAGTCTAACCCTCAATCCGAACAAGGAGTACACGAATTCCAGACCGAAATTGAGATGCTTTCGGAGTTGAGGCACAAGCATTTGGTGTCTCTTATTGGATTCTGTGAGGAAGACAATGAAATGTGCTTGGTTTATGACTACATGTCACGCGGAACGCTTAGGGAGCACATTTACAAGGGCAACAAGACTTACTTGTCATGGAAGCAAAGGCTAGAAATTTGCATTGGAGCAGCTAAGGGACTTCACTACCTTCACACAGGGGCGAGATGGACAATCATTCATAGAGATGTCAAAACCACAAACATTCTCTTGGATGAGAATTGGGAGGCTAAGGTCTCTGATTTCGGGCTCTCGAAAACTGGCCCGGACTTGAACAAGGGTCATGTTAGCACAGTAGTGAAGGGTAGCTTTGGGTATTTGGATCCAGAATACTTCAAAAGACAACAACTGACTGAAAAATCTGACGTCTACTCATTTGGGGTTGTCCTGTTTGAGGTGTTGTGTGCAAGACCTGCTCTAAATCCAAACCTTCCTAAAGAACAGGTTAGTCTAGCAGATTGGGCACTACATTGCCAAAGGAAAGGTATTCTCGAAGACATCATTGACCCTCATCTGAAAGGCAAAGTGAACATGGAGAGCGTCAAAAAGTTTGCAGACACAGCTGAGAAGTGCTTGTCTGAGTGCGGAGTTGATCGACCGAGTTTGAATGACATCTTGTGGAACCTTGAGTTTGCTCTGCAGTTGCAGGAGGGCATAGAACCTGTGGCAACCAGATCGGATTCACGAAAACGTTCCGACTCCGATGATGCCACTTTGAGAAACCAGGAAATGATGGCGATACATTACAGCAACCTGAGTCTTGGAAGTGAGAGTGACCTAGGGGAAGTTCAACCATCATCATCATCATCCAATAACAACGAAGCCGCCCCCGATAGTGATAGTGCAATCTTCTCACAGATTGTCAATCCGACGGGTCGGTAGAGTGGAAGATTTGCTGTTAAATTAAGGCGTGGGATGCAAGCTAATGAAACCAGCCTCTGCTAGATTATTTGGGAGGATTGATGATGATGTGCTTTGATTCTATGTTCATACTTGTTTGCTCCTTTTTCCTTATATAAGCAATATAAGCTGTTTTAGTACTAAATATAAGACCGACCAGGTTTCTATAGCAAAATGTACTCTGCTCAGAGATGTTGTTCATCATTTCTGCAGACTCGAGTTTCATTCTGCCTGGTGCATGTTCTATATGCTGAATTCCTATACACATGCATAATAAAATTAATCTATATTGGATGGTATAACATTCGGCACGAAATAAATAAGAACATAACAAACAAAAAAACGAATCCTTTTAGACTACTGTGTTTTCCACATTACATTCAATTTGTCGTTTAGATATTTCTGATTTTATTAAAAAGTAACTTCTTCACTCGTTGTTACAAGCGTTTGTTCCTCGATCGATATGTCAACTTTGAAATCCATTTTGATATCTAGAAAATACATTATAATAGTACGGATGGATGTACATAGATTTGTGATTTATAATATGTAACGAAAACTCATAACACTAAAATACTTAGATATTTAATTTAAAACACTTAGTTAGCCTCGCTAAACATAGTTCTGTTAGAGCAACTATAACATACTCTCTATTTTAGCTTTTAGTTATTTTAGAGAGCGTGTTTAGCTTTTTATTTATATTTTCGGAGCTCCAGCAGACTAGTCAAAGTTTCTCTATTATGACTTTTAGCTATCTCGCTAGCTAAATATAGAGAGCGAGACGAGGCTAGCTATAATTTAATACATTCATTGTAAGATATTTTATGTGATATATAAATATTTTTAAACTATTTAATCTTTATTTGAAGAATAATATTGATGTAACGCTAGCTAAAATAGAGAACATTGATGTTACCGCATTTCTAATTTGACTAACTAAAATGACATTTTAGTTAATTTGACTAAAATTTAACAAAAAAAATAGGTAACATTGCTAAAGATGCTTTTTAACTAAGTCGACAAGACTTAACTATAATCCTTAAAAACTTGACAGCATTTCAGTGTGATGGGTGGCGTGTACGACGCATCTTGGAGCTTCATGCCCAAATCCTCTATTTGCTGTCATATTGGCATTATTTTATTTGACACTGATCTTCAATATGCTACTTTCAATGATTCTCCACTAGACGATCATAGACAAGATAAGATGAGATATTAAACTTGCTTTTGATTTTGAAAGGCTTCCTATAAGAATTGAAGTAATCACTCTAATGTGGACTATGTTGTTGTGTTTAAGCTACATTAATTAAATCCATCTTTTTTTTCTGGCTACCTAGTGCAAGATGACAAGCGATTCACCTAGTAATGAAGGTCATTTCAAAAATCATTTCCTCTTTATCCATCAAAAGACTTGAAAGTTGTAGGACTTTCCTCACCACCAATAATTTAGTAGGGAAGTGATCATTTACCTGCCACCTAGATTATCCGATTGATTAGCAACCAGTTTAAGGGTCTCAATGAAATTTTTAATGACGAGTTTACTTATCTATAAGTCTATTATTACATGATTTCTCGTGTAATTACTACAACACTAAGTATGAGAATGTGAAGTTGACTGCAGATTAAAATGAGTTCGATTCTCACTTACGAACAACTTGGGTTACTTGGGAGTTTTAGAAATTTACAATAACTTCAACTAACTCAAGATGTTAGTGGCAAAATAGTTCTAGTATCAAATCACGAAAAATAGCTCAAAGAAACAAACATTTCAATTGTGTTATGATCATGATACACATGGTGGTCATGCTTTATCTCATTGGTTTATATGACATGTATTTCGTCCTAACACGTTTCTCCGTTTATCTTAATTCTTATCTTTCTTGTGTCGGTGCAAGATTTTCACCAAATTTGAATGATATTATTAACCTGAACTAACACGTAACAGAACCATAGAATAAGTTCTCCAAAAAACATGAATTGTTTCCGAATTTTTCTCTCCTTCCTAGTGTGATGTTGCATCTATCGATCTCTGATTCATAACCTCTTTTTCTGTTTAAACACTTGTAAAATAGGCTTTGAACTCACCAATAATACAATACAAGACAGCGTGTACTTCCACGTGTCCACCTCTCCTCTGGCCCCGACTCGGGACAGACCAGACTCACCAGAGCAGAGGACATGTAGGACTCAGTCAATGAGAGAGGCCCTGATCAAGGTCAAGGAAGTAGGACCCTACTCTTTCCCCCGCATATAACCAGCTTTGGCTTTGGTACTCTGTTATTTGTGCTCTGTTCTCTTTCTCCAGAAACAGAGCATTGTCCCTTTCCTGCAGGTCTTTTATTATCCAAAACGGTTAAAAGAGTTTGATATGATTCGGTTTTTCTGAACCATTTTCTTTCACAGAGAGATATAAACCCTTGTGTAAAATAGAAAAGGGTGAAGATTCGTTGTTTTTGGGACAACGGGAGACCAAAAATGACAGAAATTTTGCGTAGGAATATCAACTCCTTTGATTAAAGAGACCTGTGTCTTTTGCATCTAAACTACTACCAAACCAAAGCAAAGTCTGCCTTCTCATTCATTCATACCTTTAAGGCCAGCTTTGTCTTTCACTTCCCAAAGTGTGCACGGTTTTCTCTTCTTTTTTGTTCTCTTACTCTCCCTCCTCATATAAACCCACCCAAATGGATATCAGCTATGTGCTTTAGCTAGTTTTTTTTTTTATCTCAAAATGAGTTCTTGGGTTACACATTCTCCAAGTTTCTTTGTGTTCTTTCTTCTTTTGGATTGAAAAGATTGAATCTTGAGTAACACCCGTCTTTTAGGGAAAGCATGGAGATTGCCTAGTAGAAAAGTGAGTCTGTTTTCTTCATTTTCTTTTCTGGGTTTGTTGGGATTTTAAAGACTAGTTTTTAGGGGAACATGGAGGAGGTTGAAGCAGCTAACAAAGCAGCAGTAGAGAGTTGCCATAGAGTTCTCAACAGTCTCATTTGCAAACACAAAGATGATGTTCAGTGTGAAAATTTAGGTGTGCTTACAGAGGAGGCTGTGGTGAAGTTCAAGAGAGTCGTGTCTCTTCTGAATCATGGAAGGGTCAGAAAGTTGAAGGAGAAGCTTGACTCATCTTGGCCTCAAAGCCTCTTCTTGGATGGCCCTAATTACAGATCAGACATTTCAACCAAAACCCTCCAATTACTCCCAGCTACTTTCCCTCCTAACCCACACACACAAAACCAGAAAGTGATTCTAGGAAATCCAGTGTTGGATATGAGTATTAATCTTTCTCTCCAAAATGTTCAACCAAAACCATTTCAGCAGTTGCATAGAATTCCGGTCCATCCCCAACAGTTCACTGGCATAAACCTTGCATTTAACAAGCCTAGCACCACACCCTCCTCGTCCAAGGCTGCGTCTTTCATGTCATGTTTGAGCATGGATGCTGGTCGTGTGGCTAACTATGGCAGCAATTCCTTCAGACTAATCAGTGGCTGCGTGGCGCAGCCGATGGATCAAATATCGCAACTGATGAGGGGCGCTAATGTACAGCAGAACAGCAGTTTACAATGTGGAAGCAGCGAGAAGTGTTCCACACCAAGGAAGAGGTCAGTTATCTGCATCGAGTTTTCGAATAGGCCTTTTGTTTTATTTTGTTTACTTTGATCGAACTAATGTTTTATTTGTTTATAGGAGATTGAGGGTGAGAAAATCCTTCAAGGTACCTGAAGGAGGTAAGAATGTGGCACACATTCCAGGTGATGAATATTCATGGAGGAAGTATGGACAGAAGCCAATCAAGGGCTCTCCTTATCCAAGGTACTACTGCTAATATAAATTCGTTACAAAGTACCTAGTTTGCATGTAGAACCAGATTTGTTATTCAAAATGATGATTACTAAAGTTAGATCTAAATGTGGTTCTACACAGCTATATGCAGTCACCTTTGTACATTGGGAAAACTCATAACTGTTAGTCTAGCTATAGATGATTATCAACTGTTATGTAATCAGTAATTTGAGTATAGCACGGGTACGAATGTAGGGGATACTACAAGTGTAGCAGCATGAGAGGCTGCCCAGCAAGGAAACATGTCGAGAGGTGCATCGAAGACCCTGCAATGCTGATAGTCACCTATGAGAGCGAGCACAAGCATTCACAATCTGCCCACAAGCATATTAACAATCTGCCCATCAATGAGAATGTTCCTGGACCTTGACATCTTGTATGACCCTGACTAGTATTGTCATTTCTGAGTGAACCTCAGTTAGTTTTTGGAATTTCACAGGGGTATTGAACTAGTTTTGAGTTGCAAATACTGCAATCTATCGCATATCAATTATACTTGGAAGCATTTGATTCTCAAAATTCTTATAAAAGAACCTGATTCTCAAAATGAACCATCTCTAGTCAACAGAATTGGGGATCTTTTCACACCAACAATGAGGTAGATGGTAATTGAACTCAAATAACAACGCTTCACTAATTGGTTCAATACTAATGAAGATAAACCAAATCTTTGCTCAAAAGCAGACTCATAAGTCATAAACTTGATTGCAATAAGAATTACTTCAAATAAGATCCTAGAAACCAGTCGGCTTTGTCATTGTTTACATAATAATAGAACTTTCAGCATAAATGTCTGAAGGGAAATTGAAATTCATACTCAAATAAAGTCCTCTCAACTCTCTGAACATCGATGAAGTAGAAGCTTCACTTGAGGGGAATGAACCTGGAAGAGTGGGTAGCACCAATACCAGGCCTTCCGTGCTTGACAGGCTTGTAACTGATAGAGAACTCAGCAAGATAATGGCTGATCATCTCAGGCTTGATCTCAACCTGGTTGAAGGTCTTTCCATTGTACACTCCAATGATGCTACCTATCATTTCAGGAACAATGATCATGTTGCGAAGGTGAGTCCTAACAGGCTCTGGCTTCTCACCAGGTGGGGCCTCCCTTTTCTGTTACAAATCAATATAAAACCAAAGTAAATACAATGTGATTCTCAAAAGTCAGGCAGTGATTAAAAAGTTGCATACGCACATTAAGAAAACAGATGCCTATAAGCATCAGGATGTATGAATAAGAATACATTTTGAAGAAAAAGATTCGGAAGCTATGCATAATGGTTTTAAAGAGAAAAATGTCATCCAAGATTTCAAAATAACCTATTGACATGTAGGCAAGCAAGACCAAATGACCAAGCGGGAAACACAAACAATTAATAACATTAACCTAAACATATTTCCAGTATTTCAAGCAAAGTTGCTCCTTGTATAGAAACAAAGGAACAATGTAACACCATTTAAGGCCATGCTATTTTATCAACATATTCAAAACCATTACACTAACAGATACCGCAAGAACTAGGGGAACACAGGGATCCATGATGGACTTGAACAAAATAATTGTCTTAAAACTTACATTTTGAGAGGTGGTACTCTCAAATGAACGAAACATTGTACAGTAAAATCAATGAATGATGCAATATCCAAAGACAGTTATGGCAAAACAAGCATCACACAAACTGAATATATTGCAAAACGTGCCTAGAACATGAATTACTAAACATAAGGAATATACCGACAGTCCAATCACAAACCATTGAACTCGGAAATTCCTTGTGGGACATGAACACAATTTGTAATCTTTATCCAATCACTCATGCCACATAAGAAACACCATTTCACACAAACTTCTTCACCAATCAGAAACAAACAATCCAAATTCGTAATTGAACTCCACAAAACACCAATTAATCAAAACCACAAATGCACACAGAAGATAAACGAATCTTACAGCCTTGCGCAGCTTCTTGATCAACGCCATTGGCTTCCTCTTCAAACCCCTCTGAAACCTGACCAACATTTCCATCAGCCACACAACCAAAACCATATCGCAATCGAAAAACAACACAATCACTCGCAATCGAAAACCAAATCCAATTCATAAACACACAGAATCACAAAATCTATACAAAACGCGAGGATCTTATACCTTCTACGAGCCCTAGCAGGGAAGAGCTTAACGAGCTCATCAGTGGACATGTCCAGAAGAGCGTCCAAATCCACTCCTCTGAAGCTGAACTTCTTGAACGTCCTCTTCTTCGGCACTCCGGCCGCCGCCACGTCAGCTTCCACATCCGCCTGAATCCACAAAACTCAGATTTTTTTTACACCAAACAAACAAAAAAGCACATCAAATTAAAGACGAGGAATCGGAGAAGGCTTGGGCTGAGAGAGAGGCTTACCATCGTCGGTGGAAATCGGAGAAGAGATGAAACCCTAATTCGGAGGAGAGAGAGCGGCGAGTGAAGAAGCGAGGAGCTGTGTGCGGAAGTGAAATTAGGGTTTCGGGTGTTTGGGTTTATATACGTGGTCGAGATATGTGTGATGGGTTCGACCCGACCCGGATTTGTTTTTGTTGTGTTTAGTGATGGGCCTGTTGGAATGATGTGATGATATACACCTTTGGTGGCCTGCTCTATTGGCCCAGACTTGATTTGTTAATTTTGTTAATTACCGTTATCATTACAGTAACCAATGGATGAGAGAAAGAGAGCGCTCGCGCTAAAATTGGTGAAGCCTGTGACACAAAAACCACGCCTCGCTTTATAATAGTAGAGAGATGAAAGGTCACCCGATATTTTGGTCTACAACGATAAAACTCATAATTACAAGTAATTTTATATAGGCAAGCGGAGAAAGGGTGAAAAAGAAATCTAACCGAAAAAAGAAAAAAAAAAGAGAACAAGAAAAATCAAATACAAAAAACATCCAATACTAGTTGATTATGGAATTACTAGGTTGTCAGAGGTTTTCGCAATTAGTTGGCTTGAAGGAAACCGATTTTTTGTCCAGATCAAAACCAATAAACATATTTGTCTGAAGTTGACCTCCATATATACCGACGTTGCTAAAGTCCTTGCCGTCGATTGTGTGTTTTGCCAATCCAAAGCAAAATACATCTTCCTCTTCTCCGTAAAGTAATTGTTTCTCTGCCAATTGCAGCTTGCCACCACCGTCAAAATGTACAGAAACAGTCGGTAATTTTGGAGGCGTCGTGGTTTTGAAGCAAAGATTACTTGTACTACTTGTCACGTAATTTTTAACGAATGACTCTAATTTAATCATCTTTTTTAATTGGATCACTATACGGTCAAAAAAATCTTGTGGCAAACGTGTCACAGGTGTACCAGAGTCGATTACCACGTTACCTTTCTTGAGCAATGTTCCAATTGAGTTATAAGAGACAAATTCATTCCCGAAGGAAATTCCTGTTACTGTCACAAAATAACTCATCTCTTCTGGGCTTGTATCGACCAAAGGTGTTGACACCACCCCTTCACCCAAAACTTCACTCCCATTCCCGAAAAATATCTTACTTATTTTATCAGAATCATCATCTACGAGGCAGTGAGAGAACTTTTTGCCTCCAACATAGGGAGCTATTTGAGAAACAAATGACAACGGCCCACGCCCAAGCCCTATAACTCCCATTTCATTTCCAGAATTAACAGTTTCATTGTTCGCATACCCACACCCAAAGATAATATCTTGTAGAGTTATAACTCTGCTGGTAGTGGACAAGGTAACTGTTTCTTTGGACAATACACCAGTCGTTGTTGACGTGTCTACATACGAGTAGCTATAAAGGCATGGTCTTTTACCATCTTCTCTACAATAGTTTGGTTTATAGTCTTGTGGTTTGAAATGACCGACGAGTCTACAATCTCTTGCACGACAATTAATCTTCCTATAAGTTGAGGATTTGCTTGGGTCAAAAATGCCAAAGTTTGACTTGTAGCAAGCTTTACACGGTTCGCATTGCGTCCATAGTAGATGGCTTCCTGTATCAGCCATTGCATAAATATCGAAGGGCGGGGTTCCCATTGAGAACTTCATGATATGTGTGCCACTATTCGGATCTGTTCTTATTAGAGATCCCGGCGTGTCTGGACCCATCAACCGTCTATAAGTTATGTTGTGTTTATGCAATGATGAATTTGGGGACCTTTTTTTGATAAGATCAACGCTGAAGCCACCATGATTACTGTTGATATCGGTTGTTGCTGTAACAGAGTAATATACGAGATGGCAGAAACAAAGGGTGATGACTACTATAATATAATTATGATCGTGCAACGAATAATGAGTAGCCATAAGATCAAGTTTAGGTAATGATCAGAAGAACAAATGTTGAATTTGAAGAAAATTCATGATGGATATTGGAACTTTTTGATATTCAAAGATTTGTAATCTTTAAATATCAAAAAGTTCCTTTATATCCCCAAGTATAAATATCACAAACGCATATATAGACATTGGTAAAATTTGTGTTTACGGTTGAAAGTCAATAGTCACATATGTAGATGTCACCTTATGTTGCGGTAGTCTGGTAGGATTTTTCTACTTTTAGAAATTACTTGGAAGATGACCCAGTCCATCTTTTCTTGTAAGAAATTTGTACAAGTTACTTTATCAGGCAAAGCTTCATTTTCAAATTTTGATTCCTTTCTTTTACCAAACCCAGAGTAATTCAACATCAAGATTCACAAAATCTCTTCAAAGAATTCCCTCAAAACCCATTCAAACTCAAACAAACTCCCAAACTCACCCTAGTCATGACCAATCCACCTCCAAACTCAAATTCCTCCCAAATCCCCACCACCATTCCCCTTAAAAAACCACTCCTTAGAAACCTCACCTTCTTACCTCCACACCCATCAAAACCTCACCAAAATCCAACCCCTAAATCCCAACTTACACCCTTTACAATCTCAATCAGAAACACACCCAAAAAAGTTCAAAAACTCCCCCAATTTTTCAAACCCCTGAACTCCACAAAGCGCTTCCTCGATCCGCACCTCGCCGCATCTCTCATTTCCAGCCGTAGATAACCATTTAATCCAACGCCCCATAATCCAAACTCACCCCCAGACCCCGATCCGCGTCACTCTAGTTTCCACCAATCAGCGCTCACTATCCACCTCAATATAAACACCCCCATTCCCCACCTCCTCAGCTCACATCACACCATTTTCTCCTTCCCAAAATTCAAAACCGCCTAAACCCGACCCGACCCGCTTTTTCCGTTTCCTAACTGCTTTTCCGATTATCATGGCCGCCGAAACCGCCGTCGTCAAGGCCAAGCGGGCACCGCCAGCTCACCCTCCCTTCTCCGAGGTACGTGAATTTTTACTGTGATTTTACCGTTTCGTCCTTGTGTTTTAGTTTGATCGGAAAACTGAGTACGGCGTCGTTTTGCAGATGATTACGGAGGCGATTGTG
Organism: Fragaria iinumae; assembly: GCA_009720345.1. Classification (NCBI taxonomy): domain Eukaryota; kingdom Viridiplantae; phylum Streptophyta; class Magnoliopsida; order Rosales; family Rosaceae; genus Fragaria; species Fragaria iinumae. Next base: position 1,332,354 of record CM019122.1, on the reverse strand, counting down.
GCGCTGAAGGAGAGGACTGGTTCAAGCCAGTACGCCATCACCAAATTCGTGGAGGAGAAGCACAAGCAGTTGCCTCAGAGCTTCAGGAAGCTTCTGCTTCTCAACCTGAAGAAGCTCGTCGCCTCCGGCAAGCTCGTCAAGGTCAGAGCCTCCTTCAAGCTCCCTCCTCGCTCCTCCGCCGCCGCGGCCTCTGCTGCTCCGGCGAAGGAGAAGACCAAGCCGGAAGCTTCCAAGGCTAAGAAGTCCACCGCCGCGAAGACTACCGCTAAGCCCAAGGCTAAAACCGTCGCGAAACCGAAGGCTAAAACCGTCGCGAAATCCAAGGCGAGAACCGCGGCGAAGCCTAAGGCGGCGGCGAAACCGAAGGCCAAGGCGGTGGTGGTGAAGAAACCGAAGGCGTCGGCGGAGGCCAAGCCGGCTGCGAAGGCGGCGAGGACATCGTCGAGGACTTCGCCGGGGAAGAAGGTGGCGGCGAAATCCAAGGCGGCGACTAAGGTTGTGAAGAAGGCCAAGAGTGTGAAGTCTCCGGCGAAGAAGAAGGTTCAGCCGAAGAGGGGCAAGAAGTGAACAAAGGTTTTTCAGGGATCCAGGGGTAGTATTGTGTAAATTTTTCAAAGTCTGAGGGTAGTGTCGGTATGGAAAAAAGAAGCCGGGGGTTGTAGTCTGTAGTTTGTTTGGGCACACAAATTTGTAGGACGGTTTAATTTTCTGGTTGGTAATTTGTTGACTTGTAACGGGATTTCTATATTAGTCTGATGGCTATAGTGTGCTTCCTCTTATAATCAAAATCAAATGTGTTTTTTTACCATTTCCTTACATTCCTTTTACTTTCCCAAAATTCAAAAAAAAAATTACATGAGTGCATATTCTCAAAATAAAAAAATTACATGAGTACACAACAGTTTAGGTAATTAGTTGTTTTTGTTGTATTCTATGCAATCAGTTGGCTTGAAAGAAAAAAAGGGTGATGATGGCTATAGTATAGTTAATTCTTGATATGATCGAGTTTACGTAATGATAACACGAAACCCTAAACCCTTTGAGGCAAGATCACAATAGATATTGAAATTTTTTTGGCATTCAAATATTTGTAATCTTTGAATGTCAAATGTTACTTCGCTGCACATATATCCACTTATGATTGAACCTTACCACATTTTCTCTAAAGATCACAAATGTTTATAGAGAATAGAAATTGTGTTTACGGTTGAAAGATCACCAATCACACGTAGAGATGTAACATTAACGTGGGGTGTAATATCTGTTTTTAGAAATAACTTGATATGTGATGTGGTCCATGCTTTTTTGAAACAACTATGTACCGGTAGTTTTATAGTGCAAAGCCTCATTTGAAGAGTTATTTTCTAAATATTGTATTTTGCATTAATTTCCAACCACACTTTTCAAAATTAGAAATTGAGACATGGGTCTACGTATTGTGTTTTAATGTATATGCATTTGTGTCCATCAAATCGTTTCACTTAATATTTGATGGTTGAGAAGAGTTCATCCCTTTCTATCCCGTAAAACTTGTCCAGCAGGTGAGTGGGTCTGGTTGTTTTATAGGGCATAGCCTCATTTAAGGAGTTCTTTAATTTCCAATCACTCTTTGTAAAATTAGTTAATTATGTTGTTGGAATGTATTAAAATGTTACCCCAAGAATAAAAAGTAGTTTTTTTTTAAATAAGGGCTAAAACGGCCGCCCTCCTGTCGTAATTAAACCGCATAACACAAAGAGGGACATAAAAACTAAACCTCATATTGTATAAACATTCCAAAATAATAGCAGGAGTTTTTTTTGTTGTTTTTGTAGGTTTTACAATCCATTGAACTACAAGTAGTTTTCTTATAAGTTGACGACTTACTCAGGTCAAATATCTCAAAGTTGGTTACTTTGTTTTATAGCAAGCTTTACACAGCTTACATTGCGTCTATACTGGATCGCTATCTTGGTCAGCAATTAGATAAACATCGACAGGCGGGGTACCCATTGCGAACTTGATAACATGGTTTTGACGATTAGCCAGATCAATGTTGGCGGTGAAGCCACCACTGTCATTATCCTTGATATTGTTTGTCGTTGTAACAACACACTATATGAGATGAAATATGAAAGTGGTGATGACTGCTATACTATACTATACTTATTTTTGAGATTAGATAGTGTTAAGAAGAAAAGAAGTTAAATTTGAGACAAGATCAATATGGATATTGGTAACTTTCTGATAGTCAAAGATGTGTGATCTTTAATATCAAAAAGTTAGCTCTCTCAACGGATATGAACCTTACCACATTTTCTCTAAAGTAAACAAATCAATGATTATATAGAGTGGCTCTGGCCAGTGGCTTTACTGAGGGAGAAAGCGGCGGCAAGAAGGGTTCCGACGACGACGGAGGTATAGGTTTTACGGCGGCGCCAGTGGCGGAACATTGGAGATGAGGCAATGGCTTTCTTGGGTCGGGTGAAGCAGTTGTGGGCCTTCCATGGGGCTGACTTGGTGGGCTTGGGCCTGGGGTGTGGTATTGGGCCAAGTTTGGTCTTTTTTGGTTTCTGCCTTTTGGTTTGTTTATGTTTTTGGTTATGTTTAGTTTGTCCCTCCTCTATTGGGCGAGAGTTTAGGTGTTGTGTTCTGGTCAGTGTGCTACTTTGGTGGCATCCTTCCTTGGGATTATCGGCTTTAATATCGGTGGTGTCTGGTTGTCAATATGAGAGTGGATTGCCTTTGCACGTGGTCTGGTGGTATTTGGACACGGTGTTGAAGAAGGGGAATTTGCTCGTTATAGTGTTGGTGGCGAGGTTGTATCGTTATTCTTAGGACTGTGTAGCTCTTTTTGAACATGAAATTGGGCTAGGGGTTGGGCCATTTTGCCACATGGATGTTGTTGTTGGCGACAGAGTGGACGGACCCGTAACTACGGATCTTTATAGGAATGTGTGTTGTGATGTAGCTACCACAACCGGTCATTCCATTATGCTGTAATTTCTTTTTGTTATCAATAAAGTTATTTATTCTAAAAAAAAATGATTATATAGAGGTCAGTAAAGTTGGTACGGCTGAAAAACTGCTAGTCGGATGTAGGGACATGACCAGTATAATAGAATCCTTATTTATAAAAATAATTTGGATGATGACCCGAGTGTCGAGGTTTATGTTCTTTGTGAAGAACTTAATACCGGTTCTTATATTGAGCAAAGCCTCTTTTCCTTAGGGAGTTTCCAACTACATTGTAGATACATATGTCTAACAAGCATACTTTGGACACGCTTAAGCTAGGCATAACCGCCATACTCGCTCTAAATATAGTCGTTAAAGTCAAGACAACAACAATAGCTCTTAGACGCAGTTAATCGCTTCCCAATAGGTGGCAGGACGCACCTTCACGCGCGCCACTAAAACTGCCTAACAGAGCACTTGGAGAGATAACAATCCCACATCGAAGATGAGCAGAGGCCTTTGACCCTCCAAATCTATAAGTGGTACCTCTATTTCCCTTTATAGACTACACATACTTTGTTTACTTACCGTTACTCTATCGACAAGCTAACTGACTTAGGCATCGAGAAGCGGTTTTCTCTCCTGACGTCATCCGCTGCTCATATTAACAGATCTTGAAGAACTCGTGGATCCTATAAACTCGAGCGATACTTCTTACATTTGTTGCAAGTGGATTAGCAAGCCACTAATTTACTGCATCAACATACGTTAGATTGAATTTTTTTAAATTAGTTAATTATGTCATTCTCCTAGTTTTTGTCTTTTAAAGTTTTTATTTTAATTGTCTTATTTATGTGTCAGCTAAATTTTGTGCCCATAAACTCATATTTGATCATATGTGGTCCTTGTACTCTTCACTTTGATCGGTTTCTTTTTTATCTGGAAAAAAAAAAATCTGTTCAGTGAAAATTGGTACCTCCTGTCAAGCATTTGAAGAAACAGAAAAATCGGTACTTTTCTTGGCAACCAAACAATCCAATCATTTATACTTAAGAAATGTCTTTCATTTTCACTTCCCAATTCTCACAATAGAGATTTGACTATGCTTTGTGCAGATCTCAACTCCCACAGAAAATGAACAATGAAGTTTCTCAACAAATGAGTTGAAAGATCAAGTATTTCCAGCAAAGTAGGTGACCTTATCGAACTTGAGAAGATCAGTGATTTCGAATAACATCTAATCTCAATCTATGATGCTATGAAATAACCAACACCCAATTGTTACTATATTTTCCATTCAAACCAAGAAATATCAGCTACTTCATAATCCCAAATAAGCAGATTCAGTCCATGTCAGAATGGAGTACTCATTTCATATATAACAAGATATGTACCAGCACCAACTTACAAAACATATACAGTTCACAATCACACAAACCACGTAAACAAGTCGTTGTGGAGGAAAGAAAACAAGCTATTTTCCATTTAGTACATCCAAATGTAAACCACGAAAAAATGAAAGACCCACCTGATATTAGAAAAAGCTTTCAAGTTCATGATTCAAACTGATGTCTACATGTCTTTTCTGGTTGAACTTAGGAGCTGTTTCCGTTGTTTCTTCTTCTCCCAGTTTTGATTGGTCTTTGACTCTGCTACCATTGCTAAGACTGTTACGTCTACTGTTCTGTACCTTATTCTTCGGAGTAGTACTGCATTCTTTCTGGCAACCAACACTATGGCGATGTGCTCGAGGGCAAACTTTTCCTTTTTCGTTATGAGATGTGTTTAGAGCATCACCAAAGCTCTTTCTCCTGCCTAGACTGTTCAGTTTTGGTGATTTGGGCCGCGTAAGTGGAAGCTGCCATCATATAGAAAAACTTTCATCATACAATAAAACTGCAGCTAGTAACGAAATCCAATTGAGAGTCAAGAGTTTCCCTGACTACTCATGAGAAATATTACTAAGGAATTGCAACGGGTGCTAGATTGCATACTAAATTCTAAATTCATGTTGTTGTTAACTCCATAAAGCATAGTGCTAAACAAAGGCAAGTCTAATTCAAATACGGAATATTTGCATTTTCCAACTTCTAGAGTCTGGGCTCAGAATAGAACTTAAAAGGAGTCGAACACAACTTAAAATGATTTTGGCTACTTTACCTTCTTCAGCTCAGCCTTAGGAGGAGGTGGCTCATAATAGAAACTAGGTACTGGTTTAGCTTTGATCACCAAGGACTTCCTCAGCTGCTTGATGGCTGCTTCTTGCTCTTCCTGAAAGTGTCATGAAATAGAGAATATAATTTTCAAACAGATCACATCATAAGCGAAATAAATACCCAAATACAACATTATTATTCGACACGCCTTAAAATAAGGATACTAGAGTAAGTGATCTACCCTGGTCCTCGCTTCGTACTGCAGTCTCTCTGCCTCCAGAGCTTGCTGTTTTTCCTTTAACTTCGAGTAGTACTAGATGACAGTAACCATAATTTAACAAGTTTAGATGCAATGCTTGTCTTTATTAGAAGCCAGTACACAACATATGCATCATGAAGTCTATTATAATACCTCGTTTCTTTTTTGTGCGCGTTCACTGCATTTAAATGAAGGAGCTTGTCCAACTGTAACCTTGAACTTATTTGTTCTCATAGATGCAGCAGTGCTATGCTTGGTTAAGGATAAACTAAAAGTAAAATGAAAACAAGTCTACCAGGTAACACCATCAAAGTAAATTAAATTCTACACCATCAACAAAGGATACGAGGAAGTAAGGGACCAATTATCTTCTTCCTCACCGTGCTTCTTAGTATCAGCTTGTAGGCCATTTCGTGATGATCGAGGTGAATTTGGCTGAAGAGAAATGACAAGAGATTTCAGATCAGAACTGTCCCGTAATACATAATAACGCCAAAATGATGGGGACACCGTTTAACTTGTTTCATGGTGCACTTTAAGCCAAAAGGAATGACATATGGTTTCCGTAAAGTGTAAGTAGTATCAATTTGCAGTTGCATTCATAAAATCTCTATTAGATGCATGATTACAGTACTATAAAACTGAAAGAAATAACTCTCCTGAGGGAAGATTTGAGTTAGAACGAGCATAATTCTTTTTGTCATAGTAATAGTCTCAGACTGCCAGCAAAAGAACACACACACACACACATTCCCTTCCCCCCAAAAAAAAAAAAAAATTGAATAGAAAAAGGAACACAATATACCCAGAACCGTACCTCTGAACTCTTAGTAGGTGACTCTACATTTGGAGTCTGTGATGCCTTAGTTATATTAGGAGACTCTGCAGTGCTGGAGTTTTCTGAAGTGGCAACTTCAACCTTAGCAGTCTCTTTACATGTACCAGCCCTTTCAGTCACCACAGCATTGGAATGAGGAACAGTCTGATTTGAATGCCCATTTTCAAAAGCAGCAGATTTTGAAACTGGTGAGCTGGAATTTAAATTCTCGCTTGACTTCTGAGTTCCAGGTTTCTCATTATTCTCCTTGGTCAAGTCATCATCAAGATTCGTGCTCTGAACAGCCAGTATATCTTGCTTCTCAAGACCTTCCCCGTCAGCTGCTTTCTCTTCATGTGAGTCCTTCACCTTGTGTTCCTTGGATTGGATCCCGCTGATTCTCTCCGAAATTTTGGAAGAAACATGGATCTTAGTGGTAGAAATTCCATTGGTACCCACTACAGCACCATTATTTTTCTTCTCTTGCTTCACACCAGTAATTTCCCTCCCCATGTCACTGCATGAAAAGACTGAAGGGTGAGCGTCACAAAATTAAAGGGATGGTTCAAGTTACGTTATCAGTGACACAAAAACTCAAGTAAAGCTCTTTTCATAAGCTAAGATAAAAGCCAGCACAAGTGAATTGTATCTTCAATGCTGATTACAAATTCTTCCTTTCTTATATTCATTTTGGACTTTATCTCTATAATCTAATGACAACTTCCAAACTTAAACGAAATCATTTTAGAGACATATAGGCATCGCCTTAGTCATGTGACAATGCCAAATACATCTTCTAGCAAAGGTACTCATCTCCTAATAACTAAAGCATGCAACTTTAGCATGTTTAGTGGACAGCCAAACATTCAGCATGCTGCATAGCCAAAAAATTACAGACCTGTAACATCACAAGTATACCACGAAACAGATTAACACAAAAGGGAGTGGAAAAATAGGTCTACAACCCAAAATTAACCCAGAATCATGATATACGATATACAAGGGAATGTCCTATATTGATATGCTATTAAAGAAGATATTCAAGAGACAGAGTGCGAGGAGAGAATAAGACAGATATTCATGTTTGACATGAAGTTTTGTTAATTTGAAAATCTTCACGTTTTTATGCCTTTTATTTTAACATTGAAAAATACAAAGCTAGAAAAGAGTATTAGGAGTACAACGCAGGGGACGAATTACAAAGATCCAAGGAAAATCCAAATAGAGGGGGACAAAATAGTTCAGAAAGAATTGTGAGTAGCAGAATTAAAGAAAAACAAACACTTAAATCTTTCATCTATCAAACACAATCACTTTGATTAAGAAATGATAGGAAATAGCACATGAAAATACAGGAATCAGTATCTATTTGAATTGAACATGGAATCATCACAAACTTCAACTGAAGCCATCACCACGAAAATTAAGTACAAAAAAGTATTTATAAGGGATAAACACCATAAAAGCTAAATAGGCTTCAATTTGGTCAGAAACTTGATTAATCAAACAGACCATGAACACAAAAAGGGCTCTTTTTTCATTTATAAGCTCATTCACATTCACAGAAACACAAACACGAAAAGCAAGTCAAATAGCTCAAACTCTGAACCCAGATGAACCAAATGAACCACTCAATAGCCACCATTAGCAAAACAGAGATATACCCATCAAAGAAAAGCTTAAACACAGCAAGAAACACCCTCAAAGCTCCAAGCTTTGCATTAAGAAAAAGGAGCTCAAATTGAAAGCTGAAAGCAAAACACACATTGCAGAAATCCCAGAAACAAAAACAGAACAGAACACCAATAATGTTAAGAGATTTCTCTTACATGTTTCTGTTCCCGATCTGACAAGATCTCCAATCTTCTCTCTGTGTCTCTGAAATCTCTCTTCTTCTTCTTTTTGTGCTGAGAGAATGGTCTAAATTCTCATACTATAATTGTTTTGGAGTCTTGGTTTTTTGTGCTCCCTTTGTTTGGCTATATATAGAGGCTGCTCCTTTTTAGGTCCAAAACGCCGTTTTGGTTAAATCTGTGTTTTTGGTAACGGAGAAAACCAGTGGGAAATATGAGAGTGACGTTTTGGATGGAAGTTTTTCTGTTTTATGGAGGGTGGGGGTTGGTGCGACCAGAAAAGATGAGAGGAATAACAGAAAGTTGTGTGTTTGGGTATTCAAAGCCATCCATTACTTTTAGCACTAATAAGTCCTCTCTTTTGAAATTAACGTGTTGTGAAGAATGAGAGATGGAATCTTTTTTAGGTTGTTTGAGAGATAGGGAATTCAACAAATTAAGTTGAGGAAAGAATTTATGGGAAGGTGGATGTGGTAGCTAATTGAATTATACCTACTTGATTCAATTTCACTAGAATTTAGTGATGGAATCTTCTTTGATGTGGGAAGTGAATCGGATGGAATGATGAATACGTCTAACATGATCATTAAAATGTTGAAGCATTAAGAATCGACAATGACGGATTTGATATGCAATTTTAATCGTAAGATTATCTCGATTCATGCTCCCGTGTAATTTTTTCTTGAACGTCAAAGTATTGCTCTTTATTGTCTCTAGTTTTGTTCAAGCCCGACATGCATGTTATTATGCAAGCTCTATATTGTAGCTTCATAGTTGTCAATTCCTGGTCCTTGTTCCGATACATTTTCTAGTAACTCCGTTGCAAGCACACACCATAGAAAGAGAGAGGGACAGCTCTGAAATTAATTAGTTCATATAACGGTGGGTGTGGGAAACGTGGAGGGCGTAAACGAAATATGAGCCCTACATTGTTGAACCATCAACGTTACGTGGTGGTGGGAACGTGGAATCTCGTTGACTAACCATTTCCGTTTTAATTAGGAAAATTAGTTACCTCTCTCTCTCTCTCTCTCTCTCTCTCCTATTTTGTTAATTAGGATTTTGCTAAAATTCTTGGGCTAACAACAAACGTGTTACAGTGTCCTCGTCTTGTATTTTTCTATGGATTCCAAATTACAATATACAATTTCCCCATGCCACAATATTCTAATCCATCAAATATATATATAGTTGTATGTTTCCATTACACCGCATGTATTATTGACTCTAAACTCTAACTAGTAAACTTGTCGATGCAATTAACCCTAATAGAGCCTCATAACCTAGGAGGAGCATGATCACGATGGACCGTAGTCACCGTACGTGAAGCAGTTGAGTAGTCATAGCAGGTATCATGCATGCAAAGGCTAAATGGTAATGAACAACCAGCTCTGCGAGAGCAGATGAAGCCATTAATAGAGTTCAATATTTACTGTGACATAGAGTATCAGCAATTCGAACTACACGTAAGTAAACTCAAGGATCCCCGTGAAATATTAACTGCACAAACCAGCTGCAGCTACCTCGCTTCACATGAAGCTTCTGAAACCGATCGATCATTTATCAGCCGGAGCTAGCTAGCTAGCTGGTGCAGTTGTAATGGCATCTGTACTGTACGTATATGCAGCTGCATTATGCCTAGCTACATCTATTATTCTGTACATAACTACGCAATTACGCATGTATTATATACGTACGTACATCGCTCTAATCCTAATCTGAGTCGTCATGCATAAGCCTTGGTTCTGGATCACGAGTGTACTGTATAAACATGCATCTGCATACTTCGCTTAAAGCAAAGACAAGAGATCGATTTAGAAGCGTTACAGATTTGCTTTTTGTGCGAGAGTGTGAGTGTTTCTGTTCGTTTTTATTTTTGGAATAATTACTTTTTGTGCTTATTTTCAAATTCAAGCCAGGTTCTTGCTGCTGCTGCTGCTGCTTCTCTCTACTTTAAACTGTCATCAAATTTCCCCACATGCTTTGTGATCATAGGGTTGGCCCTTCTTGTCGTCCCAGCTCGATCAAATTCAACCCGCCCTTTTCATTTGAATTGATTTAAAGTAGTCCTAGGATTTCTGGGTTCGATCATGCGTGAAGGTGAAAAATTAAAAGTAAGAAATAATTAAGAAAATAAGGTATCTCATTCATCATAATCCATATACATTATCTACATCAATACAAATAACCCATTTCTCCCTAGCATGCTTTATCCCTAGCTTATCCAAGAAATTGAGAGTCATGAGTGACGACTCAGTGGAAGAGTCTATGAACTTCCCAAGGGGACAGGTTTTGTTTTATCTCTTTGAATTATTGCATTGTTAGAAATATAAAACCAGTAGGATACCAACAATAATTCCACAAGATCATTCTTAACAGATTTATAATTGCAACCCACAAAAATTAAGCCTTCTAATTGGGTGTAGGATCACCACCACCTGTAGTACAAACCCTTTCAGCTGAGTTAGTTGGACCAAACATGCAAATGTGATATGTTTGATGTTGTTTCTATGTATAATTTCCATTGGAGGATCATCAAGACCAACCTAAGCTAGCTGCTAATTTGCTATACTTGTTTTAAGGAACAATTTGGATCGAATCGCAAATTTATAATACTCATCAGATTTGTTTGTTCCTTTCAAATCGATCGTCTCAGCTTTTAACTTGATCTTTTGAATATTCCTCTATCTAAACCACTTTAGTTTCAAAAAGCTTAGTTGGTTGCCTGTCTCTTTAGGAAAAGTCTGCAAACCCTATCTTGTCTTTAGAAACGCAAATAAACATTATCGAATAACGCTACTTCTTTTATCGAATAAACATTCCATAATGTAGTAAAAGATGATCTTTGCTTCTACAAATTAAGTGTCACAGATATTAAAATTTTGGTGGCTGAAATGGTATTATAACAAGCCCTAGCCTAATTAAGCGGCTTCTATTATGGATCAACATTCAACCTGCCGGCTTCATTTACTTTTTGGAGTCTCAAGCTTTCATAATTTAGTGCAAACCAGCTTATATATTGTTGATTAGCACTTAAAGTTAACTTTCTTTGATCACTTTGTATTATGGATTAATATTATATATTTTCTTTTTTTTTTAGAGGGATTTATAACCTAGCCTGGAGGCTCAACCCAACGCTCGGTGTCATTTATTGAATTAAAATTTTGCATTGTGGGGGAGGTGAGCTACATAGTAATGTCTATTTCTAGATATTATAACTTGAACCCCACGCCGGTGCCATTTATGGATTAATATTATATCTTAATTACTTGTAATAATAATAATGTCTATTTCTTTCTTCCATTCACATAGAGAAGTCTTCACGGGATCGAATTAATGCCCTTGAGGAAACCAGATTAAGGTGCAAATTGACTTTGTTTAGTTGGAAATTAACCTGAGACTTGATCGAAACTATAATTGCAGAAAAAAAAAATTGGCTTTCACCAAAATGGTTGAAGTTGGATACTAATTTGTCAAATCACTATACTAACAGTAACCAGGTATGATCGATGATATATGAAACTTGGAATGAATAAAATCCTGCTTAAATATACATATGGACCTTGTTAGTTCCTTAATTTGTACGTCAAAATCGCTATCTCTATTAAATCAAAATCTTAATTTTGATTAATCAGGAGCCATGCGTACGTATATAACAAAGTAGTAGTACCAGTCAAGATTGTCGGTCTTAGCTCATCCCTGTATATATACAGAGACTGGAGATCGACCACTGTACCATGGATTGATTATACATATGGATGATTCTCCTTCACTTGGTTTTCTCAGTCGGTCTTAGACATATGAATGACTAAGTGGACCATATAATTGCACTCCCAGTAGTCCCCAGTCCCGACCCAGGAGACTTCATCGTCGTATATCATTCTTACTTATGTACACTGGCCCTAGCTAGCTAGTACAGTCTCTTCCCATGCCTTAGATCAAAACGAACAAACAAATTTCATCAAGAGGATCGAATGCTTGTCACAACGTTATGCTTGATTTCATTATTTCTTGATCTACTTCATGCACCGACAAATTTGCACGTGTAAATTGCTAGGAAGCAAAGATCTGGACATTTCGATATGTATCAATTTGCTGGATCCTACAATAGATTGTGTGCTTGGACCAGCAGCCAGCAACTTCTTCATTCATCGAATGTATGTATAATTTGGTTTGGCCATGGCGACGGACCCCTACCTCCACTTTTGGGGTTGATCGACAAGCTAGTCTTGGTCTATGCTTCTTTACTGTTCTTTCTTCCTCATTCTCATTATGTCGTACTATTTGAAAGGTTATTGGGTTGTTCTGTATGTACTGCGTACAATTACTGATCACGTACAATAGTAACTAACTACGAACATTGTTTAATTACCTACTAGCCTCTTGACATGTATGTACTGGTTTGGTTTGGCCATGGCGACGGACCCCTACCTCCACTGTTGGGGATGATCGACAAGCCAGTGTTGGTTTATGCTTCTTTACTGTTCTTTCTTCCTCATTCTCATTCTGTCATTCTCCTCGTACTATTTGAAGGTCATTGGATTGTTCTGTTTGTACTACGTACATTTACTGATCACCTACAGTAGTAACGTAACTTACTACGTACATTGTTTTTTGCTTATATATTGAAATTTACACAGAAGACTTACCTATAGGAGAAGAAATTACAGTGACAGTTATTGTAGATCGAGATTGATCAAACCACGCAGCTAGCGAGACGTTTCTTCATTAATTTTCGGCCTAGTTATATCGATAATTTGTTACTGATCTGTGAAATGCAAACTAATTAAATCGCATTGCTATTTGGAAGAGAGAAGTAGATCTGGACCATTAAGCTAGCTATGGCACACATCGAGGATTTTTATATATAAGGTTGTGAAATTCACACACCCCAAATTAAAATCCACACACCCCTTTTATTTTTTTTTGTAACTTGAATTTTGTCTTTTAATGACTTAAATTTTGTATTTTTGTGAATATGTTAACTAAAAAATGAAAAAAGAAGTATAGATTTCAATTTAGGGTGTGTGGATTTCACATCCCTATATATATAGTCATACCCACAGACTAAAGTTCAGGTACTTGTCATCTAGAAAAACAATTTGCTTGTCATCAAACTTCTTGTTGTTTTGGTGGTTGAATGTAACATCGCTATCCCATATATCCAAGGTTAAATATTTTCTCAATCAAGTGAGTCAAGTAACTATTCGATCGCCAATTCTTGCCTCGGTTAAAACCTATAATGGTGAAAATCTCCGCAGTAAGAAAAGCACTTGCCCTAGTACTGAGAGTCTCACGATTCCAGTTGAATATAGTTGGCGCCAAAACCCTTACGGTGTGTTTGGATGCGAGTGGATTCCCGGGAATTTAATCAAAAATAAGGAATTCCCAATTTCTTAGGATTGTTTCCCCCGTTTGGATTCTTATCCCGTGGAATTAGCAATTTCCACAGGAAAATAATCGTGGAATTTGAAAGCTTAAATTCCCAACTTGAATTCCTCACAAAATATGTATCATTTGTCAATTCCCTTAACCGAGGTTAATCTAAATACAAATTTTTATCATTTTAAAACTCTACGTCATGAAATCCAAACAACGAAATTCTTTGTACAATTCCCATGAATTTTGAAATTTCTATAAAAATTGAAATTACTTTATCCAAACACAACGTTAGGCATGTATATATAATTGCTTTGATTTATTCAAATACTTGTATGGATGTAACGGCATCACTTGCATTGTTTGAAAAGTTTCTGAGCTCTTTGGAATTCATGACATTGATATATAGGGAACAACTCGACAACTCGAACTTGTATATATGCACAGGATCGGAATACCAAATTAACATGGTTGGCCATTGAAGTTCCCCTCGATCCCTTCTTTTCAATTATAGAGATAATCGTGTACAAACACTTTACTGCTTTCATCCATTTTTCTAGCTACTGCTGCCCTTCATCCATCATCCATGTATGTTATGGGCGTACCTTAGAAAAGGGTTTGAAACCCAACCAAGCTAGGAGGCTACGCTGTAACATGTTTCGACCTTCAAACTTTGTCACAATAAATCTTTGTTCTTGACCCAAGATCAGACTATACGTCGATCGTGATTGTTATGTGTCTTAAAATATGAAAGAAAAATAAGAAAACCAAAAACAGCACCCTCGACTTCGGATCAGAACTGCCCAAATAGAGTGACTCGGTCCACTTAGCAATAAGAGGCCAGCACGTTTCGTACCCTTCCGCCAATACTCCCGCCATTATAAACCTTCATAACGTAACCGCCTTCCTGATCAAAAACTTGAGAGAAGGAGAGAATGGCGTCGGTTCAGGTCCAGTCCCAGAGCCAGCCTCAGTCACAGAACCAGGCCGTAGGAGAACAGAAGAAGAACAGAATTCAAGTTTCCAACACCAAGAAGCCGCTCTTCTTCTACGTGAATCTTGCTAAGGTATGAATGAATCCATCAATCTTTCTTGTTTTGTGTGTACTTTATGGTGTGGTGGTTTGACAGGTTTGTTGAGGTTAATGTAGTCATGCATTTTGGATTGGTATGATTAGGTCATGCCAATGTTGAGTGTTTTTGATTATACGGAATCAAATGATGGGTTCAAGATGTGAACATATGCTTTTGATCTACATTTCGGGTTTATATAGTTTTTGATTTGATGCAGAGGTATTTAGAGCAGCACAATGAGGTTGAGCTCTCTGCATTGGGAATGGGTACATTTTCTGAATCATTTATTCGTTTTTTTTTTTTTTTTTTTTTTTTTTTGTATTGGAGTAAAAATGAGAATGTTATGTAACTCAACCTGATTAGTCTAATTTATAGAAATTGGATTTGGTGGCTTACTTTCATCAAATCAGTCTATTTTCTAGAGTGATAAGGACCATTTTCATTTTTGTTGCTTTAAAGCTGTGTCTTGCTTATATTTTGTATTGTGTTTTGACTTTTGACAGCAATCACTACTGTTGTCACTATTGCTGAGATTTTGAAGAACAATGGACTGGCTATTGAAAAGAGTAAGACATTTGTTTTCCTATTTGCAGAAGAATGAAATGAGATCATGGAGGTATCTGATTTGGTTGTCTTTGTTTTGGTATTGAACAGAAGTGTCTACATCTACGGTTGGCATGAGGGACGAGAACAAGGGTCATCTGGTGCAGAAGGCTAAGGTATGTTTGTTTAGTTAAGGTGGATGGAAACATTTCATTAATATTCCATTTCACTTCTGATATCTCCTTTTGTTTCGGTTGTCAGATTGAGATTGTGCTAGGGAAGTCTGAAAAGTTTGATGAAATAATGAGTGCTGCAGCAGCTGCTCAAGCTGCTCAGGAGCCAGCTGCTGAGGGCAAGAAATGACAACAAAACCGTAACCCCCTCTATGGTCTATTGTTGTAGTTTAATATTGACATTATTTCATGCCGGAACTGAGATAAGTAGGATAATAGGTAGCTGATTCTTTTGCAGTTGCTAGTATGGAATAGTAAAGAGAGTATAGAAAACAATTATCATAAATGATGTGGCAGTGTAGAGAGGTCGCAGTGGTATGCTACTCTCTACTTTCGTCATTTCACAGAGAATTGTAAAGATCTTCTCTGTTATCTGTTATCATACTGTTACCTTCGGGATTTATAATTTTTCATCTTACCGCACATAATGTTGATAATTGAACGGCCAATTATTAGTAAGAAATTGTGCCAACAGTCTTATATCTGATTGCTTGGTTTGTGAGTTTAAGCAGCTATATAATGATTAAGGTTTTATTACAGTTTTTGGTGAGGTTTAAGAATGTATTTCCAATGTACTTACAGCTTTTCAGATTAATATTTTCAGGTATCCTTTATACTGGTTTTCATGTATGGTGTGCAGCTAGCTTGTCCTATTATAGGGTTAATGAACCAGGGAGGTTTGCCTAGGTAGAGGCCCCCCGGTCTGTACCTGTATGAGTTGGTACTGTAAATCTATCTGTAAACTAGTGGTACACTGGTACTGTTAGATGGTTGTGATGTGTGGTGTTAGATTTCTCTTAGAGGTGATGACAACCCTTAGAAGTGTTGATTATCTGCAATCTTTATTCTGTGTTTAGATTTTGGAACTTGCTTACTAGCTGCTTCAGAATATTATCTGGTAGTATTTCCTAGTGCTGATATCTGTTCTTACTTACAGCAAAATCAAATAGACATCTAAACTGATGTAGTATTAGACATAAGCATAAATCAGCATTCGAATGCATTAAAAATTGGTGCAGCCGTGAAAATCGGGTGCTGGCTTGTACCGTTGATTCTCATTTTGGTAGATTCTTTACTAGGATAAGGTACATGCAATATATCCAGATATTCACTCATAAATATTGTCTGTCGTTTTCTACGGTCAAATATGCAAACATCTGAAAATGGGAAAGATAAATTGCTGTCAAGGTCACTAAATTGTTTCTAACCTGCATTCTGTCAATCAAAGAATTCAGTGGCAATTAGCATTCTGTGTTCTGAATGCGAATTGACTTAAGTTTTCTCATTGTCATTGGAAAATTTGTATCAAAAAGCTTCTTCGTCTTATCACTCGATGAGTTCCTCCAAAGATCTCAACCAAATGACAATGGACGAGATCATTAGGTATGATTAAATCTTGACTTTTGTCTCAGATTAACGAATTTTTGAGTTTAGATGCAAGGATGAGTATGAATCATGTTTCATTTTTCAGATGCATATATTTTCTCTTGTCTCTCTAGCTAAGATCAATGTTGTTCTTCATTTGGTCATGTCTGAGATGATAATAGATCTAAATTCAGTGCAAGAAGGTTATCTCTCTTTTCTTTTTCTTGTGATTTAATTTGAACAAGGATAACTTTTTTTTAATCTCTAATTTTTGCCTCATATTATCTGTTGAAAACTCCAAATCAGATGTCTTGTTCCTTGATTACGTTGGAATCTAAGCCGTCTTGCATACATATAGTTGGATGACATTGAATACATGTTCATTTTAATGTGCCGGCTCTTATTTTCTATATACGTCAGTCAGATCTGCTGTCACCATTAGATTCGTAGCTGTTATGAAAAGAGTGATGAGTTTTGAAGTGTGTCCATGACATGTTAATCGACATGCACCATTTAAAGGTTTATCAAGATCTGGCAAGAACAAGAAAAAACAAAATGCTTGTTTTGCTTGTTGGTTGTTGTCTCTTTGTTACTTAGAGATAGTCAGGGCCTATGTTTGAGTTCCTCTCATTTACCAGTTATGAAGCTCTTACTGTTGGATAGCTGAGATTTGTAGGGAAATTTAGCTCTCAAAGGCATACAGTATGCTACCATTTTTGGCTTTAAACGCAATAGAGTCGATGAGCCAGACTTCGAAGTAAACACCTTCTTGTCTCATGGATTTCACAGTCTACAAATATTTCTGCACAAGTATGCTTTGAAGCTGATGCAATTCAGATTGAGAAAAAGAAATTATGAGACAGTTGAAACAGTATGTAAATTAAGCAAACTTAACAGTATGTAAATTAAGCAAACGGCCTCAGTTACTTGTCCCAAAAGTTACCATCCAAACTTTGGTCCTTAAAGCAACGTGTTTCAGACTCATCACCCAAATCCTGAAAAGGATGGAACCACTCAAAAGCCCTAGCATCAATCCTCAGGCATATTCCCTTATGTAAGTCCAATATCATCCTTTTGCAACCTCTTTAGCTTTATGGTTTATACGACCTCAAATTTCTACCGAGTCTGTAATGTAACTTACTTGGTTCATCCCACCACCGAGTCCTTAATGCCGACGATCAGATCGTCAGATCCATAATTTCGATTATCATATCATAAGCAAAGGCTTTACTTTAGTAAAAGTAATCTACATAGCATTAAATTATAATTTTTTTACACTTTCACTATGCATAGTAAATACCATATTTTTCTTAAAAAAAAAAAAAAGTTACCGCAGCAAAAATAAATAATCCACGATTTAAATCACAGTAGTACTTCAGAATCGAGAACCACAATTTCTCTCTCTCCCAAAATCATTCCATCTCTTTCTCTCTAAACCCCTTCGAAACCCTAATCTAATCTCTTCCTCAATTCGCTCCTTCACTTCAGAATAAACTGCTCCCCTCTGCTACTGGTGGTTCTGCTCCATACCCATGTAATCAAATTCATAGTTTTCGCTTGAATTCCTGATATGTCTCTATATGGATTTGCTGCACCATTGGTTTTCGATTTGTTTCTGTGAATCTATGGTTACTTTGTGAAGTTTCGTTACTGGGTTCTCTTTGTTTTGGGATTCTGGGTTCGTTTTGTGATTGATAGAAGGTTTATTCGTTATTTGTGGTATTAGTTCTTGTTTGTGGCTGTAATAATGTGTTCTTCTGTTGTGGGTTCTTTGATTTTAGTAGTTTTCTGGGTACCCATTTTGTAATTTTGATCAAGACTGTTCCTTTGTGTTTTGGGAATTTAGTGTTAAGTGGAAAGATAGGGTTTTTGTGATGGTATGGAAGTGTTCTTTGCATCTGTGGTTGAAGTTTTGGTGTATTTATATCGGGTTATGTTTTGTGATGCAGACATCTTTTTATGGCTGATGAGAATGCAAGTTTTGGTGTACATGATGGGGATTATGTACCCGTGACTGAGCCTGAGGTAGTGACTGAGCCTGAGGTTGAGAATGCACAGGCTGAAGCTGAGGCACATGCAGAGGCTGAGGCAGAGGCCGAGGCTGAGGCCCAAGCCATGGCAGCGGCTCAGGCAATGGCAGCAGAGGCACAAGTAATGGCAGCAGAGGCTGAAGCCATAGAAGCAGATGCTCAGGCCATGGCAGAGGCTCACGCAATGGCGGCAGAGGCTCAAGCCATACTTCAGGCACAGGCTGAGGCAGAGGGACATGTTGAGCCGGAGGGGCAGCTTCAAGGGCAAGAGGATGAGCTACTGCCTGAACATGACCAAGAGCGTCATGAAGATGCTGGGGGTGTTGAAGGTGAGAAGAAGTGGCCTGGATGGCCTGGTGAGAGTGTTTTCCGGATGTTGGTTCCTGCTCAGAAGGTGGGTAGTATAATTGGACGTAAAGGGGAGTTCATTAAAAAAATCGTGGAGGAGACACGAGCTCGCATTAAAATCCTTGATGGTCCTCCAGGAACAACTGAAAGAGCTGTAAGTTTCTACTCTCATTTCCGTGCGAATGTAATGTAGTAGTGCACAACTTGTAACTACCTTCTATCTTTTATTTCATCTTGCCTTTTATCAATTGATACATGTCATTCTTTATATTGCCATGTCTCTGTGACTAAACGTTAGGGTTCACATGGTCTAATTAGGCCCCAAGTTTCAAACTTGATGAAAATTGTGAGATTAATGAGTGGAAAATTGTGAGATTTATGGTGCATATCACTTTGTAAAACTTAAAGCTATTGGTTGATAGTGAGTTTGTACAAAGAGAAACAAAATATAATTATTGTCATGCAGAGTATAGAAAGAGGTGCAGGGGATGATGCATAGGCTCACAAAAAATCTAGGTATAATCCATCTTGTGCTGGAAATTCTGGTTTAGCCTGACAGGGAATATGATCTCCATTTCTTCCGAAGTTCTATCTCTTGGGTAAACAATTTTGTTGAAACATAAAGAAATGGTTATATAAGCGTCCATTCAACCATTGCTATTTTTAAGTGTTAAAAAAAACTCATGTAAGAAACTAAGAACTATAAAACAATGTAAGGTAAGTAACAATGAGTTTGATTCGGCCATAAATCTTTAACTGTATGTTCAATAAAAAAAAAAGATAAAGAAAGAACGTAATAAGAATACCCCAAATATGAATACAGTTGCATTTATTGTAATAACAACAATGAATGTGTGCAGGTTTTCCATGCAAAATTTAAGGCAACGACTCAATCATCAATAAGATCCCAAACTTGAAGAACCAAAGGTCCAGATTGCAGGGATCAGCATCGAGCATTACTATGTGCTGAAAGTTGATCTGAATAAACCCATACAAAATTCGAACAATTGTAGCATGAAGCTCTCCACTCTGTCTGGTAACTTCAGAACCTAGATGGTTGATGTCTTGCCGCAGATGGTGTACACCATCATAGAATAGTAAACAAAAAAAAAACAATAATCCTTTAAAGACCAGTCTTAAATCTTCAGAGTCTAATGAAATTGTCATACATACGGGGAAGATAACTAATCAGTAAATAACCACAATGAGTTGATTAATATAAGTAAATGAGTAAAACATAAAAGTTACTAGGGTTGACTTTCATTTGGTTGGAAGATCGTTCTTAGTTATGCAGTTTGGTGTGTACCTTTGGGAACAACATCATATGATCTAGCTGTAACCTCTGTTTGATTTTTATTTTGTTGGTTCTCGTTTTGGGAAAATAATTGTTAATTTGGTTTCTATTGTTTAAGAAAAGAATGGCACACAGTTTCTCCTCTTGTGTTATGTTAGCACTGTGGATTTAGTTAAATCCAATATATATCTATACATATGCTTATGGTGGTTTTTTTCCTTGTAATTAGGTAATGGTTTCCGGCAAGGAGGAGCCTGATTCTTCCCTCCCTCCTGCAATTGATGGCCTTTTGAGAGTTCATGCACGCATTGTTGATGGTTTGGATTCTGATTCTTCTCAAGCTCCCCCAGGCATGGGTGGCAAAGTTTCCACAAGGTTGCTGGTTCCAGCCTCACAGGCTGGTAGCTTGATTGGAAAACAAGGAGGAACTGTTAAATCCATTCAAGAATCATCTAACTGTATAGTTAGAGTTCTTGGGTCAGGTGATCTTCATTACAATTCTAAAACTTTATAGCCTTAGAATATGCTTCAAAATATACATATATTTGAGTTGAGTTCTGAGGAAGTCATCGTTGGATTACCTAGTTGCTTACGTTTTGGCAGTCATGAGTATTCAGTATTGCCCAACATCTTAGCGTTATATCACCAAAGGAATATAAGATTAGATTTGTAGTGGCTGTATTAAAATCCTGGAACACATAATCCTTTTCTCTGGATCTATAGTTGTAAACTGTATATATCGGTATTACCTAATAGAAGATACACAATAGTTAAAAGAAACTGACTATCTTTGTTTTTCTTAAATGCAGAGGACCTACCGGTATTTGCTCTTCCAGATGACCGAGTTGTTGAAGTAGTGGGCGAGCCGGTTGGTGTGCACAAAGGAATTGAACTAATTGCATCTCACCTCAGGAAGTTTTTGGTTGACCGCAGTATAATTCCAGTTTTTGAAATGCATGCAAGTCTTTCCCTTCCATGATTTTGTATATAATTCACTTTCATTTAAACCATTCGATATATTGGATGAAACATTGAATGATCATAGTATTTTCTGCAGATGCAGGCAAGTCCTCCAATGGAGCACATCCCCCCACATCAATCATGGGGCCCACCTCAAAGTATGCCACACAATGCTGGTGGGGGTCCTGGTTATGGGCCACCTAATCCCCAGTACATGCCACCTTCTCGGCAGCAATACGACAATTACTATCCACCAGCTGACTTGCCCCCACCTATGGAGAAACAGCCACATCATGGCATATCAGCTTATGGGAGAGAGAACCCCATGGGTGTTCATACATCATCAAATGCTCAAGCAGCACCATCAATGGTCTCGCAGGTTGTTTCTTTGGCTGTTTCAATTTTTTCTTTTGAAAATCTATTGAGTACTGAATTCGATTCAAAGTTTGTGTATTAGCTTGAAGGCATGTTATTCTGGTTGCATATGAAAAATATAATAGTCTTGGGTTGAGCATGTGTTTCCAGGTCCTGTGATGAGACATGGTCTTGTGATGTCTTTTTTAAATGTTGCTTTGTATTAGGACTGCACACTCGTGCTTGAATGAACCCTGAACTAGCGAAAATTATATAAAAAAGTACATATTAGGTTGTGGCAATATAGAATGAAAATGGAGTTAGTATTAGTTCTGTCTAGCAGGCCAAATATGTAATGATGATTTCTTCTTGTTTTGCAGCTCACACATCAAATGCAAATTCCATTGTCATATGCTGATGCTGTTATTGGCACAGCTGGTGCAAGTATAAGCTATATTCGACGGGCTAGTGGGGCAACTGTTACTATACAAGAGACGAGGGGTGTTCCTGGGGAAATGACTGTTGAAATCAGTGGAAGTGCTTCCCAAGTCCAAGCCGCTGAGCAACTGATCCAGGCAATGCTTCTTATCCTGTGATTTGATCTTTTATTTGTTTCATTATTTCTAGCTAATGCAGGGAGAAGCAAGAGATAGTGTGAGAGTGAATAGGGTGGGCTGGAGAGGGTTGAGAGATTAAAGAAAACAGAAGGATTTTAGAAGAAACAGGAGTTTCTTAGCTGAAGAAGGGAGAAATAGAACAAGGGAGGTTAGGGGAGAGGATACAAGGCCAAGTCTTCAATAAGATAAACTCTTAATTCATTCCAAATCTGCCTTCGGATTACATTAGAAAGCCATATTTATAGGCTTCAAATAAAACCCTAAGACTCCCAAAATACCATAAGACTAATATAACTGATTAATAATAAGACTCTTAAATACTTAAGACTTCAATAGACATATTCTCACCAAAAAAAGAGAGACTTAAATAGACATAAAGACACACTCAAGACTCTTTAAAACACTAGACTCATAATTATTCTTTTCATAACTGAAAATAAACTTTGTAACTGAAAATAAACCTGTCAATACCCTTAAACTACCAAGTAGACTTTCCTTTGGACCAAAAAGGGTTGGGCTTAGGGCATGTTTACTAACCTGGAATAGAATTGAGAGTGGTGTAATTGATTCCGGAATGGGTGAATTCCCGCGTTTACTAACATGTCAAGGTATTAGAATGGATGTGGGTCCCACTTGCTTATCAGGAATCGATTCCTAACGAAACCCCTTATTCGATACCCAAGGGGGGAGATGGGTATCAGAATCAAGGTAATGGAATCAATTTTTTCTCCCCAAAATATCCTCACATGATTATAATATTTCTAAATTACCCAACCCTATATATATATAAAAAAACGTTCCAAAGCGGACGTCCGCACTCGGCTTAAAGTGCGGACGTCCCTCTGTTCACCACCAGACGGCGCCGACGACGGCGCGCCTCCACCCCAGCGGACTCTAGCAGTGTCCCCGACCACTTTCCCTCCCCGACGAGTTTGCCGAATTCTAGTTTTCCGGCGAGATCGATCTTTTTTGAAGTTTTGGGTGATCTCACCGGAAAACTGGAATTCGGCGGACTTGCCGGGGATGGAAAGTGGTCGGGGACACTGCTGGAGTCTACTGGGGTGGAGGCGCGCCGCCGTCCGGTGGCGAACGGAGGGACGTCCGCACTTTTAGCTGAGTGCGGACGTCCGCTTTGGAACGTTTCTATATATATATATATGGGAGAGAAGACGACAAAATATTGTTACATCAGAAAACAATGACGACAAAATAGAAGACCTTTCAATTTATGATGTTATGTCATTATATGTTCTTCTAATGAGAGTAAATACACAATTTAGTGCATAGAGTTTGTAGAATGTTTCTGTGACTTTTTTATTGTTTATATATGCTTGTACAGCTTACTGTATTAAGATCCGTAGCCACTGGACCAAAAAAAAAGTAAAAAAGAAAGGAAAGTTCTGTCAGGTTTATCTAGACTAGAGATTTGACGATGCTTGGTTTGCTTGATTGCAGAACTTCATGGTTGAGGCTGGAGCACCGCAACAGCCACAAGTTGCTCCCCCTGTGGATCAGGGTTATAATTCCTATTCAGCTCATGGTTCCGTGTATGCATCTCCCCCATCCAACCAAGGTCACCAGGGCCATCAAGGCCATGCTGGCGGCTATGGCTCAGTTTATGGCCAACACTATGGTTATTAGCTCAATAGGGAATATCAATTTGGATTGTCAAAGTTGAGACTAGTTGTAATTGTTGTGAACTTGGTAGCCACCAAATAGTTTCTCTATAGGGAAGCTGTGTTGTTATACTCTGCTTCTCCTTTTCTGGAAGTCCAATATGTCAGAATTGATGTGTTCATTAAGCTAACAAGAGGATTGAACCAATTTAGTGTCGGAATTTTCTCGTTTTAAATCCTGATTGTTGCATCGAGGCTCCTACTTGGTTTGAAAATTTGATGCAACAGGATCTAATATTGACATAATCACATCGATGAATTGATGATCTAACATTACAAATGACACAAGAGAGTGCTTGTAGGGACCCAAATGAAGCATATCTTTGACAGAAGGAAACATTGAAAAATGAAGTATTCTGGGTATATTTGGTAGGGTGCAGACGTGTTTCTTCCATTTCTTTTTCAGGCTTCCGAGTCTATTTCCTTTCTTTCCAGTTAACATGTTTGAAAATTTCATGGAACTATATGTTCAAACTGGGGTAGCAGAGCATCAATCACTAGTCAAATGTAAGATCGAATCTCTCTTGATTACAGAATATTTTCTCCATGTTATACACACATAATGCACTAAGAAGGGAAGGTATACTTGCCTACTGTTCTAGATCACTGAATTCAGGAGATGAAAGTAGAGTTGGTGGTTTGCCACCAAAACCCCACCATCTTTATTATCAAGTTTCAGTGTTCCACATACCACCTAGATTCTGCCTCAACTTTTGATTAAGCTTTCACGCAATGTAAACTAGGTTGGAGAACCTTTTCTATTGCCAAGTGTTGTTTTAGTGTGTTTATGAACTTTATAAGAACTTCAGAAGAAATTTGGTTGGAATATAATCCGAAACATCAAATCATTTTGAAAAAACTGAGAAAGTTCTTCCTTTATTAGGAATCTAAGCCAAACTTCTAACTTCTAACTTCATCCTGCATTGAAATTAATTTTTTTAAACGAAAAGATTTAGATGTTTCATTGCCCCGTCTTTAATCTTACTACATTTTGTTTAGGCTGTCCTTAGTTCATTCATGCAGACTATAAATATGACCTCTCTATCCCTTTCAGTTTCTGTAACTCACATTCCTAGAACTAGTTGCCTCTTTTGTAATCTCTTCCATATCAATGGCAAGTGTTCATGATGGATCGAACTCTAAGGGTATGTGTGAGAAGATCTTCTGCTGTCTCTGCCCTAAATTTCAATCAAATCATGATGCACACCACAAACTAGCCAAAGGGTCTGGAGCTGAAGCTGCAGCAAATGAGATGGCACGACTGCCTAAGGTAGAGATGGTTCGACCTATAAAGGTTTACGGGGAAAGACAACATCATGTTATTGTGAGCATGAATTCACAAGTTGCGGTAGATAACAAGAAACCAGGTTTGGCTAAACATGATACATTTTCTGACTACATTAACCGCACAAAAATTAAGATCAGAGCTTCTAAGTCCAATGTGGGCATGGAAAAGGTTGCCTCTGGAGAAGATTATGTTTACCAACAAGAGAAGGAAGATGATGGTAAGGAGGCATTTTCAGAATTTGTTAATCGCGCTAAGATCAAGATTAGGAAGACATCAAGTATTGGAAGCTCAAGGAATATCTCCTTTAAGAACTAGGAAACTGCAGCACTGCAGCCATACAAGCTCTTGATAAATAATGGTGCGGTGATGACTCGATTTCCAGATGATAATCTTCTCTACCTCTCTGGTGTACTTGTTGTATGAAATTATTAAGTCATTCTGCATAATTATTTTTTCAGAATCAATTGAACTAAGTAATTCTTGTACCTCATGTGTGGGGAGAAGCTGTGTATTGTAATTTATTGATTTTTTGCTTTTAGAAACCTATGAAATGTATCTTTCGGGTGCTCAATACATTGTGACGACACAATTTGTTGGGTTATAGAGATCCTCCTTGCTCTTGGGAAAGGGTCTTTTAATCTACTTATCCAGGTTTGGCTTCTGTTCATGAGAAGGTGGATTGCAATTGGCACCTTTTGATTTAGCTATCTTTTTAGTTTTGTTACTCTAAGGAAGCCTGATCCATGATATCAGAAATATTTGTCATGTTTGGTGTTTTATTGTAGGTGCTGTAAAACATGCAAGAGATAACATTCGATTAACAAATCAATCACATCAAATTCTGAATTTTCAGTTAAGGATATTCATTGCTTTCTACAACAAAGCTGCAAATGGATGTATACAAAAAGACCTAGAGAAGTTCTACCAAGAAAAGCTAATACTTACCATGTAATGATGTAATACATAGGTTTGTTGTTGGAATCCCACTTCATTAAAGAGATTAAGGGAATATGATCCCATATAGCACTTCAGTTCATTTCTGCATATAGTTTTTTAGTTTTCAAGCAAAAATCACTAGGACATATTCTTTGTTGATGTGATTTTAGAAGTAGTTTTTGCTTGAAAACTATACGCAATTCTGCAGTTCTTTGTTGAGCAAAAATCACACCAAGCAATTCTTTGTTAATTTTTTTTTTTTTAAGTTTAAGAGCAGAGTACTCTTCCACCTCAAATTTATTAATAAAAAAGAAAGATTACAATCAAGAGTTAGATGACATTAAAGCCAGTACCCGGAAACACCAACAAGAGACATCAAACTACACTATAAAACAAATCAATGAAAACGAAAGTTAGGGAAACCGAACTTATCTCGTTGGTACATGCCCAGAATGAAGTGGGGAGGTTCATCCCACCAAGATAATGCAGACATCGACAAACCCATATTAGCAAGAGTATCTACCACTTGATTACCTCCCTGAAGATATGAGAAGATAATAATTCATCTGAGAAATGTGGTGCAAACAATTACCCCATGCCACCCTTTGTTGATTTTCAGTTTCTCACTTGATTTCAATCTCTTGCTTATCAATGAGGAAGAGTGTGCATAGCTTGAACTCCAAGTGTGTGTGCAAGAAAATCTTCGGTATTTCTATTACTTGTCCAGCATGTAAATTGGGACCAACTAGTCAGGTGTTGGTGCAAGAGAAACTGAAGCCTAAAGCAGAGATGACTACACAAATTATGGTTGATGCTCAGCCGAGTAATGCCAGGGCCAATTCCAAAGTTGACGAGAAGCAAAACCGGCATAAATTAGAGGCAAAACTTACAAAAGGAGGTAGGACAGCAAGCCTGCAAGGTTACAATGATGCATTTTCTGACTACATTGCTCGTGCCAAAATTAGGATGAGAGCTATATCAAATGTTGGCATTGAAAAGATTGCCTCTGGATCAGCAGACGATGTGTATGATACGAAGAAACAAGGCATCCCAAAAGATACATTTTCGATCGGTTTATATCAATCGTGCTAAGATGAAGATCGGAAAGTATTGGAAGCAGAAAGATCATCTCCTCCAAAGGAGAGTAATGACATTACAAAAAACAAACACAATATGGAGCTTGAAAAGTGTTGGTAAATAAGGCTGGTGTTGGTGATTGATTTCTAGTAATTGATCTTCCTAGTTTGTTTGATTGCCTACTAACTTGCATCACTGTTCTTAGTCTGCATGTTGCCCAAATAAATAGTATAGTCTCTTCTGTTTGTCATGCCTCAATTTAAATTGCACTTGCTCAATATTATGGTGTACTGTAAAAGTTTGCTACTACATTACTACACCCTTGACACTCCAACTGGAACATTGATTGATGATCTTCTTCTTCTTCAGTTCATGCTTTTCTGCTGGAATCTCCCAGCTGTGGTTTATTGTGTACCATGTAAGTCTATATAACTCAAAATATTACATGTCTTTCAGAATAAATCTAAATCCTCATATATATCTTTCCCTGCGTGAACTATCATAATCATCACAATATTGGAGGGGTAAATTGAGCAGGAAAGAATTTAAAGACCATAGAATGTAAACCCGTTTCCTAAAGAACACGAATACTATAAACATATATAATGGAGTTTAAAGGGTTCCCCTCACCTGAAAAGCAATGATTCTTCCAAACTTTCAAAAACTATGATTCCTGCTCTTATATAATTAGTTGGTCGTTTATCAACCAAAATTAATAGACCAGAGAGAGGAAGCTAGGTTTTGCAATAATAAAGCTGTCATGCTGTGTAAAGTGGTGGAAGGCATCAAGACTCTCTAGCCCTATTAGTCATTTGTGCTGTATGAAGTTTATGCTTGATGGATTCCATTTGGTGAAGATATAATGACAGATCAAGAGGGATCGGAATATGATCCCAAACATCATATCACTTGGAAAATAGAGTACTCTACTTTATGAAGAATCTTATCAAAATTTTCTCTCTAGTTTCTTTTTTCTCACTCTCCACTCAAGCAAAGAAAGAAAGCTGGAACTTTTCTTTTCTAATCGTTCTATACTCTCCTTTATTAACTCGCTATAGATACCCACTTCTCCATCCAATACAAGGCCTAAGCTAGCTAATCTTCTTATCTCTTCCACACTTCAATGGCAGCGTGTACGAAAATTTTCAGTGCATTTACTTGTTGCTGCTGTACTTGCCAAGCAAATCATGATCAACACATCCCACACCCCCAGCAAGACTCGAACCCTTCACTACCGATTCATGATCATGCTCACAAAGCTCATCATGACCACAATCAAAACAGAATAGTTGATAATTCCGAAGGAGCCAATGCAAAACAATTCACTGACAAGAGACAACATGATGCTTCCCAGCCACATGGTAAGGGTCAAAAGTCAGGAATATATACCACCGATGATCAATTTTCTGACTACATTAGCCGAGCAAAGGTTAAAATCAGGACCATGACGATGAATATTCGTGGTGGGAATAAGCAGAATGCCTCCAACTCCAAAGAAGATGAGCAGAATGATACAAAGCATGAAGATCAGACTAAAGATCCTTTTTCAAATTATATCAAACGCGCCAAGATCAAGATCAGAAAGACAACCAGTACTGCAGGCAGAAAGAGTTTTATAGAGAGCAAGCAGGAGAAGCCAGGTAGTTGAATCACAATGAAATATGAGGATGATGAAATAATGCTGATCAATGTTGATCTCCTATAGTCTGTTTAGCAAAGCTATTGAGCTTAAGTAAGATAACTGATGTTTGCTGAGGTCAAGTACTACGATGTGGTTTACCAAATATATACACCGTTCACACACACACACACACACAGTCACACACACACACACACACACACACACCCATATGTTCCTTGTTCTATATATCCTAGCTTGTGCTTTCTTTAAATGTATATTTCTATTTTGTTGTTCTTAAGATGCAAATAGCTTAATAACAGATGGAAAACAGCATTTATATGATGCATTGAAGCTTAGGTGAGCGGAAGATTAATTGATTTTTGACAATAAACTAGGGAGAGTGATCGAAATCTAGAACACTAAATAACTGACACCATTTGTAACAAAATCCATGATATCTGAAAACGAATATCTCTAACAGCTTCCATAGAAAGCACTTGAGATTTTAACATCTGCGGATGCCCGGGGGATACCCTCCATCAAAGCAATGGTATCATTCAGCAAACTGGGGGGGGAGGGGGGGGGGGGGGGGGGGGGGGGGGGGGGGGGGTACAGTACTTTTGTCCCTTCGAATGCTAAGAATCCTTTCTCACAGGCCTCTTCCGTATTTAAGAAGAAATTTTGCAAAAGTGATTGCAGTCTCAGGGACTATGTCAAGATTGATGTCGACCACCTCTAGGTGACTAAGAAATTGGCACAAATATTGAGCTTGAGTCTCCCAGAATTGCTCTTCAGTGCAGTTGGCGTCATCCATGTCTTTCCACCTATCACTTCCTTCACAAGAGTACATGGTAAAACGAACGTTGAGGTTGTTGACTATAGAAGCGCTTCTCAATAGTTATGCTATACCCCGGGAAGAGATCTATGTATTTCCGAGATAAATACCTAATAATCAAGGTCTTAAGTTTCATAAATCAGAATGCAACACCACCTATATCAAAATAAATTTTGATAGAATATTGTGGAGGAAGCCAGAAGTTATATCAAGAACTTCAACTTGGGATGAAGAGGTAAAAAGATCGCAAACACTGTTATTAGAAATCTTCGTCTTTGCAATGCGAGACCAACACAAATCAGAATCTACGAGGGCAGGAAAGCTCTGGATGGCACACTTATCAGCAATGCCATTCCACATCCAACTAAAGGATTTTAGGTTCGGGGCGAAAATGTTAACCCAATTTCCATCGATGCTATTTTCAAAACAGAACCAGACTCTTAGCCTCTCAAGTTTCATTCTGAAGATGTCAATGCTTTTCGATTCCATTCCAGAAACTCGTACAACTTTTAGGTTTGGACAGCAAATTTTGAGATTGCTCATTCCTGTACAGTACTTTATTTTCAATTCTTCTAGGCAAGGGAATGAAGAACCAGAAAATAAGTCCACATCCAACAAATCCAGATGATTTAAAGACAAAGATCGCAGTGAGAGGACAAAAGACCAAACAACATAAGAAGAGGGAAACCCTAGCCATGCCTTTGAATTTTCAAGGCTATAGCTACTACTCTTTGATGATTGGCAATTAAGTTGACATGGAGGCAAATCATGTGTTCTCACTACTCAAGGAGATGTCCAGTACTAGTTCCTCAACCCTAGCAAAACAAGAATGTTTGGATTTTCGACATCTCCAACTCTTTGACATTGACCTAAACTGCTGCTTGGCAAGGGAAGTTTGAGGCAAGGGTATATTATATTCTAGTTTTTGTCTCGGCGTGCCAATAATGTGTTTATGATCCTTGCTCTTGTCTGGTGATGAGGAGCTTCATTACCAGTAATTAAAATATCGTAGAAGTCAAAGATGGGATAGGAAGACCACACACGATTCCATCTTCGAGACAAGACACTGGTTTGCCCGACGGATTTGAAAGGCAGGAATGGGAGTATGAGATGCAACAAATCATCCGGGAGATCACTGATTCTGTATGCTAAATCAGTACTGTTTGCTTTTCCATCGATGCTATAACACACTTAATGGGTGGTGATGGAGACCAATATCTGTTAAAGAATGTAATCACTCTTCATCAATCAAGCTATGACTTTAGAGAACATTAACGTTATTGATTTGTATCCATATTTGTACACTGATGAGAGTATATATAAAGCAATGCAAACTCTTTTTGAGTTGTGCAATCAATTACAATTCATTCTCTTTTAATATCAACATACTGTACCCAAAGGGCCAAACCCTAAACCAAAAAACAAATCCCCAAATCGAAGATGATGGAAAAGAGAGAAATCGATGAGTGCTCCAAGGAGATGGAGAGTCTCGACCTAGATAATTCGTACGAGATGGATGAGGAGGAATCGGTCGATACGTACCAGGAATCCATCGAGGACGAGATGTGGAACTTCTTACGCGGATGTTGAAAGGAGAAGGAGAGCGAGGACAATAGTGATATCGACGACAACATTTGTTACAATTCTACCGTTTTGTGTTTTTCTGATGACCATCTCTCCAGTACGTTCTTCTCATTTTTGCTTTTGTGTTTCACTATGAAATCAATGTATCTATGCCTACTTAATTTTCGTTATTGTGTTTTTCTTAGATTCTTCTGATCGATCATAATCTTGTTTTGTGTGGTGATTTTTTGGTTTAATTTGAAAAAAGCTTTTCACGTTTATGCCTATTATGCCTATTGAGCAAGTATATTTCTGATACATATAGTTGAAATTCATTTGTGCAGAAGAAGAGGATCTGTGCCAAGTCTGGGAAACAAAGGTGGAACCAATCTTTAAACGTTATGGCCTTAAATGCCAATTGAATTGGGATGAGCGTAAGATGACTGTGGGTACAAAAACAGCTATCCTCGAGGACTGTGGGATCCTTAACAGGGGTGCTTGTGTTCTCGCTATCCTAACTCGTGGTTTCAGCACTGAATGTGTACGTACTCATCTCACATCCTTTCTCTTATTTCACCTTGCTACATGTTCAACATGATTCTTGATTTTAAGGTTATGTTAAGTTCAATGGAAAGCTGATGTTCAATACTGTTGATTCTCATTAAAACTCCAAGCAACCGAATCATATCATACTAGTTCCATTTGTTGAACGTACAATTTGTTTTCTACTGTTTTTCTCATTTGATTGCACAACATTGCAGCTTGAACGAATCTTCTCCTGCGAAGTCCATTGTCAATACATGAATCTTAGAATACCAGATAAGATGAGTAAGGTTGGCATCTTATCAATTTTGATCTTTCATCTTCTTTCTATACCATGTATCTGTCTAACTTCATTAGATTTACCATATGGTGACTAATGTCTAATGTTACGAAAATTATACAGCGCACCCGGCCAATCTCACCGTCCATTCATCGCGCCCGGCCCCACCCGGTCATCTCACCGTTAAATTTCCGGGTGCGCTGAATAGGCTCTCCTAATGTTAGCACAATTCTTCTTCTTTTTTTATTCCTTTTCCTCTCCTAATTTCATATATTGTCTGCAGGATGACTTTTCAAGCAAGTATCGAAAGTTCGTGGAAAAAATCGACAAATTTGTGAGTCATTTTTTTCCTAATAAATCAGGCTTTTCTTCCAGATATTGTTATGGTTTCTGCTTATGTTCTAATCTTTCACTATATGATGGATGTGTATGCAGGAAGTACCTGAGAAGCTTTCCTGCTTTATTATTTTTGGTGTAAGAGTTAATATTATTATTAATTTTTGTTGTTTCTCCTAATATTTTTGTGATTTAAATCTTATTTCCGGCCGTCTTTGATTTCTAATTTTGCTTCTTAAATGAATAGGAAGGAGCTATCTTCGCTTATTCTGATAAACAGTGGTCAACATATAAAATGAAGAATCTTGTGAATTGGTGTCTTCTTGGCGATGAACCTTTTGAACAAGATAATTTTCATGAATTGTCACTTGATGATGATGATGATGAGTTTTCAGATTATGTGTTTACGCCGCTCTAGTTTGCTGCTTTCTCTGTTTGGGTAATTTTTAGTCTGTACTCTGTAGCATTGTTAGTCGAAAACTAACTACGTACTGCCAAATTTCTCTTCAAATCTATGTCTTTTGCCCATTTTTTTCCCTCTCGTTATCCGTACTTGAACTGCAATTTAAGAACTCTGAAAGCCATCTCTATTATGTTGCTTTCTTGACCTAATAAAAGCAGGTCTCATCTAAACTACGCTTTTGCATCATCTAAACTGTAAAGACACAATTCCGTACACCACGCGCCTCAGTTGGCCAAGTTTGCCTACAACATCCTGAATTTATCCCCACAATTTGTGTTCCATGTTATATACTATCAAGTTATCAACTAAGACAAGGGACACACTACACACATGGCAAGTCTCTGCCCAAACTACTCTATCATTACTAGGATCCATTGAAGCTTGAGCAGCAGAACCAGGCTTAGAAGATTTTCCTTTCTTCTTACCTATCCATTGTCAAGAACAAACAAATACTCAGACAGAGGTTCACGCACAGGCGACGACATTGGCAAAATGATAAACAGAGCTGCCAGGGAGCATACCTTTGTGCTTTCCTTGCTTAAGATTGACGCTCTTCTTCACGAGGAACTTCTTAGAACCTTTCTTCCTCCCTTGAGATTCTTCTGCAACCATAAACACACTCGTATCAGCTCCATCCCATTAAAAATCAAACCATACAAAGTAGCACCGTTGGGATTTTAACCCCACAAACGAACCGAGATTCAGGAATAGACACACCTCGTAATACCACAATAAAGCATAATAGCAAAGAAGGATGAAAAAACAATTGACACAAGATTTAACGTGGTTCGGCAAATTTCCTGCCTACGTCCACCCAAAGATATAGCTCTTTCACTATGAGAATAAAACTAGTACAAGATACGTACATGAGTTAAATCTCATAACTCAAATCCCAAACCCTTGTACACCCTCACTCATAGAATACCCAAGAACACTATATCTTAACTAAGAGAATTTCCCTCTTAGCACTTTTTCTCTCTCACTCTCATGCACAACCCACCAGCTCTCTATTGCTTGTCCGATGCTTACTTGATGCAAACTTGCTTGCATGCTTCAAATGGTTTCCATGCAGCCAATTTAGAGGCAACATCCATTCATGCCTCCTATTACAAAAGCAGGAGCATACCATTGAAGACTACCTCTTCACCTTCAATTTCTACAAACATCATTTAAAACGTTGTATAGCTATATAGATATTCACCAAGTCAATATTTGCTGCATCACCTTTTGCATGGTTTGTAGTTGCATGAGAATGAACACCAATCTCAACAAGCACTTGGTTATATGGCTAAACCCGGTAGTAAATTGTATACTACTAATGCTAGGATACACCCAACTTTGCTCCTTCCCATAAACACCAAATTTGCGTCTACTCATTTAATAAATCTTCTAAACACTTGAACCGAAACAAGTTAACGGGAAGTAAGAAGTTTGAATATTACACAAAGGAGAAACAGTAGCATACCAGCAGCAGCCATTCATATCCTCTTTAAACTGATTCTCCCCAGCCATTTATTTCCTCTTGCAAGAAAGGCCCTTCTCCCTTGTTGGATACTGTCAGAAGCACCCATTCGAGTGTACATGTCATCCAACACATTCAGTTTTGTCGATGATGCTGGTACAAACCCACCTGAAAGAATCAGAACTGGCAGACAACAATTAGAGATTCATTTCTATTACCATAAGCAGAAATAAGAAGAAAAAATAGTAGAAATATCCTGAGTACAGTAACTGAACGAGCATGACAATCCAAACTATGGCTTTGCTATATGTGTTTCTAAGAGGAGTAGAGGACTCGCGAAAGTCCCTGACAAGTGACAAGCACCTCGAAGGTTCATCATATAGGCACACACATGGCTGCAGTTATTATCAGCTTAAGTATATATAGGGTTTTGTAACTCCAAAACACCCGGCATACCAAGAGTACGCCAATAAGACAAAATTATAACGTCCACGTTGATGATGTACATGGTAGGATTAATCAAGAATTGAAATTTGTAGAAGAGTTCAAATTCTTGTGTGAACTTATTCCAAAGCTAGCAAAATTGGGAACATATCGTTAAAAAAAAAAAATGTCTACCATATGGGCTTGAGCATCGTAGCCCTGCTCTCCACGGCATAGTCATGGAGATCGTTGGCCTTGTTAGTCTCGTTTCCCTTAACACCATTAGCCTCATTTGCATAAATCAAGCAAAGTTAGCTGAACACAAAATGGCAGCAACGCAAACAACACCAAATGCCGGCACCGGCAAGGTGATGTCGCAAGGTCAAGCATACACCAAGTGAAGTACAATTCCTTCAAAAGACCAGGCAAACACATAAGTGTGTGTGTATTTATCGATCGACTGTACATTAACGAAAATCTGAAGAAATCAGGGGTTCGTTTAACTTCCAATGTTAGAATATTCATAACATTATTTTCCTTCCCAAGCCAGACTGATTATCATGGTATTGTTCACCTACTATATGATCTATGTACGTCCTGGCGTTAATTAGGTGAGTAGATATTGAATGTCCTGGTGTTAGGTGTGTAGATATATATACATGGTATTCTGATCTGTTTTTAACTCTCATTATATTCCTATACTCTGTATAATTACAAAGATATTGATGTCACAACACAAGCAATTTATAGAGTCTGTAACACTCTCCCTCAATTGATGCATTTCAGTGACATGATCAAATTTCGTTTATGAAAAGATGCAATCAGTCAACCATCATTTTGCACTTTCCAAAACGCATACACCAGTTTCATGCTATAACACAGCCATTAGATAATTCATAAATCAATTTCTTAATCACCCTGAGAACAATGATTATGCACACACATATGTAGGATCAGATATGCTTCAATATTTATGCAGATAGACTTTTTAGAGCACCTAATATGGAAACCAGATATCCTATAAAAACTCAAGATTATGCATATAAACACCTTTAATGTTCCTGATATGGAAGTCTTCAAAAAGAAGACTTTTCACATAATTTCCTCAATTAGAAATCATCAACTTGCAAGACAGATCAACTTACCATATATGAGATGTTAAAATCTCATTACCTTGATTCTTGATTGATACCTCTGATTATGCAGAACTTTGTTCAAGATTTAGACTTCCCGATCTTGTACCACTTTTCCTTTCTTCATTGGAAATTCTTGTGTTGAATAGAAATAGCCAATATGTCAACAGATTACAAATCCATCTTTACATAATCAACCTCGCAATAATCTAAGAAATATGTAAATATTTTTCAAAGAAGAAAAAAAAAAAATATATATATATATATATATGTAGACATTAAGTGCATGAAAATGAAAATGAAACAGGAAGGAATTCAAAGACATAATCTACTTATAGAAGCAAATTAATATAGATCGATGTAGATGACCAAGGAAAATCATCGTGCATGATTTTCCTAATTTCTCTATAGAACTAGCATACCTACCATCTTCTATTTAAAGACGCCAATACAAGCTAAGTTGTCGTCATTACAAACTGTTCTTCTGGTTTCTCTGAGCTCTCTATCATGGCTACTACATATTCTGCTCTAGCGACTATTCTTTGCATTTACCTTGTATGCTGTTCAGCTACAGCAACAAGCAATGGCGGGTTCAGTGTCAAACTCATACACCGAAACTCCCCGAACTCACCGTTTTATCATCGGACCAAAACTCCTCCAAATAGGTTAAGCAATGGTTTTCGACATTCCATGAGGTCCTATTTCGACCCCTTCGATCATAATGGTGCACAATCAGGAGTAAAAGCTGACAAAGGCGAGTATCTTATGAAGCTAACTATTGGAAACCCACCTTTCGATGTCTATGGAGTTGCAGATACAGGTAGTGACCTAGTTTGGGCACAGTGTCTACCATGTGTTGGTTGCTACAAGCAGACCAGGCCTATGTTTGAACCGAAAAGCTCGTCCACATATAGTGACCTGCCTTGTGCAGCAACAGAATGCAAGACAATTGGCACTGGCTCTTGTTCACCTCAAAACTCTTGTAATTACAGTTACGGCTATGGAGATCAGTCATTGACCCAAGGGGTGTTGGCTAAAGAGACGATTACCTTAACATCCGCGACGGGTGGAGCTGTTGCCCTAAGAGATATTGTGTTCGGGTGTGGGCATAACAACACTGGGAGTTTCAATCAAGACGAGATGGGACTTATTGGCCTCGGAGGAGGGCCTCTATCACTTGTTTCTCAAATAAGTTCTGAAGTTGGAGGCAAAAAGTTCTCCCACTGCTTGGTGCCATTTCATACTGCTCCGAGCATCGAAAGCAAGATGAGTTTCGGGAGTGGAAGTGAAGTATTGGGTGATGGTGTTGTTACAACAGCTTTGATCTCCAAGCAAGACAAGACCCCATATTTTGTGACACTAGAAGGAATCAGTGTTGAAGACAAGCTTGTGCCTTTCAATACCTCAGGTCAAGTTTTAGAAGGCAACATGTTCTTGGACTCGGGAACACCACCAACACTAATCCCACAAGATTTCTACAACAGGTTAGCAGCAGAAGTAAAGAGCCAGATTCCAATGGCACCCATCATAGGTGACCCTAGTTTGGGACCTCAGCTATGCTACAAGACTCCAACTAATCTAAAAGGGCCAATATTGACAGTACATTTCAAGGGCAGTGCTAACATTGTGCTAACACCAATACAGACCTTTATTCCACCAAAAGATGGGGTTTTCTGTTTCGCAATGCAAGGTGTTGCTAGTGATGGTGGTATCATCGGAAACTTTGCTCAGTCAAATTTCTTGATCGGTTTTGACCTTGAGAGAATGACAGTCTCATTCAAGCCAGCAGATTGCACAACAGGATAAACAAGCCAGCCGGAAGGATAGATTTTTTCTAGTGAGCAACAAACAGAATTGTTAGCATCAATTTCCCTTCATTTTCAGCTGTAATCCAACTACAGTTCTAATTTCAAATACTGCTAATCGGATCAATTTTCCTCTAAAAGTTGAATGCTACAATGACAAGCCTCACCCTTGAGATTAAATTAATAATTATAAAGGAGGATAGCAGATCATGAGATTGATACCCATAATCGATTTTCTACTAATACTGCATGCACTAGACAATCTAACTAACAAATACTACTAAGAAATTTACTTTTGCACAAAAGGGACATACCCAGATTGCTTAGCACCATCTATATAGGGGCTGCACATGTGGTTCTGAAGTGGCCTGTTTGATTGCAGCGACTACAATGCACTACTCGCTTCACTCGGCCACGGTCCTCTGCTCGAACACGCTTCTTTCTTGGTCGACCTGGTGGCCGGAGTGACTTGGGAGGATTGATTAGAACCTCAGAAAGAGCACTGCTTGCATTGGGATCTTCTCCCTCTACCCTTAACGTCTCAGCCCATAGGGATTTATCTGGAATTGGATGTATTGTTTGTGAGTATGTCTTCCGGTAGGTTGCAACAGTGAAACAGCTCTCAGTAAACCGATGGACTTGCTGCCTGCAAGATAGAAGTGCTGCAACAGCATGGGCGCATGGCAAACCATAAAGCTGCCAGCCACGACAAAGGCAGCAACGATTTCGAATGTCCACAATCATTGTCCCTTCATGAGAAATGACTTCAAATTCAGCTTCATTAGCACGAAGAACCTGATAGGTGCGCCCCCGCTCAAGAGCCTCCGCAACACGCCTCTCTGCGGAAGGAACAAGAATAGATGTCCACTGCATACTGGTCTCTCGACGTTCATTGAACCAAGTCATTAGCTGCCTTCTGATGCATTCCATCATCTGAACAATTGGAAGCCCAGAGGCCTCCAATATCCAAGTATTTAAGGATTCAACTATGTTAGCTGTCAAATGCCCAAACCGTGTTCCCTCAAAGTAAGCAGTAGCCCATAAGCGAGGTGGAATTCGTCTGATCCAATATGCAGCATCTTGAGATATCTTTTCTATCTCTAAAACTTTTGCTTCAAATTCAATTACAGTGAGAGCATGAGCAGCTTCCCATAGAAGATTAACGAGCATTGTGTTATTAAACTCCTTACGAAAGCTATCACTCAGGTGACGCATGCAAAATCCATGAAAAGCAGTAGGAAAATTTACTTCAACTCCATCTACAATGCCTTTCTGCCTGTCTGACAAAATGGTAAGCCTAGGCATGTTCTCTGAATTAAGCTCAAGCAGATTATGAAGCTCAGAAAGAAACCACATCCAATTCTCATCACTCTCCTCATCCACAACCCCAAATGCCACAGGAAATAGAGAACCATCACCATCGAAACCGGTAGCAAGAAGCAAAGTACCCAGATACTTACTTTTCAAATGTGTCCTATCAAGCCCGAGGAGGGGCCGACAAGCGTTTAGGAAACCATAAATTGATGCCTGAAATGATATGAAGAGGCGCTGGAAGCAGTTATCACTCGGGTTTCCATAAACAGATGCAATACTCCCTGGGTTAGTTCGTTTGACCTGTTCACAATATTCTGGAAGCAAGCGATACCCTTCTTCAAATGATCCACGCATTGCTGCCATGATGCGCTCCTTGCCTCGCCAAGCTTGCTTGTATGATAAGGTGATACCATGAACTCGGTGAATCTCCTCCAGTATCTCCTTTGGCTTGTAATTAGGGTTCTCTCTAAGTCGTTGCTCCACAGAATTTGCAACCCACTGAACAGAGGCTTGCTGATGACCAAGATGATAAATTCCTCCACATGTATGAGTCTCGTGGATGGTCCTGATTGTGAAAGTTGGAACTCCTGGGAGCTTTGCAGCATGTATACGCCATGGGCATCCCTCACTGGCACACTTGGCAGTGAAGCGAGTCTTGTCAGATTTAATAGTCTGCATTTCAAAGTGCAGGGCAATAGCTGTGTCCCTCAAAGCTCTCCGGCAGCTCTTGACATCAGGAAATTCTTGCCCCACTGCCAACTCATAATGAGGATTTGCAACAGCCATACGAGTCTGAAGTACGGGATTGGGGCTAAGTGCCAGCTGGGAGTCCTGGATACTCATATCATGCATAGATTCTATGCCCATTTCATGATGTTGATCCATGGCCAGTTCCATACTTCCTTCAAGTTCTTGATCGTCTGAGACAGCCAGCTCATTATTCTCAACTAAAACCAACTCAAGGTTCTGAGGAGGAATAGACAATCCATGGTCATCCAGATCAGGTTTCCGGTCTATACCTAACTCATTTTCATGTCTGTAGCTGTGACCATCATCTCCTTCGTGGTCATGAGGATGGTCTAAACCCAGGTCATCCCTGTTATCTCCCACATCCAAGTGATGCTCATGAGCCTGTGCTGAGCCCAGATGATGGTCATGAGTGCCTATGTTATGGTTGTGGCCCAGTATCTGCTGATTCTGCCTAAGTGCTGTATTGTGATTTCGTCCAACTATCAAATCATGGTTGGCCATTGATGGAATCAATCAACAAAGAAGATAACACCGCCTCTCAAAGAAACTATCCGTTTATATTTGGAAACACCGTCTTCTGAACTGTATTAAAGCATGCCTACAGCACAAAATAACTACAGTCAGTATAAGAACCAATGCCTCAATCAACACTAAAACACACACACACACGTCTCCATATGATATATGATGATAAATAATACAGTGGTCCAATAAAACGAACACTGACAAATACACTTAACAAGACACACCCTTTGCAAAATTAGACAATAGCTCACTTCTCAATGTTGGTGGAACAGCTACCCCATATTTCACACCATAACACTAAATCCTTTATTCCCCTTATCAAACAAACCAGTTTCCAAAGGAAAACCTAACTGACCAGACACAATGTAATTGTAAAGAACAAGGATACCAACAGGCGGAGGAGGAAGAGCAGAGAAAATCTAATACTACACAAACCATTATAGTAATACCAGAAATACATAAACAAAGCTAGGAATCACAAACTGTGTTCCACTTTCAGCCGCTTTCATCACATCCACAACAATGTTCAACAAAAAGTGATTCATCAACTCAGATTATTACAGATCAAATCTAAAAATCCAAAGCAACCGATCAAAGCTAACAATCCAAAGCAACCACCATGTCCATGAAAGTACCAATTCCATCAATTCACATTCCAGACTCTAGTAAAGCATAACACACCCCTCAAATTACATTACCACAAGCACCAACATCGTCTCAAGTAAGCTTTCAGTCCCCAAGTTACCAAAAACAGTACACTAATTCAGTAAAATGCACATAGTTCAAATCATCATCCTCACTCTAAACAGAAACAACTCGCCACGAAAACAAATTTCAAAACTTTAACCAACACATTCACTTTCACGCCACTACATCTTAACCAAGCACTCCAAAACACTAAACTATACGCAAAAAAAGCCCTACCCACAATTCGAAAAAACAAAAACCTCACTCCTACACAGTTACACCACAACCCAAAATAAGCAGATGTCAACACAAAACAGTACACAATCCCTGTAAAACACTCAAAACCATAACACCAAACCAAATCAAAAGCAACAGATCCAAACCAAACCCACAATAATTCTCCAAAAACCAAACAAAACCCACAAACCAAAAAACCTAGAAACAGTGATACTAAACCAATTGGGTACCTGAAATTCACGAAACCCTAGCTCCATCCCCAATTCACATTGACCCCCAAATCAGTCAAACCCACGAAAAAGACGAACTGGGTAAGCCTCAAAGCGCCGGGAATTGAAGACCCAGAGCGGCGGAGATCGGATCGGAGACGAAAGTCGGAAACTTTAAATTGGGGGGAGTTGCAGAGAAATTTGAAAAGGGGGTGGGGGATTTTGGCGGGTAATTGGGGGGAAATCGGTGAAGGGCAAGAAGGAGAGACGGAGAGAGAGAGATTGGAATTAGCGAAGGGCAGAAGAGGGAGTGTGTTTGAGGGTTGAGAAGGGAAATACAGGTCTGAGGGCTTTGTGAGAAAAAGGGGTATTTAGGTCATGCAATTTGGGGATTTCTGTGGTTGTTTACTTTTTTAGCCCCATGTTTTTTTGCCTAGTTTGGGGTTTTTTCCCCTCTCCTCTTGCTTTTTGTATTGAGATTTGAGAGTGAGAGATGTATCCACCAAAAGAGGAACAATGAGATTTCATTAGAAATACGTTTTTTCCTTTTCATTTATTTAAATACCGGGAGCGGCCGAGGTGATTAGTCTTCTCGATACAATGCTTTTTGTGCTGGTCTCAAATTTAAGATTCGCACGGATCTGATATATAAGAAAAGTGAGTAAGTAGCTAGATTTTCTTTTAACTATAGTATTAAGTGGTTGTGAGTGGTATGATTCAAGAGTTCCACGTGGTAGCTGATTGGATATGAATGTTTTAAGAATTGAGTTAGATGGGACTCTTCTCATTGCAAATACATTTAAGATAACGTTTGAATGGAAGAGAAATATGCAAATTTATGTTTTTGTAGCTCGTGGTAGAACACTATACACTCATATTCAAGGTTAAAGTTCACGCAACCATTGCATGTGGCTTAGTAGGGTGTGCTCCTCAACTTAAGTTCGAACTCTAAAGTTGTCAAAGTGGCGACACAGTGATGCAAGTCATAGTTGAAGCATGTCACATGCGACGAATGATCAAAAGATTCTAATACATGATTGTCATGCTTTCATTAACACAGATAGAATCAATATGACTTCTCAACGAAACATACGAAAGTTCTCTCATTCTATTAGGGCCTCAATTAAGTAAAACTTTATTCTCATTCA
This sequence comes from Fragaria iinumae, assembly GCA_009720345.1. Taxonomy (NCBI): domain Eukaryota; kingdom Viridiplantae; phylum Streptophyta; class Magnoliopsida; order Rosales; family Rosaceae; genus Fragaria; species Fragaria iinumae. The sequence continues at coordinate 1,289,825 of CM019122.1, read as the reverse complement.
TTGGTTTTCATATATTAACGGTCGTCGGTCAGGAAAAGTTGGACCTAATCAGGCCCAATGAGCCTGTTGGCCTTCTTCATGTGCCACAAAAGGGCCCAATGAAGAAGAAGGGCCAACCAACCAACAGCAATTTTCCCGGGGAATCTTCGCTGGTGTTGGAATGGCTGTCCATACCTATTTTCCATTTAGAGCCCTCACTTGCTCCAAATCGTTGTCGTTTTCTCTTATCAGCAGTCGACTTTTTGGCCTTTGTCGGCATTTATTTCAACTCCATCTTTTGAATTTGTCTAAAATCCTATAAAATGTGAAAAGACAACGTGCCTATGATGTTGTAAAGCTTCAACCTTTCGGTTGGGTGAAGCTTTCGTTGTTGCTGTTTTGTTTTGATCTTCATCTCCACCAAAGCCTCAATTATTGTTCCATCTATCTTCGTTTTTGTCATTAATTGTCTCAAATCAGTCATCCCACTCCTTTTTCTGGGTTCCATGATCAGGTCAGTTTCTATTTTTGTCAATTTTTTTTTTCCAATGCAAATTTCTAATCTTTGATCGGTGTTTACGTTAATTGCTGAATTGGGTTTCTGGTTTGGATTGAATTATGTGTTTTGGCGGAGATTTGATCATCCAAAGTTGTGGAATTTGGATTCTGGTTTTGTTTTTGTTTTGTTGTGATCATAATCGGGCTCTCTTTCTTTTTTTGGCTCATGGTTTTGGAATTTTAGAAAATGGGTTTGCTCTTAGTTTGTTCTTTGCTATTGTTTGTTGGATTTTTGTTTAGCTTCTTTGTCAGGGTTTATGGTTTATATGTGTGTAGTTTCTATAGCGTTGACCCTAAGGTGTTCATGGGTTTATCAGATATTGTTTTGGTAGAAATGTTAAGGGGCTCAACGCATTAGTGTTCTATGAGAAATGGGGGTTGCATTTCTTGTAGAAGTGTTGCATTTTGAGCTTCTGGTACAATGTGTAGATCAACTTTGATCGTGGATGTTGACTAATTATGTATGAACTTGGTAATGTAACTAATTCTCTGTTCTGTTTTTTGGCTGAGATGTTCTCGTTCAGGAGAAGTTTAAGATCTTCGTTTTGTCGAGTTCTGTTTGTTGTTTGAGTTGTTCGTTTTTATCTCCAGTGTTGTATCTTGTGATAACACACAACTTTCACGTGCATTACTAATTCTTACAATCAAGAATTTTGTTTCCTGTCCCAGGTTCAGTTGTGTATAGGGTTTAATAAAGTCGGGATAAGCTCTCCCGTCTGTGCCTCACAAAAAGATCCAGCAGGTTGCCTTCAAGCATATTTTCTCCTTTTGAATTTACTAAATCCTCTGGCACATGGCTGCCTTGGGGACAATGTCTGCTAATCCGCGCAAAGTTCCATGGGCTCAGGCATTGGTGTCAGCTAGTCTGGAGTGGTTACTGATTTTTATGCTGGTTATTAATGCCATATTCTCATATGTCATTACAAAGTTTGCTCATTTCTGTGGATTGCAAACACCATGCCTCATGTGCTCCAGACTTGATCATGTCTTCGGCAATGAAAAACCAGGTTATTATCGGGACTTGATCTGTGGCAGTCATAAGTCAGAAATTTCATCCTTAGTTCTTTGCTGTGCTCACAACAAGCTTGTAGATGTTAATGGAATGTGTGAAAGTTGCCTATTCTCCTTTGCAACCATTAATAGATCCAATGCTGAGACATACAGATTATTGGTGGGCAAATTGGGTGAAGCTCCTAATTCTAAGGCTGATCATGAAATTGAGGACCCAATGCTTGGGGGTCAATATGTTTCCTTTTCCGGCACAGCTCCTTGCTCTTGTTGCAGTGACTCGCAGAGTTCTCAGGGGTATACTCATAAGTTGATTCACACTAAATTGTTTGGGTCTGAGGCTGAACTTGAACCCCTATCTGGTGCTATTAGACAAAACCATGAAGAACTGAGGAAGGCACAAGATAAATCATCTAGGTCAGTGAAAGCAACTCATTTGAGAGATAGTGGGGTTCATCCTTTATCTCATGTTGAGTACACAGAGCTCAAGGTTTCTTCTGACACTGAATCAGAAGTTCATTTTTCTGACGGGGAGGAGGCAAGTGCTCCAATTCATGAAAAGGGAAAAGATGTTGAACCTCTTAGTGTTACTCAAGTTCCGATAGATCAAGTGTCCAAGACTATATTTTCGGCATCGGACATGAAATTAGATAATATGGAGTCCTATGGTAATACATCTGCTCATGTGAGAGATAGTAGGCTTCATGCTTTATCTCATGTAGGATACACAGAGCTTAAGGTTACTTCTGATACTGAATCAGAAGTGCATTTCTCTGATGATGATTATGCAGGTTCTCTGACTCAAGATATGGATGGTCCCAAGGAAGATTCCTCTGCTCAAGCCGTTGAGCCTCGCGTTAATACTCCAGTACTGACAGATCCAATATCTGTGGCCAGGCCTTCATTTTTGGCATCACAGGAACACATAGATCGTATGGAGTCCCAAGGTAGTATATCTGTAGCATCTGCAGTTGCTAATGGTGATTTGCATGCATTATCTGAACCAGTTCTTGAGAATGCCTCTCCATCATCAAAGAGAAGCTGTGAGTGGAAACTCTTTCCTTGTTTTCGTATTGTCCTGTTTCATTAGATTTTGACCTCTACTATTGAACATTTTATTTAATTCTTTGTATGAAAAGCATATGCACAAAGCACCAATGTTGACAGTCTTTACTGTTGTCTCTGGTTGCAGTAGATGTTACAGGAACTCGTGAAATTGATCAAGGATACATGGCAGAATCTGGGGAATTACATAAGGGAGGAGTCAGGCCACTTAAAACATCTGAAACAGGTTTAGAAACAAACCCAGTTTCAAGTAACAGTGATCAGCAAGTGGTGAATGTTTTAGATCTCGGTGATGCTTATAAGATCGTTGTTGGTAGTAAAGGAAGACAATTGTCTGGTGTACTTGCAGAACAATGGATTGGAAAGGACTCTTCAAGAGTTACTGAAGATTTGAAGCTCCTATTGTCACAATTGTCTGCCAATCGTGGGATTGAGCAATCAACAAACGAAATTATGAGTCCAAAAGTGTCTGTAAATAGTGGTGATTCGAAAACTGTTGGGATGCAGGCACTTCAACAGAGGATCTCACTTGAAAGAAACGAGTCTGGGTTGTCTATGGATTGGAGCACTGTCAGTGAAATTGAGGGTGAGAGTGTGCTTGATCGGTTAAAACGACAGGTTGAGTATGACAAGAAAATTTTGGCTTCTTTGTATAAGGAGTTGGAGGAAGAAAGAAGTGCTTCTGCGATTGCTTCAGATCAAGCAATGGCCATGATTACAAGGCTGCAAGAGGAGAAGGCGGCACTTCGTATGGAAGCACTCCAGTGCGTAAGAATGATGGAAGAGCAAGCTGAGTATGATAATGAAGCATTGAGTAAGATAGATGACCTTCTTGCTGAGAAGGAGAAGGAAGTACAAGATCTAGAAGCAGAGCTAGAGTTTTACAGGATTAAGTACCCAAATGAATCAATGCTAGAGTGTATGGGAGAGATAACTTCTGATATGCAGGCAAGGGATATTGTGGTTGATCATTCAGTATCTAGCAGTGTTGCTGAGAGTTGTAAAAATATGGATGCTGGAAAGCCTTGTACAGACAGTAAAGTTGGAGGAGCGGGGATGCTTCTTAGTGATGAAAAAACTGGTAGTTTGAAGACCTCACTTAAGGATTTTGAAGTAGAGAAGAAACAAATCTTGCAATGCTTAGAGAAGTTGAAGAAGACACTTTCTTTGTTCTCTAGTAATCTGGTACAGACAGATTCATCTAAAGGAAATTCTTCTGAAAACGAAGGAGATGAAGCGGGGAAGTCGCAGAGTTCTGAATGGGGCTCTCAAGATAAAGAAGAATATGATTTGTCCATTCAACTGGAAGTGCCTGCACCGTCAGGACATAGTTCACCACAAGGGAATCCCCAGCTCTGTCAAGCGACTGATTTAGCATCTCTAGGGGTCCTAGCTTCCAATCTGAATAAGAGATTGAAAGCACTCGAGGCAGTCCTAGAATTTCTTGAACAAGCAATTAATTCTCTCAAATATGGTGAAGAGGGACTTAAGTTCATTCAGGAGATAGCTTCTCACCTTGCGGAACTACGGAAGATTGGGATTAGTAAAAGATCAGACTTCAGCTTGAAAACGTAAAAACGTCACAAATGTAAGTTCTTTAATCAGCATCCTACTCATGCCTGCATATATGCATCTTATTCTTTCATCATATAAAGATTTTTCCCATCCTTGATATGTGAATTGCTCGATGTCAGATGCATACCAGAAGGCAGATGGGTGGCTTTATACCAAGTCAGAGGCATGCATAATGTGTATCCAAAGTGTACAGCAGCACTAGCTTTATTTTCTCTCAACACAAAGAATATGATAGGATTTGACAGTATAGCAGTTTTGGTCATTTTTCTCTCTTCGATTCCCAGCCTTTTTTCTTCTTCTGGGTTTTGACATATTTTGGCGTTCTTTTTGGGAGTTTCATTTATTTTTCCATTTTAATCTTTGGCATATTTGGTTTGCGGAGTGGATGAGTGGTTGCATTGTATTACATTAACAGGTGTGATAATTGAGTGTAAACTGTAAAGTATACAGCTTCGGGGAGCAATAAGAAGATCAATATCATTTTGTTGAATCTGAGAATGATTTTGTTTGGTTGAGCTCAGCTTCCGTCTGTGTAAATTTCAACTAATTATTCATTTCGTGAAATTTCGTTTTCGCTTATCATCTCTTTCGTTTGCTACAAAGAGCAAGCTATGATTATGTTCTTGTGAAACCTCACGTATCCTTGTAGGGTGTGACAATGATTGTCACTTATGTTACCTTCTCATGAAGTGAAGTTATAATTGTAAGTTGTACTTGATACATTTCTCATGTTCTTCAGGTAACAATTTTCGTATGATTGCTCCCCAAGCTCTAACCAGTTTCAATTTTTCGGATTCTGAACACTTTCGGTAGTCAATAGTGTCTCTCTCAGAGGACGAAAGATAGTTCAAACATCAAACAATGGAACAGATGGTTCAGTAAAGCTCTCAGAAACGTCAATTAGGTAACTTCTCCAAGTATATTTCTGATCTTAATCAGCAAAAATAAGTTTTACAATAATAATAATAATAATACTCGATCTTTATCAATCTGAAACATATAATTCTCGTTCTGTTATTGTTATACGGTCTCTATCATAAACCCTTCTTTCTTAGAGTTTAAAGTTAATGGGAAAAAAGAAACGAATACAGTAACCAGAATCAATGATACAGAAAGAGAAATGAAGATTAATATCGATAATGGCATTCATGTAACAGTTGGATCACAAAGCACAGAATGGTTGAAGATCCCAAAGAACTTCATTTGCATCATGAATTGTGTCCATATACTCTTGCACACCATTCATAGCATACAATGAAGCTGATATCTGTCTTTCGACTTTCATCCTTTCGAATTCCAACAAGTCATCCGAATCACCACCTTCATCAACTGAAGTTAATTCGGTTGACAAAGCAGCTTCATCTTTTGGTGTCTCAAACATTTGTTGAGCAAATGAGAATCCATCACCCCAAGAAAGATTGGATTGGTAAGAGGAAGAAGAAGTAGTACTAGTACTCAACTGATCAAAAGGGTGCTGATGGCAGTTGCTCAAGTCTGGTTTGTATACATCAGAAAATTGATGATTTGACGACTCTTGATTCGATACCTCACTCGAAACACAACTCTTGCTAGTGGAACTAGTACTAGTACTAGTGCTGCTGGTACTTTTAGCTGTTGGGGGATGAGAGGCAGTACTGGAAGTAGTACTACTAGTCCTTTGGATTTGTTGTTTACAATTGGGTCCTGGCTTCTTGGTGTTGAGGAGATTTTGGATTCGAGAAGCAAGAGGGGAATCCAAAGAGACATGTGTGATGAAGTTGGTCCGAGTGTTGTTGCCACGAAGAAGGCAAGCAGCTTCATCGTAAGCTCGAGCAGCCTCTTCAGCAGTTTCAAAGGTTCCAAGCCACATCCTGATCTTTTGTGTTGTGTCTTTGATCTCAGCTACCCATCTCCCTGAAGGTCTTTGTCTCACCCCAATAAACTTGTTAATGTTGTTGCTTCTATTTTTACCTCCCTTCAACTTATTGCCTTTCCTGCTTATTGGAATGCCTGAAGCTCTATGTGTTTGAGCCCCCGCTGGAAATGAAATCTGTTTCTGCTGCTGGAACTGAAACTCCATTACTATTGGATCGGAAGTTCAATACTTGAGGAAGAAGGTATTGATGAATTAAGGAAGGAAGCCAGGGAGCGAGGAAGCTAGGAAAGAAGGTATTATACTTGAAGAAAATGAACTGCAAACAAGTTTGTATTAATCAGCTTAGCTAGGGTCTGAACTGTAATGGAGAGCTCGTCTGCATCTCCTTGTTTTGGTTGACGAGGAAGTATATATTGCAAGGTTTTCTGAGTTTTCTATATGCCAAGTGTTGTTCTCTTCTGTTTGTTTGTTTCCTACGCTATATAAATATTAATGCAGCAAAATTTTCTAACAGTCATCCTATTCCCTTTTGGAGGTTCAGCAAATTACCAATAAGTCATGCACTACTATGAGTTCTTAATCATTCCGGAGGGATGTTAAGGGCATTAAGCCATAGTTAAACAAAGAGGGTCTTGGTAGGGGGTTGTCCCCTTCCTCTCCGGCCAAGTCAAGTCCTTGACAAAACCCTAGTGAAGGCACGAATGGCTGCCACTTGGAGGCACCAGACTGATCTTCAAGTTTGAAGTGAGAACAAGTCCTCGTATCCTCATGGACAAAGAGAGAGAGATAAGAGTACAGCAATATTATATGGGGCTGCTCCTCCGATCCTTGCATCACCAGACAGAGCTTAATTAGTTGTTTGTATTTGCAGATTCTTTCTTGTTGGGATTTTTCTAATGCTATGAGAGTATGAGGTTATGATGATGGTCGATCATCGTCATCATGTCCTCTAGGAGATTCATATAGCTAGCTGTTGTGAACTTCTTTTCGAGTTCATCTTTATGCTCTTGCCATTAATTCTTGTCATGCATGCCTAGATTATCTAGGCTAAGAGATATAAACCAAGACATTGGAGTTACAGTCACCTCATCTCAAACTTTCACACATTTCTGCTAATCATGAACCGTAAGCCTAAACGGGTGAACTTTTTCATTACGAGAGCAAATGATATCAATGAAAACCTGAATTTAAAAAACAGATTGAACAAGAAGGATGATCATGATGTTCTTAACATAGACCAATGCTGTTGGACGATCCAATGGGATTGATATATTGCATTGTCGTGAGCATGACCAATTGTGAGAACTATTAATTTTAAGGAAAATGTATATGAGAATCGAAAACTTCCATGCTATACAAACATCGACTTTTAGCTGAATAGATCCCCTGCTACTCTGCTAGCCTCTTGGGGGTTTTGTTGATGTACCTGTTGTTCTCTCTCAGAAAAAGAAAGGCTAAAGGTGCCAATCGATATATGAAAGGATTTGCAGCTAGCAGCAGCTTGTACGTTGCAGCTTGTACGACATGTGACCATTGTACATGTTTACCAATCTCCTATTACTGATCCTACAAGTTTCTTGTTGTGCTCGATATGTGGATTCATGGTTTCCTACAACATCTCATTTTCAATTCAAGCCTAAGGGCTAAGGCAATCATCCCCTTTCATCAGATTTGCGTTAGGGCCTGTATCATTTTATCTATCATAATGGTATGTTATGCTTCTTGGGTAGCTAGCCATAGTATATAAAAGCACAATCAAAACAACAATAACGTGACTTGAGAAACTTGCTATATATACAAATCATGCAAATACGAAGGTAAAGAATTGGCTCCTCACTTGTATTATATGAGTATACATCTCATCAAAATATATAGTACGTTTAAGAGAGACCAATCCGAACACACCCTTATTAATGGATCCACTAAGACGACTCACATATATTGTTGGCCGGTGCATATACGAGTGTCTAAGCTGCTAGCTCCAATGTCAAATATGCAGCTTCACGGTGGCATATATATTATGGCACCTCTTTTAGAAAAGGAAGGCCAAAGTGACAACCAACGTATGTGAAAACCTAAGCATGCACGGAGCAAAAGGAGCTAGCATGAAGTTTTGGGAGGGCAATGACTTTTACTTAGTCTTGTTTTGCTTTACTCATTTGTGTATCAGTCTTCTTATATATGAACATTTGAAGCCGAAACTAAAAGCCAGCTAGTCAACCCACGGTTAATTGACTTTGTCAAATGGGATATGTACTTTGGAGCTGGAGTAATAGGCAAGTATAGAGATCTAGGGTTTGTAAGATCGATTACTGCAATGGGTCCAAGATATAGGTTGGTCGAGGCGTCGAGCTACTTTGCTTATTGAAACTTTGCTTCTGCAGCTGATGCTTTCACCAGTACATGCCTACAATATTGTTGGAACTTTTCTTGTATCTCAAAAATGGAGGAAGACCTAGAGTAAACTACGGTTTGGAATATTGAATTTCGTAGTTCTTTCTCCCATGCAACTTCACTGATGATTCATTCTTTTACTTTCTCTGCATAAATAATTTCTTATTAGAGATGGCCAAATTAGAATTGTTTCGCAATCTAAATAACATAGACAATTTCAATCACACACAAAGACCTAAAGAATGAATGATTTTGATAGTTGATGAGTTACATGATAAAATGGGGAGGTACGTACGTGCCCTCTTCGACTTGTATGATTATATGGTATAACACTAAATCTAGATCAACTCCTACACTCTAGCTTAGTGAATTTCTTGGTAGTTTAATCATCAGTTCCTCGCTTATATCAGACTTATACTATATTGCATGACAGAGAAGCATTGTGTATAGTATTATATACTTCAATTTAAAGGCTTAATTAGACGCTTTTGAGTTTTGAGACCCATTCTAGGCTTTGAAATGGTGAAATGTACGTTGTTCTAGAGCTTCAGTCAATGTTTAGCGACTCAATATTTCAATTTATGCATATCCCTATCCTTTCTCTAAGTTCTTTTAGTCCAAAAAAGTGAGGAAAAGTTCAATTTGAGCCCCTAAAAATATAAATCGCACTACAACAATACGAAGCAAATGCCACACATTTTGTGTGGCTTTTAGGGGTGTCGTAACTCACACATGTGCAGCATTTTCCCTCATACTCCGTTAATGCCCTCACTTGTCACACTTAAGGGAAAATACAACACCTTTAAAAGCCATACAAGATGTGTACGTGGCTTATGCTCCATATTGTTGTAGTGTCGAGGAATTCAAAACCCATGGAACTATGTAAGAGCATGTTGCATATGAAATTCCACCAAGTTTGACACCATGACACACTCGACCAATTGAAGTTTGATTCATGTATAATATATACATATGGACTTATTCAAGCTAAGGAACCCTCGTTTTTGATTTAGACTCTCCCTCTCTAAATTCAAACTTCAAAAACGCGGCTCTGAGTCAACCAACCAGACACTAAACTAAACTCCAATCAACCCTAATAATCCATAAACTATTATGCATGATCTGTAAACTATATATATACACCGTCCCTCTCCTTCCATTAATGCCATCTCCGATCATTCTCAATTATAAACACAAAACATTTACGCTCATTTCAATCCTGCTCGATCAAATGGGGTTTGTTCAGAACAAGCAGTGCTACAGAGTTGCTTTCGTCTTCGCAGTTTTATGTGTGTCTGGTTTTCGACAAGCTCTGGCAATGAGGCCATTGGAAGGAGATCAGTGGCTGATGAAGAACAATGACTCTCAGCTTCATTTTCAGTCGCTGAAAGGCAAAGTTCCGACCGGCCTAGGTAATCCATGCACGAATTTACCTAAGCACGGTAACGGCCGCTGCACAATGGAAATGGACGTTGCCACCGCCGGCGACGTTGCTCATGTACCGGCCGCTTACGAGGCCTTTCCCGGCGTTGTTGTTAGTTTCGGGGCAGCAACTTCTGTTTCCGATGACAGTAAAAAGCAAGTATAGCAATAACCCACTTACCAATTACCAAGTTAAGTTCTTGATGATCGATCATCTGATGATTTTGATGGTTGATTATAACAAGCTAGATATATAGGTGTGTGTGTAGCTGAATTCAGCTATAAAAGAAGAGTTTCAATTGTGATTGGAATTGTGTTCTTCAGTGTAAGTTATGTATATTTGTTTATTCTTTAGCTTTGGGAGCAATTCATGCACCATGTAGAAGCTCAAGCGCAGGCATGTGGTTGTGAAACCGACGAAAGAGTTATCGAAGATAACTAGTAGTTTTCTCCTCCAAAACAAAAAAAAGAAGAAGTTAACGTTTTAAATTACGCTTCAAAGATTGATTATCTATTCTTTTGTTAGTTCATTACTTTTACCATATAACTAACCATTCACAAAAATTGAGACCTTTGATTTCCTTGTAACGCGAATCACTATGAGATTTTGGTCCTTAATATGACAAATATGGTTTAGAGGATATTTTCGTGAGATATTCAATTATTTCTTAGAACTTCAATAGCTTTCTTACGACTTGAATTTTCGTTATCTAAAATTTGGTTATTTTATTCTAAAACAGGATAGTGAGAGAAAACAAAAATTCCTAAGTTTACCGAAAACTCTTAACATAAGGAAGGATTAGGGAATAATGATATGTAATATGTAAAAGAGGAAATCTGTTGGCTGGAGTTAGAGCACAAAATGTTTTTTGAAGTTTGTGGTTTTTGTTTCCCAGAAACACGTTGGAGATGCTCTTTATGTTAGATGAATTTGAGTGTTCAAATATGAGACGACCACTCAATTTCAATGAACTGAATTGGAAAGAGAATTTGGTATTTTAGTCTTAAAGACACAATTTCGTTGCGATTAGTGGTGTGAGTGACTGTTTCGAACTTAAAATTGAAATCCAATTACCTAAGATGTTCAAGTGCTCATAGTTGTTTGATTTAGTTCAGTTCAATTTGAGCTCATTAAGGGGAATTTGTCTGTTTTAGCTCCTAGATGTATTTGTACTTTTACTTGAGAGATGTTCTTAATTATGGTACACATAAATGTCACGTGGTACTTCCAGCCAATCATGTCTCTTTGTTTCTTAACTGTAATCTAAACCAACCAGCCCATGTTTAATTCAGAGACAATTATTGGTCGGACGTACCGCCACGTGACACGCCTGCATGACATATAAATATAAATCTCTTGACGAGAAATATAGAATTGGGCTGCAGTTTCATTCTTTTATTACTTTTGGACTTGGGGTCATTCCCTTTGGGCCATGGAATTGAAACATTTTTCTTTGATCCATGGAATTGAAGCATTTCTTCTGCACCCAAAAAAAGAAAGGATAATGACAGAAAAACTCTGTGCCTCTTTGCAAATTTCCACAGTGTTAATTGGTTAGTTATTTAGGGGAATTTTCATATACACCCAATTTTGAAGAGTGATTTTAAATAAAACCTACGTAATATTCTTATCTGATAGACATCTAAAATGTATCAATTATGATAAATATTATGTCCTGTTTTTTTTAAATTTTACACAATTGTCACAATTCAACTATAACATATTAATATAATAAATAAACTTAATTGATGTTGTCTTAAATACCTTGATTATGAGTTTTTCTTTTAACACTAACATTTTTCAATCAATTTGCAAGAATCATGTAGTTTTCTTTATTTTTATGAAAAAAATCTAGATTAAAGGAATTCATTCTCTAATCTATACATAAAGTAAAATATAATATGAATAAGATATATGATCTAAACCCTAAAACCTAAACCCTACACCCTATACCCTATACCTTATATCCTATACTATGAACCTATACCCTAACTCTATACCCTAAACCCTATACCCTAAACCCAATTTTGGGTTTCTTCTTTTTAGGTATATTATCATATCATGCTCTATTTAATAGGTACATTAGAAACGTAAGTAGTAGAGAGTAAAATGTTCTCTCGATTATGATGAGAAATGGTACAATAATATACCTGAAAAGAAGAAAATTAATCAAAGAACAAGAACGTGTACCTTACAATTAGACATTTTTCGACTATGTAGAGAGACACTAAATGTGAGCTTAGGAATGAAAAGTATCATCCTATTACAAATGACATACTTATGTATATAGCATATATATATATATAAACTCAAGTTAGTAATAACAAAGTAATAAATTAAAGAATGTAATTGATTATGACAAAGTTAAATCCATAATTGAGAAATATACCACATTTAGTTGTCTGCTGTCTGAAGGGCAAATTAGAGAAACTGAAAAATGAAGAAAACTATTAATTATAGACATTTGATTTATATGATATGTTTGCTTATGTGGAATGAGTGTAAAATAAAAGAAAAATATGTATGAGTTTATCTTAAAAGAGATATAGTGTTTTGGGTTTTTATCTAATTTTTCAGTTATTTATGCCTTTGAATGAATGAGATCAGAGATGCCTCATTTTCAGAGTTGGTTCCCCTCTTTGAGTTTCTATTCAAACAATTAATGTCGCTGTTTTATTTCTGAAATTTATGAATGAATGAACCCAACAACGGCAGTGAGTAAAAATAAATGAATACCTTATTAAGGCCCTGCCCTCTGCCCAGTCCTAACTCAGACGACCGATCAGTTCAGTAACTACTAGTACCTTAACCTGTCGTCTCTGCCTTCTCTGCCTCTCTACTTCTGCTATCTGGGAATTCTGGCTTTCTGCTTCTGCCTGTGGTAAAAAAGTTTCCACTACAGAGTCTACAGTATACTTGCTGACCCTTGACTCATCGTTCATCGTTTTGCAGTAGGCAACTGCAACAGTACTGAGTACTGTGCATCCTTGTTTATTACCCTTTTTACCACATGTTAAAGATGCCATTCTTTTCTCATAGTAGTATAGTACACATGCACTGGAGACAGGGAATCTCCGGGTACATAATAATTCAGAATTACTTCTTCTTGTTCTTACTGTTTTATCTTTAACCTCTTACTAGCTTTGAAGCAATTTATATATCATGCTATTTCATTTTTCTAGATCTCATATGCTGCATACTCACTCCCTTCACAACTTTTGTTTATGCAAGCATCAAGAGACTATGACCCAATATAACAACCTATCTTTGGCTAAACCATATATCTTTTCACCCATGAATCAAATTGACACAAAGCTGATTAGATGATCACAACTATCAAAAACTGATTGATCAGCCCTAAACCCTATTGACAATTTTGAAGTGGGAAATCATTGGTTTAACTCGATCACTGTGTGAAACTGAAACCTAATGCAAACAGTGACGTACTGATTGAGGAGCTTAAGTAAAACTTGGTCAAAACATCTATGCACGAAAGAGGAAGTGTGCCGGACCACACTGCACCATTTGAACAAGCTTGCTAGTTCATCAATTTTCTCCTTGACTCTTTGTCCATACATTATAACTTAGCAAAGGAACAACAAAGGCAAGAGCTCAAACATACATGTGGGTCATGAAACTGTTGCCACTCACATGCATTGCTAAGTAGCGCAGCGCTAGCTAGCTGGTGCAAGAAGAAGAAGAAGAAGGAGAAGAAGAAGAAGAAGAAGCTAGGGGGCCAGGCATGCATGAGATTGTTATGTAGAAATGGAAAATGTGACATCTCAAACCAAGCCTGCAGGGAAGACCAAGCCAAACTAGAATGCATACAATCACCCACAGACTCTCTCTAGCTACCTCTACATGTGAAACTGTGTCATCATCATCATCTTCTTCTTCATTATGTCTATCTATCTACTAGCTAGCTGTCGTTTTGACTGCAAGATGAAACCAAAACCCAGTCACCACGCCTCCATATAATTCAATTGGCACCCTCTTCAATGTGCTTCGACTCCCACCACAATATATCATAATTTATATGCTTCTGGTGCTTGCTTCTCATTAGTTTAGTTTAATATCAAGTATATGATAGTGAGAGAAATGTAACTGGCTGCTCCATGCGTAGATATTATGGACAGCTAGGGGAGAAGAACAGTGACTGCTGCACAGATCATGAGCTAGATATATCGGGGTTTTTAAAAGATTTCAAAGCATATATATGATTGAGATCAATGAATGTGTGTCTCTCAGTCTCTCTGTGTTGTGTGTGGTGATAAAATAATAGAGGGTCGACACAATATCTATACTTTGAGATGAGATCATCATCATTTGGATGATTATATATATCATAGTTTTCCGGCAATAGAAAGCATATCATCGGTACTCCCTTTTACCTTAAATCAATTTGCCAGCCTTCTGTCTATTTGTTAATGAAACTATCTTGAATAAGATCAAACATTGTAACTTTTGATTTAGAGATTTTCTATGTTTCTCAGAGTACTTGGTTTCTTAATGTTTTTGCGATAATTTCATGAGAAAAATAAATTTATGTACGACATTACTAAAATTTTAAAGACTAAACATAAACTTAAACAATAATGAATGTCTTCCTTATGATGTGCATTACCGGAAGTTACCCGATTTTCTTCATTAATAGAACAATGTAAAACTTCAGTTTTGAAATTTGGATGATTTCTCAGGACATTTGGATGTAAATTATTTCAACTGCTCATATGTACGAATGAATATGGCTTTAGGGTTGAACTAGTTTTGCAGCTGGCATCTATATATATATGCATCCCTTTTTACTGAGCATATATTTACTTTACATGCAGCTTTAGGATACCTGCTCTATCAGTTCATCCCAAAAACTGAAATATGCTTCTTTTGATAAAAAGAGGAGAGGAAAACAATGGATAAATGTGGCTGCCATTAGATATGCAGAGAAGAATCAAATGCAAGAGAACCCTACTGCTACTGCTTAGGGTTTCGGGTTTTCCAGTCGGTGGCCTTGAATTTGATTCTCTCTCTCTCTCTCTGCATAATATTCTAAAAACAAAACAATAACTTAGCCAGATTTGCCAGATACTTTACTGATATCTCTCTACCCTCAAACCGATGATGTTTAATTTCTCTTCTGGCTTTCAAACCTGTACTCCTACAGTACGTACCTGTAAACCTGTCTCTCTTACACAAATCCCGTCTCTAAAAACTAAAACTAAACACTGTACGCGAATCTTTAATCCTTAAATCCATAAATCCTAATCAGGTTTATTAATCCAGATGCTCATGGGGTTCGAGTCAGACCCAGAATTTCCTGCTTAGTTAAATTATATTATGATCTGTGTCGTAATTCTCTCACGTCATTGTTGATCAAGTCGAGCAATATATATATATATACACATGTAATATCCCAAGAACAAAGAAAAATATATATGATTTTGGAACACAATCACGTGGAAGAACCCAGGAGACATACTTTTGGTAATCTGACAGATGCCCCCAGTTTTATTTTCACCAGAAAAGAAAGTGGACTGCCTGAGAAAATAAAAGTACAAAGTCAAAGTATATGTTTATAATTTTGGAGTGTATTTGTTTGTATTTTTATGTATCTACTTAAGTACTTTGCTGTGCTAGTCCTCCTCAGCTTCAAGTTTCAGAGGCCAACGGTCTTCACTCATCATGCATCTTTCAGATTTGAATTATTAGTAGTCCCCATGTTGATGGAACTGCAGGATTGAAGAGAGCATGGTTAACCTGCTGCCTTGGAATCCCAGTTTGTTCATTGTTAGATTAAGAACTCCTGTCACGGTTCTTTACTTTTAGTATTATTGAGACAATCCGTCGATCACTTTATCGTTGATCTTGTTGCGAGACATTTATTCCGTACTCACCAACACTACTAGTAGCATTGTTAGAACTTTCTCCAAACTGTTTTGATAGACATAACTCTGTAGAAAATGACAATACATGTAAGGTAGTTGAGAATATCAACAAGTGCACATTACAGTTTGAATGATGGTGATTGGTTACAATGTGGTCTCTCTAAACCCCTTGAATGCCTTCCTAGTTCATACATGATGAAGTCAAAAAATGATAATTTGACATGTTAAAAGCAAAATATAAGCTTTATTATGATGTACATTAAGCTACAAAGGTAATACGAGAGCCTATAATGGTAGTGGAGAAAGCAAGCAGGTGGAGATAAGTAGATGCCCTTGGACAGGGCAGGGCAGGGTTGAGGGACACAGGCCCTGGGGGCCTATTTACAAAGGTGGCAAAAGCAATGAAAGGTGTGAAAAAAGACAAAGGAAAAGACAGTTTTGGAATTTGAGAGTACACAAATATATCAATTGAGACACCCCAACCACCCATCATGTTAGGATAGCTGGGAGCACCACCAACCCAACCCAACCCTCCTTTCAATACTTTGCTTCACTGAATTGACTTCACTACTATTCCTGTATTATTGTCCACCCAGTAATTTACACCTTCGTTTCTTTTCCTTTTTCAAAATGTGAGTTATAAATACCCCATAACAAACTGGCACAGCAAATCACTACACAAGTTTGTGAATTGCAACCCACAAACAGTGAAAGCTGGTGCTGATTATAAGGAAACCATAGCTGCTGGCTCCATTGAAGTTTATGGAGCTTTGGTTTGTGTCCCACAAACACAAAAGGAAGTTGCAGCTGAGGTTTTTGAGATGCCAATTGGAGGTCCTGCTTTTAACCTTGCTAAAATGTATCGAGGGGGACCTTGAACTCTGAGGACAGTTGGAAATGGAGTGGAAGACACTAATGTCCTAGTACAGGGGCATGTGAACTCTTGGGTCCCCGGGACCCCTAGCTAGCTAAGTCAGTCCCTAATTTCAAGGATACAATGACTGAATCATCAATCATACATCCCCAATTCTCATAGAGTTATTTGTTTTTTCAATTTTTCCAGATATTCAAAATTATGTACTAACTGATAAGAAAGCATTGAATGTCTATACTCAAGTAACTACTGGCCAAGTGATTCAACAATCATCCACACTCATCAATTATTGTGCCAGTAGTTGATAGTGAAACTGCTGCGGCATTTACCAATCTCTTAGCCCAAAATGAAAATGCAGCTTTCTTTGGTCAATGACTCAAGCACTTGTTCCCATTGACTTTGGTGGTGAAATGTTAGAGGGGCTTCTCATGTCTAAGCTTGTGCATTGTCCACTCTCTGTCTCTCAATCAAGTTTGCTAGTTGGTATTTGGTAGCAAAGCATTGTGTCAAATTGAGCGTTAGATTAATATGACACTATTGAACCGACATTTACTAAAGTTCCAGGACGATATTAACCTGATATTACATTACGACTTAGAGCATTTAGAGCAATTTTTAGCAATGTTAGCAATTTTTGAGTTAAATTTTAGTTAAATTGGCTAAAATGTTATTTTAGCTAGCCACTTTAGAAATGCGGCTGCATCAATGCTCTCTATTTTAGATAGCATTATATCAACATTATTCTTCAAATAAAGATTAAATAGTTTAAATATATTTATATATCACGTAAAATATCTTACAATGAATGTATTAAATTATAGCTAGCCTCATCTGAGTCATCTCGCTCTCTATATTTAGCTAGCGAGATAGCTAAAAGTCATAATAGTTAAACTTTACCTAGTCTGTTGGAGCTCTGAAAATATCAAAAAATGCTAAACACGCTCTCTAAAATAGTTAAAAGTTAAAATAGAGAGTTTATTAAAGTTGCTATACTATATAGTGTGTATCAAGTTTCCGGATAACCTGTTTGTTGAAAAGGGTAAGTTTTACCCTTGATCACCCTGTTTAAGATTGTGTAAATTGTACCCAAAACACAACAATTTTCCGGTCAAAGAACACAAAGCCTTAGCTTAGAAATCCCTAATTTGGTGTGTTTTGTTCCGTCAAATCACCTAAAATAAGCTGTTCATTACTTGGTACTTCTATCACAGATGAATGAGCTTATTGGGGAAACCTCCACTCCCATATGGCAAAACGCCAAAACCAATTAAACGCTTAATTCACTGTCAAAAAATTTATTGCCTCTTTCCGTAATTTTTCTATTTCCCATTTTTGGTGAGGCACCTCACTGGATTGACCCAAAATCATTATGCAGCTACTAATATCCAAAGCATTGCACTTTGGCTTTGGTTGTAGAGGAGCTTTCATGGAATCTCTTGACAAAGCCTAGACGTCATCACCATCAATAAGAGAGACTCGAAGAGTTTGGACCCAAGAGAGGCACTAGAGTCAGTCCAAACTTACCCAACAGACATTGTCACGAACGATGTGAGTGACCTATCACCACCTGTGGATTCAATTCAATGTCATTGTTTTGTGCTTAATAGAATAATATAGTAAGAGTGTTGATTATGTAATTTGAATTGAATTGATCTTCTGGGTAGATTTTTATTTGTGGATTTGTGGGTCTTTGAATAATTTATAGCAGCAGGTCACGTTCTAAGAGAGAGAGAGAGAGAGCAAAAGACCAAGAAAAATAAGAAAACCAAAAACCCACAAAGCCAAAAAACCAAGCAAAACCCCAAAAAGGGCTCTGTTTTTCATATATACCCAACTCAACTCTCTCTCTATCTCAGTGTCCCTATATCTCTGTCTGAGCGGTGGGAGTGTCATTGTGTGTTGGAAGGGAAAGAGAGAAAGTGAAAACAGAGAGCAAAAAAAGGCAAAGAAGGGCAGAGCATTAGGGAGTGTGGTCTCTCAACTCTCTGTGAGATAAACCTGCTGGGGACTTTTAGGAGTGAGAAAAGTGTGTGTTTTTTGAGTGAGAAAAGATATAAGTGTCTTTGTGTGTGTAACTAGTGATATAAAAAAGAGAGATGCAGCAGCACCTGATGCAGATGCAGCCCATGATGGCAGGCTACTATCCCAACAGTGTCACTACTGATCACATTCAACAGGTCCTCTTCTTCTTCTTCTTCTTCTTCTTCTTCTTCTTCTCCTTCTTCTTCCTCTCTGCCTCGTTTTTCTGGGCACTTTTCTCTGTGTCCTTTGTTTGTATGCACAAAGTTTATCTCTTTTCTCTAAAGCTTTGATCTTTGGTTGTGTGTATATATACGTGTATCAATGCTTCTTTATTATATTCTTTGGCTACACATACTCTGTAATAATCTTTGCTTGATCATGTTAATGGGGTTTTGGTGTTTGGCTTTTGCATGTGTTCTGTTTGTGTAGCTTTGGCATACTATGTTCTACTATATTTGTGTTTATTTAGCTGGGTGTCTTCAGTTTATTGATTCTCAGTCAAGTTTAAAGTTCAGTTTTTGAGGCCAAGAGGAAGTTCTAAAGTGCTATTTGAATGAAGGTTCAATGGTTTTCATGAATCAGTGCATCTGTTGTGATGTACTTGTATGTTAGTACTTGTCTGTTGCTTTTGGTTTTGATGGTGTTATAAAATTTCTTTCTGGTGGATATAGAGTGGTCACAGAACTCTATCATTCAATTTGGGATGATTTTCCCCTTTTGCTCTTAGCTTTGATTTTTTAATATTTTATGAGATATGGTGGCCTTTGCGGCTGAGTCTAGCATAAAGACTGGTGTTTTGATTTTTTGATTTTTTTTTTTAATAGGATTTGACTAGTTGGGACCTATTTTTTGGTGGAATTTGACAAGTTGTTACTAGTGTAGTAATATTTTTACTTTACTGAAGTATGATTGCCCTGAAAAACCTTGATGGCATCCCTATGGACCACAAAGTAATTAGCTTCATTGTTGAAAATTGCATTTTATGTTATGTGTATCTGTTGAGTCCCTCCGTTTGATTTCAGTAATTTAGTAGGAACAAGTTGAAGATTCTGTTTGTTTCATAATTTGGGTGAGAAATCAGTAGACTGTGAGCAGTGCGATCTGTGTTTTGTGTGTATGTGATTATTATTAATTTAGGGTTTTGTGTTTTGTGTATCCGGCTGATGTTTTGGTCTAAAGTTCTATTGGAAATGTTTTTATGAAAGACCAAATTATTTTCAGAAGGGCATTGAAATTGAGGTAAAAGAATAAGAGGGAGCAATTAGTAGGATGTACAAGGACTCCTAAAATACTTCTAGAACTGTAATGTAAACTGTGAACTGCTTTAGAGATTTTAAAAAGTATGCTTAAAGTAGCTTTTGGGCAAGTTCTCCTCTATGAGTTAGAGCCAAATTTTCATATCCAACTGGTTAATATTAAACACATCCTCATCTTGGAATGAAGCTTCTGCTTTGTCATTGTTCTTTTTGACTTTGTGAATCATTCACCGAAAGACTCTTTTCCGTATTTGGTTTCAGCTCAGAAGCGTGTACAGTTTTTTTTGTCAATTGTGCAAGATGTTTTACCAACTAATAGGAATTAATGAACACAAATTATCGGAGCTGCATTTGTAATTTGGGCCGTGTCGTGTGTTAAAGGTCGTTAATCACATGTCAAAAATCTTGTTTGTAGTTTTTGTATCGCCACATTACTAATTATACAGATCTTTGGCTCTGTCTCATGCTTAAGGCAAAGTGATTTACTCACATTCCTTAAACTGGTAATAACACATGTCCTAATACCTTATATTGTCAGATAGTTGTCGATTTGTTGTCGTCTTTCGTATAAGTTGAGCAGCACCGTTGTCGCTATTAGCAAACAGTATCTTTTAATTCCATTGGTCCCCAGTCTTTCAAATTCATCATTTTCCAGTGTTTTGTCGCTACAGTTACTCTACACAAATGTTGATCTTCTGGGGGCTACATTTATAATTTGGGTAGTCGTGTGTTAAAGGTCGTTAATCACATGTCAATAATCTTGTTTGTAGTTATTGTATCGCCAATGTACTATTAATACAGATCTTTGGCTCAAGTTCATGCTTAAGGGAAAATGATTCACTGACATTCCTTAAATGGATGAGTTTTTTTTTTTTCCTCTTGAGGAATGAAAATAATATTTTCTCAAACTGGTAACAACGCATGTCTGAATTCCTTATATGAACTGCCATAACTGTGCCTCACCATTATAAGATAGTTGTTGACTCATTGTCGTCTTCCCGATAAGTTGAGCAGCACCATTGTCGCTATTAGCAAACATTTTGATTCTATTGGTCCCCATTGTTTCAAATTCATCATTCTCCAGTGTTTTCTCGAGTACAGTTACTCTACAATAATTCTGAGTTGATGTGTATTGGTGATTTGGTTTTCAAGTGTGAAATCATCTGTGTAAAATTTGTATGTTCCTGTGAAAACCTGTTTTGTATGAGTTGGTTTACAGTTCGTTGTGCTAAAGATGTGTCTAGATCAACTTATGTTTTTTTTATATATTATTAAGGAATGTATTATTTTTCTTATATACCTCTCTTATTTATTATTTGAATGTACACTATAATTGTTCCTAAGTTCACTATGTATCACTGCAGTATTTGGACGAGAACAAGTCATTGATTCTGAAGATTGTTGAGAGCCAGAATTCAGGGAAATTGAGTGAATGTGCAGAGTGAGCATTTATTTCTTCTATTCTCCTAATTTGCAATTTATTAGCACCGTGCAGTAAGTTCAACCCCCTAAAGCCTACGTTATTGGATAACAGTTTTGTGGGGTTGAACATTTTAGTTTCTAGTAAAATCAGAATTCTTGTTTTGTAAGTTAGCTCTATTAGGCATAGAGGTAAGAAAATACTTGTACTAGTTAAGGCCAGGCATATATCTGGGTGCAGCCTAGTAGTGCTCATAAACATGTGGCAATGTCCTGCTGAAGGCAGAGTTGTCTATTTGAAGTTCAGTGGCTAGACATAAAACTAAATATGTTTAAAAGTTTACAGAAATGTTAGTGATTTCCTTGTGTGATTGTTACAGGAACCAAGCAAGGCTACAGAGAAATCTGATGTACCTTGCTGCCATTGCTGATTCCCAACCCCAACCTCCCACTATGCATCCTCAGGTACACTGCATTTCACTATTGTAACTTTTGTAGACGTTTCTGACATGGAATGAATTAGGTCGGGTATAGTCCAGGCTTTCCATATCCATTGTCTACTGCAGTTTTGGTATTCTCTGCAGTAGGAAGCCAATTCCTTTATATTTGAGTTGTCTTTTTGTATGTTTTAATGTTAGTACCTCTGCATCTGCGGCTTTTTGAAATCACTTTCACTTGTACCCTTTATGTTCTGAAGTACAAGTGATAATGCTAGGCTATAGTTTCTAAATTCTTTTGTTCCTAACAAAGTTTTGATTTTTATTTATTTTTGGATATTTCCCTGACGAAGTTTTTGCCACTCACAATTAATTAATGGCAGAACACTTTCAACAAACACTATGTCAAAGTTTATGATTCTCTGATGTTTCATTTCTTGAATGTTTAATAAAGTTCTTCCCTCACTTGAATTTATGCTGGGATAATCATGAGAAAAATAAAAACATTATGACCTGGTGGCCGAAATGCTAATTGATAAGGCACAGAGATTTAAGGTTCTACTGCGTACAGCTGTTTTTACAAGTCACATAGACTCCCTGACTCTGTTCTGTGAATTCTTTGTAGTACCCTTCCGGTGGCATGATGCAACCAGGAGCAAGTTACATGCAGCAACAAGCAGCACAACAGATGTCACCTCAATCTCTCATGGCTGCACGCAATTCCATGATGTACAACCAGCAGCCATTTTCAGCTATGCAACAGCAAGCCCTGCATAGCCAACTTGCCATGAGCTCTGGAGGAAGTGGGGGACTTCACATGCTCCAAAATGAGGCAAACAATGCAGGAGGCAGTGGACAACTTGGGGCTGGAGGATTTTCTGATTTTGGACGCGGAGAAGGCATGCATAGGAGGATGGGAAGTGGAAGTAAGCACGATCTTGGTTCTTCTGATGGTCGGGGTGGGAGCTCTGGAGGCCATGGTGGAGATGGGGGTGAGACTCTTTACTTGAAATCCGCTGATGATTAAGAAGCAAGGATCATGGACATAATGGTCTGCTAGCGTATGAACTTAGGGAAGTAGCAGCTGAGGAAGATGAGCTTAGGTGCACAACAGATGACACTTTCTGCTTAAGGGATCTGTGTTTATGTTATGTGTGAACAATGGTGAGAGTTTATCCTCAAACCTTGCACTTTGTGCTTTTTAAGTGAGACAATGCGGTAATGGTAGTATATCATGTAAATTTGTTGGTTTAATTCTTTATCTGCTTTTACTTTTATGCTGAAGATAAGTCTGTGCAACAGAAACACACATACAACTCACAGCCAAATGCCTTTGAAGGCAGTAATAATAAACCGAGTAAAAGATCATATATACTGTCAAAGTGAAAACAAAATCTTTAAAGTTTAAATCATGCATAACCATATGGAGATTCAGAAACGCAGAAGCTCTCTGAAACTTCCCTCCAGAACTTAATCTCATCAAACTGACCAAAAGCTACTACATGGTCATCTGAAAATTTCATCAGCTCATCGCCGTTTTGGGTTTTCATATCTGCTGGTTGTGAAGCTCTATGGCTAGAAACCCAGCTTGCTTGTTCACAATAGTCTGTCCCATGATCTGGGATTGTAGCATCAGAATTTTTGCCAGTGAGTTCCTGAACAATTGCTCTGAACTCTGAAGCATTGTTGGCTTGAACCATCATAGGGCTTGAAATATACTTGATCCTGATGGGTGTTTCAGCTTTGCTCCTCTTTCGCCTCTCAGCGCGCTGCTGACGGTTTTCGTGGTTTCTAAGTTGCTCCATTTGCTTAAAGCTACTAAATGATTTGATGACCTAATTCTGTGCTCTGTGTATCCTCCTATGCACACAAGCTTTATATAGACGTTTGTTGATTAACGCACGAGAGTAAATCAAAGATCAAGTTTCTGGATGTTCTTGAATGAAATGGAAGCAACCAGGTAGGACCTAGGGGAAAGAAACAAATGTGGAAATTATAGCGCAAGGCATAGACTAAAAGAAAGTTGCTCCTAAGAGTCTCCATGCAGATAGACTATATACTGCTACTTTTTTTTTTTTTTGAGCTCCATTATATTCCACAATGTCTGCCTAACTCAATTTTATTAAATTTTCTTAAATATATAACTTGATAGTACAATAATGGAGACAATGATTTCTGTATAACAAATTGACAGGGAAACAAATTGAGATACTTCTAAGTTCTAATACTATATCGACCAAAAAAGAGAGGTTCTAATACGTATTTGAGCATATCAATATTTTATTTCTATTTTGAGTACTATGGCAGCTCATACTGATTAGTTTTGAGAGACAAGCTATGGTACTGAGATGTATATCCTACTTTTATTTTACATGTACTTGAACAAAAATTACAATGTTATGAATCAAATTACAACATTGAGAACAAATTTACCAAATTTATTTACACTGTTTACTTTAAGTTAAACAAAATTACAACTATGAGAACAGTTTGTTCAAAAAGTTGTAAAATGGTTGTACATTTTGTAATTATAATTATTAGAACAAGATTACAAACAATACGACTCAGCATTACCATTTTAACTACAAATATGTTGTCACATTTGTAAATGTAGGTATCACATTCGGGTAGGTACCATAGAATTTCCCTGGTCTTTAAACAGCAAGATGTTGACACAATACCACAATTTTGCTGAACGGAAATATAATCCGGTCAAACTTGCCGTCATTGTCAGAACACCAAAAGATCTTCTAGTCCTAGAGAGAAAATCAAACATGTGCTCTTAAGCAATTACACTGTCCCTAAACGCTTGAAGTTTTCCATGTAGTATGATTCGTGGATGAACAGAGATTGGAGAAGCCATGGTTTGGAGGTTGCAACATCTTCGTGTTCAAACAAGATTTTGAGAACATGTTTAGCAGGAATTGTTGCGTGAAAAGTTCGAACTCGTAAGAATTAATCAAGCTATAACTTAGATAAACATAACATATATTACTTGTTTTTCAGCCGATACATATCTCACACCTCAAAATGAGATCTTTAGGTTGTAATTAAAGCCGACGTCGTACTAGACGATGTGAGATAAGAGTTACATACATGCATACGTGGAAGAACAAGAATACGAAAATATATACTTTGCTGACCATTTTCACATAGACTATGCCATTTTCCTTGGTAGTCATGATCGGTGACACACGAGTGATGCAAGCAAATGTTTCATAGACTAAAACTAAGGAAGCGTAGCTAAAAGTTAAGAAGAAAATTATGATCAAATAGCATGTGTCCAAGACTAAAAACTTCTATTTTGTTATATATAACTGGTCGATATCTGAACTTATCAATTTGTAAAATAAAAAATAAAAAAAATCTTATGAGAAGAATGACAGAACAAATAACCTAGTTTAAGAGAAGATGATTAAGTCAGTTAAGAGACTTAATCGTGGAATTGAGAAAGCCATCACGAGGGTGATTATAGTGGTTTTTGGTTTTGGTTCTGCTTCTTGTATTGTATGTTGTAATTGTGGAAATATCTAATTCTAGTACACACTTCACAATGAAGCAGCCATCACGAGGGTGATTATAGTGGTGTTAGGGTGGTCGATAGTGTAATATATTTTGGTTTCCCAATAGTGGCTTTCACGTTTTAGAGATGGATAAAAATTCAGGTAGTAGCGTCTCCGGCTTAATTGTTCAAATATGTATGTATCACTTTCTTGGTTTCATTATTTGTCCAAATTTTTTTTAACTTTAGACTTGTGAAAAACGATTTAACATTATACTTGAGAAAACGATGTAAGAGCTAACTCATCGCTCTTATCTAAAATTTCATCGGACATAAACAAAAGTACGTAGCAAGAGAGATGAAAACGAAACCTTGCCGATATGAAATACAAGCTTTAAGTTTGTTACAATCGACGTGTAATAAAGGATTGATTGTGCCAGAATGATTGAATTGTCAAGGAAATATAATTTATAAAAAATTGAAAATACATGTCCATCACAATAAAACATGACAGTACATCTCCTACCAAATTTAGGAAAGGAAAGTAGAGTAAAGGTTTTACAGAAACTTTGTTACTTGGGTTATTCAAAATGTTATCTCAATTATTTTTTGACACCATTTGATATGAATCAAACTATAGTTTACCTTAAATCTATCAAACATTCAAACTTATGACACAAGCAATGCAACTCGCGGTGGATTGTCTAGTATATTCTATTGAGAACACATAATCTAAGACCAAATCAAGCTTGATTCATATGCATAAACATCATTATCATTGCCTTAAAATCTAATGCCAAATTGCTAACGGTCTTGTTGGACATTGAAAACATGGCATTGGAATTGAAACAATCTCCAAAACTAATATAAATACTTGAGAGCCATTTAGGTTGCTAAATTCTTCTAAAGGAAAAAAGAAAAGGAAAAAGAGCTACCCTTTTAATTTCTTTCCCTGATCACTAAAATCAGCTAGTTGTACAACAGAAGACAGAAAATTATTCAACCTACACTGCTGGGGAGAAATGGAATCCCTGTTATATATGTATCTACGTTGTAGATTTCAAAGAATAATTTACTAGGTAAAGCATGAGGAACAATATACAAACCCCATAAACGCCATATAGACGAGGCGGTTGAATCTATTACTTGACAGCAAAGATAGGGCTCATAGGGAGACATGCATCCAGTGAAAAAGCAATCAATCTGCACGAGGCAACAAGAAACTAAAGCCCGAGTTCTCACGAATAAGTGGTGGTGGTTCAATGTCGGAAATATCTATTTGTTCCATCGACTTTGATAGGTCATCAACTGAAAATGGAATGCTGCAGTATAGATGATTAACAAAGGTTGGTGTCAGTACTTGAATAACAACAAAGAGAGATATCTGAAACATGATAGAAGAAAGGCCAAGTCATAGTGAGTGACATATTCAAGTGTTGTACGTCATAACCTGGAATCATCGTCCAAGAGGAAAGAATTGCTGACAGCACTGTTAGAATCTTCTGTCATCAACACTCTCATATTGGATATAACCTACAGCCAATTACAGTGAAACTATTAAGATTAGTAACTTTTTGTATAAGTTTTATCAGTAGATTGTCATGTATATTATTGTCATGTGACGAAGATGACTCGAACCTAGTTGAGTAATGGCATCCATAGAAACTTACATCCGAGGACACGCTATGTGTGCCGTATTTGTCATCCCAGTACATTGTACTGATACGATATAGCTGCTGTATACTGAGGACCTGTTAATGAACAAAGATGCATTGTCTGAGAATTGAATTGAAGAGGAGGTTAATGCATTTAAATGTATTTACTTCTTCGTTGCTTTCACATTACTTACTGGGCATAGGTCATGGCTTATTTCATCAAGTGTCTTTTTGGGTTTTTGATGTATGACCTGAAAAAAAATGTAAAATTTCAGGACTACTATACCATTTATTGCTTTTCGCCACTGTAACTGGAACTAGAAAGATATGGTATGTAACAAGATTTAAATAATACCAGGAATCCAATGGCTTGCCTAATATGCTTGAGTTCATCCCAAGCTGAACCTGCATACTGCATTTTCATTTATTCAGTAAGAGTGTAAGATACTATAAAGAAAGGTAGAAATAATTTCAGAGTACCTCATCTGTTGCTTTATAGCACCAATGCTCCAGCTCAGCCAAACCAGCTTTTACATATTCCCCATTACTAAACGAACAGCACTCTCGTCGTAATAGAAGGCTACAGAGAAATATAAATATATGAAGGATAAAAATTTTACTTGTTTTAAACAGTATACCGATCAAGGGTAACTTCAAGTATGAGAATATATATATATATATATATATATATATATATATGATACCTGTTGAATAATTGAACATTGATGAAGGAGAATATCTGTGTGAAGACCTTGCGAACTAAAAATGGAGGTACCTGGAAAAAGGAACAAAAAATGTGTGAGACTTTGAAGAGTAGGTCCACTGGTTCAAGAATTCAGAAAGCATGCACCTCTGAAATGAATGTTAGAGAAATCAAGAGTATGAATCTTCAATAATAATAACTGTACTCTCCTTTTTGATGGTTATTCGACCCACAAATGGAACAGTCAGCATAGATGAAACTAAATCTCAATTTATGTCAAGTAACAGAGGGGGAAAAGAAGAGTACTGACATGATTTGCTTTTAAAGTATTTAAGAAGTTTCCGAGACTTTTAACAATCCCTTGCCAGTGAGCAATCAAAGCTCTCTGGGCCTCAGTATTAGCAACTGATCGAGAACCTTTAACCAAGCTCGCCCTTGATGTCCTTGGTGCCTGTTAAAGTCAACTTCAGCAATACTTTTGACAAAGAAGTGAAAGCAGCATTGTCCTTTTTCAATTAATTGTTTTCTAGTCCATAGATGGACATATTAATGGTACCTGGATGCACAATCCAAGCAATGGCGAAATCTCTTTCTTCAAATTATCTCGAATCATCCCATAAATCTTTTCTACATATGCTGTGAGTTGCTGTTTGAATAGTAAAGCTGGGTACTTGGCTTCAACTTGCCGTAAAGTGTCCACTCCACCACTCGATCCACCATTGATTAAGGAAAGATTGACACCTTGTGGGGTTCCACGGAAACTCTAGAGGAACAAAAATAAAACAGGAAAAGTGTGGAACAGTCAAACAACTGAGGAAATAACAATTCATGAATTGAAAGTATTGACTGTTGATGAGGGACTTGGAATTACTTGTGTCATCCTTCCAAATAATGTAGCTGATGATGATCGACGTCGTTGCGGTGCCATTCCTGCAGCACCACTTGCTTTCAGTGTACGCTGGAGTAGTAATAGAAGTGTTGAGGCATTGGATAACCAATAGGCCAAGATTTCATTGTTATCCTGGGTCTGAAATCCAAGTGGTGGTACTTAGGTTAAAAGGTTTCTTTCTTTTGAAATGAATAAACAGAAAAATCAAAGATGCAAATTTCAAACCTCAATGGCATTGCCTATGGTCTGAATAATCCTATCAAAGATGCTAGTCCGCTCAACTTCAAATGATCTCCACTGCAAAAGGCATTTATATATGATGCAGGCAGCAATAGGCCTGTTCCCTGCAAAGCCTAGGTGTTGCGCAATGCATCGGATGAGCAGTTCTTGATTCTCCTGCTGTTTTTCATTTAGTGATTTCTGTGGCTTATCCTCCAATTCAGACTCCCTGTGGTTTATTGAAGCACTATGTAGATCCTGATCCATTTAGCAAGACAGAAATGTTAAGAAATAGTGTACAAAATATCATAGCGACTGTTTTCTATACTTGAAGTTGAAGAGAAACATACCATAGCTGCCTTTGCTTCAGGAGGAATATGACCACTTTCAGCTGCCCTCTGTAATCATCAAATAAGAAGGAAATCTTAACCACCTGAAAGCTACAGGATTTCATTATTCACATGTGTAAGTACCTGAATAATTGATCTGGACCGTCCAGAAAGGAACTTATTTGGTGCCATGGAAACAGCTTGTTGGCGCAATACTTGATTTTCTGATTCTAGATTGGTAAGCTTCTCCTCTAGCCTAATCAATGAATTCCAGATTTTCAGTCAACCATGTAGTGCTAACTAGAAATGATAATTTATTTCTCTCAAACAAATGCTTCTAATTTTCTAAACAATAGGCTTTCCCTAGCTTCCCATTATATAAGCACTAAGAAATTCAGTTAACTGGTTCATAGTGAAGCATTGCAACTATTTGACGGGTTCATTGTTATTGTTGAGATATCAATCCCACATCGGGAATATGGGACCTTGCCTGTGGGTTTATACGGGTTTGGGCCACTCCACCCATTGCCAATTGGTTTTGGATGTGAACCCCAGACTACTTTATCAGTTATTAAAAGCAAAACAGAAGAGTTCTTTGACAAAAGTTTCGTGAGACCTGCTCTACTGCCATTTAGCCATGAAATGAGCATATAGTTTACCATGCCTTGAGATGTTATATTACCTGGTCATATTTTCCTGGAGCTGACTGACTTTTTTCTCAGTTTCCTCTAATTTCTTACGCCGTTCTTCACCAGATGTTTGAGCTTCATTGTATTTTTTCTCACAGTCATCAGCTCTTTGTTTCTCTGAATCCAATGAAGCCTGGGAAGGTTTACGAAGAGAGCCAAGATAAAGATAAATATATATGATCATGATCTACTGCTATGCATATGAAAAATAAATGAGTAGCGATCTAGCATATTCTATCCTCCAATTTGATTCAGAATTATGTCATAACCACTTCTATAGAATTCATTAACATCCTTATGCCAATATGCCAAGTAGCTGTTATGTTAGTTTAGTATTATTAAGAGTTGTTTTAGTTTAGGTGTTTCATTGTTGGTTAGTTTACTGTTTGTAAGTACGTAAACCTTGCAAATCTGAATGATTGGTTTTATTAGAATTCAGACACTGCCTCTATTTCTCTCCCTCTTCTCTTTTTTTTTTTGTTTTTTTTGTTTTTTCATGTTCACAATAGTAACTAGTCAACTGACTATTATCATTATACATACACAATATTATGGCAAGTAGATAGGAGAGATATTACGCATGATATCATGTGAGACAGAACTGCAAGGGCTGCCTATTGGGTTGAGCTTCATACCTTTAAACTCTCCATTTCTGCTGTTAGAGAATCAATTTTTTTGGTGTCCTCAACAACAACTTGGGTTTCTTGAATAACAGGAGTTGCCTCTTCAAGAGCTTTCTTTGCAGCCTCCTCTCGTTCCTTGACAATTTTTGCATTTGTTTCTTCAACTTTTTGCTGCATTTCTTGCAATGAGTGCTGCAATTTTGTTATCTCTTGTGCTTTCACTTCTTCTAGGTCAGTCTGCAGGAAGGAAATGTACTAAGCACGATGAAATCTCCATGAAAACCCCAAATTAGAATCTATGAGACCTAGCAGCGGTGAAGGTACAAATGAAAGTCCCACAGACTGCGAGAGATAGAATTACCCTTAGACGTTTTTCCAACTGCAGACGCCAAGTTAGTTCCTCTACTTGTTTTGTTAACTTGTCTTTTGCTTCTTTAAGAGCACCTGTTTCCCTTGCTTCCTGCAGAAAATTGCAGAAATTTTAGCGATAATGTGAATATCACAAATGAAGGAAAGGGACATGAGCAAGAAGCATATTACAAACTATATCTAGATTAGAGAAAATCTGTGAAAAAGTATACTATGTAAAAATGATCAGTGCATCTTGAATAATCAGTTGAACTAGACATACATATCTATGTAAAAATAGAAGGGCTAATCTAATTCACTGTAGTCCATAACTGTCATTCAGATTTTTGCTTCATAAAGGCCTGTGTATAACGTTATCACCATCTTATAAATACCCACTATCTTTAAGTCAAAGCATGCAATATTCTTCAATTATGTAGCAAATATCCCAATACTGGAAAGGGCCTTGCACTTTGATATAAGTCTTATTTTGGACACTGAACTATCAATTGATGACTATTTCACACAGGTAGACTTGTAAAGAGATAAGTTAAATACTGACCATTTTGAGCTTCCTAAGTTCCTTCCTTGCAATTTTTCCCCTCATTCGGCACTGTGCGACTACTGTGCCCCTCTTGAGCCTCTTCAAGTATGACGCAGCTTTATGACATCGCCATATAGCCTGCAAGTTTTCATTTAGTTTTCTTATTGCATGAAAATGAAATTTACTATTTACCACCCAATTTGTTTCTTGATCACTCAAATCTCATGCAGAAAAAGATAAAACTCATGCAAGTTGCAAGATTCTATATACTACCTGAAGAATAGTTGCTGCTTTAGCTTGCTTCCTAAATCTGAATTGATTACGAGCAGCCATTGCTCGTAAACCTGTTTGCAAGACGAGCCCTGAGAGATGGAGTTTTTTATAATTTGTTCTGGCGCGATATCTACGTATGTGTGTCTGGATCTTCTTAGCAGCTGCCTCTTTTTTCATGGTATTGAAGAGTTTGCAAGAGAGTATTCCTACAAGTTTTACCAAATATGTTAATAAAAAACTGATTACCAGTTCCCAAAGGTCCAGAAATTTGTGCTAGATAGGAAGTAAAGGGAAACAATAGGTACATATCTTTCTGCTTATATATTCTCTATAAAAATCAAATATTACTGTGTGTAGTTATAGACCTGATTCTTGATAATACATTTTTCATATGGCTCACCTCTACATATTGATTGCAGAACTATGGTTGCCTCACGCAATGCAATAAACCTTTTCCGTGCATAATGAGTTCGTACACGCCGCTGGATAGTTTTTGCTGCACCACTAAGTACTTCGGCTCTTCGTGCATCTAACTCAGCCATCTGACCAGCTCTTAAGAAGACCTTTGTTTTACCTATCTGCAATATAAAATTGAAAAGAAATGTTAAGTCTTTGATACACGCTTATAATTCATCTATGTAAGGCACGCTTAGTGCATTCTAAGTCCATGTCCATTAGGATTAATTCCATTTCCGTATAACTCCATGCTGCCATTTGCATGAGTGGTTATAAGTTGGGTAAAGCAAATGGCAGTTTGGAGACAGTAGAACTAGGAGTAGAAATTATTCTACAATATAACAGCATGCTTCAAAGCAGCAAAGAGAACACCTCACTTTACCTGAAACCCTTGAAGACCCTTCTTTTCGAGAATCTTTTTGCACGCGGATTTTTCATCAACACTGCTCATAAGTAAAATAAGCATCAGAAAGTAGATCGACCAAGTTCAAGTGCAAAGTTGAAATTATGAGTCCTCAACTTTTCATCCCCAACTTGAAGTTAAAATTCCAGAGATACTAACTTACTTTGAAGCCAGGACCTCTGGGGCAAGAAGTCCAAATCGGTTGGTGAATTCAAAGAAAGGTTTTCGGGTAGGGTAACCAGCACAGCTAATTCGGATTGCCTCTAAAACACCCTACAAGGAAAAAGTTGCAGTATTTATAATTATAAATATAAAGAAGGAAGTAAAACTGGATGCATTATGTTAGGCTTAAAGTATGAAGTGGAAAGGAGAAAAGAAACTTGTTTACTTACACCACAGCGGAGTTGCTGCATAATGTTTACATTCTCAAATACAGCCGGTTTTAGAAGGTTATTTGGCTTTACACATCTGATATAATGCGGCTCTGTAGAGTTTAAGGTTTCCATTAGGCTCTGCAGTTGCAGCTGCACCAGGTAGAACATAAAGAATGAGTCAACTTCTTGTTGCAGAAGGTGGAATTGCAGAATATAGAAAGGAGACACATGATCAAGCTTATTGATATTCGATTATCAAGGGTAATGTTTGACATACACCCATCAAGACAATAGCAGAAGTACCTTAAACCGAGAGCCAATTGAAGAAAACTTGGAAGATTTAGCTGTCTCTTCTGGAAGTGGAGGGAAAAGGCCTGCCACAAAAGGACATTTTGAAACACCCAACAAGTCTTGATGCTCAGGAACCACATAGTCCTTGTTTTTGTCCAAAAATTGTTCAGACTGATATTGCACCTGTAATGAAGATTTTGAAAGGTAAATTATCAAATGAACAAGTATCACATATCTCAAGAAGTTCCTTCTTTCTTGATCGACTTTACCTCTCCAGCATAATGCGCAATGGTAAAATCAGTTCGAGACAGTTTCGGCTTTACGAAGCGCTTATGAACTTTAAATGTCTGATATAGCTTATTTGAAAAGGTTTCATGGGTGGACTTTGGAAACATGCTGCAAATGCAAAATTAATGAAAAACTTCAAACATGCTTATTTAACAGTGGGAGTCAAACTTCAACGAAACAATTAATGACAGAATTTCACCCATCTGAATAGTAGCTTACCAAGCTTCATCAAGGAGAGCAATAATTCCACCAGGTTTCTGCAAAAGGAAAAATCATATGAAAAAAACACCTGTCAGAAAAAGAAAAAAAAAAAATACAAACATTCTTGTATAAGACTAGCATAAGAACACTGAAAACTGACGTGTTGCTTAGAAAAGTCCATTTGTCATCAAATCATATTTGTCTACTAGGCAGTTCATATTAACTATAACAAATTAGTATTCATTTTAGTTCTATTAATGAACTAAACAGTAGAAGTAGGTATTACCTTTTCAATAAGATCCAAGACATCTTGATTATCGACAAATTCAATGTAGCTCCAATCAATCTCCTCTTTTGTGTACTCTTCTTGTTCCATTTTAAAAACGTGCTGAAAACATCAGCAGCAGGAACTTAAATTTATAACATAGAGCAAAAATTCTCAATTAAATATAAAATAGAGAAAGCAAAAGAGGTCTACATCATCCCACCTGATTGAAATGTTGCTGCAATTTCTCATTTGTGAAGTTAATACAGAACTGCTCGAAACTGCACAGCATGATAAGCTGAAAGTAAGTTGCAAAATACTGCGTACACAAAATGGCTGATTGAGTTCTGCATTTTATGCATGGACTGTATGAGTTGTACTATGTATATCAACTGTTACCTATTGTTCTTAAAACTTTCGAAACCGTAGATGTCAAGAACCCCAATCAAAGATTTTGAATTAGCATCTTGTCCAATTGAAACATTAATTTTGTCTACCAACCTGTATAGGAGAAAGAAACACATGTTAGCTTCACATGAATATCAAACTTCTGTGGCTAAATATTTCTTTTGATCTTTTCAGAGTCAACCACATGTCAATTTGCTTTTTTTTTTTTTTTTTTTTCTCTCTTGAAAGATGCTAATCTGATTATATGTTGAATACAAGTGACTAACCAGTCAAACAATCGAGAATATATTGTCTTTGCTAAACCATCACGACTAATTGTTGCGCTTTGAGGATCAAGACTTCTCTTGATAACTTCTTCGGGTGTTATCATGACACGCTTACATAATGCATCTTCTAATGCAGCAGTATCACACCTGAGATGATGCAGATATAGAAAATTATCAGAACTTGAATGGAAAACAATTTAAAATACAAATTAGGAGCAACTATCATGAAAGAGTAGTTACATGAGAAGCTCTGCAACCATCTTGAGATGGAATTTGGCTTGGTCATCTTTTGGAACTGATGAATCAACTTCCTTTCCCTTGGTAAATAAAATATTTCCAAGATGAAGAATTGCGGCAACTACTCTAAAAATAGCTTCCTGGAGCAGAGAGACAGACAGAGGATGAGATGGTCCTCTTTCTTGGTTCCTTTACTGAAAGCATTTAAGAAGAGGGCTATACCTGCTCCTTTGCACTTATTCCAACAATATCCATAGCTCTCCTTGTGGCAAGATAGTCATGGGCGTCACTTACCCCTACTAGCTCATAGCAACGTGACTGGTTAAGATAGTGAAATGATTTAGGATCTCCCAATTTGTATTTCTCAATTTCCTGTCAACATTAAATAATGTTAGCTAGAAGTTGCAAGAAAAGAAACAGGAAGTGATACATTGATAGTCATATTGAAGTCATCATTGCAGCAGGAACTTACCTCTTGTGGTGCAGCACAAAGAAGGTAGAAGCAGTGGTAGTTGCGCTCAGGATCAGAAACTTGGCAAACACGAGACCGTTCCAGAAGGTAAGTTCTGATGGCTGCTCCAGAGATTCGTCCTTGCTTATCAAATTGGATTTCAACGAACTTACCAAATCGACTGCAACAGTATCGATTAAAAAGGATATATCAGCAGAAGATAAGAATTGACCCAAGTAATTCATGTCAGCACAATGATGGCTGAATCTAACCAATCTGGCACTAGAATGTAACACCTTGATATAGTCTACTTTATTACACGACATGGCTATTAGTGAATAGGGAGACTAAACAGACAGAATCTCAAGCCAAAGTCAATTGATACATGTATTATCGAAGTTAGAGAGAATAAACTGCCAACTTCGATCCCCAAATGAAAAAGTATCTTACCTAGAATTGTTATTTCTAACAGTTTTAGCATTGCCAAATGCTTCAAGAACTGGATTTGACTGCACTCACAAGAGAAAAAAAATAATTTAGAGTTTGCATAAGAACTTGATGGAACTTGATAAAGAGAAATGATATTGAGTACATGTTGCTTATGCTAACTGCCAAATGGAAGCTAGGATATAAATCATACTTCAAGAACTTGCTGTTCAACTGTTCGTCCTTCAGTTGCAACCCGGCCACCCAGAAATGCAAGGTACCGCATGAGCATTTTTGTGGTCTCAGTTTTACCTGCTCCACTTTCACCACTGACCAGAATTGAATTGCTTTTTCCCTCATTAATCATTGCCCTGGTTTCGTTTAAAGCATTAAATCATAAAAGTTTGGTACATATACATTGAACAATATGTACCGTGTTAAATAGGAATAAAAGTAACCTGTATGCAACGTCAGCAACTGCAAAAACATGAGGACTTAGTTCTCCAAATGGTGCTCCCTTGTATTGTTGCATCATGTGACTATCATAGATATGGGGCAGTCTTTGGAATGGGTTAATGGCAATAAGGATATTTCCGGTATAAGTCTGTCATGATACCAATGTTGTATTATATAACACTGAAACTTAGCAGTTCTATTGAAAAGAAGGGAATGAGAATGTATACTTTCGAAAAAAAAGGGAATGAGAACGTACATAAATTTCATTAAGTTCGTATCTAGTTTTCAAATTCTCCAAAACTCCAGGCTCATGCAGATAAGATAACTTTGTCATGTCATCAACTCCGCCTGAAGGAGCTTCCATGTCTTTTGGATATATTTTTGATAAGTTGGCAACCATCTTTAAGGCACAAAACATTGAAACTCATTAGACTACGATTCTCCTAGAATTCTTTCTACAGTTAACTGATAAAAGAGGCGAGAGCAATGCACCTTCTTCCCATTGCTACCCTGGATCTCAACTTCCTGTCCATTAATCTTCGTGACTTGTCCATCCGTCCAAGCCAAATCTGGGTCTTCGCACCAGACATGAGAGCCTACTATGATATTCACTGCTGTGCCCTGTTGATACACATTCGCCACAAGGACTTCATCATTTATACTTTATACACAACAATATATATAATATATTTATAAATAACACAAACTTCATTCACAACTGCTTTTGGAAGACTACTTTCGTGTTCATTTATACAGACTCTGGAAAGAAAGGAACCACGGGTTTAAGTTTTGAAGTGCAATTGGTCACCTAAGCTAACTTGAAGTGTCTAGTTCCTCCAGCAGTACACTTTTTCTCCTTCATCTATAAATCTATGTCAATGATCCACACAAGTAATAACTTCACCACTTTCATCGTAGACGTGCTCATCTGGCTAGCTCAATGCTTAGTTTGAGCTGCCACAACCTTGTGCCTCACCTAGGGAGAAAAAATACTAGTGTTTCTTCTCCAGCTAAATGATTCAGGAAACTATTCATTTACAAATGTTGGTGCTTGCAATAGTGTATAACTAAATGAGTAACATCTCAATGACATTGTCTTACAGAACCAACTGAGCTCAAGGAAAAAACCCTCCAACATATCCTGAGTTCTTCTAAAGGATAGCACCCTAAACAATTCCTCCCCATTTTTGTATCTCAAACTCTAAAATCAAAATGCTTGATCACAAAAACAAAACTTGATATTGTATTTTGATAACAACTTCAAATTCCATAGAGGGCTTTCATCAACTCTAACAACCACTTGGACCCAGAAACTCATTTCAAAATCAGGATTTGGGGAAACTAGTTGAATCCAAAAATTGGGTCAATTCATAACACATCCAACCAAAAATTTCACATACCATTTTCAAGCTGGGAATCAAAAGCTCATCAATCCAGTGAGGACTTTCTTCATACACTTGGTCTGCATGAGAAGAGCTCCTCTCCACCACAGACCCACCATAAAATAAACCACACCCTTTTGATCAAAAGCATCAAACTTTGGATCAAACCATCAATGGGGTGCCAGAAAGATCCAAACTTGGCATCAAAATGAAGGCAAAAAACTGGGTTTGGGTGAATGGGGTGCCAGAAAGATTCAAACTTGGCATCAAAATGAAGGCAAAAAACTGGGTTTGGGTGAATGGGGTGCCAGAAAGATTCAAACTTTGCTTCAAAAACTGGGTTTGGGGTAGAAAGAGAAACAGGGAAAGGTTGATTGGTGAGTTTGGGCAAGTTTTGTGAATGTGGAAAGTGAATGTGGATCGAATGGGGTTGAGGGAGTGACATTCTTCACAAGCTCCTGTGTTCTCGGTTGTCTTCCCTCTCGTTTCGCGCCTATTAGTGGCTACTAACCAAGTCTTCTCTCTCTTTTCCGAACGGTATATGTCTGTGATGTCATAGTGTTATGGTTCTAGAGAATGTCGTGATCTTGTGTGGGTGAGTCTATTGTAAGAATGTGCAACTTATCGTTCCAACCGTCCGATTGTTGTGATCATGGTCAACATTTTATTTTTCTTCTGATATTTTCTCCATGTCATTTTGATATTTCGATACATTGTTGGTTCATTTTCGGTTGGTTAGGGGCAAGAATGAAGGTTTAGATTTTGTAACGATGAAGTGTTGATGAATTGGAAGGAGTGCATGATGACTATTTGAGAATGCAGGCAAGTTTAGGGTTGAA
The DNA here is from genome assembly GCA_009720345.1 of Fragaria iinumae. Taxonomy (NCBI): domain Eukaryota; kingdom Viridiplantae; phylum Streptophyta; class Magnoliopsida; order Rosales; family Rosaceae; genus Fragaria; species Fragaria iinumae. The sequence continues at coordinate 1,251,561 of CM019122.1, read as the reverse complement.
AAGGAAAGGAGGAGGCTAGCCATGAAGAAACAATAACTATGTGCAACATTGGTGTAAAGATTTAACAGGCATTTTATACTTCTATGGTTAAAAGGATGGCTAAAAAAGATTGAAGAAAGCAAGTGCAATCTACTAAATATCTGAAAGCCTGAAACCGCATTGCCATAGAAGATAAGGATACGAGAAAACTTTACAGAGATCTGAAAGAGAATTCCATCTCCGCATACTAGCAACATGCATCTTCTCATGACACAACTAAACACAACCTATGTCACATGTAGGGAACTAGGGATCACTAGTACTTCAAAATACTCCACAGATTCATAGTTAATTGACACAATACTAAACCAAACGCATGACACAGTTAGGGATCACATGAGTTAGCTAATTAGGTGTTTACAAATTCACCAGGAAGGCCAAGCAGGTGCCGCAGTTTCTTGGTTTGTAGAAGGCCAAGCAGAAGTTGCCGCCTTTTCATGGCATAAAGAAGATTGTGGCCAAGAAGGTAGAAAGTAAGGCACCACTTTACTGAAATCCCACTGGATATGAGAGGTAGGACCATGATATCGATTCACCTTCAACATTTGGCTTTCAATGTGCAAGAGAAATATGTTTTGTCCAGATCTTACGAAGACATATTTAGAATTCCGAGGAAGGAATGACAGTAATTGAGCTTCTTTAGTCTGCTTGCAAAAGCTTGGATTTTTCTTCCACATTGCTTTGAAACCAAGTCTGTATCTAATTTTCCACTTGCGGTTTGATTGCACGTTGCTTGTGGTAATAGATGAGATACTACTATCTTGTTCCTTCTCAAGAATCCATATCTCCATGCCTGACTTGCTGCTCTGACCATACTGCAATAGCCCATCTGAGGACTCCCCAAGAACAAACTCATCATAGTCCTGCGAAATATTCCCATCAGGTAATTTAAGCAACTCTACTCGTGTGTTTCCAACACGTGGGTCATAAATCGCTACGCTTTCCTTAATGGCTATCTTTCCCTGTGTTGCAAACCAGTATACGACACCATTGATCACAGTAGCCACTGTCCAGGGGCGCAAGGAAAATTTTGAAGAGCAAGTGAGCGTGAAATGCTTCCATGTACCAGTCACTGAAGAGTAAGTCTCAATGGAGACAGTGTTAACCTCGCGTTTGCATTCAGAGTTTGCACGAATAACCTTGTACTGAAGAATGTCATCGAAATTGTCCTCAGCGATGAATGCCATACACAAGCGTTTATAGAAGCGTTGAGGTTGAGGAAGTTGGAATAGCACTTTGCTGATTGGGTTCCAAACAGAATAAGTCAGTGGGTGGCGACCACAAAGAAGAAGCCCATTGCAAGAGTCGATGAAATAACCAAGCTGTTTGCAATTCCCAGAAGCCATCAAATCATTGCATACATCATCACCTTCCTCACAAGCTGACAACAACTGAAGTGCAGGCTCAGACTTGGGTCGGCGCATCCCATCTTTAGGTCTGTTGAGGTAAAGCTGGTTGCAGACAAAGAAACCCAGAAGATGAAAGTCCACTCCCCATCTAGCACGATAATCAGATCGAAACGAAGAGCTACATATCACACGAAGCCACCTCTTTGACACAAGTATCAATCTGTAAACAAATTTCTCTGGCAGCCGAAGAAGTATCTCATTTAGGATGTCGTCGCAGGTCAATGCAGCATGAACATCATTCTCCAACATTTTTTCCTTCTTTTTCTCTTGTCGACTCATATCACCCTGCTGAGGGCACACTCCACTCTGTCAGTATAGTTCTGCTTATGATACGTAGCAGATCAACTAGTTTGCTTAAACTCCTCAATAGACATAAAACACAAAAATCCACCAGTTTTCCACGGTTCAAAAAGATTCAAAATTACTCATGCTTACATCACACTGGTAAGCAGTGTGTTTAAATATCACTATAACAACATAACCTATCAATGATATACACTTCAATCATCTTGCTCGAGCAATCATTATTCACAATCTGGTAAGCAATGCATCACAAAATAGGTTCTCAACTCTATATATAGATGTAGATTTTGTATAAGGAGTCACAAGAAATCGACACCTTGAATCAATTTGATAAAGTGAAAGATACCCATCACCATTTCTAAGAAACAAACCCAAGTTCCAAACTTTTTTTTTTCTAAACTTAACAGATTATAACCATAAAACCCAGACGTTATACATAGTCTGGCCAACCATTAAGATTCTACAGAGTCCTTAATAAGAAAAGACTATAACTTTCCTCAGCAAAACCCAACCTAGATACCTTTGACACCTTAAATTTTGCATCTTTAATCAACAAGTTGCCTGAACCCAATATATAATTTCATTATCTGACTCATAAAATGCAATGGGAAAACTGTAATTGCAAACCCATCTTCCATTTTTGACCATTTCATCAAATCAAGCTCAAAATAAACCAAATAAAAACGAGGGTACAGTACAGAAAACTAAACCATTTACAGATACAAAGAAGAAAGCATGTGAAAGATAGAGAACCTGTCAGGCTGAGACAATGCGAAGACTAGAAGAAGATGCCAGTGTTGGCTGCTGAGGTTGAGCATAGTAAGGTCTTGCAGTAGGTTTGGGAAAGTGAAGGAGTTCTCACATGATGTCGAACTGTGTGTCTCTATCAGCTTTATAAACGTGTCAGAGTGATGCTTTGGGTTTCAACTCTTATGTATCCACGACTATGTTTCTCACTTCTTATTTAATAGAAAGCTAGCTTCACCCTAGTTATCTTTTTACTGTGAATGTTTCATTTTTTATCCACCTATTTTCACTGCCTTTTTTTTTGGACTATAATCATAGACCAACAATACAACACCGTGGATCATTCATGGGAAGTTATAAGCTCAATAGAACTTGAAAAGATCATTCGTGAATCAAACATTGTTTCAATCAAAGATTTCGTGATTTTGGGTATATAACTATATATAGCTGGGATGATTCACAGAATACATGAAGGCGATGAAGCTTCAATAGAGACCTTTAAATTGTTACTAGGTTCAAGCTAGCTCGTGTAGTCGTGTTAGTCGACCAGAAAGCGGGTTATCCATGTGAGATCACTACTCATTCTTCTTATACATTTGACAATAATATCGATCATAACAACTCATGGTAACTTGTGATTTTATATATGTTCTTGTTGTTTTTGTTCGTGTATATATAGAGATAAATCTGGTCAGTGAAAATATATAAGAAAGAGTATATTTTGACAGCGGTACAATAGAATTTTCGTTTGATCGACAAAGGATATCTTTGATATTGTTGAAGCATACAGTTGACTGACTATGCATGCTAATTCCGATATAACTAGCGTCAGAAACTCAAAATCAATCCTAATTAAGAAAGGCCCTTTCTTATTCAAGTCCTTCCAAGATCAGGAAAACAACTCTATTCTAACCCTAGCCTCCTAGGTATCCCAATCGGGACAAAAACATGATGCGCATACACACAGTGATTGTGAACTTAGAAATTAGACATATGCCCGAGAATGACTAAAGCTATATCTTGAAAAAGCAATATATAATATTTTGCCAAAAGTTGAGTTCAAAGAAAGACCACTAGAGGATTTTAAATTAGCAGAGACTCGTTACAAATCAGTTCACAAAATCCGGGCATTACTATCAATAATACAGCCAAGGAACAATGCCAATATATTTACCACAAATAAAGGTTTTACTTTGCTTAACAATTTACCAAATCCTACGCCAAACTTCTATAAATTTTCTTTTTAAGCCTCCTCAGCATTGGTCTCTTTGGTAGGACCTGGTGCCTCATTATGTGTTGTATTTGATTGTGAGCTCTTAAGGCCCTCCAACTGCAATAAAGTGCATATTGTGATTGAGCTGATAGATGTACACCAAAAGGGAACTTTGGGGCTTATACAGTTCAAATGAAGATCATTATTAGATGCTGAGATGCATGCTATTAAGTCACAAGGAGAACAAATTATAACCATATGGTTACAATGTTTAGGGTATCTGTTAGATCGAGTTGTTACCTTTAGTTTCTAGAACCTTTTTTATGTCTTAATTTTGGCTCAATTTTCTCATAGCCCCTCATGGGGTGAGCTTTGAAGCTGTAATCTTTTCACCTTTTAATGGATTGACGCCCTTCCTTAAAAAAAATGTTATTACCAAGGAAATATGAGATTTTTGTCCATCGTAAAATGCACATTTAACAAGGAAATCATGTTTCGTCGTTTTTTTGACGGAAAATAATGGGAGACCCGCCAAATGCAACGACGTTAAAAGTATGACTTCCTCGTTAAATGTCCATGTTATACGAGAAATTAGTTCTTCGTCAAAACAACCAATTAATGAGGAAATAATAGTTTCATCATTACATATTAGTTTGGCGAAAACTATGAAAGACCCGTCAAGTTCAATGGCAACCAATTTAAGGTTTTCTCGCCAACAGATTATGTTTAACGAGGAATCGTTTCCTCGGCAAAAAGAACCAATTAGCGAGGAAATAATAGTTTCCTCATTATTAGTTTGGCGGAAAATTGTCCAAGACCCGTCAAATTCAATGACGATAAATTTAAGGTTTTCTCGTTAGAATTTTGTGTTTTATGAAGAACCATTTACTCATTGAAAGAAAAAAAACAATTCGTGAGGAAATAAGAGTTTCCTCATTATTATTAGATGGAAAACTATGCAAGACTCGTCAAATTCAATGGCTACAAATTTAAGGTTTCATCGCTAAAAGTTTGTTTTATGAGGAACCGTTTCCTTGTCAAAAAGAACCAATTAGCAAGGAAATAATAGTTTCCACATTATTATTTTGGTTGAAAACTATACAAAACCCACCGATTCAATAAATTTTACGGTTTCTCACTACAAGTTTGTGTTTTACTAGGAATTGTTTCCTCGTAAAAAAAAATTGTGAACAAATAACATTTCATCGTTATTTCTTCAACAAAAATTTGTGTAAAAACCGCTAAATGCGATTATCATTGTGTTAGCATTTACACAGACCCATACTGATTTTTGTCTTTGCGAAACTCCCAAAATCTTCCACTGTGTACAACTCGGTATTCAATCGGCATTCCACAATAGCAGACAATTTACTGTCAAAATTTTCAAGAGCAACCACACTCTTTTGATAGCAATCTTCTCTCTTGTTCTCCTCCTCAATTTGGTGAGGATCGAAGCTCTTGAAAATATTCTCCATCCAAGTGGAACACTATTAATTTAATTCCTCCGTGTCAATCTAGTAGAGACACTCATCAAAATACTTTCCATCACCTAGAGAATCATTGTCCTCCCATACGTTGTTACAAAAGCCAACTGCCCTCTTTGGTATCCTCCAATAATCCTTGCCAATGCCAAGTGTGAGGATGGTTTTTTTATTTGTAGAGAAGGCAGATATTTTGTACACTCCAGTTGCTCGGCCAAATCCATGCATGACAACCTCCCCTCCCATCTAGAGTTCGGGATATAATGTCTCAGAGGTTGCAGTGTTACACACTATATACACATAAATGTATCTCACTATTAAGTATTATTATCAGGCTTTAAATGGCAGGAACATCTATAATCTCTTTTAGGATAGTTAATAGGTCAAAGATTCAAACATATGGTGTTGTAGAGGCTACATTTGCTATAAATGAGACAAATCATCGAGTTAGGTCAAAAGTCCCCTTGTAGCAAGTTGATTTGCAAGATCACTTTCATTTGGAGCAGTAGCAAGCTTTGCAAGCCAATGTTGCTGGTTTAGAGCAGCAACTAGAAATATTAATAGCTAAGGAACGAGAGACATCTAAAAGAGTTCGTAGGGATATGATTATTGAAGCTACGTTAGATGTACATGATCAAGAAGATGAATATGACATTGCGATCGAGTCTATAGCAGAAGGATGATGATGCTGAGAATGAATAATGTAGATACAGAAGTGGATGAGCACTTCAATTTTTGATTGAAGATTGTAGATTCCGACTTTTGATTGCTTTGTTTCTTAGCGTACACATATAGAAGTTGTTGAGACTGATAGTTGAAAATAAGATAATTCGAAGATGTACTTTAATCATATAGTTGTAATGTCATATGAGTACTATGATAACCCTTGAACAAATTTTTTTATTTGATCGTCCCTTAAACAAATTTTTTATTTGATCGTCTGTACGTTCATATGTTCATGAGGAATCAACAATCACCGCAAGAAAGTTGGATAATAAATTGGAAGAATATGATCTTACAACTGCGTGAGTCGAACTTACAACATTCCACTTTCTAAAAAAGAAGATTATGCCACTAGACCAAATGTGAAGACTAGAAGAAGGTGAACCAATGTTTGAGGTTGACACGTTGAGCATAGTAAGGTTTTACAGTATGAGAGTTTTAAGGTTTGGGAAACTGAAGGAGTGTTCTCACATTGTTGATGCCGAACTTATTGTGTCTCTATCACCTTTGTAAATGTGTCGAGTGATGCTTTTGATTTTTTACTTCTTATTTAATCGAAAGTTTCACCCTATATTATCTTTCAATTATGATAATTTCATCACATCGAAAAAAAAATGTAATAATTTCATTTTTTATCGCACTAATTTCACCCATCTTTTCTTATACTATAATCATAGACCAAGAATAGAGGGACTTTGTGGATCAATCAAACGGCACTACATACTTTATGGTTCAAGTTTCCCTTTCCGTACCACTTTGAAGATTCCACCCCGAAAAGTCTATTCCAATACTCATCATCCAATACTCACCACTTTAGATTCCGAGAGACTACTACTAAAAAAACTTGACAAACACTTCACTCTGTTGTGAGTATCAAGAGGAAACCAAGACATTACCTTAACAATCAGATATGATTGAGAAGATATCTTACCATTTCCCTAGGTTTAATCATGTCATCAGGTCTCTTTCTCCTTGCTCTTTTTACTAACACACCAGCAACATCAGTGTGTCTTGATACTGCTCTTGCTCTTTGTCTTGCAGTTTCTATTTTCTCTTGCAGATGAGCATCATGGACTCTTGGTAAGTGATCATCTCCTCGTTGTTGTTCCATTGAATATCTTTCTTCAACATTATAAAGTTCCTACTAATGGATCCATGTGTATGTTATAGACTGAGAAGAAAGATATTCAATGGAACAACAAGGAGGAGATGATCACTTACTAAGAGTCCATGATGCTCATCTGCAAGAGAAAATAGAAACTGTAAGAGAGGAATAGAGATAGCGAGGCAAATAACCCGCAAAGTTGAACTACCCTGTGAGATAATTTCTAAAATTTTCGGTTGCCTCCCCCTAAACTATTACTGACGGATGAGGACGGTTGCAACGTACTTCAACAGTCCAAAGATAAAACCTCGTCCTATGCTTGGAGTTTTGGCACGCTCAAAACATCATAAGTGGAATGGTCTGATTGGGGTGGACAAATGTGGAAAGTTGGACCATTGGTTCAAGTTTCCACAGCCTCTAGTGGATTGGACAAATTCTGCATTGGTGGTTGGGGCATGTAATGGCTTGGTCTGTTTGTACACAAGAAAGATGAGACTCTATCAATATGCAGTGTATAATCTAACAACTTGTGAGACCCTATCATTCCCTTCCCTCTCGGTGGATGTTCAGATTGTTATAAAATACAAGAATGAAACTCATTTCTTTAGAAAGGAAAAACATGAACAACCGAACCAATTTGGGTCAAAAGTTGCAGAATTACCTAAAATCAAAGTTCTGGTAAACAAAACTTCAATATTTTTAGTTCAAACAACACAGAAATAACAACATAACTTGTAGACTTGTAGTCAATCAATCACCAAACATGGCAAATCGATGAGTCGTGGCCTTGTTGGTTAGGTAGCTTAACTAACAACTTTGAGGTTATGAGTTCAAACGTTACTAACATAACTAAGAGGAGCGTGAGTTATTTAATCAAAAGTTTTTTGTTTTTTAAAAAAAAAAAAAAAAACATGGCAAATCGATCATGTTTTTCTCAAGTTTTCCAACTTGGCTCACCTTGTTGGAAATGGTCACATATCTTCTCAATCAGTAGTTACTTTGAGCCTATAACTTGAAGTACTTTCGAGTAAGCTGTATGGCTTCGTTCAATTCCAACTTAAATGATGAGATATCATATTGAATTTTTGTCGACGATATATTAATATTTGCTGAAATGAAACATGTTGTATGATCCACTTTTAGGGTAGACAAAGTTTTGACATTGTGCAAAATTAATTATTTTGACTAAAGTGTGGAGCGAAACCCAAAATTTTTATGATTTTTAGCAATAATTTAATCGGTAAGTATAAGTTATATTAATATGTAAGTATAAAGAAATTTTTGGTTGTGAAATGCTTAAAAGGAGAAGTTTTATGAAACATAAGATAACAATAAATCATTGTACACGATCTTTCTTTTCAAATCAGAGCTTGAGCATATAAGGTTGTTATTAAGGTCTGTGATAAAGTGCACATTTGTGGATCATGAGTATATTTACCTTCTTATCATCAGACTACACTTAACCTCCTTATGTGTTACATTTATGAAAAATTAGGGAAAGATACGATATCGATAATGAAATTGTAATAGGGAAAAACAAATACACTTAACAATACAAGATTTAACGTTGTTCCTTCACTCCTTAAGGTACGTCCATGAGGTGTGATCCGATCTTTCTTTACTAAGAATTGTGAGAACAAAATATAAGGTGTTTCACTCAAGTTTTTAACCTAAACCTGAACCCTTGAACCTTTGTACACCCCTCTCAACTCATACTCTCAATACCTAGTTGTAGACACAAAAATATCTGCAACAAACAACAGAACAACACGTGTACAAAAAATAATTTAATTTAATCAATGCGAATGCGAGTTACAATCTTTGTGAACTCCTCTGATTCTATCTCCGAATTTAGGTTTAACTCAAGGGTGACAAACACTTGTTCTTGAGGGTTACGTGGGTTGATCACGTAACGGGTATTTGAGATTTGGATTTGGTGAAGATGTTGGCTATTTGGCAGCTTGATGACTCTTCGGGATTTGACAACTTCTAGGCTTGAGGTTGATGAAGAACCGGCTATTTGGCAGCTTGATGACTCTTCGGATTTGACAAGTTCTAGGCTTGAGGTTGATGAAGAACCAATTATTTGGCAGCTTGATGGTTCTTTAGGATTTGACAACTTCTAGGCTTGAGGTTGATGAAGAAACGGCTATTTGGCAGCTCGATGGTTCTTCAAGGGTTTAAACAACTTCTAGGCTTGAGGTTGATGAAGAACCGGCTATTTGGCGGCTTGATGGTTCTTCGGGATTTGACGACTTCTAGGCTTGAGGTTGATGAAGAACCGGCTATTTGGCAGCTTGATGGTTCTTCAAGGGTTTAGTGAAGAACTGGCTATTTGGGGAGCTTGATAGTTCTTCAAGGATTTCAGGGAGGCTTCTGAGCTCTTGAGGGATTTTTCTCTCTCTCTCTAGTCCGCTTCCTTTTGTTTCTGCTCCTTCCTCTTGGTATGAGAGGGGGTATTTATAGCGTTAGCATGCCTCCACTTAAGGCATGTAATGAAGATTCTGAATCAATAATATTTCCTTAATCGAATCAATGAATCTTGACTGATTTACTTGCTGATTTTAACATAATTAAATCAATCAAATCTTGAGATTTAGATATGTCCAGATCGCTTTGGATTAAATGTCCCGTTTTGATCAAAATCCTTAGTCAGGGGTAAGCTATCCCGCGGATATGGAAGGTATCTCGCGAGGCACCTTGATTTCCAAGCAATCGGTGATTTCTGGTCTCACTTCGCGGACGACTTCTCTTGGACGTACATCCCCGTATGCATGCGAACTCTGTTGTCTAGCTCATTCGCGAGGTTTCCCCTTACGCGGGGCCATCTCGCCTCGCCTTTATGTTAATCTATGCGCGCGGGGCCATCTCGCCTCGCCTTCACGTAAATCTACGCGCGCGAAGCCATCTCGCCTCGCCTTCATGTAAATCTACGCGCGCGGAGCCATCTCGCCTCGCCTTCATGTAAATCTACGCGCGCGGAGTCCATTTCGCCTCGCGAAGTCAAGTTCACCTCGCGAAGTTTATTTCGCCTCGCGGAGTCTATTTCACCTCGCCAAGCCTAGCTCACCTCGCGAAGTCTATTTCGCCTCGCGGGGTCAATTTCACCTCGCCAAGCCTAGCTCACCTCGCGAAGTCCATTTCGCCTCGCGAAGTCAAGTTCACCTCGCGAAGTCTATTTCGCCTCGCGGGGTCAATTTCACCTCGCCAAGCCTAGCTCACCTCGCGAAGTCCATTTCGCCTCGCAGAGTCTATTTTGCCTGGCTAAGTCACATCATCAATCGACACTTGATAACTGATTTTAATCGGGATTTAAGGTTTTGTTGTCGGCCGACTATTTCCACGTTGCCACGTGTTATTTCCGACGGCTTTACAATTTTGTTGACTCACGAGCCACGTATTTGCTTGGATTATTCAACGACTATTATTATCGTTAAATTTTATATGTCTACACCAGTAAAACTAACTCTCTTACACACTTGACAGAGAACGAAATTCTCTCTAAATAAGAAACTACAACTCGGATGCCACACACTACACAACACAAATGTTTCGTGGCTATTTTCTTGATATCCAGACCTCCAAACACAGCAAGTCATTAGAGTGGAAAAAATTAATATTGTCCATGTTGTATATCCAGGCAAACAAACGGCGCCAAAACACAATGTCTACATTTGAAAATGTAAATAGCATCATTATCCATTCACCTTGCTACTGTGGTATCACAACATAACATTGATCAAAACCAAAAAAGTTAAAAGTATGGTAAGTTCCAAAATTACCCACATGGTAAATACATGCTGGTAAAAACACTAAAATAGCATCTATACAAAGTCACTTCCCTTCCAGGCTTCTAGCATTTCGAGCGCGCACCATTAGTTTCTTGCAGCAGCAGCAACCTCCCCAAGCTGCGTCCATGTCGACCCAAACGGACCAGACCCCAAACCCAAACCCAAGTCCCATCCCAACCAAGAAACGAACCACCCGGAAGAGGCTCCGACCTTGCAGCAACCACAGCTATGAGCTCACCACCTTTTGCCAACCGGGTCGCCCGATTACTCCGACCGGCCCATTCCAAGACAACGTTGTCGTGTTTCTTCAACAATGTGCGGAGCTCACTGACTTTAGAGTTCAAGGCATGAGTGTTTGGTTCACTCTTCTTCGTAGCCGTGAGTGTTTGGTTCCTCTTTTTACTATTGAAGAGACCGTGGACAACTCCAAGACCGTGTTCTGTGATCACTGCTTGTCAACTGGTTCGACACTCCTACCTTATTTTCTCTACATTCTTGTGTTTCGGTAACTTTTGTTTAGTGCTTTATGATTCTGGTTTTGGTTTCGAGAATTTCGGCTATATGTTTGTGCAATTTGTCTATCTTTTTCTTGTTGTTGTGGAATGTGGTTCAATGGAAGTTCATGTAGTCGATTCGGAGTATTCCGATACTAGGTTGGTTGCTAGACATAGTAGTTTTGGTTCTGAAGTTACGTACTTTTCTGTCTAGTAATTGGGGAAGTTTATAATGCAAAACCTTAGGAATGTTCTTAAGTCCTTGATTTCCTTCACTACTCTAGCATTGTTCAACTAAAGATGACAACTTTCGAGTACATTATTCGTAGCGAATAAGTCTGGAAATTTAAGGTTTTAAAGTACTAGTCTTTTCGGTACGGTAGTTATCAACTTACCATAGAGCAACCGAGTATGCCGACTTATGTAGCAACTTGCTGTTTGATTATTTTGCTTATCTTTGGTTTTCTTAGCTTTTTCTGTGGTTGCGGCGTGACAATTCGTGTGTTGTTTTTGTTTAGATTGGAGTAACCATGTTGTGTCGAAGAGGAAGTACCACATGATAATTCCCAAGGATGATTGTTGGACTAAGCCTCTGAATGATAGTATCTTGGAAGACACAACACATCTGTTACATGGTATGATACATTGTGATGGGATTGGGCATTTGCTATGCATCAATGGACTTAAAGGGGGTTCTAAGCATTTCTGCGGCAGAGAGATCATGGATCTTTGGGATCGGATTTGCACAAATCTTCGAACCAGGTAACTGAAACTACTTATTTCTTGCTGCTCTTAGGATTACATTATGGAAAATCGATGTACTAGTTGTAATGTATCTTCTCTGTTGCAGGAAAATTACAGTTGAAGATTTCTCAAAGAAGCGGTCCATGGAACTTCGACTGCTCCATGGAATTGCTTATGGACATGCTTGGTTTGGTAGATGGGGGTACAGATTTTGCCATGGGAGCTTTGGGGTGGCAGAAGAAACATATGAAAGAGCACTTGATATTCTCAGCTCAATAGAGCTTGAAAAGATCATCCAAGATTTTAGTGACATGGAACAGTGTGAAGAGCTGAACAAAATAATTCATTGCTATAAACATTGGAGTGAATCAAGCTTGGTTACAATCAAAGACCTTCTCAAATTTATGCTCACTGTCAAGGCTGGCATTCCTGCACCTAAAAAAGTCAAAAAGCCGCTATTGCACACTGCTTCTCTTTCATCTTGCACTGCACGCCGGATCAAGCCCAAGCTATTTGCTGATGTTATTCGTCACAGCTCCGGCCGCCATCCTGCAAGAAGACTAAAGATAGCTGCCGATGTGATTGTGCATGTATTGAGAGAAAATGAAAAGAAAGGCTTTGTGAATGGTGAGATGGCCAGGCAAGATTTAAGAGATGCAACTCTGTTGCATAGTCAAAGAAGAGGGTTGCCTGTTAGAGATCTAGGTTTGGTGGATAATGTGATAAGCAAGCTGGACAATGTGATAATTGGGAATCACATTGTCTGCCGCACACTGCACGCAATGCCTAGAACTAGGATTAAAAAATGGAAATATACCATTCATGATCTTCCTGGTGTTTACAGTGAGAAAGAGTTACCTCCCCAATCACTTCCATCACAAGCTCTAGTTCCTGATGTTTACAGTGATGTGCTTTACTTGTACAAGAATGTACTGTTGGCATATCCTGAATCCAAGTTGGTAGAATTGGCTACTCAAGTGGTGCTGAACACTAGACACTTTGTCAAGGAATATCGATTCAGGGATAAGGATGAGCAAGAGCAGTTCCTTGACATTCCTTTCCCAAGTATGACTGATAGTGGTAATCATGCTGAATCAGGAAGCTATGAGTGTCCACCAGGTATCGCAAGATAAACGCTGCTGTGGAATGGAGGATGCTAATGAAATCTGGCCGCCTAAATTTGAGACTACTTTTAGATTAGGAATGTTCTCCTTGCTGTTTGGTCTGCATTGAGTACTACTGCAAACTGCACACTGACTGATATGTTATGTGCTGGTGTAAACATGATGAGTCATTGAGTTTACATAAACCTACAAATTTTGTTTCTTCCATATTGTAGATACGTATGATGTTAAAGCTTATTATCTCTTCTTTCTCTTTGGATTGAAAAGCTTATATATTCTCTTGAACACACTCATTCACTGCTGTTCTTTGGCCTACCTACAATTTTTTCAAGTTAAATCTGAACTTCTGATGTCAAATGACTATGGCTATAGAGCTATACTCTCTTTGGAGAGGAGTTACACTAGTTCATGTTTGATGGCTTATCATTATTTTGTTGCCTTGGTTTCATCTTCTTAAAACAACACATAATTGAGTCGGAGAAATAACCCAAAATGCACTACTTGATCAATAAAAGTGACATTTATTAAACCTTAAGAAAAGAAAAAAGGAAAAAGAATAAGAGACTATACGATGTCGTTTTGGTGCTCTTATATGCTTCAGCTCAGCCATTTCACCTTTTCTAATTCCATATCTACTTCAAGCTTCTTGCTTTTCTCACTTTTCTATCAAACTATCAAATTGTGCACCAAAGTTCTAAACTTTACGCTTCAAGATGTCCTATTTGTTCAAATGCTGTTCTGGGTTTCTGGTTATGGCTGCGTTTTTGGTTCTGGGTTCGATAAATGTCTACGCTTTTGGGTCTCCGTCTTCTTCAGAGACCACTATGCACACTAACAATTGGGCTGTTCTTGTCTGCACTTCTCGCTTCTGGTAATTCTAAGCTTCATTTTAGTTTGATCAATCTGTATTTACAGTTTTTTGTGTAAAGAATTGATACCCATGTTTTAGATTATGGTCGTTTGGGTTCTTGTGAAACTTGTAAGGTCTTAGTTTTGAGTTCTTAGACATAATTGTATTCAAATTCTAAGTTGTGCAATATCAACAATGCAGAATAAGAGAAGTTGAAAGATATGCTTCACCATTTTATAGTTTGGAATCAAAGTGGTGCCAGAATTCTAAGTTAACTTCATCTTAGGATTGGTTTAAACTTGTGTGATAGTCAGCTATTTTGCGGCTGCGCAGAGCTGAATAAAGTTTCTGATATTTACATAAGTTGGTGTTGTTGGAAGTAAGAAACCCACATAGATTTCATGTTTTGTTCTGCATCAGTACTTTAGCTTAAACATTACTCTAGCAAATACAAAAGGGTACTAAGACAAGTAGTTACATCTTAAGGGTTAATTCTATGCTACTACTATATTCGTTAAGAATCATACTGAGGTAGTGTGAAAATCTTGAATTGTAATGTATTTAAAGCTTTGATAGTTCTATACTTCTATTGAATGGCAATATGACTTTTCTATTCCAAATGGCTTGTTTTTCTGTCAGGTTTAATTATCGACACATGGCCAATACTCTATCCTTGTACAGGTAAGCAACACAAGTCATTCTCCTCCTGGAAGATCCTCTTTTCTTTTCTCATGTAGACAGTTACGTATGTTTTCTTTTGATTTGAAGGACGGTTAAGCGACTTGGAATACCTGATGAGAGGATAATACTTATGCTGGCAGATGACATGGCCTGTAATGCTAGAAATAAGTACCCTGCCCAAGTTTTCAATAATGAAAACCACAAACTCAACTTGTATGGAGATAATGTTGAGGTGAGATTTCTTGTTCCTGGTTAGGTTGTTTACTTTTACTCGAAACATAACAGTTTTCCAATTACATTTTTTAAATTCCAATCATGAAATTAATGAAACTGAATCTACCAGGTAGATTATCGAGGTTATGAAGTGACTGTTGAAAATTTTCTACGTGTATTAACTGGGCGCCATGAAACTGCTGTTCCAAGATCTAAGCGTCTTTTAAGTGATGAAGGAAGCCACATTCTCTTGTATATGACTGGGCATGGAGGAGATGAGTTTTTAAAATTTCAAGACTCAGAAGAGCTCCAGAGTCATGATTTAGCTGATGCTGTGAAACAAATGAAAGAAAAGCGTAGGTAAGAAAAATTAACCTCTGCAACTGTTTCTAGACATACATACAATAGTTTGCATTTCTTATGATATTGTCTTTTTGAAATCTAGTTTGGTACATTTTCATTTATGTTTTGCATGTAATATTTTTAAAATGTAGCTCTGATGAGTGTCATATTGATTATCACCACCGGATAGAACTCATCTAACTTCGAGAATATGATTGAAATTTCAGATTCAAGGAGCTGCTGATAATGGTGGACACTTGCCAAGCTGCCACTCTCTTCTCTCAGGTTTGTGATTTGCTCTACCAGTGCATGAAATGTAGATACTTTTAAGTTTTTACTGTAAGATTCTGAGAGCTATATTATCCTGTGAGAATTGTTGGGGGTACTTTTGTTTATGTACAATCTCTGTTCTTTTGCATTTGCAAGATGCCCTTCTCAATATCATCTAGTCACTGGTAACCAATTGGCGAAGTCATTATTGCACTTTAAATATGTTTGTCACGTGACTATTTTAGTATTTTGCCTTAACCTGGCCTGTTTGAGAATGACTTTGTTACTAAATTAAAGGTCCCTTTCTGATTTGCAGCTTCAATCACCGGGTGTTTTGGCTATTGGAAGTAGCATGAAAGGAGAAAATTCGTACTCACATCACTTGGACTCAGATGTATGGCATTGCTATCATATAACCTTTGAACTCATTTGGCTGAGAATGCTATGCCGTGTTCTTTAATTTAACTCAATCGGTATTAGATACAATGTACTGCGTATAATTTAATTCTTGTTGTACTGTTTGATTGATGCAGGTTGGTGTCTCTGTTGTGGATCGTTTTACATTTTACACACTTGCATTCTTTGAGAAGCTAAATATGTATGCCAATGCATCTGTGAGCAGGTATATTCTACTGATATGATAGACTGATTTCATGTTTGACTCTGCTGATAAGGATATGTTTATCTTCTTTCCACATCTTAGTTCATTACATTCTTCTCTTGCACCTATATGCACTGCTATCTTCTTTCGCATGATACAGACCGCACCCACCCCCCCCCCCCCTCCCCCGGAAAACATAATAATAGTAGTAATAACAATAACATTCTATCTGAAGGTGGTTTTCTGTTATATCTGTAGCTACTTAAAAGTATTTCTCAGTAATTTAGTCAAAATAAAGGTGTTCTTGTGTCAGGATCACAGTTGCAGCATTTAAGATTTTTTCCGCATGTTTCTCAGTTAGAATAATTTCAGCCAGACTTGCTTTAAAATTTCTCCTTTGACTGTACTTTTCTGTAACAATGTTTGCCTATGCCTACTTGATATGATTGTGACTCAGATCAAACCATAGTCAGGGAAAAAAGCCTATGTGAATTTGGCTCTTCTTCCACTATAGTGGCTCATGCCGTTGAACAAATTTATACCTTAAAATCATTTTAGAGATAGTATACATCGACTGAGTCCTTTGGTTATTGTTTTTCAGTCTTTTTAATTCGTATCACCCAAGCTTCTTGATGTCAACTGCATATTATCGAACAGATCTATACCAGCGTCGCCTTGAAGAGGTATTGATATATAAACTTATCTTCTTCTCATTCTGAGCTATAGGAGTGGTTGGAAATATTTTGTCATTTTATGCTAATTATACTGTTTTGACTTGGACCACTTATTACCTGTAACAGTGCCTAGCTTCTCATGAATCTTGTTGCAACTTGAACTGTTTGGCATGTTTTATCCTAACACATTATCATTTAGATGTTATATCATACTGCTTCTTGAAGTGCCTTTTTCATAGTTGCAAAACTGCTTTCTCAAAATATTTTTTCAGAAGGCTATTGACTGAGCTATATTTCAGGCTTAATCTTCAGCAACAGCTATTTCCTTCATAAATTTTACTGAGCTAACTTCTAATGTGCATTTGGAACATGTTGGTAGAGTAGCAACCTAGGAGGTTGAGATACTATTTATTGACTTTGATACTTGCTTTCAGGTACCTGTGACAAACTTCTTTGGATCAGTCATGGAAACCATACACACTGATTCAGCCTATAAAGCCCTTTCAAGGAAAAGTTGCCGCAGAGCTGAAATCAATATGCCCTCTGATCAATCCGCTGATGGTGATGAAAGAACTTTGGCAGATTCAAATGGTCAGGATCAATTCAGTGATTTGAAAAAAGAGGTGACAGTTCTATAACCCTTTGTGTTAATGCATGAACCTTTGTTTCTCTGCAACACTGATTATGGGAAGGAATGATCGCTGCAGGATCAACAAAGTGCTTTCAGACATTTGTGGAACATTTTCAATGACAAAGTCAGAAAAATTGAAGATGCGGATTCATTTGTGCAGTATGGTTTGCTAGCCATGCTTCCACTATTGCTACTTCCCACATGGTTATCGCGGTGAAAGTTGGCTTTGAAAAGTGAGAGAGAGAGTGAGAAATAGAATCTGTTGATAAGTTAAATGGTGATGTAGTTTTTGTTCATCTATAGTCTGTTAATTTTTTGGATTCAAGCCATCCAGCGCAAGGTGACCGCAAAATGGCAAAATGAGGTTATATTAGGATAGGTACACGAGTCCAATCCCTTTCGAATATCAATGTAACATTGTGTTCTAATTGAACAGTGATATGAATATTTTAGTTGTGAAGCTCCATGGATCAAGACACCTGAATATACTGAACACCGGTGCTTGTTAGATTTGTACTAATATTACTTGCTTTTCTCAGATTTGCAATTTGAACTTGGAAACATTTTGTAGACCTTTTTTTTTTTGGAAACAGTTTATAGACCTAGTGTACAATAGGCTTGAGGTGAGTCGAGAGTGATAAATGTCCAACTATGGGTACAAAGTACAAACACAAAAATGAAGACAAGATTCCCAAAAATGATAATTTTTCACAAAACCCTTGTCTGAGATGAACAAAAATTCAATATAATGGTCAATGGTTTGACCTACTGATCCTCTCTGGACATATAGCAGCAGCCAGCAGGTATAGTATTTTAGTGTCATTATTCCTCACTATTACCAATAAACAAAATAAGGTAGGCCCAGACTAACAAAACAAAAGAAACATCCCCAACCAAAGCATAGCAGCTTTAGCAGCAACACAGAGAAAACAAGAAAGAAGAGGAAGAAGAAGAAGAAGAAGGAGATCACCATGATGCACTACAAGGAGGTATATATTTCCTTCACCATTTGCATTGTAGTTTCTTGGGTTTTTCATTAAAAAGCTTAAATCACTGTTTAGAAAAATCTTGTAATTGAAAATGGGCGTCTGGTGATGAATGTATTGGCAGGAAAAAGAGGCAAAGAAAGAAGCTTTCAGGAAGTACTTGGAATCCAGTGGAGTCCTTGATGCGCTCACCAAAGGTCTGTTGCTCTCTTTTGTCTCTATTGATTTGAAGCTTAATCAAGTCCTTTCCTTTTTGTTATTTTGTGTGAAAAGATTGAATTTTTGTGTTTAATCATGTGCATTCTCATTCAATCTGTCTTTTCCTGTTAAACAATTCTGGGACAGTTTTGGTTGCATTGTACGAGCAGAATGACAAGCCTTCCTCTGCGCTCGAGTGAGTTGATTAGTTTCTTTGGCCCTGTGATCTAATAATATAATGCCAATCTGTTTCAATGAATATCAATGTAGATGATGACTAATCGCCCATATAAGTTGTTATTGGTTATTCATTCGTATTAGTTTGTTCAGTTATTGAAAGAAAGATATTAGCTTTTCATTTTATGGGCAGTTTTGGGTTCTCTTCCTAATATCTCATTCCACATTATTGCTCAATCTTGAACCTGTGTATGTGATATTGCAGGTTTGTTCAACAAAAGTTAGGAGGTCCATCTATTTCTGACTACGAGAAGCTGCAGGCTGAACTTTCGGATTTGCAGATGAAGTATAATCAACTTTTCGCAGCTTACCAAGAGACAAGTGCAGAGGTATTCTTCTCCTTCTTGTAATTTGAGCTTGGTATAGGCAGTGGCCAAGAGCGTTGTGGATTGAAATGTGAAGTTCGATAGCTATGTATGATGATAAAACTGTTAACTATGTATCAAATGGAAATGAAGAGGGAAAATTTGTGAAAGCTATGTTAACTATGTATCAAATGGAATTACTGAATATGATTGGGTTGGTATGCATATTACACTTTTGCACACTTCAATAGGAGAAAGGCAAGAGTTCAGACATATAAGTTAAAGAACTGTCCTAAGGTATTACCCATAGTTCTAACGGCGCAATAACTCACAATTTCTGTTATTTGAATGATCAAATCTATACCGAGTAATCGTGAAGATATAAATCTGAGAAAATGAATGGTTGTCTATTACATTTGGCCACAAAGGGAAGGCATGAGCTGCAGTTCATGTATCCTTCCCCATCATGAATGCAGAAAGCACGTCTATTACACCTCCTTATTTGCTTGTGTAATATGTCTATGACTGTTACTGATCTGAACATGAGATACTTCTCTTTTTTGATGTGTGCTGAAAGCATGACTGTGGAGATGTGGGCTGTCTATAACTTTGTTTTAGAACGATTCTCGTTGTGGTAGCATATTTGAGAAATGTAGAATGAGTCAGTCTGCTAGGTTAACACGCCAAGCATGTGTGAATATAAGCTTGAAAGTTCACCTCCTCGGTGTTCTCCTGTGACTTAATATCTCCTGCATCTAATATTGATCTTCATTTGAACTGTATATGCCCCAAAGTTCCCTTTGCTATAAATCTATGAGTTCACAATATGCACTTTATTGCAGTTGGAGGGCCTTAAGAGCTCACAATCGAATACGACACATAATGAGGCATCAGGTTCTACCAAGGAGACCACTGCAGAGGAGGCTCAAAAGGAAAATTTCTAGAAATTTCGGTGGAGGATTTGGTAAATTGTTAAGCAAAGTAACACCTTTATTTCTGGTAAATATATCGGTTGTTGTATGCATTCGGTGAGAAGAGTTGGTGATTTTGTGAACTGTTCTGTAGCGAGTCATCTGCTAATTTAATATCCTCTAGTGGTCTTTATTTGAACTCAACTGTTTGGTTATATTGCTTTTTCAAGATATAACTTCAGTTTCTCTTGGGCTTATGTCTAATTTCAGAGTTCATTATCACATCTTGTGGAGAGAAAGGAAAACAAAAACTCCAGTGACTAGAACATGTGCAGGGATAGCCACAAGAGACCACCCTTGAAATGTTACAAACTTGCAATTAGATAAATATTGAATTCATCTTTGTCAATCACATTCCTGACGACAGTTACTTCATTCCTAACTTCAACTATTTGCGGCTGACATTGTCTGCATTTCTTGAAGAAACTCGGTACTGGCTGCTAACAGAATAGTGAAGCAAGCAGGACAACCAAGACAACTGAGGAAATTAAAGCCTGTAGAAATTACACGAAAGTTTGATTTAGAACATTGCCGTAGCAATTAGATTAAAGTAGTAATTCTGGTATCATTCTTACAGCAATTGCAGATGCTGCAAGGCCAGGTCTCTCTAGGGTCTTTAACATAATTCCCAAAGTAAAGCACAGTTGCATAGTACCATAGTGGAGGAAAAGCAAATCCCAGTAGAAACCTGCTAGGAAAAAAAGCACTTCTCAAACTCATCAAAACATCAAATCTTTGTCCCTTTGTTCCTTAAATGTAAGGGAAAAGTGAAACACATTTGGATTAGAACTCACGAGAACCAACCAATGCCACAATCAAAACATGAAAGAGGCTTATCATACACCCCATCAGAGCATCTATCCTCTACCAAAGCCGACTCTCCTCCTCCATCAACTTCAAGTTTCACCATTTCTTGCTTATCATGGTCTCCATCTGGAACAGTTACTACATAGTCACATACGATATATCAGTCGGAAAAATGGGATATAGCGAAATTCCATATTGGGTATACCATTCACTTTTTTTCCTTCTCCGTATAGGGAACACACCACATAACTCGAACTACTAACTTCTACAACTTTTCTCATTCATTCTTAGATTTTGATTTCGGGTTTAACGCCTAGCACAAGTGCAAAACATACCGTACTGAAAAAACACGTACATTTCAACCAAACAAAGACACTCAATGGTAACACTGACCTTGATGATCCTGTAATGTGATCCCAGTGGTGTTGTTGGATATGTGAGGGGGTGATGGTGCTTCTGTCATTCTTGTGCTGCTGGTTAATCAAAATGAACAAATCTGTAACATAAGAAACATCTGCACTGTTTGAAAAATTACACACTTCTTTGATCTAATGAACAAAGTTTTGAAGAAAGCCATGCCATTATGTGATCAATGTTCATGAACTGCAAGAAGGAAAAGGGTTTAAAACCAGGAAGGAGAAACATGACAACTTCCTGTAACTTACCACTTTTTTTGTTTCTCGTGGAAATTCAACGGTTACCTCATTTTAACCGAACCGTCAACCTTATCACCAATGGGCAAAAAGATAAACTTTTTTTCTCTTTTTTTTTTTTTGTCTTTTGAGAAAAAATTATGCAATTTCAATCCAATTATCATTCACAAAACTATAAATAATTTTGGGATTTTAACCCCACATATTAGGTCAATGTTGGCTTTAGGTGTGTGTATTCAGGATTGTTGCTTCTTGGTGAGCTATCAATTTGATGAAAATTGACCAACCTAGACAAAAGCCCCCCACATGTGTGTTGTTCTAGACTTGGAGTAGAGGCAATAAGTTCATAACTGAGCTCTCCTTGGGTTCTTAGTCATCAAGAGCATGACGGTGACTATTCCCATGCCATTGTTGTTCAAGATGTAAGGTTTGATACGGTCGGCATTGGTATAGTTGAAACGTGATGGTTTAGGTGTACACTTTTGGATCAAATGGACCGAGTAAGAAGACATATTTTGCTACTCAGTGATTTTAAGATATTGGATTGGCGAAATATTGTTTAGGCAAAATCTTAGCTTATTACTATTGTTTATCTCTGTCGAGACAACCACTCTATAAGAATGAGTTGTATTAGTCTATTTGTTGAGTGAGATGAGAGTCATGTCACTCATTCTATTAATTTCTCATCGAGTGCTAAACTTTTGACAGAAAAAAAGATACGCGATTCTCATCCATCGAATTAACGCATTTAAACACAACCATCCAGTCTGTCTTTATGGACCGCTCTTCGTACATTGCATCGAACGCAACACTGTAACGCTCTGATCTATCCGTCATAAAACGACGGTCAACAAAATAATCATAATTTCCATATAAGAACCGACTATGCAATAGTTGGAATTTCTCTTCATTTTAGGAGAAGTAAATAAAAACATAAATGGAAACCAAATCAAACAAAAAAAAAATACCACAAACAATGGTGGTAGTCAAGATCACAATCCAACGGCTCAAACCCTCGCCATCCATATAAAAACCTCACCACACCATGAAAGAAACCAAAATTCCCCCAAAAATCGAAACGAGAAAAGAAAAAGAAAAAAGAAAATAATTTTTTTTTGTGCAAAATTCGGGAGGAGTCGCGCTTTCTCTCTCTAAAACACAAACCTCAACGACAACAACAATGGAACCAAACGAACACCAACTCAGCTCCTACTTCCACCCCGCCAACACCGCCGCCGCCCTGTCTTCGCCGACCAATGGCCTCGTCGGCGGCGGACCAAACACCCAACACCACCAACAACAACAACAACAACAGCTCTCCTCGGCCGACAACAACAACACCAACATGGTCTTCACTCACTCCTCCGCGGTCCCACCCCCGCCCACGTCAGCCGTGACGTCACCTGTCGAGCCGGCGAAGAGGAAGCGCGGCCGGCCGAGAAAGTACGGCACGCCGGAGCAGGCCTTGGCGGCGAAGAAGGCCGCCACGACGTCGTCTCACTCCTCCTCTAAGGTGAAGAAGGAGCAGCAGCAGCAGCAGCAACACGGCGGCGGCGGCGGCTCAGCGTCGCCGTCGTATTCCGGGCCCACCAAGAAATCTCAGCAGCTGTCAGCTATTGGTGAGATTACCCTTTTGCTTATTGTGTGGTTTTGTTCTTAAAGTTTTGAGCTTTCTGCTTTTTCTGTGCTTGTTTGCTTTCGATTTCTGAATTTGGTTTTAGCGTTGTGTTGTAAAGATTGAGAATTTGGTTTAATGAAATGACAGTAGTAGCAGTAGTGAATCCTATCTAGAGTAAGAAAGTAAAAATTGATGGTTTTGACTATATTTTTCTTTTGGGTTCGTCTACATTACAAATTGGCAAAGGATATGTCTTGACTTGTATGGTATGGTTTTCATGGATAGGATCTTGTAAGGCCTAAAATGACATCAATAAAAGCAATTTACTGTCGCAATGGAAAATGGGGATTCTCTTATTAAGTGGCTGCATATCTGTTAGACCCGATGGCTTTATAGTTTATTGGTGATTGTTTCTCAAAAAAATTCTTCATTTAGGACAACGGGATCACTGATTTCAGTGGAATTTCGTAGTGGCTTGTTGAATATTCCCTATCCGTTATCTTTATACAAGCTTCCGTGCTTATGTATGTGAAGGATAGTTAACTTGGCTATCAGTGAATGTTTGGTTGAAAACATTCTTGGTTTTAAGTTTTCCAAGTGTCTGCCATACATAAATTATGTCTCTTATTTATACTTGTGAGGTGATGTCTGTAACAATATCATATTTGTTTTAAAAAGGGAAGAGAATCGTGATGTGTCCAAGTTCTTTCAATAGTTCTATGAAAAAATAAAGTAGGCCGGACACTAAACTTTAGCCCCTAGACGCCCCATGTTTTTGTGGTTTTCCGTTTTTTTGTTTGATTGTTTATTATATCAGAACTTTCTCTTTTACTGCTATTCCAAGAACTCTGATGATTGGGATGTTACATTGTTTCTACTTTTGATAGTATGCTTGTTGAGTAACATGCAAAAGGGTGATGGTAACTCGACAACAAACCTTAATTTTAGTGTGGATCAAACAATCGTCTGTTTTATTGTCCACAGAAAAAAGATTCACTCTCTGTTTTAGGAATAGCCTTTGTTTTTGGCAGTGTCATGTACATTTAGAGAGCATAATTGATAAGATGAATATAAACCTTGGTATTTGTTGAACTTCTATTCTTCTACTTGTATGCTGTTTGGTTTTAAATATTGTTCAAGTACCGTTACTTTTTGACAAAATGAGGTATTCCTATATATTAATACTCATGATGGGATTTTTCTCTTCATGGTTGATGCAGGCAATTCAGGGCAAGGTTTTACACCGCATGTTATAAACTTGGTTGCAGGAGAGGTATACCTTTTATTCTTACTAGAAGATAAGAGTCTTTGTACGATGGGCTAAGATGTTGATCTTTAAGATTGAAGTGAGAAGTCTTATGTTTGTCTTCTGATGTAGTATTCAGAATGACTTTTTGTCTGTTTTCCATCTCTGTATAAATTGACTTTGAATTTGGCATCTGTTAAATACTTTGATGGAGATTGGGTCTGATGGTGTTCATAGTTCATACTGACTTTAGTCTCGTAGGTATAAGGTGTTACCTAACTTTGTTAAATCCTCTTGTTATTTAGTAGAAATTAACGCTTTAGTTGTCATTTGTTACCTTGGTAAGGTATATATAATGACTCCTTTCTAAATTGATTTACATCATTTGAGTTTTTGATATATCTTTCTAGGATACAATCTTGAGTTTACCTTTCCTCTCTTTCTTCTTGTTCATCTTTTCTACATTCTCTTCTACATCATATCTTTCAGTTTTTGCTTCAAGCTTCACTTATTACATAGAATCTTCCCCTTTCTTCCCAAAGTCGGAAACTCATGAATATGTTAGAGGAGTGTCACATTTTTTCACTTGTGAAATCACTTTCACCTCAACCATGCTACCTACTATCAAATTGTATTTACATATAACCTATCTTACCTTGTTGATGACTTTATATATAATTGCCTTTTGGTTGTCTTTCATTAATTTGCTACCAACTCACAAAGTTTTTGAATTTCTTGAACAGGATGTGGGCGACAAAATCATGGCTTTTATGCGACAGAGTAAGCGTGACATTTGCATTCTGTCCGCTTCTGGGTCGATCTCAAATGCATCTATTCGTCAGCCAGCTACCTCAGGAGGAAATATTACATATGAGGTAAAACCTTTTCTGAGTTTGATGTTTTTATCTTCTGTATCATTCATGGCAGAACTACTGAGCTGCACTATGTTACATTTTGCACCTTTAAGTCTTATATTGTTATCTACTTGTTAATGTATGTCTGTGTATATAGTGCTACTATTTAACAATAATAATACTGGATTAAAAAGGAAGATTTTGCTTCCTTACCATCTGAGGAAAATCAAAATTAGACACTGTCAAAATATGAGATTTTTCTTTCTTTCTTTTTTACTCACAACATGTTGGACTTTGCTGGTCATTTATTCATTTACTCAGTTAATTGTTGTCTTAGGAGGGTAGGCAGAAAGGTACATGACTTTTGGTTGATGTCAAATTGAGTTAATAACCATGTCAAGAGTGCAAAGTAGAGCGTTTACATTATTCAAAAGCAGTAAATCAGATATTTTTCGCTGCAAGATACTGGATTTGAAAGCACCAGTGTCTTGACTCTATATGCACAAATCATATGATTGATGGGAAAGTTTCATATTAGAAGAATCTGATAACGCGCTAGTTAATCAGGTTTTCTTAAGGCCTCTCCTCTGTTTGTGTGTGGTTAGGCAGAATAAAAGGGGTACATGCTACATAGCAATGAATTTACAAGTATCTTAGTGTGGATTTTTCTGTTTTATTTTTTTTCTAGAACTTATATGCATATTAATTGAGAAGTTATGCGGGTAGGCCTTTATCTATCCATAAATTGTGGATGAGATGCAAAAGACATTATATGTTTCATTAGTCTGTTCAAAAGATTGGATTTATAACAGTTGAATTCTTCATACTGCCCGACAACTTCACAGATTTACAGATTAAATCATTGCTCATCACTACTTCATGTTCAGTTTATCAAGGTATAATGATATATTTGTCTTATATGATTGATATTAGGGTCACTTTGAAATCATTTCACTGTCGGGATCATATGTACATACTCCTGGGGGAAAGACTGGTGGGATGAGTGTGTGTCTATCTAATACAAATGGCCACATTTTTGGGGGTGGAGTTGGTGGACCATTGAACGCTGCAGGCCCTGTTCAGGTACATAGTTGAAAAAGTTTCTACAATATTCTCTACTTCTCTTGTGCACATCTATGAAAATGAGTAGTTACTTCTGTGCTAATCATATCTTAGTTGCCACTGGTACGTTAAGAAACCTCTTAAATGCAATTTCTACTCTTTTAAGTTGGTGTACTGATTGATTTTGTTGTTTGTTCCATGGACAGGTTATTATTGGTACTTTTCTGATTGATAACAAAAACGATGTCAATACTGGTGTAAAAATGGAGGTGTCTATCCCCAGGCTGCCATCACCTGTTGGTGGTACATCTATGATGAATGTAGGTTTCCGCTCAACAGTGAACTCTTCTGGAAGAAATTTGGTCAGGGTAAATGATGAACAACAGCAAGCTATTGGAGGAAGTCATTTCATGACTCAGGGCATGCATGGATCTGCCGATTGGAGGGCTGGTCCAGATGTCAGAAGCACTGGTGCTTACGAATTGGCAGGTATAAAGCATGTTGGTCCTTCTGTACTTTAGCAATGATTCATATATATCAAGAATATACACCTTGTAACTGAAGCAAGCTTTTGTTGCAGGAATAGGTGGTCATGCAGCCCACCATTCTCCGGAAAATGGGGACTACGATCAAATTGCAGATTAGGGATTGTTTTTTAGATTTGAAGGCTGTTTTGTCTTAGGTAGAGAGATGTATAATACATATCAGCACTTTTTGTCAGCCTATGCTGCCCGTAGCGTGCACCATACATTAGAGATGATGGATTATGAAAGTCATGCCTGTGACTCTGGTGGTTGAGATATTTTCCTCCCTTCAAAATTGCTCATTATGTGTCTTATATTGAATCTGGTAGTTAAAGTTTGTCCATTCTGAAATTATCATGGTATTGCATAAGCTTTTGCACTTTATTACAACCTGATTTTAGATGAGAGGTTCACACCATCTTAAAGTGTTGGAGTTCAAAGAGGCTAGTGCCATCTGCACCGGAGGCTTGTAATGATATGTCCTTTTGCTTGTTATTTTCTACTTCAAACTTATGTTTTGAATCTGTAATGATATGAATAAAGCAATTCAGAGCAGACTAAAAGAGCACGAGATGAAATGCATTAAAACTTAATGGGCGACAATTAACAATCATTCATGGCGCTCTTGATCCGCCCCTAGTACTGGTTTAGTACGTTAACTACGGTTGAACATACAGAGGTACTAGCTATTTCCTAGTGCACATACGGTTTCTCCGGCAGATGAGTGCGCCGGCGGCAGAAGTTATGGCTCTGACTTTGGATGATTTCTGAGCTTTGACATCGCTCGAGGCCTTAGCATAGGCCTCCGAGTTAGCTCCGGTTGCCCCAGACTCAACAAAGTAGGCACCATTCAAAAACAAATCTCCTTTAGACCTCCAATTCCAGTTCTTCCACTCCGACTTGTCACCTGAAGTCCTCTTGGTAACCTGATTGGAATAAGGGTACCTTTTCGGATCAGCCACGAATCGGTTGCCTTCGCTATTGATGGTAGGGTTTGCACTTCCGCCGATGGTATATATTCCCCAGCCACTGCTGTAGTCATTGTTCACCACATGACAATAACCTTGCCTACAATGTGGCATCCTTTGCCCTAGTCCTTCCCCAAAGTGATTGTAAGCAACAGTCACTTGCATGACCTTGTCTCCCTTATAAGAGTTGCTGTGACCAAACAACATGACCTCATTGTGGTGCCATAAGTCATTGTTCGAGATTGTGACTGCAGTTGAGGCCATGACGACATCCACGAGGCCGTCGGCGCAGTTGGAGAGCGAGTTGTGATCAATCCACACGTCCCTGGACCCGAAAATCGACACGGCGTCACCATCTGCCATTCCTCTCCAACCAAAGTGTGACGGTGTGCTCCTCACCAAGGCATTCCCCGTAGGCCTGCAGCCATGGATATGGAGGCCATGTATTATGATGTGCTTGATGTTTTGGATCGTAATGCATGCTCCATTCGCAATGTGAACATTGGCTCCTCGGCCGTCAATGGTCTTATAGCTGTTCATAATGAGCTCCTGCTTGAGCTGGATCACCATGTCACGCTGGAACACAATCCATAAGGGCTCGGTTTGTATTACAGCGTGACGAAGAGTCCCAGCTCTAGGGTTGACGGCATCATTGTCACTAGGGTCAGTGACAACGTAGAACTGCCCGTCGCGGCCGCCGATTGTGTTCCTGCCGAAACCAATGGCGCAGGCCGCAAGGCGCTTCCGATTGTTTAACCAGTTGGTGTCACATCGCCAACAGTCGTCGATGGCATTCCCGGTTACACATGATGAGGGTGACCCCCGGAGTTGCATGAGCTTTCTTTCAGTGCTGTTTCGGATGATAATGGAGACCATGGAAGCAACTTCCTCGGGGTCATCGAGTGCTGTTGGTGAAGTTCGTGTTTCGGCAATGAAGCTGAACACGAAGAGAGCCAATACACACGTACAAATCATTCTCTTGCTCCACTCGAACACTGCCATTGTTGCTCTTTTTCTCGAACCTAGCTTTTGTCTCCTTTCTCAAAATTTCACTGGCAGTTATTTCTAACTGGCGGCTAATATGGAGGCTAGTTTACCATAACAACTTGAGGTAAGTTCGGGTGTTTCTTTCCTAGGTGGAAGAGAACGTACTCCTAGAATCTCATTGGAATTAATTTACCATAAAGTTTTTACTTGTTTGATTTCTTTATGAATGAGCTTGATTGTTAGGAAAGGGTGCAGCAAATCACAACGGAAATCCAGTTGGAAGCAGCCCTTTTCTACATGCTATCTTCAAGCTCGCCAACTGATGAGATTTTTTCGCATAAAGAAAGGGGATCAATAACCACCTATATATCTTGTAGTTCAAGTTATCCTCTTAAATCTAATTCATCTGATTACATTTTTTTTTTTCTGATTACATACTCTTTGTAAATAGAAGAAAATATACAATTTTGATTGCAATATCCATGACTAACATCCTTTATATTATGTGACATCTCCTAAATTTACACTAATACAATTTATAAGATAAGACATTTCAGACTAAACGTCTTCACTCTTCACCAAATTTGTGGTACGAATAAGTGTATAACACTCTCTCCCTCCAAAACCTCCCAAAATCCATAACCATACTCTGCTCATATCAACTCTGTAAATGACATATGTGAAGTCATTTGATCAAATTCGACTTGGAGATGTTACTCTTACTTTTATGCATCTCATATAGGTTAATGAAGTAGTTGAATTTCGTGTCTGCATATGGAGCAACGTACCATATCCAAGTTTGTCTCTTCTCAATGGAAGCATAGATAGAGATTCCATCACTTCTAGCTTGTACAATAATCTTTGTTAGTCCAACTCGACATGTTTGAAGTTTTCTTCTTCTAAGTTCCGATGTTGTCTTCTTAATCTCCACTTGTTATATGTCATTACTACAATATTGAGCTAGTTAGGTATTTTCTTTTCAATTGATCAGTTAGGCAGTTGGATTAGTAACAAATCAAAAGTATCCGCCGGAAAGTCAATTCTTTGTAGCAATAGCAGTCGCTAACCCTCTACGCACTTGAATCAATTATCTATTACAATTTGATGTATATGAATAATGATCGAACACGTCAGAACAAATTTAGATACTCATTCATGAATTAGAAACTTAAAAGTACGAGAAGAAGCTTGTGTTTAGTGTTTAGGGGCGAAACTACACTCTTAATCACCTTTATTAGTCTTAATAACATAGCATAATTATAGCAATCCTCCCTCAGTTTTCATAATGAACCCCCCTGCTAAACTATCCAGAACGGAATTCCTTCAAACTTTAAACATCCGGTAAGCCTTAATGAGGTTTATTGCATTAATCTTCTTTAAATTTTAAGTTTGTTAATTTGTTCTTTAGGAATTTACTTCGAACACCCCAACTATAACGAGGTTCATTGCATTAATCTTCTTTTTTATGATAAAATTGAATGAGATACTTGTTTCTTGTTTATACTTTAAATTTTAAATTTGTTAATTCGTTATTTCGCAGTTTACTTCGAACACCCCAACTATAAAATCATGGTTCCGCCCCTGTTAGTGTTGGATGAACATAATATACATAGTACTAAACAAACAAGGTCCAGCATCAAAGTTGCCATGTCCTGAACAGCATCATCACTTAAGTCCATGACTAGCTCCATGCCATGGCCAACACTCAAAAGCTGAGACTGAAGATCTTGAACCTTAAACCAAGAATAGAGAAACCCGAGCACGTGACACACGTGCTGCTCCTTAACCGCCTTTACCTTATAACTGCCAGACTCGCCACGTATTCCCCCTCTCCCCGCCGCACGATCAAAACCCATCGACGGTGGAGAAAGTCCAAACCTTTCTGGAGGAAGAAGAAGACAGTGTGTGTGTGTCTGTGACTTCGCTTATTTACAGCAAAAGTGTGTCTAGGTTCCCTTCACGGACCCCCCCCTCTCTCTCTCTCTCTCTCTCTCTCTCTTCGTGAGCAGTGAGACCCCTTTTGTGAGTCAGCTCCTCTGTAATTGGGTTTTGGATTTGCTTTTTCACGCTCTTAGCTCTATTTGGTCTCTTGGGTTTGTTGTAGCTAGTTCAGATTGTGAGTTTGGTGCTCAAAGTTTGAGTCTTTATTTGCTTCAAGTGATTGGTTTTGCTTTCAACACTTAAAGTTTTGATCTTTGACTTGTTTGATAGTGAAAAATTTGAGCTTGTGCATCAGAGGAGCCACGAGGTGTGTTGTTCTATTCAATATGTTTATTAGTTCAATCTTTTTGGGATTTTGATAAGCAAAAGAAGCAAGCTTTGGTTTTTACATTTCTTCTTTGTGTTTTGTGGTTGAAGTTATCATATGGGATTTCTTCACTTGTTCAATTTGTGTTAAAGGGTTAATAGAACCCAGAAAGTAGCTTTAGAGAGCAAATTGGATTGTGGAGATAGAGAATAGGAGTTTTGCTTTGTGGGAGATGGGTAAGTTTGATTTTGAAGTTTTTGCAGGTGGATATTTCTGTTTTTGTTGGAAAACCCAGGTGGGTTTTTTTAGATCTTAGATTATGGCATTTGAGTTTTCAAAACACTTGGTGGGTTTCTGTTCCTTTCTCTATCTTTTTTTGTGTTTGTTTTCCAAGTGAATTTTGGTTCATCAGTTTTGGAAGATGGTGAATGATAGTCACTTGGGTGTAATGTTGAGAGCAGTAGCTATTGGGTTGTTAGTTTCCTATCTAGCGGTATATGTTTCAGCCAATGATAGTGAATTTGCGAGTTGTAATTGTGATGATGAGGGTTCTTGGAGCATTCAGAGTATTTTGGAGTGTCAGAGAGTTAGTGATTTCTTGATTGCTATAGCGTATTTTTCGATCCCTATAGAGCTCATTTACTTTGTCAGCTGCTCAAACTTTCCATTCAAATGGGTCCTCCTTCAGTTCATCGCGTTTATAGTCCTCTGTGGATTGACCCATTTGCTCAATGCCTGGACTTATTATGGCCCTCATACTGCTCACTCGTTCCAATTGATGCTTGCCCTCACCATTACCAAACTCCTCACGGCCTTGGTCTCGTGTGCAACTGCAATAACCCTATTAACTCTTTTCCCTCTTATTCTGAAAGTCAAAGTAAGAGAGTTGTTCTTGAGGCAGAACGTGTTGGAGTTAGACCAAGAGATTGGGATGATGAAGATACAGAAGGAAGCGAGTTGGCATGTTCGAATGCTGACCCAGGAAATTAGGAAGTCACTCGATAAGCATAACATTTTGTATACAACGCTGGTTGAGCTTTCAAAGACATTGGACTTGCATAATTGTGCAGTTTGGATGCCTAATGAGAACAGGACAGAGATGAACCTGACTCATGAGTTGAAAGGGAGTTCTTCGAGAAATTATCGTCATTCTATTCCAATGAATGACCCAAATGTGTTGGAGATCAGAGAGAGCAACAGAGTAAGAATCCTGAGCCCTGATTCCGCACTTGGAGCTGCAAGTTGTGGTGATTCTAGTGAATGTGGTGCTGTAGCAGCAATCCGGATGCCAATGCTTCGAAATTCAAATTTCAAAGGGGGTACACCACAGTTAGTTGATACTCCTTATGCTATATTGGTTTTGGTTCTTCCGATGTCAGATTCTAGAGTTTGGAGCTATCATGAAATGGAGATAGTGGAAGTTGTGGCTGACCAGGTTGCAGTGGCACTGTCCCACGCTGCAGTACTTGAAGAGTCTCAACTAATGAGAGAGAAACTGAGAGAACAAAATCGTGCACTACAGCAGGCCCAGAAGAATGCAATGATGGCCAGCCAAGCAAGATACTCATTTCAGAAAGTAATGAGTAATGGAATGAGAAGGCCGATGCATTCCATTTTGGGGTTGCTGTCAACATTTCAAGATAATATGAGTTTGAAACAGAGGATTATTGTAGACACGATGCTTAAAACTAGCTATGTTCTCTCCACTTTGATAAATGATGTCATGGAGATGTCAGCAAAAGATGATGGAAGGTTTCCTCTGGAGATGAGGCCTTTTCAACTTCACTCCATGATCAAAGAAGCTTCTTGCCTCGCCAAGTGCTTGTCTGTGTATAAAGGCTTTAGGTTTGAAGTTGATGTTCAGAGCTCATTGCCTAATCAGGTGATGGGGGATGAAAGAAGGGCTTTCCAAGTAATCTTGCATATGGTTGGATATCTTTTGAGCACCTATAAGGGAGGAGGAACTGTCATCTTTCGGGCTATTCTAGAGAGTGGTTCTGAGACCCAGGATGATAAATTGCAACAGATGTGGAGAACAGGTACACCAGATGAGTACGTATCTGTGAGGTTCGAATTGGAGATTAATGACGGAACTTCTCATTCCAGTGGAGTATCATCGATGATTGATTACGGTGGTAGGAGGAACAACAGCAGTGAAATAAAGAAGGGCCTGAGCTTCAACATTTGCAGAAAGATTGTCCAGGTACTATAGATGATTGATCTACTTTTGTTTTACTTATGTAAGATTTCAAGTCATTACATTTGTTGCTCAGAAGTGAGACCAGTTTTTTTTTTTTTTTTTTCCTGTTAATGACTACATGAACTAGGTGGTAGCACCGTAGTAGTGATCATTGTTTTGCCAGTTTTTGGTGGAAGTCAACTGTTTTACATCTAAGAAGGTTTTGGTCTGGTGTTTCTATCAAGGGTCTGAATAAAACATATGTATTTACTTTTGCAAAGCAAAATGGTATTGGACACCATATATTAACATTTGTCTTACTCTAATTCTTTGTTACATTAATTCAGACTTATGGAACTGGTTCTACTTTTGATAGATGTTCGTATAGTCTTCATCAACTCTAGGATCATCATTGCCTTCTATAATCAAGGAAGCCTTAAAAATTTCTAACTTGTGTTAAGTGATGTTGAGTAGATGCTGTCCAAAGTACTAGGATAGGGAAAAAGTTATATCTGAGGCAGAAATAAAATAATTCTTGACCTATTTGCTTATATAACATTGTATACACTTGAATTCGAGTGAAAAGTTTGATACTTAGATTCACTATTTACAGGGAAGATTATTTATTATGTGATAAGCTTTTCCTTTTATAAATCAGCATGCTCTTTGCATTTGAAGCTGTTAAAAAACATATTGCATCATATTAATATTAACAAATTTCAAGAAGGTTTTCGAAACTGTTACCCATAGCTTGCATCTTTGTCAGATAAATACCCCTTTTTTCAATCTTTGACTTGCTAAAATTGTCCGCGTCTTTCAATTTAATTTTTCTGAACAGAATATATTATATCAGTATGTTGGCAACTTATGAATCGTGTGTAATGAAACTCCTGCAGATGATGCAAGGCAATATCTGGATATCCATGAATCCGATCAATCTCGCAGAAAGCATGACACTTGTTCTCAGATTTCAAATCCTTCCTTCTTTAGGGAGAGCTATGTATGTTGCTGGAAATCCATTGGAGCAACCAAATTCCAACTCAGAGTTCAGAGGACTCCGGGTTGTAGTAGCAGATGATGATAATGTAAACAGGACCGTGACCACAAAGCAGCTCCAGAAACTTGGCTGTCAAGTCAGTACTGTTTCTTCGGGGTTTGAATGCCTGAGTACCCTTAGGAGTGCCGAAAGTCCTTTCCAGGTTGTTGTTCTGGATCTTCACATGCCTGAAATGGATGGATTCGAAGTGGCAATGAGAATCAGGAAATTCCACAACCCTAGTTGGCCGCTGATCATAGCCCTAACCGCAAGTGTGGAGGAAGATGTGTGGGAGAAATGTCTACAGATGGGAATGAACGGACTGATCCGAAAACCTGTCATTTTGCAAGGGATGTCAGACGAGCTCCGGAGAGTAATGCAACGAGCCGGGGAAGGTTTGTGACTAAGGAAGCAAGTCATAAACTCCAGATCCTCTCAACTCCAATGACATATATAAAACCGAATCTCCACTTTAGATTTTGCTAACCATGTTCTTCATATTACTGGTATTAAATACCAAATAAGTATGATAGATTTACATATGATAGTTTTATATGATGCTAAAGCCAAGCTAGGATACTCATATTCATGTAAAAGTGACAACAATGTTATGATTCATCTACTGAGATATGTTCACTCTCGCACTCGATTCAAATCGATTCTGTAGCTCTATGAAATTCAGTTCACTTGAGCTTATGAACTTACCAGCTAAGAAAATTTGATCTTACCAATACATTAAGCATTAAATTACTATGGTAAAAAAGTTGAAAAGTCAATTTTAGTCTTTTCTATTTACCTGATCATCACATGATCCCAAGGACAAAGTGGACATTCACTCCTGTCTCTGCTCTTAAACCTCAATATTTGTTATGTGAGGGAGGAAAGCGACGCCGTTTCTCTAACCTCCGGCGGAGCAAAAGCGCGGGGTTTGAAGAGAGAAGAGAAGAAAGATGAAGAAGGCAGAGTACTTCAGCAAGGACTTTGAGTGGGACGAGCTGAGAGTTGTGGTGGAAAACGACCCGTCGTTGAGCTACCACTTGGTCCCATTCGAGCCCTCTCTCTCAGTTGCAGAAGAAGAAGAAGAAGCTGAATCTCAGCCCTGGAATGACTTTCATCACCGCCATGCATCTGGGAAGTTCTTCAAGGTCTCTATCTCCTCACCCTTTTCATAAAGTTTCAATCTTTGAATGTAAGTCTAGTTGTTTGATTAAGTTCATGTGGTTGTTCTATATGTGTGTACCCAAAAATGTGAATAGAGAAGTTTGAGTTTATTATAGATTGAGGAAACAACGTAAAGTTTGGATCTTTATATGTGATTGTAGCTTTATATGATCAATTGTGACTTGGGTTTGAAGTTTTGAGATAATTTAGAAGGACCCTTTGAATCAGTTTTTGTTTTCGACAGTTTTTCGGGTTTGATTTGGACTTATGGCCTTAAAGGGTACTTATGATTCATTTTTCTATGCTCCTTTTTTATTTCAAGTGTGATTTTCGATGCAGGAAAGGCGATATTTGTTGCAAGAATTCCCTGAACTAGTTGGGTGTGAGGAGAATTCTAAGGTTTTGGAGGTGGGGTGTGGTAATGGCAGCACTGTTCTTCCAATATTGAGGTAATGTTCCAAAATAGAGACGAATTTATGTAGGTGTTATTATTGATAAGCACTTATATGCCTAACCAATGTGAACTATGAACTTGCTGTTATGACATATTTGTTTTCACAAGGTGCTTATTTTCTTTGCAGGGGCAACGAGAAAGTCACTGTTTACGCATGTGATTGTAGCACTGAGGCCCTTGAGAGAGTTAAGGAGACAATATATGCTTCCAACATTGTTTCTATTGAGCATCGCTTCCATACATTTTGTTGTGATTTTTCTACCTCTGGGTTTCCGTCATGGTTGGCCTGCAATCCTTGTCAAGCAAATTTTGAACAAACTTCAGGTTAGTTCCTGATTTCACTGTTTATATTCTCATACGTGAAGTCTAATAAATCCCCTATGCAGTATAATAAATTTAATTTCTATTTGTTTTTCCAGATGGTAGAGGGAAAAACAAAAGCTATCTTACTGATTCAAGTTCATTGAAAGAGAACAGATGTTGCATTGGTGGGGTTGATTTTGTTACCTTGGTAAGCATTCTTTACATCAAACAGTGACAATATGGTTAACAGTGGGATGGTTGAGTAACCTTCGAAACTACAGAAACTAAAAGAACAACATGATATCTGATATCAGTCTTCTTGTCTTTTAAAAGTTGTAGCATCTAATGGTTTGGCATATCATAGCAGAACATCGCCTTATAGTCTTATACAGTTGATAAATTTTGATGATGCATCTGCTTACCAACTTCTATGTTCAAAGGCTATATACAATACAAAGTGCATTGGTTATCATTTTAATATATGGTGTATTACATCATAATATTAACTGCCATAGGTTTTCAATTGCCAATGTACAATTGCATATTGGCTTTATTAATTCCTTAGCTTTTAAATCAAGTTCACCCCTATTACTTTTACTTTTTCCTTTGTGTCTGAGATGGTTGTTTCAATTGGTGGAATTTGGTGAGTTGGTCAATAGAGAAAATCCTCCACTTATCTGAGACAACTCCCACAGCTCCTAACTCACTCGTCCTTGTGATTAATACCTTGGTTGTCACTTAGAACTTTCTGAATACTTACATCTATCATGAAGTTCTTGTTAAAAGGTACCAAAGATAAAGCTTATAGGGGGTAAAATTACATAGCTTGCTCAAATAGAAACAGACCTGGGAATTTGCTGGACCCCAATTAGACTTTTTCAAAATTTACTTATTTTGCTTTTTTGACTACTGTGTAAATCTTAAGTTGGCTTAAGACTTTGGTATTTCTGTTTCAGATGGACATGGTGCTCCTCTGTTTTGACTTGTGATTTCAGTTGTGATACTGTAATACTTTTCCAACATAAAAAATAATTTGACTTCTTTTTTGGCGATTTGAGTTCCTTATTATAATGTTGAATGGCAGATATTCACATTGTCGGCATTGTCACTTCAAAGGATGCCAAAGTCCATCAAAGAGTGTTTTTCTGTTATGAAACCAGGAGGCCTGCTTCTATTTAGAGATTATGGTAATTGACCAATTCAAATCTGGTTTGGATTTGGAGTTGTAAAAGGTCTTAAAGAGCTCTTTAACTTCAATTTATTTCTGGAAAATTTTTCTCTAATGTTTTTCCTGCTGACAGAAGTTCGGTGTGATGAAATTCAGGCCTTTATGACATGAGCATGCTTCGGTTTGAGATGGACAAAAAAGTGGGATTCAGGGAGTATATGCGGTCAGATGGCACCCGTTCTTATTTCTTCTCTTTGGGTACTGTAAGGGATCTATTTTTGGGAGCAGGCTTTATTGAGGTACAAGTGAGAGGTTAATTATTTCATGCTATTGTCATTACACCTATTTGTCCAATAAACTGGAAATTAGATTTTTTTATCCCATCTAATTTAGTTTGTTCATATTAACTGGTGGTTGGGGTTAACTTTAGGATTAAGAAGGAAAAGCCGATAGATAAATTATGCACCTGATTGCTTTAATTTTAAACTAATGTTCTATCATCATGCTTTTGTCATCTTGAGCTTGAACACTGCTAATGTTTTATCATCATGCTTTTGTCAGCTTGAGCTTGAATACTGCTGTGTTAAGTCGGTGAATCGTCGAAATGGGAAGAGCATGCGAAGGGTGTGGGTTCACGGAAAGTTCCAAAAGCCTATATGAACTATGAAGTCTATTGCTGAGATGCCTCTTGAAGAATCCTTCATACTTAAAGCCTATTGCTACAGTGAAGTTTCTTGTGGATAGCAATTTCATGGACCTGCATTATGGTAAAGGCGCACAGACCGTTCTGGGTTGAAT
This sequence comes from Fragaria iinumae, assembly GCA_009720345.1. Classification (NCBI taxonomy): domain Eukaryota; kingdom Viridiplantae; phylum Streptophyta; class Magnoliopsida; order Rosales; family Rosaceae; genus Fragaria; species Fragaria iinumae. Next base: position 1,213,363 of record CM019122.1, on the reverse strand, counting down.
ATCTGAGCAAAAGCTGTTAGATCAAAGGCTGGAATTGAATGGAAATGATCAGAATTTTTTGCCTGGTGAAATCATTGCGAGTTATCTCACTGGATAATGTGCCCATACAATGAACTGTAACAATGCACCAAGGTTCTAGGCTTTGATTTTCAAGGGACGGTTTTCGGGACCTCAAAGTAATAACTCGGTGAGTAGAATCTAATATGAAAGATTGAAAGTAGTGTACGATAATAAAGATAGACACATAATTGTACATGGTCGACGATGCTATAGATTTTATCATTTCATCTGCATAATAATCCATGGAACAATATGTGGCTAACCCAGACATTCAAGCCTTGTATCCTTAGCTTTACTTATATGTCAAGCAACAGTTTACTAGCTCAAGCCCAAGTATGAGCAATGCCAATGCATAACTACTGCATAGTAAGAACTAAAGCACTCATGCAGTCAGTCTAGCTACTGAACTACACCAATGCTCTCGCATCATCCACGTTTTTACGGTTCCGAGCTGTCTACGGTTTCGTGGTTCAACGTCCGTTTTCTTTGGTCAAAGGGGAACCCATACCCAGCTCCTTTGGAATTGGTACCAATTATCGAACCAATCTCTTTGTCCCATCTTATCCTACATCTGTCTTTTCCAAAGTATGAACCTGAACTCCTGAAGACCATGAACTATGGCCTCTCATTTGTCTGGAAAATAAAAACTAATAATTCAAGTTGTTTCTCTTTGGGGTTTCCATAACCGTTCCATTTCAAGCAGTGAGTCTATATTTATAAAAAAAAAATTCCCAATGATAGATGCGTATGAATCAAAATATATATCTCAAACAAGTTAAGGTTGGCATATGGTACAACTTTAGTTTATACAAGTAATCTATCAATCAAATCATAAGCGACTCAAGTAGCTAGTGTTCCTCATTTTATATATCTATTTTTGGGGGTTCAGTAATATATCTTTATTGCATATGATATCAAATACGGTTAAGATTGCATATGATATCATATGGAGCAGGATGTGCGTCTACGTTTTAGGATTGAGGAATAGAAAAGAGAAGCAATCTGAATTGAAAATAATGGTTGATATGATGGTTTGATATGCGCATACACTTTTCTATATACAGATTAACAGATTGAAACGAGTAAAAGACGAATGTGCATCTCCACTGTTTGAGTTTTGAGCATCGTTTAGGCTTATCTAGCTGGTTTCACCTCGAGTTGTAATTTAATTAGCAATTAGTATTCTGTTTGTTGCAATTGTTTACTATTGGCATGCATCGTCGACTCTGTATTATAATCTAACAGCAAAGAGAGCATGATTCGGTGTGTTAACTATTTACGGTAATCTATTCTTGATCAAGAAAACGAGAATATGTTATTTTGAATTGTATATGATTTGGTGTGTAAATTTCACCTCTCTGTTGTATACTCGACGAGTTCATGCCATGATTTGCCAAACCAAGCCCACCTCGCTCTCCTTCGGAAAACATATCAGAAAGAGTGAAACTACAATTTGAGAAATATGGTGTAAACAGTTTCTCTAGTACATACACCTAGCTAGCTAAGATAAGTTTACTAAATATGCTTCTAAGATGTCCATCACCCATGTCAATTCAATGGATCATGACAGTATAACTTGTGCAACAACTCAATTAGCTAAACTTATCTTTTGTTAATCACTTACTATTTATTTAAAAATAACGAAACCTAAAGCAGATAGTCACTAAACTCGATAGCTATAAAAATACATTTCTAGATGTCACAGATCATGACTTGAATATATATATAAAGAGAAGGTAGAATGTCAAATTAAGAAGAAAGCATACAATAGTGCTAATTATTAACTAGCTCATATCAATCGAATAAAACTTGAAGATGCCCTAGTTAACCTTTGGCATCCAAGAGGCACTCGTATGAAAGTTAGGTCAACTATATGAACTCGCCTGCATATATATAAAATCCGGCCAAAACAACGTGCACTCCACGGCAGGTCCATTCTGTGCGTATCCAATACCAGTTGATCATCATCAACTATAAAATTTTAATCCTCTCTGTTTGCATCGCCATCATTATCATATTCATCTCTCTCTCAGAGAGTTGGAAAGTGATCAGCAACACATGCTCCTCCATATTTCTCCACTGGTGATGATGATGCATATGATTCCCCAATATCGATTAAGCCTCACATTAGTTTAATTAACTTAACCAATTAACTAATCAGATGCTCAACCTCATTGGGTTGTCCTCATTTGCTTAATGCACCAGGTTTTACGGATTCTCCAATTCAAAGTACTATAGTTTAGTATACTCAAGACGTTCAAACATGACTGGAGGCTTTTTTTAAAATGTTGGTAAAACTACACCAGCAAAGACAAAACTACTACTACTGGTGCAGAAAAAAAGGAGAGGCTTAATTTATTTGTTAATGTTAGTCTTAGTCCGTAGGTTAATAAATTGTTATCATAATCAAAGGCTAATGGGGGCTTAATCAATATTAAACTACCCAGATGGGGTCTGCATAGGCGCATTAGCATAATCAAAGCTGCTTTACCATACGAATGTTGTGTGCAAATTAATCACTAGGAAATATACCAAATCATCAACAAATTAGGGTTCATAGATTAAACAAAGACCATGTGAATCCATGTGGAGAGGGTCCTCCATGTTACCAAGAGAACATCCTTTTTGAAGAGAGACACTATTATATATATGATCGAGTTGGGGTTTTGGTATAAATTACTTTAGTGTTTAGCCTCTTTCTGTATATGATTTAACTTATAAGATCGAGTACCATATATAGCATACAACGATGATCCATTGTGGAAGCTCTAGTAGTTAAATAATTGAGGTTTAAGATGAGACTTAGTTGTTAAACATATCTACTAAATCATATGATCTAATCTTAAATTTCGTCGTGCTCCTCTGCGCACTTCTTTTCATGTCCCATCAAAATTAAAACACACTCTTTATATTAGTTCATTATTATGTATACCCGAAGGTCTGACGACATCTGTTTGTTATGTATAGTTTCAGGGTTTATATTTAATCTTTTTTGCAGTACTTAGCTTTTTATTTTTTTGTTGGGATATCCAACCAAACATTGATACACTATTTCTAACTTGATGTTACTGTTTTACAATTAGAAGAGTCCATTGTCCATCTGTACTCAAGTGTGAATAAAAATTTGCTACAGAACAAACAGATGTCGTCAGTGGTTAATAGAAATTTGCTACAGATATAGACATAAATATTAGTGAATATATCTCAATTAGAAAGTCTAGGAAGGCTTGATTAGTAATTGACTAATTCCATAGATATATTGCTCCACTGATATAACTATTAGTAGTACTTGGTAGCACTTGAAGGCTGGTTTGGAAGTAAAGACACAAACTCATATATAAGTTCCCAAGGAATAACTTTATATATTTGCATGATAAATTGGTCATCCACTATGTTGCACGGACACAAAAAGTAACACGGCGACACAGCAAATTCAAAAATTTTAAGATCCGACACGGCTTGGACACGGTAAATAATTAATACATTTATGTATTTAAATATATTAAAATAAATACTAAAAACATGAGTTCGAGACCATATGCGGTTATCAGCAAATTAAGAGACGCTGCAATTGAATGGAGATTAGGAAACCCGGTGATTGATTTGAAGTGGAAAAGGGAGATGAAGGAAGATGGGAAGAGTGAAAAGAGAGATTAAGTTGCAGTTTACAAACTAGATCAGAGTATCAGACTATTAGAGTTTAAACATTGGCTTAGAGAGATACATCATATATCAGCACTCTTATTATTATTATTATTATTATTATTATTTGATGCTTAGAGGTTGTGATAGTTTTTCTTTTGGGTTTATGTTTTTTTATTTTAAATTGAAATTGCTGACGTGGCGTGTCGGATGATTACATGGCGTGTCGGTCAAAGTTTCAGGTTATGTTGAAAAAGTCAACATCTTCCGACACGCCACATAACGTGTCGAACACCGCATCAGGGTGTGTCATGTCGTGTCGACGTGTCGAGACATATCGAACACTCCGACACTCCGCCCTCAAAAGTGCTTGTGCAATATAGGTCATCCATTGCTAATAAGCACATTCATGGACTAGTGATAGATGTCAGGAAGAACTTGTTGCAACTTATTATAGTATAGGCTAGCTAGCTCTTCTGTCTGGCTCTTCAATCAGACATACTTTCAATTCGGATTTTACATATATATAACACGGAGTGTGTTTTGGTGAATATAAATAATTTTAGATACCGGTAGCCAAAGTTGGACAGCAATGTTGTACTGGTTCTATAAAACAATCTGCATAGCTATTAGTTTATACAAAAACGTACAGCTATATACTTATTAAATAACAAGAGAAACAAAGGGGATGATCAAATGAACTAGAGAAACAAAGGTGATGATCAAAGACCAATCTATAAGGTGGTCGAAAATCAAAAAATAATGCAAATGAGAACGTCCAAACCATTTTGTATGAATTGTTTTCACTTGTACTTCTTGCCTGCATCTTTTTTTTTTGGGGTCAAATTCTTGCCTGCATCTTGCCAGAATTGTTTGTTTATTATGTTTCTTATAAAATCTACCATTTTCTATCAGACTAAATCAGCCAATTAGATCGATATATGTAAAGTTTTATATAATACCAGATCCCACAAGAATATATAATTAATTAACGTGCAAGAATAAAATACAAACTCCAAATATTATGAGAATAAACTAGATTTAAAATGCATCACACAGATCAAGCTAGGAAAATATGTACCATCTAAATTATAAATTACATGGTACTGTTAATTTAACATATATTACTAGTTGATATAAATTAAGCAATGGAGTACGTAGTAGAGTGTACTAGCTAGTTAGTTTCTAACAGAAGAAGAGAATTTCGACAAGGACGATGATTATGAATTGCAAAGTGAGAGCTTCTAGCATATATCGTTATTGCAAATATACAGAGCATAGAACTTCTCATGATGATGATCATCTTCTTCTTCAATACCTCTAAATAAAGTTCAAGCACAGAATACAGCTAGAAATACATGCAGAGACCGCTAGCTCAACCTAATTAATTCCCTTCAATTCTTCATCTCGATCTCAATGTTAAGATTTCAAAGAGTAGAGCATATTACTCTTTGGTTGATTCGATTAAAATGGAGTTCTACCTCCACCATGTGCCCAATTTGAGTATGCTTCATGGCTCAACTGCCCTCCACCGTTAGGAACCAAACTTGGTGTCAAATTGTAAACCCCGGGCGGCATAGATGAATTCGGATCTCCCAAACTCCCACCAATACCGGGTGGCGATGCGCCACCTCCACCCGGCTGCCCTGAATTCGGAGCAGGCGGCTGATCATCCTCCTCTTGATCCAAGGGCAGTCTTTCATAAGTAGCATTAGAGAAAGTGGCTGCTATTACCATGACCGGTCCTGAAGCTACAAGAGGTCCCACCACGCTTCCTCCGACGACCTGCCCTTGTCCGCCGGCCAAGTATATCGTCATTCCGGTCGCCCCTGGCGGTGCTGGCCCGGGAAGAAACGCTCCGGTCAGGGACAGAATCTCGAACCTTCCATGGAGGGCCATGACTGATCCGGGAGCTGAAGGCTGCCTTAGCGTGACGTTGGTGACGGTTCCGCTTCCACTCATCACACAAACGCCTCTCTGCCTCGCCCTAGCGAACTGCGCCACGCTCTCAGCTATGTCGGCGCCGTTGGCGATCTCCATGACGTGGCTCCGGAGGGCGTTGGGGCTGTCCCTTGTGACAAAGATGGGAGGTTTCGGCTTGTTTTTAGACCCCGGAGGGCGCCCTCTCGGGCGCCTGTTGCTGCCTGAGACTTCGATGGCCCCCTCCTTGGGGTCGTCGCCGCTGACGTTGTCCCTGTCATCATCTTCGTCCCCGGCTGATCCTGATCCACCTCCACCACCAAGGAGGTGGCTGGTGGAGTTGTTGTTCATGGAGATTCCCAGATCTGGTTTCATTAACGTCATCGGAGAGCTGCTGCCAGCTGAGCCTTCGTGTTTCAGTCCTCCGGTTAAACCCACCTGGCCAGCCCACCACGGATTCGACATGGTCTTAATTATACTCTAGTCAGGAGCTAGCTCGAAGAAGAAGGAACTACAGACATACAAGGAAGAAAGCACTCTTTTTGTGAGCAACTAATAAAGAGTGTAGTGTAAGAGAGAGATGAGGAAAAAACAAAGGTTCTGGTTTTAGGGTTAACTTAGGGAGGTGGCCGGGTGTGTGCTTTTGTTAAAAGGAAGGACCTGAAGGTCAAGGCTTATGTATGTTTCTTTCTTTCTAGCTAGAGCGAGAGAAGAGAGAGAGAGAGAGAGAGCTTGTTACTCTGAGTGAGAGAACAGGTGAGATGGAAATGAAAATGGGGGAATTAAGGTGGTATGTGTCGGTCTTGGGAATTAGGGTTTTTGTTATTGCGTGGGGTCACGTGCATGCGCGTGACAACTGAGAAGGTGGCCTGCACGAACCTTCAGTACTACGTTCCGGCCCTTTGCAAAGAGAAAAAGATGACCGATCTCAGAGTTTCTGCTTTCAGAGGTCAAAGCTTGAATCAACTGATCACCTACTTCTCCCTGTCTAGCTCATTGATAATCTTGCTTACTTGCCACGAAAGTTCTCTGTATTTGGAGTCTGTGCCCGCATTCTGGATTTCAGTTTTCAGTCTCCGATATCAATATGTAACTAGCTAGCTGGTGTTGTTTCCCGGGCTGTTTCCTGATTTCTCCGGCGAAACATCATGTCTGATTTCTTCATTTCTTGTATTCTATACCTCTCTCCATATGTTTATGTAGACAAATCATGCATGTAATAAGTTGTAAGTATACACAAGGCCTAGGACATGTAAACGTACTTAAAACTAGCTAATTGTATAATCAACTAGAGCTATCAAGCTTAAGAGTTCCAAGACTTAAAGTCGATCTATATTATATCAAGTGCGCCCATGTAATACAATATTCAAAATTGATGCTGAGATTAAATGCAATAGAACTTAGATTTTGCATGATTTAGCACGCTAGGATGTGCCATGGATACTCCTAAGATGCACCAACATGTCGAATGAGTTGCATGTCATTTAACTGTTCTCATTCCGAATAGTGATGGGCCTGGGTGTTGGGGCTGTCCTGGCTGTTGCAATGTCTAATTTACCCAGACAGAGGAGAGTCTAGAAGAACCCAGACAGAAGAGTCTTGGAAAAACACCGACAGAAGAGAGAGTGAGAGAGAAAAGAAGACAGCAGAAGAAACAGAGCGGAAGAAGGAGAGACCGAAAGAGTGCGACAAAGATGAATATATTTCGCTCACTTCTCAGTTTGGTTTTGAATAGGGAGGAGATAGAGTTGTTGTCATCTGCCTCTACGCATCTGGTACGTCCTCTCTGCACCTTATTTCTCCTTTCTTTTGATCTAAACTGGTCTGGGTTTCATTTTGATGCTCACTTTTTGGCAAAGTCAAGTAATTGATATTTGTGTATGAACTCAGGAAAACAATATAAGAAAATTCATGTTTCTGGATGCATCTATTGGCGCTGGTTTCTTTTTTCTGAGGTAAAGCTCCGTCCGTTATTGCTTTCATTCAATTCAGGGATGCATCTTTCCACTGCTTTGGTGTGTTTCTGCATTTGGGATTTGATTATATTGTTAGTTGTTTACTTGGTTCAAGTTTGTTTTGGAGGTTTTAGTTAGGAGAGAAAGATAGAGAAGTGATATCAAATGATGTTATCTTTTTGACACTTGAATCTTTTTAAGTTTCTATTCATTGCTGATCTTCATATTTCAACATCTATCAAATTTTGAAGTTTTTGTTTGCTTTTTAGGATCCGTTTGCTTGGTGGTATAAGGGTTATAAAGCTTATGTGTATTTTGGTTCTTCTGAGAGTCAGGACCTTTAAAAAAAGTTTGTGTAATTGCATACATTGATATAGTTGGCAGAAGTAGCATAGCCGTAAAGAAGAATCAAATATTCTGGTATCAATTCCTAATAGACATAAACTCATAGAGCATTGTATGCTCTTAGTTTCTGTGATAGATATGAATGGCAAGTAGAAATTATACCAGAATACTTCTTTTAGTAATGTTTGTTACTGCATCGTGTACCTTGAGTTAGCTACAGTTTCTTGAAAATTTTCAAATTTGGCTAAATTGTCTGGGATTTTTGAAAAGCTTCTTTTTTGGTTTATAGCAATACCATGCTTTAAGTGAGTCAAAGCCAACGTGAGTATGTGACTTCCTATCAATATTTTGTTTCAGTTACTCTAATGAGCAACAAACCCCTGTAGCTATACCAGAATAACAGAGAAACATAGTTATACTGAAATAGCATTACAGACATGTTGCAGTTGAAAAAGAGTAACATATATAACTATACCATAATAATATAGGCGGACATGGAGTTCTTTTCTTCTATTCATACCGAAAACTAATAGCATTATACTGATTATATCATATAGATAGACATTAGGAGTGAGACGATGTTACTTATCTAAATTAAGAATATCTTTCAGTGATTACATGGACATTCATATATTGTATATTTGAAATTTGTTCCTCTGTATTGCTACTTTGCTTTTGCTTTTTGGTATTGATTGTGAATTTATAAATAACATATTTGATGTTATTTACATAATAAGACTATCCTTACCATATTAAAGGATCGGTCGTGATCACTACTCTCTTTGAGACAATTGAGGTTAATGTTATTTTGACACCCAACTCACATAAACCTCATAACAGCAGAACATAATGTGGAGAGCTGTTACAAGAACTTTTCCCGACACTTGCCACTATTATTATTGTGTTGTACTTGAATGTGCTATTCTTATGACATAAGAACACAAGATCTTTTGTGTATATGCAAAAAGGTTAATATGCTATTTAGAGAAAATTATTATAATTTTTTTTTATAAGAACACAATATACATGTTACGTGCACGTGCCAAAGATAAGCATATTGCTGGCAACTCTAAATCTGTTTCGAGTTGTTATCACACAGTGCTGCTGGTGTCCGTGCCTTTTTTTGTTTCATTTATCAGACATTTGTCTATTATTGGTTTGCAATATAATAAATTTGTTTTCAATATAGAAAAAATCATATTCCCATGTTCAGGTTATAAACCTAAAGGATACTCGCTAATTAGTTTTTTGCATTGCATATTCCAACTAGAGAGAGCCACTATTGTGCAACGCTTTTGAACTCAAGCAAATCAGATTTTGGGAACTGTAACCTGTTGTATACTACATGTGTATGATTACTGCAGTTTGTTTTGTCAATAAGCTTTCATGTTATATGTTCCAGTTCTTGAAGTTGAAATTCAGTAAATCTCTGAACCTTGAATTAATTTTTGTATTTTCTTTCTATTCCGTTGTTTGCTTCTATTAAATCTCATAATTACATGTAAAGTTGAGGTTTCTCAGATTTTTTGTGTTTTGTTTGATTTTATTTTCAATTTCAGCTATACATGTGTAGTTACTAACTTACGCATTTACCAGTGTGGCATGTGTAGTTTCTATTTTCACTTAATATTGTTCTGATGGAAAATATGAGATTTGGTTTATTAAAGCTGATGTTCAATTGTTTGTGCTGATTTCCTTTAAGCTGTTATTAAATCAGTAGCATTGAAGCTTTCCCTTAATATCTTCGTAGAAGCGCAATGCCTGTTGGATTTTAAAGTGTGCAGATGTATAACCTGTTCTGACTCTGAAAGTTCTCATTTCTTTTGCAGGCAAAACTAGAAGCTAAGATGCTCAGGAAGAAGCTGACCTCTAAAGCTACTCTAATGGCATGAGTTAACATAACCTTGCTCTCAGTTTTGTTTTGTAACAGTGTATATTAACTTTAAGCTGAGCTTACATATGCTGTATATTACATTGCTGATCCATTCTTGGTTTAGAAAATCTAACAAGTCAAATTTGTTCTTAGACTTGATTCCGGCCCGTCTTAGTTCTGTTCTGTTTTACAAGTTGAGTTGATATCTTTTGCTTATATGGAAAAAAAAACCTTTATTGCATACAGAATATAAGTGTCTCGAGTTGGACAACAGCAACAAATACCGCGGCAAATATTGCTAGTCTATTATATGTAGCATCAATACATTAGTTGCATCGATCATAGCTAGAACTTTTGACTAATAATATATTGATTACACATAGGATTTCATAAGTATGGGCAAACCCATTATTTTTGAGAAATCAGCCGTGTTGATAATAAGTTTAGCTCTCCTAGTCTATCGAAGTACCAAAATTTTAAAACCAACTAACCCTAATTAAGTTCGAAGATCGTCTTTGTAATCTTCTAATGTAAAATCTAATTGTAGTACTCTCTCAATGTTCCAGCAATGAGAAATCATTATGATTAGTCTTCAAATTCGCTGTCGCAAATTTGATCTAACATGTTGTTGTCTTTGTGATGTTTCTAATGTAATATACTAATATTTAACCGTACACGTAGTATACTCTTGATATCACGTCCGAGTTATTGAGAACTAGCCTTTATACCCGCGATACTCGCGTGTCGAAAACGTACGTTTAAATCAGAGAGGACATAGGATATACTCATAGAGGACATTATTCGAAACGTGTCTTCTAAAAGGATAGAAACCTTGCTTCTGATTACGAAGCAAAAGAAACATCACCATGTTTGGATTGGGGCAGTTGGTGTCGGGTTGTCGAAGTTGGGCTTATACACAACCCGGGTCATCTTCTTCCATATACAACCGGGTTTTAGTCACACACTCTCCTCTGTTCCTTCTTCTTCTTCGTTTTGAGAGAGAATGGCCGACGACTTGTTTGGAGGTCTGCCTCCTCCTTCTTCTGCAAACCCTCTTCCCTCTTCTGTGCCTCAACAACCCAAACCCAAACCAAAGTTCGCTGCTTTTACTACAGACTCTTCTTCTTCTACACCATCTCCAGCTGAAGCTCCACAGCCAGTTCTGAAAAGCGCGTTGAAGAAGCCTAAGCAGCCTTCTGAGCCGAACCCAGTTCTCAAAAGCGCCCTCAAAAGGCCCAAGGAACCCTCTGAACCAAACCCAGAAGGTAATTCTTCATCCTTTTTCTTGGGTTTTGATTATAGGGATTCAAAACCCTGGTACTATTAGCAACTGCAGTGAAAAAGTTTCAATCTTTTACGTACATTGTTCTTGTTTTGTGATAAAGTTATCTCCAGGTGAAAAAACATTAGATACGAAAAGAAAGTAAGCTTTTAATTGTTGGCCTCTAGGCTATGCTAAGAAGAAGACTTTTGTCTACAGACTAGGTTGAATTAGAAACAAGAATTTGGGTATAGCTAATTCATACAGTACTAAGAAGCCAAAGGTAGAAAACAGAAAGACTTAGACACCAAGGTTTGATGATCCTTCCGAAAAGTAGGATTCAAATTTATCAATCTGTTTTGCGTTTTACTATACAGTTTTGAAGTTTGAAACCGGCTTTTAACGAGTTTTGTTACCCCTCAGTAAGGGAGAGAAATTGTGTTCGCTGAAAGAGTATTCTTTGAATTGTGGAATGCTGATGTGTGCTCTCATGTTTTCTCTTCTTTTTTTCTCCTTTTCTCTTCTTTTTTTTTTTTCTCCTTTTCTCGTTGTTCGTTGCCCCTCAATGTGGGATCATGGGTCTTAACATTCTGTTGGCATTTTTAAGTAATTGGTTTTTGCAGTTCATATTACAGAAATTACATGGCTGGAACTGTTTTTAACATTTTGAAGTATTGTTGTTGATGTTAATGATTCACAGCCACTGTGTCTGGAAAGAAGTTGAGGTTTAAAACCACGACAGATGCCTCAGAGCAACAAGTTATAGAGGCCATGCAGAAGATAGCTTCACATATAAAGAATTCAACAAAGTTTGGGAAGGCTTCAAAGCTTGCCATCCAGCTGATTCAGGCCGGAAGTGTGAAAGCCGAAACTAGTGATTACTTTTTTTCCATATTAGAGGCCGCGATGACATCATCTACCTCTTGCACAGATCCTTCCATACGAGCAGATATCCATGCACTGTTCTCAACAGCACAAGATGCCTATGAGGTAAGTTTTCAAGTCTATATAGCACAAAACAATGTTTAAAACTCTGTAAATTTGTATTTCAAATACTTGACTGACATAACCTTTTACTTTTTATGTTTAGTGTCTCAATAAGAAGCAAAAGAATCAGTTAACAACTTGGACGATCAGAGCTGTGGTGGCAAATGATCTACTCACTGATGACAGCTTCCTGGTAAGAACTTTTCTCATGGAATAGCTTGTGAGCAGACTTCCTGAATCATGTAATGCTTGCCTTTTTTTTGGATATGATGACAAGCACGGACCCTGGATGGGCATGTTAACCGTACCTTTTTAGTATGATGCTTACCTCTTTAGTATGTGTCTTTAACCGTACCTACATGATCATTGTTATTACTCTTTATAGTCAAACAAATGTTCTATAGCATATAATTTGACAATACTAATGCACATTCTTTCAGGTTTTGAGTGTATAATGTACTGGAAATGAATATGCACATCAGCGTTTTGATTTATAGGAGTATCATAACAAATGAATATGCACATCAGTATTTTGATTTATAGGAGTATCATAACAATCGATTGCTGTCTTGTTATTATTAATGAATATGCACATCAACATTCTGTTTGCTAATGTAATTTACTTTCTCCTTGCTGAGTTATGATTGGGGTTGCTTGATAAAATATTAGATTAAAACAATAGGATAATATTGGTTTAGTATTTTATAATGTATAGTTATGTTGGCTTGAACTTCCTTTTTTGTGTGTGATATGTTCCCATGCCTGACTTCCCTTCTTTTTTTTCTTTTCCTTTTCTCATTTTCATTCTTTCATTATGTGAACTTTTACAAAGTTTTCGAAAACAGCTCGACAAGTACAAGAAGCAATATCTAATCTGCCAGTTGCAACTGAGGATGATGACAGAGATGAATCAGCTGTCCTGGAAGAGGAAACTAAAAAAACAGATGAGGATAATCTAATGAAGAAGGACATGACTTCAGAAATACCAGAGGAAGAGTCAGATCCATTTGGGCTTGATGCATTTTTAGCTCCAAGCTCTGTGAAGAAAGGAGATAGAGTAAAGGGAAAGAAAGTTGCAACTCCCAAAGACAGGGAGGAGGAAGAGACCAAGAGATTCCTCAAGTCACAGAGAGAAGCCTTGGTCCTTTGTTTAGAGATAGCTGCTCGGCGTTATAAAATTCCATGGTAAGATTCTTGTAAACTCAATCTTTCCTGTGCTTTCTGGTGATATCCAAGGTACTGTATTTGCATTTATCCTCTGCAGAGCAAGACTTTCTTATTCTTTTATTTGATTTTACTTTTCAGGTGCCAGACAGTCATAGACATATTAGCAAAGCATGCTTTTGATAACATACGGAGGTTCACATCTAAACAACGGAATGCCATTGAGAAACTTTGGGCTTCCATACGGGAACAGCATAATCGTAGAAAACAGGGGAAAACAGTTACCGGGAAACTTGACGTGAATGGTTTTGAATGGCTGCAGGAAAAATATGCTAATGAGAAGATCAGCATTCGGCATTCTGTTGGAGGTAGTGGGGATCGTAAGACTGAAATGTGGCTTGGTTGATTGTATCCTTCCAGTAGAAATGTTGCTCATTATCTTTTTGGTAGCAATGTTGGTGAAAGGAAGCAAAACGGACTGAGAAATACTGTAATTGATATTATTAACGTAAGAATCATTTGCAGTGCAGAATGTTTCATCAGTACCTTGTTATGTGCAACTTGTATTTTGTAGTTATGGATGAACATCTGGCCAAAACTTCACCTTGGTCTCGTTGTATTACAAATTTGAATCTTTGAGGTTGAATAAGACTCGTAACTAACATACTTGGAAACTAAGTAATTATATGCAGAATTCATGTTACAAGTTATAGACATTTGCTAGTTGCTACCATCAGCCAATGACATTTCATCGGCGAAATTTGTTCAACCGACAAAGTTTCATCGACACAAGTTCTTTAAAATTCTTTGCCAAGAACATTGAAAGCTACTGATGGCATCTATGCAGCAAATTTGATTGATGCTGGTAGTTTTGGGTCTGTAAGATTATAGGTGATGTTGTATCTGAACTGAAAAGGATATTCGAGCAGACTCTTGTTGGATAGAAACTTTGCTATTATGGTTTTCGCTGCCTATCATGCTTTTATGTGCTGCGTGCTTTAATTTCATGTTTTGTTGCTGCTATATGTGCTTGAATAAAGTTATGTATACATTATGTTTAGTTCTCTATTTGTCATAGCCGTATCCTAATTCCTATACGGTTTTAAGTTTTGTTGTTTGGTTTTGTTGTTTGCTTTTATCTACCTTTAGTTGTAGTTCCATTTCTAGGCCATTGAATGAACAATGCAATAGGAATAGCTGATATGAGGCAATGAATAATGCCTAAATCTGAAAAAGCTACTGAGCTACAATATCAGTGTGTGAGAGGATATGTATGGTTTTGGTGGAGAGCTGATATGAGGCAATAGATGATGACATGATTGGGATTTATAAGGCGACAATGATTTTTAGGTACTTCTCTTGGTGGTTCTTTTCTTGCTGCAAGTCTCTATAGTACTTATCTTGGTGATTTGAAGATTATCTTCTGTAAAAATCTCTTAACTAGAACAAACTACAAACAGAATTTGTCTAGAGTTGCAAACTAAAAGCTTTACCAAGAAGGGAATGAATTGACAGGGTCGAATCAGTTCAACGTCTTCATAATATCATAGAATAGAGTAAATGAGTAATGCAAGCATCGACAACAAAATTTGTTTCTCTAAATGATAACCCCTGAAGTAAGCCTTTGTTGATCTTCACATTCAAACCCAACAAAATTTATGCAGTTACATTGTACAGATGGTTAGTGGATTGCTACCAATAGTCACCACAAGAACAAGATCCATCTATGAAGTGGTGAAAGCGATTCCGGTCCCTCACTATCATTACTCTGCTGTAAATCTTTGATAACAGCTTTGTAGCTGTGTGACAGTCATCACACACTCGGAGATTTTTTACAATCCGAATTGGGGTACCTGCAGCTGTACTGATTAGGCCAAATGCCATGGCCAGTTTTTCACTATGGTAGTTCAGCGCAGTTTCTTTCTCTTCCTCATCTATGTTCTGCAAGACCACAGATGTATTAGGAGTGTATCCAGCCTCTTTTAGCTTCTTGTTCATCTCAGCCAGCATTTCATAAATTTTTCTTGTTTGCGGGTGTGTTTTATCACCCATCATGAAGTCATGAACTGCGCCGTTTACTTCTATTGAGCTGAGACCTGGTTCTTTCTTGGTTCCTTGGTCTTTCATGGCTTTTCTGACACCAGCAACATCAACCCATTTGTTTGATGCTGCATAGATGTTTGACATCAGAACATTGTAACCGCAATTTTGAGGTTCCAACTTAAGCAGTTGTCTTGCTGCCACTTCAGCCAAGTTGGGACTCTTATGAGTTTTGCAGGCAGCAAGTAGGGAACCCCAAACAATTGTGTTAGGCTCCAGGGGCATGCTTTTGATCAATTTGTGAGCCTCATCGAGCTTCCCAGCTCGGCCTAGCAAATCCACCATGCATCCATAGTGCTCAACCTTTGGAGCCAAGCTAAAGTCATGTACCATTTTCTCGAAAATCTGCTTCCCATCTGCTACCAACCCAGCATGGCTACAAGCATGAAGTAGCCCTATAAATGTGATGTCATTAGGCTTAACACCTAGTCTCTGCATTTCTTCAAAGAGCTCTAAAGCTTGTTTACCACAACCATGCATAGCGAGTCCAGTGATCATGACATTCCACATCTGACTATCTCGATTTATAGCTTCGCTGAACAGCCTGAGAGCGACATCTATCTCCCCACATTTTGCATACATGTCCACTAGAGCTGTTCTTAGTATCACATCAACTTCTATACGCTGCTGGTTTATGTAAGAATGAACCCATTTGCCCAGATCAAGAGCACCTACTTCTCCACATAGTGAAATGAGGCTAACCATTGTAACTTGATTTGGCCTTACTCCACTATCCTTCATCCGAGCAAAGAGCTCTGAAGCCTGATTAGTCCGATTAGCACGTGAATAAGCCGAGATCATAGCACTCCAAATCATCACATCTTTCTCCTCGATGCTGTCAAACACAGC
Source organism: Fragaria iinumae (assembly GCA_009720345.1). Taxonomy (NCBI): domain Eukaryota; kingdom Viridiplantae; phylum Streptophyta; class Magnoliopsida; order Rosales; family Rosaceae; genus Fragaria; species Fragaria iinumae. The sequence continues at coordinate 1,197,207 of CM019122.1, read as the reverse complement.
CCTCGCATATTCGGCTTCACCACACTTCCCATACATGTCAACCAAAGCAGTGGCCAAAGCCAAAGACATGACAAACCCATTTCTCAAAACATAGGCATGCAGCCACTTCCCCAACTCCAAAGCTCCAACGTTCCCCGACTCAATAATCAAACTCAACACTGTAATCTCATTAGGAAACTTTCTCTCCTCCAGCATTCTCTTGAAAAGTTTCACCCCCTCTTCTACCTCATTGCAACGAATGCATCCTGCAATCATTGCGGTCCATGAAACAACAGTTTTCTCAGCCAACCCATCAAACAGCCTTCTTGCATAACCCAAATTCCCACACTTTACATACATATCAACTAAAGCAGTAGTTACAGGAACCGCCAGCTTCTCATTAGCACTATTCCTCACAACATAACAATGCATTGCTTTCGCCATTTTCACATCAGCAATGTCAGCAAATAAACCAACCATGCTTATCATAGCAACCTCACTAGGCTTCACTTGCAAGCAATGCATCTCCCTTATAACTTCCAATGCCTCACCAAACCCTCTGTTCCTCACATAGCCATTAATCATAGTACTCCAAGAAACCACATCTCTCTCACACATTACATCAAATACTAACCGTGCCAACTCCAATCTCCCACATTCACTATACATTTTGATCAACGCGTTACACACGAAAGCATCACCATCCAAACCGCCCTTTAGCGCGAAACCATGGATCTCTCTTCCTAACATTTCAACAGAGGATTGGCCACAGGCTTTAAGGACTGATGGGATGGTGAAGTGGTCTACTTGGGTGCCCATTCTTCTCATTTGGGTGTATAATTTGAGTGCAATGTTAGGGTGGTTGTTCTTGATGTAAGATGTTATAAGGAAGTTGTACTGAGCTGAAGGACTTATGTGGGTTTGGAGTGGATTGAGTGGGATTTGAAGGGTGTGGTCAAATTGGGTTTTGATCATGTGGGCATGGAGTTGCTGGGTTTGTTCAAGGCTGGGAGTGAAAGAACAAGTAGTGCTTGGTTGGTGTTTAGTTGGGTTTTGGGTTTGGTTGGGTTTGAATTTGGAGGGAAGAATTGGTTGTTGGAGCTTTTGAACTGTGAGAGGAAGGAGGGAAGATGATAGGAGATGAGGTCTGGTTGTGACCATACTTTGGTCCATTCAAGTATGAGCTCTGGTATCACAGTTAGATATACCCATGTGGCATATAGTAAAAACCAAAAGATCTGGGTGTTTGAAAGAATAAATCAAGAAAACAAGGGTGGTTTTGCAAATAAGTATGCAAAACCCTAAACCCCAATTCTCTGCTCTCCTATATAAACATAACCATAGCCTCTAGTCACACATCTCAGTTCAGTTTGCAACACCAAGCCGAATCTCATATTGTCAGGTATGCTGTTTCTAATACCCAACTCGTTTCTGTGTTCAGTTTAGTGGTTTGTAGGCTGTAGTGTATCACTGTGTGTGTTTGTGGAAGTGTTATGTGGTGTCAAAAAGAAGCACATATCGAAGGCTTGTGGGTGGTTTTATTGAAAGCCCATGCGCTCAATTCTTGTGCAATATAGAAATTGTATTATCATTCTTGATATTGAATATCCTCTTGGTAAATTTTGTGTAAATTTTTAGTCTTGAGGATGCTTTGCTAGAATGATGAACATGACCTAATTGATTTGCTATAGTTTGAATCTTTGTTAAGATTGATGAACGTGGGGGTGCTAAAGTTTGAATCTTTATAAAGATTGATGAACTTGGGTTTGCTAGAGTTTGAATATTTTCTTTGTTGGGTTTGTCTATGTTTAATTTCTTGTTATTTTTTCATGTGTTTTGTTGTGTGTTGTGGTGAGCTTATCAGTACAAGGGAAGTCTGTTACTAGTATCATCTGTTTCTGAAGTGTTGTTTAGTGTTGATTAACATGATCCGATATCTTGGTTATCAATGTGTGGTAGTGATAGTTTAGTACTATTTGGTTGTTCTGAGTAGAATGGGATTGCTAACGTTCTTTGTATTTAAACAGGTTCTTAGATCTGAAAACAATGTCGAATCCAAGGGTTTTCTTTGATATACTGATTGGTAGGATGAAGGCGGGTCGTATTGTAATGGAGTTGTTTGCTGATGCTACACCAAAGACTGCTGAGAACTTCCGTGCCCTTTGCACTGGTGAGAAGGGGATTGGAAGTTCTGGTAAGCGATTGCACTACAAGGGCTCTGCATTTCACCGCATCATCCCAAATTTCATGTGTCAGGGTGGAGATTTCACAAGGGGTAATGGGACTGGAGGAGAGTCCATATATGGCGCAAAGTTTGAGGATGAGAACTTCAAGCTGAAGCATACAGGTCCTGGGATTCTGTCCATGGCAAATGCTGGACCAAACACCAATGGTTCTCAGTTCTTCATTTGCACAGATAAGACCTCATGGCTCGATGGAAAGCATGTTGTGTTTGGGAAAGTGGTTGATGGTTATAGCATTGTTCAGAAGATGGAGAAGGTTGGTTCGGATTCAGGGTCGACTACAGAACCTGTGGTTATTGAAAATTGTGGTCAGGTATATGAAGACTGATGTTTGAGTAGCTGTATATCAGTTTTTAAAATTAGAATGCTCTTGTAAAGCAAGTAGAAGACTTGTTGATTTAACTTGAATAAATACATGTAGTCTGGAGTGGTCTGCTAATGGATGTTGTGTTGTTTACAATTCTATTCGAGTTTTCCGTGTTGACTCCACAGCGAAGCAGTCTGCCATTTGAAATCTCAAATCATTTTGAACTTATCAGTCCCTCTGCGTATCGAACAACTGCGCCATTGCCATGCTTCCCGTTCCCGGATTAGTAGTGTAGTGCTGTAAAGTAAAGCTTACAATGGCTCACCCACACTTGCATTTGCCTGCTTGCTTGAGATTCTTTGTCGCCAAGATCAAAAGATATGTCAGAATTAGTAGTCATTAAACCATGTCCAGGTCTTTGCCTAGGGATCATCACTTTGCAAAACAGTATAGCCATGAACAAAATGATTCCTATAATGTCAAATGCGCGAGCCTACGCCAAAAGCCATGCTAGATCATTTTCAACTATCTGCTGCGCTAGGTTTTCACATACATCGTTTGCCACTTTGGTCTTTCTTTACTAAGAAAAAGGTGCTATAAAATATGCCACCGTGAAGCAGCGAGTTGACATTGGAGCACGGGCAGCTTTGGAGGGTTTGGGATTCTCACATATGCACCGGCAAACTGGTTTTTATAGTAATTTGTTATGTGATTGGCACAACCTTACGAGCCAGTCTTAGTGGATCATCAATGAGGGTGTTATATCAATGTTATATTGGGATGGTATGTTTGCCTGAACTTCATTCTATTGTTGAAAAGAGATGTATAATGACTATAATCATACAATGCAAGTGATCAGATTATCTAGTCCTTATTCGCATGAGTTGTATGACAAGTTTCTCAACTCACGTTATTGTTATTTCTATTATTCTTTTATATGCTAGTTACCTAACTAAGAATACAGTTAGGGTGATCCGGTAATAGGGTATATAAAAGGATGATTGTCTTAGCCTTGAGTTTGAAACAAGAAGTTGGAGGAATATGATTGTCTTACGCTTAAACAATAAGCTTAAGCAAACCGTTATGTGGTAACATAGACAAATTTTGGTCATGTTTCTTGTAAGCAATTGATGTAGTTTTCATCCTCCCCATGGACATGACCCTCGACATGTTTTTTGTAATCAAGTTATGTAGTTGACCCTCTTCATCGGCCAGTAGAGTAGAGCATTATCTTGTGCAAAATGGAAGAATGAGTGATAATTTTATTTGGTTTGACAGATAATGATGGATTAAGATGAATAAATCTGAGTGACTGAATACAAGATCCATTACAAATGTCAGCACAATTTGAATGTGTATTACAACTTGTTGTAACCTCTTGCCTTGTTATGTAATAAGATTTGCTGCTATATCTCTTCTGTAGTTTCATAAAATTCTCATGTTTGTTCTAGAATTTCCACTAAGCTCCTACTTTTTCCGTCAGGTTTGAGTCATCATAACTTCATTAGGCTGGTATAGTTTTGCTTCCAGTGTCAATAGGCAACCAAACTTGAGGGCTGCAGAGAAGAGTGGACAGATCACTTGCAATAGAACCAGGTTAATTCCAGCTCTTATACACAGTTACACACTGAACTCAGCACGGGACTGCAGAATTATCATGTACACATACTTTCTTCTGTTGGTTTTTCACATATTGAAGACAGCATACATACAGATCATGAATACGAACAAAAAGCGCAGACATTGTGAACTCAAAATAGTCGTTTATATATTGAAGAACATGTTTTAAGATCAACATACAGGGTAAACCCTCCTAAAAGAGCTAAACTCTGGAAATTACAACAACATTGCCATCAAGGCTAAAGAAGCAAGGAGAGGAAAAAACCCTTCTAGAGCATTGATCTAAACCTCATCTCATGTGTTCAACATCAATGCATTCTTATATAAAATGTATAAATCTGCATTGTAGGTTGTTACATAGATTCACATACAACACCACCAAATCCTCACATTGCTTCACTCCCAATCTTCCTCAGCAATTTCATTTTCTGTATCATCTTTTGGTGGCCTCACTATCAACACCACAGTCCCCAAACTCTCCTTCACCCCTGCTTCCTTCAATGCCGATCCCCTCTCAACCTTAAACCCCAAACCCTCCCCATCCACGGCTGCCAAATAAAACCCATCATCAGCTTCCACCTCTTTCTTACTCCTATCCGCCACCACCAATATCGGCTCCTCCTTATACCACCTATTCACCTTCCACGGCAACACCCTCGCATCGCTAAACGACACCACCACTCCTCCCTTTCCTAACCCCACAACCGGCTCCCACCCCGGCAGCACCACCCACCTCTTCCACCCCTTCTCCGCCACCACCACCCCCAACTCCCCTTCACTCTCACACTCCCACGGCGCCTCCATTACCTCCTTATCCTTCTCCTCCGCCTTACATACCGGCAATACCACCACCCTACTCGACTCCCCCACCTCCCCAAACTTCAACCTCACCACCGGAACCTTCACCCCCGCCACAACCTCCTCTTCCTCGTCTCTCACACTCTCCCCCTCCAGCTCCCTCACAATCACACTCCTCGCCTTCTCACTCCCCACAACCTTCAATGCCTCCTCCAACGCATCAGTCCTAGTCTCACTCATATCATTATGCTCCCTAGCTTGTCTATAATACATAAACGCCAAACAATCACCAGGGCTTGTATAATCAAAGCTCTCCCAACCCTTATCCCCACGCCTCCTCGGAAAATCCTTAGTCGCACGAGCAAGGTCTCCAGCTCCTTTAGCATCAAGCTTCTTCTCCACAATGAACCTCGCCGCCGCAGCCCGCTGCTGAACACTCAGCAGCCTTATCTCATACAGCAGCTCCGACCCTCCGGTGTCAAATTCAGCCATGATTTCAGGGTCGGTCTTGGAATGGATAAGTGACTCCCTCACTTGAGCTGCCACCACAAGGCGGTTCTGCTCCACTCCAGAGATGCCTGTAATTTCTTCAATAGTGGGAGGAGTGAAGCCCTGTTGAAGTAGAGACGGGATCAACGGGGCGTACTGGTACCATAAGCCGAGTCGGTTGGTGAGGATTTCGAGGCGGCCATTGACGTCTAGGGAGCGGTATTGCTCTGGGATAGGAGAAGGGGGTGGCCGGAAAGGTTGGTAGACTTGTTGGTTTGGTTGGGATTTTGGGGTGGAAGAAGGGAGGTGTTGGATGGAGGCTGAGATGGGTTTAAGGGAAGGTTTGGGGTGGAGGAGGTGGGGAGGTTGGTGAGGGTTTAAGAAGGTGGTGGCGGAGGTGAAGGGAGAGAAGGTAGGTTTGAGGGTGTTTGAGGTTAAGGAAAGCATGGTGGGAAATGGAAGTGGATAGCAAAGGAGAGATTTGTCTCCCTTATCTCTCTAGGCAGAAGGAAGAAGAAGATGAAGATGATGATAGCTTCACTTTCAGTTTGGGACAGTGGAACTAGTTTGGTTCAATTCTGTGTTGGCATTTTAGTGGCCTGGGCCTAGAGTTTGCTATTGGACATCGGCAAAGCCCAAATTATATCCCAGTTTTGTTCAGTTCCGACTTCATCGTCATCACTAAAACCCTAACCGAGTGATCAGCTACAGGACTGAATCTGTAACTTCAGCAACAGTCTTTCTGCGTGTGTTGGGGACAAGGGTAAGGCTCAAAGGGGCAGTCCAGCATAGCTCATGTCTCCTGGTCTTGCCAGATTTGTATTATGCCTAGTGTCTAGCATAGCATAGCGAATAGTTTGCATCAACCACCAATGCAGAAAGTTCCAAGCCTCCGATCGACTTCGCTGGCATGGCATCGGCCCCGAGGCAACAGCTAGAAAGAGAAAATCCATCTAACAACTAACAGAGCTTCCATCATCAAGGTATGAATGTGAGTGTTGTTTTTGGTGAATGTGTGGTGGCAACACCATTGGGTTGTTAGGGGATCCCATCCCTAATTAATCTCACTAGCTCTCTTGGATACTCTAAAACTTGTGTTGATGTCTCAAATCGAATATACTGTTTAACAGAAGGTTAAGGAGAATAGCAGTGAAATTGGAGCATTATTAACATTTACTAAGGTGATCAATTGGTTGATTGTTGTTTATTATTACTTGGTGCAAATTATGTCCCTTCATATATTGCTTTATATCAGTGAACTACACTATATGCATTTGGATTGGATCTCAATCTTTTCTGAGGGGGGTCAATGATTCACTTCCACTAATTGTAGCAATAGGTTAATCATAAACCCTTTAACACTAAATAACTCTTATCTTACTGTGAAATTTTTGACCAAGTTCCAAGTGAAAGTGATGGAAAGTTTAATCAGCAATCGGGAAACTATATATTACTGAAAATGAAACTTTTAGATTCTTTCATAGCTTATCAAAGAATTTAATTAACTCACAAATTAATGATGTCTTCTAACAGATAAACTGACAAGGAGAAGATATACATTGGTTTTTCTCAATGCTAACAAAATCGGTAGGCGTGTATTGACAATGGTGGTATAGGGTTTTTGAGTTTCTGTTTTTATTACAGCATTAGAACTCCAATTTGATAAACAAAAGCAAGAAAACCCAGATAGCAGTGACCAATTTGAGTAAGTATATCCGTCACTGAAGACTGAACTAGTTCAAAATTTGAGATTGTGTCCAAAGCTAGCTAGCACATTGGTCATCAAATTGCCCTTCACTTCACCACACCTTGACACTTTTGACCAGAATTTCTATTTGTGAAAGTGAAGGTTTGAACTTCGGAAGACTTTTCAAAATACTTCTGGAAGTGTTCGTGCTTGATCGAAGTTTTGGATATTGACCAACCTTTTAAGGAGGCACGGACTCCCTGAGCAATCATATAGCCTAACACCATAAAATATATTAGCCTGACCAAGCTTTTGAAATCACAGTCACTATATATAGAGTGAGATTAATATATCATTGCTGGTTTAATTAGGTTCTGATTTAGTATTAAGTAATAAGCATGGGACATATATGTTAAAGCTAGCTATTTACAATAATAATAATACCCTTGCTACAGTTCAGTCAAATATAAAGATTCAAAGATTTGATCTGAAGGCCTCCACCATAACAGTAGATATAACTACAACTCTATTATTCGACTTGATATTCGTTGTCTGTTTTTTCTTTCTTTCTTAGTACTTTGGAGTTTTGTTTTCTGCAGCTTCAATTGGAGTTGATCATTATATTGAACATGACACTTTGGCTTGATGCAATGCACCACATGCTAGAATGCTTGATGCATCTTCATCAATGTCTGTTGTGGATAGTATAGCCTTACCGATTCAACTACTTAATTAGTTTATTTCTTTTCGATGAGAATTCATGTCTGCTGGTTAGCCTAATTTGCTTGCTTATGAAAAATACACTGCGTCTTTGTGGATGAAACATATCTTGGACACAGTTTTGAGTATAATTCCAAAAAAAAACAGACTTTGTTTATTATCAATCATTCACTCTTTTATGTGATCATTAAGGTTAACAGATGAAGAGTATTTTAAAGGATTAATTTCAGTTTAACCCTTTAAATTTTAGGGCTAAAATCATATCTACTTATCTTATCGATAGTAACTAGAAAAGCAAACTAATACATTGGGTGAAGAGGAAGTAAGAATTACACAAAGCTAAAGAAAAATACACTTCATCTTTGTGGATGAAACATATATTGGACACAGTTTTGAGTATAATTTCAAAAAGGAAGACTTCGTTTATTATCAATCATTCAATCTTTTTATGCAAACAAAATATATAGAGAAATTCGTCTGAATGGTATACGAACTTTTGCTCATTATAAACTTTGGTATATCAAGTTTTGAAAATATCAAAACAGTATTTCATGTTTTCATCCCGACCTAAGATTGGTACATGTAGTCATTAAGATGACCAATTTACCCTTAAGTTCTCTTTTTTTCTTAATTTTTTTTATTTGTTTTCATATTCCAGAAATATTAGAAGTTGTAGTGGTATTTGATGATTTGGCTTGACCTTTATAAACTTGAAGAATAATGAAGAGGGGAAATATACATAAGTTTAATCTTTGATGTTTCCGCTGACACTCAAAGATCTTGTTGTTGTCATTGACATTCAAGGAAGATTGGGATGAAGAACTGATTATTAGCAAGGAGAAAATGAAGATGAATTTTTTCTCTATGTTCTTAAAAATATAAAAGCCCAAAAAAAATTGGAATAAGAAAACAAAGAAGAAAAACTAAGGAAAAAAAAAGAATTTAAGGGTAAATTTGTTATCTTCTTTTTTGTCTGAGAGTAAAATAGTCATCTTAATGACTATATATACCAATCTTAGGTCGGGATGGAAACATGAGATACCAATCTGATATTTTTAAAACTTGATATACCAAAGTTTATAAGGAATAAAAGTTTGTATACAATTCAGACGAATTTCTCAAATATATATGCATCACATACTTGATACAAGTGGCGAAGCTAGCATAGCTCAGTTGCCCACGAGGGAAATGAACCAATTTTCCTGATCATGATAGAACCTGTTAACCGGTACCAATCACTGTGAAGGCCAAAGTCAGGCTTCAATTGAATGATATGTACAGCTTTGGCTAGGTTCATGCACTTATCATTATACTAGAGCTACACATACTACACATAGATTCCAATTACAATTGCAACTTGGTTTTCTCATATATGCATACCTTGCCTCTTCTCTAATTCTGTTTTCTTCCCATTTCAAGGGAGACAATTTGATTATCCGTCATGGTTTTTAGATAGGGAAATTATTGGAAATCGCTGTTTTTGTAAGTTTATGACATCATGTTGAATTGGGATTGAGATATTAAGTAGTTGATGAGATTGACATTAAGAGGACCCCGACCCTTAGAGTAGATGCCAGCAACTGCGTATACTATATATTGAGGATCGAGACATTTACACATCCTCTATATGTTTTGTATATTGTCATCCTTAGATCATGCGCACAAGTCGATATTAGCTCCTGCGAGACAAACGATGTAACTTGCATATTCTCAAACTTCAGCTTTCACTTATATATAACTCGAGCAAACTTAGTCAGATAAATTAAAATACCCTACACACAGTAAGGAACCAAGAGAATAAAAACCATGTTATATACAGTTTTTACAGGGTATCAGATCATGCAACCATCATTTTAAGAAGTTAGGACCTCCTTTTGTTCTTCTTCTTTAGGGTTTAGATGGAGTAGTGAAGGGGAGGCTTTATTTCTCTCATGTCCTATATCATTCAGCCAAAAGAAAATTTGTAGTGAAACATATTTTGGTTATGCCTTGATGTATCATTTTGGCAATAACAGTCCTCCCCGGAAATTGAACTCGTCAATTGGCATGTCTTCAAGCTATTTGATATTGACCCTGATCGATTCCGGTCTGATCCTAGTCTAGAATTTCAGCTACAAAAATTTTATTGCATACGTCTCTTTCTGTATTTTGGTAGAGCACTGAAGTCAATTGATCAAGGACTTGAACTTCTTCTGTGTAACTTTCCGAAATCACCATTGGCTATGTGTAACAGTGTATATAAAACAAACTGTCAATTAGTTTTTGTATTTCTTCTAACTTACTTGCTATATGTCAAACAATAATTTGTGCGATCATTGTCATATAATGCGACGGGTAAAGATGATAATTTTTTTACCCTTTCTAGCTAGCAATACTCGGTAATTTATGTCTTCTTTTTGGGTTTGTACGTAGTAGCTTGCGTCTAGTTTCGAAACCCTTTTAACAAAACTTGCGTAACTGGGTTCCAGAACAAGCAGTTCTAACAGTTCGTTGGTCATTTTGCTTGATTAGTATATGGATTTGGCACAAATACGTTGGCAAGACATATATATTGTTCTTGGATTTATTTACGATGAGGGAATTATTAGTACTGTTTTGGAGTAGAGCAATCAAACTCCAGCAGCAGCAGGGTTTCATCATCAAGCAGAAAATTTATAAGAAAGAGACAATACTTCCTCTCCAACATGGCCACTTGTCTGCTATCCGACGTGATATTCATATCAATTATTTCCATTTTTCTGGAACAACATCATTTATATAACAAATTAATGAGAAATAATCGATCAAATTTCTAAAGTGGTTGTATATCCAAACTCTAATCTGGCCAGTCGTCTCGTTTGAAAGGTTTGGCTCTTAATATGGTTCTAAATGGGAGTCATTTAAGCCGTCGATTATGAAAAAAGAAATTCTTAGTAAAAATTCAGACTCGATCATATTCTCCAGTGCACGATTTGTATAATCTGCAGTCACGCACGGTTTCATACTACTACATGTTATGCAACGACGTCTCTTTCATGAACCATGTCAAATTGGGACTAATTTTGGCCCGCCCCCCATGCAAAATCGAACCTACATTATTATCAGAAACACACATCAACTACGTGACAAACTCTCCTGCACGCTAACTCTCAATAATAACAAACATTAACAAAAATGATAGCTCGAGCATGTCGTATATTCATGGCACATTTTGTTCAGATATAGAATCACGTACTACTCGATTTATCTGGAAAATCAACTGGAACTTTAGCTTAGCATCCATCTTCATGTTTACATCTGTATGTTGAGCAGTAGTACTTGGCATTGCGAGAAGCGAGCATCGATCGGATAGGAGTTCAATGATGCTGTACTAAAATCTTTCTTATAATTAATGATAAAAATTAAGATAGAGCTGAATTTACATTCATACAAGAAGAAAACCCTAATCCTAATTACTGATACAACTAGGTAGCAATGAGAAAATGAGTAATTATTCTTTGTACTCGGATTATAAGTCCTCTAGGTAGCTAAACAACATTTAAAGTAACAAGCTCAAGTATTTGGTCGAAATTGGATATGACTCGAACTATGAATTGAAGACACTGCAGCAATGGGGCTGAGGGTTTGAATTCGATCATCAAGCTGATGTCACAGACATTCATGAATTGAATTGAATTTCTTTATAAACCTGACCTGACTAGGCCGCCATGTCCATCATCTCTTTGACCCACGTGGATCAACCTTCATCCTCGACCCCATTAACGACCATGGAGCTCTGCATCAATACTACATATTCATCTAATTCAAACTTCCTTTCTATCCCTTTCACCATTATTTTCATTTCTTTAACCTCATTTTTGTTTAAACATGGGGTCCTTCCCTCCTTTACATGCCTCTATATAAACTCCTTAATCCTCTCCAACCATCATTTCCATAACACATCATACCAAACCAGGCCACACCGGCCAGTACTCGATCTCTAGCCAGCTAGCTACTTCGAATTTACCAGAGAAGAACCAACAAGAGTTTTCGTCTATATATTCCGGTTTTTTATTAAAATGGACTCTTCATTCCTCCAAACCCCTTATTCGGAATTCTCTTTCGAGTCCTGTTCTTCGTTCAGCTCACTGGATTCTGATCTCTCCTGCTGGGATAATATGTTCAGCTTTGATCAGAGTTACAGTCATGTACAACAGCCCGCTCAGCTACCGTTCAACCAGAACGACTCTGAAGAGATGGTTCTTTACCGAGTTCTTGCTCAGGCCGGCGCCGGAGACTCCTCCGACGCCACCAGTACCCCTCATCATACGAAAGATCATGAAGAGGTGAACTCCAACGCCGCCATGGAAGAGGACGAGAGCATGAAGGACGAGATAGCTTATAGAGGAGTCAGGCGGCGGCCGTGGGGGAAGTACGCGGCGGAGATAAGGGACTCAACACGAAACGGGGTGCGAGTTTGGTTGGGAACCTTTGATACGGCGGAGGAGGCAGCCCTAGCTTACGACCAAGCTGCATTTGCAATGCGGGGGACTTTGGCCGTACTTAATTTTCCGGCTGACATTGTTTACCAGTCTCTTGTAGACATGAACTACGGATTCGAAGAGGGCTCGTCTCCGGTTTTGGCCTTGAAGAAAAGACACTCCATGAAGAGGAAGTCAGCCATAAACAAAAAGAAGAAGAACGTTCAGAAGTGTGATGACGATGATGTTGGGGAATTGAAGTTGGAAAATATGGTGGTTTTTGAAGATCTTGGTGCTGACTATTTGGAAGAGCTTCTTGGTATATCTTCATAATATCTCTGAACTGCTCCATCCAGTTTTGGACCCGTTTTCTCTATTTTCTTTTCTATTTTGGGTACGTTTTCCAGGGCCACTAGTTTTGCTTTTCATAGATATTCATCGATCACTAGCTTTCTGTGCAAATTATTTTCAAGACAAGGAATGAATACGTACGTACAGTTGTTCTTTCTTTTATTTATGCTAGCAGAACAGTCATTGATCGCTACCAATTTCAGCGACAGAATTAAAAGCTCATACATTATTCCAAAATATCTCTCTCTTATAATTTAGGGGTGAAAATTGTGAAATACGTACGACTCATAAGTTTATTTGGTGCATCATATCGATCGTTGGCACCGGTCTTCGTAGCTCCTCTCGTCATATCGTTTTCTTGAAGAGAGAGGCAAAAAGACAAGCTAGTTAATAGTTGCGAGATCATTATATGTGGTCAGAATGAGAACTGATCATGTAGTGAGTTGACCGAGTCACTGAAAATTTGGATGATTGGAGGATGATCGAGGATCTTTTGTTCGAAAGGATAATGTGCTTTTTAGGAAAAAAAAAAATAGTGAAGAAATAATTATTCTACAGAATCGATGAGCTAGTCCTTCTACGCTTACTGAAAAAACAAAAAAAAATATGTTGACATGGATGGATGAAGAGAATGAGATGAAAACGTACACTAGTGATGTGAGTGCATTATATCGTCGTCTTTAATCGCAATCAGGAGGCAACCAGTGCCAATGTCTTTCTGAGGCCAAACCAAAGCCTTGTTTCAACTGTCGGCAAGAAGCAAGTGATTCCTTTGGATAATGGTGACTTTGAGAAAGGTTTTGGTTCTGGAGTACTATTGATCTCTTTAATTTTTGACCGTTAATCAATTTATGAACCACATAATAAGTGTAGACCAACACAAGGATATAGGTATTCATCAAATAGTAATCGAGCTAACTCAGTGTTGGACTCTAATCAAGATTTTGCTCTAGTATCATGTAGAGGATGTGGGGGATGATTGAAGAGCAGCTCGATTGAGGAAAGGATTGGAGAAACCTAATATATATGCTGTAAATTTGGTGTAACGGCACCAGTAATCAAACTAGTACGCAACTTTGCCATGCATGATCGGCCTATGTGGTTTTTCGAGCTTTTGAGGTTGTCTCGGACCTCAAATATGCAGTTACTATTTTCAGCAGCCGGGGATAAAGCTTAACACTGAGGTTTTTCAGGCGCGCGAGGGGAAACCATATAAACGTACATCAACAGTCCTAACCCAAGATGAACTAGGACTTTCTTGTTGCGTGTTGTAGAAATTAGTTTGTGAATGATATGGTAGGACTTTCTTGTACCTAAAATCATCAACAGTCCTAATCCAAAATGAAAATAATAACCTAATTAACCTCAAAGATTGGCCTTTCCCTGTCGCTTTAGAGGTAGCATCGGATATTTTTTCAATAACGTCTTAATCTAATACGTTCCTTCATATATGTCGACCACCTTGCCATGAAAACTATACTATTATAGGTAGTTATTATCTTTCAATGTTATCAAATTTTAATGAATTGGCAATGACAAAGCATTACTTGTCGATCTACAATCTCTTTTTAGTCATCGATCTACAATCTCTTTAGTCATCGATCTACAATGGCAAAGCTTTTTCCATTGTAGATAGGCCATACATATATACGACTATAATAGCATTACATGGCATATATATGTGAGATGTACGTAGATGGCAGCTGCCAAACCGTAAACAACGTACTTATGTATTAAAAAGGTAAATTCCGATTGGGGAGACCTACAAATGGCATATATATCTCAAAGATAGCACAGAAGTATGAAACAGATAGACAATTAGACATTAATTAACCACTAGCTAGCTAGATGGCGGAGGCAAAAGCCTAACACGAGGCTTTTCAGGCGCAGGAGGAGAAACCATACGAGAGGGTCGGTTGGCTGCCGGAGCGGGTCTTGTTGGAGTTCGAATTCTCCGGCCTGACTTCATTACCGGTACCTGATGATGAACAGATTCAACTTCAACAGTAGTGTCTCGGTCATGGATATCATGTAAAGCTTGTTTTAACACATAGCCTTTGCTCGATATTATTTGACTCGTGTTTTCTGAAATACAAAGTACTGAAACTAGGCCAACAATTAGTATCAAAAACAAGCAAGAAGGAGCCATTACTAGCAGCAATACTGCGTACTTGATCGATCGAACTCAGCTCATCGTTGAAGTACTAATACACTGTCCATATATATACTGCTTTGAATTAGGTAGCTAGGTATGGAAATACGCAATGCATGCACATAGATGAGAGCTGAGAATTTGTTCTCACTAGCTTTGTCTCCGGATATTTACATAAAATATTAACTTGGGAGGAACCCTTAGTATTACGGAATCGAATAAGTAGATTTACTATATAGAAAACCAGCAAGGTTAGCTGTTAATTGTCTTCTAATACATGGCTTGGTTCCTTTGGGCTTCCATTCCGTTAATAGAGTAATATGTAGTTGGTGATACATATTTTGTTTTCTAGTTTTTCTCTCTCAGGTATAATATTGAGTAACTGATCAAGTAAAATGTTAGATTATTCACTGCACATACCCTATCGTGTTTAGCCGTAGCTTTATCAACGCAAACTCACTAGCATATAAATAGCTACTGATTAGCGTTTTCCGCAACTGGCAGCTATCGGATACTCAAAAGAGTATTTTTGACAGTGTAGAACAACGACGTCGATATGTCCGAGTGGTTAAGGAGACAGACTTGAAATCTGTTGGGCTTCGCCCGCGCAGGTTCGATCCCTGCTGTCGACGATCTTTTCAGTCTCTTATCGTTCTTTTTTTTTTTTTTTGGGTCAAGATTAGTCTCTTATCGTTCTTTTTAATTTATTCTCCGGCAAAGTGAGTGAGGACCAAACAACATATGTTAAGTTAAAAGTAGTTGCTTAGGGTTATGTCATTCCCGGCCCGCCTTAAAAAAAAGTAGTTGCTTAGTGAAAAAGTTAAGTAGTGATAATGAAGCCTAAGAAAACTTGTGTGCTTAAACACCCGCGGATACAAATTCATAAGGTATTGTGAATAGTACCATGGAATGGAAAATAAAAGAGATCATGTGTTGCATGTCGAAATTGTTGCTAATGTTTCTCATGTATAGAATCAAACGTTATTTGTCTATTCATATTCATTCAATGTAAAATGAAAGAGACGAACGAAATTCCACAATTAATGGTTATCGACTAACAATTTAGACAGATTACTCTCTTCTCTTTGTGAATCATTTCAAAAGAAAATTTCACATATATTCATGAAATGTAATAGTATATATCTGAAAACTTGAGCATAAAATTGATAAGTTCTCGTTGAACTCATGAACTGTATAACAAGCTTAAATGAAAAGTACATCCGATCAAGCATACAGAGATGCAATGTGGGGATTTATTTAGACCGTACATAACACATCCTGATCGATCGAACCAGAGATGAGATATGATACTGCATATATCTAATGTCGTATAAGAACATAATCATGTGGTGGCTACGCCGGTGGCGGCGTCTGTGGTGGTGGTGGAGAGGGGTGAACTGTAGGATTGGGTTTCGGAGGCGGCGGTGGAGACCTGCGGCTGACCCTGTGGGATTCCACTCTTAATTTACTCATGGAATGGCCGGAAAAACCTTCAGACGCCGCTTCAACCTTGTTACTCGAGGACTGCGATAGTAGCAGTAATCCACAAATCAACAAGGACAGCAAAGTTGGGTAACCCTTCATCGTTCTGGTACGTAAATAAGACTCAGTATGAGGAGCGATGATGATCTTATTGCTGTTCTTATAGCCAATATATATTCGTTAATTTGTCTTCTATATTTAACTTGACAAGTTGACCACTGATTACAAATTTCTTAATCTAAGTGTTCTACAGCTTTATTGTAATTAATTATAAAAGATATCATATTTGTTTGGTGCTATGCATAAAGTCCAGCTTTGGATCAACAACTTTCCTTTGGTTTATATAATTCAGAGCATCTCATTGACAACTTGATCATGATAATTAAATCGAAGGATGAATCATAGATGATCAAATCCCTGTTTGGTTTAGTTTACAGAATTAGAGCCTTTGGTTGATTCCTCCTTCATTTCCTTACATTTAATGATTTAAATGATTTGATAAAAATTTAATAACTTACTGAAATAAAAGGGGGAAATTTTTAGATGCTACGAGAGGACCACGTGGCAGTATGACGTGGTACTACATTCCAATTATATATTGACACTTGAATTTATTACAACTAAAATATAAACTAAGGTTTTCTATTTTTCATGAAAATACCTTTATGGGTATTTGTTGAGTTTGAACTAGGGTTTAGGGTTTAGGGTTTGGGGTTAGGGTTTATGGTTTATGGTTTAGGGGTTAGGGTTTAGGGTTTAGGGTTTGGGTTAGGGTTTAGGGGTTAGGGTTTTGAGTCTAAGGTTTAGGGTCTAGAGTTTAGAGTTTATAGTTTAGGGTTTAAAAAACAACAACAAACCCAAAATTGTCTTTGACAAAATAGCTGATGTAATTTTTCATTAGTAAAATTTAAGTGTCAATATTTGATTTAAATGTAGAACCACGTGGTACTCTCGTAACGCTGAAAAATTTCTCAATAAAAGATTCATGGAATATATTTATACTACAACTTCTATTGCATGTATATGGTTAAAAGTCAAGAGAAAGACAAACTTTGTGCCATTTAGTCTTAATTCGATCTATTCCTAGCTACCACTATTTTTAATTAGGGTCGTCGAAGTGTCTGAAATTACTGAAATTAAACTACGAGGAAAAATCACTCAACAACTCCTCAAAGCTTTAAACAAATGAAACCCTAGCCTGGGTACATAGAGACTTTCTTACACCTTCTAGTCAGGTCAGTTTAATTGTCAACATTTTTTTTCATGTAAATTGGCATACTATTTCTTTTTTATAGATACATCAAAACGAACACTCCAGCTGGACCACAATTAAAAATCCAGATGATCATGAGCAAAAGATCTATGAATCTATATATGATGTATAACTAGGTCGTGAATTAATTAAGAACATGCATACGTGTATGGCTGTATGCGGCGGCCGGCGGCCGTTGCGGTTGCTGTGGTGGTGGATATGGTGGACACCTTTCACCGATAATGAACTGAATAAGCCTAGGATATATACTAGCTATGTTTGACAGTACTGTACAGTTAGCAAACTGGATGCTACTACAGATCAGGAGTTTGAACCCATAGACATATACAGTTCTTTCTTATCTTCGAAACTAAACAAGTACTATACAGAATCTTTGAACAAACAAACAAAAAGGATTGAAAATTAACCACTTGATCATCGATGAAGGTTTTATTACCACCAACGGTACCCATCATGTGGTTTGCTAACTTCACTAGCTCAGGGGAGAGGTGGCGGTGGGGATGGAGGTAGTGGTAGCACTCGCGGTACCGGTCGAGTCCATCGCCTTGGTGGCGGTGGTGGAGGTATCCGCTTGGCCTTGTTTGACACCACTTCAAATCTACTCACAGAAAGGTCGGGAAACCCTTCAGCAGCCTTAACCTTGTAACTAGGGTACTTGGATAGTAGCAATCCAAAAACCAACAAGACAGTTATCGAACTCGGAGCGGCATCCATTCTTGTCATAGTACCTTCAAGGCTTCGATCACCACAATATGATTATATGAGTTTAGCACAGAATTTATAGCCAAACGTTTTCTCATCTTCTACGTAAAATTCCACAACACCTACCGCACAATCTAACTACGCCACATATTTTCTCGATTGAAATCCACTTGTATCAGAAGCAACAATATATAGGTCCAAAGTCAAGAGTCAAGACAGAAGACAAAGTTTACGTCCTCTTGTCCTTTACAAATAATTTTAAGCAAAATAATATAGTTTATGCATGAACGATGATTAATTGACAAGATACGAAAATAATATCATGGTTCTGGTGATGACTGAACCGGAGAAGGGGGCAGTGGAGGTGGTGGCCCTAGTGGTCGTGGCGGTGGTGATTTGAAATGAACTGGAGCACTGGGTTTCGGTGGTGGTGGTGGTGAACTACTGCTAACCTTATAAGACACCACTTTTAGCTTATGGATGGAATGGCTGGAGAAACCTTCAGATGCCTTGACAATGTAACAAGAGTGCGACAGTAGTAGTCCACAAATCAACAGCAAACTTGAATTGGCTTGCATTTTCGTGGCCGGATTAGAACCTTAATAACAATCTTAGTTTTTTTTTTTGGGGGGGGGGGGGGGGGGGGGAGCTAGCTAGGGGGAGGAACGAATTGATCGATCTGGTAATCTCAGTCTGTTTTTATAACCAATATTATTGATCATCATGGAATCGGCGAGAGAGGCCGGGATGAAGACTTTGACAATGTCTATCTTGTGCACCAAGTACCATCTAGATTTTTGATCAACTAAGGAAATATTTACGTGGGGAAAAACTACCAAAAGTCCAAGTTTTTGAAGAAATAGTACGTACTGCCCATATATTCCTGCATTTTTTCTTTCTTTTATGTTCAAACGGAGAAGAGAAATGGTCCGAAAAGGAAGAGAATTATATATCGAAATATCAGGGATCTAGTATAGAATGGGTCAAAAAACTTTAGGATATACTAAGCGTGTAAACCCTTGTAGAATGACCTGCACGTATACATGAATACTACTCGATCCATTGGCTTTGTCCCTGCAGCAAATTTCTGTTTACTTGGCCATCGATGCTCCAAACAATAAAGTCGGTAGCAAAAGGGTAGCTGAAAATTAAATCAATGGATGCAAGTGTTCGACACTGTGCCACTCAATCCAGCTATATGGACAAGCAAGTCGATTTGATTGCATTAAAATGTCTAGGGAAGGTGCAGCGCGCATCCATATCGGCTTCAGGACCTTCACAGATTCATATGTTGATAGATAAAAATCCATAGTTCAAGGCTAGCTGCATTAAACGTATATAAAAAGGTTTCACAGATTGACTGTGAAAAAAGGTGTAGGAATAATCATAAGATTCAGAACGAACTAAATGGATACGTATCGTAGTAAAAAGAGAAATATCTAATACAAGGAATTCGATCGAAACACGTCTTGAACTCTTGATTCAATATATGACCAGGTAGCAAGGGCGCATGATGTGGATACACCATATCCAGATACTACATATAATGGAGGTGGTGGGATCGATTGACATAGATGTTGGCGGTGGTGTTGATGGAGACGATGGAAATGGCGGCGGTTGTGTTAAAGATGATAGAAACGGCAATTGAGGCAGCGGTGGAGACAGCAATGGTGGTGGTGGTGGAGACGGGAACGGTGGCGGTGGTCGAAGTGAATAATGCAGTGGCAATGACCGTGGATGGACGGATGGAGGTGGCGGGGGAGATCTTGCCCTAAGAGGTAGCCTGTTTGGTATTAACTAAAGCAGAGAAGCATGCAGTCTCAATGGCTTGTGCCCTAAAACTCGATCCTGGTAATCGCAGAATCAACACCACTACTACATATAGTAGTCATGAAAAAGTATGAAACGAAATAAACACCCATTTTCATTTGCTACGTTTCAGCCTGAACCTGTTAGAGTATATGTATGGTTTGGTACGCACACTTCAATGATTAAAACATTATTGGATTTTCATTCTACAAGTACCAGAAATTCACCACTTGATTCTAACTTTATGATCAATATCAAGTTTAACTGAGAAAGTATACCCGGATGCAAATGGTGAAAGAGTACAACGAAAGGCACAAGATGTTCATCGTTCATAAGAACCAAGGAGAAGTGTGCATGTTGTAGCGGACATACCTTCAGCACATCCTATAATTCAGATTCTTGGTGGCAATGGCGGAGGTGGGGGTGGTGGTGGAGGTGATGAAGATGGCAGTGGCAATGAAGATGATGGAGGAGGAGGAGGAGGAGGAGGAGGAGAAGGGATGACCCATCTGTATCGGAAATTTCGATGTTTATTGACCTTAGGAGCAGGCGGCGGAGATCTTGCCCTCAAAAGAAACCTATTGGGCAGCATCATATGTAGAGAAGCTGTGGCAAAGGCCGTGTCTCCATCCCTTGAACCAGATACAGCTGCTAGCTGCAGAATCAACACTACTAAAGTAGTCATGGACAAAAGTGAAACTATCTTGGCACCCATTTTAGTTTCAGTTTCTTAGATCCATGTTGCTCTACCTTTTGTTGTGACTAGATCGATTTTCACTACACTGTATTCTATACATATAAGTATTCTATCTGTAGTTGCATATTTTCAGGACCATATTAGTATTTATGGCGAGTAGTTAAGAAGATATGTATATAAAATCAAATTAAAGTTAGGATATGAACTAGATGGTGACATTTAGAAACAGAAACATAAAAAGAAGGGTTTCACTCACGTTCACCTCGGAAATGAAATGTAAATAAATTTTGGAAAGATCAACTGCACTTGACTTGTGTACTAAGAAAGTTTATGCATAGCCTGAATATCAGTTTTCAGAAAGATTTTCAAGAAACTATTGTTTGAATCAGTAAAGCGCAGCAGCTCAAACAGTAAAAAAGAAATGGACTTTGTCCCTCATGTTACTTTCAATGCTAGGGGATTTGAAAAATCCCAGCTGTGATAGAAGTAACAAGTCCAATTGAAAATTAAGGCTTCACCATCATGCAGGGTTAAAAAGATGCAACAATTTCCCTTTGCCATGACAGTTTGATGCTACAATCAATTTGTAACCAAAAACTTTGACATTGTTCCACTTATGAACTGAAAATCATGAGAACTCAGCGAAAATCTGTACTTACGATTAACAAATTCTTCATGGCAGCCAATTCACAATTGCTACTTACCTCCACAGTTAATACCAAGTATCATTTCCAGCATCACTTTGCAGTACAAAACATGTTACAAAAATGACAGTAGAGCGAGTATTAGATTTATTATACCACATTTAGCAAATGCCATACCTAGCAGCCTTCTGTTCCACTTTTCAGGAGCCTTTTCTGATCATTATGTTTTTGAGCACCGTTGTTTCTACTTTTTACTACTCAAGCAAACAGTCTTGGTTCCACTTAATATGCTCCCCTCTAGGTGGAATACTCCCCTACACATGCCTTCTTCTTTTTTTTTCATGAACCAAGTTTTGCACTCAGGAACTAGATATATTTCCATTATAATGACTTCCAATTTCAAATGAGCCAACTTCAATTCAATACTGGGTACTATATAAAGTTGAAAAAACAGAAAGAGAATACTAGAACAGGACACTTGTTTGCACTACAAGTAGCTGAAATTGTGTTATATTTACAATATGCTATCAAGGCAGACTAGGCTATAGATAAACCGAAATACAAGTAGAAGTTCAAGGATACTCATCTGTACTGCTACAAAGAAAAAAGGCTTAAGCTAGATAGCCTTCTATAGGACCTCTTAGGGTCAAAACTGGGCATCTCCTCGCCTCCTCCATTCATAAACATTCTGCACTCCCACCACAATAACACACACTATCAAATTACATGCCATACTTTAGTGTCTGTGTATAGAATTAAGAACTAGGCCAGCCTAGTTAACTGAGATTAAACATGAACTTGAATCATATATATTCATGCAATTCCAAGAAAAAAAAAACCTTCATACCTTAGAAGGTGCACCAGGATGAGGTCTAAAAGCTCCAGAAGCAGGTTGATCACGGCTTCTGATTTGATTTTTGTCATTTGATGTCCTAGACCCTTCATTAGAGCTCTCACTGGAATGAGTGGACATTGCTTTACTCACTTCAAAAGATTCTCTCTTGATTGGAACTGTCACAGATTTGGCTGTATCATTTAGGGAGGTTGTTGGTAAAGATTGAACTTTTTTGGAAAACTGTGTCGCAGCTGCTTGTGCACCAGTTATGGCTGCATTGAGACTCGAAGATCTTTCCACTTCAGATATTATAGACTGATTGACATTTGCAGATATAGACCCCGGCTTCAAGGAAAATGGATCTTGTGGATTTGGAAGTGGAAATTTGACAGGGAGAGGAACTTCAACTGGTGTAAGACCTCTAAAGGCACCTTCATATATCTGTAACATGTAAAAAAGTTGGGTCCATTACAAAATCAGCATTCAAAAACCAAGAGGGGGCAAATTTTGGCACACAATATGCACCTTCTTTTCCAAGTTAAAGACACCTTGGTAGCCACGCATTTCAAATGGAATTAGCAGTTTCTGCATTAACCAAAACCAAGACATACAGTTTACATATCCTTTAAATCAAAACATAGCAATAATGGACCAATGTAGAAATACACACCTGTGGCTGCTCACAAAGCCAACACATATCGGTTTGTGCTTCTAGCCTCACCTGCATATGTGATAAAACAGTCTAAGTTAGTCAGCACAGTTTGGCACCCCTGAAATCATTGGCTTACTGCATTAGATTAAAAAATGACTGAACTAAATGAGTAATTGAGCACTCACCCCTTGAGGTACCATCTCCCAACCAGCTAACTCTTCGCGTCTAACACATCCAACTACTTCGACACAACCTATTGCATACATTAAACCATTATTTGTTGGAACGATAAAAGCAAGATGTGCCATTCTCTTTTTCATTTAAGTGAGCATAAAGTTTGAATGAACATAAACTTTGAATACCTAAAAGTCTTGAAATTGGATAGTGTTCGGGAAACTTGATATCAGTGATTCCATCCACCGCATAAATTTCCCGGTAGAAGGCCTCCATTGCTTTGATTGTAGCTTCCTCTGGAACCTTACCAGCAGCATGAATCCAAAGACGTCCTTCAAAAGACAAACTTCAGGCATTAGAAAATTTGTCCATCCCCAACTCAACATGTACAACTTTGCATACTATCACAGCAATAGAAAAGCAACAACAACAACTACACCAAATATGAACCTAAAAATCAAGAAAGAAAAGCATTGAATAACACTAGTATTAGAAAATCAAGATTCAATATTTGCAGGGACAAAGATCAAGATCCCGCTAAGTACACACTTATGTTAGACAATTGAGCTAGTTGACCAATCCTTCTTCTCAAGATAAACACATTCAAAGTTTCAGCTTACTAGTTAAGTTATACTAGTTCTTCCAATACTATAAATCTTCACACTACAATTCTCAAGCCTAAAACTTTACCACCAAATCATAAACATGAGATATAAATCCAAATGGGTATCTGAATTTTGACCTGAAACCAAAGTTTACAAACCTCTAATGGGAGCAGGCCATGACCTGCCCTCGATGCGTTTGATGCCATAAACGAGCAGAGACGCCCATGGCTGGTGCATAGTCAGACATGGGTTCCTGTAATTCCCAGAAGAATGTCCTCCTCCACCTCCTCTTCTCATTTCTCGGATTTTCTTGCCGCCGGTTTGTTTTTCCGGTGATCGGGAATTGTGTGTTGTTGGAAGAAAAGGTTATGTGTTTTGGTTTGGTTTGTCAAAACTCAAAAGTAGTGACCTCGTACGGTTTGGGTTTTATGTTCTTGTTTTATGGGGGCGGTTTAACCTATTTGGTAATCTTGGATTTTATTTGTGTCAGTCATTGAGTGACCAGACCAGAAGCAGACAAATGCATTCACTAAGAAAAAAATAAGAAAAAAATCTTTTGCTTCTCATTGAGACACTAACGTCATCCCGAAGGTGAGAGCTATATTGGGGTGAGGGTTATAATTTAACTTTTAAAAATATTATTTTTTATTTATAGATTACTAAATGATCTTCAATAAGAAAGGGCTAAATTTTAGCCCAATCAAATATTTTACGATTTCACATTATATTTTCAAACTTATAATTTTATTTTATTATAACATTATATATATTTGGACCAAGATAAATATTTAAGAGAAAAAAATATATTTTATCTTATTTATTTGGTTTCGTTGATAACATTTTTGGTTTAGATTTTCAGTGTCACATGTCCGTTTGCAAATGAATTTCTGGATTCCCGATTGGATGAGTTAATCATTGTAAAAATTATCAGATTTTTGGATAGGATTTTCGAATGTCGCGTGTCGTATTGTGATCAACTCCCTAGATTTTCGATTAGATTTTATGTCCACGTGGCAAGTCTATCTACATCTTCATACCTCAATAAAATGGGTTGTTTCGATAGCATATCTCACCATCTCTAATATCCTCTCTCAACTCTTTTGTCCAGTTTACAAATTTTCATTACATTTTGCAATGAATTCCAACTGGTTTTCTCAGTGGAATGAGAGGCTACGTGAGGATGAGGAAGATGATGCACAAAGGCGAAGAAATACAACACAAGTTATGGCGGAAGCAGCTGGCTGGTTAGCTACTAACCCACTACAACAACAACCTCAATGGGGTGGCTCTGTTCGAGGTTGTGCTACTTGTCATCGATCACGCGAGGTAGCTAATGAAAACTTATTAAATGATTACTTTGTAGCTGACCTTGTGTACCCTGCGGAAATCTTTAGACGACGTTACAAGATGAGGCGTGAATTGTTCCTTCGCATGTTAGATCATGTGCAGACGGCAGATCCATACTTTAGGCAGTCATAAGATTGTGTCGGGCGTCCTGGATTCTCGCCTCATTAGAAATTGACGTGTGCACTCCGAACGCTAGCCAATGCATGCTCGGCTGATTCCTTAGATGAATCCTTCTGTATGCCTGAGTTGACAGCCATCGAGAATCTTGGTCGATTTTGTCATACTATTGTCACCATCTATCAAGAACACTACCTCCGGGATCCTACAATTGAAGATCTGGATAGGCTTCTACAAAGAGCCGAGCAACAAGGATTTCTAGGAATGATAGGTTCGCTAGATTGCATGCACTGGCAATGGAAGAATTGTCCAGTGGGATGGCAAGGCAGCTTTAGCGGCAAATCAAAAAAACCAACAATTGTTCTTGAGGCTGTGGCAGGCCCAGACACCTGGATCTGGCATTCTTTCTTTGGAATCCCTGGAGTCCAGAATGACATCACTGTTCTCGGACGCTCACCACTTTTTGATGCTTTAATAGCAGGTCAGACACCACAACTTAACTACCATGTCAACGGAACTCCTTACGAGTTTGGGTACTATCTTGCTGATGACATCTACCCAAAGTAGGCAACACTTGTGCAATCAATCAAACATCCTGAGAATGAAGCAGAAGAGTACTTTTTCACTAAGCAGGAGGCGTACATGAAGGATGTTGTAAGGGCATTTGGGATTCTACAAGCACGATTTGCAATTATTAGGCAACCTGCAAGAGATTGGGACCGAGATTCATTATCGACAATCATGTTAGCTTGCATAATACTTCATAACATGATCGTCGAGGACGAGCGAGATGACTACTACAATGGTGAGTCTGACAACGATGAACCGAATCCAAATAGATCAAGAAGAGCTCGGGCAAGAATATTTGATTGCCCTAATTTGCCACGTGATCCAAGAACCGGACATATCTCAATGGCCGAATATATGTCCCGTTACCGAAGGATATGATCCCGTGTTGGAAATAATAATCAACGAAATGACCTTGTCCAACATGTTTGGGAAAATAGGCGACATTAGGAGGATGGTGATGAGAAGTAGTAATATCTAGGTGAGGTAATAATTGACAGTTTATTGTTATGTTTTATTCCTCAATTAAGTGTCGTGTGTTTTTATTGTTTTTCTTATTGTGTGGCTTGTTTTATTTTGTAATGAATAAATGGCAACTTCAATGCCATTTATTTTGTAATGAATAAATGTTTTTAGTAGTGAATAAATGTTGTTGCAATTAACTTCATTGACATAAAACAAATATAAAAGCTTACAATTAACTTGAACAATTAATTAAACAACAATGACCGACCCTAATTTAAATTGGTAAATTAACCAAACTATTCATCGTCTTCGGATGCCATATGTGGATGATATGCATCTTCGGTTCCCATATGTGGATGATAGTCATTGGATGTTGTGGAGGAATTAGAAAACAACTCTCATGCACTTAAACTTTCAAGAGCGTCCCTCTTCCTATCATCAAAGTATTTCTTACTCCTTGGAGAATAATCTGTGATTTGCATCATTAAAATGGCTTAATTTCTATCCATTTCTCATCATTCTTCCTTCATTTTCTCTCTCAATGTTTTTGCCTCTTCCGCCTTGATGTTTTCTTCTCTCATCCGCTCTATGTTAGCCAACAATTTTTCTTGAAAGGTTTTTTCCTCCTTTTCTTTGGCTTTCAATTGCTTTCTTCTTGCGTTATTTCGACCCATTAGCCTAGGAAGGGGTTCCGGAATCGAAGTTGATGGTGGAGTAGATCCATTTGCATCATCATCATCTACGGAAATAGGGAGGTTTCTTTGAACCAGTGGTGGACCAAAGTTTTCTTGTGGTGGATCATAAAACGTGACCCAAGTATCACAACACAAATTGTAACAACTTTGATGGCGAAAAATTTTTCCACCCATTTCTGCTTTGTAAAAATCTTCGGCTAAATGTTGCTATAACAAAATATACAATTACAAATTTATTAAAACTACTTCATAATTTGAAAAACAAAAGTAATTATGTAAAAAAAGTCTTACTTGGTCGGATTGATTAGCTCCACTATGGATCCTCCTCTCGGCGCGTTTGAAGCATGAATGTCATTTGTTCAATGGTGGGAAGAGGTGTTTTTGCCATCGAGATTTACAACTCTCAAAGTTTCTAGCATTCGGAGGAGCGCCATTGAAATATTCTTTGAATTTTTGCGCCACTGGTCGGATTGATTAGCTCCACTATGGATCCTCCTCTCGGCGCGTTTGAAGCATGAATGTCATTTGTTCAATGGTGGGAAGAGGTGTTTTTGCCATCGAGATTTACAACTCTCAAAGTTCTAGCATTCGGAGGAGCGCCATTGAAATGTTCTTTGAATTTTTGCGCCACTTGTTTCCAAATGCCGGTTTCTTTTTGACTCGTACCTTTGTCAGAGTTCTCGGACACTTTGATGTACGAAATGCAAAGAGCCTCATCTTCCTTTGTTGTCCAATTAGCTCCTTTGATAGACATTTTTTTTTGCTAACAAGAAAAGAAAATAGAAGAAGTATGTGAGATGAATTGCAAAGGTAGAAGATGTGAGTTATGGAGGATTGAGGGTTGTATTTATAGAAAAAATTGATAGTATCAAAACAAAAAAACAAAAAAACAAAAAACAACTAGCCGTTTTTTCTATTTAATGAGGAACTAGCCGTTTTTTTTTACTTAATTATCAACTAGCTGTTGTTGTTACACAGCCATAAGCATTCAAATCATTGTGAGGAAATTTTTCCGTTAGGGAAAATGTGAAACGTGTCCATAACCAATTAAAAGCCACCATTTGTCAAAGTTTGACTCAAATTCAGCCACCCACTTGCATCAAACTGGTTTTTTTATTCTGATGAGGTCCCACATATTGGTCTGGACTGGGCTAGCCAAAGGGCTAACTTTGGCCCTTTTCATGACCCTTTAGCCTTTGTTGGCCCTTTGGCCCTCTTATTTTTCATTGTTGGAGACCATAATAGGGCCAAAATATAGGAATTGGCCTTTTGGACTCTATTGTTAGAGAAGGCCTAAACACAAATAGTAAAAGGTATTATCAGTCAAGTATTTTAAATACAAATTTACAGAGTTTCAAACATTATTTTGTGCTATATAGGCTTGAAAGCTACCTCAGAGGCATCTTGTGCTGTTGAGAAAAATGCATAGAAATCTTCTCGAATGGAAGGATCTGTGCATGAGGTAGATGATGTCATTGCAGCCTCTAATATGGAAAAGAGGTAATCACTAGTTTCAGCCTTGACACTTCCAGCCTGAATCAGCTAGATGACAAGCTTTGAGCCTTACCAAACTCTGTAGGATTCTTTATATCTGAAACTATCTTCTGCATTGCCTTTATAACTTGTTGCTTTGAGGCATCTGTCGTGGTTTTAAACCTCAACTCCTTTCCAGGCACAATGATTTTGAATCATTAACAACACCCACCAATGGCGGAACTAGAAATTTGAAATAGGGTGGAATGAATTTTTTGTTTAGAGTTATCTAATTTCTTTGTTTAAGTTCTACATATCATATCTTAGTTTAAAAACATATCAAGCAATCAAGTAGTAAACTAATTAAACAGAAATCAACATAATATCATTTGATAGAATCAAAAGTTAAGAAAACAAACACTGCTCTAGCAAATGATTAAACAAATATTTGATCTTCAAACCTTAATCGGAAAGAAAGATACAGTCAGTCAGCGCGTCTTAAAAAAAACAAGATACAATTGAAGAACTATGGAATCAAATGGATTAATTGATTGAGGAATTGAGCAATTGGGAACTAAAATGAAGAATAAAAAATATATACGACCAATCATATACACAAACATCCAAATACTATCTTGTTTAGCCTAATTTTATTTTAAGCATAATGAAAAAATAGTTCAAAAAAACAAACAATTCATCTCTGTTTAAAAAAACCAAGTTTAATAACCTACGAGCTAAATATGAAAATTTGGGATGAGCTAGTTTTTAAAATTTAACTTATTAAACTAAAATTTAGCATAAGTTTAAAATTTAACTTATTAAACACACTACCCTAAAGGTTATCTTCTGCATAAGTTCTATAACCAGTTGCTCTAAGACATCGGCTTTGGTACGAACCTCACCTTTTTCTGAGGCATAGTGGCTGTTTCTGCCAGATCCCGTAGATCTTGAAGAAACTCGTCCTGGATCTGTCTTCTTGCCTGCAAAAGGATACTGACCGGGACTCTCCGGTCTTTATCTCTCCGATAGTAAAGTTAGTTTATCGGTAGGAATGTATTTTAAGTGTAAGGAGATGTTTTCTTACTCTTTTGATCGACTCCACCATTATACTTATAGCCCCGGGTCGTCTTGTATTTCAAACATTCTTCGATGTGGGACAAGTGTGACTCCCGTATAGTCGTCCTCCCTCCCGGGCGGGACCGTTACAACTGTTTCTGCTTCGTAGCATCACGGGCCGGGGGAGGTATTTGTCGACTACCGACTACAAGTCCCCCCAAGTTCCCGTTCAAGACACGTCTTGAATGGGGACTTGAAGAAATGGTCCGTGATGCCGAATTGTTAACGGTTACCCGATCATAGTCCCCCCAAGTTCGTACTCAGGACATGTTTGAACGGGGTGTCGTTGGGATGGAAGGTAGCGAACCATTCCACTTTAGTTGTTGCTCGAGCGCGGGGTATGATCCCCGTGTGGGTTATCAGGCCACTATTCTCCGTGTGAAGGGAATGATACAGGCATGCCCAACTCCCGTGTTTCCGGAGTCGTACAAGGGGCTTACAGCTCTCAAGGCTTGGTTGTTTCAACCTTGCATTCAATCGGTGGTACGCGCGGGGCGACCACAGCTCGCGTGTCAGTTATGTACGCGGCGCGAATCTTTTCAGCCCGCGTGAAAGTGTTGCCTACGGAGTGAACACAGCTGGCGTGTAAGTTAGGTACACGGAGCGAACTCCAGCCGGTGGTTCGCGCGGGGCGACCACAACGCGCGTGTCAGTTATGTACGCGGCGCGAACTCTTCAGTTTGCGTGGTCACTGGCACGCGGAGCGAACCCAGCTCGCGTAAAAGTATTGCACGCGGAACGAACCTTTTCATCCCGCGTGCTAGTCATGGCACGCGGAGCGAAGTCAACAGCTCGCGGGGAAGTCGTGGCACGCGGAGCGAACTCGCGTGTAAGTATTGAACGCGGAGCGACGTACTCAGCTCGCGTGACTTGTTCAGTCGTTTTGCGCGGGGTGAACTCCTCACCTTGCGTGGAGGGGACGCTGGTGGCTTGATTGACGGGTCTACGTAATCCCCGGGAGCTCGGTGACCACTGGCGAGTGCTACAGGGTAGTGTTATTGTGCAATAATGGTATGTCCGCCAGGTGGCGCTGTGGGGAGGGTGAAGGGATGTGCATTTAATGCGAGGCGTGTCACGCCTGTCGTGTTGGAGAAGCTACTTGGTAGTGGGGCACGTGTCTGGATCCTACGGAGGGCGTGACCGGTTGGATTGCTTCGATGGGAGGGGGAAAAACGAGGCGTCCCTTCCCCGGCTTCGTATATAAGGAAGCGCTGCCTTATCTCCATTCCCGTCTTGCCGTTGAAGCGTGGAGGAGAAAAAAAAGAAATTCGTAAGCCTGGGGGAGTGCTGCTGCTCTGCTACAGTCGATCTTTTGATTGCGAGGTGCTATCCGTTTGCTGCTCTTGTGTGTCGTCGGCCTTCGCTATCTGGTTAGTTTCCCTTCTCTAGCGTGTAGTTGTGTGGCTGTGAGTATCTAGTAGGGTGTGGATTGGTAGATGTTTCTGGGTTTCTAGGTGTCGTCGGGTGGCGGAAACGGGTGGTGTCAAAACTTCCCGGCGGCGGTACGCGGTGTAGGTATCTGATAGGGGTTTTTTTTATAGGGTTAAAATGGACTCAAGGGCTTCCGATGCGAGCGTTTCTGATTCGTTTCGGCTGGCCCGTGCGGATGAGGACGAGAGGATGGAGGAGTATCTGCGCCGGGAGACTAATAGGGATGCCGAGCGGGCGAAATCAAATTCTGGAGTCTCCAGCTCGAGCACCGAGTACCCGGTGATGGAAGCGATCCCGATCCCTCGCGTCCTTCACCGTTTGGAGGACGGGAGGGTGTGTGATGAGCCCATATGCAGTTACACGCCTGAGGAGATCGAACAGTTGAGGGAGGAGTGGAACATTCCTCCCGAGATCCCTATGCGTGGTTTGTACCCGGGCGAGCTTACGTGCGCTCCGAGAGATAAGTATGTAGCGGTGCATGACAACATGTTCAGGAATGGGTTCTCCGTACCGCTACCCCAATGTGTGCAGTACATACTGAGTATGCTGCAGCTCGCTCCCGGCCAGGTCCCGCCGAATCAGTGGCGTCAATTGCTGGGACTAGGTTGTCTGTATTTCCTTTCAAACTTGGGTTGGCCGACAATCAATGAATTTCGCGCGCTCTACAGGCTATCATACTCGAAGAAGGTGGGAAGCTCCGGGTGTGTAGGCTTTACCGCGCGGGATTATGAGTCAGTGATCATCGATCTCCCTTCTTCGATAAACAAGGAGTGGAGGGCGAAGGTAGTCCTGGTGGGGGGGCCCTGGCAAAGAAAGACGAGGCGGCACACGGTTCCCAACTACTTCCGGGCTATTGGGGATCAGAGCTACTCGTTGACAGCGATCGAGCGGGAGCGGATTGCCCGTATATTCGCTGCGTGGCCCCACGACGAGGATCGTAGCTCGTATCACTTGACGCGGTGGGCCGTTCTCGCATACTGTGAGATGGGTAGAGTGCCCGGTGGGTTCATCTTGAAATCCGCTTTATATATGAAGTCTTTAGTATGCCCAGTGTAATTAATGTCGTCCTTTGGTGTGCAGGAAAGATCCCTAGGCGTGTTCCGCGCCCGAATCATCCTCTTGACATGGAGAAGGATCAAGCTCTCTTGAAGAGGCTCCTGACCAAAGGGGATCTGGCGTCGCACACTGAGGTGGTCGTGGACACGCATACGGTACGTGTCTTGAATAAACAGAAGGTGCTGGATGTTCCTGAAGAAGTATACGGGTCAACGGAGACTCCGCCGGTACCTCTTCCTGCAGGTTCGCCGATCACTTTGGGTGAAAGGAAAAGGCGCCATCATCACTCGAGGAGAACTCAAGGTGTCGAGGAGCCCCTGGTGACAGACACCGGCAGGGTCGTGTCCGGGAGTCACGTACCAAAGCCGAAGAAGCATAAGGCGGCTCCCGGGGCATCTACGTCGACTCCCACGCTGTCCATTCTTGCCTCTGCGGTTCCGAAGATTTCGAAAACTCCGATCAGGCAGGTTCTTGATGAGTATGGTTATGCGGACGAGAAGTTCGTCCGGGCGATGGTTGGTGACCTGAAGGGGATTGATCTGGACCGGGTGAGATTCAAGGAGAGCTCTCCCTCCGAGTCCCCCCAATGGCTTGGTTTGCTTCCTGCCCCCGTCCTTGAACCTCTTGCTCGGGGTGCATGCTTGTCCCTCTGGGTCCCCTTGCCAGGTTCTTACTTCTTGGATCGATTGCCCTCGGGATTCGGCCCTCCTACCTTCCTTTCTTTTGTTCGCATGCCGATCCCCATACGTGTCGTGGTCTGCTTGGGCATGTCTGATCGCCATTTCCATCAGCTCATCATAGCCCCGTGGGTTTTCAATCCGTACTGCGTACAAGAACTTCCCGGGCAGTAGGGCCTGGACGAAGGCTTCCTCCGCCACCTTCTTGTCGAAACTCCTAACCTTGGCCGTGGCCCCCTGGCAACGATTCACAAAGGTCTTTAACCCCTCGGCGTGCCCTTGTTTTACCTTGAAGAATTGGGTGGTATTCTGCCCGTCCGTTCGCAGTATGAATCGGTTCACGAATCTGTCCGCGAGCTTCCTAAAGCAATCTATTGAGCCGGCCGGGAGTTCATAGAACCAGCTCAGCGCCTCACCCGATAACGTCTCCTGAAACATGTTGCAGCACGCGGCATCCGAATAACCCTTCGCGTTTGTATGGGATTTAAAACTGTCGAGGAAGAGATGCGGGTCCCCTTCCCCCCCTAGCTCAACTTTAGAGGCTTTACTGCGTGAGAACGTACGGTCTGCGTAATGGTCCGCGTGAACGGTCCTCTTCTTTCTTCGAACCCCACACCGGGCGGGTTGTGGGCCGCCCGTCTCTCCGCCTCGTCTACCCTCGTGGTCAGGTTCACCACACTGTCCCGCATTGCCATTAAGGCCGTCTCTATGCCTGTCGTTTCCGATCTCCCATCCTCGATAGGCGTTGGGGGCGGTGGTAGGCCCTCTCTCTCCATAATTTTTGGGAACAGGTTTGCCCCGACAACGACCGTCCTGCGGGCGATCATCGGCGGCGTCATCGGTGAACCCGACCCTTCGCCTTGCGCCTCGCGAGATATGGCGGCAGCCCGCTCGAGTGCCTCGTCTCTCTCCAGTCTTCTTGATAACGCGCCCATTATCGTCGCGTTATCTTTCTCCAGCTTTTTCTCCCGAGCGGTTGCTTCTAAGTGGTCCCGCACTCTCTCTCTTTCCATACGTGCCACGTCCGCTCTTAACCTCCCTACCATGTCCTCCATTTCTTCCTGCGTGGGATCGCGCATCACCCCGTCCGGGGTCCTTTGCAGATCGTTTGTCGCCAGCGCGCGCTCCAGCCTCTCATCCGTTCCTCCCGTCCTAGTATTGCTTCCTGGTGTCCCATCCCTATTGAGGCCACTGTGGTCTCCTATCGTCATCCTGCTCCCGACTTCTGCTTCATTCGTCTCGGTCATCATGACACTGGCTTTTCGTAAACACTTCCCACAGACGGCGCCAATTGTTTCTGCCAGATCCCGTAGACCTTGAAGAAACTCGTCCTGGATCTGTCTTCTTGCCTGCAAAAGGATACTGACCAGGACTTTCCGGTCTTTATCTCTCCGATGGTAAAGTTAGTTTATCGGTAGGAATGTATTTTAAGTGTAAGGAGATGTTTTCTTACTCTTTTGATCGACTCCACCATTATACTTATAGCCCCGGGTCGTCTTGTATTTCAAACATTCTTCGATATGGGACAAGTGTGACTCCCGTATAGTCGTCCTCCCTCCCGGGCGGGACCGTTACAACTGTTTCTGCTTCGTAGCATCACGGGCCGGGGGAGGTATTTGTCGACTACCGACTACAGTGGCTTAGAACCATTTACAACATGTCAGCTTCATGTCAATCCACTTATATACTTCATCCAAGATGCAAAAACTAAGAACCAAAAAAATCTAAGTTAATTAGACTGTCAAGATCTATAATTCTCTATTGGCAGCCAGAATTTGAAGGTGAAACAAACCACATAAAAACAACAGGAAGAAACACATTTCACCCAAGCTGCATTCCTAAGATCACATCAAAAGCAT
Source organism: Fragaria iinumae (assembly GCA_009720345.1). Taxonomy (NCBI): domain Eukaryota; kingdom Viridiplantae; phylum Streptophyta; class Magnoliopsida; order Rosales; family Rosaceae; genus Fragaria; species Fragaria iinumae. The sequence continues at coordinate 1,162,746 of CM019122.1, read as the reverse complement.
ACTATTGCTATGGAACATAGTGGCTGTCCCTTATTCAAGTGTAACAAAACCCACTAAAAGCAAAACCTCTCTAACATTCCAAGTTGTTTAGCAGAACAATTCTCCTTTTTCTTGCTTTGCTATTAAAATGATATATGCCAAAATTCTAGTTCCTAATTCACAACTCTACCTCTACACCTTAACTGATTAAGAGCTTTGTTTCTAATGGTTTTTCACCTCAATCACTAATGTTAAACCAGACAATAACCAATGTGAAGAAAGGTGAAAACTATATCACAAAACAAGAACAATGTACATAACAGATTGAACTTTTTCAATGCAGTTGCTAATAGTAACAAGGTTTTGAGTCCCTATGATCAAAACCCAAGAACAAGATGAAGAATTACCTTCAGGGTCTTCCCACACTTTCCTCTCTAAAGCCTCTAGCTCCTTATCATTAGTCCAGTCCGGAATTTCTTCACCACCACCTTGCACTAATATCATCAAAGTCATGATTATACAAATTTCTAGAATCGTAATTAAGTGATGCAAACCCATTCGAAAAAAGAACTGTACTGGTGTTTCTCATTAGCCGTCTCCTGATTCTCCTCTGCCGTTGCTTCTCAGTCTTGGCGGCCTGAGCCTCCTCCGGCGTGGCATATTTGCATATGTTTGAAATGTGTTGTACATGAAACAGTGACTTGAAATGGGTTGAACATAAGCATTGAATCTTCCTAGGGACTTTTAGAAGTAGATCAAAGTTTCTTTATTTGTGGGTGCACGATTAAAAGTGGTGTTACAATGAAAAAGAAGAAGAAATATTATTAAGCTTCGAGAAAAAAAGCTTCAAGAAAAAAAAATAGGTCTAAGTAGAAAGTGGGAGCAGGAAAAAAAAAATATGGGAGTAGAAATTGGTGTTTTAAGTCGGCAGAAAAAAAAACATTTAATGCTTCTCAGTTGGTATTAATTTGTTAAGCTGGGATTTGAGATTAATTTCCACACACTAAACCTTATTTGCTTAAAGGGTTAGATTTTACGGTCTTTGCTCTATCTGTGGTTATACACAATGGTGTACTGGTGTACTTACACACGGGCTACAGTGGGTTACAACCCACCTCAAATTTAACGAAAACATTACTTTGTAGCTAAATTTTAGTTTAATAAGTTAAATTTTAAAAACTAGCGAATCCCAAATTTCCATAATTAGCCCATAAGTTATTAAACTTAGTTTTTTTAAACAGAGATCAATTATTTGTTTTTTTTGAACTATTTTGTCATTATGCCTAAACTAAAATTAGGCTAAACAAGATAGTATTTGGATGTTTGTGTATATGATTGGTCATATATATTTTTTATTCTTGATTTTAGTTCTCAATTCCTCAATTCCTCAATCAATTAATTCATTTCATTCCATAGTTCTTCAATTGTATCTTATTTTTTTTTAAGACGTGCTGGATAACTGTATCTTTCTTTTCCGATTAAGGTTTGAAGATCAAAGATTTGTTTAATCAGTTGCTAGAGCAGTGTTTGTTTTCTTAACTTTTGCTTATATTAAATGATATTATGTTGATTTCTGTTTAATCAGTTTACTATTTGATTGTTTGATATGTTTTTAAACTAAAATATGATATGTAGAACTTAAAGAAAGAAATTAGATAACTCTAATAAAAAAATTTAGCCCACCCCACTTCAAATTTGTAGTTCCGTCATTGTTTATACATGCAAAATGAAATCAGCTACAACTGACATCTTAAGTAGGTATTTTGACGCATACGTTCGGAAAATTTTGACCATAGTTCCAAGCGTTAAACATTCTATTGCCAATAATCGTTGATGTCCAAAAATTACAATAATCAGTTTAAGATAATTATCAGTAATTAACTAATTATCATTTTAAGATAATCGTTGATGTCCAAAAAGAACTTACCGGTGTTTCTCATCAACCGTCTCCTGACTCTTCTCTGCAATTACTTCTCAGTCTTGGCCGCTCGAGCCTTTTCCGGCGTGGCATATTTGCATCTGTTTGAAAAGGGTTGTACATGAAACCTTGACTTGAAATTGGTTGAACATGAAAACTATATAATTAACTCACTATGGAATTTGAAATCAAGAAATGAATTAGAAAAAAACCTACCATGAAGATGTGAAAGAGTGATGAATTGAATCATCCTAGGGACTTTTAGAAATAGATCAAAGTTTCTTTGTTTGTGGGTGCAAGATTAAAAGTGGTGTTACAATGAAGAAGCAGAAGTAGTATTAAGCTTCACAAAAAAAAAAATGGGTCTAAGTAGAAAGTGAGAGTAGGAAAAAACAGAAAATGGGAGTAGAAGCAGACAAATGCATTCATTATATTAGGTACCAATGCCAAAAAAAAAGGAAAATAAATAATGAGTTAGGAAACCATTACAAGGTAGTCTAGTGGTTCTTGTCTAGTTGGTTGTGCTCCCCAACCTAGATTCGAATCACGACACTGTCAAAAATGGCCAGGAGAGGGGCTGCAATGCCCTGCTAGATGTCCGGGCTCCGAACAGATTAGTCCTTGGGCCTAGGAAACTTTTGGGATACTGCGATTTGGAATAAAAAAAAAAATGAGTTACGAGTTTTTTTTTTGGGAGAATGAATCGAAAGTTAGTTAACTATTTTAGAGTTTGATTTGTAAAATAAAATTTAAGTATGTGTAAATTTAGTGTTAACATCGTTCAGAGAAATTTGTTGTGTTTTCACGCTAAATTAACTTGTAAAGTTTGTGGTATGTCCAGCTAGTGTTCGTTTAACGATATTCTCGACCATAAAACTCTCAACTTATGAGAGTTTGATTTCACTTATTTGAGTCCGACTTGAGCTAAGGATGAATGAGCCAGGTCAACCCTCGTTGGATTTGTTACGTAATCAACTCGAACTTGAGTTTCAAAAAGAATCCTATTGCTTGCTTGTCATAAAACATATTCAGGCAAAACTTGATTATTTTGGTAATCACCTCAAGTCATCTCACTCACTCTCTCATAATACTTTGTGTACATTGTTCGACTTTTCAGCCTTCTTAAACCTGTTTGATTTTTTTAATCAAATAGAATGATTCATTCATAATCAAAGACTTACAAAAGGAGTACAAAGTGACCTCATTAAACCCTCTAAAACCGATGTTTGATCTATCATTTACTTGTCTTTTTTATGTATTTCTATTTTGATTGTGTTTTTATTTTCTCGGTAAAGTTGAAGAAAATAGGAAAAGGAAAAAGAAAGTAAGAAAACTTTCTTCCATACAATAATGCATACACGATGTGGATCACCCATTTTGTGTTTCCTATTTGGTCTCCTTCCCCTCTCTCCCCCAAACTCAAAAAGCCACTTCCCCACTTTTCCTCTTCCTACTCATAACACAAAGAAACTCTCCATTCTCTCCAACACCACCACTTTGAAACGACACCTCTTTCCCCACAAAACGACACCCATCATTTTCACCCAAACCAAAGAGAAACAAAGTCTCATGCTTTTCTCTCACACACTCCCTCTCTTCTCCCTCTCCTTCTCCTTCTCCTCCTTAAAGTTTCAGTCTTTCAATAGCCGTTGACTTCCCGGCGTTGACTAAATGGACCCATCGGTTCTTGACGACATAATCAGCCGTCTTCTTGAAGTCCGAGGCCGACCCGGAAAGCAGGTCCAGCTATCCGAGTCCGAGATCCGGCAACTCTGCTCTGCCTCTAAAGACATCTTTTTGCAACAACCCAACTTGTTAGAGCTTGAAGCACCCATCAAGATTTGTGGTAAAAATCCAAGCTTTGTTCTTTCTTTCAGTTTTTCATGGTCTTTGTTTTACTGTGTTTTGTTTACTTGGTTGAATTTGGAATCCTTTGTTGGTTAATTTGGCACAGGCATTTGTTTGATTTGGTTAGGTGGATTGCTTGGTTGTGTTGGTAGTTTGGTGTTCACTAAAGATTGTATTTTTATTGTGGTAAAATATTTTAGAGGAGTTCATGTTTGTATTGCTAGAGTGAGCAGTTTTAGATGACTCTAGAATGGCTTGTGTTTGTTTTGGTAAGCTCTTTAACAGTTTAGGAAGTGGGAATGTTTTCGCTGTAACGTTTGTTTGTTGTTCTGGTAATTTGTATCTGGACAAAAGATTTGGTGGTTTCGTGTGGACGCAAGTGCTGAAATTGTGAATTTGAAGCTTGTAAGATGAAAATCTGTTATTGTTATGAAAATTAAACTGAGTCAGGTTTGCTTTGTAGTGCACTGTGCTAGTTCAGTGATCCTTTTGGTGCTCTATGTTTTTTAGTGTCCTTATCGATAGGTTGCATAGTTTTGGAGGCCTAGCTTTTTTGAATCTACTTTTTATCAGGTCTTCTTAATTGGAAGTTGGAATGTTAAATTCCATCTGCATTGGTTTACAGGTGATGTAGGGATGGTTTGCATCTCCTTTTGACATGCACTTGCTACATGGTGCATGATTTTTAATCAAAAGACATAACAGGTGCAGAAGGATAGGGATTTGAAAAGTATTTCACTAAGTTCTTTGTAGTCTGATGCTTTAGTATTTAGGACATGTTATAAGGTCACTGAAGATAAAGTCTAAGTTTGAGCTTATCTAAGAATAGATAGTATAGTTATTTTTGTCCTGCATCTATGATATCTACCAGAATTCATTTTCTACCTAAGAATATACTGAAGTTATCCCTCATCAGAGGCACTATTCAGCATTTTATGGTTAGTTCAAGTAATATAAGTTTCTTTTCTTTTTGCTCCTGCCAAAATAGATTGAATACAGAAGTGTGTTTTTATATTCTGCACAAGAGCTAAGAGACTATAATTGCTAAACATGCAGAAGTTAACCATAATTATGCTGAAGTGTGGGTATTGTTTTGAATCTAGGATCATAAATTGAATATTTAAACCTACACTTAATATCACCAATTCTTAATATGTACACTGTTTATGTTTTCAGGTGACATACATGGTCAATACTCGGATCTCTTAAGGCTTTTTGAGTATGGTGGATTACCTCCTAATGCCAATTACTTGTTCTTGGGAGATTATGTGGATCGAGGAAAGCAAAGTTTAGAAACAATATGTCTTCTCCTTGCATATAAAATAAAGTATCCTGAGAACTTTTTTCTCTTGAGAGGAAACCATGAGTGCGCTTCTATAAACCGTATATATGGATTTTATGATGAGTGTAAGAGAAGATTCAATGTGAGGCTATGGAAGACATTTACAGATTGCTTTAACTGCCTACCAGTTGCAGCCCTGATTGATGAAAAGATTCTCTGCATGCATGGGGGTCTTTCTCCTGAGTTGAATAATTTAGATCAAATTAGATCTCTACTCCGGCCAACTGATGTACCAGACACAGGTTTACTCTGTGATCTTCTCTGGTCTGATCCCAGTAAAGATGTGCAAGGTTGGGGAGGGAATGACCGGGGAGTGTCCTACACATTTGGTCCTGATACAGTTACTGAGTTTCTTGAGAAGCATGATTTGGATCTCGTTTGTCGTGCTCACCAGGTTTGTATTGATTGTAGTTTTCTGGGTTGTGTTCATATCCTCCATACACTTGCATGACCGTAGAGAACATACTTCTGGAGCCAAACATCACCATGTCAGGATTGTTATGGTGATGATATTGGTGTTCTAGTGTAGTTCTTTATATAAAGTCTTGCAAGGACTATTGAAGATATGGATCTTCAATTGTTTCCATGCTCACATATAAATATTCATGTTTTTCACTCTACAATTGGCAGGTTGTGGAGGATGGGTACGAGTTATTTGCCAACCGCCAACTTGTGACGATATTTTCAGCGCCTAATTATTGTGGGGAATTCGATAATGCTGGTGCCATGATGAGCGTGGATGACACATTGATGTGCTCTTTCCAAATATTAAAACCGGCTGACAAAAAGGCGAAGTTTAACTTGGGTAGCCTAACTACAGCTAAGCCTGGAAATTCTTCAACTGGTGTTTTTGGGAGCACAACTACAGCTAAGCCTAGCAATACTCCAGCAGGAGTCAAGGTAAATGCTTCCTCTTACCGAAACAGAAATGAAATTAAGCTTGGTGAAGTTTTTGATGGTACGATAGACGTTAAGCTATAACATTCCACTAGATTAGTGTCCGATTGTTTTAGGCCTTTAGCTTGCTAGAAAGCAAGTACTTTGCCTGCTCCTTTTTATTAGGGTGTATAACACGAAGAAGTAAGACTGCACTAGAGTCATGGTCTTCCTTCCATCTTTCTTAGAGTACATGTAGGAAGACAGTTAAGACACGCTTTTGCTTTGTACAATATATCTGGTTCCAATCATTTGGTCGGATGAAGCTACTTGTTTGCTTTTAAACCTTTGAAGTTCCATCATTCTATGCAAGTATGCATTTTCTACTTTGGAAATTTGTGTTTCTAAAATCTGGGTTAGTATCTTGGACATTTTAATGAAATGGGCTGTGGGAGGATTTCACCAGTAAGGCCTCTATACAAGTATTTCGCAAAGTTATTTTTGTTTCTTTCACTTCATTTTTCCACTGAAGAATCACTTTGGTCATAACTAAATATGGGTTTAATTGTTATGTTTTTTCCATTAAACAAACTTCCTTTTTGTTTGTAAACCTTGTGTTATGCAGAATCTTGTATCCATGAAACATCTATTGCTGGTGTAAACTATATGTCTTATAAGTGTATTACAGTCAATTGGTCTTCTGATTCAGTTTCTTATATATATATATATATATATAGAGCCCCGTTTGAGAGCGGTCGTCCGCACTCGGCTTAAAGTGTGGACGTCCCTCCGTTCGCCACCGTACGGCGCCGGCAAGGGCGCGCCTCCACCTTAACGGACTCCAGCAGTGTCCCCGACCTCTTTCCATCCCCGGCGAGTCCGCCGAATTCCAGTTTTCTGGCCAGATCATCCAAAACTTCAAACAAATTCGATCTGGCCGGAAAACTGGAATTCCGCAGACTCGCCGGTGATGGAAAGTGGTCGGGGACGCTGCTGGGGTGGAGGCGCGTCGGTGGCGAACGGAGGGACGTCCGCACTTTAAGCCGAGTGCGGACGTCCGCTCATATATATATATATATATATATATATATATATATCGAATATGAGAACATGTTCTTTTAGGCTTTTAGCCTCCTTTTAGATGCCTTTACCTTCATGGAATTAATGTCATCATGGATTGTATTATGTTTTTAGTAGGTTGTAATTCATTTTTTTGATATAGAAAACCTCTTCTTTTTGCTTTCAGTCCTTGATGCAGAGGTAGGATGTCTGATTTGGAGGCTAGGGAAGGGTGCTGTACTGCAGTTTGTCATAAGCACATCAAGATATCCATCAAGGAAAACAAGGTCTAATTCAATTACTGTAATCTGTTTAAATTGTATAATTGAGGAGGAAAAATCATTAGAAACTAGATGGAAAAGATTGTTCTTGATATAAAATGGGTCTACCTTGGAGTGGGTCTGAAGGTAGAAGCCTTCACTTCCCCTTGTACTATAATAGCTGCTATGATTGCTGCAATGAATTATTAGTCCAGTCTAAGGCCAAGAAAAATGTCAAACTGTTGCTGGAGTTGGACTGAAAATATCCAAATCTTTTTGTTAAAAAAAGCTATTCTCTTACCATATTACATTGTCTTTTTTCACTTCAATCTTTTGTTAGAGCGTATAGAGAATCACAGCATAACTTTTAGCTTGGCGGTCGTCTTCCCATTTGGGGATCTGATGTTTATGTAGTCTCCTTTCCTCTGTTTCAAATGGAGTCATTAAGTTCAGTTTGTGAATAATCGGGCAAGTGTTATATGGTAAACTGGCCAACTTGTCATTTGTTCCTGGGGCTTTACAATTTATCATTTTTCAATTCAAAGCTTCATACATGACCTTGATTAGTGCCAGCATATTATGAATGAGTGAATTTTCTTCTGGAATCAGAACTGGTCTTTCATGATTTGCTGTCTAGTGTAAGTAAGAGAATATGGTAAACCCCAACAGTGATGCTTGGCTGCTTGCATACAAACCAAGCCAAACTTAATTTTCATGAATCAAAATATCAAAGCCATGCCGGCCAAAGTTGGCGTGACTTGCCGATCGAACTTGCACCCTGGATACTTCATATTCTCGTAGTCGCAATGTCATATCACCTAATTCGACTTTTACAAAACTTCATGAACGAACAAGCACTGCATACCATAGATTATAATGCATCCCCACTCCTATATATCTCAGTTGAGACTTGTGGTGGGTAGTGCCTTACTTGGATGACAATGTGACCAAATTGGTAACCATTGTGAAGGTCGTTTAGTTTAGGTCCAGAATAACTATTTTTATGCGACAAACAAACTGGTTTTTTGTTATAGATTGAGACTTCATTAGTCCCTCAATTGGGTGGCAGGTACTTGGAGAGACAAACGAACAAGGAAATTATAAAAACCATAACGTATACCATATATTTTGAAGTCGACAGAGCTACATATAACATATCTAATCTGCTTTCATATGATCTTTCTGCAAATTGGAGTATTCTGAAGGACAAGAGGACAGCCTCATCAACAAGTGTCCCGTTTGATAAAGACATTGGATTAAGATAATTACAAAGCTAATGGTCGGACAAAACTTTGTGTACACGTACATATCACAATGGTTATGTAAGAATTACTTGAATGATTGACCTAACTTAGCCCTTGTAACAAACAATTGGGGGGGAAGTTTTCTCTCTTTAATTTCATCACTAACAGTCTAAGTGTCTAACACAGTGATCATTCTCAAACACAGAAAGAATGTTTGGTGCTTATTATATATATGGGATGACATATACAAACATCATCCAGTATTTTGATTTGATCACTTAAAACTGTCCCAGAAGGAACTATCTGAAGCAACAGCTTAGCTTTGGAAGGAATAATAAGTCGGTTCATGAACAGATTGGATGGTATCAGATATAGGTGAAACACTGATTCTAAATTCAATCTATTCACATTGCCGAAAACAAAATGTTTGACATAAACAAATTGAATCATACATTCATTTATAACTCATTGTGGCTGTTGGAAACACATACAAATCGAAGACATGAAAAATGGGTCTGTAGGTAGAAGCTTTCTCTTCCCAGTTGAACTATAGTAGCTGCAACATGGCACAACTTTAGCTTCAACCGTTAATTTATCATCACCTTTTGTAGCAACCAAAGCATTGCCATCATCATCACCTTTTGTAGCAACCAAAGCATTGGCTTCAGGCCTTCAGCTAAGCCAACTGGTATTTCGCGCGCAGCCAGCTTTCCTTCACCACCACGTAGGCAGCCGGCGCTGCGAGCTCAGGCAGGTGGAGATGGCAGTGTGGACGTGGCTGTGAATCAGGGTAGTAGTAACCGAGGGACTCAAATGGAGAAGAGGCCTAGTGCTAGAAGGTTGGCTGTGGATGTTTCGGCTTTAGATCCCATGTCACCAATGAGGACAATGCGCCAGATGCTGGACACAATGGACCGTATTTTCGAGGGCACTATGTGATCCTCCCCGGCACCAGAAGCCGATCAGGAGGTGAGATTCGTGCGTATTGGGACATCAAAGACAACGAGAATGAGATCAAAATGCGGTTCGACATGCCAGGACTCTCTAAAGAGGATGCCAAGGTGTCCATTGAGGATGACGTGCTTGTTACAAAAGGGTGAGCAAAACATGGAAGAGAACAAGGATGATGCATGGTCTAGTAGGAGCTTCAGTTCCTACGACACAAGACTTCAGCTTCGGGATAACTGTGACAAGAGCAAAGTGAACGCAGAGCTCAAGAATGGTGTTCTCAGTTCTCTACATCGACATTCCGAAGACCAAAGTAGAGCGCAAGGTCGTTGATTTAGAAATCAAGTGAACAGATAAAAAGCGTGAACCTAAATTTTCACTGAACCTAGAGACTTCGTAAATTTTCCTAATAATTAATGGTAATTATAGACTTCTGTCTTTCATAGGGAAGAAATTATGGTAAACCGGTAGAGTTGATGCCAAACCTGATTTTCATAGGGAAGTACTTAGAAGACGCGCCTAGGCATTAGGCAAAGCGATTCTCATATGTTGGAATAAGCTCCCCTTCCAGCAGCACAGTACAATAAGCATACTTATGTCTAGGCTACAATTGAACCTTGGGGATTCTTCTCGTAGATATCCTCAGGTCTCAGGGTAATGACATTCCAGAAAACATTTAGCAGATGCAGAAAACGGCAAATGCAAAAGATGCTTAATGCCAAGCCGCATTAGTATTGATTTTTAACAGACCAGTACGAGGAGGGCTCCAAAACTCCGATAAATGGAGTAAAACCATTTACCTATTTGTTCATTAGGGAATATTGTTCTTGCTAGTATTCAAGAAAACCCTCAGAAAAAGTTGTCCTGCAACATTGTTTAAGAAAACCCTTTGCAGACAGCTTGTTTGTTGGAAGGTTGTTCAAGGAGTGCATAGCTGGGACTAAAGAGTTACAACTCGGGTCAATTTCTAAAACCAGGTAAGAGCCTAACTTTGTACTTCTAAAGAATATGATTCGTAACCATTTGAAGACATCATTTCCACTTTTCAGAGAACTAAGCTAGAAAGTCGAATTCAGATCATAGAAAAGTTCATATAACCACAGTCCTCTTACAAAAACACATTCACATGACTACAGAAACTCCAAGAGCCGAACAGTGTTGGCTAAGAAGTAAGCATTATCAATCACTCTCAAGACACATAAACCCCTTTGGCAAAAACCACAAAACCCATATATCAACCAATAAGAGAAAGCCAAAGGCAACACATTACTTACAAACAATCAAACAAAGCAATGAAACTTTTATACAGATTCATCAAAACAGATTGAACAGAACAAACACATCTATATCCCGACAATTCCAGCCTTCTTCGTTCTCTTAGTCTGCAACGACAACAAAAATATCAATTTTTGCATAACTTAATTTGTATTGATCTTTCTTTTGTCTTTTATCACTGCGAGATAAAAGATTAATTGAGCATTACTTGAATTCTTGGCGTGCTGTATGTGTAATTGGGTTGGCGCTTATTATATGCACGCATGGTGACAAACATTATTGAGTATTTTGATCTGATCACTTAAACCTGCCCAAGAAGAAACTATCTGAAGCAGCATATTAGAGTTGGAAGGAATAATGAGTGAGATCATGAACATATTAGATGATATCAGAACCCGGGATTCTAAATTCAATCTATTCATTGACTAGATGATGTTTGCTGAAGCTAAGATCGATTTTCGTAACCAAATTGAATCATTCATTCGTTCATAATATATATACTCACAATCATATTCTAGCTACTGTGACATATATATATATATATATGAGTACGTAGGACTCTGTTTTGGCTGTTGGAAACACATGCTGGTAGCTAGGTATATATATATATCCGCCTCTTCAAGTTCGATTCTTCAACCATATATTTATATATGTCTACTGTATATATGATCGAGCATCTTGGATTTAAAAATCACCTTCTGTTTTGGCTTTGTTATACCAATTAGTACGTAATACAGAATATATATAATAACCATATGCCAGAAAGGAACGCAAATACCAGGGGCGCACAATGTTTTTATAGTTCATAGCATAAAAAAAAAAAAAAAAACGTTTTTATAGTTGATAGCTTTGCATGCGTGGCTTGCATATATAGTTGCATGAGCATTAACAAACACAAACCTCAAGTAACAGTGTAACACCCTTGTGATGCATCTTTGGTTCTTTTGGTGGTTTCATGCATGCCTTCCTTTCCAAGACAGAGACAGATAGAGAGTGCTCTGCATATCCTGTACGATCAGAGATAAAGACGAACAAGATCAATAGTATGCCTTGAACGGCCACCAAAATTAGTTTCTTACTTAAAATGTGTTTTCCGGTGGCCAAGAGAGAGTAGCTAGCTAGCCAAACCTGGCCAGGCTAAATACATACAAGGTTGTAAGAAACTTAGCTATATATATATATATATATATATATATATATATTTGAGCAATCTTCTTCTTGAATCTATCTGGAGAAGGAAGAAGTTATTTGTTTTCTGGGTGAAGATGGGCAGCTGATAATTTAGGGTTTAATTTGGAAGGAACTCCAAAACTGAGATGTGCATAGGTGGCAGTCACATGGCCATTCGGCTTAGCCAGAGAGAGAAAGCCTGCATGTAAACAAGGACGACGGCGACTTATCAGAGGAGGAGTCCAGCCAGAAGCGACTGAGTTATCAATTCACGGGTCCAGATTCCAGAAGTAGAAAAAAGAAACAGAGATTCTTTTCTCTTTTCTTTTTCTTTTTCTTTTTCTTTTTCTTTTTCTTTTTGTTTTTGGAGGTCCAGTTTAATTGCATGCGTACGTATATATTCATGATCTGCACGTCTACAGATCAACGGTCGCCTTAACCATACCCACCCTCACATGTTCACACGTGTTCCGCCCCCCGGCCCGGCGCCTGCTTTTGAATTTTTCATTTATTCCTTTCGTTTATTTGAGGAGCCGACTTTGTTCAAATTCGAAGAAATGATCAAATGATCGACCTTGTCAACACTCTTCTACTCAAAAACAAAGACTGTTTTGCACCATTTTAGTGTTCGATCAGTAAGATTTAATTAACAATTCTGGACATGTTTATGTTGCGCTTTGGATCATTATTAAGTCGATTTTATTAAATTGATCGTTATTTGAGAAATTTTGATAATTTAGTTGTTAAGCTACTCATCATTTAAAAAAAAACATTATAGTAAATTACTATCTAGGCAACAAATTCGTATTTTCCTTTCAAATGCGTATTCATAAGCTAATCGGAAATAAAACTATCTCATACTCGATAATCTTCAAGTTTAGTGTCTAGGGTCTTGTCCTAACCTAAGCGCGTAGAGGAATTTTCGTTCATCCTCACCTTCTTGAAAAGTACTTGTATTTGCAGTTATATGCTAGCTAGACTCGTTCAATTCAATACCCGAGTCGTTCATCGTGAAAACGTACGCCATTCCAGACCCAATATTAGTCCTTGGCATTGCTGTTATTATATGCATAACCACTTATCAGTACATATTATATATCATCGGAATGGAATATCTCCTTTAGATCCCTTCTTTCTTCCTTGAGTTCTTTCCAATCTCAGTCTTCTGTTATAGAATTCACGTTGCTAAGCTCGATAAATGATAATGGACAGACCTAGGTGATTAAGCAACATATATGCATGCACAGCATATGGCATGGTTTAGGCCGCTAGCTCGATTGTTTTCTATATTAAGATGTCAGAATTAAGCAAGTAAATTTAGTCGGAGAACGGTTATGTTACGAATCAAACCACATGGTACGTACACACACAGACACACGTTTTAATTCAAAAATAAAAACTTCAAATGACCTTTCGATCGATTCGACCTTGTGTGTTGAATACTTAAATCAATGGTATGTTCGAGATGCATTATAAGGGAAACTATGTATCGAGCTAGTAATCTAGTTTAAGATGCATTATAGTAGCCCTTCTTCTGGACTAACTAGTTAGTTCCTCATAGTAGAAAATAATCCTCATATATAAATATCGATTCTCTTTTATATAGGTACAATTAGAACAAGCATTCGAGCTCAAACAGTCTTGCATTTTTATTAGTTTATAAATGTGAATGCATAATGTACCTTTCCATATGATGGAACCAAGAAAGAACAAGTTAGATATTCTTGAAATCCTGATACGGTGATCTTTTGAAACTAAAACAAAACTGAACCCAACAAGGAAACGTAGTTTTCTTTCGACCATTTTGAGTTTTGAGGACTGAGGTAAATGTTCATATGAGCAAATTCAAACGATTAGCTGAACTAAATGCTAATAATCGAATGGAAAATAGTGACAGTTTGACAAAGCTAGGTTCGTTCATTGCTATTTGATAATGCCCTCTAAATTGACCTTCATTTTCTGATCTGACCAATCACTTATTCTTTTTCTTTGGGCAAGGCATGGAAATGGAATAGCACGTCGCTACCAAATCCAGAACATGACTTTTGAAGCGTTTGCAATTACAAAAATTGAACATTTTCTGAAAGGTTGACCAGCAGAAATGATAATAGAATTTCACGGGGACGACTTAATATTCAAAATAATTATAGAGGCGTACAGCGTACGTATATAGTAACTGTGTATATTAATTTGTGTCAATATTGGAGCCCCACGTATACGTAAGTGGTGACCATTCATTTGTGTCATCTTGCTTAACTTTACTTCCAAGAAAACAGAAGATGAGACAATTGTTTCTGTGTTTCTTGTGAAAGGGACCATACATGCGGCAGTGTAGCTTGAGCCTTCTTAGGCCACGAAGTGTTCAATTCCTGAAAATGATGGGAGCTACCCATATTTATAATTGAAAATAACTTCGCTCACGGGTAATGGTCACTTATAGGTGACAAACACTGATAAGAGATGAACAAGTGCCAACAATAATCATAAACAAACATGTTAGATACCCGAAATTCTCATGTTATATCCTTAAATTACGGCCAAGCCTTTTAAAAACATGCATTTATCACCGAAATCGGGTTCTTTATGTTTATCCGTTACTTGCTAAGCTTGTTGTGCTACACTGCTACTATAGAGTAGCTACTATAGAGTATAGAGTGAACCTGTTCCATATTGTGATTTAATCAACTATATATTACAATATATTTTGTGACTATGTCTACCGACGTATTAGTACAATGATCTTATGATCTTTTGTTCTTCTTCCATTGCTGATGAAAACAATATATACAAACTACTCGATTAGTTCTTGTCGAAAAAAAACTGCTCAATTAGTTCTATGAGACTATATATATGAAAGGATCCCTCCTAGATAAGATTGAGTTGTGTGATTCATTTAAAATTATTCGACATAAAACATCACATCATATGTATCATCAATATTTCAAACCAAGTGTTCAATTCCTGAAAATGATGGGAGCTACCCATATTTATGATTATCGATTACCAGCTTGTTGTGCTGTGCTACTATAGAGTGAACCTACCCCATATTTTGATTTGATCAAATAGATATTAGTCATATTACAATATATTATGTGACTATGCCTATCTGACGTGTTAGTGCAATGATCTAATGATCTTTTGTTAATTTAAAGTTAATAATGTTGGTTTAGGTCTCATCTCTCTTGGGGTGAAAACTCACTTCTATCTACCTCATTATAGGGCCGAGCATTTAACTGAATGTGTGCAAAAAACCGACCGAACCGAACAGAAAAACCGGATTGGATAACCGAACCGAAACATTTGGGTCAAAAGAAGTAGTGAACCGATCCTATCATTCAACTTTAAGAACAATTTTTAGGTTATCATTCTAAATTTTAATAGCACCCTTCCGAAACTATTTATAACATTTTGCGATATCAAAATTTTCAATTGTTAGATTAACTCAATAATCCTTAAATCTTCAAGTTTATAGTAACGAAAATTAATTTATGCACCAAGATGCAAGTGAACCGAGCAACTAATAAGTAATATTTTAATCCGACCATCTACGTCGCACTACATGTATATATACTAATACCGTTAACAAAATTGGAACAAAAAAAATAGTCCAAAATGTTTCCAACTAAAGAGGTGAGAACACTAAATCGAAAAAGATGTACTCTTATAATAAACGTTTCATTTAATCGGATCAAAATTTAAAAAAAATATTAAAAACTATGGTCTTTAATCTTTATTCTATCTTCCTCCACCATGTGACCTTAACTTATCACACTCGGTTACACTCGGTTCAGCCGTTGAGCAGACCAAAAAGCATGAAGATTCGTGTTAGATAGTTCCAATCCAATGGCACTCACATGAGAAGTACCTGTTGACTGTACAGATCGAGCTAGCCTCTCGAACCCTCGCCGAACATGTTGATATGGAACCTTACTGATCAAGCCCCAACATCTCTCTGCCAACTCTCCCTCGTGATTCCACCCCTTCTCCTACCTCAAACCACGTAGATACTCACTCTGGGTTTAACAAATCCCCAGTTGGGATTTGAAATACGCCATTCCCATGTGAGCTATGGCCCCTTCTCTGTGACTCTGTTCTTGATGTTGATGCCTCCATGGCCACCATTGCCACCTGCCCCCCCCCTAATCAAGGTTCTCTTCACTCACAGTGACCGGTACGTCTGCCAAATTTGTTTAATCAAATCGGATTGTCCTCCTCTGCTTTGCTTAGTGGATAATAACGATTATATATCAAACTTCTTTCTTGTCCTGTACCCCAGATGGTGGGTTCTTTTATAATCTGATGGG
Organism: Fragaria iinumae; assembly: GCA_009720345.1. Classification (NCBI taxonomy): domain Eukaryota; kingdom Viridiplantae; phylum Streptophyta; class Magnoliopsida; order Rosales; family Rosaceae; genus Fragaria; species Fragaria iinumae. The sequence goes on along the minus strand of CM019122.1, from coordinate 1,146,523 downwards.
ACAGCTCACATGCTGCTGCTTCTCTCCAATAATGGCAGTTAAGTTTCTGGTTTTCTTCGAGTGTCTTTGGTCGGTCGGCAAATCAGACAATCTAGTCGGACGGAGACATGTATGAACTTAAAACAAAGGGAGAGCATGAGAAAACCTAGATATCAAATAATTTTCATAATGTAAATGAATAAATGATAAGTCGGACGTGTATAAAATATATTTCCGAGATGTTAGGTTTTCATAATGTAATTGATAAGTCAGACGTGAATATTATGTTTTCATTAATTGATAAGTCGGACTTATTATATACTACATCGAAGACTTTTTTTTTGCAGACCCATGCATTCACTATTTTCTGCATTTAAATTATTGTGCATCTGAATTTTCGTTCTTGGAAGTCAAAATATCGATTCCATAGACTTTGTTTGCAAGTAAGTTGCGAGCGTTTTCTTACTTATGAAAAGGGTTTATTGACCGGTAGGTTTTGAGAGTATATGCTTATATTATATACCTGCAGAAAAGCCAGCAAGCAGGGACATCTTTTTCCAGAAAATGATGTGGCTCAATGATGTGTTGCCAAGAAAATGCGAAAGGATATTTTAGTGTAGGGATATGTTAAGGTATATGCTAAATCCCTTATCACCGGGACACAGACCACAAATCTCTTCCACCACTGAAGAAGAAGAAGAAGAAGGAAAAGAAAGGAGTGCAACAATATTCAGAATCCAAAGCCAAAACACATCATGTCTCCGAACATTTTGCATTAACAAAACATGGTTTTTTACATACTGAAATTGACAAAGGACTAAAGTTGCATTGGTTCTCTTTTCAGGAGTACTTCACTTGCTCTCTCTCATCACTTCCTAATCTCTCTGAAAACAAAAAAAAACAGAGAAGATGGGGAAGGACAGGGATCATCAGTCCTCAACCCCATTCTATTTACAGTCTCAGATTCTCTCCAAACATTACAAAAAAGCACTAAAACTACAAAGAACACAGCCCTTCTTCAGCTAGCCTAGCTTCAAAAAGGCTCATTCTTTTCTCCTTCTGGATCTCCATCCAGGAGCTTATGCGCTTCTAAGAGAGGGGAAGTGGGTTTTATCTCTTCACAAACTCACACACATACAAGGCTGGGATGACTTATATACTTGGTTAATTGCTTCCTCTTCACTGATTGCTGCTCTTGATCACAGTTCTTGGAGAACAGTCAGATCAGTCCATTGGGTTGGACTCTCCACAACTCAAGATCCATGGGTGCCCTGAATTCACAAAAAAGAAAGAAACTTTGTTAGTAAACTCCAACAAATCCTATTTCTTTACCAAGAAAGTAAATCCACGATTCCTAATTGAATCCCCAAATGGAAAAGAACCCACAAATTGACCAAAATTAAAATCCATAAAAACAAAGAAGGAAACTTACTAAGTGCTTGCTCTGCAGAAAGTCTCCTGGAAACGTCTCTACACATCATCTTCCTCAGCAGATCCTTCGCCGCCGGCGAAACTCCCCGGAAAACCTTCGGCGGGAACCTCAGATTCCCCCTCAGAACCGCCTCAAAGATCTCCGTCGCCGTTTCACCATAAAACGGAGGAATCCCACCCAACATTATATACAACATGACCCCTGCACTCCACACATCCACCTTCTCATTATACACCCTCCCCATCAACACCTCCGGCGCCACGTAATACGGCGTCCCCACCACACCTTCCATGCACTCTCCCTCGCCGGAAAACCACTCCGCCGACCCGAAATCCGCCAGCTTCAAAACGTTTCTTGAATCAAACAGAACATTCTCCGGCTTCAGATCCCTGTGGACCACCCCCATTCTGTGGCAGTGGGAAACAGCTGCGAGGAGCTGTTTCATGATGCCGGCGGCTTCGGGCTCTGACAAGGTCCGGTGAGCGACCTTGTCGTATAAGGTTTCGGGGCTGCAGAGGTCGAGGACTATGGCCATGGAGTCCTCTGTTTCGAAGACGTTGTGGATTTGGAGAATGTTGGGGTGGGGAGACAAGAGGGACATGATCTTGGGTTCTTTGTCGATGCATGCGCGGTCGGTTTCGTCGGCGAGGAGAGTCTTGTCGATGATCTTGACGGCGACGGAGGCGGCGGAGGTGGGGCAGAAGGCGCGGAGGATGGTGCCGAATCGGCCGCGGCCGATTTCTTCGAAGAGTTGGTAGGTGTTTTTGAGTGTGTCGTACATTTGGGGGGTTCTTGAGAAAGATTGAAGGTTTGAGTTTGGGAGAGGTTTTGGTTTGGTTGGGGTTGTTTAGGTTGGTTTGGGAGGACTCTGTTGGGATTTATAGAGGGAGATAGAGGAAGAAGAGAGTGGAATACTCGAAAGGAATATTCGGTTGGTGGGTAATGGTATTCTAGGTCAGTTACTATTCAACGATTCAGACCCCAGAAATATAAAGAAATTCAGTTTTGGATTTTAAGACTTTTTCTATGCAAAATAATTTCCAAAATAAATGGTTTATGAAATTTGGACCAATTATGGGGAAGTTAGACAATGTGGTTGTTTGGTCAAGAGGGGTTTAGGGTTGAGTTTGAGTGGATTTAGGTTTTGGTTTTGAATTTGGCTTGGGAACTTTGTCGTTGGTGTAGTGAGAATAAGTTTTGCGCTTGAGATGCATTTTCGTTCTTCTCATATTTTTCGTGAAGGTAATCAAGCAGCAGATGCTTTTGCTAACTGCGGTCTTTCTTCAAATGGTTTAATATGGTGGGATTTGCCTCCGCATTTCATTCTATCTCATTGCCATAGAGACTATATGAGACTCCCTAACTTTCGTTTTCGGTAGGATGTTTTTTGTTGCATATTGGTTTTTGTTTATCTGTCTGTTAGAGCTTCTTATCATTTTGGTAACTTTTCTTATTAAAGAGTTAGGCTTAATGTCCCCTCCTTACTTTTGTATTCTTTTATTTTTCTTTTTAAATAAAACTCAATAGAGGTTTGGGCATCTAGCCCGTCATCTTAAAAAAAAAAAGTTTTGCGCTTGAGAGAAAGATTTCAGATGCCGGTAGTAGGTTCGAGGAGTGTTTTTAAAATAATAGCTTAAAAGAAAGCGAAGTATTGATTACATGTGGCGGTAATTACACTAAATTATGATCACCGATAGATAAAGTTTCTACTATATTTACTGTTTAAAAAGAGGAACGGTTACGTAGCATACATTATACACGAATATAGAAAGATAATAGATGATAGTTATGCAATGCTTGTGTAGAGACCGGAAGATCAAGTTTACACGATTTTATATAATTTTATAATCAATATCAAACTTATTATGAGCTCACTAGCATCAATAAGAAATTTTTTTTGGGTATATTAGGTATAAGTCAATAAGCAAATACGGTGAAATGGAAACCAGATTTAATCAACATAGGACATATGATAAAATTTGAGCTATATAAAGCTTCTCTAATTGGTTACTGGACAAGTTATCCGGTGCTCTTTACTGCTTAAAAAGAGGAACGGGGTTACGTAGCATACATTATACACGAATATAAAAAGATAATGGATGATAGTTATGCAATGCACGTGTAAAGACCGGAAGGTCAAGTTTACACAATTTTATAATCGATATCAAACTTATTATGAGCTCACTAGCAACAATAAGAACATTTTTTTGGGTATATTAGGTATAAGTCAATAAGGAAAGAACGTGAAATGGAAACCAAATCTAATCAAGATGGACATATGATGAATTTGAGCTATATAAAGCTTCTTTAATTGGTTATTGGACAAGTTATCGGGTGCTCTGATCTCTCATATTTTGGACTAGTTTATGAACATGATTATTGTGCCATCCTTTCCATTTGTATGATATTATCATTCATCCGATTAGTGTGGGAGAGAAAGTGATTTAAGATTGAGGCTAGCTTTCGATATATTAGTAAACTCACTTTTTCTACAAATCCACACTCACTTTTTTCAGTTGTATATAAGTTTGTTTTGGCTTCAACATGATTTTGCTGTAAGGAGCTAATATTCTATCAAAATACCTAAACATAGTACACACGCTAGAATTCATTTCCAACAAATGTCTAAAACAACATCAAATCAAAGTTTCTCATTGTAAAAGAAAATAGCAATAAAAAGGTAAAATAAAAGATACAATAACGTACATTCAAACAAACAAATTTCCATAGGCTAGGAAAGAGGTTTGTCTAGTAAGCCCATGACTCCCTTCCCATTTGAGTCTCAATGTTGGTATACAAGTCATTCTCCAATTTCCATTAGCAAAAGTATCCACTAAACTTACTCGATAGGCAGAACCAAAACTTCATGATGATCGATCAATTGCATAGTTAGAAGCTATCAAAAGCAAACAGTATTCCCAGCAAAAGAAACAACAAATAGGTGACTTTTCATCAGTGGTATTGTTGGGGAAAAAAAAAAACATTATTGAAACTTTAGACTGAAGATATGAGTGAGAAAGAAAATGATCATCCTGCATGTCCGGTCCGTACATTGAGCTTAGCTTAGTCTCGCAAGCAATGGTATATCAAACAAGTTTGAGTAACCGATTGGTCCAGCATTTTCTAGTGGTTTTATTCACGAATGTCACTCAAATATGTCTTTGTCTCCATGAAGGTGGAAGCCGCCGTGGTCCGGCGTAACCATTATTATGCCTCTGGGAGAGTTCTAACAAGCGTGCTAGCTTAGATGTTCTAGCAGATAGGATAACTGGATAAGATCACTTCTCTTTCACACTTTTAATTACTATACATCAACTTCTGATAATCGATGAGTGCAAATATAATACCCACAAATTGTATGAACACCAATTAAGATCGATTTGCTTAACTTCTAACCAAGAAGTTTGTGACATGATATTAAAAATTAACTTCTTTTTTCTTCTCCTAATGATGATCTATATTCTATGTTATGAAAGTTACCGGGTGCTATTCGAATAATTTGAAATTATTTTTACCATATTAGAGATTTGAAGAATTGACCGTCATCTAATATCGTGTACGTTCTCATGATCTAACTAGTTTATTTTAAGGAGTTTGTGTTTGTACTTATCTTTATCCTTTTATGCTAATGAAATGGTGCAATATAATACATTGCCATAATGGAAATCAAATGGACGTTAGATCGATTTAAAGTTGTGGAGCCAAATAACCCAAATTATATGAGCTCTTTTTAGATATGATTCTTCAATTTAGGACAAATATCAAGGTAAAGCTACAAAGAATCACCTTTAATTAAGGAAGTACATGATGGGATTAAGAAATTAAAAACCATGAAAGATAAGCAGGAGGGAATAGAGGTTTGATTAGACAACCCACCAGAAAAAAGGTTGCAACTTCCAACCTAACTTTTGAATCTTCTTGTATTATATCCCGTACATTTTTTAGGTTCAAATTTCAGAAATAAAAATTTCCATTCATCCATTTGCTTGGGATGATAAGTATTATCCACAGGCTTCTCAACATAATTATTGGATTATCAAATAATCACTGTTATGAAGTGTGATCGATCTCACTGTGATGAAGAGTGATCAATAATTGTGTAATGTCGATGCCGTGATGTAATAAGATACATGCATCGCTCCTATGTGTCACTACAGCTATAAGTCTAAAATATTCTTGTTTCATTGTCTAACTTTGTGTTCTACATTTTGCACGACTAATGTTAGCAAGCTCATCGAAGCCGTGCCATTTTTCTGGAAAACATGGGGCATATGTGATTTGATTTATGTGTTGAACCCTTTTTAAATCAAAGGATGATGAGGATCATGCATCTTTCATTAAAAGTAAAAATGATAATCATGCATCTTTCCGATTTACAGTGATGTGGTTGATGCAGGTTTTTCTTCCTTGGATTATAGTTATAAGATTGGAGAATAGACATAACGCATGCCATGTACTTTGTATGGTTTCAAATTGTTAAATGTGCATCACGTCGAACATCTCATAATTTATCTCGTTTCATGCCCTAAGCTGAAACACTTCACCGCTACACGCTACCTTATATATATCGATCAATTATTTAGGTTCTGATGGCAGCACAACATGCCCTCACTCTTTCTTTTAGGATTGTAATTAATTAAGTATGTGATTTATTTGTTAATTCTGAGTGTTAAGTATATTAATCAACTGTCGTGACAGTTGGAGACTTGGATGGTGTTTGGCGAATGGCGACTTTGCCTAAGCACAGGAAATATATACAATTTGGCACAAAAACAACATGAGATGAATTTCTTAATAAAACTCTGCTGGACTTTTGTTTGTTTTTTATATATACTTTCTAATAAGATCGAATTGGGTGACTATTATTTCTTGATGATATAGAATTAGTTAAACTACAGGCGTGATCGAGGTTGAAGAGGGTTGAAATTCTTAGAGAAATTGTTCTAACTCTTTGTACGTACTTCAGTAATAGATGTACTTCAGTAACAGTTACAAATGAGAAAAAAATAACAACTTATTGAAAACGTTTTCGACTCAATTGAGTATCGCGGGTATAAAGACTAGTTACTCAATAAAATCATCCGTGCTCAATGCTATTCATATTTGTAATCATTTATATTTATTGTAATCAATTCCTATAAATTCAAGGGTAGCTTATATATATATATATATATGCTATATACATAAGTATGTCATTTGTAATAGGATGATACTTTTCATTCCTAAGCTCACATTTGGTGTCTCTCTACATAGTCGAAAAATGTCTAACTGTAAGGTACACGTTCTTGTTCTTTGATTAATTTTCTTCTTTTTAGGTATATTATTGTATCATTTCCCATCCTAATTGAGAGAACATTTTACTCTCTAATATTTACGTTTCTAATTTACCTATTAAGTAGGGCATGATATGATAATATACCTAAAAAGAAGAAACCCAAAATTGGGTTTAGGGTATAGGGTTAAGGTATAGGGTTTAGGGTATAGAGTTCGGGGTATAGGTTCAGGGTATAGGGTTTAGGGTATAGGGTATAAGGTGTAGGGTTTAGGGTTTAGATCATATATTTTATTCATATTATATTTTACCTTATGTATAGATTAGAGAATGAATTCCTTTAATCTAGATTTTTTTCATAAAAATAAAGAAAACTACATGATTCTTGCAAATTGATTGAAAAATGTTAGTGTTAGAAGAAAAACTCATAATCAAGGTATTTAAGACAACATCAATTAAGCTTATTTATTATATTAATATGTTATAGTTGAATGGTGACAATTATGTAAAATTTAGAAAAAATAGGACATAATATTTATCATAATTGATACATTTTAGATATCTATAAGATATGAATATTATGTGAGTTTTATTTAAAACCACTCTTCAAAAAGTGGGTGTATATGAAAATTCCCCTGTAAACAAACAATAACTCATGATCTACATTGAGCTATCGTCTTCCGCTTCCTCTGCTCCGAGCACGCTTTCCACATCAATCTTCAACAATGTGAATCTCAGATTCCTCCCCCGTCACAGTGACATTGTAGTCATCACAATAGTGTAGTCTTTTTTGAACTGGCGTTGGCCACCAAGGGAACACAGACGGGTAACTTTCCCGGTGAGTATAGTTCATGGTCTTGTAACTACACAATTCGTATTCATAGAATGGATTTTCTGTTGCTCTCTCTAACGTCTTTTCACGAACATTGCACTTGACTGTGCACTTAGGGAATTGTAAATATAGGATATCTCCGTCACTAGGGTGGAAACCTACCACTTGCGGCATTAGGTCTTGATCATAAACTAAAGGTGGTTTATGAACCATCTGGGACAGAGAAACTCCGTCGCATATCAAACGCCATTCCGGTTTGCCATTCACTTGATTTTCTTTCAACTCCCAAATTGTAACCGGATCAGAAACTATTAACCAATAGGGGCACATCCGCAAACGCCCTTGACACACTCCTATATGTTTAAACTCTGCTTCGTTTCTGTGTACGGAGGGAGAATCAATGATTCTACATGTATCAATAATGCTGTTGTCAGTACTTCTAATGTTGAACGGATCCAATTCAAAAGTAAAGCCACGAAGATTCCACCAGTACAACTTCCCATTGTAAGCAACGCCTGTACACCTACGAATCATCGAAAAAGAAATTATGTTTTTTTGTGATCTTAGTACCTTCGACAACTGATACTCTCTCCATTCACCTGTCTCAGAAGAATAGATTTCCACATAAAAGCCACTGTTATTGTTGCGAAGTAATCGCACAACCTTGCACCTATACTCGGCATTAAGCTTGATGATAGAGTTGTTGCTACTATTACCGTCCTCCTTAGTACTGTAGTAGGGATCACAAATGAATCCCACCGGTACAAAAAATTCATCGACTCGAGGCGTGGGAGGAAGACGCACCCATTCCTTGGTGTAGGAATTGCATATGTAGTAATCACATTGAGAACATTCAGTTGGAGAGCACAAGACTAAGTCATTATAAGTGCCTGCCACTACTAGCTTCTCTCCTTTGGGGGCATCAAAACGATCTTGAAAACAAGGGAGCAAGGAGTAAATGCTTATTGGTTTGTCAACCACCGAATAAGGAGGCTCGAGCGACATGGTGAGGACTGAAAAGTTGTCCCTTGTAAGGAGAGTGCGGTTATCGGGAATCATGGCGTAAGCATATACAAGGGGCTTTTGTTGATCATGTTGGAGGTGTAAAAAACGACCAACAAAATAAGGATCGGAGAGGAGAGTGCACCAGCGTTTGGAGACGAGCTTGCATCGGTAGACTACTTTGCTGTGAGGAAGTCGGCAGAGGATTTCAACCAATAAAAGGTCTGGTAGTTCATCGATCAGGGATTTGGATGGTGGTGGCCGGCGGGCGGTGCGGCTTCTTTTGGCAGCACGAGTCATGGTTGCAGAATGATTCTAGTATTTGGAAGTGCTTGCGTTTTGGTTGCAGAATGATACAAATATATAGAAAGATGAATTATCCAATCCATCTCCAGCCAGGAAACCAGGAGTGATTGGGAAAAGGGTAGTGCTAAAGGGTCTTTGATAAGACCTAAGATTTATGGCCGGATTTTGGGCACCCTCTCTCTCTTTTGTCTATTTTTTTTCCTTTCTGAAATCAAGTGCAAAATAAACAAGCTCTCCTTATTTTTATTTTTTTTTGGTCCTAGATTTATCTTTGGCCAAAAGACCGGGATGCCACTGCATGCGGGTTATGTACTTGTTGCATCATCACTTGCCACCTGTCTTGCTGCATGTCTTGGCTGCCGCTATGTGGCGTCGTCCTGTGGAGGCTGATAGAATCTCTCCTGCGTCGGCGTCTCCGTCTCCTCCCTCTGAAACTGCATTGGCGTTTCCTCGCTATTGAATCTTAATCAGCCTCGATCTCCTAGCTTTGATTGACGTACAGTAGTGTTGTTCTCCGTATTCTTCCGACACCCCAGTTTCTACCACTTGCCCTCCATCCCCAATCCTTCGAGTCTTCGACATATCCCTGTCTTTGCTTCTATATTGTGCTTGAATGGTTGTGTAGCTTTTTGGGTGCAGTTGTATTTGTATGAGATGTGTATGGTTAGAGTTTATGTTTCTTGGGGACGATATTTGGAACTGCATATATAGTGCATCGCTTTTGGTATTGTTTGCTGGGTTTTGATGATGTTTTGCATCTGTCTTGTCGTCATGTTTTCATTCTAAACGAAAGGCTGGCTCTTTGGTTTCTTGCTTTTGCGATTCTTTTGAGTTTGGATTTCAAAATTGATTTCTCTCATATTTTTCTTTTTTCGCTTCTTCTTTGTTGGTGGTAATCAATTTAATCTTAGCCTGGCCATTTGTGGTCTCATGTGTCCTGATTTTTTGGTTTGGTTTTTACTTTTTCTCAGCATCAACGATATCAACTATTGAAGCTGGAGAGGAGGAGATGAGGAATTGGCAAGGGTGAAAATTGGAGGTCTGGAAAGTGTTTACTTTGCATTTGAATATATGGGTGACTTGCTTATATGTCCCGAGCATAGCATCCAACTCAGATACCCAACGTAAGTACTTACAATCGATTTAATCTTGGAATTTGGTTGTGGGCTCATGAAGGAAACTCTTTTTGCTTATCATGTTGCCTTCATGTTCAATTAAAGTCATTATCATTCCTCACTTTTGAATTTAACTCTAATCAACTCTTTTGTACATGATTGTGTGTTGCTAGCTAATAGGAAACTAACAGTACAGTTTACATTTAAAATGATTGATAATCATTATCATCATCATCATCATCATCACTGTGTGGCAAAAAGAGACGAGTTATAGTTATTGTTGTAACTCACACTTTGCCTGTGTCTTAGAGAACCTGAGCGTGAAATTTTTCCTTCTGTAAAATGTGCTCACACAAACCAACTGAAGCGAAACCTTTTTATCTTTATGGGATGTAGAAAACAAGCAGAGAATGGAACTAAGTACATGTATGTTAACATTGCCAAATCAGTTTCTCTTAGTCTGCAGTAGCTTAAATTAGAAGAGTCAGGTTACGTTTATCATTTTATGTATGACATTAATGCAAAGATGCAAAACAAATAAACAGTCTTGCCACTTTATCTTCCTTCTGCACAACTGAAGCGAAACCTAGCTACTCTACAAATAGATGATGAAAAAAAAAATATTAACAGGGTATTCTCCAGTACCTTTGCTGAACAAAGTTTGCGGTCTACAGCTTCATGACACACCTGATTATTGAAGATGCAAACAATAGAACAACAGCCCAACTGAAGGGAAGACCGGCAGATCATTTGTTTGGAGTGGGTTGCAAGACTTGGTGGTTCAAAATGCTACACAGAGCAGAGTAGGACTCCACAAGAAATCTTCAACAGCAAGGATCATCTCTTCATCAAAGCCGTCTACCCGGACAGCCAACAACCACCACTTAAAATGTCAGAAAGTAGCGCACCAGAATAGCAGCCACCTTAAATAAGAGCTCTGCAACCTTACTCAACTCAGCAAGAGCTTTTCAAACTAGATTCCAGAACATACAAAAGGAGGTAAAGAGCTTGACAAAATCATTACTTACAATTCTTCTCAATTTCATTTTCTTTTCAATAATTACACTTAAAACGTTTCACATATTGCATAATAGTGAATAAGATAGCAGATTTCATTTCTATGTTTGTTCTGTCAGTCGATAACATTCAATATGATTCAGTAAGAGTTTGAACTTTCATCATCTATTTCATGTTTTGTTTTTTGGTTTTTGGTGTCTGTCATGTGCATTAGACCAAGTATCTGTTTCTTTGGGACACATCTGCTTACACTGACCTCTCATTAGATCTGATAAAAGGTATGTTTTTGGGACTCTAGTGTTTACTCAACACATTTTTCTTCATTTCTCGGCTGAATTGAATTCTTTTTTGTGTGTGGGGTTGATGTTTTAAGGTTTGCGCTTCTAGATAATACGAGACGGGTAGAGGATTTGCGTTTTTCTTCTGCGATTGAAGTGTTTGTTTTCTAAAGATTTCAAATTTGATGGATGCAATTGGTTTTGTTTTGAATATTTTTCATAGATAACTGATCCATCTATTTATTATCTATAATTTCAGCTATATTTGAAGTATTTAATCAAATTTTGGTATCAGAAGAAATCAAATTGGGTAATTTTCTTGCTTTTTTGGTCGATTTGTGAACTGATTATTTATATAGAGATATCAAATCAAGACTAACGACTTTGTTCGATCCTTTTATGTATACCTATGATTGAAAGCAGATTGTTAACGGTTTATATGATGTAAATTTTGTAATTGTTATCTGATTATATCAGAGCTTTGTTAACATATGATTACCTTTATTGTATTATCAATTTATCATGAATTAGATGTTTTCCAAAGATTCTTTGCAATGCCATGAATTCTGACCTTGCAAAGTTCTGGTGGGGTTACTCTGATGGTACAGAGAAAATGCGCTGGAAATCCTGGAAACTAAGATAATCAAATAGAGTGGATTATGAGGATGTGTTAAGGTGCTTTTTGAAGTAAATAGTTTTACTCTCTGTACAACCACCAGTAATGGCTACGAGTACGAATTCTCAGTTTTCTATTCATTTCGACTGGGTTTATATTAACTTTTCTTCTTTTGTGCGAGCTGAGGTGAGCCTAGAAACATTTACTTTTCCAATTCAATGCATGCCAAGTTTTCTACTGAAGTTAACCCTTATTGAGTTGGTTGTAGAGGCTTGCCTCTGTAATGCCGCAGTATTTTTCATGTATGATTCTGTTGATGTTTGTATTATATTCTGTTGATTTTTGTATTCTTAGAAGTAGATGTCTCAGTCGTCTGTGTTTTGGAAAGAATGTGTGTTTTGTTTGGTCTTTTATATGCTAATGTTGGTTATGGTTTTAATTTTCATTATGAATCTATGGTTGATGGTCAGGGTTGTGTACTCGTGTGAGGCTTATCCTATCCTTTTGAAACTGGAATAGTATCATTAAAGAAAGATGTGCAGGGACCGTCATTACCTGGAATAACAACCTGGAATAACAAGGTGAAGCTAGAGTGACACATTAATTGGGGTCTGTCCAGATGAGCTTCGAGGGACTGGAACAGCAAGTATATGTAGTTATACCTTGACAACCAGGTTAGCTCATGATCCTTCCGACGATGTGACAATGACATACATATGACAATTGAAACATCTATGTACAACTACATGTTCCTTTGCTCAACAATGCACAGATATACGACATTCAGATCGATCAAAGAAACTACAATTGATGAGAACAAATTGTATTTTGATCATGTAGATGTCTATCTATGTACAACTACATGTTCCTTTGCACAACAATACACAAATTCAGGTCTATCAAAGAAAATAAAATTGATGAGAACAAATTGTATTTTGATTATGTAGATGTCTATGATCTGGCCAAAGAGAAGCAACTAATTTCCCAGTCCACTAATTCTGAGCTCTATCTCATTGGAAATCTGGGAAATCATGGTAGAATCATGGTGTTCTTCTGCAGTGACATGGTTGAACAGCCTCTGATTTGGCGCTTTGACCCCGCAAATCATCTCAATCTGTTCCTTTATTCGTGAAACCTTGCTCTCCGGATGCAACCGAAGCTTGAACCTCGCTGGTGGCCATACAATCACCAATTCCTTCTGAGGCCTATAGCTGTAGATGGAACTTATGAGTACAGAACACTCAAATATATCATTATGCAATTGCAAGTTCAAAATACTGTATGTATAAATGATGTAACCTACCTAGTGGAGAATCTACCAGAAGGTTCAGGCCATTCCAAGAGCACCTTAATTGTACACTTTCCATAAAGCTGACAATCGGCCAAGGAGACACCACAGTCGTCAGATACCCTTAGTTTAGCAGTTGGTAACTCAAGAACCAAGGACTTCTTAACATTCTCCAGAATCACTTCCTTCAGTACATTTAGGCAGCTCTCTGCTCTCACAGCAAATGAATGGCATGGAATAGGCAGGTTAAAGTCGCCATAACAAAGGCTTACTGTGACTTCATCACCGTTAAATGCAGCTCCCGGTGTTGATTCATAAGCAGGAGGGTCATTGTCTTGACCAATATTAACAAAATAGATGTGACAATTGTTAAACATACCACAGCAAGCAATTATGCATTCCTCTTGAAGCACTTGATTTCTGTAATACAACTTTTGATTTGCCTTGTCAATAGATGTGATTGTCTGAATCTTCTGCTTGATGACTTGTACATTATCCATCAATAGCACCTTGATATTAAAGCTCTCCAATCCCTTTGCATGAATGGTCACTTCTATCCATTTACCAATAGGAACTACCTGAATGCAGCAGTTGTTGTAGAGTCCGCACTTGGCAACTAAAAAATTATCTGCAAGCACTTTCTTCTTATAACACAGTGCTTGACTCTCTTGTTCCATAGATGTGATCATCTTGATTGTCTGCTTGATGTGTTGTATAGAGCCTTGCAAACGCACTGGGATAATGAATCTTGGCAAACCTTGTGCATAAACGATCACTTCTATCTCCCTAGACATGTAATGAAAATATCTTCAGGTGAGATAACATGAGATAACAGAAACTGACTAACTGAAAAGCTAACTAGTGATCCATCAAACTCAAGATGAGGGAAGTTACATACCCAACTTTACTCGAGTCTTGTGTGAGATCAGTGTCCGGTGGTGGTCTCAAATACACATTGATATCTTGAGTCCAATAAAGGCCACAATCCCGAAAGGATAGAGTACCACCATCTGATTCCAGTATCACTTCTTCACCGTACCGTATTTGAATCGCCAAATGTTTCTCGAAGTGCCTCAGTATCTCTTCTCTCAACATTTTGAGGGTGTCACTTGTGCGCATCTGAATAGTATCCTTCTCATCTCCCTGGAACTTAAAAGTAGCTCCGCTGCCTTGCGATGGACACATCTCCCCGTAGTTGAGAGTGACCCAGATCTTATCATCAGGTTGATGTGAGCACTCTCCCTGCTGCAGCGTAGTACCTCCCACAGCATTGTCATTGTTCCTGATTCAATTAACATCAGTAACAGGATATACAAGAAGCAGACAAATGAATTCCAAAGGACAAACATAAAGCAAGCCATTGTGAATTACAGAAAACAAATATGGAGAAGAACAACTGATATGAGCTAATAAGACTCAAAATGCAATTACTTCAATAATACCTTCACCAAACACCAAATAACCACAAGTACTACTAACCCAAATAGAGAACTCTAATTCTGATTCAGTTTTCCAGATTTATTAACTTTTAAATAAGTACTACTAACCCAGCACTACCCAAACAGAAAATCTCCAGAAACAATAACACATAAATGCAGTCTTACCTTTGGTTTTTGGCATCATCGTCATAGTAACCAAAATGCTCAAAACACTCGCGAATTTCATCCTCCGTGGGCACTACATCTTCATCGGCAGTAATACTCCCCGACGCCCTCCGGTCATTATGCCTGTAATATGAAGAAAACGAGTCAAATCTTCTTCATATAAACCTTCTCTGACAAAAATGGGCCTGCATATCACAACTTCTTTCCCATTTCTTCCACAACAACTACAATGACCCATTACAACCCATCCAAATTTCCAATCATTTACCATTCATGGTGATCGAGATAATCCGAGTCGGTGTCAATGTTACTCGTAAAGAACTCCTGCATGTTGGAATCTTCATCGTCCATTATACCACCTAAAAAGGGAAAAAATAACCATGAAACCTTGAGCATCAAGAACCCAAAATCTTGAAGTGGGTCTCTGCCTTTGAAAGAGAATTTGGGTTTGGAAAAAGAAAAATCTTGAACAGGGGAGGATTAAAATAGAAAGTGGAGTGCTACTAAAACAAGAACCAAAAACAGTTAATCACCACAAAGCAACTAAGAAAATATCATCAAACCTTGATACTAATCAACAAGACTAGAATCATAATTCAACAAGATTAAGAACAGTGGAGCAATTTGAACAACTAACAAGAAAAGCTACTCAATGGAAGAAGGGGGGGGGGGGGGAGAGAGAGAGAGAGAGAGAGAGAGAGAGAGAGAGAGGGGGGGGGGCAGAGAATTCACAGAATCTAAACGAAATGAACAATAATGCAAGACTCATCAAGAATTTACAGAATCTAAACGAAATTGAAATTCAAGATTCTAAATTCTCACTTTAATGTTTGACAAATAACGAATCCAGACCTGCAATTTCAAAACCTATAAACCCAGAAAAAACATAGCATTGAAATGAAACCCAGACTACACTTGAAAAAACAAGAACTTGAATTCTAGACCTGCAATTTCAAAACCCATAAACCCAGAAAATAAAGCATTGAAATGAAATTCAGACCACACTTGAAAAAACAAGAACTTGAATTCTAGACCTGCAACTTCAAAACCCATAAAGCATGAAAACAGAGCATTACACTTGAAAAAACAAGATCTTGAATCCTAGACTTGAAATTTCAAAACCCATAAACCCAGAAAAACAGAGCATTACACTTGAAAAAAGAAGAACGTGAATTCTAGACCTGCAATTTCAAAACCCATAAACCCAGAAAACAGAGCATTGAAATGAAATTTAGACTACATTTGGAAAAACAAGAACTTGAAATGAACAATGATGCAAGACTCATCAAGAATTCACAGAATCTAAACGAAATTGAAATTCAAGATTCTAAATTCTCACTTTAATGTTTGACAAATAACGATGAAGAACAGGGGATAAAGAACATAGCTTGAAACCAGTATCAACAGTAATTCACGAACCAATCAATGCACAAACCCAGAAAAGAAACATACCCGAATTGAGAGTCTCAGTAGGAAAGAGAATGAAGAACTGGGTAGAATGGAGAACAGGGTAGAATGACGAACAGGGGGCTTTCTCCTTTTACACAACCGACTTCCGAATTGGGCAGTAACTAATAGTAAGTAACAAGTAATTCAACAAGATCAGGAACAAGTTGAAGAACACAAGGAAAGCTACTCAATGGAAGAAGAGGGAGAGGAAGAGACTTACAGTGAAATCAGCACTGCCTCTGTTATTTGTTGTTGTTTGTTGGACAAGCAAGAAGTTCGTTACATTTATACAGGATACGATGCCAGCGTGGACTTTGGGCTGCGCATAAAAATAAATCGAATAAATTTATTGAGTCACGCATATTATCGAACAGGTGGTGGGCATGTTATTACCCTCTGAAATTGGTGCACATTCTCCAAGCTATCACCCGCTGAAACTTCATTGATTTAACTTCCAAGCCCCTCACCGGAGCTAAAGTGTCGACGACCGGAGAGGCTTGGAATCCGCCGGGATTTACAAGCTCCGAGGAGGAGCCGTCATGGGCCATCAATGCCGACGAATAGGGGCCTCGGCGCCGGAGGAGAAATGTTGAATCGGCGGCAGATTTGAGTGCCATATGGCCGTGCATCTTTTGATTTTCCTTTCCGAGGGAAAATCAACAATTTGAAAGATGACGGTGATAGAGACTTTGAGAGTTAGTCAAAAATTGTCAAATCTAGATTGGGGGACCCACCAACGGGTTTTTTGCATCATGAATGCTCTAAGAAAGGAAATAAGACAAAATAAGGTTATCCAAGGGCTTGTGCCAAGCACACGCCTTTTGCCTTTTTGTTTTCAAATTAAATAATCGGAAATTCTTTCCTCCACCGGGTGAGCGATCGACATCCGTTATGTAAATCGATCGCGTTAAAGCAGAGAGGGACCAGTTAGGAGAAGCATATATAAACTCTAAAGGTCGACATTGCCGGAGCTCGACCATTGGTTTTCAGGCGAAGGGAATTTTGAAAATGAAGAAGAAAAAGAAGAAGACAGGAAGTGAAAGTTGATTTTCAGGAAAGTTTGGAGTAAAAAGAGACTAGGGTCCTAGACACAAGCACCGGCACCCATTTATCTTTATTTTGTTACAGAAATGCTTCTGACGTCATTGTATATGTGAGGAAGCTGCTACCTGAACTACTCGTGCATTCTGTTATAATTGATCTGAAAAAATTACCATAATTACTATCCCAATTGTTCTACTGGACTTGCAAATTGATTATCCAGCTAACTTCTAATTCTTTACCTCCCCTGGTGATAATAATTATTGAATTACTAATTAGCAACCATCACTATGCTCATATTCTAAACTATGGCTTGGCTTCTCAAAACACACACAAAAGTATGAGTTCTATACATGCACGAACAACTACTAGCTAGCTACCTAGCCAATATGGATGAATCCTTCCTAGTCAGTTAATTTACTTTTTCAATTTATTTTCGCAGACCCTTATTTGCTTCAACCTTAAAAATATATACTTATTTGTGACAAAAACTCTTAGCTACAAGCACTTCATTCCGTTATTTGATTTGTTCAGTAAAACTAGTTGTACACTGAGAGTTTAAGCAACCTAGCTAAATTTTCTTATCCATAGAATACTCTTACGGGACTTAATGGTCTTTGCTCTATGTGTGGTTGTACATTGCGACATATATCAAACAAGCTACGGCTAACACCGTAGGCCGTAGGAATTTCAACGAAGAAAACGTTATGAAATAACTTCGACCGTAGTCGTTAGTGTCATCCGGTTTATTGCCCATAATCGTTGAGGTCTCTTTCGACCAAAGAAATGACTCGTTTGCCTTATGAACTGTATTGCTCTTGTCAAAATTACAGTCATCATTTTTATATAATTATCAGTAATTCTGCTCTTAAAAAAAAAAACCAGTAATTAATGCAAGCCTTCAGTCATTCAGTGTTCGAATTACTACAGCTGTAATAAAACGTATTAAACACGTTTCTTTCCTTGACAATTAGATTGGTGGGGCCCACTTATTTTGATGAAAAGAACAAAGGCTCGTGGGAGGTTCACTCCTCACTCACTTTGGTCTGTTTTATCACGTTTCTTTCTTACATCATCCACAAAAGGTCAAAGAATCTAAAAAAATAAAATAAATAAATGACAAACCACTACCGTAAATAGTTGCAAAACACAGAAAAACCACATTTCAATAGATTTAAACAAATAAGTACATAAGCCCAAGCCCACAATACATAGTCCTACGCCCTGTCAGCAATTTTACGCAAAATACCCAAAAAACCAGTCTCTGTCACTGCCTCAACCAAAAATTCTCTAACCATATATCCTCTCTCTCTCTCTCTCTCTCTCTCTCTCTCTCTCTCTCTCTCTCTCTCTCTCTCTCTCTCTCTCTCTCTCTCTCTCTCTCTCTCTCTCTCTCTCCCTCCTACGGCGACGCCATGACCCGAACCTGGAAACCCGAAACCTCCTCCTCCGACAAAAAGTCCGCCGCGGCCACCACAGGGATGAGACTCATCGTCCCGCTCCAAGGCGTCGTCCAAGGCCGAGGAGGCCTCATTCTCGGCTCTCTAATCCCCTACGTTCTCTTCTACTTCTTCCAGTTCTACCTCAAACGCCACCGTCCCTCCCGACTCGACCAGGAACCGCCTTCTCCCTCCCTCTCCTCCTCCAACCTCGCCGAGCTCCACCGATCCTCATCTCGCTCCAGCTTGTCCGGCCGAGGATCCATCAGCCGAGTCCAAGTCTCCTCCCAGGTCGACCCAGTTGCTAAACCCAACGAGTCGCCGTATTATATCGAGCTCGATAGGGCTCGACGACGGACGTTGGAACTCGGCAACGAAGCCTCAAACCAACGCCTTCATTCTCTACAATGGATTTGAAAATGTTTTGTGTTTTACAGAAGTTGTGGTGCTCTACTCCAATTCATTTTCGAGTATGGGGAGAGGCTGGGTTTAGGATTTGGAAGTGAAGGTGAGTCAATTAGGGGTTAGGGATTTGAAAGGCGATAAGGGCAAAATTGAGGTGAGAAAGAATGCAAAATTCAGCTAGTGTAGTAGCAGGTTTTTTAGAAATGTTGTCGATGTCTACGGGGTGATGACATTGGATGGATGAATGCATAGAACTGTATAATTGGATGAGACTTAATTTTCATGTAGCAGCAGAAACTTGAAAAACATGAGCGCAGTAGCATAACTACAACAAGAGTACAGTGAGTGTAATAAATAAAAAAAGTATAAGTGCTCTACAGTAACAGAGACCATGACAAGTGATGTAGTAGAAAACATAATTCATAAATGAACTTTCCCTATCAATAGTAGCAATCACAAATGAATTTTTCTGTCAAGTGTTGTTGATTCATGCTGCTACTGTGTGCTGCTATTACGTCTTGTTGTTGTGTGTTGCTACTGTGTGTTGTTATTATGTGCTGCTACTGCTTGTTGCTGCTATGTGTTGCTGCTACTTGTTGTTGATTCATGTTGTTTTTATGTGCTGCTACTGTGTGGTGTTGTTTTGTCGTGCTGCTACTGCGTGCTTTTCGTGCTGCTACTACGTGTTATTGATTCATGCTGCTACTGCATGTGTACAACTACATTATTTGTGGCTGCTATGTGTTGCTACTGCGTGTTGTTGATTCATGTTGTTTCTATGTGCTGCTACTGTGTGGTGTTGTTGTGTCGTGTTGTTGTTGTGTGCTGCTACTGTGTGCTTTTCGTGCTGCTACTACGTGTTATTGATTCATGTTGCTACTGTGTACAACTACATTGTGTTGTTGTGTGTCGCTACTGCGTGTTGTTGATTCATGTTGTTGCTATTTGTTGATTCATGCTGCTGCTACGTGTTGTTATGGTTGTGTGTTGTTACCGTGTTGTTGTTATGTTAACCCATGCTACTACTTCTACTGGAATTAACTGCTACTACTACTGAGATGTTAACCCCTGCTACTACTTCTACTAGGATGTTAACCCCTGCTACTACTTCTACTGGAATGTTAACCCCTGCTACTACTTCTACTGAAATTAACTGCTACTACACTAAATTATTGAAAATCTGCTATTGTATTCCATTTACTGAAAAATCTCAAAATGACAGACTTTTATCTTCTAAAAGTATATTTAATTAGTGTAGGGTTAGTTTGGTAAATTAAATCATGACACATGACATGTAGAGAAAAGAATGTCCTTAATTGTTAAAAACTGTCCTTATTTGTTTAACAACAACACAAGTGGATTTATTTATGTTTCAAATCATTTTAGAGGATGTATATGTGATTTGCTAAAAAAAAAAAAAGGCCTAAAGCAACTCTTTTACCACAGTAACTCTTAACTCTAAAGATATGCAGTGTTGGCGGGGATTGGAAATTTGAATTTTCATAATTAATTAGTGTTTAAGAGCTACTTGCAGTTAATGCTAGTAGAGTCGCTGCCAACAGTAATCTCTTTTTCTCATAGGCAAATACTTAATTACCCCTTCCCTTATATCAAGATAGATCGTAGATGTTCGTGTTTACACCAAAATTAATATTTTACTGGATAGTAAATGTCTAAGTGAATATTAATTAAATTCTTGATCCACGTCACACCGGCGAGCCCAAATAATTGGGTTTACAAGTGGTGGCCCGCCGACAAAGTCATGCGAGCTAGATGATACAAGTTGCATGCGAGATAGACTTCGCGTAGAAGTACATGAAGGCGAGGCGAGATGGCTTCGCGTAAGAGAGACTTCGCGAAGAAGCAAAAGGCGGAGTCTGCATGCACGTGATCACCTACGCCACATTTATTGATGAAGACTCTTTGACATGCTTTGAGCCAACTCTTGTAGCCCTTTTATTGAAAAAAACCTTTTTAAAGCTCGCGAGCTTCAAGGGCCCGCTGGATGGAAGCAAGCTTCGGGAGCTCGGGGGATGGTTTGAGTTCACGGCCCGCGCGAGACTGTGACACCTCGCGGGATAAGGACGTTTCTAATTTGAGTCTGCATAGGACTCTACGGTTGCACAGCGCGGAGGCAGTGACCTAAGCGAAGTCTGTTGTGCGGCTAGACACGTGTCATGCAGATGATTGGTTCACTCGGGTGAAGCAGTGTCCTTGTGTTATTCTGACTATAAGTCCAAATTGGACTATGATTATCTTTCTTCTAGCAGAAGGCGAACTACTATATAAAGGGGCTCGAAGGCTTACAAATAGACTCTCTCTCTCTCAAAAAACAACAACTCAATACAAACAAACTTTCAACCCAGTTGATATCTTCCAGCCTCTCGAAACCCTAGTTCTAAGCGCACATTGCCTTAGTTCTCAGAGCCCTTTCGGACTCATCTTCGATCACTCGTGATCCCTCTTGGTTGCTCTGCTCGCGACACACCGTAAGTATCGATTCGCTTAGTGCTTGAAATTCCTCGTCCGCGAGGTGGCACCGGAGCCCTACTTTCGTTTGATTATAAGTACAGGTCAGCGCACTACAGCAACAACTCTACTACATTCCGCGTCCGCGCGGTGGCACGCCCCGCATCCCTAGAAGCATTGACTGCTACCATTCTCTCTGTCCCCTGCTGAGGATCGTGGCCAAAACAATTTGTTTGGAGATTTGGAGGATTAACCGGACATTTAATTATATTAAATTCAAGTACATGTTAAAACCAGAAAATTTCCCTTATAACTTCTCACAGTTGGTAATCATAGTTGATGAAGTTTCCTGATTGCCAATAACGCTAGCAATCTCGGAAACCGGACGAGACCCTGATGTTGTTTGATTTTGGGAAGATACCGATCACAGAATTTGTAAAATATTAATGCTCAACTATGATAAAGATTCTATTAAAAAAAAATCTGATTATGTTCTTTTTCTTTTTTTCCCGATTAAAATCTGATTATGTTATGTGGCGGTTAAAATTCTTTTTTATATCAGATTTTTGGGACCACGTATTTGATTCCGTTAGATTCGGTGACGACATAAGCTTGCTGACGTCATTACAGCCAATCAAAGAATGTTTCTAAGACCGCCTTGCATTTGACCACTTTTCCAGCTAAGTTGAAAGCCAACCACCTAATTACACCTTTCCTCATACGAAGAAAATACTACATTGTTTACGTGCCTGTTAATATATTTCGAGAAAAGAAAAGGAATTTCTGGACGTGTTAAAAATGGTTAGTTATCGTAATATGCTTTATTTGGTATATGGTGAAATGTAAGTTGGATCAATGAATGTTACTAGAAGTGTAGTTGAGACGAAGAAACTGGAGTTGTCGATCTGGACATAGATATACTGCAATATCACATTCTTACGAACTCGACGTTTCGTGTAGCAGTTTTGGAAAATCTTTACAATCTAAAAGGTCATCTCACGTTGTCTTGTATATGGACTGGTCAATTGGTTATATATCAAGTTTAAGTTTAAGTTTTATGTCAAAAGATATTGTGAGTCGTACTAATTCGTTGAAAAGTATGATTTTGCAAGATTGAAGTTGAAGTATCACTCAGAATCTCATATGCATAATTAAATCACAAATCCTTGTAAATCTTCCTGGTTTAAAATCCTATATCCACCGACTTGGTTAGTAACTAGGGATGGCCATGGGTAGGATAGGATACGGGGATCAAAATATCGTACCCATACCTTTTTACATTTCTCATACCCATACCCGTTCCCGTACCCTTTGGGGATTACGTTTCCATACCCGTACCCGTACCCGTTAACAATTATATATTATTTTTTTTTTTTAAATACGAAATACAATTATATAAAAGTATGAAATTAAAATCAAATATCAAAATAAATAAGTTTCATGCTTCAATCCAATAAAAATAAATACAAGTATTGGTTAAAAAGAACAATACCGGTAAATTTCATTAAGAGAATAAAAATATATAATAAAAAGGAAGGTCCATTAAATGTTTATTATGGGAATCACAATTTTTTTACATAAATATTTATTTATAAATTATATATAAATATGTATATATAATAATAAATTATATAATAATATTTTCATCCTTAATGGGTGGGGATAAGAACGAATATCAAAATACCATACCCGCCCCGATTTAAAAATCCGAATATTGGAGATCCCCATCCCCGTTACCCGTTTATACCCGTATATCTTCCTCGTTAGGGTCGAATACCTGTGGGTACCTTACCCGCTAGGGATTATTGCCATCCCTATTAGTAACATTAATATTATGGGCAAACTTCATTTTGGTTGCAACTCGCAGATGCATGTGTTAATTAATATGAAAATCACAAATATTGTATTCTCAACTAGACACACTCTAGCTCCTGAGTTTCTGTATGAGTCTAAGTCAGTTTGCTAGCTAACTAGTGACTAATTCTCTGCAAATATCACTGAGGACGCTACTGTTTTCCTAAATAAAAACCCTAAATACTAGATCTCTTTTAAGATAAACCCATAAATATTTTTATTTTATTTTACACCCATTCCACATAAGCAAACATACTATATAGAGAAAATGTCTATAATTAATAGTTTTCTTCATTTTTCGGTTTATCTAATTTGCCCTTCAAACAGTTTAAAACTAAATTTGGTATATTTCTCAATTTTGGATTTAACTTTGTCATAATCAATTACATTCTTTAATTTATTACCTTGTTATTACTAACTTGATTTTATATATATATATATATATATATATATATATATATATATATATATATACACTATACTATATACATAAGTATGTCATTTGTAATAGGATGATACTTTTCATTCCTAATCTCATATTTGGTGTCTCTCTACATAGTCGAAAAATGTCTAATTGTAAGGTACACGTTCTTGTTCTTTGATTAATTTTCTTCTTTTTAGGTATATTATTGTATCATTTCCCATCCTAATCGAGAGAACATTTTACTCTCTACTACTTACGTTTCTAATGTACCTATTAAGTAGGGCATGATATGATAATATACCTAAAAAGAAGAAACCCAAAATTGGGTTTAGGGTATAGGGTTAAGGTATAGGGTTTAGGGTATAGAGTTCGGGGTATAGGTTCAGGGTATAGGGTTTAGGGTATAGGGTATAAGGTGTAGGGTGTAGGGTGTAGGGTGTAGGGTGTAGGGTTTAGGGTTTAGGGTTTAGATCATATATTTTACCTTATGTATAGATTAGAGAATGAATTCCTTTAATCTAGATTTTTTTTCATAAAAATAAAGAAAACTACATGATTCTTGGAAAATTGATTGAAAAATGTTAGTGTTAGAAGAAAAACTCATAATTAAGGTATTTAAGACAACATCAATTAAACTTATTTATTATATTAATATGTTATAGTTGAATGGTGACAATTGTGTAAAATTTAGAAAAAATAGGACATAATATTTATCATAATTGATACATTTTAGATATCTATAAGATATGAATATTATGTGGGTTTTATTTAAAACCACTCTTTAAAAGTGAGTGTATATGAAAATTCCCATGTAAACAAACAATAACTCATGATCTACATTGAGCTATCGTCTTCCGCTTCCTCTGCTCCGAGCACGCTTTCCACATCAATCTTCAACAATGTGAATCTCAGATTCCTCCCCCGTCACAGTGACATTGTAGTCATCACAATAGTGTAGTCTTTTTTGAACTGGCGTTGGCCACCAAGGGAACACAGACGGGTAACTTTCCCGGTGAGTATAGTTCTTGGTCTTGTAACTACACAATTCGTATTCATAGAATGGATTTTCTGTTGCTCTCTCTAACGTCTTTTCACGAACATTGCACTTGACTGTGCACTTAGGGAATTGTAAATATAGGATATCTCCGTCACTAGGGTGGAAACCTACCACTTGCGGCATTAGGTCTTGATCATAAACTAAAGGTGGTTTATGAACCATCTGGGACAGAGAAACTCCGTCGCATATCAAACGCCATTCCGGTTTGCCATTCACTTGATTTTCTTTCAACTCCCAAATTGTAACCGGATCAGAAACTCTTAACCAATAGGGGCACATCCGCAAACGCCCTTGACACACTCCTATATGTTTAAACTCTGCTTCGTTTCTGTGTACGGAGGGAGAATCAATGATTCTACATGTATCAATAATGCTGTTGTCAGTACTTCTAATGTTGAACGGATCCAATTCAAAAGTAAAGCCACGAAGATTCCACCAGTACAACTTCCCATTGTAAGCAACGCCTGTACACCTACGAATCATCGAAAAAGAAATTATGTTTTTTTGTGATCTTAGTACCTTCGACAACTGATACTCTCTCCATTCACCTGTCTCAGAAGAATAGATTTCCACATAAAAGCCACTGTTATTGTTGCGAAGTAATCGCACAACCTTGCACCTATACTCGGCATTAAGCTTGATGATAGAGTTGTTGCTACTATTACCGTCCTCCTTAGTACTGTAGTAGGGATCACAAATGAATCCCACCGGTACAAAAAATTCATCGACTCGAGGCGTGGGAGGAAGACGCACCCATTCCTTGGTGTAGGAATTGCATATGTAGTAATCACATTGAGAACATTCAGTTGGAGAGCACAAGACTAAGTCATTATAAGTGCCTGCCACTACTAGCTTCTCTCCTTTGGGGGCATCAAAACGATCTTGAAAACAAGGGAGCAAGGAGTAAATGCTTATTGGTTTGTCAACCACCGAATAAGGAGGCTCGAGCGACATGGTGAGGACTGAAAAGTTGTCCCTTGTAAGGAGAGTGCGGTTATCGGGAATCATGGCGTAAGCATATACAAGGGGCTTTTGTTGATCATGTTGGAGGTGTAAAAAACGACCAACAAAATAAGGATCGGAGAGGAGAGTGCACCAGCGTTTGGAGACGAGCTTGCATCGGTAGACTACTTTGCTGTGAGGAAGTCGGCAGAGGATTTCAACCAATAAAAGGTCTGGTAGTTCATCGATCAGGGATTTGGATGGTGGTGGCCGGCGGGCGGTGCGGCTTCTTTTGGCAGCACGAGTCATGGTTGCAGAATGATTCTAGTATTTGGAAGTGCTTGCGTTTTGGTTGCAGAATGATACAAATATATAGAAAGATGAATTATCCAATCCATCTCCAGCCAGGAAACCAGGAGTGATTGGGAAAATGGTAGTGCTAAAGGGACTTGATAAGACCTAAGATTTATGGCCGGATTTTGGGCACCCTCCTCTCTTTTTTGTCTATTTTTTTTTCCTTTCTGAAATCAAGTGCAAAATAAACAAGTTCTCCTTATTTATTTTTTTGGATTTTCCGACCAAGTAATTACTCCTTATTGATATAAATTCCTTTTTTTTTTAATCGTGTAAAGTGATTTAATATAAAGAGCTCTTGTTTGCTGCTGGCTCTTCTCATGACAACCAATAGTGTTCTAACCATGTTTAAAAGATCACTTAATTGATTAGAATCAAGAAATTCGTCTAAACGGTATACGAATTTTTGCTAATTATAAACTTTGGTATATCATGTTTTGAAAATATCAAAACGGTACCTCATGTTTCCATCCCGACTTAAGATTAGTATATATAGCCATTAAGATGACCAATTTACCCTTAAGTTCTCTTTTTTTCTTAGTTTTTTTTTTATTTGTTTTCATATTCAAGAAATATTAGAAGAGGTTTTAGAATTTGATGATTTAGGTTGGCATTTATAAACTTAAAGAAGATTAAAGAGGGGAAACATACAGAAGTTCAATCCTTCTTGTTTTCGCTGACACTCAAAGATCTTGTTGTTGCCGTTGACATTTAAAGATGATTGAGATGAAGAACTGATTATTAGCAAGGAGAAAGTGACGATGAATTTTTTCTCTACGTTCCTAAAAATATAAAAAGCCAAAAAAAGAAAATTGAAATATGAAAACAAAGAAGAAAAACTAAGAAAAAAAGATAATTTAAGGGTAAATTGGTCATTTTTGTTTTTGGTTTGAGGGTAAATTAGTAATCTTAATGGCTATATATATCAATCTTAAGTCGGGATGGAAACATGATATATCAATATGATATTTTTAAAACTTGATATACCAAAGTTTATAAGGAGCAAAAGTTTGTATACCATTCAGACGAATTTCTCATTAGAATAATCTTCTTATAGCTAATTTATTTAGTAATTAACGAGTTTTCATGACGAACGAGTAGTATATTTGGGATAAGGTATCTGTTGGTAAACTCATTATCAAAAGTTATGTTCAATTACCCAACCCGGCCCATTCCCGACGAGGAGGCCCAGAGAACCCTTATACCACATCTCTCCTTGTCTTTTCTTCTTCAGTCTCTCACTCACTCTCTCTCACCATCGGAAAGTTTAACGCCGATCAAATCTCCGAGGCTTGGTTCGCCGGTTCACTCCGAGCGGCTTGAAGGTACTTCTTCTAGCTTTTTCAACGCTCTAAGATTCCTGCACTGTGAGAATTTAGAACTAAAGCTTGAAACTTTGCTGCAATTTATTCCAGTCAAACCCAATTTCTATGATTTGATGCTGCTATGTGAAATTAGGTTGATACTTAGAAACCCTAAATTGAATGGCCCTTTTGAAATTATGCTATTGATTTTGTTGAATGTTTCTAATTTTTGGGAGGTGTTTTGATTCAGTTGAGATTGGTAGTTAGGGTTTTGTGGAACTTTGATTCTTAAGTAGTAGCAGAAAGTTTAATGCTTGATTGTGTTTAGAGATGCTTTTGTTTGGATCAGGAGTGAGCATACATGCATCAATTTTTGATGGTGATCTTCTTCATGAACACACGACATTATTGGCACTGTCTGCTTTATTATTTCTGGAGATTTTCAATTGGATTTAGTGTCTAATGTTTCACTGGCCCATCTTATTATACCGAGCCAAATGGCTTTCACCAGTGCACATTCTTAATGTCAGTCGTCAATTGAAAGTAACTATACCACTAAAATAGGTGCAACACACACACAAAAATTTATATCTGTGCATGGTATATTTACACAGGGCATGGAGTGGCAGATATATGAACATGAATATTGTATCTGATTTGTTTGTTTTGATATGGAAGGTGATGGAAAACTTTTTTCAGCGGTTTCAGTCTGGCAGTTCTGTTAATTTGCTGCTATGTTTTCCCCTTTTCCATAGAATCTGAGAAATCTTAAATATTGTTCTGTTGAAATATGTTGGAGTTTAGATAATCTTATACAGATTTGTATTGGTGAAATTTAAGCCACGCAAAAATATATATAGAAAGAAAACATTATTGTCAAATTATTTGCATCGTGCTGCCCATAGTAATAATAATGGAAGAATGTTTTCTTATTATTGAGTTAAACAACTGTTGTAGGGCAGGATAATAGCTACAGTAATGGCTATGAGTCGTGCAAGATCGTTGATGAATGTTATCAATTCCATGGAAGTGAAAGCAGTTGATGGGTTAGTGTTGCGGCGACAAGCATTTTCTGCTAAAGCAAAGAAGGGTTCCAAAGGTGGCGCTGGTGATGCACCGAAAGCCTCGATTTTGGACAAGGAAGTCAAGTCTACGACTGTGGTTGGAGCCAATATACTCAAGGATGGGACGGATCCTAAAATCTTGCCTGATTCAGAGTACCCTGAATGGCTTTGGCATCTAGTTGATAAGCGTCCTGCGTTGAGTGAACTGAGAAGGAAGGACATTGAAACTCTCCCTTATGAAGATCTCAAGCGTTTTGTTAAGCTGGATAACCGGGCAAGGATCAAGGAGAACAACTCGCTAAAGGCCAAGAACTAGTTGTAATCTCTCGTTTGTGACATCCAGTAGTTTGGCATTCTGGGTAATGCTGCTTCCAAGTTCCTGTACGAGTCTAGCTCAGGTTTGCTTGAGTGACTTGTATACTTGAAAACATAATTGCTCATGTATTTTCATTGTGGACCAGTTAGTTCTTCTTGTTTGATTTCAATTTTGAATACAACTGAATGAATCTTCTTATGCTTGTTACAAAGAAGATAGCAAAGCAGCTTTGAGAGACTGAATCTCATCCATGTTGTCTCCAGAGATCATCTACATACACCAAAACCACTTTGCTGTTTCGAACAAACAATGAGGAGTTGGAGTGGCTCCTTTTAAAATATGAAGCAGTGAGCACTGAACTCAACTTGGAATACCATGCACGAGGTGACTCCAATCCATATAGAGCCTTGTGGAGCTTACACACCATTCCAACCTTATTTTCTCGAGGATGTCTTGGAGGAAGCTTCATGTAAACATCTTCTTCTAAACGATTAGCTATCCTCTTCTCTTCCTCTTCCTCCGGGCAGGCTTTCTGCAACAATCTTCAACAATGTGGATCTCAGAATCCTCCCCGATCCCAAGGAGCGTAAGCTGCTTATCATCTTCAACTTTCTCTAAAAGTTTCTCATTGAAGTATACTTCATCCTCTCCAAGCAATTTTTTCAATTGTTTTAGAGTGCTATAGCAACTTACCGCAACCGTAATGTTGTATTTCCCAGTCACAGTGATGTTGAAGCACTCCTTACGATAGTAGAATCTTCTTTGAATAAGTGGCGTCGGCCACCACGGGACCGAAATTGGGTAACTTTCCCGGTGAGACTTGTGAGTCTGGTAAGTCCATTCAGTGTCATAAAATGGATTGTTTGATGCTATCTCCAAGGTGTTTTCACGAACATTGCACATGTATGTGTACCCATAGAATTGTAGATACATGATATCTCCATCACTAGGGTGGAAACCTATCACTTGCGAAACTTGCGTTTGATCAAGGACCAAGGGATGTTTATGAACCATCTGGGACAGAGAGACTCCGTCGCATATCAAACACCATTCTAGTTTGCCATCTACTTGATCTTCTCTCAACTCCCAAATTGTAACCGGATCAAAAACTTCAAACCAACGTGCGCACATCCGCAAATGCCCTTGGCACACACCTATATGTCTATAGTTTCCATAGTTTCTCCATGGTGTTGTTAGGGCGGGATCATCAATGAAACTACATGTATCAATAATGTTGTCATCAGTACTTGTAATATTGAAAGGATCCAACTGAATAAGAGAGCCCGGTTTGTTAGGATTCCACCAGTACAACTTCCCATTGCAAGCAACGCCGGTACACCTATCATAACCGGTAAAAGAAATACCATATTTTGGTGCCTTCGGCAGTTGATACTCCCTCCATTCACCTGTATCAGAAGAATAGATCTCCACAGAAAATCCCTTGTAAGATCGATTATCGATGGGAAGTAATCGTACAACTTTGCACCTGTACTCGGCATTAAGCTTGATAATAGAGCTATTGCTACCCTCTTCCTTGATACTGTAGTAGGGATCACATATGAATCCTACAGGTACCAAACCATACTCGATGACTCGAGGGGTGGGAGAAAGAAGAACCCATTCCTTAGTGTAGGAATTGCATATGTAGTAATCACATTGAGCTTCTTGAGCTGGGGAGCATAAGATCAAGTCATTATAAGTCCCTACCACGTCTAGCTGTTCTTCTATGCGGGCATAAGACTGAAGTGGAAAACAAGGGAGGATAGAGAAGATCCTTGTTTCTGTGTCAGCTACCGAATAAGGAGGCTGGGACGACATGGTAAGGACTGATGTCCTGTGCTTTTTCTCGCGATGGCCCTGCGGAATCATAGCATAAGCATTCTGAAGGGGCTTTTGCTGATCATGTTGGAGGCGTAAAAAGCGGCCAACTAAATAGGGATCAGAGAGGAGAGTGCACCAATGTTTGGAGACGAGCTTGCATTGAGAGACCACTTTGCTGCGAGGAAGTCGGCATAGGATTTCGACCAATAAAATGTCTGGTAGTTTATTGATCGGGGAATTTGATGGTGGTGGCTGGCAGGCAGTGCGGCTTCTTCTTTTGGCAGCACGGGTCATGGCCGCTGAGTGATTCTAGTTATTGGGAGTGAATGCGTTGTGGTTGCAGAATGATACGAATGTATATATAGATATATCAATTAACCAATCCTTGTCCAGCCAGGAAACCAGGAGTGGTAGGGAAACCAACATGGTTATTCCTAAATATTTTAGGAACAAACTGCCTTGCTTTCTCCCTTGCTGATGCAATTTGGTTATGCTCTCTTCTTCAAGAGCTGCATATCTTCCTATCCACACCCCCAACCTTTCATTGTGAGTTTGTGACAACATTAGTGCAATTGCCCTCACTGCCAATCCTATCTTCCACTCCCACACACCAAACATGTTGATCTTGAGATTGACTACATCCGTGAATTTGTCACCAGGAAGCTCATACACGTTCAACACATACCATCCCAATTTCAATTGGCTGACTTTTTCACTGAACCACTTCCCATACCTCTTTTCAAGTCCATTAGTTCCAAACTGCTTACTTGTTCACCAAGCATCAGCTTGCGGGGGTGAAAACAATATTGATCTAGAGAGCTACTCCAACATGAATGATGACTCGTCTGGTGATGTGGAAGTTTGTAGTGATTCACTTGCTGTTCTGGGTAGTCCAATACAAGATAAAATTGAGGCACCAGTAGAAACTATGCGTGCCTAAAACGGACAAGCTCCTCACCATTCTGAACTCAGGAGAGATGCCTCAAGACTCGGTGGACCATCAGCAAGAGACAAAGACTAGGTCCAGAAAATTTTACAAGACCAATGTTGCACAATTGATATCCATACAAGGGCCCTGAGCACAAAACTCATACAATTGATATTCATACAATAATAGCTCCAGGCCTTCACCTATCCAGATTGTAATATATATACCAATATCTCTGTAAATCAAGAGAAGTATGAAATCAAACCAATGAAACATAGTTTCTCATTCTATCAGACTCAAGGCCAAGGTTTTGTTCTCAAATCTTTTTCAGCACTGCTTTTGTGTCTTGGCTAAGACTGTTGATACATTTTGGTGGAATATTTACAAGCATAAGAAACTTGTTACTTAAAACTATCTTTTATATTTGTTCTTTCTTTTCCACTTCTATGGCAAATGAAGTTTGGGGTTATACATTCTTCTGAAGCTGCGAATTCTCCTTGTTAAGCCGCTGCTATGGTTTGGCCTGGTGAAAGCATCCTGAACCCCATTGGAAATATGCCTCCAATTTTACCAACATCAGTAAAATGTCTCTGACATGGAGCATAGTATAATGATCTTTTTTGTTTTGTTTTGAGAATGAGAATGAGAATGTAGTATAACTGTATAAGGATATTAGAACAGAAGCAGACAACTACTAGCTAGCAAACAGGGATAACTCTAGCACCAATTCTGCATAAACTATAAAGCAATTGTTCTGTATGCAGTATGCGTTTCATATTATGAATAATATAAAATGACATAAGCATAATGAATATGGGGGAAAAAACGGGCTACAGTGAAATGATATAATTCAAGTTACTACTAATGATCTTAGGACTTAAGAAACAATATGATCATTTTTGCTTTTACCAACCAATTAATAGTTATCATTTAATCTGATACTTGGTTAAAATTGATGATCTCAAATAAGAGTTGGAGATTAGAAACAAGTCATGTATTGTAATAATTGTATCGAACAATTCACTGGCCCAAAGAAACTATTGTATTTACTAAAACGAATATCCACAGTTTCCTTACAATAATTTTCGTGTGTCATTAACCTTACAAATGTTTGCTTTTCTCATTTCCAATGTTTTTTTTTTCTTTTGTTACACATCTTTGTACGTAGATTATCTTACTTATATAGAAAATGCTTATTTTCTTTTCTCTTCCTCCTCGTTCATGAATGAATTGTTATAAAGTTATCGTGTCTATATGTACGTGTAACCAAGAATATATACGAGGAAAGGCCAAATTATTTCCCTTTCATGTACCTAGCATTTATATATGTCTACAAGGTACAAATTAGATTTAGAGTACAAATTAAAGTCGAGATGTTTCTATTAATGATTTGACAAATTCCTTTTTTCTTTTTCCTTTTCTTGCATTGGATTCAAATACCCAACCCGGCCCATGCCCGACGGAGACCCAGAGAACCCTTGTACTTCAACATCTCTCCTCATCTTTTTTTCTTCCTCTCTCACTCACTCTCTCACCGTCGCAAAGCTTCACGCCGTTCAAATCTCCGAGGCTTGGTGGAGAATTTAGAACCCAATACCTGCAGACAAACCCAATATCTCAATTTTTTTTATTTTTTTTTTATAAGGAATTTGATTCAGTTAGGTTGTCGTGGAACTCTAACTGTGTTGTGGTAGCAAAAGTTTAACGCTTTATTGTGTTTAAAGCTGGCTTGTTAGGTTAACTATTGAGTTAAACAAGTGTTGTAGGGAACAGTTATGGCTATGAGTCACACGAGATCGTTGAGGAGGGTTATCAATTCCATGGAATTGGATGCAGGTGCGGTGTTAGTGTCGGGGCGTCGAGCATTATCTGCTAAAGCAAAGAAGGGTTCGAAAGGCGGGGCTGGTGATGCGCCGAAAGCCTCGATTTTGGACAAGGAAGTCAAGTCTACGACTGTGGTCGGAGCCAATATACTCAAGGATGGGACGGATCCTAAAATCTTGCCTGATTCAGAGTACCCTGAATGGCTTTGGCGTCTAGTTGATAAGCGTCCTGCGTTGAGTGAACTGAGAAGGAAGGACATTGAAACTCTCCCTTATGAAGATCTCAAGCGTTTTGTTAAGCTGGATAACCGGGCAAGGATCAAGGAGAACAACTCGCTAAAGGCCAAGAACTAGTTGTAATCTCTCTTTTGTGACATCCGGTAGTTTGGCCAGATAGTTCTTCTTGTTTGATTTCAATTTTGAATTCAACTGAATGAATCTTCTTATGATTGTTACAAAGGAACTTTGCAAGATACTGTCGAGTTATGATGTATTGGTCATGGATGATTCAATCTTAGCATTATCTCCTAGCCTCTCGCTATGAACTTTGATCAAATTTTGAGATTGTAAATAGCATCCAGAATTAACCTTAGATTTCAATTATAATCTAATTATCGATTTAAAGTACGCTAGAGGGTATGTGAAATTAGTAGTAATTGGAATCAACTTTCTGCTAAACCAAACTTCATAGCAGCAATGTAGTTCAGCTTGAACAAGCTTTCTATTTCATTCCTTCACCCAAAAACTACTGCTTCAATCTTCAACCCCTTCCATATAAAGGAAAAACAAAGCAATTAAGGAAGAGTAATAGCCGGTAACAAGTTCCTAGCATGAAACCATCAGCTAGCTCACAGATTTCCAAGGCTAACATGCAGCTCTATTTTTATTGGAATCTGATAGGCCTCTTAATCTCCCTCTTTAAATCTAGTCCCTCCAGACGCTTCATCGTTTGATGCCGAGCTTCAGCGTCCTTAACTGATTTTACTCGAGAAGCAGGCTGAATTCCATGGACGATGCAATCCTTAGCAAGTGTCAGCATCGACTTTATCGAACTGGCTGAACCCACAACAACAAGAATGTCTCCCTGTAGATATATCGTCGAGTTGAAAATAAGTATTTAGACTATAACTTCATCTTTTGGATGGAAGCTGACTGGAAATAGAAATGCATAATACAAACTCATATGCTTACAAATATTTGTATATTACAATACAGCATAACTGCAATGTCCTGCACACCGGCCAAAAATACAAAATTAGCAGGCAAAACAAATGTGAAGCTACAGATACATGTTTGCCTTAAAGTCTTTATGTTTGCTATTACTATAAATAAAACTAATTTAAGTTGGAAGATAAGTAAAACATGATCTAGATTATGCACCCACCTTTATGGCATGGTCGCCGAGAAGTTTCAGCCGTTCATAATATTTCTCCTGCACACAAGTTCAGAGATTAGAAAATAAAAGTGTTGTTTCCTAACATATCAATGCATCTATGATCACTTGATTTTTTTTTTTTTTAAAAAAAAAATTGAATGAAACTAGTATTTATTTACTTTATTTTTGGCAATGAAGTGAAAAATGGAAGAAAGAATATGCAACACCTACCTTGTTGATTCCAAATTGTGAGCAAAGACCATCTTTTTGATACCCCAACCTCATGACCTCCCAGTCCCTTCCCTTCAGTATTGATATAGCCTGAAATTAGAACGTTGCGCACACCATTCATCAGAATCAGTTGAAAACGGTGTTAAAGTGAAAAAGTAACTTTAAAAAAATGCTAATAAATTTTTACTACTGTTCACCCGACAACCAATGTAAAAAAAAAAAAAAAAAAAAAAAACTTATTTTGCTCAAACGTCACAGATAAGAAACAATAACAAGTTAGTACCACAGGTGCAAAAACAGCTAATGTGAGAAGCCGAAGAATATCCTTGGCTTTTTCGATAAGATCCGCGTCCCTGGTCCTCTTTGTGGAGAGGGTGATGGTACGTGTAACCTACAACATTCAATTTATGAAATCATACACAATATGAAGAAAAGGTTTTTTACTATACTGAATTCACAAAAATAACACATACCAGATTCATTTGGTATACAATGCCATAATCCTCTAGTGTAGAATTCACCGTAGGCAAATATTCCTGCAACCTTGATTCTGCATGAAACAATAATCCAACAAAGATCGATATACATGCAGATCTAAGTTTCACAAAGAGATTTTACCACATACAAACAAATTAAAATCCTGAGAGAAAGAGAGAGAAGGTACCGATGCATTTGGGGTAGCGTCTACTGAGAGTAACGAGTTCAAAATTAACACTGTCTTCATCTTCATCCATCAAACTATGGCCAAAATTCAGAGTCGATTCGCAAACGATGTCATCGTTGCGCTTCTTCTCCACTGCCTCTGTTAAGTTCTTCATCTCCTCCATAGATCTGTTCAACCCAGCGTCGAATTCTCGTGTGGAATTTATACAGTACTCCAGAAACTAAAAGGTCAAGCATAGCCACATAGGTGAAGAGTTAAATAACTTGAAATCTTTTTTTCTAAAGAAAAATCGAATGCAAATAAAAGGTGGAAGAAAGAATATGCAACACCCACCTCGTTGCTTCCATATTGTGAGCAAATTAAGCCCATCTTTTTGATACCGTACCCCAACTTCATGACTTCCCAGTTTCTTCCCTTCAGTATTGTTATTGCCTGAAATTAGAACGTTGCACACACCATTCAGAACATTAACCGCAACGTAACTTTCAGTTACAAACAATACCAAGCTTAGTATGTGCCATTATACCTGAGATGCAGGAACATCCAATGCGAAAAGCCGAACAAGAACCCTAGCTTTTTCAATAAGATCTGCGTCCCTGGTCCTGGTTATGTAGAGGGCGATGGCACATACCACCTAGCACATATTAAAGCGTACACAATATGAGCCAACAGCTGATCAAGATAACTAGATTCATCGCTCTCTGTGATTATATTACCAGATTCATGTGGTAGTTAATGCCATAATCCTCTAGTGTAGATTTCACCATATCCAAATCTCTCTGCAACTTTGATTCTGCATGAAATAATAATCCCATTAAAAAAAAACACACAGACCTAAGTTTCACAGCAAAGAGATTTTACCACATCCAAAGATATGAAAGTCCGGTCTAGGGTTCAGTTAGTAACAAGTGAGAACAAAGTGCCGTCGTTTTGAGAGAGAGAGAGAGAGAGAGAGAGTAAGTACCGATGCGTTTGGGGTAGCGCCTAGAGAAACAGATGAATTCAACAAGAGCACGCTCCTCAGTTGATTCGCCAACGACGTCGTTGCGCTTCTTCTCCAGTACTGCCTCTGTTGGATTCTTCATCTCCTCCATCGATCGGTCCTCCCCAGCGTCGAATTTTCGTGCCGAGTTTATATCAGACTCTGCGACGTCGCCTGATATTTCACTGTACGTTGGATCAAAATTACTCGGGTTTCTGTTTTATTTAATGAGTTTACCGAACGATCCACTAGCCTGCAAACTAGGGATTGTTCTTCCTGCAAATTCACCACAATTTTCTCCAACTCGGATCAAAATTATTCAAAACTTCACAATGAATATAGGGGAGGAGAGTACCCGACGGCCGTGATTGTGACGGGAGCGGTTTTGGTAACGGGAAGAAGAAGAAGAAGCAGTTGCAGTTGCACCATTGAAATAAGAGCGCATAGCCTTATATATTGTCCTGCATAGTTGCATATCTCGTATACGCCCCTAATTAGTGCGTTTATTTACGATAGTAGCATGATTGAGAAATAAGAGATCGAGTCCATCTTTATTAAGGATAATTCGTTTGAATGCATATGAATTAGTATGTACGTCTGTCTCCGTCTAGGTTCTTTATTATTTACATATTTTTGTCAATGTAAATCATAAGAGTAATTAATCATTCAAAAGTGTGTGAGAAACTGAGAATACCAAATATGAAAACAACTTGAGCATCTCCTGTAGAGTTGCTATTTCAGAAATTTATCAATTTTTAAGCTAAAAACATGTTGTAGTAGAATGCCTAAATAGTTGATAAATTTAGGAATTGATAGAAAAAATTAATAAATTTATCAATCTGGAAGAGAATTAACTAAAACTTAACTGATGTATACAACTGCTAAAGCAAAAGTTCAAATATTGCTATTTTAAACCTAGATATTGACAAATTTAGTAATAAATTTAACTCTATTATTAGAGATGGTTATGGACATTCCTAGTTAGCCACCACGGCATCCTAAAGGATACAACAAATAAAACACCTGAAGTCTTGCGTGTCAAACAATGAGTCACCTTATTACAAAGACATCAAATCCGAGCAGAGGAGAGGAGAAAGCCGACTAGCCGAGTAGATGAGAGATATAGCATAATATCCCAACGTCGGATTCTTTCGTATACTTCATGGCCATCATATCGAGCTCTCACGGTGGTTGGTGGTGGTGGAGGACGACAAAACAGGGTTAAGCCACATGTTATTATCAAGAAACGCACCGTTTTCTCACATGAGTCGAACCGCTGCACGCTCACTGACGGTTAGGATCAGATTGGGTGGTGAAATTAGGGAGTGAAATTACGGTTCTGATCCATGTGAGTTAGGATTGCAAGTAGGAGTAGTTCTTGTAGTTCGGGTGATTGGCATCGATCTATGTCACAGAATTCCTAATGAGATTACAGTGTACTTTGAAGAAATGCAGAGACGAGGTGTTAAGCCTAATGACATCACATTTATAGGGCTACTTCATGCTTGTAGCCATGCTGGGTTGGTGGAAAATGGAAAGCAGATTTTCAGAGAAAATGTTACATGAATTTGGCTTGGCTCCTAAGGTTGAGCACTATGGATGCATGGTGGATTTGCTATGACAAGCTGGGATGCTCGATGAGGCTCATGAATTGATCAAGAGCATATGCCCCTGGAGCCTAACACAACTGTTTGGGGTTCCCTACTTGCTGCTTGCAAAACTCGTAAGAGACCCATCTTGGCAGAAAGTGGCAGCAAGCAAGACAACTGCTTGAGTTGGAACTTCAAAAGTGCGGTTATGATGTTTTGATGTCGAACATCTATGCGCATCTATGCAGCATAAAACAGATGGATTGATGTTGCCTGGGGTCAGAAATTCTATGAAAGACAAAGGAAACAACAAAGAACCAGGTCTCAGCTAAATTGAAGTAAACCGCGCAGTTCATGACTTCATGATGGGTGATAAAACACACCCGCAAACAAGAAAAAATTATGAAATGCTGGCTGAGATGAACAAGATGTTGGGTTATGCGGAAGAATAAACTGTAGAATAGAATTGAAAAATTCACAACCACAAATGTAAAATGTAGTGGAAAGAAAACGATAAAGAACACCGGGAATTAACGTGGTTCGGCAAAGTGCCTACGTCCACGGGGCAACAACAACAAAGAACCTCCACTATACGAATAAAGGTTACACGGAGAGAAACACTACTTCAAGACTCACTCTTGAAGGGATACACTCTCACACACACTTTGTTTTGTTACACACACAAACTCTCAACTTGGAGTTTTCTCTCTATCTCACACTCTTGTATAGCACAAGGTGAACTCACCGGTACTTCTATATATTTTGCACCATTGCAAATGCCTCTATATATAGGCAAATATATGCATGCATTCTTCATGCACGTCCATCACTTGGAAGAGAATTTCATAAGTCTTCCTTGTTTCATGCTCAATGTTTCCATGCCACATTAATGCATGCTCTTCCATTTCAATCTTTGCAGCCACCCACAACACCTATATGCATAGGTTGCTCTCTTGCATTTCAACAAATGCATGCTGCACCAACTATGCTAGCTATAGAATAGCAACTTGCCTCATTGTAGATTGATGGGCATGAGGCAATTGACTTCTCCTCCAAATAAGGAGGGAAATTTGACCCATCAATCTCCCCCT
Source organism: Fragaria iinumae (assembly GCA_009720345.1). Lineage (NCBI taxonomy): Eukaryota > Viridiplantae > Streptophyta > Magnoliopsida > Rosales > Rosaceae > Fragaria > Fragaria iinumae. The sequence goes on along the minus strand of CM019122.1, from coordinate 1,107,160 downwards.
CCCGACTTAATTGGAGGGGTGCGTCATCCCTGACGCACTTCTGCAAAACTCGAACTTCCCTTTCGGTAGAGACTTCGTCATCATATCTGAACTGTTCTTATCTGTATGAATCTTCTTTAGCAATATCTCCTTAGCTTCCAACACATCACGTATCCAATGATACCTCACATCAATGTGTTTCGACCTCGAGTGAAAACTTAAATTCTTGCTCAAGTGAATTGCGCTTTGATTGTCACAATGCAAAACAAACTCTTGTTGTGCATGACCTAATTCCAGTAGGAATCTCTTCAACCACAAAATATTTTTGCACGCTTCCGTAGCTGCAATATACTCTGCTTCTGTAGTTGATAAAACAACACATTTTTGTAGCTTTGATTGCCACGAGACAGCTCCCCCTGAAAATGTAATCAAGTACCCTGATGTGGACTTTCTCGTGTCAATATCCCCGGCCATATCTGCATCTGTGAAGCCAACCAGTTCAGACTTGCCACTTCCAAAGCATAGACTCATCTTTGAAGTTCCCCGCAAGTATTTCAGAATCCACTTAACAGCATTCCAGTGCTCCTTGCCTGGATTAGATAAAAATCTGCTAACAACACCAACTGCATGTGTTATGTCTGGTCTGGTACAAACCATCGCGTACATCAAGCTCCCTACTGCTGAGGCATATGGCACTGTTGCCATTTCTTCCTCCTCCTTCTGACTTGTAGAACTCTGCTTTGAGCTGAGCTTCATGTGACTAGCAAGTGGAGTAGCAACTGGTTTTGCTTTCTCCATGTGGAACCTCTCCAGTACCTTCTCGATGTACTTTTCTTGTGATAACCACAATTTCTTATTCCCTCGATCACGGGTAATCTCCATGCCCAAAATCCGCTTGGCTGGTCCCAAATCCTTCATATCAAAGGACTCTGACAAATTTGTTTTTAACTGCTGAATCATAGCAGTATCTTTGCTGACAATCAACATATCATCTACATAGAGTAGTAAGATGATAAAATTACCTCCAGCGGATTGTTGAATATACACACACGGATCAGCTGACGATTTCTTGTACCCATGACTCCCCATGAAGGAGTCAAACTTCTTGTACCACTGTCTTGGTGCTTGCTTCAATCCGTACAAGCTTTTCTTCAACTTGCAAACCATATGCTCCTTTCCGTTGACTTCAAAGCCTTCTGGTTGCTCCATGTATATTTCTTCTTCTAAATCACCGTGAAGAAATGCAGTCTTCACATCCATTTGCTCCACCTCAAGATCCATGCTCGCAGCCATACCCAAAATGACTCTAATCGAAGTCATTTTGACAACAGGTGAGAAAATCTCATCAAAATCGATTCCTTCTTTCTGGCTGAATCCTTTGACAACTAAACGAGCCTTGTACTTCGTAAGCTTCTCATTCTCATCTCGCTTCAGCTTGAACACCCACTTGTTCTTGAGTGCTTTCCGGCCTTTAGGAAGCTTCACCAACTCGTAGGTGCCGTTCTTCAGTAAAGATTCCATCTCAGACTCCATGGCTAGCCTCCATTTGTCGTGGTCTTGATGAATCTTTGCTTCCTCATAACTTTCAGGCTCTCCGTCACTAGTCAAAAGGATGTAATTTGCATAAGGATCATCTCCATCGTTAGTCACCAAAATATATTGTGATGATGGATACTTGGTGGATTGAATCAGCCTCCTAGTGCTTCTGCGAACTGCTGCTTGATTATTCACAGGTTGCTCCCCCTGATCAAGCTCCCCCTCATCTTCGGCTTCAGCATCAACCATGTCTGGTACATCTTCAACTCTATCACCTTGTAGCCCAACATTAGATTCTTGCTGCAATGGTGAATCATAAATGCGGCTGTCAGTTGCTGCATTTCTCGGTAGTACCTCTTTGTCGAAATCTGCAATTGATTGGTTTTCATGAAAAACCACATCTCTGCTTCTTATGAATTTCTTCGTCTTTGGATCCCACAACCGGTAGCCAAACTCTTCATCGCCATAGCCAACAAATATGCATGGCAACGCCTTGTCATCCAGCTTTGATCTCTGCTCCTTGGATACATGTGCGAATGCTTTACATCCAAATACTCTCAGATGTGAGTATGATGCATCTTTGCCGGTCCAAACTCCATTTGGAGTCTCAAATTCCAAAGGTACACACGGTGCTCTGTTGATGAGGTAACACGCAGTCTTCACAGCTTCTCCCCAAAATTCTTTTGACAATTTGGCCATCTTCAACATGCATCTGACTTTCTCCATAATGGTACGGTTCATCCGCTCTGCTATGCCATTATGTTGGGGTGTTCTAGGAACCGTCTTCTCATGTCTGATGCCATACTTCGCACAATAATCTCTGAATTCATGCGATGTGTACTCTCCGCCATTGTCACTGCGAAGGCACTTCAATTTTCTTCCAGTCTCCCTTTCCACCATGTTGTGGAAAATTGTAAACGTCTGGAACACCTGGTCTTTGGATTTCAGCAAATAAACCCAAACTTTCCGTGAAACATCATCGATATAAGTAACAAAATACTTATGCATACTCAATGATTCGACTTCCATCGGACCACACACATCTGAATGTACAAGATCTAGAATATTTTCTTTCCTTGTGAAAGACTTCGAAAAACTGATTTTCTTCTGCTTACCAAATAAACAATAATCGCAAGAGTCTAGTGAGTTACCTTTGGTAACAGGAATTAGCGACTTCTTCGCCAACATCTGTAGTCCTTTCTCACTCATGTGGCCAAGACGTCTATGCCACAAACTTGGAGAGGATTCCTCGACTGCATTTAGCTCACTCTTGCAAATCTTCCCATAAGTCTTGTAGAGCGTGCAACACATTTTTCCTCTAGCAACTACAAGAGATCCTTTGGTAAGCTTCCACTTTCCATCACCGCCATGATGATGAAAGCCTTGTTGATCAAGTACACCGGTTGACATAAGATTGAGACGTAGACCAGGAACATGTCTCACATCTTTCAGCATTAACTGGTAGCCCACATCTGTCTGCAAGCAAATATCTCCAATCCCAGCAATATTGGAGTAGCTGTCATTGCCCATCTTCACTTTACCTAAGTCACCTGCTTTGTACGTAGTGAAGAACTCTACGTGGGACGTGGCATGAAACGAGGCTCCGGAATCAACAATCCATTGAACTCCAGGATGATCTACCAGTAGGCATTCACCTCCAAGTGACAGGAACTCACACTCATCATGAGACACCGCAGCAGCAACATTGTTCGTGTCCTCCTTTTGTTGATGAGTAGCATCTTCTCGCCTTTCTTTGAATTCCCGCTTCAACTTGTAACAATTTTTCTTCATGTGGCCTGGAAGACCACAATGATGACATTTTCCGTTAAACCTTGTTCTGGATTTGCTCATACTTCTTCCATGGCCTCTCGGTCCTCTGCTCTTGCTCCTTCCTCTATTCTCCGCAACGAAGAATTGACCATTTTCTGAACTTGACGAAGAACTCCTTCTAGTTTCTTCGTTCATCATATTATCTTTAATATTTTCCATAGATAATACACCATTAGGAGCAGAGTTACTTACAGTAACAACAAATGTCTCCCAGCTATCTGGTAATGACCCGAGCAGCAACAAGGCTTGTAACTCATCATCAATCTTCATGCTCATCGTGGTTAATTGATTGAGTACACTCTGGAAGTTGTTGAGGTGCTCAGTCACTCGAACGCCTCCCCGATACTTCATGTTGACGAGCTCTTTAATGAGAAAAGCTTTCTTGGCAGTAGTCTTTTTCTCAAACAAGGACTCCAACTTCAACCATAGCTCATGCGCACTGGTTTCGTTGGCAACATGGTGGAACACACTGTCGTCCACCCATTCACGAATATGACCGATGGTTTTGCGGTTCATCTTTGTCCAAATTGCTGGTGTAGTACCTTCTGGCTTGGCATCGTCTCCCTCGATTGGCTCGTGCAAATCTTTGCAATAGAGAATATCCTCCATTCTCGGCTTCCACGTAATCCAGTTAGAGTGGTTGAGTCTGATCATGGTACTCCGTGATCCTTCTATTCTAGCAGCTCCCGGTCAGAACCAAGAGCTCTGATACCACTGTTGGGTTATGCGGAAGAATAAACTGTAGAATAGAATTGAAAAATTCACAACCACAAATGTAAAATGTAGTGGAAAGAAAACGATAAAGAACACCGGGAATTAACGTGGTTCGGCAAAGTGCCTACGTCCACGGGGCAACAACAACAAAGAACCTCCACTATACGAATAAAGGTTACACGGAGAGAAACACTACTTCAAGACTCACTCTTGAAGGGATACACTCTCACACACACTTTGTTTTGTTACACACACAAACTCTCAACTTGGAGTTTTCTCTCTATCTCACACTCTTGTATAGCACAAGGTGAACTCACCGGTACTTCTATATATTTTGCACCATTGCAAATGCCTCTATATATAGGCAAATATATGCATGCATTCTTCATGCACGTCCATCACTTGGAAGAGAATTTCATAAGTCTTCCTTGTTTCATGCTCAATGTTTCCATGCCACATTAATGCATGCTCTTCCATTTCAATCTTTGCAGCCACCCACAACACCTATATGCATAGGTTGCTCTCTTGCATTTCAACAAATGCATGCTGCACCAACTATGCTAGCTATAGAATAGCAACTTGCCTCATTGTAGATTGATGGGCATGAGGCAATTGACTTCTCCTCCAAATAAGGAGGGAAATTTGACCCATCACAAGAAGCTAAAAGAGGCTGGGATACACTCCTAATACTTGAGTGGTTTTGCAGAACATAGATGAGCAAGAGAAAGAAACAGCCTAAACTATCACAGTGAAAAGCTGGCCTTGGCATTTGGCCTAATCAGTAGTGCTGCAAGCACCTCGAACTCCTCCTCTTTTTAGCACCCCATTTCACATCGAAAGTCTGCTTCTCCCCTCGCAGGATGTGCTTTGGAATATTGCCAACCCCGTAAAAATTCTCCAACGCATCCATTGCAGCAGCATTTGGGGGGCCTTCAATAAATTCAACTTCGTTGTCACTGTTGACGCTGTACAAATACACAGGACCATCAAAAATACGTACAACAAATACCTTATCATGGGCTCAACCCAACATCATGAACAAGAACAAATTATACAAACTTACACATTTGCCCCGAAATCTGGTGGAAACAACTCAGCCAACTTTTCTTTCACAACAGCATCGATGTTTTCCCCCTCTCCATGGTCACCATTGTCATCAGCCATATTTGCAAAGCACATCAAAACCTGGCTTTTCAAAACCCATCAAACCAGAAAAACATGGTAAGTTGAAATTAAACCCAAAAATACATACGTCAATGCGTCATCACATTAAATATCAGAAAACACAGAATCTAGACCTGCAATTTCAAAACCTATAAACCCAGAAAAAACATAGCATTGAAATGAAACCCAGACTACACTTGAAAAAACAAGAACTTGAATTCTAGACCTGCAATTTCAAAACCCATAAACCCAGAAAACAAAGCATTGAAATGAAATTCAGACCACACTTGAAAAAACAAGAACTTGAATTCTAGACCTGCAACTTCAAAACCCATAAACCCAGAAAAAAAGAGCATTACACTTGAAAAAAGAAGAACTTGAATTCTAGACCTGCAATTTCAAAACCCATAAACCCAGAAAAGCAGAGCATTACACTTGAAAAAACAAGAACGTGAATTCTAGACCTGCAATTTCAAAACCCATAAACCCAGAAAAACATAGCATTGAAATGAAATTCAGACTACATTTGGAAAAACAAGAACTTGAAATCAACAATAATGCAAGACTCATCAAGAATACACAGAATCTAAACGAAATTGAAATTCAAGATTCAAAATTCTCACTTTAATGTTTGACAAATAACGATGAAGAACAGGGGATAAAGAACATAGCTTGAAACCAGTATCAACACTAGGAAAGCTACTCAATGGAAGAAGAGGGAGAGGCAGAGACTTACAGTGAAATCAGCACTGCTGGAAATGAGAGGCCTAGTAGTTCTTGGACGTTTGAGAAAGACTGCCTCTGTTATTTGGTGTAGTTTGTTTGACAAGTAAGGTCGTTACATTTATATACGATACGATGCCAGCGTGGACTTTGGGCTAAATAGAATAAATTTATTGAGTCAGGCATAATATCAAACAGGTGAAACTTCATTGATTTAACTTCCAAGCCCCTCACCGGAACTAAAGTGTCGACGACCGGAGAGGCTCGGATTCCGCCGGGATTTACAAGCTCCAAGGAGGCGCCGTCATGGGCCATCAATGCCGACGAATAGGGGCCTCGGCGCCGGAGGAGAAATGTTGAATCGGCGGCAGATTTGAGTGCCATATGGGCCGTGCATCTTTTGATTTTCCTTTCCGAGGGAAAATCAACAATTTGAAAGATGAGGGAAAATCTTTATTTGAGAGGGGACCCACCAACGTGTCTTTTGCATCATGAATGCTCTAAGAAAGGAAATAAGACAAAATAAGGTTATCCAAGTGCTTGTTGCAAGCACACGCCTTTTTCCTTTTTGTTATCAAATTAAATAATCGAAAATTCTTCCCTCTACGAGGTGAGCGATCGACATCCGTTAGATAAATCGATCGCGTTGAAACAGAGAGGGACGAGTTAGGAGAAGCATATATAAACTCTAAAGGTCGACATTGCCGGAGCTCGGTGGTGGTTTGATTCGTATTCTCTTTCACAATTTGAAAATTGAAAAACATTATAAAGTTTACCGGTTTTTAAAAACAGGCCGCTTGAAAGCTTATTAACAAGAATATTTAATCACTAAGTTAAAAAATACCGTTTTATGTGCAAGTGACCTATGCTAGTCACTATTAATTATGTATAATGTATTTGGTCACTGCGAATTGACTACAAAAATCTAACGCCGACAAGTTCAGTGACCAACGATCAATGTTAATTGGTCCCTAATTCCATTATTTGACGTGACAATCGTTGCTCAAGCACTCATTGTCACTTAATCTCTCGTTGTAGACGTTATAACATAAGCCACTCTTTCCAACAATGTTCATCCACGTAAATCACAGATTTGTCCTTAATTCCATAATCCGTAAGCCACTTGTCATCATCTTCTAAAACTCGCCCATCAAAATGCAGCAGCTCATACGGCCCCTCCTGCCCTTTTTCTTCTTCAAGTTTTTGTTTCAATTGCTTAACACTGCTTAAGCAACCGATCTTAACAGTAAAGGTGTCTACACCGATCACAGTTATGTTGAGGTACTCTTCACGATAGTTCAGCCTTGCTTGAACTGGTGTTGGCCACCATGGCATCACATAGGGGCAAATCCCCTCAGCGACCCAAGGCACTCCATGACTATTCTCAAATGGAATTTTCGCTGCTATCTCTAATGTTCTTTCACGAACATTGCACATGACTATGTATCTTGGCTCATCACTATATATATCGCTATGTTGTAAATACACTACGTCCCTATGAATTGGGTGAAAACCTACTGTGTGAAAGCTTGAGATGCTGAGAGGTTGTTTAGGAACCATCTCTGACAGAGAAGACATTTGATGAAGTAAACACCATTCTGGTTGGCCATCCACTTCATTTTCTTTCAACTCCCAAATAGCCATAGTATCACAACCTGGTCCTCGACTATGAAAGGAAAACGGGCACATCTGCAAACGCCCTCGACAAACACCTATATGGAAATTGGAAGTACGCACGTGGGGGGAGGGTGAATCAATGAAACGACATTTATCAATGACATCACTAGTGCTACACATACTGAAGGGATCCAACTCAAAAATAGAGCCACTGTGATTCAACCAATACAACTTTCCATTGCAAGCAACGCTTGGAGATTGGAAGTTATATCGTCTTTGTTGACATAGTATACTAGATGACGGATACTCCCTCCATTCTCCGGTCTCGGAAGAATATATTTCCACATAAAAGCCATTGTAATCTTGGTTGGGAAGTAATCGCACAACCTTGAACCTATATTCGGTGTTAAGCTTGATGACAGAGCTGTTGCTACTAGTACCATCTTCCTTGATATTGTAGTAGAGCTCACAAATGAATCCTGCCGATACTAAATCCCGGGAATATATCCGACGGGTGGGAGGAAGACGAATCCATTCCTTGGTGTAGGAATTGCAAATGTAGTAATCACGTTGAGAAGTTTTAGTTGGCGAGCACAAGACCAAGTCATTATAAGTCGCTCGCACATATAGACTATCGCCCTTCTCGGCATATTCATGTCCTTGAAAACAAGGGAGGAAGGAGAAAATGCTTGATATGTTGGCTTCTAACAGAGGAGGAGGAGGCTCTGATGACATGGTGAGGACTATAGCCTTATGATTTTTAAACCTAGTAGGAATCATAACATACTGATTCAAAAGGGGTCTTTGCTGATCATGTTGGATGCGTAAAAAGCGGTTAATAAAATAAGGATCAGAGAGGAGGGTGCGCCAACGCTTCGATATGCACTTGCATCGGAAAACAACTTTGTTGTGAGGGAGTCGACAAAAGATTTCAACCAAGAGAAAGTCAGGAAGATTATCAATTGTCGATTTTGATGATCGCGGTGGTTGGCCAATGTGGCTTCTTTTGGTAGCATGGATCATTTTGCTGCGAACCTTTTGTTTTCACAATCGGAATGGCCGGGGAGCCTTTTTATAATATGTACTTGCATTCCATTTCCACGCTCAACAAGGAAAAGTATAACAGAAGGGAAACCAATACTGATTAGGAATATATGTGTAATCAAACTTACTATACTCTATTAAAATTCATCTATTTTATATATGCGCAATCTTCGCTGCTGATATGTCCTGCTCGGGCGTGCCAATGTTTGGCAGGTGTTTTTGAGATGCTGGTGTACCAACGCTTCTGGGTTCAGCGTAATCTTCTTGATCTGCTGCTGCGCGCTCTTTCTTCTAACTTCTGCTCCAAGCGAACTGCTGGGGCCTTTTACCAAACCTAAGCTCTTAGGGTGCTTAAACAACGAAAATTAAAGAATATTTGCTAAGGATTTCTCCTTAACAATGGGGCGGACTTTTGCTCGCGATGAGGCTTTATGGACTAGGGGTAGACTTTTTGCTCGGGATGAGGTTAGTGAGTGAAGCGGGATTTGCTCGCGATGAGGCTTTGGTGGTGCTCCCTGGAGAGACTTTTTGGTAGATTGGGTGCTCCTGGGGAGGTGTCTAATTTGCAGTGATGCAAGGGTTTGTTGAATTGTGAGGCTTATTGACAAGTTGTCCACAGTTGGTAGTTGAAATTTACTCAAGGGTCATTACAGCAACAAGCTTCTTGAATTTGATAGGTCTCTCACAAATATGTTGTTCAACACTTCAACCTAATACTGCAGGGAGCAGGGGTGGATACATGTAGTTGGCTATCTAGGCTGCAGCCCAGACAAAATTTCTGATATATACCATGTGAATACCATCTAGTAAACAAAGTTTCTTTGGTTCAGCCGGCAATCCGTCCAACTTGACTTTACCTTGTCTCCTCTTGGAGTCAAATCTCATGTTTTTATCTAGTTTTCCAAGATTTTATTCTTCTTCCTCTATTCTTTGTGACTACAAACCAGACTTGGCTGGAAATTGATTGGACAAAATTTATTGTTTAAGGTAACCTCTATAGAGCAAAAGTTGACTCGATTGCGAATTGAGCTGCAACTGCAAGATAATGCACCAAATCATAACGCACTTGGTGGTAGTGAAACTAGAGCTACAGTATCTCATTTAAATTCAATAGAGTGGAGCCGTGGAGGTAGGGAGCCATAATGGCCCTAAAGAAACCCAATTCATAGGCGATAAATTTACGAGGATAATAGAACAGAGGTCCCAAGTATCAGTGAAGAAAGAGTGAAAATGATCGGTCGGAGTGAGTTATTTTCACATACACATGGTGTGCAACAGTTGAAAGAGGCTCAAAGATTATGAAACTGCAAATGCTCATCCCCCAATTGCGCATTTTCAGATTATCCAGTTTTTTTATCAGATGGGTCACCAGGTAATCACATCTGTCACTGAATTCTTCTCTAAAACAATCTATGGATTTGTTTAAGAAGCAAAGCATGAGATATATACATATGAAATTCTGAGTGATACTTCAACTTCTAGCATGATACTATATAGATTTGCAAATCGGAAAAACTGCAGTTACATCTGAATACTACTGTGTTTGGTTCAACTTGTTGCTCCCTCCAAGTATGCACGCTGACATATCATAGCAGATGTGCCAAGCAACTAGCAGAAGTTAAATGTAACACCTACTACAATATCACATGGGAAGTACCATGAGCATCACTTCTGTGGTGTTTAGCTCCCTTAATGTGCTTCGGTCGTTAAACACAACCCCGCTAGAGTCAGCCAGAATAATCCTGTCCACTGCAATAACATCCGCATGAACAGATATCATGTAGCCTCTTATTGCCCTTTTGACATCTGCTATGGTTGAGAGCTCAGAATCAACTAAGACATCAAATGTCCCATTTTGCTCCGTTCTAACCAGCACTGTGATCCTCCTATACCCAAATTGAAATCGCAGAATAAGAAAATCTGTTGAAGCTGATAATTTAAAAATGAGAGCACACTGGAAAGAAACCATACCCATACTGATCTTGATTTAACAAGCTGTTTGCCCACATCCCTATTGGGGTGAGATTCCCTGTGCTTGTTGATGCAGCACTTCTTTGCTTTCTTTTCTCAGCTCCTTTAGCTTCTTTTCTTTTATCAGCTCCTCCAGTTTGCTCTTTGCTTTTCCTTTCCGTCGGCAGTGATCCATCAGAACTAGTTAATTCGCTCACATGCATGTCCATTTTATATGCAGAATCATCAACACCTCCCAGCATTCTATATCAAATCCAAATTTCATTTATGTTCAGCCAAGTTATAAACTTGATTACCAGATTGAAAGTTTGAGTTGCCTTTTACCTCTTTTCTTGCATACGAATGAAAGTCTCTTGGTGCTTGAGGTCTTGTTGGAATTGGAAGTGCCTGCTGTAGAACTTGCATCAACTTCGGTTGAACTTAAATGGGTAATTTAATCATATAATTATAGCCTCATTAAAGTTTTGGTCCGGAGCCATACCTATACTGTGTCTCTTCTTCTGCTTCGTTCTCATAGCTGAAACAGTCCATTGGACCCAAACCAAGAAAGGGATCTTGGTGTTGCTGGTCAACCTCCAAGACCTCATTAACATGATCACTCGCAATCACAATTGAACTGCTAAAAGCAACAAACAATCCCAATTTAAAATTACGACTAAGAACAGAAATCCAAAAAAAAACAATGTGGGTGGACAAAAAATACCTTTCTTGTTCGGGGAGCTTGGGCAGAGTGACAATGTCTTCAAGCCCTTCCCATATATCACCACCATTACCATCATTGTCATCCATCAGTGAAATGCAACCCAGAATCTAAAATCAAGACGAATATTGATTAGCCATTGTTATCAGCCATATTGCAAAGCAAATCAAAACCTGGCATTTCAAAATCCATAAAACCCAGAAAAATAGAGCATTGAAATGAAATTCAGACTACACTTTCAAGACCTGCAACTTCAAAACCCATAAACCCAGAAAAAAAGAGCATTACACTTGAAAAAACAAGATCTTGAATCCTAGACCTGCAATTTCAAAACCCATAAACCCAGAAAAACAGAGCATTACACTTGAAAAAAGAAGAACGTGAATTCTAGACCTGCAATTTCAAAACCCATAAACCCAGAAAACAGAGCATTGAAATGAAATTTAGACTACATTTGGAAAAACAAGAACTTGAAATGAACAATGATGCAAGACTCATCAAGAATTCACAGAATCTAAACGAAATTGAAATTCAAGATTCTAAATTCTCACTTTAATGTTTGACAAATAACGATGACGAACAGGGGATAAAGAACATAGCTTGAAACCAGTATCAACAGTAATTCACGAACAAATCAATGCACAAACCCAGAAAAGAAACATACCCGAATTGAGAGTCTCAGTAGGAAAGAGAATGAAGAACTGGGTAGAATGGAGAACACAAGGAAAGCTACTCAATGTAAGAAGAGGGAGAGGCAGAGACTTACAGTGAAATCAGCACTGCTGGAAATGAGAGGCCTAGTAGTTCTTGGACGTTTGAGAAAGACTGCCTCTGTTATTTGGTGTAGTTTGTTTGACAAGTAAGGTCGTTACATTTATACAGGATACGATGCCAGCGTGGACTTTGGGCTAAATCGAATAAATTTATTGAGTCAGGCATATTATCAAACAGGTGGTGGGCATTCTCCATATTATCATTGATTTAGCTTACAAGCCCCTCACCGGAGCTAAAGTGTCGACGACCGGAGAGGCTTGGATTCCGCCGGGATTTACAAGCTCCGAGGAGGCGCCGTCATGGGCCATCAATGCCGACGAATACGGGCCTCGGCGCCGGAGGAGAAATGTTGAATCGGCGGCAGATTTGAGTGCCATATGGCCGTGCATCTTTTGATTTTCCTTTCCGAGGGAAAATCAACAATTTGAAAGATGACGGTGATAGAGACTTTGAGAGGGGACCCACCAACGTGTCTTTTGCATCATAAATGCTCTAAGAAAGGAAATAAGACAAGATAAGGTTATCCAAGTGCTTATGGCAAGCACACGCCTTTTTCCTTTTTGTTTTCAAATTAAATAATCGGAAATTCTTTCCTTCACCGGGTGAGCGATCGACATCCGTTATGTAAATCGATCGCGTTAAAGCAGAGAGGGACCAGTTAGGAGAAGCATATATAAACTCTAAAGGTCGACATTGCCGGAGCTCGGTGGTGGTTTGATTCGTATTTTCTTTCATAATTTGAAAATTGAAAAACATTGTGAAGTTTACCGGTTTTAAAAAACAGGCAACTTGAAAGCTTATTAACGAGAATATTTAATCACTAAGTTAAAAAATACCGTTTTATGTGCAAGTGACCTATGCTAGTCACTATTAATTATGTATAATGTATTTGGTCACTGCGAATTGACTGCAAAAATCTAACGCCGACAAGTTCAGTGACCAACGATCAATGTTAATTGGTCCCTGATTCCATTATTTGACGTGACAATCGTTGCTCAAGCACTCATTGTCACTTAGTCTCTCGTTGTAGACGTTATAACATAAGCCACTCTTTCCAACAATGTTCATCCACGTAAATCACAGATTTGTCCTTAATTCCATAATCCGTAAGCCACTTGTCATCATCTTCTAAAACTCGCCCATCAAAATGCAGCAGCTCATACTGCCCCTCCTGCCCTTTTTCTTCTTCAAGTTTTTGTTTCAATTGCTTAACACTACTTAAGCAACCGACCTTAACAGTAAAGGTGTCTACACCGATCACAGTTATGTTGAGGTACTCTTTGTTTACGCCTAAATTAATATTTTACTGGACAGTAAATGTCTATGTGAATATTAATTACATTCTTGGTCCATGTCACACCGGCGAGCCCAAGTTCTTTAAGTTTACAAATAATGGTCTGCCAATGAGACAACGCGAACTAATTTACAAGGACTTCGCGCGGAACACACAGTTCGCGCGCGGAATTACTATTTGACACTCCGCGTAGGCGAGGCGAGGCGAGCTGGCGAACTCGCTCGTGTAGGAGACTTCGCGAGGAAGCAACAGGCGGAGTCCGCGCGCCCTACAATAATCGTTGAAGACTTTTACAAGTTCTTGATATGCTTCGGGCCAATCCATGTAGCCCTTTTAATATAAAAAAACCCTTCTAAAGCCCGCGAGATGGAGAGAAGGAGTCTATAATTCCAGTTCGCATAGGAGTCTATAATTGAGCGGCAGTATCCTATGTGAAGTATGCGAACTGGACAGGTGTCACCAATTTGTCGGTTCGCGCGGGCGGAGAAGTGCCCTTGTGCTATCAAGGTTTCGGAATCCAACTTGAACTATAATCATCTTTCTTCCGCCACAAGTCGGATTGCTATATAAAGGGCTTGAAGGTTTATAGTGTTTACGCCTAAATTAATATTTTACTGGACAGTAAATGTCTATGTAAATATTAGTTATCTCTTGGACCATGTTATACCGGCGAGATGGAGTTTCTCTAAGTTTTCAAACAGTAGCCCGCCAGTGAGACCACGCGAGCCGAGTTAGACTTCGCGCAGAACGAATTGCATGCGAACTGGACTTCACTTAGCTCGCTCGCGGAATGGACATAGGCGGACTACGCAGTTCGCGTGGAACACTTAGCTCGCGTGCGGAATGACTTCACGCGGAATTACTATTTGACACTTCGCATAGGCGAGGTGAGATTGCCAATCCGCATAGGCGAGGCGAGATTGACTCTCCGCGTAGGCGAAACAAGGCGAGCTGGCGAACTAGCTCGCGTAGAAGACTTCGCGAGGAAGCTACATGCGGAGTCCGCACGCACCACGACAAACGTTGAAGACTTTTACAAGTCTTTGACATGCTTCGGGCCAACCCCTTGTGGCCCATTAAATATAAAAAGCCCTTCTAAGGCTCGCGAGCTGCAATAGCCCGCGAATTGGAAGCGAGCTTCACGAGCACGCGAGATAGCACCCTGTAGCAGCCCGCGAGATGAGGATGCTCCAAATTCCAGTTCGCATAGGAGTCTACAGCTGGCAGCGCAGAAGCAATGCCCTATGTGCGGAATGAAGTGTGCGAACTGGGCATGTGTCACCAATCGGTTGGTCTGCATGGAATAAACCGTGTCCTTGTCGATTAGGATTTCAGAGCCCTACTTGGATTCGAAGTTAACTCCCTTCCGCTGGGGAGCGAACCACTATATATACCCTCTTAAACAACAATCAAAAGGACAACTCTCAATACAAAACAAACAACTACTCAACAGAAGTATACAAACCCTCGACCTAGTCGAACCTCCAACGCTCCCCGAAGCTCTGCCTTCGCTTCCCTGCTGAAGCAACACAGGCTCTCTCTCTCTCAAACAATACACAAAAACACAAATACAACTGAAACCAGTTACCCTTCGAGCTCCTCGAAACCCTAACCATAAGCGCCACTGCCTAGGTTTCTTCTCCAAAGCTCTTCGAACTCTGCATCCCCGCTTCTCTCTAAACTCCCTATAGTTGCTCTGCTCGCGCCGCCGTGAGTATCGATTCGCTTGTGCTCGTAAATCCTCCTCCGAGGTGGCACCTGTAACCCCCCTTTGCCTGATCAAGAAGTCAAGCGCACCCCCATCAACTCTTTCCTCGTCCACGAGGTGGCACGCCCGCAACACTCACCCTCTCTCTTTATTCGCTAGAAACCTCTGCTCCGCGCGCTGAGGATTGTGGCCAAAACATATAGAAAAGGACAACTCTCAAAAACACAATCAAATCTCTCAACAAAATACAAACTGCAAACCAGTTACCCCTTGAGCTATCTCGAAACCCTAACCCTAAGCGCCGCCGCCTAGGTTTTTCTTCAGAGCCCTCCGGACTCTACCCCGATTTCTCTCTGAACTCCCTGTTAGTTGCTCTGCTCGCGCCGCCGTGAGCATCGATCACTTGTGCTCGTAAATCCTCGTCTGAGGTGGCACCTGAACCCCCTTCGCCTGATCAAGAAGTCAAGCGCATACACATAAACTATTTCCTCGTCCGCGAGGTGGCAGGCCCGCAACACTCCCCCTTCTCTTTGTTCGCTAGTTACCTCTGCACCGCACACTGAGGATCGTGGCCAAAACACTCTTCACGATAGTTCAACCTTGCTTGAACTGGTGTTGGCCACCATGGGATCACATAGGGGTAAATCCCCTCAGCGACCCAAGGCAATCCATGACTATTCTCAAATGGAATTTTCGCTGCTATCTCTAATGTTCTTTCACGAACATTGCACATGACTATGTATCTTGGCTCATCACTATATATATCGCTATGTTCTAAATACACTATGTCCCTATGAATTGGGTGAAAACCTACTATGTGAAAGCTTGAGATGCTGAGAGGTTGTTTAGGAACCATCTCTGACAGAGAAGACATTTGATGAAGTAAACACCGTTCTGGTTTGCCATCCACTTCATTAGGATTCTGATATCTGCGTATACTATTTAACAACAATGTGACATATAGCATAGAGCAAATGCATGCTTCAGAGCCTTTGGTGCAAAGTTGACGCTAGATTCATCGCCATTAGCTACCCAGTAGTTTTTTTTTCGATTACAGCTAGCTTGTAGTTGGTCGTGCCTATATACGTATATTTCGACTTTCGGGAAGTCGGGGCAGATAGCATGCTTAGAAATTCAGAAATCTAGTACCGTTTATGCTATGGCCAGGGAGCTACAGAATTAAAAGTTAACTAAGACATCTTGCTGACAACATGTCCAATTGAACTATGAGCCATGGCAGAATGAACACCAAAGACAAATAATCAAAGTAGAGATATTATCAAATACGTAATGTAGCCATGTAGGCAGATAACCTAGAAACCAAAGTACCCTAGAGGGTATGCGAAATTAGTTTCTAAGTAATTGGAATCAACTTTCCAAGGCTAACAACTCTATTTTTATTGGAATCTAACAGGCCTCTTGTGCTCCCTCTTTAACCTGTCTCTTGCCGGACAATAGTCACTTAAATCACAAGCCTCTTGACGCTTCCGCATTTCATACCGAGCTCTACACTCCTTGATAAATTTGATACGAGAAGTAGGAGGAATTCCATGGACGATGCAATCTTTAGCAAACTTCCGCATCGTCTTTATGCAACTGGTTGGACCCAGAACAACAAGAATGTGTCCCTATAAATAGATTGGAATGTTGAAAATAAGTAATAGATACAGAACTCTCACTTCATCATTTGGTTGGAACTTGACTGGAAGTAGAATTGCATAATACAAAACTCAAATGCTTACAAATATTTGTATATTACAAAACAGCAGAACTCCAATTTCCTGCACACCGGCCAAAAATAACACAAGTTAGAGAAATAACGGGCAAAACAAATGTGAAGCTACAGATAGATATTTTCCTTCAAAGTACACTTAATGTTTCCTATTACTATAAATAACACTATTTCAACTTGGAAGATGAGTAAAACATGATCTAGATTATGCACCCACCCTTATGGCAGGGAGGAGTTTCAGCCGTTCATAAAATTTTTCCTGCACACAACATCAGAGAATGGAAAATCAAAAAGTGTTTGTTTCCTAACATGATATCAAACAGATCTTTCATCACCAAGTTTAATTACAGTAGGTGAAGCATTGGTGAAGAGTTACATAACTTGATTTAAAAAAAAAAAAAAAAATACATTGAATGAAACTAGAATTTTTCTATTTTTTTGTTAATTAAATGAAAAGGGGAAGAAACAATATGCAACACCTACCTTGTTGATTCCAAATTGTGAGCAAAGCCCACCTTTTTGATACCCCAACCCCATGACCTCCCAGTTCCTTCCATTCAGTATTGTTACAGCCTGAAATTATAACATTGCTCACACCATTCATCAGAACATTAAGCGAAATGTTACTTTCAAAATCAGTTGGAAATGCTAATCAAATTTTAACCTGATACCAGATTTACTAAATGTTAACGTGACTACTATTCACCCGACAACCAATGTTATTAAACAAGCTTATTTTGCTCAAAGGTCACTGATAAGAAACAATATCAAGTTAGTGCAATCTGTACCACAGGTGCAACAACAGCTAATGTGAGAAGCCGAAGAATATCCTTAGCTTTTCCAATAAGATCCGCGTCCCTGGTCCTCTTTGTGTAGAGGGCGATGACACATACCTCCTACAACATTAAATTTATATGCATGAAATGATACACAATCAGAACCAAACGTCCTGTTTTTCGATCAAGGTTGTATGTAATTTATATTTACTGGTAGTATCCCGATATTCAATCCAATTTTCACAATAGAAAAAAAAGGTTTCGTATGATCCTGAAATCACATTTTGCATTTACAAATAACACATACCGGTTCCATTCTGTATCCAATGCCATAATCCTCTAGTGTAGATTTCACCATAGGCAAATATTCCTGCAACCTTGATTCTGCATGAAACAATAATCCAACAAAGAAATACAGACCTAAGTTTCACAAAGAGATTTTACAACATACAAAGAAATTAAAATCCGGTCTAGGGTTTCAGTTAGTAACAAGTGAAAACAAAGTGCTGTCGTTTTGAGAGACATAGAGAGAAGGTACCGATGCTTTCGTCGTAGCGCCTAGTGAAAGAAACATATTCAAAATTAACACTGTCTTCATCTTCATCCATCAAACTATGGCCAAAATTGTGAGTCGATCCGCAAACGACGTCATCGTTGCACTTCTTCTCCACTGCCTCTGTTAAGTTCTTCATCTCCTCCATAGATCTGTTCAACCCAGCGTCGAATTCTTGTGTGGATTTTATACAGTACTCCAGAAACTAAAAGGTCAATTATAGCCACATAGGTGAAGAGTTAAATAACTTGAAATCAAGAATAATCGAATGCAAATAAAAGGTGGAAGAAAGAATATGCAACACCCACATGCTCTTTGGTTCCACATTGTGAGCAAAGCCCATCTTTTTGATACCCCAACTTCATGACTTCCCAGTTTCTTCCCTTCAGTATTGTTATTGCCTGAAATTAGAACGTTGCACACACTATTCAGAACATTAACTGAAAAGTTTTCAATTCAGCATAAACCGAAACCAGATTTACTAACGTGACTACATTCACCCGACATCCAATGTTATTGACATCTAAACCCTAATACCAAGTTAGTATGTGCCACTGTACCTGAGATGCAGGAACATCTAATGCTAACAGCCGAACAAGAACCCTAGCTTTTTCAATAAGATCCGCGTCCCTGGCCCTGGTTGTGCAGAGGACGTTGAGGATGACGACACAATTCACCTACCACATTAAATTTATACACAATATGAACCAACGGTTTATCTAGATAACAAGATTCATGGTTCTACGTGATTATATATTATCCCTTGCACTTAACATATGTACGATCCTGAATTCACATTCAAATAACACATACCGGATCCATGCGGTATGTAATGCCATAATCCTCTAGTGTAGATTTCACCATATCCAAATCTTTCTGCAACTTTGATTCTGCATGAAACAATAATCCCGATAAACAAAATACCCCGAGAGAGAGAGAGAGAGAGAGAGAGAGAGAGAGTACCGATGCGTTTGGGGTAGCGCCTAATAAAAGAGATGTATTCAACAAGAGCACTGGATTCAACAAGAGCACGCTTCTCAGTTGGTTCGCCAACGACGTCGTTGCGCTCCTTCTCCAGCACTGCCTCTGTTGAGTTTTTCATCTCCTCCATCGATCAAAATTACCTAACGATCCACTAACCTGCAATCTAGGGATTGTTCTTCCTCTGTTGAGAGTACGTACCCGACGGCCGTGAATGCGAGGGGGAGCGGTGGCTACGTTTTTAATAACGGGATTTAGAAGAAGAAGCAGTGACACCATTGAAATAAGAGCGTCTAGCTTTAATATAAGGTTGGCGTGGGTCTGTATCTGGTATACGCCCCTAGTTAATGCGTTTATTTACGATAGTGGCATGATTGGGAATTAATAGTGTCCATTTCATCGGCGTGTATCTTCACATACACATGCATGATGGTCAGGATTAAAGAAAATAATATAAAAATATGGTTATCAAACTTATGAATTGTTATAAACAGTTAAGATTACGTCGTGTAAATACACGTTGTGCATACAAGAATTTCCATTCTTATATGTTATATTTACAAAACTGTCAATAATGTAAAAAGTCAACAATCACAAAAAGTCTTCGGCCGACCTTTGACAAACTTTCCGGCCTGACTCCGACGAATTTTCCGGCTGACCATCAGTGAGAATTCTGCCGGCCACAAACTACTATCACCGACAACAAAAGATACTACCGCTGGCAAAGAAAGCTACTACGGCCAGCAAAGAAAGCTACTACCACTGACAACAAAAGAAGATACCGACAACAACAAAAGTTACTGCCACCAATAAAGAAAGCTACTACATGTTTACGCCCAAATTAATATTTTACTGGACAGTAAATGTTTATGTGAATATTAATTAAATCTTGGTCCACATCACACCGGCGAGCCCAAATTCTTTGGGTTTACAAGTATTGGCCCACCAGTGAACCACGCGAGCTAAATTACAGAGTTCGAGTGCGAACGAAACTTCGCGCGAACTACGCAGTTCGCATGCGGAAGTGGACTTCACGCGAACTACATAGCTCGCGCGCGGAATGACTAGCTGACTCCGCGTAGGCGAGGCGAGATTGACACTCCGCGTAGGCGAGGCGAGATTGACACTTCGCGTAGGTGAGACAAGCGGATTACATCGAGGCGAGCTGGAGAACTGGCTCGCGTGGGAAACTTCGTGAAAAAGCCCCAGGCGGAGTCCGCGTACACGTT
This sequence comes from Fragaria iinumae, assembly GCA_009720345.1. Taxonomy (NCBI): domain Eukaryota; kingdom Viridiplantae; phylum Streptophyta; class Magnoliopsida; order Rosales; family Rosaceae; genus Fragaria; species Fragaria iinumae. Next base: position 1,086,835 of record CM019122.1, on the reverse strand, counting down.
TGGGCCAATCCATGTGGCCCTTTTAAGGAAAAAGCCTTTTAAGGCCCGCGAGCTTCAAGGGTCCGCGAGACAGAAACAAGCTTCAGGAGCACGCGAGATAGCCTTCTGTGACAGCCCGCGGGATGAGTTTGAGTCCTCATAGGACTCTACAGTTGAGAGGCGCGGAACAGTGTCCGACTTGAATTCTGATTACATCTTTCTTCTGCCGCAAGTCGAGTTACTATATAAAGGGGCTCGAAGGCTTACAGAAAACTCTCTCTACACACACAACTCTCAAACAAATCAAACAAACTGCAATCCAGTTACTTTTCGAACCTCTCGAAAACCCTAACCCTAAGCGCGTCGCCTCCTAGGTTTCCCAGAGCCCTTTCAGACTCTACTCCGATCACCTCTGATCTCTCTTTGGTTGCTCTGCTCGCGACACCGTGAGTATCGAATTGTCTTGTGCTTGTAAATTCCTCGTCCGCAAGGTGGCACCGGTAACCCCCCGCTTGTTCAAGAAGTCAAGACCTGACGCACCCCACTTCCTTTCCTCGTCCGCGAGGTGGCACGCCCCGCATTCCCAAGAAGCATTGACTGCTACTGTCTCTCCGCCCCCTGCTGAGGATCGTGGCCAAAACCATACCACTAACAACAAAAGATATTACCGCTAGCAACAAAAATTACTACCGCAAGCAAAGAAAGCTACTACCACTGACAACGAAAGATATTACCATCATCAACAAAAAACTACTACCGCCAGCAACAAAAAAAATACTACTATCAGCAACCAAAGCTACTACCACTTGGGTAATTGTATGGGTTGTTTTGCTGGTTCCATGGGCATTGTTATTGCCTTAGAAGCGGAGCTTCAAGCCATAATTCATGCAGTTTCTATGGCTTCGAGAAAGGGATGGCGTTCACTTTGGATTAAGTGTGATTCAGCAATTGCAATTCATTTTCTTGCCAATAACAAATGCTTAGTCCCTTGGCACTTAAGAGCTGATTGGATCAATTGTTGTACCATTCTCTCTTCCATGCAGGTTCGTTTTTCACATATTCTTCGTGAAGGGAATCAGGTAGCTGATTGTTTAGCTAATTTTGGGGTGGATCATGATGGACAATATTGGTGGGACTCCTGCCCTTCATGTGCTTCAGCTGTTTTTGTTCATCATTTGCAGGGTTTACCTAATTTTCGCATTGCGTGAATTCGAAATGCTTGATTCTCATTTGGGTTGGTGGTTACCTTTAGTAGATGTGGGCTTAGATTTTAATGGTATAGGTTTCATGGTTGCTGATGTTTTGGAGGTGTGTTCCATCTATTTGGTTGTTGCATTGTCTTCACATATATATGTTTGGTTGCTTCATTTGCTTCTGCAGATATATATATCTCCTTTCACTCACTCTTTACACATTTGTTTCAGCCCTTGTGCTCTTTTTTGAGTACTTTCCCTGATTTGGTTCATGGAGAGGTTTTGGTTTATGTCCCCTCTTTTTTTGTACATTTTTTTCTTTCTTTATATGAAATACAGAGACATTCAGCAAAAAAAAAAAAAAACAAGTTTAATTAAATTGGTCAAGAGTCAAATAACTTGATTTAAAAATTATAAAAAAAAATAAAAAATCAGGCTTATGCACCTGCTAATCGGACTAATCAGGCTTCGGAGCTCTTTGCCAAGATGAAGGACAGTGGAATAAGGCCAAAACAAGTTACAAAGGTTAGCCTCATATCACTATGTGCAGAAGTAGGTGCACTTGATCTGGGAAAATGGGTTCATTCTTACAAGCATAAACCAGCAGCGTATGGAAGTTGATGTAGGTACAGTGAAAGACACATACTATAGAGGTAAGCATTATACTTGATAAAAAATGGACCAATAATTGGTCACAACCAGGCCTCATCTCCTATCATCTTCACTCCTTCCTCACAGTTCAAAAACTCTAACAACCAATTCTTCCCTCCAAATTCAATTTCAAACTAGCCCAAGCAACTACATTCCACTTGAACATTTTATCAAACACCTTGTGTGCAGATTACTCCTTCCTCACAGTCCAACAACTCTAACAACCAGTTCTTCCCTCCAAATTCAATTTCAAACTAGCCCAAGCAACTACATTCCACTTGAACGTTTTATCAAACACCTTGTGTGCACACAACAAGCATACATGTCGAGTAAACCGGCAGAGGCATACACAATCAACTCAAATCCAGTTTTCACAATGCAGTACACGTTTTCCATAATGAATATCACTGACCATATGCAACACCCTCTGAGACAAAAAAAGGAAATGTAAAATGGTTAGATAACCCCTATGTTCGTGCTATTCGAGTAACATCAAAGAACATAAGCGCATATTCTGAACAAGTATCAATTGGAAACTGTGAGCACTATGAGAGCCAATAAGCCACAAACCTACAAAATCGAACCTACCCATATGCCACAAAACAAAACCCCTATTCTCTATTAGATGATAACAAAACACATCAGAACCTAACAAATCTAAAACTTGCTGTTCTGTTCTGGTGATCAAAATCCCCAAATAGAAAGTAATCCAGTGGCCAGAAATTTACATCCAAAAAAATATATGTGAAGTGTTTTCAATATGCATCGGCCAAAGCACTCCCGTTGGCTTTTTGAATCTGTTTCATTCATTGCTGCCCCTGAACGAGCTTGGCCTTCGGGTACACATCCCGAGCCAATGAGCGATATCTCAGCCTCCTCCTCTTACGCCCCCACGACGGCACCTCATATAGAGCTGCACCTTCATTGTTGTGGTCGGGATTCACGAGAATCGCGTGTGGGCGGACATCATTAAGCAACGAGCGATATTTTGACCTCTTCCTCTTACGCCCCTGATTCACAACTGGAATGGGAAGCTCTTGAGCTGCAACAGCTACCAAAGCACCTTGCTGTTGAGCTCCAACTTCTTCATAGTTAACCAAAGCACCTTGCTGTTGAGCTTCAACTTCTTCATGGTTAACCAAAGCACCTTGCTGTTGAGCTGCAAGGTCTTCATGGTTAACCAAAGCACCTTGCTGTTGAGCTTCAACTTCTTCATGGTTAACCAAAGCACCTTGCTGTTGAGCTGCAAGGTCTTCATAGTTAACCACAGCATCTTGTTCCTGGTTAGCAGCTGCTATTTGATTGTTAAGTTGTAGCAATTGACCTCCGACTGCCTCTTGCATCATAGAACCATGAGGATTTGGCACTAGAATTCCATCCACTGGTTCCTGATTGTTGACCTGATTGTTGTTGGGTTGAACAACCACAACCTGACTGTACAATTACAAATAACTAATACATGAATACCAATACAATTATACAAAGGCCAAAAACCCAAAATTCAAATACTCATACAAATAATACTCATGCCCAACGGAATATGAACAGGAGTACCAATAAGAAAAGGAAAGTTTACACAAACATACTCAAGATCTGCGGCAAAATTTGGTGGAATCATATCAACCACGTCATCAAAAGTGTCATCCAGGATATCATCAACGTCTTCTCCCTCTACGTTTACATCGAGATTGTCCAACCAGTCATCATCCATCTTCAACAACAGAGGAAACCCTGGTAATCAAATGAATAAACCATAAATTTTTGAACAAATCCAAATAAAACAACACCCATAAATTCAATTAAAATGAACAAGTCCCCAAATTCCCCAAATGCAAACTAACCAAACTTACCCAGATAAACAGAGCATTGAAAAGAAATGCAGACTACACACACAGAATCTAAACAAAATTGATCAAGATTCAAAATTCTCACTTTAATGTTTGACAAATAACAATAAAGAACAGGGGATAAAGAACATAGCTTCAAACCCGTATCAATAGGTATTCACGAACAAATCAATGCACAAAATCAATTGAGTCAGAGCGAATGAAGACATGGGTAGAATGGAGAACAGGGTAGAGGAACAAATTGTAGAAAGCATATTCGGCAGAGGAACTACACACGAATTCAATTCAACCTAAAAGATCCCAACTTTACCCAAAATCCCCAAAATCAAATGAACAACTTTGAACTGTAAACAAGAACCCACAGAGAATGAAAGAGATAGAGAGAGAGAGAGAGAGAGAGAGAGAGAGAGAGAGAGAGAGAGAGAGAGACTCACAGATAATTGAAAATGCAAATGTAAGAGAGACTCTGTTCTTGATCAATGGAGCCTTGAATCTTGGAGCTCTGGACGTTTGAGAAACATTGTTACTTGGTGTTGTTTGTTTCACAGTTAATCTCCACAAAGCAACTAAGAAAATATCATCAAATCTTGATACTAATCAACAAGACTAGAATCATAATTCAACAAGATTAAGAACAGTGGAGCAATTTGAACAACTAACAAGAAAAGCTACTCAATGGAAGAAGGGGGGGGGAGAGAGAGAGAGAGAGAGAGAGAGAGAGAGAGAGAGAGAGAGAGAGAGGCAGAGAATTCACAGAATCTAAACGAAATGAACAATAATGCAAGACTCATCAAGAATTCACAGAATCTAAACGAAATTGAAATTCAAGATTCTAAATTCTCACTTTAATGTTTGACAAATAACGAGTATCAACAGTAATTCACAAACAAATCAATGCACAAACCCAGAAAAGAATCATACCCAAATTGAAAGTCTCAGTAGGAAAGAGAATGAAGAACTGGGTAGAATGGAGAACAGGGTACAATGACGAACAGGGGGCTTTCTCCTTTTACACAACCGACTTCCGAATTGGGCAGTAACTAATAGTAAGTAACAAGTAATTCAACAAGATCAGGAACAAGTTGAAGAACACAAGGAAAGCTACTCAATGGAAGAAGAGGGAGAGGAAGAGACTTACATTTTAATCAGCAAGACTGAGAAATGAGAAGCTCAGTGGTTCTTGGACGTTTGACAAAGACTGCCTCTGTTATTTGTTGTTGTTTGTTGGACAAGCAAGAAGTTCGTTACATTTATACAGGATACGATGCCAGCGTGGACTTTGGGCTGCGCATAAAAATAAAGCGAATAAATTTATTGAGTCACGCATATTATCGAACAGGTGGTGGGCAAGTTATTACCCTCTGAAAATTGGTGCACATTCTCCAAGCTATCACCCGCTGAAAGTCCATTGATTTAGCTTCCAAGCCCCTCACCGGAGCTAAAGTGTCGACGACCGGAGAGGCTCGGAATCCGCCGGGATTTACAAGCTCCGAGGAGGCGCCGTCATGGGCCATCAATGCCGACGAATAGGGGCCTCGGCGCCGGAGGAGAAATGTTGAATCGGCGGCAGATTTGAGTGCCATATGGCCGTGGGAGAGTGACACACAAAGTTGCATCTTTTGAGTTTCCTTTCCGAGGGAAAATCAACAATTTGAAAGATGACGGTGATAGAGACTTTGAGAGTTAGTCAAAAATTGTCAAATCTAGATTGGGGGACCCACCAACGTGTCTTTTGCATCATGAATGCTCTAAGAAAGGAAATAAGACAAAATAAGGTTATCCAAGTGCTTGTGGCAAGCACACGCCTTTTTCCTTTTTGTTTTCTAATTAAATAATCGGAAATTCTTTCCTCCACCGGGTGAGCGATCGACATCCGTTATGTAAATCTATCGCGTTGAAGCAGAGAGGGACGAGTTAGGAGAAGCATATATAAACTCTAAAGGTCGACATTGACGGAGCTAGGTGGTGATTTGATTCGTATTCTCTATCACAATTTGAAAATTGAAAAATATTGTGAAGTTTACCGGTTTTTAAAAACGGGCCGCTTGAAAGTTTATTAACGAGAATATTTAGTCACTAAGTTAAACAATACCATTTTATGTGCAAGTGACCTATGCTAGTCACTATTAATTATATATTTGGTCACTACGAATTGACTACAAAAATCTAACGGTGACGAGTTTAGTGACCAACGATCAATGTTAATTGGTCCCGGATTCCATTATTTGATCTGACAATCGTTGCTCGAGCACTCATTGTCACTTAGTTTCTCGTTGTAGACGTTATAACATAAGCCACTCTTTCCAACAATGTTTATCCACGTAAATCACAGATTTGTCCTTAATTCCATAATCCGTAAGCCACTTGTCATCATCTTCTAAAACTCGCCCATCAAAATGCAGCAGCTAATACTGCCCCTCCTGCCCTTTTTCTTCTTCAAGTTTTTTCAATTGCTTAACACTACTTAAGCAACCGATCTTAACGGTAAAGGTGTCTACACCGATCATAGTTATGTTGAGGTACTCTTCACGATAGTTCAGCCTTGCTTGAACTGGTGTTGGCCACCATGGGATCACATAGGGGCAAATCCCCTCAGAGACCCAAGGCACTCCATGACTATTCTCAAATGGAATTTTCGCTGCTATCTCTAAGGTTCTTTCACGAGCGTTGCACATGACCGTATCTTGGCTCATCACTAAATATATCGCTATGTTCTAAATACACTATGTCCCTATGAATTGGATGAAAACCTACTATGTGAAAGCTTGAGACGCTGAGAGGTTGTTTAGGAACCATCTCTGACAGAGAAGACATTTGATGAAGTAAACACCATTCTGGTTTGCCATCCACTTCATTAGGATTCTGATATTTGTGTATACTATTTAACAACGATGTGACATATAGCATAGAGCAAATGCATGCTTCAGAGCCTTTGGTGCAAAGTTGACGCTAGATTCATCGCTACTAGCTACCCAATAATTTTTTTTCGATTACAGCTAGCTTGTAGTTGGTCGTGCCTATATATGTATATTTCGACTTTCGGGAAGTCGGGGCAGATAGCATGCTTAAAAATTCAGAAATCTAGTACCGTTTATGCTATGGCCAGGGAGCTACAGAATTAAAAGTTAACTAAGACATCTTGCTGACAAAATGTCCAATTGAACTATGAGCTATTACTTTCGTTTGGGCCATGGCGGAATGAACACCAAAGACAAATAATCAAAGTAAAGATATTATCAAATACGTAATGTAGCCATGTAGGCAGATAACCTAGAAAACAAAGTACCCTAGAGGGTATGTGAAATTAGTTTCTAAGTAATTGGAATCAACTTTCCAAGGCTAACAACTCTATTTTTATTGGAATCTAATAGGCCTCTTGTGCTCCCTCTTTAACCTGTCTCTTGCCAGACAATAGTCACTTAAATCACAAGCCTCTAGACGCTTCCGCATTTCATACCGAGCTTTACGCTCCTTGACAAATTTGATACGAGAAGCAGGAGGAATTCCATGGACGATGCAATCTTTAGCAAACTTCCGCATCGCCTTTATGCAACTGGTTGGACCCAGAACAACAAGAATGTGTCCCTATAAATAGATTGGAAAGTTGAAAATAAGTAATAGATACAAAACTCTCACTTCATCATTTGGTTGGAACTTGACTGGAAGTAGGAATGCATAATACAAAACTCATATGCTTACAAATATTTGTATATTACAAAACAGCATAACTCCAATTTCCTGCACACCGGCCAAAAATAACACAAGTTAGAGAAATAACGGGCAAAACAAATGTGAAGCTACAGATAGATATTTTCCTTCCAAGTACACTTAATGTTTCCTATTACTATAAATAACACTATTTCAACTTGGAAGATGAGTAAAACATGATCTAGATTATGCACCCACCCTTATGGCAGGGAGGAGTTTCAGCCGTTCATAAAATTTTTCCTGCACACAACATCAGAGAATGGAAAATCAAAAAGTGTTTGTTTCCTAACATGATATCAAACAGATCTTTCATCACCAAGTTTAATTACATTAGGTGAAGCATTGGTGAAGAGTTCCATAGCTTGATTTAAAAAATAATAATACATTGAATGAAACTAGAATTTTTCTATTTTTTTGGTAATTAAATGAAAAGGGGAAGAAACAATATGCAACACCTACCTTGTTGATTCCAAATTGTGAGCAAAGCCCACCTTTTTGATACCCCAACCCCATGACCTCCCAGTTCCTTCCATTCAGTATTGTTACAGCCTGAAATTATAACATTGCTCACACCATTCATCAGAACTGTTATAACGAGTGCAAGAAAGAACACAGATTTACGTGGTTCACTAACGACGTGTTAGCTACGTCCACGGACAGAAGGAGAACAGTTTTATTATGTTGAGCAAAAATACAGAACGACATGTACACAACACACAATAGGTTGTATATATACAGCCCTAAATCCGATATACTAGTCCTAATAGGTAACCATAACCTAGTATAACCCGAATAGGTAACCATAACCTAGTATAACCCGTCAGCACAGATTGGATGGTTCAAGGCATATATTAACAAATCTCCACCTTGACTTGAATCCTCTCACAAATAACAGATGTACCAGATGCACCATAGTGATGCCAGATGTACAGATAACTCCTTCTGCCTCAGATGTCGCCCCCAAAGGGCAACTAACAGCTTGTAACATTTAGCAAGTCCAAACAATGTTGGAACTTGCTGTGTGGAACCGACTTGGTGAACATATCAGCGGGATTGTCAGCAGTGCCCACCTTCTTCACCTTAATTCTGCTCTCATCTCTCAGAAAATGATACCTGACATCAATGTGCTTAGTCCTCTCATGATGAACTTGATCCTTAGCTAAACATATTGCACTCAAACTGTCGCAATATACTATAGCCTGATCATGATGCAAACCAAGACTACTGACCAGTCCCCTCAACCATATGCCTTCCTTTGCAGCGGCTGTCAGAGCCATGTACTCTGCTTCAGTAGTAGACAAAGTCACTGTAGGCTGCAAAGTAGCTTTCCAGCTAACAACAGAGCCACCAAGAGTAAAGACATAACCAGTCATAGATCTCCTAGTGTCAACATCTCCAGCATAATCGCTATCTGAATAGCCTGTTACCAAACAGTTTGTATCACCTCCATAAATGAGACCAACATCAGACGTACCTTTGAGATACCGAAAAATTCTCTTCACAGCCTGCCAATGCTCCTTTCCGGGATCACCCATAAATCTGCTGACAACACTAACAGCATGTGCAAGATCAGGCCTAGTGCAAACCATAGCATACATCAAGCTTCCTACTGCACTAGCATAAGGAACTCGAGACATGTATTCCTTCTCCTCAGCAGATTTAGGTGCAAACGCAGTAGACAGATGAATATTTGCAGCACTTGGAGTATCTAAAGATCTAGATGTAGACATACCAAACCTGGATAATATTTTCTGGATGTAGCCTTTCTGAGATAAGAAAAGCTTCTTCTGACTTCTATCCCTGTAAATCTCCATTCCCAAAATTTTCCGGGCTGCTCCCAAATCCTTCATCTCAAACTCTGCACTGAGAAGACCCTTCAACTTCTGAATATCAGACTTGTCTTTTGCAGCTATCAGCATATCATCTACATACAGGACCAGATAAATGAGGGAATCATTTGTTAACTTGTTGTAGTAGACACAACAATCATACGGACTCCTGATGTAGCCGATTTCTATCATATAGCTATCAAACCTCTTGTACCACTGTCTAGGAGACTGCTTTAGTTCATACAAGGACTTCTTCAACTTGCAAACATAGTCTTCCTTTCCAGGGACTTGAAAACCATCTGGCTGAGTCATGTAAATCTCTTCTTCCAATTCTCCATGTAAGAACGCTGTCTTCACATCTAGTTGCTCAAGCTCCAGATTATGATGTGCAACTATGGCTAGTAGCACCCTGATAGAAGTATGTCTGACCACAGGTGAGAAAATCTCATTGTAGTCAACTCCCTCTTTCTGATGGAACCCTCTTGCAACTACTCGAGCTTTATACTTGATGCCCTCAGCAGGTGACAACCCTTCTTTCTTCTTGAAAACCCATTTGCAAGTAATAACCTTTCTCCCCTGATCAGGTCGTTTGGTCAATTCCCAAGTCTGATTTTTCTGAAGTGATTCCATTTCATCTCCCATTGCAGCAAGCCATTGAGCTGACTCTGTACTTGTAACTGCTTCCTTGTAGGTGGACGGCTCATGAGGATCCACCTCTTCAGCAACCTGTAGTGCATAAGCCACCATGTCCTCAAAACCATACCTTGTAGGTGGTTTCCCAAAGTTTGATCTCCTAGATCGCTCATGAGTCAAACTATGCTGATTAGCAGCCATTTGTTCTGATTCTGAATGTAGGTATTGATCTTCTTGTTGTGGTTCACTCACATCTTCAGTGACTTGTTGCTCCACCTGTTTCTCAACACTACAATTTTCACAGAAACTAAAATCCTTGACCTTGTGACCACCAAGAAGATCATTCTTTGACAGAATTTGCATCCCTCTTTCACTTATATGACCAAGCCTCATGTGCCATAGCTTGGTCATATCATCCTTGTGAACCTCTGATGATGCAACAGCAGCCGAGCCTGACAGCGTTGAACCTTGCAGAATATATAAAGTACCTCGCTTGACACCTTTCAGAACCACATTGACACCTTTGTAGACATTTAAAATTCCACATGAGCCTTTGTACTTGAAACCTTTGCTATCTAGAAGACCCAAAGAAATCAGGTTTTTCGTCATGTGTGGAGCATGCCTAACATCATTCAATGTACAGAATTTACCATCATGTGTCCGTATTTTTATTGAGCCAATTCCAACCACCTTACTTGCAGAACTGTTTGCCATAGAAATATTGCCTCCATCTATCTGCTCATAGGTTGAAAACCACTCTCTGCGTGGACATATATGATAAGACGCCCCGGTATCCAAAATCCACACATCCCTGTGATGTATGTGTGCATCTGCAACCAAGGCCAGATCTTCTTCCGAAGTGGTGTCAACTTCTGCTACAACAGCAGTACCTGATGCTTTCTCAGACTGCTTCTTCTTCTTTGGACATTCGTTTTTCCAATGTCCCTTCTCTTTACAGTAGTTACAGACATCATTGGATTTGGAACCCTTTGAAACTGGATTCTTGTATTTCTTCTTCCCCGAGCCTTTTTGTCCCAAACTTCCACTGGCTACCAACCCTGCAGCCTGACTGTCTGAACTAGTACCGGTCACCTTATGGCGCATATCTCTAGTATGTAAAGATGATCTAACATCCTCCAGAGTCAGAGTATCTCTCCCACCAATAAAAGAATCCACAAAATTCTCATACGACGAAGGTAGAGATACCAACAGGATTAGAGCAGCATCCTCATCATCAATTTTAACATCGATATTACGCAACTCTAATAGAACAGTGTTTAACTGATCTAAGTGATCTCTTAGAGATGTACCTTCTTCCATACGCAGACCAAACAGACGTCGCTTTAGAAGCAACTTGTTGGTTAAAGACTTCGTCATGTATAGACTCTCAAGCTTCAACCACAGACCAGCCGCAGTTTCCTCCTCTGCGACCTCGGTGATTATATCATCTGCAAGGCACAACATAATTGTCGAGTGTGCCTTCTCCTCCAGACTGGCCATCTCAGCGATTTCTTGATCCCCTGACTTCTTAACCAGCGGCGCCCACATCCCTTGTTGTTTTAACAAGGCTCGCATCTTGATCTGCCATAAACTGAAACTGTTCCTCCCTGTAAATTTATCAATCTTCACATTCAAACCAGACATCTTTCTTGGCGGAAATCACAACCAGGCCAGATAAACCTTGCTCTGATACCAATTTGTTATAACGAGTGCAAGAAAGAACACAGATTTACGTGGTTCACTAACGACGTGTTAGCTACGTCCACGGACAGAAGGAGAACAGTTTTATTATGTTGAGCAAAAATACAGAACGACATGTACACAACACACAATAGGTTGTATATATACAGCCCTAAATCCGATATACTAGTCCTAATAGGTAACCATAACCTAGTATAACCCGAATAGGTAACCATAACCTAGTATAACCCGTCAGCACAGATTGGATGGTTCAAGGCATATATTAACAAGAACATTAAGCGAAATGTTACTTTCAAAATCAGTTGGAAATGCTAATCAAATTTTAACCTGATACCAGATTTACTAAATGTTAACGTGACTACTATTCACCCGACAACCAATGTTATTAAACAAGCTTATTTTGCTCAAAGGTCACTGATAAGAAACAATATCAAGTTAGTGCAATCTGTACCACAGGTGCAACAACAGCTAATGTGAGAAGCCGAAGAATATCCTTAGCTTTTCCAATAAGATCCGCGTCCCTGGTCCTCTTTGTGTAGAGGGCGATGACACATACCTCCTACAACATTAAATTTATATGCATGAAATGATACACAATCAGAACCAAACGTCCTGTTTTTCGATCAAGGTTGTATGTAATTTATATTTACTGGTAGTATCCCGATATTCAATCCAATTTTCACAATAGAAAAAAAAGGTTTCGTATGATCCTGAAATCACATTTTGCATTTACAAATAACACATACCGGTTCCATTCTGTATCCAATGCCATAATCCTCTAGTGTAGATTTCACCATAGGCAAATATTCCTGCAACCTTGATTCTGCATGAAACAATAATCCAACAAAGAAATACAGACCTAAGTTTCACAAAGAGATTTTACAACATACAAAGAAATTAAAATCCGGTCTAGGGTTTCAGTTAGTAACAAGTGAAAACAAAGTGCTGTCGTTTTGAGAGACATAGAGAGAAGGTACCGATGCTTTCGTCGTAGCGCCTAGTGAAAGAAACATATTCAAAATTAACACTGTCTTCATCTTCATCCATCAAACTATGGCCAAAATTGTGAGTCGATCCGCAAACGACGTCATCGTTGCACTTCTTCTCCACTGCCTCTGTTAAGTTCTTCATCTCCTCCATAGATCTGTTCAACCCAGCGTCGAATTCTTGTGTGGATTTTATACAGTACTCCAGAAACTAAAAGGTCAATTATAGCCACATAGGTGAAGAGTTAAATAACTTGAAATCAAGAATAATCGAATGCAAATAAAAGGTGGAAGAAAGAATATGCAACACCCACATGCTCTTTGGTTCCACATTGTGAGCAAAGCCCATCTTTTTGATACCCCAACTTCATGACTTCCCAGTTTCTTCCCTTCAGTATTGTTATTGCCTGAAATTAGAACGTTGCACACACTATTCAGAACATTAACTGAAAAGTTTTCAATTCAGCATAAACCGAAACCAGATTTACTAACGTGACTACATTCACCCGACATCCAATGTTATTGACATCTAAACCCTAATACCAAGTTAGTATGTGCCACTGTACCTGAGATGCAGGAACATCTAATGCTAACAGCCGAACAAGAACCCTAGCTTTTTCAATAAGATCCGCGTCCCTGGCCCTGGTTGTGCAGAGGACGTTGAGGATGACGACACAATTCACCTACCACATTAAATTTATACACAATATGAACCAACGGTTTATCTAGATAACAAGATTCATGGTTCTACGTGATTATATATTATCCCTTGCACTTAACATATGTACGATCCTGAATTCACATTCAAATAACACATACCGGATCCATGCGGTATGTAATGCCATAATCCTCTAGTGTAGATTTCACCATATCCAAATCTTTCTGCAACTTTGATTCTGCATGAAACAATAATCCCGATAAACAAAATACCCCGAGAGAGAGAGAGAGAGAGAGAGAGAGAGAGAGTACCGATGCGTTTGGGGTAGCGCCTAATAAAAGAGATGTATTCAACAAGAGCACTGGATTCAACAAGAGCACGCTTCTCAGTTGGTTCGCCAACGACGTCGTTGCGCTCCTTCTCCAGCACTGCCTCTGTTGAGTTTTTCATCTCCTCCATCGATCAAAATTACCTAACGATCCACTAACCTGCAATCTAGGGATTGTTCTTCCTCTGTTGAGAGTACGTACCCGACGGCCGTGAATGCGAGGGGGAGCGGTGGCTACGTTTTTAATAACGGGATTTAGAAGAAGAAGCAGTGACACCATTGAAATAAGAGCGTCTAGCTTTAATATAAGGTTGGCGTGGGTCTGTATCTGGTATACGCCCCTAGTTAATGCGTTTATTTACGATAGTGGCATGATTGGGAATTAATAGTGTCCATTTCATCGGCGTGTATCTTCACATACACATGCATGATGGTCAGGATTAAAGAAAATAATATAAAAATATGGTTATCAAACTTATGAATTGTTATAAACAGTTAAGATTACGTCGTGTAAATACACGTTGTGCATACAAGAATTTCCATTCTTATATGTTATATTTACAAAACTGTCAATAATGTAAAAAGTCAACAATCACAAAAAGTCTTCGGCCGACCTTTGACAAACTTTCCGGCCTGACTCCGACGAATTTTCCGGCTGACCATCAGTGAGAATTCTGCCGGCCACAAACTACTATCACCGACAACAAAAGATACTACCGCTGGCAAAGAAAGCTACTACGGCCAGCAAAGAAAGCTACTACCACTGACAACAAAAGAAGATACCGACAACAACAAAAGTTACTGCCACCAATAAAGAAAGCTACTACATGTTTACGCCCAAAATTAATATTTTACTGGACAGTAAATGTTTATGTGAATATTAATTAAATCTTGGTCCACATCACACCGGCGAGCCCAAATTCTTTGGGTTTACAAGTATTGGCCCACCAGTGAACCACGCGAGCTAAATTACAGAGTTCGAGTGCGAACGAAACTTCGCGCGAACTACGCAGTTCGCATGCGGAAGTGGACTTCACGCGAACTACATAGCTCGCGCGCGGAATGACTAGCTGACTCCGCGTAGGCGAGGCGAGATTGACACTCCGCGTAGGCGAGGCGAGATTGACACTTCGCGTAGGTGAGACAAGCGGATTACATCGAGGCGAGCTGGAGAACTGGCTCGCGTGGGAAACTTCGTGAAAAGCCCCAGGCGGAGTCCGCGTACACGTTTGGGCCAATCCATGTGGCCCTTTTAAGGAAAAAGCCTTTTAAGGCCCGCGAGCTTCAAGGGTCCGCGAGACAGAAACAAGCTTCAGGAGCACGCGAGATAGCCTTCTGTGACAGCCCGCGGGATGAGTTTGAGTCCTCATAGGACTCTACAGTTGAGAGGCGCGGAACAGTGTCCGACTTGAATTCTGATTACATCTTTCTTCTGCCGCAAGTCGAGTTACTATATAAAGGGGCTCGAAGGCTTACAGAAAACTCTCTCTACACACACAACTCTCAAACAAATCAAACAAACTGCAATCCAGTTACTTTTCGAACCTCTCGAAAACCCTAACCCTAAGCGCGTCGCCTCCTAGGTTTCCCAGAGCCCTTTCAGACTCTACTCCGATCACCTCTGATCTCTCTTTGGTTGCTCTGCTCGCGACACCGTGAGTATCGAATTGTCTTGTGCTTGTAAATTCCTCGTCCGCAAGGTGGCACCGGTAACCCCCCCGCTTGTTCAAGAAGTCAAGACCTGACGCACCCCACTTCCTTTCCTCGTCCGCGAGGTGGCACGCCCCGCATTCCCAAGAAGCATTGACTGCTACTGTCTCTCCGCCCCCTGCTGAGGATCGTGGCCAAAACCATACCACTAACAACAAAAGATATTACCGCTAGCAACAAAAATTACTACCGCAAGCAAAGAAAGCTACTACCACTGACAACGAAAGATATTACCATCATCAACAAAAAAACTACTACCGCCAGCAACAAAAAAAATACTACTATCAGCAACCAAAGCTACTACCACTTGGGTAATTGTATGGGTTGTTTTGCTGGTTCCATGGGCATTGTTATTGCCTTAGAAGCGGAGCTTCAAGCCATAATTCATGCAGTTTCTATGGCTTCGAGAAAGGGATGGCGTTCACTTTGGATTAAGTGTGATTCAGCAATTGCAATTCATTTTCTTGCCAATAACAAATGCTTAGTCCCTTGGCACTTAAGAGCTGATTGGATCAATTGTTGTACCATTCTCTCTTCCATGCAGGTTCGTTTTTCACATATTCTTCGTGAAGGGAATCAGGTAGCTGATTGTTTAGCTAATTTTGGGGTGGATCATGATGGACAATATTGGTGGGACTCCTGCCCTTCATGTGCTTCAGCTGCTTTTGTTCATCATTTGCAGGGTTTACCTAATTTTCGTATTGCGTGAATTCGAAATGCTTGATTCTCATTTGGGTTGGTGGTTACCTTTAGTAGATGTGGGCTTAGATTTTAATGGTATAGGTTTCATGGTTGCTGATGTTTTGGAGGTGTGTTCCATCTATTTGGTTGTTGCATTGTCTTCACATATATATGTTTGGTTGCTTCATTTGCTTCTGCAGATATATATATCTCCTTTCACTCACTCTTTACACATTTGTTTCAGCCCTTGTGCTCTTTTTTGAGTACTTTCCTGATTTGGTTCATGGAGAGGTTTTGGTTTATGTCCCCTCTTTTTTTGTACATTTTTTTCTTTCTTTATATGAAATACAGAGACATTCAGCAAAAAAAAAAAAAACAAGTTTAATTAAATTGGTCAAGAGTCAAATAACTTGATTTAAAAATTATAAAAAAAAATAAAAAATCAGGCTTATGCACCTGCTAATCGGACTAATCAGGCTTCGGAGCTCTTTGCCAAGATGAAGGACAGTGGAATAAGGCCAAAACAAGTTACAAAGGTTAGCCTCATATCACTATGTGCAGAAGTAGGTGCACTTGATCTGGGAAAATGGGTTCATTCTTACAAGCATAAACCAGCAGCGTATGGAAGTTGATGTAGGTACAGTGAAAGACACATACTATAGAGGTAAGCATTATACTTGATAAAAAATGGACCAATAATTGGTCACAACCAGGCCTCATCTCCTATCATCTTCACTCCTTCCTCACAGTTCAAAAACTCTAACAACCAATTCTTCCCTCCAAATTCAATTTCAAACTAGCCCAAGCAACTACATTCCACTTGAACATTTTATCAAACACCTTGTGTGCAGATTACTCCTTCCTCACAGTCCAACAACTCTAACAACCAGTTCTTCCCTCCAAATTCAATTTCAAACTAGCCCAAGCAACTACATTCCACTTGAACGTTTTATCAAACACCTTGTGTGCACACAACAAGCATACATGTCGAGTAAACCGGCACAGAGCAGACATACACAATCAACTCAAATCCAGTTTTCACAATGCAGTACACGTTTCCATAATGAATATCACTGACCATATGCAACACCCTCTGAGACAAAAAAAGGAAATGTAAAATGGTTAGATAACCCCTATGTTCGTGCTATTCGAGTAACATCAAAGAACATAAGCGCATATTCTGAACAAGTATCAATTGGAAACTGTGAGCACTATGAGAGCCAATAAGCCACAAACCTACAAAATCGAACCTACCCATATGCCACAAAACAAAACCCCTATTCTCTATTAGATGATAACAAAACACATCAGAACCTAACAAATCTAAAACTTGCTGTTCTGTTCTGGTGATCAAAATCCCCAAATAGAAAGTAATCCAGTGGCCAGAAATTTACATCCAAAAAAATATATGTGAAGTGTTTTCAATATGCATCGGCCAAAGCACTCCCGTTGGCTTTTTGAATCTGTTTCATTCATTGCTGCCCCTGAACGAGCTTGGCCTTCGGGTACACATCCCGAGCCAATGAGCGATATCTCAGCCTCCTCCTCTTACGCCCCCACGACGGCACCTCATATAGAGCTGCACCTTCATTGTTGTGGTCGGGATTCACGAGAATCGCGTGTGGGCGGACATCATTAAGCAACGAGCGATATTTTGACCTCTTCCTCTTACGCCCCTGATTCACAACTGGAATGGGAAGCTCTTGAGCTGCAACAGCTACCAAAGCACCTTGCTGTTGAGCTCCAACTTCTTCATAGTTAACCAAAGCACCTTGCTGTTGAGCTTCAACTTCTTCATGGTTAACCAAAGCACCTTGCTGTTGAGCTGCAAGGTCTTCATGGTTAACCACACATCTGTTCCTGGTTAGCAGCTGCCCCAAATCCCTTTGATGTTAAGTTGTAGCAATTGACCTCCGACTGCCTCTTGCATCATAGAACCATGAGGATTTGGCACTAGAATTCCATCCACTGGTTCCTGATTGTTGACCTGATTGTTGTTGGGTTGAACAACCACAACCTGACTGTACAATTACAAATAACTAATACATGAATACCAATACAATTATACAAAGGCCAAAAACCCCCAAATAATACTCATACAATAAAGGAAAGTTTACACAAACATACTCAAGATCTGCGGCAAAATTTGGTGGAATCATATCAACCACGTCATCAAAAGTGTCATCCAGGATATCAATCAACGTCTTCCCCTCTACGTTTACATCGAGATTGTCCAACCAGTCATCATCCATCTTCAACAACAGAGGAAACCCTGGTAATCAAATGAATAAACCATAAATTTTTGAACAAATCCAAATAAAACAACACCCCAATTAAAATGAACAAGTGCAAAAACCGAGCATTGAAAGAAATGCAGACTACACACAGAATCTAAACAAAATTGATCAAGATTCAAAATTCTCACTTTAATGTTTGACAAATAACAATAAAGAACAGGGGATAAAGAACATAGCTTCAAACCCGTATCAATAGGTATTCACGAACAAATCAATGCACAAAATCAATTGAGTCAGAGCGAATGAAGACATGGGTAGAATGGAGAACAGGGTAGAGGAACAAATTGTAGAAAGCATATTCGGCAGAGGAACTACACACGAATTCAATTCAACCTAAAAGATCCCAACTTTACCCAAAATCCCCAAAATCAAATGAACAACTTTGAACTGTAAACAAGAACCCACAGAGAATGAAAGAGAGAGAGAGAGAGAGAGAGAGAGAGAGAGAGAGAGAGAGAGACTCACAGATAATTGAAAATGCAAATGTAAGAGAGACTCTGTTCTTGATCAATGGAGCCTTGAATCTTGGAGCTCTGGACGTTTGAGAAACATTGTTACTTGGTGTTGTTTGTTTCACAGTTAATCACCACAAAGCAACTAAGAAATATCATCAAATCTTGATACTAATCAACAAGACTAGAATCATAATTCAACAAGATTAAGAACAGTGGAGCAATTTGAACAACTAACAAGAAAAGCTACTCAATGGAAGAAGGGGGGGGGGGAGAGAGATAGAGAGAGAGAGAAGGAGAGAGAGAGAGAGAGAGAGAGAGATAAGAGAGAGAGAGAAGAACATAGCATTGAAATGAAACCCAGACTACACTTGAAAAAACAAGACTTGAATTCTAGACCTGCAATTCAAAACCCATAAACCCAGAAAATAAAGCATTGAAATGAAATTCAGACCACACTTGAAAAAACAAGAACTTAATTCTAGACCTGCAACTTCAAAACCCATAAAGCATGAAAAACAGAGCATTACACTTGAAAAACAAGATCTTGAATCCTAGACTTGAAATTTCAAAACCCATAAACCCAGAAAAACAGAGCATACACTTGAAAAAAGAAGAACGTGAATTCTAGACCTGCAATTCAAAACCCATAAACCCAGACAAACAGAGCATTGAAATGAAATTTAGACTACATTTGGAAAAACAAGAACTTGAAATGAACAATGATGCAAGACTCATCAAGAATTCACAGAATCTAAACGAAATGAAATTCAAGATTCTAAATTCTCACTTTAATGTTTGACAAATAACGATGAAGAACAGGGGAAAAGAACATAGCTTGAAACCAGTATCAACAGTAATTCACGAACCAATCAATGCACAAACCCAGAAAAGAAACATACCGAATTGAGAGTCTCATAGGAAAGAGAATGGAGAACTGGGTAGAATGGAGAACAGGGTAGAATGACGAACAGGGGGCTTTCTCCTTTACACAACCGACTTCCGAATTGGGCAGTAACTAATAGTAAGTAACAAGTAATTCAACAAGATCAGGAACAAGTTGAAGAACACAAGGAAAGCTACTCAATGGAAGAAAGGGAGAGGAAGAGACTTACAGTGAAATCAGCACTGCCTCTGTTATTTGTTGTTGTTTGTTGGACAAGCAAGAAGTTCGTTACATTTATACAGGATACGATGCCAGCGTGGACTTTGGGCTGCGCATAAAAATAAATCGAATAAGTTTACCGGTTTTTTAAAAACAGGCCACTGAAAGCTTATTACGAGAATATTTAATCACTAAGTTAACAATACCGTTTTATGTGCAAATGACCTATGCTAGTCACTATTAATTATTATAATATTTGGTCACTGCGATTACTACAAAAATCTAACGGCGACGAGTTTATGACCAACGACTCATGTTAATTGGTCCTGGATTCCATTATTTAACCTGACAATCGTTGCTCAACCGCTCATTGTCACTTAGTTTCTCGTTGTAGACGTTATAACATAAGCCACTTCTTTCCAACAAATGTTCATCCACGTAAATCACAGATTTGTCCTTAATTCCATAATCCGTAAGCCCCTGTCATCATCTTCTAAAACTCGCCCATCAAAATGCAGCAGCTCGTACTGCCTCTCCTGCCCTTTTTTCTCTCAAGTTTTGTTTCAATTGCTTAACACTACTTAAAAGCAACCCACCTTAACAGTAAAGGTGTCTACACCGATCACAGTTATGTTTGAGGTACTCTTTGTTCACGCCTAAATTAATATTTTACTGGACAGTAAATGTCTATGTGAATATTAATTACATTCTTGGTCCATGTCACACCGGCGAGCCCAAGTTCTTTAAGTTTACAATAATGATCTGCCAATGAGACAACGCGAACTAATTTACAAGGACATCGCGCGGAACACACATTCGCGCGTGGAATTACTATTTGACACTCCGCGTAGGCGAGCGAGGCGAGCTGGCGAACTGGCTCGCGTAGGAGACTTCGCGAGGAAGCAACAGGCGAGTCTGCGCGCCCTACAATAATCGTTAAGACTTTTACAAGTCTTGACATGCTTCGGGCCAATCCCTGTAGCCCTTTTAATATAAAAAGCCCTTCTAAAGCCCGCGAGATGGAGAGAGGAGTCTATATTCCAGTTCGCATAGGAGTCTATAATTGAGCGGCAATATCCTATGTGAAGTATGCGAACTGGACAGGTTTCACCAATTTGTCGTTTCGCGCGGGCGGAGAAGTGCCCTTGTGCTATCAGGGTTTCGGAATCCAACTTGAACGATAATCATCTTTCTTCCGCCACAAGTCAGATTGCTATATAAAGGCTTGAAGGTTTATAGAAAAAGACAACTCTCAAAAACACAATCAAATCTCTCAACAAATACAAACTGCAAACCAGTTACCCCTTGAGCTATCTCGAAACCCTAACCTTAAGCGCTGCCGCCTAGGTTTTCTTCAGAGCCCTCCGGACTCTACCCTGATTTCTCTCTGAACTCCCTATTAGTTGCTCTGCTTGCGCCGCCGTGAGCATCGATCGCTTGTGCTCGTAAATCCTCGTCTGAGGTGCACCTGAAACCCTTTCGCCTGATCAAGAAGTCAAACGCACACACAAACTCTTTCCTCGTCCGCGAGGTGGCACGCCCGCAACACTCCCCTTCTCTTTGTTCGCTAGTTACCTCTTTTCACGCGCTGAGGATCGTGGCCAAAACACTCTCCGATAGGTCAGCCTTGCTTGAAACTGGTGTTTGCCACCATGGGATCACATAGGGCACACCCCTCAGCGACCCAAGGCACTCCATGACTATTCTCAAATGGAATTTTCGCTGCGTCTCTAATGTTCTTTCACGAACATTGCACATGACTATGTATCTTGGCTCATCACTATATATATCGCTATGTTCTAAATACACTATGTCCTATGAATTGGGTGAAAACCTACAATGTGAAAGCTTGAGATGCTGAGAGGTTGTTTAGGAACCATCTCTGACAGAGAAGACTTTGATGAAGTAAACACCATTCTGGTTTGCCATCCACTTCATTAGGATTCTGATATTTGTGTAACGTACTATTTAACAACGATGTGACATATAGCATAGAGCAAATGCATGCTTCAGAGCTTTGGTGCAAAGTTGACGCTAGATTCATCGCCATTAGCTACCCAGTAGTTTTTTTTTTTTCGATTACAGCTAGCTTGTAGTTGGTCGTGCCTATATACGTATATTTCGACTTTCGGGAAGTCGGGGCAGATAGCATGCTTAGAAATTCAGAAATCTGGTACCGTTATGCTATGGCCAGGGAGCTTACAGAATTAAAAGTTAACTAAGACATCTTGCTGACAACATGTCCAATTGAACTATGAGCCATGGCAGAATGAACACCAAAGACAAATAATCAAAGTAGAGATATTATCAAATACGTAATGTAGCCATGTAGGCAGATAACCTAGAAACCAAAGTACCCTAGAGGGTATGCGAAATTAGTTTCTAAGTAATTGGAATCAACTTTCCAAGGCTAACAACTCTATTTTATTGGAATCTAACAGGCCTCTTGTGCTCCCTCTTTAACCTGTCTCTTGCCGGACAATAGTCACTTAAATCACAAGCCTCTTGACGCTTCCGCATTTCATACCGAGCTCTACACTCCTTGATAAATTTGATACGAGAAGTAGGAGGAATTCCATGGACGATGCAATCTTTAGCAAACTTCCGCATCGTCTTTATGCAACTGGTTGGACCCAGAACAACAAGAATGTGTCCCTATAAATAGATTGGAATGTTGAAAATAAGTAATAGATACAGAACTCTCACTTCATCATTTGGTTGGAACTTGACTGGAAGTAGAATTGCATAATACAAAACTCAAATGCTTACAAATATTTGTATATTACAAAACAGCAGAACTCCAATTTCCTGCACACCGGCCAAAAATAACACAAGTTAGAGAAATAACGGGCAAAACAAATGTGAAGCTACAGATAGATATTTTCCTTCAAAGTACACTTAATGTTTCTATTACTATAAATAACACTATTTCAACTTGGAAGATGAGTAAAACATGATCTAGATTATGCACCCACCCTTATGGCAGGGAGGAGTTTCAGCCGTTCATAAAATTTTTCCTGCACACAACATCAGAGAATGGAAAATCAAAAAGTGTTTGTTTCCTAACATGATATCAAACAGATCTTTCATCACCAAGTTTAATTACAGTAGGTGAAGCATTGGTGAAGAGTTACATACTTGATTTAAAAAAAAAAAAAAATACATTGAATGAAACTAGAATTTTTCTATTTTTTGTAATTAAATGAAAAGGGGAAGAAACAATATGCAACACCTACCTTGTTGATTCCAAATTGTGAGCAAAGCCCACCTTTTTGATACCCCCCACCCCATGACCTCCCAGTTCCTTCCATTCAGTATTGTTACAGCCTGAAATTATAACATGCTCACACCATTCATCATAACATTAAGCGAAATGTTACTTTCAAAATCAGTTGGAAATGCTAATCAAATTTTAACCTGATACCAGATTTACTAAATGTTAACGTGACTATCTATTCACCCGACAACCAATGTATTAAACAAGCTTATTTTGCTCAAAGGTCACTGATAAGAAACAATATCATAGTTAGTGCAATCTGTACCACAGGTGCACAACCAGCTAATGTGAGGAAGCCGAAGAATATCCTTAGCTTTTCCAATAAGATCCGCGTCCCTGGTCCTCTTTGTGTAGAGGGCGATGACACATACCTCCTACAACATTAAATTTATATGCATGAAATGATACACAATCAGAACCAAACGTCCTGTTTTTCGATCAAGGTTGTATGTAATTTATATTTACTGGTAGTATCCCGATATTCAATCCAATTTTCACAATAGAAAAAAAAGGTTTCGTATGATCCTGAAATCACATTTTGCATTTACAAATAACACATACCGGTTCCATTCTGTATCCAATGCCATAATCCTCTAGTGTAGATTTCACCATAGGCAAATATTCCTGCAACCTTGATTCTGCATGAAACAATAATCCAACAAAGAAATACAGACCTAAGTTTCACAAAGAGATTTTACAACATACAAAGAAATTAAAATCCGGTCTAGGGTTTCAGTTAGTAACAAGTGAAAACAAAGTGCTGTCGTTTTGAGAGACATAGAGAGAAGGTACCGATGCTTTCGTCGTAGCGCCTAGTGAAAGAAACATATTCAAAATTAACACTGTCTTCATCTTCATCCATCAAACTATGGCCAAAATTGTGAGTCGATCCGCAAACGACGTCATCGTTGCACTTCTTCTCCACTGCCTCTGTTAAGTTCTTCATCTCCTCCATAGATCTGTTCAACCCAGCGTCGAATTCTTGTGTGGATTTTATACAGTACTCCAGAAACTAAAAGGTCAATTATAGCCACATAGGTGAAGAGTTAAATAACTTGAAATCAAGAATAATCGAATGCAAATAAAAGGTGGAAGAAAGAATATGCAACACCCACATGCTCTTTGGTTCCACATTGTGAGCAAAGCCCATCTTTTTGATACCCCAACTTCATGACTTCCCAGTTTCTTCCCTTCAGTATTGTTATTGCCTGAAATTAGAACGTTGCACACACTATTCAGAACATTAACTGAAAAGTTTTCAATTCAGCATAAACCGAAACCAGATTTACTAACGTGACTACATTCACCCGACATCCAATGTTATTGACATCTAAACCCTAATACCAAGTTAGTATGTGCCACTGTACCTGAGATGCAGGAACATCTAATGCTAACAGCCGAACAAGAACCCTAGCTTTTTCAATAAGATCCGCGTCCCTGGCCCTGGTTGTGCAGAGGACGTTGAGGATGACGACACAATTCACCTACCACATTAAATTTATACACAATATGAACCAACGGTTTATCTAGATAACAAGATTCATGGTTCTACGTGATTATATATTATCCCTTGCACTTAACATATGTACGATCCTGAATTCACATTCAAATAACACATACCGGATCCATGCGGTATGTAATGCCATAATCCTCTAGTGTAGATTTCACCATATCCAAATCTTTCTGCAACTTTGATTCTGCATGAAACAATAATCCCGATAAACAAAATACCCCGAGAGAGAGAGAGAGAGAGAGAGAGAGAGAGAGTACCGATGCGTTTGGGGTAGCGCCTAATAAAAGAGATGTATTCAACAAGAGCACTGGATTCAACAAGAGCACGCTTCTCAGTTGGTTCGCCAACGACGTCGTTGCGCTCCTTCTCCAGCACTGCCTCTGTTGAGTTTTTCATCTCCTCCATCGATCAAAATTACCTAACGATCCACTAACCTGCAATCTAGGGATTGTTCTTCCTCTGTTGAGAGTACGTACCCGACGGCCGTGAATGCGAGGGGGAGCGGTGGCTACGTTTTTAATAACGGGATTTAGAAGAAGAAGCAGTGACACCATTGAAATAAGAGCGTCTAGCTTTAATATAAGGTTGGCGTGGGTCTGTATCTGGTATACGCCCCTAGTTAATGCGTTTATTTACGATAGTGGCATGATTGGGAATTAATAGTGTCCATTTCATCGGCGTGTATCTTCACATACACATGCATGATGGTCAGGATTAAAGAAAATAATATAAAAATATGGTTATCAAACTTATGAATTGTTATAAACAGTTAAGATTACGTCGTGTAAATACACGTTGTGCATACAAGAATTTCCATTCTTATATGTTATATTTACAAAACTGTCAATAATGTAAAAAGTCAACAATCACAAAAAGTCTTCGGCCGACCTTTGACAAACTTTCCGGCCTGACTCCGACGAATTTTCCGGCTGACCATCAGTGAGAATTCTGCCGGCCACAAACTACTATCACCGACAACAAAAGATACTACCGCTGGCAAAGAAAGCTACTACGGCCAGCAAAGAAAGCTACTACCACTGACAACAAAAGAAGATACCGACAACAACAAAAGTTACTGCCACCAATAAAGAAAGCTACTACATGTTTACGCCCAAATTAATATTTTACTGGACAGTAAATGTTTATGTGAATATTAATTAAATCTTGGTCCACATCACACCGGCGAGCCCAAATTCTTTGGGTTTACAAGTATTGGCCCACCAGTGAACCACGCGAGCTAAATTACAGAGTTCGAGTGCGAACGAAACTTCGCGCGAACTACGCAGTTCGCATGCGGAAGTGGACTTCACGCGAACTACATAGCTCGCGCGCGGAATGACTAGCTGACTCCGCGTAGGCGAGGCGAGATTGACACTCCGCGTAGGCGAGGCGAGATTGACACTTCGCGTAGGTGAGACAAGCGGATTACATCGAGGCGAGCTGGAGAACTGGCTCGCGTGGGAAACTTCGTGAAAAAGCCCCAGGCGGAGTCCGCGTACACGTTTGGGCCAATCCATGTGGCCCTTTTAAGGAAAAAGCCTTTTAAGGCCCGCGAGCTTCAAGGGTCCGCGAGACAGAAACAAGCTTCAGGAGCACGCGAGATAGCCTTCTGTGACAGCCCGCGGGATGAGTTTGAGTCCTCATAGGACTCTACAGTTGAGAGGCGCGGAACAGTGTCCGACTTGAATTCTGATTACATCTTTCTTCTGCCGCAAGTCGAGTTACTATATAAAGGGGCTCGAAGGCTTACAGAAAACTCTCTCTACACACACAACTCTCAAACAAATCAAACAAACTGCAATCCAGTTACTTTTCGAACCTCTCGAAAACCCTAACCCTAAGCGCGTCGCCTCCTAGGTTTCCCAGAGCCCTTTCAGACTCTACTCCGATCACCTCTGATCTCTCTTTGGTTGCTCTGCTCGCGACACCGTGAGTATCGAATTGTCTTGTGCTTGTAAATTCCTCGTCCGCAAGGTGGCACCGGTAACCCCCCGCTTGTTCAAGAAGTCAAGACCTGACGCACCCCACTTCCTTTCCTCGTCCGCGAGGTGGCACGCCCCGCATTCCCAAGAAGCATTGACTGCTACTGTCTCTCCGCCCCCTGCTGAGGATCGTGGCCAAAACCATACCACTAACAACAAAAGATATTACCGCTAGCAACAAAAATTACTACCGCAAGCAAAGAAAGCTACTACCACTGACAACGAAAGATATTACCATCATCAACAAAAAACTACTACCGCCAGCAACAAAAAAAATACTACTATCAGCAACCAAAGCTACTACCACTTGGGTAATTGTATGGGTTGTTTTGCTGGTTCCATGGGCATTGTTATTGCCTTAGAAGCGGAGCTTCAAGCCATAATTCATGCAGTTTCTATGGCTTCGAGAAAGGGATGGCGTTCACTTTGGATTAAGTGTGATTCAGCAATTGCAATTCATTTTCTTGCCAATAACAAATGCTTAGTCCCTTGGCACTTAAGAGCTGATTGGATCAATTGTTGTACCATTCTCTCTTCCATGCAGGTTCGTTTTTCACATATTCTTCGTGAAGGGAATCAGGTAGCTGATTGTTTAGCTAATTTTGGGGTGGATCATGATGGACAATATTGGTGGGACTCCTGCCCTTCATGTGCTTCAGCTGTTTTTGTTCATCATTTGCAGGGTTTACCTAATTTTCGCATTGCGTGAATTCGAAATGCTTGATTCTCATTTGGGTTGGTGGTTACCTTTAGTAGATGTGGGCTTAGATTTTAATGGTATAGGTTTCATGGTTGCTGATGTTTTGGAGGTGTGTTCCATCTATTTGGTTGTTGCATTGTCTTCACATATATATGTTTGGTTGCTTCATTTGCTTCTGCAGATATATATATCTCCTTTCACTCACTCTTTACACATTTGTTTCAGCCCTTGTGCTCTTTTTTGAGTACTTTCCCTGATTTGGTTCATGGAGAGGTTTTGGTTTATGTCCCCTCTTTTTTTGTACATTTTTTTCTTTCTTTATATGAAATACAGAGACATTCAGCAAAAAAAAAAAAAAAACAAGTTTAATTAAATTGGTCAAGAGTCAAATAACTTGATTTAAAAATTATAAAAAAAAATAAAAAATCAGGCTTATGCACCTGCTAATCGGACTAATCAGGCTTCGGAGCTCTTTGCCAAGATGAAGGACAGTGGAATAAGGCCAAAACAAGTTACAAAGGTTAGCCTCATATCACTATGTGCAGAAGTAGGTGCACTTGATCTGGGAAAATGGGTTCATTCTTACAAGCATAAACCAGCAGCGTATGGAAGTTGATGTAGGTACAGTGAAAGACACATACTATAGAGGTAAGCATTATACTTGATAAAAAATGGACCAATAATTGGTCACAACCAGGCCTCATCTCCTATCATCTTCACTCCTTCCTCACAGTTCAAAAACTCTAACAACCAATTCTTCCCTCCAAATTCAATTTCAAACTAGCCCAAGCAACTACATTCCACTTGAACATTTTATCAAACACCTTGTGTGCAGATTACTCCTTCCTCACAGTCCAACAACTCTAACAACCAGTTCTTCCCTCCAAATTCAATTTCAAACTAGCCCAAGCAACTACATTCCACTTGAACGTTTTATCAAACACCTTGTGTGCACACAACAAGCATACATGTCGAGTAAACCGGCAGAGGCATACACAATCAACTCAAATCCAGTTTTCACAATGCAGTACACGTTTTCCATAATGAATATCACTGACCATATGCAACACCCTCTGAGACAAAAAAAGGAAATGTAAAATGGTTAGATAACCCCTATGTTCGTGCTATTCGAGTAACATCAAAGAACATAAGCGCATATTCTGAACAAGTATCAATTGGAAACTGTGAGCACTATGAGAGCCAATAAGCCACAAACCTACAAAATCGAACCTACCCATATGCCACAAAACAAAACCCCTATTCTCTATTAGATGATAACAAAACACATCAGAACCTAACAAATCTAAAACTTGCTGTTCTGTTCTGGTGATCAAAATCCCCAAATAGAAAGTAATCCAGTGGCCAGAAATTTACATCCAAAAAAATATATGTGAAGTGTTTTCAATATGCATCGGCCAAAGCACTCCCGTTGGCTTTTTGAATCTGTTTCATTCATTGCTGCCCCTGAACGAGCTTGGCCTTCGGGTACACATCCCGAGCCAATGAGCGATATCTCAGCCTCCTCCTCTTACGCCCCCACGACGGCACCTCATATAGAGCTGCACCTTCATTGTTGTGGTCGGGATTCACGAGAATCGCGTGTGGGCGGACATCATTAAGCAACGAGCGATATTTTGACCTCTTCCTCTTACGCCCCTGATTCACAACTGGAATGGGAAGCTCTTGAGCTGCAACAGCTACCAAAGCACCTTGCTGTTGAGCTCCAACTTCTTCATAGTTAACCAAAGCACCTTGCTGTTGAGCTTCAACTTCTTCATGGTTAACCAAAGCACCTTGCTGTTGAGCTGCAAGGTCTTCATGGTTAACCAAAGCACCTTGCTGTTGAGCTTCAACTTCTTCATGGTTAACCAAAGCACCTTGCTGTTGAGCTGCAAGGTCTTCATAGTTAACCACAGCATCTTGTTCCTGGTTAGCAGCTGCTATTTGATTGTTAAGTTGTAGCAATTGACCTCCGACTGCCTCTTGCATCATAGAACCATGAGGATTTGGCACTAGAATTCCATCCACTGGTTCCTGATTGTTGACCTGATTGTTGTTGGGTTGAACAACCACAACCTGACTGTACAATTACAAATAACTAATACATGAATACCAATACAATTATACAAAGGCCAAAAACCCAAAATTCAAATACTCATACAAATAATACTCATGCCCAACGGAATATGAACAGGAGTACCAATAAGAAAAGGAAAGTTTACACAAACATACTCAAGATCTGCGGCAAAATTTGGTGGAATCATATCAACCACGTCATCAAAAGTGTCATCCAGGATATCATCAACGTCTTCTCCCTCTACGTTTACATCGAGATTGTCCAACCAGTCATCATCCATCTTCAACAACAGAGGAAACCCTGGTAATCAAATGAATAAACCATAAATTTTTGAACAAATCCAAATAAAACAACACCCATAAATTCAATTAAAATGAACAAGTCCCCAAATTCCCCAAATGCAAACTAACCAAACTTACCCAGATAAACAGAGCATTGAAAAGAAATGCAGACTACACACACAGAATCTAAACAAAATTGATCAAGATTCAAAATTCTCACTTTAATGTTTGACAAATAACAATAAAGAACAGGGGATAAAGAACATAGCTTCAAACCCGTATCAATAGGTATTCACGAACAAATCAATGCACAAAATCAATTGAGTCAGAGCGAATGAAGACATGGGTAGAATGGAGAACAGGGTAGAGGAACAAATTGTAGAAAGCATATTCGGCAGAGGAACTACACACGAATTCAATTCAACCTAAAAGATCCCAACTTTACCCAAAATCCCCAAAATCAAATGAACAACTTTGAACTGTAAACAAGAACCCACAGAGAATGAAAGAGATAGAGAGAGAGAGAGAGAGAGAGAGAGAGAGAGAGAGAGAGAGAGAGAGACTCACAGATAATTGAAAATGCAAATGTAAGAGAGACTCTGTTCTTGATCAATGGAGCCTTGAATCTTGGAGCTCTGGACGTTTGAGAAACATTGTTACTTGGTGTTGTTTGTTTCACAGTTAATCTCCACAAAGCAACTAAGAAAATATCATCAAATCTTGATACTAATCAACAAGACTAGAATCATAATTCAACAAGATTAAGAACAGTGGAGCAATTTGAACAACTAACAAGAAAAGCTACTCAATGGAAGAAGGGGGGGGGGAGAGAGAGAGAGAGAGAGAGAGAGAGAGGCAGAGAATTCACAGAATCTAAACGAAATGAACAATAATGCAAGACTCATCAAGAATTCACAGAATCTAAACGAAATTGAAATTCAAGATTCTAAATTCTCACTTTAATGTTTGACAAATAACGAGTATCAACAGTAATTCACAAACAAATCAATGCACAAACCCAGAAAAGAATCATACCCAAATTGAAAGTCTCAGTAGGAAAGAGAATGAAGAACTGGGTAGAATGGAGAACAGGGTACAATGACGAACAGGGGGCTTTCTCCTTTTACACAACCGACTTCCGAATTGGGCAGTAACTAATAGTAAGTAACAAGTAATTCAACAAGATCAGGAACAAGTTGAAGAACACAAGGAAAGCTACTCAATGGAAGAAGAGGGAGAGGAAGAGACTTACATTTTAATCAGCAAGACTGAGAAATGAGAAGCTCAGTGGTTCTTGGACGTTTGACAAAGACTGCCTCTGTTATTTGTTGTTGTTTGTTGGACAAGCAAGAAGTTCGTTACATTTATACAGGATACGATGCCAGCGTGGACTTTGGGCTGCGCATAAAAATAAAGCGAATAAATTTATTGAGTCACGCATATTATCGAACAGGTGGTGGGCAAGTTATTACCCTCTGAAAATTGGTGCACATTCTCCAAGCTATCACCCGCTGAAAGTCCATTGATTTAGCTTCCAAGCCCCTCACCGGAGCTAAAGTGTCGACGACCGGAGAGGCTCGGAATCCGCCGGGATTTACAAGCTCCGAGGAGGCGCCGTCATGGGCCATCAATGCCGACGAATAGGGGCCTCGGCGCCGGAGGAGAAATGTTGAATCGGCGGCAGATTTGAGTGCCATATGGCCGTGGGAGAGTGACACACAAAGTTGCATCTTTTGAGTTTCCTTTCCGAGGGAAAATCAACAATTTGAAAGATGACGGTGATAGAGACTTTGAGAGTTAGTCAAAAATTGTCAAATCTAGATTGGGGGACCCACCAACGTGTCTTTTGCATCATGAATGCTCTAAGAAAGGAAATAAGACAAAATAAGGTTATCCAAGTGCTTGTGGCAAGCACACGCCTTTTTCCTTTTTGTTTTCTAATTAAATAATCGGAAATTCTTTCCTCCACCGGGTGAGCGATCGACATCCGTTATGTAAATCTATCGCGTTGAAGCAGAGAGGGACGAGTTAGGAGAAGCATATATAAACTCTAAAGGTCGACATTGACGGAGCTAGGTGGTGATTTGATTCGTATTCTCTATCACAATTTGAAAATTGAAAAATATTGTGAAGTTTACCGGTTTTTAAAAACGGGCCGCTTGAAAGTTTATTAACGAGAATATTTAGTCACTAAGTTAAACAATACCATTTTATGTGCAAGTGACCTATGCTAGTCACTATTAATTATATATTTGGTCACTACGAATTGACTACAAAAATCTAACGGTGACGAGTTTAGTGACCAACGATCAATGTTAATTGGTCCCGGATTCCATTATTTGATCTGACAATCGTTGCTCGAGCACTCATTGTCACTTAGTTTCTCGTTGTAGACGTTATAACATAAGCCACTCTTTCCAACAATGTTTATCCACGTAAATCACAGATTTGTCCTTAATTCCATAATCCGTAAGCCACTTGTCATCATCTTCTAAAACTCGCCCATCAAAATGCAGCAGCTAATACTGCCCCTCCTGCCCTTTTTCTTCTTCAAGTTTTTTCAATTGCTTAACACTACTTAAGCAACCGATCTTAACGGTAAAGGTGTCTACACCGATCATAGTTATGTTGAGGTACTCTTCACGATAGTTCAGCCTTGCTTGAACTGGTGTTGGCCACCATGGGATCACATAGGGGCAAATCCCCTCAGAGACCCAAGGCACTCCATGACTATTCTCAAATGGAATTTTCGCTGCTATCTCTAAGGTTCTTTCACGAGCGTTGCACATGACCGTATCTTGGCTCATCACTAAATATATCGCTATGTTCTAAATACACTATGTCCCTATGAATTGGATGAAAACCTACTATGTGAAAGCTTGAGACGCTGAGAGGTTGTTTAGGAACCATCTCTGACAGAGAAGACATTTGATGAAGTAAACACCATTCTGGTTTGCCATCCACTTCATTAGGATTCTGATATTTGTGTATACTATTTAACAACGATGTGACATATAGCATAGAGCAAATGCATGCTTCAGAGCCTTTGGTGCAAAGTTGACGCTAGATTCATCGCTACTAGCTACCCAATAATTTTTTTTCGATTACAGCTAGCTTGTAGTTGGTCGTGCCTATATATGTATATTTCGACTTTCGGGAAGTCGGGGCAGATAGCATGCTTAAAAATTCAGAAATCTAGTACCGTTTATGCTATGGCCAGGGAGCTACAGAATTAAAAGTTAACTAAGACATCTTGCTGACAAAATGTCCAATTGAACTATGAGCTATTACTTTCGTTTGGGCCATGGCGGAATGAACACCAAAGACAAATAATCAAAGTAAAGATATTATCAAATACGTAATGTAGCCATGTAGGCAGATAACCTAGAAAACAAAGTACCCTAGAGGGTATGTGAAATTAGTTTCTAAGTAATTGGAATCAACTTTCCAAGGCTAACAACTCTATTTTTATTGGAATCTAATAGGCCTCTTGTGCTCCCTCTTTAACCTGTCTCTTGCCAGACAATAGTCACTTAAATCACAAGCCTCTAGACGCTTCCGCATTTCATACCGAGCTTTACGCTCCTTGACAAATTTGATACGAGAAGCAGGAGGAATTCCATGGACGATGCAATCTTTAGCAAACTTCCGCATCGCCTTTATGCAACTGGTTGGACCCAGAACAACAAGAATGTGTCCCTATAAATAGATTGGAAAGTTGAAAATAAGTAATAGATACAAAACTCTCACTTCATCATTTGGTTGGAACTTGACTGGAAGTAGGAATGCATAATACAAAACTCATATGCTTACAAATATTTGTATATTACAAAACAGCATAACTCCAATTTCCTGCACACCGGCCAAAAATAACACAAGTTAGAGAAATAACGGGCAAAACAAATGTGAAGCTACAGATAGATATTTTCCTTCCAAGTACACTTAATGTTTCCTATTACTATAAATAACACTATTTCAACTTGGAAGATGAGTAAAACATGATCTAGATTATGCACCCACCCTTATGGCAGGGAGGAGTTTCAGCCGTTCATAAAATTTTTCCTGCACACAACATCAGAGAATGGAAAATCAAAAAGTGTTTGTTTCCTAACATGATATCAAACAGATCTTTCATCACCAAGTTTAATTACATTAGGTGAAGCATTGGTGAAGAGTTCCATAGCTTGATTTAAAAAATAATAATACATTGAATGAAACTAGAATTTTTCTATTTTTTTGGTAATTAAATGAAAAGGGGAAGAAACAATATGCAACACCTACCTTGTTGATTCCAAATTGTGAGCAAAGCCCACCTTTTTGATACCCCAACCCCATGACCTCCCAGTTCCTTCCATTCAGTATTGTTACAGCCTGAAATTATAACATTGCTCACACCATTCATCAGAACTGTTATAACGAGTGCAAGAAAGAACACAGATTTACGTGGTTCACTAACGACGTGTTAGCTACGTCCACGGACAGAAGGAGAACAGTTTTATTATGTTGAGCAAAAATACAGAACGACATGTACACAACACACAATAGGTTGTATATATACAGCCCTAAATCCGATATACTAGTCCTAATAGGTAACCATAACCTAGTATAACCCGAATAGGTAACCATAACCTAGTATAACCCGTCAGCACAGATTGGATGGTTCAAGGCATATATTAACAAATCTCCACCTTGACTTGAATCCTCTCACAAATAACAGATGTACCAGATGCACCATAGTGATGCCAGATGTACAGATAACTCCTTCTGCCTCAGATGTCGCCCCCAAAGGGCAACTAACAGCTTGTAACATTTAGCAAGTCCAAACAATGTTGGAACTTGCTGTGTGGAACCGACTTGGTGAACATATCAGCGGGATTGTCAGCAGTGCCCACCTTCTTCACCTTAATTCTGCTCTCATCTCTCAGAAAATGATACCTGACATCAATGTGCTTAGTCCTCTCATGATGAACTTGATCCTTAGCTAAACATATTGCACTCAAACTGTCGCAATATACTATAGCCTGATCATGATGCAAACCAAGACTACTGACCAGTCCCCTCAACCATATGCCTTCCTTTGCAGCGGCTGTCAGAGCCATGTACTCTGCTTCAGTAGTAGACAAAGTCACTGTAGGCTGCAAAGTAGCTTTCCAGCTAACAACAGAGCCACCAAGAGTAAAGACATAACCAGTCATAGATCTCCTAGTGTCAACATCTCCAGCATAATCGCTATCTGAATAGCCTGTTACCAAACAGTTTGTATCACCTCCATAAATGAGACCAACATCAGACGTACCTTTGAGATACCGAAAAATTCTCTTCACAGCCTGCCAATGCTCCTTTCCGGGATCACCCATAAATCTGCTGACAACACTAACAGCATGTGCAAGATCAGGCCTAGTGCAAACCATAGCATACATCAAGCTTCCTACTGCACTAGCATAAGGAACTCGAGACATGTATTCCTTCTCCTCAGCAGATTTAGGTGCAAACGCAGTAGACAGATGAATATTTGCAGCACTTGGAGTATCTAAAGATCTAGATGTAGACATACCAAACCTGGATAATATTTTCTGGATGTAGCCTTTCTGAGATAAGAAAAGCTTCTTCTGACTTCTATCCCTGTAAATCTCCATTCCCAAAATTTTCCGGGCTGCTCCCAAATCCTTCATCTCAAACTCTGCACTGAGAAGACCCTTCAACTTCTGAATATCAGACTTGTCTTTTGCAGCTATCAGCATATCATCTACATACAGGACCAGATAAATGAGGGAATCATTTGTTAACTTGTTGTAGTAGACACAACAATCATACGGACTCCTGATGTAGCCGATTTCTATCATATAGCTATCAAACCTCTTGTACCACTGTCTAGGAGACTGCTTTAGTTCATACAAGGACTTCTTCAACTTGCAAACATAGTCTTCCTTTCCAGGGACTTGAAAACCATCTGGCTGAGTCATGTAAATCTCTTCTTCCAATTCTCCATGTAAGAACGCTGTCTTCACATCTAGTTGCTCAAGCTCCAGATTATGATGTGCAACTATGGCTAGTAGCACCCTGATAGAAGTATGTCTGACCACAGGTGAGAAAATCTCATTGTAGTCAACTCCCTCTTTCTGATGGAACCCTCTTGCAACTACTCGAGCTTTATACTTGATGCCCTCAGCAGGTGACAACCCTTCTTTCTTCTTGAAAACCCATTTGCAAGTAATAACCTTTCTCCCCTGATCAGGTCGTTTGGTCAATTCCCAAGTCTGATTTTTCTGAAGTGATTCCATTTCATCTCCCATTGCAGCAAGCCATTGAGCTGACTCTGTACTTGTAACTGCTTCCTTGTAGGTGGACGGCTCATGAGGATCCACCTCTTCAGCAACCTGTAGTGCATAAGCCACCATGTCCTCAAAACCATACCTTGTAGGTGGTTTCCCAAAGTTTGATCTCCTAGATCGCTCATGAGTCAAACTATGCTGATTAGCAGCCATTTGTTCTGATTCTGAATGTAGGTATTGATCTTCTTGTTGTGGTTCACTCACATCTTCAGTGACTTGTTGCTCCACCTGTTTCTCAACACTACAATTTTCACAGAAA
This sequence comes from Fragaria iinumae, assembly GCA_009720345.1. Classification (NCBI taxonomy): domain Eukaryota; kingdom Viridiplantae; phylum Streptophyta; class Magnoliopsida; order Rosales; family Rosaceae; genus Fragaria; species Fragaria iinumae. The sequence continues at coordinate 1,050,656 of CM019122.1, read as the reverse complement.
CTAAAATCCTTGACCTTGTGACCACCAAGAAGATCATTCTTTGACAGAATTTGCATCCCTCTTTCACTTATATGACCAAGCCTCATGTGCCATAGCTTGGTCATATCATCCTTGTGAACCTCTGATGATGCAACAGCAGCCGAGCCTGACAGCGTTGAACCTTGCAGAATATATAAAGTACCTCGCTTGACACCTTTCAGAACCACATTGACACCTTTGTAGACATTTAAAATTCCACATGAGCCTTTGTACTTGAAACCTTTGCTATCTAGAAGACCCAAAGAAATCAGGTTTTTCGTCATGTGTGGAGCATGCCTAACATCATTCAATGTACAGAATTTACCATCATGTGTCCGTATTTTTATTGAGCCAATTCCAACCACCTTACTTGCAGAACTGTTTGCCATAGAAATATTGCCTCCATCTATCTGCTCATAGGTTGAAAACCACTCTCTGCGTGGACATATATGATAAGACGCCCCGGTATCCAAAATCCACACATCCCTGTGATGTATGTGTGCATCTGCAACCAAGGCCAGATCTTCTTCCGAAGTGGTGTCAACTTCTGCTACAACAGCAGTACCTGATGCTTTCTCAGACTGCTTCTTCTTCTTTGGACATTCGTTTTTCCAATGTCCCTTCTCTTTACAGTAGTTACAGACATCATTGGATTTGGAACCCTTTGAAACTGGATTCTTGTATTTCTTCTTCCCCGAGCCTTTTTGTCCCAAACTTCCACTGGCTACCAACCCTGCAGCCTGACTGTCTGAACTAGTACCGGTCACCTTATGGCGCATATCTCTAGTATGTAAAGATGATCTAACATCCTCCAGAGTCAGAGTATCTCTCCCACCAATAAAAGAATCCACAAAATTCTCATACGACGAAGGTAGAGATACCAACAGGATTAGAGCAGCATCCTCATCATCAATTTTAACATCGATATTACGCAACTCTAATAGAACAGTGTTTAACTGATCTAAGTGATCTCTTAGAGATGTACCTTCTTCCATACGCAGACCAAACAGACGTCGCTTTAGAAGCAACTTGTTGGTTAAAGACTTCGTCATGTATAGACTCTCAAGCTTCAACCACAGACCAGCCGCAGTTTCCTCCTCTGCGACCTCGGTGATTATATCATCTGCAAGGCACAACATAATTGTCGAGTGTGCCTTCTCCTCCAGACTGGCCATCTCAGCGATTTCTTGATCCCCTGACTTCTTAACCAGCGGCGCCCACATCCCTTGTTGTTTTAACAAGGCTCGCATCTTGATCTGCCATAAACTGAAACTGTTCCTCCCTGTAAATTTATCAATCTTCACATTCAAACCAGACATCTTTCTTGGCGGAAATCACAACCAGGCCAGATAAACCTTGCTCTGATACCAATTTGTTATAACGAGTGCAAGAAAGAACACAGATTTACGTGGTTCACTAACGACGTGTTAGCTACGTCCACGGACAGAAGGAGAACAGTTTTATTATGTTGAGCAAAAATACAGAACGACATGTACACAACACACAATAGGTTGTATATATACAGCCCTAAATCCGATATACTAGTCCTAATAGGTAACCATAACCTAGTATAACCCGAATAGGTAACCATAACCTAGTATAACCCGTCAGCACAGATTGGATGGTTCAAGGCATATATTAACAAGAACATTAAGCGAAATGTTACTTTCAAAATCAGTTGGAAATGCTAATCAAATTTTAACCTGATACCAGATTTACTAAATGTTAACGTGACTACTATTCACCCGACAACCAATGTTATTAAACAAGCTTATTTTGCTCAAAGGTCACTGATAAGAAACAATATCAAGTTAGTGCAATCTGTACCACAGGTGCAACAACAGCTAATGTGAGAAGCCGAAGAATATCCTTAGCTTTTCCAATAAGATCCGCGTCCCTGGTCCTCTTTGTGTAGAGGGCGATGACACATACCTCCTACAACATTAAATTTATATGCATGAAATGATACACAATCAGAACCAAACGTCCTGTTTTTCGATCAAGGTTGTATGTAATTTATATTTACTGGTAGTATCCCGATATTCAATCCAATTTTCACAATAGAAAAAAAAGGTTTCGTATGATCCTGAAATCACATTTTGCATTTACAAATAACACATACCGGTTCCATTCTGTATCCAATGCCATAATCCTCTAGTGTAGATTTCACCATAGGCAAATATTCCTGCAACCTTGATTCTGCATGAAACAATAATCCAACAAAGAAATACAGACCTAAGTTTCACAAAGAGATTTTACAACATACAAAGAAATTAAAATCCGGTCTAGGGTTTCAGTTAGTAACAAGTGAAAACAAAGTGCTGTCGTTTTGAGAGACATAGAGAGAAGGTACCGATGCTTTCGTCGTAGCGCCTAGTGAAAGAAACATATTCAAAATTAACACTGTCTTCATCTTCATCCATCAAACTATGGCCAAAATTGTGAGTCGATCCGCAAACGACGTCATCGTTGCACTTCTTCTCCACTGCCTCTGTTAAGTTCTTCATCTCCTCCATAGATCTGTTCAACCCAGCGTCGAATTCTTGTGTGGATTTTATACAGTACTCCAGAAACTAAAAGGTCAATTATAGCCACATAGGTGAAGAGTTAAATAACTTGAAATCAAGAATAATCGAATGCAAATAAAAGGTGGAAGAAAGAATATGCAACACCCACATGCTCTTTGGTTCCACATTGTGAGCAAAGCCCATCTTTTTGATACCCCAACTTCATGACTTCCCAGTTTCTTCCCTTCAGTATTGTTATTGCCTGAAATTAGAACGTTGCACACACTATTCAGAACATTAACTGAAAAGTTTTCAATTCAGCATAAACCGAAACCAGATTTACTAACGTGACTACATTCACCCGACATCCAATGTTATTGACATCTAAACCCTAATACCAAGTTAGTATGTGCCACTGTACCTGAGATGCAGGAACATCTAATGCTAACAGCCGAACAAGAACCCTAGCTTTTTCAATAAGATCCGCGTCCCTGGCCCTGGTTGTGCAGAGGACGTTGAGGATGACGACACAATTCACCTACCACATTAAATTTATACACAATATGAACCAACGGTTTATCTAGATAACAAGATTCATGGTTCTACGTGATTATATATTATCCCTTGCACTTAACATATGTACGATCCTGAATTCACATTCAAATAACACATACCGGATCCATGCGGTATGTAATGCCATAATCCTCTAGTGTAGATTTCACCATATCCAAATCTTTCTGCAACTTTGATTCTGCATGAAACAATAATCCCGATAAACAAAATACCCCGAGAGAGAGAGAGAGAGAGAGAGAGAGAGAGAGTACCGATGCGTTTGGGGTAGCGCCTAATAAAAGAGATGTATTCAACAAGAGCACTGGATTCAACAAGAGCACGCTTCTCAGTTGGTTCGCCAACGACGTCGTTGCGCTCCTTCTCCAGCACTGCCTCTGTTGAGTTTTTCATCTCCTCCATCGATCAAAATTACCTAACGATCCACTAACCTGCAATCTAGGGATTGTTCTTCCTCTGTTGAGAGTACGTACCCGACGGCCGTGAATGCGAGGGGGAGCGGTGGCTACGTTTTTAATAACGGGATTTAGAAGAAGAAGCAGTGACACCATTGAAATAAGAGCGTCTAGCTTTAATATAAGGTTGGCGTGGGTCTGTATCTGGTATACGCCCCTAGTTAATGCGTTTATTTACGATAGTGGCATGATTGGGAATTAATAGTGTCCATTTCATCGGCGTGTATCTTCACATACACATGCATGATGGTCAGGATTAAAGAAAATAATATAAAAATATGGTTATCAAACTTATGAATTGTTATAAACAGTTAAGATTACGTCGTGTAAATACACGTTGTGCATACAAGAATTTCCATTCTTATATGTTATATTTACAAAACTGTCAATAATGTAAAAAGTCAACAATCACAAAAAGTCTTCGGCCGACCTTTGACAAACTTTCCGGCCTGACTCCGACGAATTTTCCGGCTGACCATCAGTGAGAATTCTGCCGGCCACAAACTACTATCACCGACAACAAAAGATACTACCGCTGGCAAAGAAAGCTACTACGGCCAGCAAAGAAAGCTACTACCACTGACAACAAAAGAAGATACCGACAACAACAAAAGTTACTGCCACCAATAAAGAAAGCTACTACATGTTTACGCCCAAATTAATATTTTACTGGACAGTAAATGTTTATGTGAATATTAATTAAATCTTGGTCCACATCACACCGGCGAGCCCAAATTCTTTGGGTTTACAAGTATTGGCCCACCAGTGAACCACGCGAGCTAAATTACAGAGTTCGAGTGCGAACGAAACTTCGCGCGAACTACGCAGTTCGCATGCGGAAGTGGACTTCACGCGAACTACATAGCTCGCGCGCGGAATGACTAGCTGACTCCGCGTAGGCGAGGCGAGATTGACACTCCGCGTAGGCGAGGCGAGATTGACACTTCGCGTAGGTGAGACAAGCGGATTACATCGAGGCGAGCTGGAGAACTGGCTCGCGTGGGAAACTTCGTGAAAAAGCCCCAGGCGGAGTCCGCGTACACGTTTGGGCCAATCCATGTGGCCCTTTTAAGGAAAAAGCCTTTTAAGGCCCGCGAGCTTCAAGGGTCCGCGAGACAGAAACAAGCTTCAGGAGCACGCGAGATAGCCTTCTGTGACAGCCCGCGGGATGAGTTTGAGTCCTCATAGGACTCTACAGTTGAGAGGCGCGGAACAGTGTCCGACTTGAATTCTGATTACATCTTTCTTCTGCCGCAAGTCGAGTTACTATATAAAGGGGCTCGAAGGCTTACAGAAAACTCTCTCTACACACACAACTCTCAAACAAATCAAACAAACTGCAATCCAGTTACTTTTCGAACCTCTCGAAAACCCTAACCCTAAGCGCGTCGCCTCCTAGGTTTCCCAGAGCCCTTTCAGACTCTACTCCGATCACCTCTGATCTCTCTTTGGTTGCTCTGCTCGCGACACCGTGAGTATCGAATTGTCTTGTGCTTGTAAATTCCTCGTCCGCAAGGTGGCACCGGTAACCCCCCGCTTGTTCAAGAAGTCAAGACCTGACGCACCCCACTTCCTTTCCTCGTCCGCGAGGTGGCACGCCCCGCATTCCCAAGAAGCATTGACTGCTACTGTCTCTCCGCCCCCTGCTGAGGATCGTGGCCAAAACCATACCACTAACAACAAAAGATATTACCGCTAGCAACAAAAATTACTACCGCAAGCAAAGAAAGCTACTACCACTGACAACGAAAGATATTACCATCATCAACAAAAAACTACTACCGCCAGCAACAAAAAAAATACTACTATCAGCAACCAAAGCTACTACCACTTGGGTAATTGTATGGGTTGTTTTGCTGGTTCCATGGGCATTGTTATTGCCTTAGAAGCGGAGCTTCAAGCCATAATTCATGCAGTTTCTATGGCTTCGAGAAAGGGATGGCGTTCACTTTGGATTAAGTGTGATTCAGCAATTGCAATTCATTTTCTTGCCAATAACAAATGCTTAGTCCCTTGGCACTTAAGAGCTGATTGGATCAATTGTTGTACCATTCTCTCTTCCATGCAGGTTCGTTTTTCACATATTCTTCGTGAAGGGAATCAGGTAGCTGATTGTTTAGCTAATTTTGGGGTGGATCATGATGGACAATATTGGTGGGACTCCTGCCCTTCATGTGCTTCAGCTGCTTTTGTTCATCATTTGCAGGGTTTACCTAATTTTCGTATTGCGTGAATTCGAAATGCTTGATTCTCATTTGGGTTGGTGGTTACCTTTAGTAGATGTGGGCTTAGATTTTAATGGTATAGGTTTCATGGTTGCTGATGTTTTGGAGGTGTGTTCCATCTATTTGGTTGTTGCATTGTCTTCACATATATATGTTTGGTTGCTTCATTTGCTTCTGCAGATATATATATCTCCTTTCACTCACTCTTTACACATTTGTTTCAGCCCTTGTGCTCTTTTTTGAGTACTTTCCCTGATTTGGTTCATGGAGAGGTTTTGGTTTATGTCCCCTCTTTTTTTGTACATTTTTTTCTTTCTTTATATGAAATACAGAGACATTCAGCAAAAAAAAAAAAAAACAAGTTTAATTAAATTGGTCAAGAGTCAAATAACTTGATTTAAAAATTATAAAAAAAAATAAAAAATCAGGCTTATGCACCTGCTAATCGGACTAATCAGGCTTCGGAGCTCTTTGCCAAGATGAAGGACAGTGGAATAAGGCCAAAACAAGTTACAAAGGTTAGCCTCATATCACTATGTGCAGAAGTAGGTGCACTTGATCTGGGAAAATGGGTTCATTCTTACAAGCATAAACCAGCAGCGTATGGAAGTTGATGTAGGTACAGTGAAAGACACATACTATAGAGGTAAGCATTATACTTGATAAAAAATGGACCAATAATTGGTCACAACCAGGCCTCATCTCCTATCATCTTCACTCCTTCCTCACAGTTCAAAAACTCTAACAACCAATTCTTCCCTCCAAATTCAATTTCAAACTAGCCCAAGCAACTACATTCCACTTGAACATTTTATCAAACACCTTGTGTGCAGATTACTCCTTCCTCACAGTCCAACAACTCTAACAACCAGTTCTTCCCTCCAAATTCAATTTCAAACTAGCCCAAGCAACTACATTCCACTTGAACGTTTTATCAAACACCTTGTGTGCAGATTACTCCTTCCTCACAGTCCAACAACTCTAACAACCAGTTCTTCCCTCCAAATTCAATTTCAAACTAGCCCAAGCAACTACATTCCACTTGAACGTTTTATCAAACACCTTGTGTGCACACAACAAGCATAGATGTCGAGTAAACCGGCAGAGGCATACACAATCAACTCAAATCCAGTTTTCACAATGCAGTACACGTTTTCCATAATGAATATCACTGACCATATGCAACACCCTCTGAGACAAAAAAAGGAAATGTAAAATGGTTAGATAACCCCTATGTTCGTGCTATTCGAGTAACATCAAAGAACATAAGCGCATATTCTGAACAAGTATCAATTGGAAACTGTGAGCACTATGAGAGCCAATAAGCCACAAACCTACAAAATCGAACCTACCCATATGCCACAAAACAAAACCCCTATTCTCTATTAGATGATAACAAAACACATCAGAACCTAACAAATCTAAAACTTGCTGTTCTGTTCTGGTGATCAAAATCCCCAAATAGAAAGTAATCCAGTGGCCAGAAATTTACATCCAAAAAAATATATGTGAAGTGTTTTCAATATGCATCCGCCAAAGCACTCCCGTTGGCTTTTTGAATCTGTTTCATTCATTGCTGCCCCTGAACGAGGTTGGCATTCGGGTACACATCCCGAGCCAATGAGCGATATCTCAGCCTCCTCCTCTTACGCCCCCACGACGGCACCTCATATAGAGCTGCACCTTCATTGTTGTGGTCGGGATTCACGAGAATCGCGTCTGGGTAGACATCATTAAGCAACGAGCGATATTTTGGCCTCTTCCTCTTACGCCTCTGATTCACAACTGGAATGGGAAGCTCTTGAGCTGCAACAGCTACCAAAGCACCTTGCTGTTGAGCTCCAACTTCTTCATAGTTAACCAAAGCACCTTGCTGTTGAGCTTCAACTTCTTCATGGTTAACCAAAGCACCTTGCTGTTGAGCTGCAAGGTCTTCATGGTTAACCACAGCATCTTGTTCCTGGTTAGCAGCTGCCAAATCCATTTGATTGTTAAGTTGTATCAGTTGACCTCCGATTGCCTCATGCACTATAGAACCATGAGGATTTGGCGCTAGAACTCCATGCACTGGTTCCTGATTGTTGACCTGATTGTTGTTGGGTTGAACAACCTCAACCTGACTGTACAATTACAAATAACTAATACATGAATACCAATACCAATCATACAAAGGCCAAAAACCCAAAATTCAAATACTCATACAAATAATAGGAAAGTTTACACAAACATACTCAAGATCCACGGCAACATTTGGTGGAATCATGTCAACCACGTCATCAAAAGGGTCATCCAGGACACCATCAACGTCTTCCCCCTCTACGTCTACATCGAGATCGTCCAACCAGTCATCAGCCATCTTCAACAACAGAGGAAACCCTGGTAATCAAATGAATAAACCATAAATTTTTGAACAAATCCAAATAAAACAACACCCATAAATGCATTGAAAAACAGAGCATTGAAAAGAAATGCAGACTACACACACAGAATCTAAACAAAATTGATCAAGATTCAAAATTCTCACTTTAATGTTTGACAAATAACGATAAAGAACAGGGGATAAAGAACATAGCTTCAAACCCGTATCAATAGGTATTCACGAACAAATCAATGCACAAAATCAATTGAGTCTCAGTAGGAGAGAGAATGAAGACATGGGTAGAATGGAGAACAGGGTAGAGGAACAAATTGTAGAAAGCATATTCGGCAGAGGAACTACACACGAATTCAATTCAACCTAAAAGATCCCAACTTTACCCAAAATCCCCAAAATCAAATGAACAACTTTGAACTGTAAACAAGAACCCACAGAGAATGAAAGAGAGAGAGAGAGAGAGAGAGAGAGAGAGAGAGAGAGAGAGAGAGACTCACAGAGAATTGAAAATACAAATGTAAGAGAGACTCTGTTCTTGATCAATGGAGCCTTGAATCTTGGAGCTCTGGACGTTTGAGAAACATTGTTACTTGGTGTTGTTTGTTTCACAGTTAATCACCACAAAGCAACTAAGAAAATATCATCAAATCTTGATACTAATCAACAAGACTAGAATCATAATTCAACAAGATTAAGAACAGTGGAGCAATTTGAACAACTAACAAGAAAAGCTACTCAATGGAAGAAGGGGGGGGGGGGAGAGAGAGAGAGAGAGAGAGAGAGAGAGAGAGAGAGAGAGAGAGAGAGAGAGAGGAGAGAGAGAGAGAGAGAGAGAGAGAGAGAGAACATAGCATTGAAATGAAACCCAGACTACACTTGAAAAAACAAGAACTTGAATTCTAGACCTGCAATTTCAAAACCCATAAACCCAGAAAATAAAGCATTGAAATGAAATTCAGACCACACTTGAAAAAACAAGAACTTGAATTCTAGACCTGCAACTTCAAAACCCATAAAGCATGAAAAACAGAGCATTACACTTGAAAAAACAAGATCTTGAATCCTAGACTTGAAATTTCAAAACCCATAAACCCAGAAAAACAGAGCATTACACTTGAAAAAAGAAGAACGTGAATTCTAGACCTGCAATTTCAAAACCCATAAACCCAGAAAACAGAGCATTGAAATGAAATTTAGACTACATTTGGAAAAACAAGAACTTGAAATGAACAATGATGCAAGACTCATCAAGAATTCACAGAATCTAAACGAAATTGAAATTCAAGATTCTAAATTCTCACTTTAATGTTTGACAAATAACGATGAAGAACAGGGGATAAAGAACATAGCTTGAAACCAGTATCAACAGTAATTCACGAACCAATCAATGCACAAACCCAGAAAAGAAACATACCCGAATTGAGAGTCTCAGTAGGAAAGAGAATGGAGAACTGGGTAGAATGGAGAACAGGGTAGAATGACGAACAGGGGGCTTTCTCCTTTTACACAACCGACTTCCGAATTGGGCAGTAACTAATAGTAAGTAACAAGTAATTCAACAAGATCAGGAACAAGTTGAAGAACACAAGGAAAGCTACTCAATGGAAGAAGAGGGAGAGGAAGAGACTTACAGTGAAATCAGCACTGCCTCTGTTATTTGTTGTTGTTTGTTGGACAAGCAAGAAGTTCGTTACATTTATACAGGATACGATGCCAGCGTGGACTTTGGGCTGCGCATAAAAATAAATCGAATAAGTTTACCGGTTTTTAAAAACAGGCCACTTGAAAGCTTATTAACGAGAATATTTAATCACTAAGTTAAACAATACCGTTTTATGTGCAAATGACCTATGCTAGTCACTATTAATTATGTATAATGTATTTGGTCACTGCGAATTGACTACAAAAATCTAACGGCGACGAGTTTAGTGACCAACGATCAATGTTAATTGGTCCTGGATTCCATTATTTAACCTGACAATCGTTGCTCAACCGCTCATTGTCACTTAGTTTCTCGTTGTAGACGTTATAACATAAGCCATTCTTTCCAACAATGTTCATCCACGTAAATCACAGATTTGTCCTTAATTCCATAATCCGTAAGCCCCTTGTCATCATCTTCTAAAACTCGCCCATCAAAATGCAGCAGCTCGTACTGCCTCTCCTGCCCTTTTTCTTCTTCAAGTTTTTGTTTCAATTGCTTAACACTACTTAAGCAACCCACCTTAACAGTAAAGGTGTCTACACCGATCACAGTTATGTTGAGGTACTCTTTGTTCACGCCTAAATTAATATTTTACTGGACAGTAAATGTCTATGTGAATATTAATTACATTCTTGGTCCATGTCACACCGGCGAGCCCAAGTTCTTTAAGTTTACAAATAATGATCTGCCAATGAGACAACGCGAACTAATTTACAAGGACATCGCGCGGAACACACAGTTCGCGCGTGGAATTACTATTTGACACTCCGCGTAGGCGAGGCGAGGCGAGCTGGCGAACTGGCTCGCGTAGGAGACTTCGCGAGGAAGCAACAGGCGGAGTCTGCGCGCCCTACAATAATCGTTAAAGACTTTTACAAGTCTTTGACATGCTTCGGGCCAATCCCTGTAGCCCTTTTAATATAAAAAGCCCTTCTAAAGCCCGCGAGATGGAGAGAAGGAGTCTATAATTCCAGTTCGCATAGGAGTCTATAATTGAGCGGCAATATCCTATGTGAAGTATGCGAACTGGACAGGTGTCACCAATTTGTCGGTTCGCGCGGGCGGAGAAGTGCCCTTGTGCTATCAGGGTTTCGGAATCCAACTTGAACGATAATCATCTTTCTTCCGCCACAAGTCAGATTGCTATATAAAGGGCTTGAAGGTTTATAGAAAAAGACAACTCTCAAAAACACAATCAAATCTCTCAACAAAATACAAACTGCAAACCAGTTACCCCTTGAGCTATCTCGAAACCCTAACCTTAAGCGCTGCCGCCTAGGTTTTTCTTCAGAGCCCTCCGGACTCTACCCTGATTTCTCTCTGAACTCCCTATTAGTTGCTCTGCTTGCGCCGCCGTGAGCATCGATCGCTTGTGCTCGTAAATCCTCGTCTGAGGTGGCACCTGAAACCCCTTTCGCCTGATCAAGAAGTCAAACGCATACACACAAACTCTTTCCTCGTCCGCGAGGTGGCACGCCCGCAACACTCCCCCTTCTCTTTGTTCGCTAGTTACCTCTGTTTCACGCGCTGAGGATCGTGGCCAAAACACTCTTCACGATAGGTCAGCCTTGCTTGAACTGGTGTTGGCCACCATGGGATCACATAGGGGCAAATCCCCTCAGCGACCCAAGGCACTCCATGACTATTCTCAAATGGAATTTTCGCTGCTGTCTCTAATGTTCTTTCACGAACATTGCACATGACTATGTATCTTGGCTCATCACTATATATATCGCTATGTTCTAAATACACTATGTCCCTATGAATTGGGTGAAAACCTACAATGTGAAAGCTTGAGATGCTGAGAGGTTGTTTAGGAACCATCTCTGACAGAGAAGACATTTGATGAAGTAAACACCATTCTGGTTTGCCATCCACTTCATTAGGATTCTGATATTTGTGTATACGTACTATTTAACAACGATGTGACATATAGCATAGAGCAAATGCATGCTTCAGAGCCTTTGGTGCAAAGTTGACGCTAGATTCATCGCCATTAGCTACCCAGTAGTTTTTTTTTTCGATTACAGCTAGCTTGTAGTTGGTCGTGCCTATATACGTATATTTCGACTTTCGGGAAGTCGGGGCAGATAGCATGCTTAGAAATTCAGAAATCTGGTACCGTTTATGCTATGGCCAGGGAGCTACAGAATTAAAAGTTAACTAAGACATCTTGCTGACAACATGTCCAATTGAACTATGAGCCATGGCAGAATGAACACCAAAGACAAATAATCAAAGTAGAGATATTATCAAATACGTAATGTAGCCATGTACGCAGATAACCTAGAAACCAAAGCACCCTAGAGGGTATGTGAAATTAGTTTCTAAGTAATTGGAATCAACTTCCCAAGGCTAACAACTCTATTTTGATTGGAATCTAACAGGCCTCTTGTGCTCCCTCTTTAACCTGTCTCTTGCCAGACAATAGTCACTTAAATCACAAGCCTCTTGACTCTTCCGCATTTCATACCGAGCTCTACACTCCTTGATAAATTTGATACGAGAAGTAGGAGGAATTCCATGGACGATGCAATCTTTAGCAAACTTCCGCATCGTCTTTATGCAACTGGTTGGACCCAGAACAACAAGAATGTGTCCCTATAAATAGATTGGAATGTTGAAAATAAGTAATAGATACAGAACTCTCACTTCATCATTTGGTTGGAACTTGACTGGAAGTAGAATTGCATAATACAAAACTCAAATGCTTACAAATATTTGTATATTACAAAACAGCAGAACTCCAATTTCCTGCACACCGGCCAAAAATAACACAAGTTAGAGAAATAACGGGCAAAACAAATGTGAAGCTACAGATAGATATTTTCCTTCAAAGTACACTTAATGTTTCATATTACTATAAATAACACTATTTCAACTTGGAAGATGAGTAAAACATGATCAAGATTATGCACCCACCCTTATGGCAGGGAGGAGTTTCAGCCGTTCATAAAATTTTTCCTGCACACAACATCAGAGAATGGAAAATCAAAAAGTGTTTGTTTCCTAACATGATATCAAACAGATCTTTCATCACCAAGTTTAATTACATTAGGTGAAGCATTGGTGAAGAGTTCCATAGCTTGATTTAAAAAATAATAATACATTGAATGAAACTAGAATTTTTCTATTTTTTTGGTAATTAAATGAAAAGGGGAAGAAACAATATGCAACACCTACCTTGTTGATTCCAAATTGTCAGCAAAGCCCACCTTTTTGATACCCCAACCCCATGACCTCCCAGTTCCTTCCATTCAGTATTGTTACAGCCTGAAATTATAACATTGCTCACACCATTCATCAGAACATTAAGCGAAATGTTACTTTCAAAATCAGTTGGAAATGCTAATCAAATTTTAACCTGATACCAGATTTACTAAATGTTAACGTGACTACTATTCACCCGACAACCAATGTTATTAAACAAGCTTATTTTGCTCAAAGGTCACTGATAAGAAACAATATCAAGTTAGTGCAATCTGTACCACAGGTGCAACAACAGCTAATGTGAGAAGCCGAAGAATATCCTTAGCTTTTCCAATAAGATCCGCGTCCCTGGTCCTCTTTGTGTAGAGGGCGATGACACATACCTCCTACAACATTAAATTTATATGCATGAAATCATACACAATAAGAACCAAACGTCCTGTTTTTCGATCAAGGTTGTATGTAATTTATATTTACTGGTAGTATCCCAATATTCAATCCAATTTTCACAATAGAAAAAAAAAGGTTTCGTATGATCCTGAAATCACATTTTGCATTTACAAATAACACATACCGGTTCCATTCTGTATCCAATGCCATAATCCTCTAGTGTAGATTTCACCATAGGCAAATATTCCTGCAACCTTGATTCTGCATGAAACAATAATCCAACAAAGAAATACAGACCTAAGTTTCACAAAGAGATTTTACAACATACAAAGAAATTAAAATCCGGTCTAGGGTTTCAGTTAGTAACAAGTGAAAACAAAGTGCTGTCGTTTTGAGAGACATAGAGAGAAGGTACCGATGCTTTCGTCGTAGCGCCTAGTGAAAGAAACATATTCAAAATTAACACTGTCTTCATCTTCATCCATCAAACTATGGCCAAAATTGTGAGTCGATCCGCAAACGACGTCATCGTTGCACTTCTTCTCCACTGCCTCTGTTAAGTTCTTCATCTCCTCCATAGATCTGTTCAACCCAGCGTCGAATTCTTGTGTGGATTTTATACAGTACTCCAGAAACTAAAAGGTCAATTATAGCCACATAGGTGAAGAGTTAAATAACTTGAAATCAAGAATAATCGAATGCAAATAAAAGGTGGAAGAAAGAATATGCAACACCCACATGCTCTTTGGTTCCACATTGTGAGCAAAGCCCATCTTTTTGATACCCCAACTTCATGACTTCCCAGTTTCTTCCCTTCAGTATTGTTATTGCCTGAAATTAGAACGTTGCACACACTATTCAGAACATTAACTGAAAAGTTTTCAATTCAGCATAAACCGAAACCAGATTTACTAACGTGACTACATTCACCCGACATCCAATGTTATTGACATCTAAACCCTAATACCAAGTTAGTATGTGCCACTGTACCTGAGATGCAGGAACATCTAATGCTAACAGCCGAACAAGAACCCTAGCTTTTTCAATAAGATCCGCGTCCCTGGCCCTGGTTGTGCAGAGGACGTTGAGGATGACGACACAATTCACCTACCACATTAAATTTATACACAATATGAACCAACGGTTTATCTAGATAACAAGATTCATGGTTCTACGTGATTATATATTATCCCTTGCACTTAACATATGTACGATCCTGAATTCACATTCAAATAACACATACCGGATCCATGCGGTATGTAATGCCATAATCCTCTAGTGTAGATTTCACCATATCCAAATCTTTCTGCAACTTTGATTCTGCATGAAACAATAATCCCGATAAACAAAATACCCCGAGAGAGAGAGAGAGAGAGAGAGAGAGAGAGAGAGAGAGAGAGAGAGAGAGTACCGATGCGTTTGGGGTAGCGCCTAATAAAAGAGATGTATTCAACAAGAGCACTGGATTCAACAAGAGCACGCTTCTCAGTTGGTTCGCCAACGACGTCGTTGCGCTCCTTCTCCAGCACTGCCTCTGTTGAGTTTTTCATCTCCTCCATCGATCAAAATTACCTAACGATCCACTAACCTGCAATCTAGGGATTGTTCTTCCTCTGTTGAGAGTACGTACCCGACGGCCGTGAATGCGAGGGGGAGCGGTGGCTACGTTTTTAATAACGGGATTTAGAAGAAGAAGCAGTGACACCATTGAAATAAGAGCGTCTAGCTTTAATATAAGGTTGGCGTGGGTCTGTATCTGGTATACGCCCCTAGTTAATGCGTTTATTTACGATAGTGGCATGATTGGGAATTAATAGTGTCCATTTCATCGGCGTGTATCTTCACATACACATGCATGATGGTCAGGATTAAAGAAAATAATATAAAAATATGGTTATCAAACTTATGAATTGTTATAAACAGTTAAGATTACGTCGTGTAAATACACGTTGTGCATACAAGAATTTCCATTCTTATATGTTATATTTACAAAACTGTCAATAATGTAAAAAGTCAACAATCACAAAAAGTCTTCGGCCGACCTTTGACAAACTTTCCGGCCTGACTCCGACGAATTTTCCGGCTGACCATCAGTGAGAATTCTGCCGGCCACAAACTACTATCACCGACAACAAAAGATACTACCGCTGGCAAAGAAAGCTACTACGGCCAGCAAAGAAAGCTACTACCACTGACAACAAAAGAAGATACCGACAACAACAAAAGTTACTGCCACCAATAAAGAAAGCTACTACATGTTTACGCCCAAATTAATATTTTACTGGACAGTAAATGTTTATGTGAATATTAATTAAATCTTGGTCCACATCACACCGGCGAGCCCAAATTCTTTGGGTTTACAAGTATTGGCCCACCAGTGAACCACGCGAGCTAAATTACAGAGTTCGAGTGCGAACGAAACTTCGCGCGAACTACGCAGTTCGCATGCGGAAGTGGACTTCACGCGAACTACATAGCTCGCGCGCGGAATGACTAGCTGACTCCGCGTAGGCGAGGCGAGATTGACACTCCGCGTAGGCGAGGCGAGATTGACACTTCGCGTAGGTGAGACAAGCGGATTACATCGAGGCGAGCTGGAGAACTGGCTCGCGTGGGAAACTTCGTGAAAAAGCCCCAGGCGGAGTCCGCGTACACGTTTGGGCCAATCCATGTGGCCCTTTTAAGGAAAAAGCCTTTTAAGGCCCGCGAGCTTCAAGGGTCCGCGAGACAGAAACAAGCTTCAGGAGCACGCGAGATAGCCTTCTGTGACAGCCCGCGGGATGAGTTTGAGTCCTCATAGGACTCTACAGTTGAGAGGCGCGGAACAGTGTCCGACTTGAATTCTGATTACATCTTTCTTCTGCCGCAAGTCGAGTTACTATATAAAGGGGCTCGAAGGCTTACAGAAAACTCTCTCTACACACACAACTCTCAAACAAATCAAACAAACTGCAATCCAGTTACTTTTCGAACCTCTCGAAAACCCTAACCCTAAGCGCGTCGCCTCCTAGGTTTCCCAGAGCCCTTTCAGACTCTACTCCGATCACCTCTGATCTCTCTTTGGTTGCTCTGCTCGCGACACCGTGAGTATCGAATTGTCTTGTGCTTGTAAATTCCTCGTCCGCAAGGTGGCACCGGTAACCCCCCGCTTGTTCAAGAAGTCAAGACCTGACGCACCCCACTTCCTTTCCTCGTCCGCGAGGTGGCACGCCCCGCATTCCCAAGAAGCATTGACTGCTACTGTCTCTCCGCCCCCTGCTGAGGATCGTGGCCAAAACCATACCACTAACAACAAAAGATATTACCGCTAGCAACAAAAATTACTACCGCAAGCAAAGAAAGCTACTACCACTGACAACGAAAGATATTACCATCATCAACAAAAAACTACTACCGCCAGCAACAAAAAAAATACTACTATCAGCAACCAAAGCTACTACCACTTGGGTAATTGTATGGGTTGTTTTGCTGGTTCCATGGGCATTGTTATTGCCTTAGAAGCGGAGCTTCAAGCCATAATTCATGCAGTTTCTATGGCTTCGAGAAAGGGATGGCGTTCACTTTGGATTAAGTGTGATTCAGCAATTGCAATTCATTTTCTTGCCAATAACAAATGCTTAGTCCCTTGGCACTTAAGAGCTGATTGGATCAATTGTTGTACCATTCTCTCTTCCATGCAGGTTCGTTTTTCACATATTCTTCGTGAAGGGAATCAGGTAGCTGATTGTTTAGCTAATTTTGGGGTGGATCATGATGGACAATATTGGTGGGACTCCTGCCCTTCATGTGCTTCAGCTGTTTTTGTTCATCATTTGCAGGGTTTACCTAATTTTCGCATTGCGTGAATTCGAAATGCTTGATTCTCATTTGGGTTGGTGGTTACCTTTAGTAGATGTGGGCTTAGATTTTAATGGTATAGGTTTCATGGTTGCTGATGTTTTGGAGGTGTGTTCCATCTATTTGGTTGTTGCATTGTCTTCACATATATATGTTTGGTTGCTTCATTTGCTTCTGCAGATATATATATCTCCTTTCACTCACTCTTTACACATTTGTTTCAGCCCTTGTGCTCTTTTTTGAGTACTTTCCCTGATTTGGTTCATGGAGAGGTTTTGGTTTATGTCCCCTCTTTTTTTGTACATTTTTTTCTTTCTTTATATGAAATACAGAGACATTCAGCAAAAAAAAAAAAAAACAAGTTTAATTAAATTGGTCAAGAGTCAAATAACTTGATTTAAAAATTATAAAAAAAAATAAAAAATCAGGCTTATGCACCTGCTAATCGGACTAATCAGGCTTCGGAGCTCTTTGCCAAGATGAAGGACAGTGGAATAAGGCCAAAACAAGTTACAAAGGTTAGCCTCATATCACTATGTGCAGAAGTAGGTGCACTTGATCTGGGAAAATGGGTTCATTCTTACAAGCATAAACCAGCAGCGTATGGAAGTTGATGTAGGTACAGTGAAAGACACATACTATAGAGGTAAGCATTATACTTGATAAAAAATGGACCAATAATTGGTCACAACCAGGCCTCATCTCCTATCATCTTCACTCCTTCCTCACAGTTCAAAAACTCTAACAACCAATTCTTCCCTCCAAATTCAATTTCAAACTAGCCCAAGCAACTACATTCCACTTGAACATTTTATCAAACACCTTGTGTGCAGATTACTCCTTCCTCACAGTCCAACAACTCTAACAACCAGTTCTTCCCTCCAAATTCAATTTCAAACTAGCCCAAGCAACTACATTCCACTTGAACGTTTTATCAAACACCTTGTGTGCACACAACAAGCATACATGTCGAGTAAACCGGCAGAGGCATACACAATCAACTCAAATCCAGTTTTCACAATGCAGTACACGTTTTCCATAATGAATATCACTGACCATATGCAACACCCTCTGAGACAAAAAAAGGAAATGTAAAATGGTTAGATAACCCCTATGTTCGTGCTATTCGAGTAACATCAAAGAACATAAGCGCATATTCTGAACAAGTATCAATTGGAAACTGTGAGCACTATGAGAGCCAATAAGCCACAAACCTACAAAATCGAACCTACCCATATGCCACAAAACAAAACCCCTATTCTCTATTAGATGATAACAAAACACATCAGAACCTAACAAATCTAAAACTTGCTGTTCTGTTCTGGTGATCAAAATCCCCAAATAGAAAGTAATCCAGTGGCCAGAAATTTACATCCAAAAAAATATATGTGAAGTGTTTTCAATATGCATCGGCCAAAGCACTCCCGTTGGCTTTTTGAATCTGTTTCATTCATTGCTGCCCCTGAACGAGCTTGGCCTTCGGGTACACATCCCGAGCCAATGAGCGATATCTCAGCCTCCTCCTCTTACGCCCCCACGACGGCACCTCATATAGAGCTGCACCTTCATTGTTGTGGTCGGGATTCACGAGAATCGCGTGTGGGCGGACATCATTAAGCAACGAGCGATATTTTGACCTCTTCCTCTTACGCCCCTGATTCACAACTGGAATGGGAAGCTCTTGAGCTGCAACAGCTACCAAAGCACCTTGCTGTTGAGCTCCAACTTCTTCATAGTTAACCAAAGCACCTTGCTGTTGAGCTTCAACTTCTTCATGGTTAACCAAAGCACCTTGCTGTTGAGCTGCAAGGTCTTCATGGTTAACCAAAGCACCTTGCTGTTGAGCTTCAACTTCTTCATGGTTAACCAAAGCACCTTGCTGTTGAGCTGCAAGGTCTTCATAGTTAACCACAGCATCTTGTTCCTGGTTAGCAGCTGCTATTTGATTGTTAAGTTGTAGCAATTGACCTCCGACTGCCTCTTGCATCATAGAACCATGAGGATTTGGCACTAGAATTCCATCCACTGGTTCCTGATTGTTGACCTGATTGTTGTTGGGTTGAACAACCACAACCTGACTGTACAATTACAAATAACTAATACATGAATACCAATACAATTATACAAAGGCCAAAAACCCAAAATTCAAATACTCATACAAATAATACTCATGCCCAACGGAATATGAACAGGAGTACCAATAAGAAAAGGAAAGTTTACACAAACATACTCAAGATCTGCGGCAAAATTTGGTGGAATCATATCAACCACGTCATCAAAAGTGTCATCCAGGATATCATCAACGTCTTCTCCCTCTACGTTTACATCGAGATTGTCCAACCAGTCATCATCCATCTTCAACAACAGAGGAAACCCTGGTAATCAAATGAATAAACCATAAATTTTTGAACAAATCCAAATAAAACAACACCCATAAATTCAATTAAAATGAACAAGTCCCCAAATTCCCCAAATGCAAACTAACCAAACTTACCCAGATAAACAGAGCATTGAAAAGAAATGCAGACTACACACACAGAATCTAAACAAAATTGATCAAGATTCAAAATTCTCACTTTAATGTTTGACAAATAACAATAAAGAACAGGGGATAAAGAACATAGCTTCAAACCCGTATCAATAGGTATTCACGAACAAATCAATGCACAAAATCAATTGAGTCAGAGCGAATGAAGACATGGGTAGAATGGAGAACAGGGTAGAGGAACAAATTGTAGAAAGCATATTCGGCAGAGGAACTACACACGAATTCAATTCAACCTAAAAGATCCCAACTTTACCCAAAATCCCCAAAATCAAATGAACAACTTTGAACTGTAAACAAGAACCCACAGAGAATGAAAGAGATAGAGAGAGAGAGAGAGAGAGAGAGAGAGAGAGAGAGAGAGAGAGAGACTCACAGATAATTGAAAATGCAAATGTAAGAGAGACTCTGTTCTTGATCAATGGAGCCTTGAATCTTGGAGCTCTGGACGTTTGAGAAACATTGTTACTTGGTGTTGTTTGTTTCACAGTTAATCTCCACAAAGCAACTAAGAAAATATCATCAAATCTTGATACTAATCAACAAGACTAGAATCATAATTCAACAAGATTAAGAACAGTGGAGCAATTTGAACAACTAACAAGAAAAGCTACTCAATGGAAGAAGGGGGGGGGAGAGAGAGAGAGAGAGAGAGAGAGAGAGAGAGAGAGAGAGAGAGAGAGAGAGGCAGAGAATTCACAGAATCTAAACGAAATGAACAATAATGCAAGACTCATCAAGAATTCACAGAATCTAAACGAAATTGAAATTCAAGATTCTAAATTCTCACTTTAATGTTTGACAAATAACGAGTATCAACAGTAATTCACAAACAAATCAATGCACAAACCCAGAAAAGAATCATACCCAAATTGAAAGTCTCAGTAGGAAAGAGAATGAAGAACTGGGTAGAATGGAGAACAGGGTACAATGACGAACAGGGGGCTTTCTCCTTTTACACAACCGACTTCCGAATTGGGCAGTAACTAATAGTAAGTAACAAGTAATTCAACAAGATCAGGAACAAGTTGAAGAACACAAGGAAAGCTACTCAATGGAAGAAGAGGGAGAGGAAGAGACTTACATTTTAATCAGCAAGACTGAGAAATGAGAAGCTCAGTGGTTCTTGGACGTTTGACAAAGACTGCCTCTGTTATTTGTTGTTGTTTGTTGGACAAGCAAGAAGTTCGTTACATTTATACAGGATACGATGCCAGCGTGGACTTTGGGCTGCGCATAAAAATAAAGCGAATAAATTTATTGAGTCACGCATATTATCGAACAGGTGGTGGGCAAGTTATTACCCTCTGAAAATTGGTGCACATTCTCCAAGCTATCACCCG
Organism: Fragaria iinumae; assembly: GCA_009720345.1. Taxonomy (NCBI): domain Eukaryota; kingdom Viridiplantae; phylum Streptophyta; class Magnoliopsida; order Rosales; family Rosaceae; genus Fragaria; species Fragaria iinumae. The sequence goes on along the minus strand of CM019122.1, from coordinate 1,029,477 downwards.
CTGAAAGTCCATTGATTTAGCTTCCAAGCCCCTCACCGGAGCTAAAGTGTCGACGACCGGAGAGGCTCGGAATCCGCCGGGATTTACAAGCTCCGAGGAGGCGCCGTCATGGGCCATCAATGCCGACGAATAGGGGCCTCGGCGCCGGAGGAGAAATGTTGAATCGGCGGCAGATTTGAGTGCCATATGGCCGTGGGAGAGTGACACACAAAGTTGCATCTTTTGAGTTTCCTTTCCGAGGGAAAATCAACAATTTGAAAGATGACGGTGATAGAGACTTTGAGAGTTAGTCAAAAATTGTCAAATCTAGATTGGGGGACCCACCAACGTGTCTTTTGCATCATGAATGCTCTAAGAAAGGAAATAAGACAAAATAAGGTTATCCAAGTGCTTGTGGCAAGCACACGCCTTTTTCCTTTTTGTTTTCTAATTAAATAATCGGAAATTCTTTCCTCCACCGGGTGAGCGATCGACATCCGTTATGTAAATCTATCGCGTTGAAGCAGAGAGGGACGAGTTAGGAGAAGCATATATAAACTCTAAAGGTCGACATTGACGGAGCTAGGTGGTGATTTGATTCGTATTCTCTATCACAATTTGAAAATTGAAAAATATTGTGAAGTTTACCGGTTTTTAAAAACGGGCCGCTTGAAAGTTTATTAACGAGAATATTTAGTCACTAAGTTAAACAATACCATTTTATGTGCAAGTGACCTATGCTAGTCACTATTAATTATATATTTGGTCACTACGAATTGACTACAAAAATCTAACGGTGACGAGTTTAGTGACCAACGATCAATGTTAATTGGTCCCGGATTCCATTATTTGATCTGACAATCGTTGCTCGAGCACTCATTGTCACTTAGTTTCTCGTTGTAGACGTTATAACATAAGCCACTCTTTCCAACAATGTTTATCCACGTAAATCACAGATTTGTCCTTAATTCCATAATCCGTAAGCCACTTGTCATCATCTTCTAAAACTCGCCCATCAAAATGCAGCAGCTAATACTGCCCCTCCTGCCCTTTTTCTTCTTCAAGTTTTTTCAATTGCTTAACACTACTTAAGCAACCGATCTTAACGGTAAAGGTGTCTACACCGATCATAGTTATGTTGAGGTACTCTTCACGATAGTTCAGCCTTGCTTGAACTGGTGTTGGCCACCATGGGATCACATAGGGGCAAATCCCCTCAGAGACCCAAGGCACTCCATGACTATTCTCAAATGGAATTTTCGCTGCTATCTCTAAGGTTCTTTCACGAGCGTTGCACATGACCGTATCTTGGCTCATCACTAAATATATCGCTATGTTCTAAATACACTATGTCCCTATGAATTGGATGAAAACCTACTATGTGAAAGCTTGAGACGCTGAGAGGTTGTTTAGGAACCATCTCTGACAGAGAAGACATTTGATGAAGTAAACACCATTCTGGTTTGCCATCCACTTCATTAGGATTCTGATATTTGTGTATACTATTTAACAACGATGTGACATATAGCATAGAGCAAATGCATGCTTCAGAGCCTTTGGTGCAAAGTTGACGCTAGATTCATCGCTACTAGCTACCCAATAATTTTTTTTCGATTACAGCTAGCTTGTAGTTGGTCGTGCCTATATATGTATATTTCGACTTTCGGGAAGTCGGGGCAGATAGCATGCTTAAAAATTCAGAAATCTAGTACCGTTTATGCTATGGCCAGGGAGCTACAGAATTAAAAGTTAACTAAGACATCTTGCTGACAAAATGTCCAATTGAACTATGAGCTATTACTTTCGTTTGGGCCATGGCGGAATGAACACCAAAGACAAATAATCAAAGTAAAGATATTATCAAATACGTAATGTAGCCATGTAGGCAGATAACCTAGAAAACAAAGTACCCTAGAGGGTATGTGAAATTAGTTTCTAAGTAATTGGAATCAACTTTCCAAGGCTAACAACTCTATTTTTATTGGAATCTAATAGGCCTCTTGTGCTCCCTCTTTAACCTGTCTCTTGCCAGACAATAGTCACTTAAATCACAAGCCTCTAGACGCTTCCGCATTTCATACCGAGCTTTACGCTCCTTGACAAATTTGATACGAGAAGCAGGAGGAATTCCATGGACGATGCAATCTTTAGCAAACTTCCGCATCGCCTTTATGCAACTGGTTGGACCCAGAACAACAAGAATGTGTCCCTATAAATAGATTGGAAAGTTGAAAATAAGTAATAGATACAAAACTCTCACTTCATCATTTGGTTGGAACTTGACTGGAAGTAGGAATGCATAATACAAAACTCATATGCTTACAAATATTTGTATATTACAAAACAGCATAACTCCAATTTCCTGCACACCGGCCAAAAATAACACAAGTTAGAGAAATAACGGGCAAAACAAATGTGAAGCTACAGATAGATATTTTCCTTCCAAGTACACTTAATGTTTCCTATTACTATAAATAACACTATTTCAACTTGGAAGATGAGTAAAACATGATCTAGATTATGCACCCACCCTTATGGCAGGGAGGAGTTTCAGCCGTTCATAAAATTTTTCCTGCACACAACATCAGAGAATGGAAAATCAAAAAGTGTTTGTTTCCTAACATGATATCAAACAGATCTTTCATCACCAAGTTTAATTACATTAGGTGAAGCATTGGTGAAGAGTTCCATAGCTTGATTTAAAAAATAATAATACATTGAATGAAACTAGAATTTTTCTATTTTTTTGGTAATTAAATGAAAAGGGGAAGAAACAATATGCAACACCTACCTTGTTGATTCCAAATTGTGAGCAAAGCCCACCTTTTTGATACCCCAACCCCATGACCTCCCAGTTCCTTCCATTCAGTATTGTTACAGCCTGAAATTATAACATTGCTCACACCATTCATCAGAACTGTTATAACGAGTGCAAGAAAGAACACAGATTTACGTGGTTCACTAACGACGTGTTAGCTACGTCCACGGACAGAAGGAGAACAGTTTTATTATGTTGAGCAAAAATACAGAACGACATGTACACAACACACAATAGGTTGTATATATACAGCCCTAAATCCGATATACTAGTCCTAATAGGTAACCATAACCTAGTATAACCCGAATAGGTAACCATAACCTAGTATAACCCGTCAGCACAGATTGGATGGTTCAAGGCATATATTAACAAATCTCCACCTTGACTTGAATCCTCTCACAAATAACAGATGTACCAGATGCACCATAGTGATGCCAGATGTACAGATAACTCCTTCTGCCTCAGATGTCGCCCCCAAAGGGCAACTAACAGCTTGTAACATTTAGCAAGTCCAAACAATGTTGGAACTTGCTGTGTGGAACCGACTTGGTGAACATATCAGCGGGATTGTCAGCAGTGCCCACCTTCTTCACCTTAATTCTGCTCTCATCTCTCAGAAAATGATACCTGACATCAATGTGCTTAGTCCTCTCATGATGAACTTGATCCTTAGCTAAACATATTGCACTCAAACTGTCGCAATATACTATAGCCTGATCATGATGCAAACCAAGACTACTGACCAGTCCCCTCAACCATATGCCTTCCTTTGCAGCGGCTGTCAGAGCCATGTACTCTGCTTCAGTAGTAGACAAAGTCACTGTAGGCTGCAAAGTAGCTTTCCAGCTAACAACAGAGCCACCAAGAGTAAAGACATAACCAGTCATAGATCTCCTAGTGTCAACATCTCCAGCATAATCGCTATCTGAATAGCCTGTTACCAAACAGTTTGTATCACCTCCATAAATGAGACCAACATCAGACGTACCTTTGAGATACCGAAAAATTCTCTTCACAGCCTGCCAATGCTCCTTTCCGGGATCACCCATAAATCTGCTGACAACACTAACAGCATGTGCAAGATCAGGCCTAGTGCAAACCATAGCATACATCAAGCTTCCTACTGCACTAGCATAAGGAACTCGAGACATGTATTCCTTCTCCTCAGCAGATTTAGGTGCAAACGCAGTAGACAGATGAATATTTGCAGCACTTGGAGTATCTAAAGATCTAGATGTAGACATACCAAACCTGGATAATATTTTCTGGATGTAGCCTTTCTGAGATAAGAAAAGCTTCTTCTGACTTCTATCCCTGTAAATCTCCATTCCCAAAATTTTCCGGGCTGCTCCCAAATCCTTCATCTCAAACTCTGCACTGAGAAGACCCTTCAACTTCTGAATATCAGACTTGTCTTTTGCAGCTATCAGCATATCATCTACATACAGGACCAGATAAATGAGGGAATCATTTGTTAACTTGTTGTAGTAGACACAACAATCATACGGACTCCTGATGTAGCCGATTTCTATCATATAGCTATCAAACCTCTTGTACCACTGTCTAGGAGACTGCTTTAGTTCATACAAGGACTTCTTCAACTTGCAAACATAGTCTTCCTTTCCAGGGACTTGAAAACCATCTGGCTGAGTCATGTAAATCTCTTCTTCCAATTCTCCATGTAAGAACGCTGTCTTCACATCTAGTTGCTCAAGCTCCAGATTATGATGTGCAACTATGGCTAGTAGCACCCTGATAGAAGTATGTCTGACCACAGGTGAGAAAATCTCATTGTAGTCAACTCCCTCTTTCTGATGGAACCCTCTTGCAACTACTCGAGCTTTATACTTGATGCCCTCAGCAGGTGACAACCCTTCTTTCTTCTTGAAAACCCATTTGCAAGTAATAACCTTTCTCCCCTGATCAGGTCGTTTGGTCAATTCCCAAGTCTGATTTTTCTGAAGTGATTCCATTTCATCTCCCATTGCAGCAAGCCATTGAGCTGACTCTGTACTTGTAACTGCTTCCTTGTAGGTGGACGGCTCATGAGGATCCACCTCTTCAGCAACCTGTAGTGCATAAGCCACCATGTCCTCAAAACCATACCTTGTAGGTGGTTTCCCAAAGTTTGATCTCCTAGATCGCTCATGAGTCAAACTATGCTGATTAGCAGCCATTTGTTCTGATTCTGAATGTAGGTATTGATCTTCTTGTTGTGGTTCACTCACATCTTCAGTGACTTGTTGCTCCACCTGTTTCTCAACACTACAATTTTCACAGAAACTAAAATCCTTGACCTTGTGACCACCAAGAAGATCATTCTTTGACAGAATTTGCATCCCTCTTTCACTTATATGACCAAGCCTCATGTGCCATAGCTTGGTCATATCATCCTTGTGAACCTCTGATGATGCAACAGCAGCCGAGCCTGACAGCGTTGAACCTTGCAGAATATATAAAGTACCTCGCTTGACACCTTTCAGAACCACATTGACACCTTTGTAGACATTTAAAATTCCACATGAGCCTTTGTACTTGAAACCTTTGCTATCTAGAAGACCCAAAGAAATCAGGTTTTTCGTCATGTGTGGAGCATGCCTAACATCATTCAATGTACAGAATTTACCATCATGTGTCCGTATTTTTATTGAGCCAATTCCAACCACCTTACTTGCAGAACTGTTTGCCATAGAAATATTGCCTCCATCTATCTGCTCATAGGTTGAAAACCACTCTCTGCGTGGACATATATGATAAGACGCCCCGGTATCCAAAATCCACACATCCCTGTGATGTATGTGTGCATCTGCAACCAAGGCCAGATCTTCTTCCGAAGTGGTGTCAACTTCTGCTACAACAGCAGTACCTGATGCTTTCTCAGACTGCTTCTTCTTCTTTGGACATTCGTTTTTCCAATGTCCCTTCTCTTTACAGTAGTTACAGACATCATTGGATTTGGAACCCTTTGAAACTGGATTCTTGTATTTCTTCTTCCCCGAGCCTTTTTGTCCCAAACTTCCACTGGCTACCAACCCTGCAGCCTGACTGTCTGAACTAGTACCGGTCACCTTATGGCGCATATCTCTAGTATGTAAAGATGATCTAACATCCTCCAGAGTCAGAGTATCTCTCCCACCAATAAAAGAATCCACAAAATTCTCATACGACGAAGGTAGAGATACCAACAGGATTAGAGCAGCATCCTCATCATCAATTTTAACATCGATATTACGCAACTCTAATAGAACAGTGTTTAACTGATCTAAGTGATCTCTTAGAGATGTACCTTCTTCCATACGCAGACCAAACAGACGTCGCTTTAGAAGCAACTTGTTGGTTAAAGACTTCGTCATGTATAGACTCTCAAGCTTCAACCACAGACCAGCCGCAGTTTCCTCCTCTGCGACCTCGGTGATTATATCATCTGCAAGGCACAACATAATTGTCGAGTGTGCCTTCTCCTCCAGACTGGCCATCTCAGCGATTTCTTGATCCCCTGACTTCTTAACCAGCGGCGCCCACATCCCTTGTTGTTTTAACAAGGCTCGCATCTTGATCTGCCATAAACTGAAACTGTTCCTCCCTGTAAATTTATCAATCTTCACATTCAAACCAGACATCTTTCTTGGCGGAAATCACAACCAGGCCAGATAAACCTTGCTCTGATACCAATTTGTTATAACGAGTGCAAGAAAGAACACAGATTTACGTGGTTCACTAACGACGTGTTAGCTACGTCCACGGACAGAAGGAGAACAGTTTTATTATGTTGAGCAAAAATACAGAACGACATGTACACAACACACAATAGGTTGTATATATACAGCCCTAAATCCGATATACTAGTCCTAATAGGTAACCATAACCTAGTATAACCCGAATAGGTAACCATAACCTAGTATAACCCGTCAGCACAGATTGGATGGTTCAAGGCATATATTAACAAGAACATTAAGCGAAATGTTACTTTCAAAATCAGTTGGAAATGCTAATCAAATTTTAACCTGATACCAGATTTACTAAATGTTAACGTGACTACTATTCACCCGACAACCAATGTTATTAAACAAGCTTATTTTGCTCAAAGGTCACTGATAAGAAACAATATCAAGTTAGTGCAATCTGTACCACAGGTGCAACAACAGCTAATGTGAGAAGCCGAAGAATATCCTTAGCTTTTCCAATAAGATCCGCGTCCCTGGTCCTCTTTGTGTAGAGGGCGATGACACATACCTCCTACAACATTAAATTTATATGCATGAAATGATACACAATCAGAACCAAACGTCCTGTTTTTCGATCAAGGTTGTATGTAATTTATATTTACTGGTAGTATCCCGATATTCAATCCAATTTTCACAATAGAAAAAAAAGGTTTCGTATGATCCTGAAATCACATTTTGCATTTACAAATAACACATACCGGTTCCATTCTGTATCCAATGCCATAATCCTCTAGTGTAGATTTCACCATAGGCAAATATTCCTGCAACCTTGATTCTGCATGAAACAATAATCCAACAAAGAAATACAGACCTAAGTTTCACAAAGAGATTTTACAACATACAAAGAAATTAAAATCCGGTCTAGGGTTTCAGTTAGTAACAAGTGAAAACAAAGTGCTGTCGTTTTGAGAGACATAGAGAGAAGGTACCGATGCTTTCGTCGTAGCGCCTAGTGAAAGAAACATATTCAAAATTAACACTGTCTTCATCTTCATCCATCAAACTATGGCCAAAATTGTGAGTCGATCCGCAAACGACGTCATCGTTGCACTTCTTCTCCACTGCCTCTGTTAAGTTCTTCATCTCCTCCATAGATCTGTTCAACCCAGCGTCGAATTCTTGTGTGGATTTTATACAGTACTCCAGAAACTAAAAGGTCAATTATAGCCACATAGGTGAAGAGTTAAATAACTTGAAATCAAGAATAATCGAATGCAAATAAAAGGTGGAAGAAAGAATATGCAACACCCACATGCTCTTTGGTTCCACATTGTGAGCAAAGCCCATCTTTTTGATACCCCAACTTCATGACTTCCCAGTTTCTTCCCTTCAGTATTGTTATTGCCTGAAATTAGAACGTTGCACACACTATTCAGAACATTAACTGAAAAGTTTTCAATTCAGCATAAACCGAAACCAGATTTACTAACGTGACTACATTCACCCGACATCCAATGTTATTGACATCTAAACCCTAATACCAAGTTAGTATGTGCCACTGTACCTGAGATGCAGGAACATCTAATGCTAACAGCCGAACAAGAACCCTAGCTTTTTCAATAAGATCCGCGTCCCTGGCCCTGGTTGTGCAGAGGACGTTGAGGATGACGACACAATTCACCTACCACATTAAATTTATACACAATATGAACCAACGGTTTATCTAGATAACAAGATTCATGGTTCTACGTGATTATATATTATCCCTTGCACTTAACATATGTACGATCCTGAATTCACATTCAAATAACACATACCGGATCCATGCGGTATGTAATGCCATAATCCTCTAGTGTAGATTTCACCATATCCAAATCTTTCTGCAACTTTGATTCTGCATGAAACAATAATCCCGATAAACAAAATACCCCGAGAGAGAGAGAGAGAGAGAGAGAGAGAGAGAGTACCGATGCGTTTGGGGTAGCGCCTAATAAAAGAGATGTATTCAACAAGAGCACTGGATTCAACAAGAGCACGCTTCTCAGTTGGTTCGCCAACGACGTCGTTGCGCTCCTTCTCCAGCACTGCCTCTGTTGAGTTTTTCATCTCCTCCATCGATCAAAATTACCTAACGATCCACTAACCTGCAATCTAGGGATTGTTCTTCCTCTGTTGAGAGTACGTACCCGACGGCCGTGAATGCGAGGGGGAGCGGTGGCTACGTTTTTAATAACGGGATTTAGAAGAAGAAGCAGTGACACCATTGAAATAAGAGCGTCTAGCTTTAATATAAGGTTGGCGTGGGTCTGTATCTGGTATACGCCCCTAGTTAATGCGTTTATTTACGATAGTGGCATGATTGGGAATTAATAGTGTCCATTTCATCGGCGTGTATCTTCACATACACATGCATGATGGTCAGGATTAAAGAAAATAATATAAAAATATGGTTATCAAACTTATGAATTGTTATAAACAGTTAAGATTACGTCGTGTAAATACACGTTGTGCATACAAGAATTTCCATTCTTATATGTTATATTTACAAAACTGTCAATAATGTAAAAAGTCAACAATCACAAAAAGTCTTCGGCCGACCTTTGACAAACTTTCCGGCCTGACTCCGACGAATTTTCCGGCTGACCATCAGTGAGAATTCTGCCGGCCACAAACTACTATCACCGACAACAAAAGATACTACCGCTGGCAAAGAAAGCTACTACGGCCAGCAAAGAAAGCTACTACCACTGACAACAAAAGAAGATACCGACAACAACAAAAGTTACTGCCACCAATAAAGAAAGCTACTACATGTTTACGCCCAAATTAATATTTTACTGGACAGTAAATGTTTATGTGAATATTAATTAAATCTTGGTCCACATCACACCGGCGAGCCCAAATTCTTTGGGTTTACAAGTATTGGCCCACCAGTGAACCACGCGAGCTAAATTACAGAGTTCGAGTGCGAACGAAACTTCGCGCGAACTACGCAGTTCGCATGCGGAAGTGGACTTCACGCGAACTACATAGCTCGCGCGCGGAATGACTAGCTGACTCCGCGTAGGCGAGGCGAGATTGACACTCCGCGTAGGCGAGGCGAGATTGACACTTCGCGTAGGTGAGACAAGCGGATTACATCGAGGCGAGCTGGAGAACTGGCTCGCGTGGGAAACTTCGTGAAAAAGCCCCAGGCGGAGTCCGCGTACACGTTTGGGCCAATCCATGTGGCCCTTTTAAGGAAAAAGCCTTTTAAGGCCCGCGAGCTTCAAGGGTCCGCGAGACAGAAACAAGCTTCAGGAGCACGCGAGATAGCCTTCTGTGACAGCCCGCGGGATGAGTTTGAGTCCTCATAGGACTCTACAGTTGAGAGGCGCGGAACAGTGTCCGACTTGAATTCTGATTACATCTTTCTTCTGCCGCAAGTCGAGTTACTATATAAAGGGGCTCGAAGGCTTACAGAAAACTCTCTCTACACACACAACTCTCAAACAAATCAAACAAACTGCAATCCAGTTACTTTTCGAACCTCTCGAAAACCCTAACCCTAAGCGCGTCGCCTCCTAGGTTTCCCAGAGCCCTTTCAGACTCTACTCCGATCACCTCTGATCTCTCTTTGGTTGCTCTGCTCGCGACACCGTGAGTATCGAATTGTCTTGTGCTTGTAAATTCCTCGTCCGCAAGGTGGCACCGGTAACCCCCCGCTTGTTCAAGAAGTCAAGACCTGACGCACCCCACTTCCTTTCCTCGTCCGCGAGGTGGCACGCCCCGCATTCCCAAGAAGCATTGACTGCTACTGTCTCTCCGCCCCCTGCTGAGGATCGTGGCCAAAACCATACCACTAACAACAAAAGATATTACCGCTAGCAACAAAAATTACTACCGCAAGCAAAGAAAGCTACTACCACTGACAACGAAAGATATTACCATCATCAACAAAAAACTACTACCGCCAGCAACAAAAAAAATACTACTATCAGCAACCAAAGCTACTACCACTTGGGTAATTGTATGGGTTGTTTTGCTGGTTCCATGGGCATTGTTATTGCCTTAGAAGCGGAGCTTCAAGCCATAATTCATGCAGTTTCTATGGCTTCGAGAAAGGGATGGCGTTCACTTTGGATTAAGTGTGATTCAGCAATTGCAATTCATTTTCTTGCCAATAACAAATGCTTAGTCCCTTGGCACTTAAGAGCTGATTGGATCAATTGTTGTACCATTCTCTCTTCCATGCAGGTTCGTTTTTCACATATTCTTCGTGAAGGGAATCAGGTAGCTGATTGTTTAGCTAATTTTGGGGTGGATCATGATGGACAATATTGGTGGGACTCCTGCCCTTCATGTGCTTCAGCTGCTTTTGTTCATCATTTGCAGGGTTTACCTAATTTTCGTATTGCGTGAATTCGAAATGCTTGATTCTCATTTGGGTTGGTGGTTACCTTTAGTAGATGTGGGCTTAGATTTTAATGGTATAGGTTTCATGGTTGCTGATGTTTTGGAGGTGTGTTCCATCTATTTGGTTGTTGCATTGTCTTCACATATATATGTTTGGTTGCTTCATTTGCTTCTGCAGATATATATATCTCCTTTCACTCACTCTTTACACATTTGTTTCAGCCCTTGTGCTCTTTTTTGAGTACTTTCCCTGATTTGGTTCATGGAGAGGTTTTGGTTTATGTCCCCTCTTTTTTTGTACATTTTTTTCTTTCTTTATATGAAATACAGAGACATTCAGCAAAAAAAAAAAAAAACAAGTTTAATTAAATTGGTCAAGAGTCAAATAACTTGATTTAAAAATTATAAAAAAAAATAAAAAATCAGGCTTATGCACCTGCTAATCGGACTAATCAGGCTTCGGAGCTCTTTGCCAAGATGAAGGACAGTGGAATAAGGCCAAAACAAGTTACAAAGGTTAGCCTCATATCACTATGTGCAGAAGTAGGTGCACTTGATCTGGGAAAATGGGTTCATTCTTACAAGCATAAACCAGCAGCGTATGGAAGTTGATGTAGGTACAGTGAAAGACACATACTATAGAGGTAAGCATTATACTTGATAAAAAATGGACCAATAATTGGTCACAACCAGGCCTCATCTCCTATCATCTTCACTCCTTCCTCACAGTTCAAAAACTCTAACAACCAATTCTTCCCTCCAAATTCAATTTCAAACTAGCCCAAGCAACTACATTCCACTTGAACATTTTATCAAACACCTTGTGTGCAGATTACTCCTTCCTCACAGTCCAACAACTCTAACAACCAGTTCTTCCCTCCAAATTCAATTTCAAACTAGCCCAAGCAACTACATTCCACTTGAACGTTTTATCAAACACCTTGTGTGCAGATTACTCCTTCCTCACAGTCCAACAACTCTAACAACCAGTTCTTCCCTCCAAATTCAATTTCAAACTAGCCCAAGCAACTACATTCCACTTGAACGTTTTATCAAACACCTTGTGTGCACACAACAAGCATAGATGTCGAGTAAACCGGCAGAGGCATACACAATCAACTCAAATCCAGTTTTCACAATGCAGTACACGTTTTCCATAATGAATATCACTGACCATATGCAACACCCTCTGAGACAAAAAAAGGAAATGTAAAATGGTTAGATAACCCCTATGTTCGTGCTATTCGAGTAACATCAAAGAACATAAGCGCATATTCTGAACAAGTATCAATTGGAAACTGTGAGCACTATGAGAGCCAATAAGCCACAAACCTACAAAATCGAACCTACCCATATGCCACAAAACAAAACCCCTATTCTCTATTAGATGATAACAAAACACATCAGAACCTAACAAATCTAAAACTTGCTGTTCTGTTCTGGTGATCAAAATCCCCAAATAGAAAGTAATCCAGTGGCCAGAAATTTACATCCAAAAAAATATATGTGAAGTGTTTTCAATATGCATCCGCCAAAGCACTCCCGTTGGCTTTTTGAATCTGTTTCATTCATTGCTGCCCCTGAACGAGGTTGGCATTCGGGTACACATCCCGAGCCAATGAGCGATATCTCAGCCTCCTCCTCTTACGCCCCCACGACGGCACCTCATATAGAGCTGCACCTTCATTGTTGTGGTCGGGATTCACGAGAATCGCGTCTGGGTAGACATCATTAAGCAACGAGCGATATTTTGGCCTCTTCCTCTTACGCCTCTGATTCACAACTGGAATGGGAAGCTCTTGAGCTGCAACAGCTACCAAAGCACCTTGCTGTTGAGCTCCAACTTCTTCATAGTTAACCAAAGCACCTTGCTGTTGAGCTTCAACTTCTTCATGGTTAACCAAAGCACCTTGCTGTTGAGCTGCAAGGTCTTCATGGTTAACCACAGCATCTTGTTCCTGGTTAGCAGCTGCCAAATCCATTTGATTGTTAAGTTGTATCAGTTGACCTCCGATTGCCTCATGCACTATAGAACCATGAGGATTTGGCGCTAGAACTCCATGCACTGGTTCCTGATTGTTGACCTGATTGTTGTTGGGTTGAACAACCTCAACCTGACTGTACAATTACAAATAACTAATACATGAATACCAATACCAATCATACAAAGGCCAAAAACCCAAAATTCAAATACTCATACAAATAATAGGAAAGTTTACACAAACATACTCAAGATCCACGGCAACATTTGGTGGAATCATGTCAACCACGTCATCAAAAGGGTCATCCAGGACACCATCAACGTCTTCCCCCTCTACGTCTACATCGAGATCGTCCAACCAGTCATCAGCCATCTTCAACAACAGAGGAAACCCTGGTAATCAAATGAATAAACCATAAATTTTTGAACAAATCCAAATAAAACAACACCCATAAATGCATTGAAAAACAGAGCATTGAAAAGAAATGCAGACTACACACACAGAATCTAAACAAAATTGATCAAGATTCAAAATTCTCACTTTAATGTTTGACAAATAACGATAAAGAACAGGGGATAAAGAACATAGCTTCAAACCCGTATCAATAGGTATTCACGAACAAATCAATGCACAAAATCAATTGAGTCTCAGTAGGAGAGAGAATGAAGACATGGGTAGAATGGAGAACAGGGTAGAGGAACAAATTGTAGAAAGCATATTCGGCAGAGGAACTACACACGAATTCAATTCAACCTAAAAGATCCCAACTTTACCCAAAATCCCCAAAATCAAATGAACAACTTTGAACTGTAAACAAGAACCCACAGAGAATGAAAGAGAGAGAGAGAGAGAGAGAGAGAGAGAGAGAGAGAGAGAGAGACTCACAGAGAATTGAAAATACAAATGTAAGAGAGACTCTGTTCTTGATCAATGGAGCCTTGAATCTTGGAGCTCTGGACGTTTGAGAAACATTGTTACTTGGTGTTGTTTGTTTCACAGTTAATCACCACAAAGCAACTAAGAAAATATCATCAAATCTTGATACTAATCAACAAGACTAGAATCATAATTCAACAAGATTAAGAACAGTGGAGCAATTTGAACAACTAACAAGAAAAGCTACTCAATGGAAGAAGGGGGGGGGGGAGAGAGAGAGAGAGAGAGAGAGAGAGAGAGAGAGAGAGAGAGAGAGAGAGAGAGAGAGAGAGAGAGAACATAGCATTGAAATGAAACCCAGACTACACTTGAAAAAACAAGAACTTGAATTCTAGACCTGCAATTTCAAAACCCATAAACCCAGAAAATAAAGCATTGAAATGAAATTCAGACCACACTTGAAAAAACAAGAACTTGAATTCTAGACCTGCAACTTCAAAACCCATAAAGCATGAAAAACAGAGCATTACACTTGAAAAAACAAGATCTTGAATCCTAGACTTGAAATTTCAAAACCCATAAACCCAGAAAAACAGAGCATTACACTTGAAAAAAGAAGAACGTGAATTCTAGACCTGCAATTTCAAAACCCATAAACCCAGAAAACAGAGCATTGAAATGAAATTTAGACTACATTTGGAAAAACAAGAACTTGAAATGAACAATGATGCAAGACTCATCAAGAATTCACAGAATCTAAACGAAATTGAAATTCAAGATTCTAAATTCTCACTTTAATGTTTGACAAATAACGATGAAGAACAGGGGATAAAGAACATAGCTTGAAACCAGTATCAACAGTAATTCACGAACCAATCAATGCACAAACCCAGAAAAGAAACATACCCGAATTGAGAGTCTCAGTAGGAAAGAGAATGGAGAACTGGGTAGAATGGAGAACAGGGTAGAATGACGAACAGGGGGCTTTCTCCTTTTACACAACCGACTTCCGAATTGGGCAGTAACTAATAGTAAGTAACAAGTAATTCAACAAGATCAGGAACAAGTTGAAGAACACAAGGAAAGCTACTCAATGGAAGAAGAGGGAGAGGAAGAGACTTACAGTGAAATCAGCACTGCCTCTGTTATTTGTTGTTGTTTGTTGGACAAGCAAGAAGTTCGTTACATTTATACAGGATACGATGCCAGCGTGGACTTTGGGCTGCGCATAAAAATAAATCGAATAAGTTTACCGGTTTTTAAAAACAGGCCACTTGAAAGCTTATTAACGAGAATATTTAATCACTAAGTTAAACAATACCGTTTTATGTGCAAATGACCTATGCTAGTCACTATTAATTATGTATAATGTATTTGGTCACTGCGAATTGACTACAAAAATCTAACGGCGACGAGTTTAGTGACCAACGATCAATGTTAATTGGTCCTGGATTCCATTATTTAACCTGACAATCGTTGCTCAACCGCTCATTGTCACTTAGTTTCTCGTTGTAGACGTTATAACATAAGCCATTCTTTCCAACAATGTTCATCCACGTAAATCACAGATTTGTCCTTAATTCCATAATCCGTAAGCCCCTTGTCATCATCTTCTAAAACTCGCCCATCAAAATGCAGCAGCTCGTACTGCCTCTCCTGCCCTTTTTCTTCTTCAAGTTTTTGTTTCAATTGCTTAACACTACTTAAGCAACCCACCTTAACAGTAAAGGTGTCTACACCGATCACAGTTATGTTGAGGTACTCTTTGTTCACGCCTAAATTAATATTTTACTGGACAGTAAATGTCTATGTGAATATTAATTACATTCTTGGTCCATGTCACACCGGCGAGCCCAAGTTCTTTAAGTTTACAAATAATGATCTGCCAATGAGACAACGCGAACTAATTTACAAGGACATCGCGCGGAACACACAGTTCGCGCGTGGAATTACTATTTGACACTCCGCGTAGGCGAGGCGAGGCGAGCTGGCGAACTGGCTCGCGTAGGAGACTTCGCGAGGAAGCAACAGGCGGAGTCTGCGCGCCCTACAATAATCGTTAAAGACTTTTACAAGTCTTTGACATGCTTCGGGCCAATCCCTGTAGCCCTTTTAATATAAAAAGCCCTTCTAAAGCCCGCGAGATGGAGAGAAGGAGTCTATAATTCCAGTTCGCATAGGAGTCTATAATTGAGCGGCAATATCCTATGTGAAGTATGCGAACTGGACAGGTGTCACCAATTTGTCGGTTCGCGCGGGCGGAGAAGTGCCCTTGTGCTATCAGGGTTTCGGAATCCAACTTGAACGATAATCATCTTTCTTCCGCCACAAGTCAGATTGCTATATAAAGGGCTTGAAGGTTTATAGAAAAAGACAACTCTCAAAAACACAATCAAATCTCTCAACAAAATACAAACTGCAAACCAGTTACCCCTTGAGCTATCTCGAAACCCTAACCTTAAGCGCTGCCGCCTAGGTTTTTCTTCAGAGCCCTCCGGACTCTACCCTGATTTCTCTCTGAACTCCCTATTAGTTGCTCTGCTTGCGCCGCCGTGAGCATCGATCGCTTGTGCTCGTAAATCCTCGTCTGAGGTGGCACCTGAAACCCCTTTCGCCTGATCAAGAAGTCAAACGCATACACACAAACTCTTTCCTCGTCCGCGAGGTGGCACGCCCGCAACACTCCCCCTTCTCTTTGTTCGCTAGTTACCTCTGTTTCACGCGCTGAGGATCGTGGCCAAAACACTCTTCACGATAGGTCAGCCTTGCTTGAACTGGTGTTGGCCACCATGGGATCACATAGGGGCAAATCCCCTCAGCGACCCAAGGCACTCCATGACTATTCTCAAATGGAATTTTCGCTGCTGTCTCTAATGTTCTTTCACGAACATTGCACATGACTATGTATCTTGGCTCATCACTATATATATCGCTATGTTCTAAATACACTATGTCCCTATGAATTGGGTGAAAACCTACAATGTGAAAGCTTGAGATGCTGAGAGGTTGTTTAGGAACCATCTCTGACAGAGAAGACATTTGATGAAGTAAACACCATTCTGGTTTGCCATCCACTTCATTAGGATTCTGATATTTGTGTATACGTACTATTTAACAACGATGTGACATATAGCATAGAGCAAATGCATGCTTCAGAGCCTTTGGTGCAAAGTTGACGCTAGATTCATCGCCATTAGCTACCCAGTAGTTTTTTTTTTCGATTACAGCTAGCTTGTAGTTGGTCGTGCCTATATACGTATATTTCGACTTTCGGGAAGTCGGGGCAGATAGCATGCTTAGAAATTCAGAAATCTGGTACCGTTTATGCTATGGCCAGGGAGCTACAGAATTAAAAGTTAACTAAGACATCTTGCTGACAACATGTCCAATTGAACTATGAGCCATGGCAGAATGAACACCAAAGACAAATAATCAAAGTAGAGATATTATCAAATACGTAATGTAGCCATGTACGCAGATAACCTAGAAACCAAAGCACCCTAGAGGGTATGTGAAATTAGTTTCTAAGTAATTGGAATCAACTTCCCAAGGCTAACAACTCTATTTTGATTGGAATCTAACAGGCCTCTTGTGCTCCCTCTTTAACCTGTCTCTTGCCAGACAATAGTCACTTAAATCACAAGCCTCTTGACTCTTCCGCATTTCATACCGAGCTCTACACTCCTTGATAAATTTGATACGAGAAGTAGGAGGAATTCCATGGACGATGCAATCTTTAGCAAACTTCCGCATCGTCTTTATGCAACTGGTTGGACCCAGAACAACAAGAATGTGTCCCTATAAATAGATTGGAATGTTGAAAATAAGTAATAGATACAGAACTCTCACTTCATCATTTGGTTGGAACTTGACTGGAAGTAGAATTGCATAATACAAAACTCAAATGCTTACAAATATTTGTATATTACAAAACAGCAGAACTCCAATTTCCTGCACACCGGCCAAAAATAACACAAGTTAGAGAAATAACGGGCAAAACAAATGTGAAGCTACAGATAGATATTTTCCTTCAAAGTACACTTAATGTTTCATATTACTATAAATAACACTATTTCAACTTGGAAGATGAGTAAAACATGATCAAGATTATGCACCCACCCTTATGGCAGGGAGGAGTTTCAGCCGTTCATAAAATTTTTCCTGCACACAACATCAGAGAATGGAAAATCAAAAAGTGTTTGTTTCCTAACATGATATCAAACAGATCTTTCATCACCAAGTTTAATTACATTAGGTGAAGCATTGGTGAAGAGTTCCATAGCTTGATTTAAAAAATAATAATACATTGAATGAAACTAGAATTTTTCTATTTTTTTGGTAATTAAATGAAAAGGGGAAGAAACAATATGCAACACCTACCTTGTTGATTCCAAATTGTGAGCAAAGCCCACCTTTTTGATACCCCAACCCCATGACCTCCCAGTTCCTTCCATTCAGTATTGTTACAGCCTGAAATTATAACATTGCTCACACCATTCATCAGAACATTAAGCGAAATGTTACTTTCAAAATCAGTTGGAAATGCTAATCAAATTTTAACCTGATACCAGATTTACTAAATGTTAACGTGACTACTATTCACCCGACAACCAATGTTATTAAACAAGCTTATTTTGCTCAAAGGTCACTGATAAGAAACAATATCAAGTTAGTGCAATCTGTACCACAGGTGCAACAACAGCTAATGTGAGAAGCCGAAGAATATCCTTAGCTTTTCCAATAAGATCCGCGTCCCTGGTCCTCTTTGTGTAGAGGGCGATGACACATACCTCCTACAACATTAAATTTATATGCATGAAATCATACACAATAAGAACCAAACGTCCTGTTTTTCGATCAAGGTTGTATGTAATTTATATTTACTGGTAGTATCCCAATATTCAATCCAATTTTCACAATAGAAAAAAAAAGGTTTCGTATGATCCTGAAATCACATTTTGCATTTACAAATAACACATACCGGTTCCATTCTGTATCCAATGCCATAATCCTCTAGTGTAGATTTCACCATAGGCAAATATTCCTGCAACCTTGATTCTGCATGAAACAATAATCCAACAAAGAAATACAGACCTAAGTTTCACAAAGAGATTTTACAACATACAAAGAAATTAAAATCCGGTCTAGGGTTTCAGTTAGTAACAAGTGAAAACAAAGTGCTGTCGTTTTGAGAGACATAGAGAGAAGGTACCGATGCTTTCGTCGTAGCGCCTAGTGAAAGAAACATATTCAAAATTAACACTGTCTTCATCTTCATCCATCAAACTATGGCCAAAATTGTGAGTCGATCCGCAAACGACGTCATCGTTGCACTTCTTCTCCACTGCCTCTGTTAAGTTCTTCATCTCCTCCATAGATCTGTTCAACCCAGCGTCGAATTCTTGTGTGGATTTTATACAGTACTCCAGAAACTAAAAGGTCAATTATAGCCACATAGGTGAAGAGTTAAATAACTTGAAATCAAGAATAATCGAATGCAAATAAAAGGTGGAAGAAAGAATATGCAACACCCACATGCTCTTTGGTTCCACATTGTGAGCAAAGCCCATCTTTTTGATACCCCAACTTCATGACTTCCCAGTTTCTTCCCTTCAGTATTGTTATTGCCTGAAATTAGAACGTTGCACACACTATTCAGAACATTAACTGAAAAGTTTTCAATTCAGCATAAACCGAAACCAGATTTACTAACGTGACTACATTCACCCGACATCCAATGTTATTGACATCTAAACCCTAATACCAAGTTAGTATGTGCCACTGTACCTGAGATGCAGGAACATCTAATGCTAACAGCCGAACAAGAACCCTAGCTTTTTCAATAAGATCCGCGTCCCTGGCCCTGGTTGTGCAGAGGACGTTGAGGATGACGACACAATTCACCTACCACATTAAATTTATACACAATATGAACCAACGGTTTATCTAGATAACAAGATTCATGGTTCTACGTGATTATATATTATCCCTTGCACTTAACATATGTACGATCCTGAATTCACATTCAAATAACACATACCGGATCCATGCGGTATGTAATGCCATAATCCTCTAGTGTAGATTTCACCATATCCAAATCTTTCTGCAACTTTGATTCTGCATGAAACAATAATCCCGATAAACAAAATACCCCGAGAGAGAGAGAGAGAGAGAGAGAGAGAGAGAGAGAGAGAGAGAGTACCGATGCGTTTGGGGTAGCGCCTAATAAAAGAGATGTATTCAACAAGAGCACTGGATTCAACAAGAGCACGCTTCTCAGTTGGTTCGCCAACGACGTCGTTGCGCTCCTTCTCCAGCACTGCCTCTGTTGAGTTTTTCATCTCCTCCATCGATCAAAATTACCTAACGATCCACTAACCTGCAATCTAGGGATTGTTCTTCCTCTGTTGAGAGTACGTACCCGACGGCCGTGAATGCGAGGGGGAGCGGTGGCTACGTTTTTAATAACGGGATTTAGAAGAAGAAGCAGTGACACCATTGAAATAAGAGCGTCTAGCTTTAATATAAGGTTGGCGTGGGTCTGTATCTGGTATACGCCCCTAGTTAATGCGTTTATTTACGATAGTGGCATGATTGGGAAATAAGAGTGTCCATTTCATCGGCTGACGTGGCGTAATTGTAGCCACTTATTTTCTCTCTTACATGCAGTTCATTTTCGATACATGGCGGCTGTATCTTCACATACATATATAGATGGTCAGAATTAAAAGAAATAATATAAAAACATGGTTGTCAAACATATGAATTGTTATAAACAGTTAAGATTACGTCTTGTAAATACACGTTGTGCATACAAGAATTTCCATTCTCAAAACTGTCAATAATGTAAAAAGTCAGCAATCACAAAAAGTCTTCGGCCGACCTCTGACAAACTTTCCGGCCTGACTCCGACGAATTTTCCGGCCGACCATCAGTGAGAATTCTGCCGGCCACAAACTACTATCACCGACAACAAAAAATACTACCGCTGGTAAAGAAAGCTACTACGGTCAGCAAAGAAAGCTACTACCACTGACAACAAAAGAAAATACCGACAACAACAAAAGTTACTACCACCAGTAAAGAAAGCTACTACCACTAACAACAAAAGATATTACCGCTAGCAACAAAAATTACCACCGCAAGCAAAGAAAGCTACTACCACTGACAACGAAAGATATTACCATCATCAACAAAAAACTACTACCGCCAGCAACAAAACTACTATCAGCAACCAAAGCTACTACCACTTGGGTAATTGTATGGGTTGTTTTGCTGGTTCCATGGGCATTGCTATTGCCTTAGAAGCGGAGCTTCAAGCCATAATTCATGCAGTTTCTATGGCTTCGAGAAAGGGATGGTGTTCACACACACACACACACACACACACACACACACACACACACACACACACACACACACACACACATATATATATATATATATATATATATATCTGCAGAAGCAAATGAAGCAACCAAACATATATATGTGAAGCCAATGCAACAACCAAACTTGATTACTAGATTAAACCCTAAAATTGCTAGTAATCTTTACTAGATTAAACCCTAAAATTGCTGTCGAAGATTTAGAAACTAAGAAAATTAACCCAGAAACTAAAAAAATTATTGAACAAAATAATTATACAAACCAGAGTTTAGTCACCATAGGAGCGCAGTTAGACAAGATAGAGATAAAAGTTGATAACATATCCTCTAAAGTCAACATTCTACCACAATCCAAACCAGAAACGCCTTTAGTTCATTTCAGTGAATTAAACAAACCAACCATCAACCCTACTTCTTCCATTCAAAAAATCGAACGAATGTTAGAAAAATTAAAATCTGAAACACCTGAATCTAGTAGGATTGCAGTAATTCACACCCAACAAACCGCTTCATCAGATAACGATTCTAGTGACACTAGCCAAATTTCAGAATTAAGCCATATATTTCAAAACTTAAACACAGAATCCTTAAAATTAGATAGAATAGTTCATCCCAAGAAACAACCTTTTAAAACTTGGACAGAACGTCCTCTCCCTCTAGATATACAACCTAGTAATCATTTTAACAATCAATTCTCAGTTTCTTCAGATAAAACTTATGAATGGAACATTGATAATTTATCAGAACAAGAAATCTTAAATAAATTACATCACATGTCCATGGCAACCAATAGCTATGTCACTAATCATAATTTCAGTCAACCCGAAATCATTGACATACTTTCCACAGGATTTACAGGAATGCTTCATTCCTGGTGGGAAAAACATCTCACTCCTGACTCTAGGTTATCCATTAAACATGCCATTAAACGCGATGAAGATGGGATTACCATCTTTGACGAACGTACAGGAATGAGAATTTCTGATGCTGTTAACACATTATTTTATACAATCATCCAACACTTCATAGGTACCCCTAGTCATATTACCTCCAGAATTCATGATCAACTCAGTAACCTTAGGTGTCCCACCTTAAGTGACTTTAAATGGTACAAAGATGTTTTCATTTCTCGAGTTATGCTTAGGGACGATAGTAACCAACCATTTTGGAAAGAAAAATTCATAAATGGACTCCCAAAATTATTTGCCCATAAAATCAGACAAGTCCTTAGTAATGAAACATGTCACATTAACTATGATTCTTTAACTTATGAAATATAATTACAGTTATTCAAAAAGAAGGATTAAAGATGTGTATCGATATGAAACTAAATGCTCAAATGAAATCAGATAAGAAAACAGCTAAATATGAATTAGGAAATTTTTGTGAACAATATGGCTTACCCCCCTTACCTCCTTCAAGGAGAAAAAAGGCAAGCAACAAATTTATTCCTTATCATTCAAAACAAAAATTTAAACCTTATAAAACCAACTTTGAACCAAACAATTTTTATTCCAAAAATAAATTTAGAAAAAATTGGTCCAAAAAACCAAATCGTCAACTAAAAAATAAATCTTTTGATAAGAGTAAAATTAAATGTTTTAAATGCAACAAGACCGGCCACTTTGCAAATAAATGTCCAGTTAAAAATACTATTAATCAATTAAAAATCAGTCAAGAAGAAAAAGAAAAACTCATACAAACTTTAGAATTAAGAAATACTGATTTAGAAGATGAAATGAGTAAAGATGACATCTCTTTGATGGAATCTTCTTCTCATGAATCCGATGAACATTCTTCCCCAGACATTACTTTTGAGTGTAAGGATGCTTATAATTGCAAAACAATCAATGTTCTTTCCAAACAAGAAGAACAAGAAGAACTATTAATTGATTTAATAAGTAAAATAGATAATCCTGAACTTAAAACCGAATACCTTAAAAAATTAAAAAAATTAATCACCCAAGAAAATATAATTAATCCTCCCCCACAAAAAATTAGCCTAACTACAACTTTTGGTAAATTTTCTACTAATAAAAAGGAAATAACAATCCAAGATTTGCAACAAGAAGTAAAAACAATCAAGCATCAAATCCATGCCCTGCAACAAACACATTTAGAACTTACAAATGACAATAAAGAAATTAAACAAGAAATAAATTTACTTAAAATCAATAATCAATTTCTTAATTTACAGGATCCTCCTGAAAATCCTTTCCCAAACCAATCCCCAGTAAATAAAGAAGCTGAAACTTCGGAACGTAATACTATTAGTACCACGCCAAATCCAATTGAAAAAATGGTACACTACTGTACAACTCAAAATAAAAGATTTTCACTTAACAATATCAGCCCTTATTGACTCTGGAGCAGATCTTAATTGCATCCAGGAAGGCTTAATACCTTCAAAATATTTTGAAAAAACAAAAGAATCCTTAAGATCAGCCAATGGAACAAAAATGGATATTAAATACGAAATCCCAAAAGCCCATATATGCCAAAATAATGTCTGTTTCAAAACTCCGTTTGTCCTAGTAAAAAATTTAACCGATAAAGTAATTTTAGGACTTCCTTTCATTACCTTGATTTATCCCTTCAAAACTGAATATGATGGTATTATTACCTATCCCTTTAATGAACCAGTTAAATTTACTTTTCTTTCTATCCCAGAAATCCATACTCTAAAAGCATTCCAAGAAAATAATATTTCAAAAACCATTAATTCCATTCAAACAAAAAATAAACAAATGACTTTTCTTCAAGAAGAAATTAATTTTAAAAGAATTGAAAATCAACTCCAAAATTCTTCTCTTCAACAAAAAATCAAAACTTTCGAAGAAAAAATTATTAAAGAAATATGTTCTGATATCCCTACTGCCTTTTGGCACAGGAAAAAACACATTGTTTCTCTTCCTTACATCCAGGAATTTAATGAGAAAAATATTCCCACTAAGGCTCGCCCAATCCAAATGAGCCATGAAATCATGGATTTCTGTAAAAACGAGATTAATGACTTACTTAACAAAAACATTATTCGCCATAGTAAATCACCTTGGTCTTGCCCTGCCTTCTATGTTCAGAAAAATGCTGAACTAGAAAGAGGGACTCCGCGATTAGTCATCAATTATAAGCCTTTCAATTCAGTCTTAGAATGGATCAGGTATCCCATTCCCAATAAAAGAGACCTCATTAATAGATTAAACAAATCCGCTATCTTTAGTAAATTTGATATGAAGTCAGGATTTTGGCAAATCCAAATCAGTGAAACCGATAAATACAAAACCGCATTTGTCACACCTTTTGGCCATTATGAATGGAATGTTATGCCATTCGGCCTAAAGAATGCTCCTAGTGAATTCCAAAATATAATGAACGATATTTTTAACCCCTACAGTCATTTTTCCATCGTCTACATTGATGATGTCCTAATCTTTTCACAATCAATTAACCAGCACTGGAAACACTTACACCAATTCTTTTCTATAATAAAAAATAATGGTTTAGTTATTTCTGCCTCGAAAATCAAATTATTCCAGACCAACATTCGCTTTCTTGGATTCAACATTCACCAACTTCAAGTTAGACCCATCGATAGAGCCATTCAATTTGCTGATAAGTTCCCGGACGTCATTTTAGATAAAAATCAATTACAAAGAATCTTAGGATCCTTAAATTACGTAGCCGATTTTTACAAAAATCTTAGGAAACACTGCAAACCTCTATTTGATAGATTACAAAAAAATCCTCCCCCCTGGACTTCAATTCATACGACCTTAGTCAAAGAAATTAAAAGTCATGTTAAAACCCTACCATGCTTAGGCATTCCTCTTCCCAATTCCTATAAAACTGTAGAAACTGATGCCTCTGAAATTGGTTATGGAGGTATCCTCAAACAATAAACTTCTCCCAATCATCCAGAACAAATAGTTCGTTTTCATTCTGGGGTTTGGAACCCAGCCCAATCAAACTATAGTACTATCAAAAAAGAAATCTTATCAATTGTTCTATGTATCAGCAAATTTCAAGATGATTTATTAAATCAAAAATTTTTAGTCCGAGTTGATTGTAAAAGTGCAAAAGATGTTTTAGAAAAAGATGTTCAAAACATTGCTAGTAAACAAATCTTTGCCCGTTGGCAAGCAATCTTAAGTATTTTTGATTTTGAAATTGCATTCATTAAAGGAAGTGACAATCACATCCCAGATTTCCTAACTCGTGAATTTCTACAGGGCGCCAACTCATGAAGCCCCGTTCCTCTTCCTCCAAAGGGAGAAATCCCGAAAAATCAATATCCAAATCATCTCCACCTATTAAAACAGAATCACCTGAGTCAAAACCAAGCATTGTTCCAAGCATTGTTCCTTATACAGGTCATCCTCATATTCATCTAGTCAATCAATACAGTGCTCTTGGTAGCACCCTCAGTCCAACTAAACCCAATTATCAGTCCGTTTTAGTAAACCAGTATGATCCCTACAAAACCGGGTCCCCTCCAGTTAATTATAAAAAATCATCTCCTTACATTACCAGAACCGAACAGTTCATGTTTTATATTGAACCTTCTCTGAGTCATCTAAAAAATCCTGCATCTTTAGTAAAAAAAATTTATGGCCCGAATACTCATTATCTCCCGGGAAAACCCTTGGCATTCTATAGAGACATTCTATTCAAATCTCAGTCACTCTCTATTAAACCAATCCATGATCCAAAAGATCCATCAAAAATATTATACCATTCTCTTTACATAATCCGTATTATTTCATTATCACAATGGGGTGATTCCCCTTCTACTCCTCACAAATGTGAATCCATTACGTTTACCTATCATGAGTACATTGAAGCATGGAGTAAAATCTTCCTCTATCAAACAGAAGATTTTTCCCATTCATGGTTTTTAAATTTTGATCGAAGATTCAACCGTCAATTCCCCATGTGGTTCGGTGATTGGTGGGATAATCACGGTTGCCCTTATGACCTATTACCCGCTGATCTCCAGGATGCAGTTACAAAATTTCATTCAGTCATGACCTTCACCGACTATGAAAAGAGATTTTCCCTCACTCTCCAATTCATGTCCAAATATAAAATCCCTTGGATCTTCAAATGGCAATATAAATTGGATCCTGAAAATTATATGGTCCTCAGACAATTCCTAGTCAAATGGTGGGATAAATTCAATTCCGACAGAGTCTTATCCCAGTTCAGTGAAGAATTTTCAGTTAATCCATCCAAATCTGGAATTATCATTCCTACCCAGTCAACATCTCCAATCCCTCAGTTAAATACTCAAGCTCCTCAATTACCATCTTCATCTAAAAACAAAGCCTCCAGTTCATCTTCATCTTCCAAAGCAGAAGAATTAAAAGAATTGGCCAAACAATTATTAAAGCAGGCAACCACTTTATCATCAGATGAAGAAAGTAATCATTCGCCATCAGAATCATCGATTCATAGTCATCAACGCTCTCCCAGTCATCCAATCAAGTGGGCAGATTATGAAGATAGTCAAGACCCATATGCCGATTTCCAGTAAAACAAGATCAGAAAAAACATCATCAGTAATTCAGCAACAAACAGACTACTTTCAGTGGCAGACAGACTACTATTCATCAAACAGTAATATCGTGGCAGACAGACTACTATTCATCAATAGTAATCTCGTGGCAGACAGACTACTATTCATCAACAGTAATCTCGTGGCAGACCAATCACTATTCTTTTACTATTCCTTACTTTTGTAACTCCTATATATAGGAGCCCTCAGTTTCATTGTAATTAGGCTTTCATTTTCTCCCTTCTCATCTCTTTCTCTCTAGTCAGAACTTCCCCTAGTTAGCTCTTATACTGAGCATCTATGCTCTTCACCTCATTCATGCATTGATTTAAACCAGTAAGTTTGTAACTCTTTAATCAAGTTTATTAAATAAATTATGCTTTCGTGTTTTGATATATATATATATATATATATATATATATATATATATATATATCATGTTTAGGCTGTTGCTCCTTTCACTCACTCTTTACACATTTGTTTCAGCCCTTGTGCTCTTTTTTGAGTACTTTCCCTGATTTGGTTCATGTCCCCTCTTTTTTTGTACATTTTTTTCTTTCTTTATATGAAATACAGAGACATTCAGCAAAAAAAAAAAAACCAAGTTTAATTACATTGGTCAAGAGTCAAATAACTTGATTTAAAAATTATATAAAAAAAAAACAGGCTTATGCACCTGCTAATCGGACTAATCAGGCTTCGGAGCACTTTGCCAAGATGAATAATACGGCAAAAATAGCCTCATAATTTAACCCTGTAAAAGATTGTCAATTGTAGTATAAAGAAGCAAGGATCGTTCATTGCCAGAGATTGAGGGTATTTAATTTCACACATAAAAACAATGTCACAAAAGTGTCTACTGTTCCTAACTAACAGCAGACGAAAATATACTTAACTACCTAACCTACACTACTCAGAAGAAGATGAAAATTTATAGACCTAAAGTAGACAAAGAGAAGAACGTGCACAAAAAATTTCAGGGGATTTGAAGTTCGTTTACTATATTAAATAAATCACGAAAAACAGAAAAAAAACAATAAGAAAACTAGATTGATTTTTGTAGTTTGAGAAATATGATAGATAGGAGGTTAGGGATTTAGGAAATTCACCACCGAATAAGCTTCAAAACAAAGTCCACACAACCAAGATTTCAATTACCAAGTCATGAAAAGGTTCAATCAAGAATAAACCGTGAACGCACTGCGTAAATTCTTACTACTTCCCTTAACTACTTAAGCAAGATGAACGCACCGTTACTAAGCCTTTAGAATAATCAATCAAGGTATAGACGCTATCCTCTTAACAAATTATTCTAAGCATTAAGATCAATGGAAGTGATTGAACAAGTATGCAAAACTAGTGTGGAACGCCTACCTAGCATGCAAGTCTCTCTATTTGGTTTCACCTATTGTCCTATAGGTTTTACTACCTGGAATTAACCCGTATTAACCGTTTAGGAGATTAAACAACCTAATTCTAGCCCCACTTACAAGTTCATAATGTTCTATGTATGCATCCATGAACATAAACAAGCAAGAGTTCCCTATAAACCAAAACCAAACAGACAATCCATAACTAAGTAATTACGAAATCAAGGTTGTAAAATAAAGTTTATTGCATAATTCGGGGCTTCAAACCTCCACCCCTAACTAAGATAAACTAGCCACACATCGTTGTAGAAATCACACAAAGAAAATAAATTCGAAAGTTAAAGATTACAAAGGGAAGAAGAAAACTGTGAATGGAAGGAATGACGATGATCTTGGCGACTTCCCTTTGATGGAATCTTGCGTGATGCAGCAACGTGAAGGCTCTCTTGCAGTATGACGGCTTCTATTTTTTTTTTCCTCGTTCTGGTATTAGGGTGTTGCCATAAGTAGTCTCCAAGTCTTCAAAACTTCATTTTCAGACTATGTTTCCTTCTTTGACTAGGATCAATGTTTGGGCTATCTTTTGAATGTTTTCCACATATAATCTGGGCTTGGTTTTTGGGAAAATTATATTAATGATGTCACTCTTCAAAATCGTGCAAAAACCCCCAAGAAAGCTTCTCAGAATCCAGCCCAAACACTGCCTCGAACTTGACTGTTGCACATCTTTCCCGGAACTGCTGATTTTCTGTCCAACTTTGACACTTCATAAATCCAAGATGCCATCACCGATTTGAATGATTCTTGAGTCCAAATTGATCTAAAAATGCTCCTCTACAAATCTGGGCAGTCATCTTGGTGAAAACATTCTCGGAACCGCATGGAAATAAGCCTTGAAAACCGGAGAAAATAAGCAGAAACCAGTTTTCAGCTTTTTGTGTTTGCAGCTTCTGTTTTGGTGAAGTGGTTCCATCGCCTTTCCTTGATATTTTTGACTATGTGAGTGATCAAACTCCATCCTTGACATCTCTACTTCGTATTGGAAGTCTTGCTTGCATCACTTGAGCACATATTTGCATTATCTTGCCCCACGAAGTACCTAAGAAAATAACAAAGTTAAAACGATCTTTTTAAAGGAAAATAGCCAAGTTAAATGCAAAGGTTAAACTATAAAATTGTCGCATTTTATGCTCCTATCAATGAAGGACAGTGGAATAAGGCCAAAACAAGTTACAAAGGTTAGCCTCATATCACTATGTGCAGAAGTAGGTGCACTTGATCTGGGAAAATGGGTTCATTCTTACAAGCATAAACCAGCAGCGTATGGAAGTTGATGTAGGTACAGTGAAAGACACATACTATAGAGGTAAGCATTATACTTGATAAAAAATGGACCAATAATTGGTCACAACCAGGCCTCATCTCCTATCATCTTCACTCCTTCCTCACAGTTCAAAAACTCTAACAACGAATTCTTCCCTCCAAATTCAAATTCAAATTCAAACTAGTCCAAGCAACTACATTCCACTTGAACATTTTATCAAAACACCTTGTGTGCAGATTACTCCTTCCTCACAGTTCAACAACTCTAACAACCAATTCTTCCCTCCAAATTCAATTTCAAACTAGCCCAAGCAACTACATTCCACTTGAACGTTTTATCAAACACCTTGTGTGCACACAACAAGCATAGATGTCGAGTAAACCGGCAGAGGCATACACAATCAACTCAAATCCAGTTTTCACAATGCAGTACACCCAATTCAACAATACCGTTTTATGTGCAAGTGACCTATGTTAGTCACTATTAATTATGTATTTGGTCACTACGAATTGACTACAAAAATCTAACGGTGACGAGTTTAGTGACCAACAATCAATGTTAATTGGTCCCGGATTCCATTATTTGACCTGACAATCGTTGCTCGAGCACTCATTGACACTTAGTTTCTCGTTGTAGACGTTATAACATAAGCCACTCTTTCCAACAATGTTTATCCACGTAAATCACAGATTTGTCCTTAATTCCATAATCCGTAAGCCACTTGTCATCATCTTCTAAAACTCGCCCATCAAAATGCAGCAGCTCATACTGCCCCTCCTGCCCTTTTTCTTCTTCAAGTTTTTGTTTCAATTGCTTAACACTACTTAAGCAACCGACCTTAACAGTAAAGGCTTCTACACCGATCACAGTTATGTTGAGGTACTCTTCACGATAGTTCAGCCTTGCTTGAATTGGTGTTGGCCACCATGGGATCACATAGGGGCAAATCCCCTCAGCGACCCAAGGCACTCCATGACTATTCTCAAATGGAATTTTCGCTGCTATCTCTAATGTTCTTTCACGAACATTGCACATGACTATGTATCTTGGCTCATCACTATATATATCGCTATGTTGTAAATACACTATGTCCCTATGAATTGGGTGAAAACCTACTGTGTGAAAGCTTGAGATGCTGAGAGGTTGTTTAGGAACCATCTCTGACAGAGAAGACATTTGATGAAGTAAACACCATTCTGGTTTGCCATCCACTTCATTTTCTTTCAACTCCCAAATAGCCATAGTATCACAACCTGGTCCTCGACTATGAAAGGAAAACGGGCACATCTGCAAACGCCCTCGACAAACACCTATATGGAAATTGGAAGTACGCACGTCGGGGGAGGGTGAATCAATGAAACGACATTTATCAATGACATCACTAGTGCTACACATACTGAAGGGATCCAACTCAAAAATAGAGCCACTGTGATTCAACCAATACAACTTTCCATTGCAAGCAACGCTTGGAGATTGGAAGTTATATCGTCTTTGTTGACATAGTATACTAGATGACGGATACTCCCTCCATTCTCCGGTCTCGGAAGAATATATTTCCACATAAAAGCCATTGTAATCTTGGTTGGGAAGTAATCGCACAACCTTGAACCTATATTCGGTGTTAAGCTTGATGACAGAGCTGTTGCTACTAGTACCATCTTCCTTGATATTGTAGTAGAGCTCACAAATGAATCCTGCCGATACTAAATCCCGGGAATATATCCGACGGGTGGGAGGAAGACGAATCCATTCCTTGGTGTAGGAATTGCAAATGTAGTAATCACGTTGAGAAGTTTTAGTTGGCGAGCACAAGACCAAGTCATTATAAGTCGCTCGCACATATAGACTATCGCCCTTCTCGGCATATTCATGTCCTTGAAAACAAGGGAGGAAGGAGAAAATGCTTGATATGTTGGCTTCTAACAGAGGAGGAGGAGGCTCTGATGAAATGGTGAGGACTATAGCCTTATGATTTTTAAACCTAGTAGGAATCATAACATACTGATTCAAAAGGGGTCTTTGCTGATCATGTTGGATGCGTAAAAAGCGGTTAATAAAATAAGGATCAGAGAGGAGGGTGCGCCAACGCTTCGATATGCACTTGCATCGGAAAACAACTTTGTTGTGAGGGAGTCGACAAAAGATTTCAACCAAGAGAAAGTCAGGAAGATTATCAATTGTCGATTTTGATGATCGCGGTGGTTGGCCAATGTGGCTTCTTTTGGTAGCATGGATCATTTTGCTGCGAACCTTTTGTTTTCACAATCGGAATGGGGAGCCTTTTTATAATATGTACTTGCATTCCATTTCCACGCCCAACAAGGAAAGCATAATAGAAGGGAAACCGATACTGATCCCGACTCTATCTCACGTACACTTCCTCCAGCTATCTCACAGGTGCAGAAACAGCTAATGTTAAAAGCCGAAGAAGATCCCTAGCTTTTTCAAGAAGATCCGCGTCCATGGTCCTGGTTGTGAAGATGGTAATGACACATTTCACCTACCAACATTAAACTTATATGCATGAAATCATACACCCAATATGAGCCAAACAACTTAATTTTCATGAACAAGTGAATGGTCTATTAGTTTGTATTTGCGAATTGCGATTGTCTATGTCTTGTTTTTTGCTCTCAAGGTTGGTAAATGTAATTACATTATCCCTATGTTGGATATATCCAAATTATCAAAAAAAGAAAAGGTTTCTTAATATGCTGAATTCACAGTTTACATTTAGAGATAACACATCCCAACAAAGAATTACGTGCAGACCTAAGTTTTTCACAAAGAGACATGCAAAGAAATTGAAATCTGATCTAGGGTTTCACTTAGTAACAAAGTGCCGATGTTTTACCGATGCATTTGTGGTAGCGCCTAGAGAAACTAATGGCTTCATGAGCATCTCCATCCAGAAGACGAGTAATATAAACTTCGAGTGTGCAGTGCACCAAACTCAAGCCGGCAACTATATTCCGAAAGGTCTTAGAGAGACACTCTATGCAACAAAGTGATTTTAACGGTAGTCTCACAAGGATGTCGAAGATGACATCTTTCGGTAGAGCCATCAATGTTGAAGGCTTTCTCTCAGTCTCGTTATCATGTCTTTTTATCGAAAACATATGAGCTTTCAACAAACATAGATGTTTGCTGCATATGTCTGAAAGAAAATTTCCCAACTCCATAGCCAAATCTTTTTTCTTTTTTTTTTGATTGAAAGCGAAATCTTTTTTTAACGGGCCAGAGAATCATCAAAAAGAAAAGAAAGTCATATCTCCTAGTACATATATAAAAGTAAGTCCAAGCTTGACTAAAATTTCCTATTTCCAGTCTGACTAGAATTTCTTACTCCTAATTTGAATAGGATTTACTATTTATAATATATAAAAGGCACTTGGGTAAAGGGTAAAAGCCCAAAGGCCCAAAGCAAACCGGATTAATACCAAGAGGAAAGCACAAACCTATCAATTTCTCCGACCTATGATGAAGAACAGGGGATGCCGAACCTCTCAATTTCTCCCAAGCAAGGTACCCACTAGCTTTTACAATGCGAAATTGTCATATTTTTCCATCTAAATTATGTCTGATAATCAAATTATCATAAAAGATTGCACCTTTATGTGTTTTTAATCATACCCAGATAACTATCAGTTGAAAGATTACATCTTTTGGTTTCCCAGATAGCTAACTTGTATAGAATTGGAATATGAATTTTAAGTTTGTTGTGATTGTTAGTTTGAATCGTTGTTATGTTGTAAATGAATTTGATAATTGAATTGGAATCATAAAACTTTAGAAAGAAAATTACCCAGTATCAAACCCAATGCTAAGTCCTTGCTCATTGTTTATCAAGTTTCTCAATATGTGTTGTTTGGTTAATTAATCTATCAGAAGCATGAGAAAAGAAGCAAGCCGAAGAAAAAGGAAAACTTGGGAAAGAAACAGAGAGATAAGGGTGAGTTCATCTCAGGGAATCGAAATGGCGGGGTTAGCTATGAGGACAGAATCAGTGATTTGCCGGATGGCATTCTTGTTAGTATCTTGTCTTGCTTACTTTTAAAGGAAGCAGCAGCCACTAGTGTCCTTTCAAGGCGGTGGCGGGATCTGTGGGCTTCTGTTATGAGTCTTAACTTTGAAGATGAGAAGAATTCGAGGGATTTCAAGGAACTGAAGCCGAATATACAACACAGGCAACGCCGTAGTTTTGTCAGTTTGGTGGATACTGCAGTGAAACAGCATACAGGCCTAAAAATTGAACGGTTCAGGGCTTGCTTTTTTCTAGATCGTCGCTTTGCACGATCCATTGATGAGTGGATTGAGTTTGCCGTGAAAAAGAGGGTGCAAATACTTGAGCTGGAGTTTTCAACAGCGAATTATAAAGATAACTATACATTTCCCCATGAACTACTAGGTCTTGCTAAAGGGTCTACGCAAAAAGACTTACATTCTGGCATCCCAAGTCTACACTCATCTGGTTGTTGTCTGGGTTTCAAGTCACTAAAAGTTCTTAATTTGCGACATGTTAATGTGGCCGGAGAAGCTCTTGAGAACTTGTTGATGAACTGTCCAGTTGAAAGATTATCAGTGGTGGCAGCCAAAAATTTGGTTGATCTAAGAGTTGTTAGTCCACCAATCACATGGAAGTATTTGGCGATAGAAAAATGTCTTGACCTCAAAACCATTGAGATCTGTAATGCTGACATTGTTTCATTTACTTACATCGGAGTTGGTATAGACCTGGTTCTGAGTAATGTACCATTGCTTACTGAGGTATCCATCACTGAACTCGAGATTGGGAGCAACGACTTCTACGATTCTATAGCTATATCCATAGAACTTCCATTCACCCAACTGTCATGCTATCTTTCTCAGCTGAAGTGTCTCACAATGGATATCAGTGAAGTGGTAAGTACATATGTAATTATGATGTGCTATGTTCTTTTGTTCTCTTTCTGGAGTATAATGTTCCTTACTGTTGCTTCACTTTCAGGTCTACAATCAGGATTATGTGTTCCCTATGTTAGCAAATCTCAAGTGTTTGGAATTAATATGTGAACCACATTATGCGTCTGCTCTTCGTTATTTGACTTCTTTCATGAAGGCATCTCCTTACTTGCAGAGACTTGTGTTGAAGGTATAATTTTTTATTGCTGCTATTCATACTTGGTAGAATTTATACATCTTCTCTTCACACTAATTTTGAAGAAACATTAGTGTTAACACAAAACAAATGGTCAACCTTTCTATGTATTTGATAATGCTAAATTGCTGATGGTTAACTTTGCTGTACATTAATATGTTTCCTTGATGCAGATGAATATCTACACATCATGGTTGGAGGAGATGGGAATAGGAAAGACAGAGATGGAGGAGATTGTGACAACAAAGCAACTGGAGAGTGTTGCCAAATGCCCTCATGATGAGCTCAAAGTAATAGAAATAGTTGGGTATCGTGCTCGTAGATTTGCTGCTAAACATGTCATGCTCTTGTTAAAGAATGCCGTTGCACTGAAGAAACTTGTTATTGATCCTGTCCGGCATCGGTCTAGAGGGCCGAGTATGGTGAAGGAAATTATTGATGAGGAAATGAAGGCAAGAAATCATGCTGTGAAACACCTTAAGAAATTTGTTCCCTCAACTGTAAACTTTGTATGCCTGTAGTAATTGATTCCAAACCATAATGTTTGTGCAAACAAGCTCGAGTTGAGAATAAATGGTCTTTCCTTAGAAAATAAAATGGATCTACATTCTTTGTCTCATCCTTTTTGGTTGTTGTTGTGAATATGAGATTCTAAACATAAAATCTGGATCAAATGCATTCTTCTGCTGTGAACCTGTGATTTGTTCTCTTGTGTAGAAAGGTGAACCAGTAGTTGATCAATCTGCCTTATGCTTCTAAATGTGTTTAATCAATGGTGTCCTCTATGCTTAAAAATCGAGCATACATATTGCACAACCTGAGGCTTTGAGAACTTGGACATGCATGATTTCTCTGCTCCCATGGATGGTTCCCCACACCAGTTTCAGGAAGAGTGTACTCCAAATCGATATATCCACTATCTAACCAATATTAACACGTCTATTTATCGTCAACTCTCGTATTTCTTGAAGAAACAATTGAAACACTTAACACAAAGATAATCTTGAATGAAATATTTTTATTGCGACTTCGCTATACGCTCAACTCTAGTGCTCTAGAAGCTTCCAAACGGTATAAATCAATGTAGTCACCTCCACCGCCACTTTGGTGATTGAAAGATCAATGGCAAGCTCTAAACTTTGGTATAAATTCCAAAATGTAGCTTTTAATCCTTAAATATATGTACCTTATAAATATATAGAGAACTTGGACCCCTCAGTTTTTAGTATTTAGTATTTTGCCCCAATAGGTTCGCGGCATTGTAATTTCCACTCTCTGTTATCCTACAAAGTAAACTCCAACTCCAAACACATTCCCAGTTTCACGTCTTTGATCTCAAAGCTCAAAACTTTATAAACCCTAAACCCACTAGTCCAAAACCCACCTCAATTCTCTACCAAAGCTAATGGCTTTTGCAGTTTCCCATGCTCTTCTCTGCCCCAAACTGCAGTTTCCCCAAAGAAACTTCCGCCCTAAAGCTCCACCCCTGAGTTTCTCACCTCCCAATTTCAGGTAATCAAGTTCACTTTCGGTAAAGTTCACTTTTTTATGTTCTGGGTTTTGTTCAAATGCTCAAATTCTGTGGCTTTATGTCAAAATGTGGTTGTTTGTTAGTTTTTGGGTTATTGGGTTTGTGAGGTTAAGTTTACTACAATCATGCAACTACTTTGTTAAGCTTATTTGGTTATTTATGGGTTCAAAACTTGAAATATATACATATGTAGTTGTTAAGGGTAATCTGTATGTAAAATAAGAAGTTTGTAGAGATAGTGTTATTGGGTTTTTAGGAAAATTGGACTACAATTATACAAGAGCTTTGTTCAGGTTGTTAGTTTGTTTATGCTTTTAATGTTTTAAGTATAGCAACAGAGGTTTAAACTTATCATGTTTTCTAGAGCAATTCCGCAGAATAGAAGGAGAGTGTTGGCCACTGCGTCTGCAGCTGGAAGTTCTAATTCGGACAGTGGTTTAAATCCGTATGAGGTAAGTTTGTTGTATTGTAGACACTTGAAATTGGTTTTGCAAGTGACTGAGGGGATCTGATTGATAGTTGTGTATTTGTGATTTTTTATGTTTACCAGATTCTCGGTGTGAACCCGATTGAGGGGTTTGACAAGGTCAAGGAAACATATAAGAGAAAACACAAGGAGGCCATGAGCAACGGTGACGAAGAAGCTGCTGCTACAGTAGGTTTCGTCTCTCTCTCTCTCTCTCTCTCTCTCTCTCTCTCTCTCTCTCTCTCTCTCTCTCTCTCTGCATATATCAAACATGTAGTTCCAAACATCACGATTACAGTATCATATTCTTTATGCAGCTGGAGAAAGCATATGACAAACTCATGATGTCACAACTAACGAACAGGAAGAAAGGCATGACATTTGGTTCTTTCAAGGTACATGCACTGAAGTCAAATTTTGTAGTTCTGATTATGTTGTAGTTGAAGTTACTTATCAAAAGAGAAAGCAAGTGGAAGTTGTAGTTGCTGCATACAATTGAATTTTCACAACTGGCTTAGTATTCAATAATATTATGGGCACTGGCTATTTGAGTTACTTTCTAGGATTAGCTACTATAACATGTTGGGGTTTCTCTAGATTTTCATTTGAAGATACTTGCCTTATCGAAGGTACCGCGGAATAGCTAGGGAATTGGGTCTGGAAGAGATATTCAATACTAGTCACTGAATAAAGAGTTATAAACGTGGCCAAAATATTCTTATGCAGAAATGCAGAAACTTGTATAATAGATATTTTAAATCTGATGGGGGTCAGTTAGAAATAAGATATAGTGGTGAAGTAAGAGCTCACTATTATAGTTATTTTCTTTGCTTGCTAAGATTTCAAACTAGGAACTAATTGGTTCTCAGAGTACCCTAATAGTCAAGATGCTCTGCTAACTTTTATTGAAAAGCTTTTAAGAACTACATTTTGCTTGTTTCAGATAACACCTGTTTTTGAAAGAGCACATTTTCCATTTTCTTTCTATTTGGATGCTTTCAAAATATGCTCTGTGAACAGTTCTTAATTCTTTTTTAGAGATATCCATATTGTTATAATAAATGAATGTCGCAGTTATCATATCAGCCACATTTTATCAGAAACAGATTATTATATCGGCATTAGATTGAATACTTATATTATTTTTCTTTTAAATTTCAGGTTTCGAAGGATATAAAATATGCTGATAAGCAACCGATTGTACCATGGGGGCCTAGGTTCGTCTATTCTTTTGATCATGTGATTCCTAATGAGTAGCATAACCAAAGTATACTGCTGAATAAATGTCTGCTGATTCTTGTTCTTCTGTTAAGCTTGTATTCTATTGAATGAAGCATAGAATTAGGTGCCATACCTTCCAGCTAGTGGCAGTAGAAAGTAGATGGGATTTGATAGATCACTCTTCTGTTGCCCATTTGTTTTGGATATGGCACCTTTTTATGTGCTGTCCTCAGATTCCATCCATTCCTCAATTGTACTAGACCAGATGAAGTTGACAAGACTGATTTGCATAGTTGCTATTGAAACCTATTCTTTACCCATTCTGCTTTAGACAGGCTGGCACTTTTACATTGTAAATGCTAATGTGACAATACCAAGCACCAGAACAAAAAATGAATTTATAAGGATGATTTCGATGCATATGCTATGAACTGAAAGGCTTCCTTTTCATTCAGCATTGGCATTTGTCTAAATATGACTGGCTGCATGCTTTTTCTCCATTAAGCTCTGAAGTCCTCTTTCTTCCATTTCCTCCATCTATGATTTATCAACTGCTTTAAAAGGATATATGTCCCCTTGTGGTGGCGTTGTATGCTACTATCTGAACTTCTTATATGCTTACAGGTTCACCAAGTCCGGTGTACAAGATATCCGTATCAACCTGGCAATTTCTGCCGTATTTGTAAGTATTCAAGGAATGTTTGTTTATCTGCATCCTTCTCTCTTTTTTTTTTTTGTAAGAATGTTCTGCAGTGAATTAGATGGTGGAAATGCTTTATATATTAACTCCCAAGCATAGTTCCACGTGTCCATGAATAACCAATGTAATTGTACTCCTATTCAACAGAAACAGAATCATGCTTTCACTAGGTTCGACCTTTGTTTACTTATCTCTAACGAGTACATGTACATGGGGCCTTTTTGGCAATTACTCTTTCTATAACCATTGCGACTGTGTTAAGCTTTGATTTTCATTAAAAGATTGTGAGGTGGCATGCATCCACCAACCATATATTTATGTGATTTTGTTATACAATGTGTGTCCCTCTTATATAGATAGTTTAGTATATGTGGAGGTGATGTAAATTTGTGGACGCTAATGGAACTTTCATCTTTGGAGTTTCCAGTTAAAAGACCATCTGATCTAGCATATCTACGGCATTTAATCTACACATTGTTAGAACAGGCTGAGTTCAAATCCTGTGATGGTTATTTAGTTTGTTTAAAGACTGGTTTATGAATTTGTTATGCAACATTCAGTTGAAGAGCTGAGAGTTACCTATTGCATATGGTCTGATATGTATTGTTGTATTTATGTGATAGTTTCAGTAGGCAATATGCTCTAAGCACAACATATGTAGTGGAATAATCTAATTTTTCACGTTTCTCTATCATTGTGGTTCTTTTATTTCAGTCTATATTTTTTCTTCTTTACCCCTCATTGTTTGCTCATTTTCTATTTTCCAGGTAGCTTGGATTGCTATTGTGCGCAACGCTGACTATAAACCACTGCAGTTTCTATCCTTTGCCTTCGTTTATCGCATTTTTGAGAAGTTGAAATCCTTTGAAGGACCTGTAACTCCAAAATATACTGTGAGTCATATTGTCAAACATAGATTTCCTTAACGAAAATCCATTTTGCACACCATTTGCAGAAGTTATGACAAGCTATATTGTGAAAGTCTTATAAATTACTTCATGACGCAGGAAGATGGTGAGGAAGTGGGGAAGGGACTGCAGATGGGAAAACGGCTGCTTCGTGCTCTTGGACTAGTCTTTGGCTGTATTGCTGTTGCTTCTCTGGTATACCATATTGTTTCAATTTTTGGTGCATTTAGAATTATGTCGATAGGTCATGTCAGTTTAGTTATGGATTATTATGCCACTTGATGGTTACCACATATCCATAAAGAAAACTATGCATGCCAATCAATCAGGCATCACTCTTTTCCATATTTCTGTACGTAGCTGGATGGATGGTCACCACATTTTCGGGGAGAAATTCTAAAGAAGCATGCCGTTGTCAATATTCAATGTTCTTAGCTTAAGTCTGCATGATAGCTCCTAAAAGCTTTCAGTCTTCGTTTTACTCCATATCTTAATACTTATCTTTCATTTCAATTCCTTTTCTTTATGTTTTCTCTGGGCCTGGTTCTTGTTTATGTTCATTTCACCAACAGCGGTGTTAATTCCTTGCAGGGATACACTGGCTCTCTGAATGTGATTGAGTATATGGCTAGTTACGTTCCTGCTATTCTTTACAATAATCAGGTATTGACAACTACCGTGTTGGCATATGTTTTTGATAGAATTCATTGTTTCTGGCAGATTGTATATGAAAATCTCTAAATTACCCTTAATCGAATCTGCATGTTGGTGCAGGAATTGATAATCACCTCAGTAACTTCAGTCATGCTCTACATTATGGCATCATATTACAGGTGATGAAACCTGTTTATAAATCCTGGGGTACATCCAATGAGTTATCAGTTATCATAAGCAAATTACTACGGATGCTATTCTCTATCAACTTTAGCTATTTCGAAACAAGAAATCACTTTTGTAAGCTGAAATTTTGGGAGGAAAAAGTTTTGAATTCAGTCCTATCAGTTTGTAAATACCAACTAATTAGAATGCGTTGGTCTTTTGAGTTGTAAGTGACTGATGTAGAACAAAGTAGTATGAAATAACAAGCATAATCTTTTTCGTAGATGTCATCGTTTTATGTTCCTTAATGTCCAAAAGGGACACAAGGTTAAACTCTATGGTAGGAAGGTGTTTTAAGCACCGCGTTTATCAACTTCTGAAATTGTAAAAGGATGGTATGAGAGAGACATGGAGCTCAGAATGGTTCAGTTC
Source organism: Fragaria iinumae (assembly GCA_009720345.1). Taxonomy (NCBI): domain Eukaryota; kingdom Viridiplantae; phylum Streptophyta; class Magnoliopsida; order Rosales; family Rosaceae; genus Fragaria; species Fragaria iinumae. The sequence continues at coordinate 988,912 of CM019122.1, read as the reverse complement.
ATTTCAACAAGAAAGATATTAAGCTTATTAAGCTGTATCGAATTATAAGCTTAATCTAAAATAAACTCCGAGTTTTTTCATTTCAACTAAGTAAACGTGACCGTATTTTACCTCCCGACTTGACCCATAGATATAAGCTAAATATAAAACGGAGAGGAAAACAAGTCGGTGTTTTTTCATTCCAACTAAGTAAACGTGACCATATCTTAGCTCATGACCCGTAGATATAAACTAAATATAAATCGGAGAGGAAAACAAGTTGGGTCCTTTGGCTCTATTTGCCAACCAAATTCCATTCACATCTGCTTCTACTTTCTCTCTCTAGGGTTTAAATCCCAAATCCCAAATCCCAAATCCTCCGATTCCCCTAAACCCTAAATCGTGGGTGTAGCTTCCCTCCGGCGACGTCGTCAAGATGAGGATCATGATCAAGGGCGGCGTGTGGAAGAACACGGAGGATGAGATCCTCAAGGCCGCCGTCATGAAGTACGGCAAGAACCAGTGGGCCCGTATCTCGTCGCTGCTCGTTCGCAAGTCCGCCAAGCAGTGCAAGGCTCGCTGGTACGAGTGGCTCGATCCCTCCATCAAAAAGGTGAGAGCTTTCTTCTTCTTCTTCTTCTTCTCATTCTTCTTCGTATTGTGGTGGTGTTGTTGTTGTTGTTGTTGTTATAGATTGCAATGTGTGGCTTGTTAGGGCTTGGGCCGTGCTCGGTTGGCGTTTTCGGTTTCGATTGTTTAGTGGTTTTGTCAATTTTGTTAGGGAAGTCACTGTTTTTGTTTAGTTTTGGTGTGTAATTAGTGTCGGAGATGAAAGGAGCAATGGATAAATTCAATTTGTAGTTAATTAGGAGCTGGCTGGTGCTATAGTTTCGACTGAGGATTTTGATTAGAGATTGAATGTTTCGAAATTGAATGGTTAGTGCTGTAATATTCTCAATTTTGTTTAGTTGATGTGTCGGTACTAGAGGTAACAATGAAGTTTTGAGTCTATTTTGTTCACTTTATCTTCAAGGAAAGCACTGTCTTTGTTTAGTTTCGGTGTATAAATAGTGTCACGGATAAAAGCAACAATGTACAGATTTGATTTGTAGTTGTTAATTGGGCTGTGGCTGGTGTCGTAGTTTCGACTGAGGATTTGATTAGGAAGTGAGCGTTTTGAATTTGGTTTCCGTTTTTTGTTTCAGTTGTTTTGCTATTTGTGTGTACTATTGTTTAGTTGATGTATGTTTACTAGAGAAAACAGAGGTAACTAGTCCATTTTATTCTATTTTCATAAGGAACTTGGTCGAAGATGAAAGGAGCAATGAACATACTGAATCTATGATTGTCAATTAGGGTCTGGCTGGTACTATAGTTTCAACTGAGGATTTGATTAAATATGGAATGTTTTGAATTTGATTGCCGTTTTTTGTTTCAGTTGATTTGGTGTTTGTGTATTAATATACTCAATTTTTTTTTGTTAATGTATGTTTACTAGAGAATTAGAGGTAAAATGAAAAGTTTGGATCTGTAGTTTTATTAGGTTGTAGGTAGTGCTTGTTCGGTACCAAGGGTAGAGATTAAATGTTTGAATCGGGCAGGGTGCTCTTGGTTTAGTAGTTATTTGATTATTCTTCTTGTGCTTGCAATTGTAGTATGCGAAAATTTTATCTAGGTCTTATCCTCATTCTTGGAGTAATTTATATGACTTTTACTTGATGAGTTTCTGATGGTGATTTGGGAACTTTGATTCTTCCAGACTGAGTGGACTAGAGAAGAGGATGAGAAACTTCTACATCTCGCTAAGCTCATGCCTACGCAGTGGAGAACAATTGCCCCAATCGTTGGTCGTACTCCATCCCAATGCCTTGAGAGGTATGAGAAGCTTCTGGATGCAGCCTGTGTCAAGGATGAGAATTATGAACCAGGTGATGATCCCCGAAAGTTGCGGCCTGGAGAGATTGATCCCAATCCTGAGTCTAAGCCTGCTCGTCCGGATCCTGTTGATATGGATGAGGATGAGAAGGAAATGCTTTCTGAGGCACGAGCTAGGTTAGCCAACACCAGGGGAAAGAAGGCCAAAAGAAAGGCCAGAGAGAAACAGCTGGAAGAGGCCAGAAGGCTTGCTTCCCTACAGAAAAGGAGAGAATTAAAGGCTGCTGGGATTGATACTAGGCAGCGGAAGAGGAAAAGGAAGGGCATAGACTACAACGCTGAAATTCCCTTTGAGAAGAAGCCTCCTCCAGGCTTTTATGATGTTGCAGAGGAAGATAGACCAGTTGAACAGCCTCAGTTCCCTACAACGATTGAAGAGCTTGAAGGGAAGAGAAGGGTTGATTTGGAAGCTCAGTTGAGGAAACAAGATATCGCAAAGAACAAAATTGCTCAGAGGCAGGATGCTCCATCTGCGATATTGCAAGCCAACAAGTTGAATGATCCAGAAACAGTTAGGAAGAGATCAAAGCTTATGCTTCCTGCGCCTCAGATTTCGGATCATGAGTTGGAGGAAATTGCAAAGATGGGCTATGCAAATGATCTTGCTGGGAGCGAACTCACAGAAGGAAGTGGTGCAACTCGAGCCCTTCTTGCCAATTATGCCCAGACACCAAGGCTGGGAATGACACCCTTACGTACGCCCCAAAGAACACCTTCTGGTAAAGGTGATGCTATCATGATGGAAGCTTCAAATTTGGCAATGTTAAGAGAGTCTCAGACACCATTGTTAGGAGGAGAGAATCCACAGTTGCACCCATCAGATTTTTCTGGTGTTACTCCTAGAAAAAAGGAAATCCAGACGCCAAATCTGATGCTTACTCCTTCTACTCCTGGAGGTGCGGGTCTTACTCCTAGGTTTGGCTTGACACCGTCAAGGGATGCTCTAGGCATGACGCCAAAGGGGACTCCAATGAGGGACGAGCTTCGTATCAATGAAGATGTTGATATGCATGATAGTGCAAAAATGGAGCATCGGAGACAGGCTGAGTTGAGGAAAAACTTGCAGTTGGGTTTAAGCAATCTACCACAGCCCAAAAATGAGTACCAGATAGTCATGCAGCCAGTTCCAGAAGATGATGAAGAACCCGAGGAGAAAATTGAAGAAGACATGTCTGATAGGATTGCTCGAGAAAGGGCTGAGGAAGAAGCACGACAGCAGGCATTACTAAGGAAGAGATCAAAAGTACTGCAGAGGGAGCTCCCTAGGCCTCCTGCTACTTCAGTGGAATATCTGAGAAAATCCTTGTTGAGAGCAGATGAGGATAAGAGTAAAGTAGTTCCTCCTACTTCAATTGAGCAGGCCAATGAAATGATTACGAAAGAGCTTCTTAGTCTACTAGAGCATGATAATGTAAAATACCCGCTTGATGAGAAAGCAGACAAGCGGAAAAAGAAAGGTTCCAAGCGCAGTACAAATGGTTCTACTTCTGCTGTCCCTGAGATAGATGATTTTGAAGAAGATGAACTGAAGGAGGTATGTTAATTTCTCGTATGTTCTTTAGTTCATTCCTTAATTGCCTATTTTCCCTTTTTCCTTTTAGCTTTCATTTTTATGCACAGACATGCATGGTTATCACTGAATTATTTTCCCAAGAGAAACAGAGATTGTTATACACATGTATTGTTTCTTTGCTCGGGTCTGAGTATATATTGTATTCAAGCGTACTTGATGCCACACATATAATCATACTTGATGATCTGGGTCTTGGAAGGATTGTGCTATGATGGTAATCTATTTTCTTTTATTTTGTTTTTGGGGTGGGGAGGATGGATAAGGAGATGGATCAACTTCACTCTGGGCATTACTTTCGTATTTAAGTGTACTTGATGCAACACATAGGATCATTATTGATGATCAGTACTCTATTTTTATTTCTTTGTGGGGGGTGATGGAGTGAGGAGATAGATCATGCTTCCCTCTGGGAATTAGTTTCTCCCTCAAGTAAGATAGTTCTTTGTAAGGGATTGTACGCTAAAATTTTGGATTAGAAAGCAGTTGCTTTAGTTCTTTGTAATTTTATACATCTGTGCCTTCTGTATGTTAGATGTTTTTCCTTAAATGTTGCTAAGTTCATTGGTTAATTGGTGTACACCTAGGCTTTGTGTAAATAAAAGTTTGTTTATATGATTATTTTTTTTGCTAAGTTCAGTATGCATATTGACATGATGACCATTTTTTGAGCAGGCTGACTCGATGATAAACGATGAGGTTAAATATCTTCGTGTTGCAATGGGACATGAGGGTAAGTCCGTTGATGAATTTGTTGAAGTACACAAGACTTGCATGAATGAATTCATGTTTTTTCCCAAGCGCAATGCCTATGGTTCATCAAGTATTGCTGGAAATGAGGAGAAACTTGAGGCTTTGCAAAATGAATTTGATAATGTCAAGAAGAAGTTGGATGATGATCTTGCAAAAGCAGTGAGCCTTGAGAAAAAGGTTAAAGTCCGAACACATGGTTATGAGGTATGCCTCTCTTATTCTCATATTTTTCGATTGTTAGACAAAGCATTTTACATTGCTTGAAAACATGGTCATGAGTCCAGTTTCTGTGTCATGTTCTCATAATTATTTATGACTGTAGGCATGCAAAAGTGTTTAGATAATGTTTTCTGTAGGCTGTGATAATGAGTCACTATCCACTCATAGTTTGTGTTTTGCTTTTCAGAATATATACGGGTATTTTGCATCTTTCTATCCCTAGATTACTGTCATTTTCTGGATAAATTTTCTTTTTTAATCCTTTGTGTCTACATATTGCTTGTGTAATTATATTTGATATATGAAAGGTCCATTACTTTTAGTTTTGAAAGTTACTTGGCATCAAATGTATTTAATGTATCTGAACCCCTTCTCTTTGAATTTTCCAGATGCGAGCTAAAGACACTCATTGGCCAAAAATTGAGGAAACTTTCAAGCAGTTGGACACTGCTGAAAAAGAACTCGAGTGCTTCCGTGCTTTGCAGAAGCAAGAACAACTAGCAGCCTCACACCGGATAAACAATCTCTGGGAAGAAGTTCAGAAACAAAAGGAGCTTGAGCACACTCTACAAAAGCGGTATGGCGGTCTTCTACTGGAGGTTGAAAGGGTACAACACCTTAGGGAGAAATACATTGCGCAAGAACAAGAACAAAAAGAAGTTGCAGCCAAAAATGATCTTGAGTTGGCTGATGCTGCAGTAGATGCGACTGTTGCACAGTCAACTGGTAATCTTGATTCTACAAGTGCCTCAGATGAGCTTGCTGCATCTCATGGTGAAACTACTGATCCACAAGTGGATGGTATGGATGTTGATGCAGACAAGAAAGATGACATGACAATTACCACGGATGTAGATGTACCTAAAAACACACCTGCTGCAGAGGTTGAGGACATACCTTCACAAGGTACAAGCGGTGAAGGTTCTGAGACTCACCTCTCTACCTCAGATGGGATCCCCTCCAGTGATGTTGCAGCTCAAGAGTCTGTTAGCAATGGAGATGCTGTTTCAGGCAGTGTGGCTAAGGCGCTTCCTACTGAAAATCTAACAAGTACAACTGTAGCCGATGACCAAGTTGTTGGGGCAGAAATATGATGGTCTTGTCAGTGCAGATGCCACCACCGTTTCTGCTGAGGTGGTCTGATTTGGCCAAAAATGCAACTACCCAAATATGAACTTAAGAGCCTAGTTTAGGTGATCAACTTTTGCTATCAAATATGCGAAGTTCCAACTATATATTGTTGAGTTGATATTGTATCTCTTCCGATCCTTTACCTTCATGCATTGTCCGAAGTTTTATGGACCATAAAAATTTCTGGTACTCAAAACATTTTTGTGTCCGCTAAAGATATAGTCTAACTAATCAGATCAGATGTCCGATTGCTTTTTATCCTCTGCTCATGTTTTGGTGCTTTTTGTATGCTACGATAGTAATAAAAGTATGAGCAATAGTTTTTTTTTTTTTTTTTTTTTTCCCTCTACGTATGAGCAATAGTTGATGCTACACTGAATACAGATGATATGGGTTATTTTCATAGATAACCTTTCCAACTAAGCAGAAGGCAAGACGTACCTTCTTTCTTGCTGGAGGGATAAGCTTGGCTGCTTGAGCAACCACTCTAGTTGGCCATATAAATCAATTACAAAGAGACATACAACTCACCAAGTACAACTCCATCCATCTCCATCACCTCCTCTGCTAGAGGCTTCCTTATATGAGGTACCGTTAACCCGAAAACCATTTCTCTTTTTAAGTGCTCATCCTTTTTTCATAGCAGAATTCGGTGCAATGTCAAAGTAATTTCGACATCAAATTTGAACCGTCGAGCTAACCACTTTATGATTTGTGTGATAGTTGTCTTACGATATCCATGTCATGTCATATCATATCATCGACCTATGCTAACTCTAGTATCTGCATCAAATTGAAAATGCATTCATGTATTGTCCATTCATAGGTCGATGATATGACATGACATGGAAAAAAAGTTTTTCTTGTTTGTAGCAAAAAAGGACAGACACGGAATCTTCCTTAATAAACAAGAAAATCCTTTTTTGCTACACTAGTGGCACTCAAACTTTGATTAATTAGCTCAAGTGCACCCAAAATATAGATTGATGTCCCAATCAAATGGAGAGCCAGACTTGCAAACTAGCATTTGGTCTGGTATTTAGGCATTTCTCTTTAACAAAATGTTAGATATATTTCCCAAATTCTACTGCCCCTCCCTTTTCCAAGAAAAGAATAATAGAAAGCAAAATCCAATTTGGTTGTGTAAAAGTATAGTCTATTTTTTAAGGAAGAAAAACAAACTAACATTGGCCCACTTAGATTCCACACCAAACCTGAGTGCAATATTAACTACAAAAATCAGAACTGGGGTAAATGAAAACTAAGAATCTATGATTCAGTGAAAGTGAGTTGTCAATAATATAAGCCACATCAGTTGCATGAACACTTTAGTCCATAGTCATTTTTGTTGGATTGATGTGTCACTCCCTCACTCACCCACTACTATATTGTTTCTGGTGTGTGAATCCTGTGAATCATTTTAACTCTTTCTAGTGTCTGGGAAGAATAACGACCCTTCATTCACATTAGGTCTGGTCCTCTTGGAATCTTATTCAACAATCCATGGCTTCTTCTCGGTCTTATTCTATTATTCACTCAACAGTTTTGAGTATTTGAAAAAGATTATTTTCAGTGCTTTAAATAGTTGATGTTTGATCATTCTGGTTCATAGGTTTCTGGGCAGTTCTGCTGAGATTAAAGTTGGGACTGAGAATATTGGCCGTAGTATAATCTCATCTGTAACAGGTATGCACTTATCTCTCTCTTTCTCTCTCATGCATGGTCTTTCACTAAATGTATGCTTGGGTGCCTTAAATTCCCTAAAGACTAGTTCTTGGTGTGTTGGAATGGTCTTAGACTCCTAGTTGGATCCTCACAAATTCTGTTTGGTTTTGACCATATTAACTCTGGTAACAAGATTCAGATACCCTTGAATTTGGGATCAACATACAAGAAAATACATGGAACATGAAAGAGGGCTCATGATCAAAGTTGAACTCTAAATGCTTTTTAGTCTTTGCCCACATTCAAGAGATTCATACTATTTGGAATATTCTTGGGATTCTCTGCCACATTTGCAAAAGACAGAAACCCTCTCAAATTCTTTCATACTACTAATTGATCATTTTGGTCAAGTACCACAGCCATGGTTGCTGAAAGGCAATTCTGTAAGCATCTGTTAGTGATCAGAATCCCTGATTTGATTCTAGTTGTAGTAGATTCTGTACTCATTCCGTGTGTTTTTGTTTTGTTGGTACTAGTTTCTTGTTCAGCAAATATGGTGACTCAGACAGTTGATCTTCGTTCCGATACTGTCACCAAACCAACTGAGACAATGAGGGCTGCTATGGCAGCTGCTGTGGTTGATGATGATGTTCTCGGCTCTGATCCAACAGCATTCCGCTTGGAATCAGAAATGGCAAAGATCATGGGCAAAGAAGCAGCACTTTTTGTACCATCAGGCACTATGGGAAACCTCATTAGTGTGCTTGTTCATTGTGACATTAGAGGAAGTGAAGTCATTCTTGGGGATAATTCCCACATTCATATTTTTGAGAATGGAGGCATATCAACAATTGGAGGTGTACATCCAAGAACAGTGAAAAACAACAATGATGGAACAATGGACCTCGATTTAATTGAAGCCACTATTAGGGATCCACGAGGAGAGCTTGTGTTTCCAACCACCAGACTTATATGCTTAGAGAACTCACATGCAAAGTAAGGATTTACCTTATTTCAATATATAGTATCACGTTTAGTACATAACCTTGTGTTGTTTATTGTATAGATTAAGATATGGTAGCCACTTGATTAATAATTCTATATGATATCTAGTAAACTCCCAGTCTTTCGACTTTGATTTTAGTACTGCAGCATGCAGGTTGTTGGTCTGAGAAAAGTCAGTCTCAGGTTGTATTATAATGTTCTTAGCTTCACTCTTCTCTAAAGAATCTGTTGCTGATTAATCTAAATGACCAACAACCATGGCTTTGGTCAACTAGCATGTTTTTGTTAACCAAAATCAAAGGCTTAACTTGACTTCCTTACAGTATTAGAGGCTATCTTTCTCATAAATGAGAGAACGGAGAAGGGCTATTTGGTTGATTTGCTCAAGTAAAGCCTCTTTGCTTTGGATGTGACAGCAAAAGACTTATAGCTGTGTGTTTTTAGTCTGATATATATTGGTTGTTTTTTTTTTTACCTGAACTGCAGCTGCGGTGGTAGATGCTTAACTGTGGAGTACACAGATAGAGTTGGAGAGATAGCCAAGAAGCATGGCTTAAAGCTTCATATTGATGGTGCCCGCATTTTCAATGCATCTATTGTAAGTTTATCTATTTTATGCTTTTAGTTATGAGCTTTATGACCATCGCACTGAATTTGTATAAGTCTGCATAACAATTTATAACAAGGCTATGAGCTGCAATGGACAAATTAGATTGATTGAAGTTTAGACTGCAAATGAACTAGTCATACTTTTTCAAGTAGAAATGTTGAACTTAGATAGTAACAAGGGAAAACATGTGTAAATGATTCGTTGTTATCTTTTTCTGCACTAACATGAAAGAAGGGAGTAGAGTATTGCAACATATGGTGGACATATTAGATTTCATTCATTGAGATCTACAATGGCAAAATTTTATAATGTCAATCTTTTGTAACTACATCTAAATCCAAAACATTCCTCTGGTCTGTGTTACTCAGAGCATATTTGTGCTGAACTGCTGATACATAAGTTCATGCCTACTTTAGTAGAGCAGTTCGGGTCTTATCTCTGCTTCATAAAGCCGAGTTGTTTGCTAAAATTACAAATCATTTGCTTCATTTGATATCAGATGCAAAGAGTCTAGGCTTCGGTATCTGATTCAAAATATTGGCTTACAGGCACTTGGTGTTCCTGTTGATAGACTTGTGCAAGCGGCTGATTCAGTTTCGGTATGGTTCCTGTCATTGGTACTTTTAGTTACCATTTCTCCAATGTGTGTATATATCAACAAAACTGCAATTCACAGTTCAGAATATTAACCCCATCTTTGGGTAGTTTATCTCAACAATTCCTTTATAATGAGTACAATATTCACTTAATCGTCCTCTCTTTAAAAATAATGGACTAGGTTTGTCTCTCGAAAGGTATTGGTGCTCCTGTTGGATCTGTGATTGTTGGATCCGAAAGCTTCATTTCCAAGGTACTGTGAAGATTTTATTTTTGGTATATCAAAGGCAAACCTATCTTTATTAAATTTTTATTTGTTGTATTGTTTTGCGTCTTAGGCTAGAAGGTTGAGGAAAACTTTAGGTGGTGGAATGAGGCAAGTCGGTATCCTATGTGCGGCTGCTTTAGTGGCTTTACAAGAAAATGTTGCAAAGCTTGAGGGTGATCACAAGAAAGCTAAGACTTTAGCAGGTATATTCTCAGTCTACTTGGTTCACTATCCAAACTTTCCTTTGAACTTTGAAGGAGAGCCATCACATCTTTTCTCAATAAGTCAAGCATTTTGATCTTTCTTACTTGCCAATTTTTTTTTAAACTCAGAGGGACTAAATCAAATCAAAGGAATAAGAGTGGATACTGAGACGGTCGAGACAAATATTGTGAGTATTTTAGTACGGTATACCAATGTTCAAAACCTATTATAAGTGCCTAACTTAAGTTGATTACATTGCCAATCATTTTGAATGTAATTGAATTTGTTTCTACGAACATATAATTTTATCAGATCGACATAGTTGTAATGTCATTTGAGTAGTATTATCTCCTGAACAAGTTTTTTGCATGACCAGCTGTATGTTCATGTTGATGAGGGATCAACAATCAGTGCAGAAAAGTTGTACAAAAAGTTGGAAGATTATGGAATACTTGCAATGAACGAAAGCTCATCAAGGTCTGCTTCACTTCTCAATCGTCCATGCATCAGTATCACCGCACTACTTTATTGTTCAGTCCAATGGCAAATTACTTTTTTTTCCGTCACAAGAACACTTGAACACAGTGTGTTCCTTAACATTTCTATGGTTTCCCATTGCATAAGCTAGACAATTTTATATGCATCTCAATTATTAGAATGTGAATGCAGCATACATAGGTGCAGCTAATTAATCTCAAAAACTTTCATTTTCTCCAGCATTAGGATTGTTCTCCACCACCAAATTTCAGAAAGTGATGTGCAGTACACTTTGTCCTGCTTTCAGGTAAACTAAGATCACATTGATTTCCAACTACTTTCTTCTTCTTGCCTAAATTTATTCCTCTTTTATGCGAATGTCGCAGAAAGCTCTGACCGGAGCCCCTGAAGAAAATGGACACTACTGAGAGAAACATCATCGTTGTCCTTCCATCCTGTTTGAAAATGTTGTTAAACATGTGGGATAGTAATAAGTTTGATCTATCTGGATTTGAAAGTCATGAATGTGTACATAAGGAAAACTATGTTGAATGTTTTTTCTTTTTTGTGTAAACTTGTTGTATCTGCACTTCATTTGGATGCTTTAAAAACTCAAATTGTATGCAATCTGTAACCCTCTGATGGGTTCCCTGCTCCTCCTAGTTTTTTTCCTTCATTGAGAGACCTTTTGGCATTTTTTCCTTGATTGACAGACCTTTTGGTAGATCGATTAGAAGCATAGCATACAAGAAATGGGGATTAAAGATTTGGTGTAGAAGCTTACTATACATTTCCTATAGAAACAAGTCAACAACCTATCTCGCTCCATAATTATAAAGGACACAGATGTCGTCGAATCTTATGAGACCAAAAGTAGTTTTCTGAATTATGATCTTCTTCTTCTTCATCTAGGAGGTATTGATAGGCAACACTTTGAAGTTTGAAGTAAACACATCTCAACTAGAACTATGAAACATATTCAACACATTTATAGATGCCTCAATGCAAGTAAATTCCCTACAGTTCTGTTTTTACTATAGGAACTTTACTAGTTTATCAGTCTGTTGTCTGTATGTGCATATCTTTCTCTCATGATATAAAGCCTCAAGTCTAAACTGCTTTTGCATTATTGCATATGTAATGTGTTGAAGGACTCATTTCGATCATCTGCATATCAAAATCCAATTAGTATTACTTTTGCCATTCTATTACCACTTTCAAAAGCAGAAATTTTTTGTTCCTTTTTCCTCCAAGTACTGTCATCTACTAGCTACTCAATCAGTTTCTTCTCTCTATGAGCTTGGAAGCATCGGTATAATATAGATATCCGTTAATGTCATACAATTCAAGAACTCAAAAGGGTCTACACTTCTCTCAAACATCTGGATCCATGCATTAATATGCAAAGTTTTGATGATTTCATCTATTGAAATTCATAACACAGAATTTCTAGGTAACCAGTTACTCATTGGCCTTCTGGTAAACAAGCAAGAGCTAGCACTCATACGCCGTATGCTAATAAATGGTTCTTGGAAATTTAGTTGCTAAAATAGATTCTAATGGAAACTGTATGCATACAACTCCAATTGAAGGAGAGCAGCGCATATTACTGGAAATGTCTTGGTAGTTTCGATGCCTTAATTAGTCGGAAGTTTTGTGTCATTGAGTGCTTCAGATAATGTTGAACGTGCTTACAAATATTATATTGAGATATTAATCTCACATCGAGAATATGAGACATTGTCTGTGGGTTTATAAGAGTTTGGGTCTCTCCATCCATTATCAATTGGTTTTGGATGTGAACCACAGACTACTTTATCATGGTATCAGAGCAGGTTACCCACGTCTACGTGTGAAGCTCAATGGCCACACGAACTCCATGTCACCCAAATGTTGTTGTCCACGTGTTAGGAATTCGCCACATGTGCGGGGGCGTGTTGAGATATGAATCTCACATCGGGGAATATGAGATATTGTATGTGGGTTTATAAGAGTTTGGGCCTCTCCACCCATTGTCAATTGGTTTTGGATGTAAACCTCATACTACTTTATCACACGCACCCTTTCTATTTGTCCAACTAATCGATTTACATTTGCTCTTTGTACGTATACATATAAATGAGTCAGTAATGTGATCCAAAAGAATAGTTACAATAATTTGATCTTGTCAAACTTTGAATGCATGAATGTGGTCGTTGTGAGAATAGTTTCTGAAAACTTGTATTGTGGGATATCTTTTCTTTCCTCGTAAAGGGGGCGTGTTGAGATATGAATCTCACATCGGGGAATATAAGATTTGTCCAACTAATCGATTTTCATCTGCTCTTTGTACGTGTACATATAAATGAGTGAGTGATGTGATCCAAAAGAATAGTTACAATAATTTAATCTTGTCAAGCTCTGAATGCATGAATGTAATCGTTCTGAGAATAGTTTCTGAAAACTTGTACCGTGGGATTTCTTTTCTTTCCTCGTATACGGTGTTAAGACCTCATATGAATGATTAGTAGTTTTTTTTGTTTTTGTTTTGATGGGTATGAATGATTAGTAGTTAAATGCCTCAAATGTGCAGACTCAGACTAGGTTTCACAAAGCTGTAAGTGCCTCTGGTTACATAACTAAAACAATAATGAGGCACTGGACAAGCATGATGTAGATATAAAGCTTAAAAGCTTAAACCAAAGGTACGGTGCTGCCTAAAGGTCCAATGAGAAACTCTCACGTCGAAGAGTTTCTGCTCATCATCTTTCTTCCCCCAGCTAGTCTGTCATCTGGGAACCAGACAAGTCAAACCTAGAATCAATAGTAAATGTTAACTTCTTTTCTGAGAAAGCAATTGGTCGGTGATACATTGTGATTTGATGATATGGGTTTTATTGATTCAGTGAATCGTTATGAACATCTTTAGACTCTTTACTAGAAAACACGATAAATTTAGATATAGTAATATCTTTACTACATATTATCATACATTTGGGTAGGATCGGAAATGTGTCTAATTGACACTGGCAGTATTGGTTGGAAAAATTTGGTGTGAAGTTGAATCAAACTAATAGATTTTGTGTTCAATTTGCCCACTTAAACGAAAAGTTGTTGTTGTTGTTGGTAATTTTTTTTTCTTGCTAAAGCAAATCAAATCATTCTGGTTGTTTGCTAAAAGCCTAAAAGTAGGAGAAAATATTCGTTGGTGATCTCTCTATTGGCAACGGAGTTGTCTATTCTTCTGGGACATGAGCAACAGATTTTGGATGAAACAATTAGGAATTTTCTACGAAGTTTCCCGATTAAATTGATTTGTTTCTTTCTTTTAAATCCTTGTTGTTTGATCACCATCTCTTCGAACTATCTTCAAACTTTCATTCTTTTGAGGAATACCCTCAAATTTCATTACATAAATCAATTGTTCTTAATTTTTGTAGAACCATAAAGTTGATATACATCTTAGAGGGGAATTTTGCTACAGAACTAATATTATACCCTGTTATGATTGGAGTTTTGACCATCAGGATTGTAGAGAGTAATAGTGTGCGCACCAGAAACCCTGTATTTGAGTAAAACTATATTATACCCATTCTGCTCCCTAATATGTAACAAGCCTAAGGCCAATGGGAATTATAGAAATGTTTGTGAATAAGTGTCATCCTTACTTTAACACAATGCTAGATTACTAGCTTACATAACCTAAGCAGCTAATATATTGAGGTTCTGAAATGTGCAACGTATTTGTTTGTTGTGTTTGAGATTCCAATGCAGGAAGTATGTTTCTTACCTGAACTGGAAAGCATATACTAGATTGAGTTTCCGTTTAAGATTTACTACTGTGGTCAGTGTGGTGTATTGTATGATGAGCACTACTGTGATCCTTTTCTCGATAAGGACTACTATGAATGATCCCATTGATCCTTGTGCAGCAAAGCTATATGCCCGAGCGACTATTCTAAATAATTGTGTATTGTGGTATTTTCTTTTCATTTCTTGCTTTTAATTTCGTAGAAATTTGTTTCTTAGCTACTGTTTTTTGTGCCTAATCACTGTTGAATGCCAATCCATCAATCAATCAATCAAGTGCTATGTTGGACGAGTCTACAAAAGCAACCTCTCTCACTGGCTCCAACCAAAATAATCACTCCTAGAGTCTCGTAGTCTCTTCCCCATATTTTGAATTCCTCTACTGTAAGTTATTCCTTTTCTGCGAATATACTGTCGCTGAAAACCTTTAAAAAAAAAAAATCACATTCTCAAAATAATAACAATAATTCGATCCTTTTTTATTGTGTTCCCTCAAGGAGCAAGAAGCATCTGAATTTGCATTACTTTAGAGTCAAGATTAGGGTTATAGCTAGCATGTCGGAGAGTTGACCATAATCGACTCAAAACTGACCAACTAACTTGGTTCTTGAAGGTTGGAAACCAGATATAACACTAACAGCTGACTAATCCAACTTCCAACTCTGCTTAAACTCTCAAGAAGTTGTGCACCACCACACCATTAGTCTCCTTCACTCCACGACCATATCCACGACGTACACCAGCAGCTACTATTGAGAAGAAAAGGAAACAGCGGCGTTTCAATCATCACAATTCGTGTTTCCATAACATATGATTAGCTGAATTGAAACAAGAACCGGCAATGGAGTGTTGTGACTTGTGCGGTTGGAAGCGATGGTTTAGTTTTGGGTTTTTTGCGACTAAAATTCCATCCTAGCTAGCTAGCTGCATGAGAGGCTGAGATTAAGTAAAGTCGAGAGTCGAGACACTTAAAAATGTATGCAATGGTACTTCACAAAATGACGGGTTACACTTACAGTGACACTAATTCGAGAGCTGAATGTGAACCGACACATTTTTAGTTCATGTCAAATTGCAAACGAATAAATCGATCTCATCTTCATATCCCACAGTAATCAAACCATCATATCGAGTTCACTACGTACATAAAGCGTGCATTTTGCCACAACAATCTAGATGATCAAGAAATAGAGGATAATACAAAATTTTGGATGAGATTGTAAAACATATGGGTAATTGCTTTGAAGTTTCCTGCATTTTGTTTGGGTACATCGTATATTTTGCTAATTAGTTAACAACCTAGCTAGTTGCTAGCTACAAATCATTCAAATGCAGTTTACATGCATTTCTATAACTCACCGTAATAAGTTTAACACCCGAATTAAAGTTGCTTCTTGTGCGCTCTATTTCTGAAAACTTATTTGAGAGATGTATTATATATCATAATCACACCAACTACTTATGTGTCACATACATATTACTTCATACTTATACAATACAACTATCGAACAAATGGCCGGACACGGTTTCATGAAACTTTTATTAAAAATGACAATGCTTGGATAATAATATAACTGTTTTAGGATATTTTGTATCTTTCTAGATATTTTTTATGTGTGTCTTGACCTTATACCATTAGGATATGTAGTTTGACTATATTTATGTATTCCTTATCATTACCATATTGGTACTTTATAATTCTCTATATAAATGGCTCGTATCAATAAATAAGGTGATGATTCATTTCATTTTAACTTTAACGAAACGTGTTATCAAGGACATAATGTCTTATCAATATTGATATTATTATTATTTTTTTAAATCCAATATTGATATTATTTTAAAGAACGATGATTTGTGAAGGGACTCTTTTAACTCTTCCTAACATAAGGCCTTTTTTGCAGACCTTCTTTATAATAATGTCTTGTCCATTTTCAAATTATTTAAAAGACACTTGTGTAAATTATTTCTGGTACGACGGGTACGTGTTTTTCTTAAGCAATAAATAGTAAATTCGACTCGAAAATAAATATATTGCGATGGGTGAAGTATCATGTAAATTAGAATACGGTAAAATTTAATTTTGAAACTCAAAATTAAAAAGAATGGTAATTTTGAAGGTGTGTGTTTCACTTGCTTTCTAGAGAGGAGTTGGTGGTTTAATTTATATCAATGTCATGTATGTCAGTGTCTGTGTGGCAATGGTCACCATCAACTCTGCCCACTGCCTAACTTGTCCTATTAAGGCAAAATACTTTTTCCTCCAACTTTACTTCTTCTTCTCTTTGTTAACTTTATTTCAACTCACAGTCTCTCTGCACACACACCTCCCTTCCCCCTCTTCCCCCTTCCCCCCTGAGTCCTTGACCACTCTCTCTCTCTCTCTCTCTCTCTCTCTCTCACAACCCAATGTCACATAACTCTCTCAGAGTCTCAGGTGCTTTCCTTTATCCTCAAAGATAATAAGATGGATCATCATCATCATAATGATCTGAGGAACTGCAGTCTTCCCAAGGTTTCCTGCAGACTAGTTAGTCACTCGAACCAGCTCAATAAGTTTGCTAGCTAGTTTCCTCAACTAGATTCCCAAACCCCGATTAAGTTCCTTTCTCTCTTTCATTTCTGACAATTTTATATATGGAAACCATGCACCGTCCTTCCTTTATCTTCTTTGGGCCAATGTTAACTCCACTCCTACAAGCATAAGATTTCTAGATTCTCTCTCTCTCTCTCTCTCATTTCTCCCCGCTAAGAGACAACAAGAGGAAAAACCCTAGAAATTAAAACCAAGGAGAAAGAAGAAGTGGAAGACCAGACCCTCTTCTCCAGCCTCATCACCAACACCAGCCATGGACTTGGTTTCTTCAGCTCTAGCCACCAATCCCAGCATCGCCTCTGCCTTAGCCATTGGTACAGGGACACAGGGTACTAACGGTACTGTTCCTCCTAGCCGGTATGAGAACCAGAAGAGGAGAGATTGGAACACCTTCTGCCAGTACCTCCGGAACCACCGCCCTCCGCTGACCCTCCCCATGTGTAGCGGCGCTCACGTGCTGGAGTTCCTCCGCTACTTGGATCAGTTCGGCAAGACCAAGATCCACAACCACAACTGCCCTTACTTTGGGGTCCCAAACCCACCAGCGCCTTGCCCCTGCCCGCTTCGGCAAGCATGGGGCAGCTTGGATGCCCTCATTGGGCGCCTCCGGGCAGCCTATGAGGAGCATGGAGGCCGGCCTGAGGCTAACCCTTTTGGGGCAAGAGCAGTGAGGCTGTACCTCCGCGAGGTTCGTGATTTCCAGTCAAAGGCCAGAGGAGTGAGCTATGACAAGAAGAGGAAGAGGCCCAAGCCAAAGCCAACACCAACACCAACAACTAGTACTACTAGTGGTACTAGTACCAGCTCCTCTGCAACTCTACCATAAATGGGTATATTTCTCCTTGATCTCTATTTCCTTTTATGGAAACGGTTGTTATGATTGATAATTTTGTTCCTGATGTTCTTGAAAATCCTAGGTTTTTGGGGATGGAGGGCTTGACTTGGCCCTAATTAGGATCTGGGGGTAACTCTGAATTTACTATTTCAATTTCTAGCAAGTAGCTGGTAGTAGTACCTAGGAAAGGTTAATTGGCTAGTAGCTGAATTTGATATGATGATGAATGTACCGGAAGCTCGATTAATATCAGATATTTTAATTAATTAGTGGTTTCTAGTTTATTTGCCTAATTTCTATATTAAATGTTGAATCAATCACCCTCCCTCCGTACATATATGCATCTGGTTAACAAGTGACTATCAGAGATTAATTGATGACTATGTATGAGTGTATGACATGATTTGCTGATATTAATCCAATCCATCACTGAACATAGAATTAGAAAGAGCATTATTCAATAAAATGTTCATTCCAATTTGTATTCCCCATTGGGGAAAAGTAAATTATGAGGATCATATTCATGTATGACAGATAATTAGAGAATTGGAAAGCTCATGGAGATTCTATATAGTCAAATCTGGTTAGGTATCAATTTCAACATAATCTTATTAGATCTATAATTAGGCAAAAAGACAAACCTTAGATAGTTAGATTATCTTTGCTGTTATTGATTCTGGCTTGAAGACAAGTACTTGATTAAATAGATCATATATTCCACCAAGGCAATAAAAAGATTGAAATTGTGGAGATTTTGAGACTTTATATCTAATCCACCTTTTCAAAGTAAATCTTGTATGGATGGTATTGGACAGCCCTTTTTGGACTATATCTGATTGAATGTCTCCCTTGAAGGGTTTATGATTAGATTATTTTCAAGGTTCAAAACCAGAAGTGGAAAGTTTTGCATGTTATTTTCTGTGTGCTTGTGTATATTATAAGTTAAACTACCTCTAAATTATTTGTGCTACTGTGCTAGAGATTCTCTTTCTTGGGTTGATTCTTAAGGGGGGCTGCAAATTCTCTGCATAATTGCATACTAATCACCTGTTCAATTCAACCTTGAGGGTTGAAGTTGCGTCCAATGCTGTGAATGGAAAATACTGATATACTAATAGTAATTCTTTGTATAGACTAATAGTTATATACGTATATTTTCATCAACTGAAAGTGTGCACTGAACTACCTGATTAGGAATTAGTTTGCCTTGAGATCCCAAGACAGAAACCTCAAGTATAAGATGTGAAGGCTACAGATAGATTGTTTGGTTTGCTAATGAGTTGATTTTATAAAGCCGCGGCAACCAATCTAAGAACAT
Organism: Fragaria iinumae; assembly: GCA_009720345.1. Classification (NCBI taxonomy): domain Eukaryota; kingdom Viridiplantae; phylum Streptophyta; class Magnoliopsida; order Rosales; family Rosaceae; genus Fragaria; species Fragaria iinumae. Next base: position 969,961 of record CM019122.1, on the reverse strand, counting down.
GCGAAAATAGTACTGACCAAAACCTAAGAAATGAAATCTTGATCTTCAATTCTGAGTAAACCTTGTTTGTCTCAATTTGAATAATTTCATGTAAATTGAGAATGTAGTCATAGGTACGTTTCTTACTTCTACCATATATCTTTGTGTTCTAAATTTCTATGTGAAAGTTGGAGCTTGTGAGATCATTGAAATGTTATTTCAACCTCTGTATTTTCATACATGTAGTTGTATATGTCACAGCCGTACGTGTAGTTTACAATCCATGATTTTGATGCAATAAGATTGGTTTTCCATCACTTCTATTTGTTGTTTTACTTTGCTATTTCGATACAGCTTTACTATTGGAAATATGTACGTGTACATCTTGCAATCTTTACACAAGAATGCAGTACTGAAATCTCACACGGAGTCATTTCGTATGGAGCAGTCCTCTCATGGTTTTGGTCCGACTTTATCAGGGAGAACTTTACGTGAGTCGAGAGAAACTTGTAAAACTTAACTATTTCGCTCCATCAAACTACTAAAAATCTATTGCAACCACATAATTTTAGAGTTAATTAGTCTTCAGAGCATATGTTAGAGTTTGTATTTGTATATACCACACTTTGATACATATAATATTCTCAAATTATACGGTTATATAGTTTCAAAATCCAAACTCAACATGATTTCAACCTGTCATTATTCCCACCTAGCAGCGAGGAACAGTAGTGGATTTTATTCACAAAACAGGGTAATGTACCAAACACAAGGGTACAGATTTAACTAGCAGGAAGGCAGAACTATTGTATTCTGCTCACAAGTCTACAACACATGTCAGAATTACCAGCATGCGTGAACAATATTGATCCATGTTCTTGTTTTTTTGTTAAATGTGGATTTTGCCTTGACTCAGAAACAAAATGATTGAGCACCAAAACTTGTAGCTACAACGCCTATATAATTGACAAATAGTCATGCTCATGTCTTGGAACTCTATAGTCTCGATGCAAAGAAGCAATAATGCAAGGGACTCGTAAATAATTTACTTAATTAATTAACAAAATTAAACAATCAAATGCGTCTTTAATTAGGAGTACTGTGATAGCAAGTTGTTCAATCATAGTTATAGAATAAGTAACTTGTTGGTAATAGATAGATTCTCGATCACTTTGTGTTGGATACGTAGCTTCATGGTTATAGACTTGTCGATCACGTACTTAGAGCAATTGCACCAGTTGTGCAAAGACGATTGCTGATTTGCTAATTGAATCGGCAGTGCTAATTCACTATTCATAATTTAATTTTGAATAATTTAGACCGAAAACGTTAAACTTATAATTTGATAAACGAGCCTCTGTGCTAACTCGATCGATCCCCTAGTAGCTACATTCTCAGTTTCTCATATATACCGCAGTCATTCTACGCAAGAACAAACACGTTCATGGTCAAGACTCAAGACGTACTCGAGTTGCTAATAATGTTGTCTACCTGGAAAACCAGAGAAGCTTGGCCCCGCCGGGAAACAACAATAATCTAGAGCTCGCCGTACCAGGGAATCAAAGATCCCGCAATCCATGGTGTCAGGTGGGTCGGCACGTGCGCCATTTCCCAGTGGTCCCCACCCCCACCCTGGAACCTCCTGTTCACACGTGGAAACCTGGCGGTGCGTGTCGGCAACAGTCTCAGGGGAATTTACTCTTTGATCGCCAGTAGTGCCGCTAACGTGGGGCATCGTCACCCGTCCGATACGCCCCGGGTTGACTGGTCCGTACGAGTCAACGGAGCCGTGGGGAAGAGTGCGCGAGTTGGACTAGGGTTCTCTGGTTTGGTTTGCTACTCGTGCGTGCCTGGCTAGTACTTTATATACGGGGACTCTTTCTCACGTGATTCACCTGTGGGGACCGATTTCTTCTTCTTCTTCGATCTTCTTCCTCCTTCTCCGATTCCGATCATCCAATTGGGTTCTGCATCTTTAGTCGTGTGGAGGAATGGGAATGGTTGTCTCAGAGCTTTGAGATTCTCATGCTGTATATAAAATGGTGTTGCTGCTCCCCCTTGCTTGTTTCGTCTCCATGAGACTCTGAGCTTTTGTGTGTACGAGGAGGACAAAGCTTCATCCTTTGTACCAATCACCAGGCCTAGGTAGATACACACTTAAGTACTCCTAAACCTAGATATATTACCAGATATATATGCTACTTGCTTACTTAGTTTGCTGTTTGTGATTGGGATCCCGGTAGTATTTAGATTTTATGTGATTAGGAACAAGGGTTTCGTATTCCAACCCTAATTGTAACCGGGATAGGTTTACTTCAAGATAATCTTAATCGCAGATGGGATAGGGCCTCCTTTAAATCAATCAAACATACAAGTACGTACCTAGTAGGGAACAAAATCACAAGAATTTAGTGTGAGATTAAACTTGTGGTTTCATCACGGTCGTAATGGATGCTTTTCCCTTGTCAGATTGGGCATATTCGCCTGAGGATCGGATTTATTGGGTTCAGTTGTGGAAAGATTATTATCGTGATTTGATTATCTACGATTTAGTGCCGGGTGGCAAGAGAGGGGGGAGCGGTAACGGCATTATTAGACCCGTGTGTATGAAATCTGTAGGGCCCGTCGGCCGCTTCCGCGTAACATATCTAACTAGTGTGTTAGGAAAAAAAAAACTTGAGAGATTGCCCACAAGTGCATGAAGCAGGAATTCGCTATACAACCTTAAGAGGACAATGCAACAACACAATCCACGAATTAATTCGCTATTAGGAGAGGGGGGGGTAACGACATTATTAGACCCGTGTGTATGAAATATGTGGGGCCCGTCGGCCGCTTCCGCATAACATATCTAACTAGTGTGTTAGGAAAAAAAAAAAAACTTGAGAGATTGCCCACAAGTGCATGAAGCAGGAATTTGCTATACAACCTTAAGAGGACAATGCAGCAACACAATCACGAACTAAGAAGGATGGGAGTGAACCGGCACAAATGGAAAACATTTTGTGCTCGGAGCAAAACCATGAAGCAACTTGTATATACACAGCAATTACAGAAGGATAAAGGCCATTTTTGAGCAAAGCAGAACAAAGAAAATGTCAAACCTCTGGGTAAATCATGTCAATAATCTGGCACAATGTATCTTCAAACATAACAGGTTCTTGGAATCTTGGGCCATAGAATTGCATCGATCACATTCGCTACCGTCATTGATTGGGCTGGTATCCTCAAGGTAACAGCAAGATAATTCATGCTGATATCGAGTTTTTACTTTTTATTATGTTTGTATTCAATTCAAAAACGATCTATGTTATTTAGACTCATCCTACAGATCAATCATCGTTTAAACTACATGTAAAGTACTTTATCATAGTTTAGCCTATATCAGAGGGGCAAATAGAGTGAACGGAAGTTATGAAGTGAAAGTTCAATTCATTGTTTCATGAAGAAAGTCTAACTCCACTAACCACTTTTACAAATTAAGCATCAAACTTCTGCAAATAGTATAAGTTATGTAGTAGTGAAGTTCAATTCATTGTTTCATGAAGAAAGTCCAACTCCACTAACCAATTTTACAAAAGAAAGCATCTAACTTCTGTAAAAATGAAACCTAAAACAAGTGATAACTTAAAAGGGAGCCTCAAGTGACTCATCCCAAACTTCTGCACTTCCATTGGAAGCATCTTCAACATCTTCTTCCATCGAGAGCCTGATATATTCTCTATGTGCAAACCGATCCCACTCTGTCAAGGTTGGATTCTCACGTTCCTGTATACATTGATACCAGCAAAGCTGTCAAGAGTAATAGCAATGCAATCCACTTTCGTAATGCCAAATAGTGATCTAGAAATTTCATACCATAAAATGGTTCACTAGCTTTACATACCTGACGAATGAGAAATGGATCACGAGTTTCGAAGGCCATGAACTTGTTTAGGTTGAAAAGAATATTAAAAACGCTTCCTGAAAGCTTACAACCTTTCAGGTCACGAAGTGTGATATAGCTCTCATTCTGCAAGAACAAACTGCAAGTCAACCACCCAAAAACCATATCTTAACTAGTGTGTCAAGAAAAAGTTACATAGACTGCCCAGTTCATTTTCTTGTGCTACTTTCATGAAGCAGAAACTCTCTATACAACTTTTCTGAAACAAAAAAAACCTTAGAGGACTCTTGTTCTTTTGATATTGTGTGGCAGCATGTGGACACACAATCACCATTTTTATAAAAGCAGAACAGATGAAAAGTCATACCTCTGGGTAAATCATGTCAATGATCTGGCACAATATATCTTCAAAGAGAACAGGTTCTTGAGCCATGCACTCCATTCGATGCAATTGTTCTTCATAAAAGAATTGCAATTCATTCCGTGTCAAAATTCCGTTTCCATCCAAGTCTATGCACTTGAACCTAAGAAAAGAAGTAGTGTCAGAGACTCTCAGTTACTACACTGCCCATAACATTAACTCCACAGAGATAAAAAGACATAAGTGAATTTCGAAAGAATAGATGAACACAATGATTACAGAACACCCATGTTGCACTCAGATGTATTTTGAGGCATCACCCATGAATCAGAGTCAAGTACAAAGGTCTAGTGAAGCAAACAAACTAATGACCAGAGATAAAGAGGTACAAGTTTACCAGAACTCAAGACTAGGCTCAGAAGATTTGTCCTCCTCTGACAGAATGAAGTAGACAAAATCTTGATACCCCATTTTCCCCTCAACCTTACTAGTGAACTTCCTTGCCACCTGAGGAATTAAATCATAAATAAATAACCTAGACTGATAAAAAAAATTTAGTCAAAGAGAAATTCTTCACAAACCTGAGAAAATATTCTATCGACTATCCGATAGGTAAGTGCATGGTTACCATATCTGATCAGGTTTTCTTTATCGATCAAGAAGTCATGATCTGTATCCAGCTCCCAAAACTTGCAGTATATGACATAAAAATGCTCATAAGAGAAGTACCTGTAACAGTTCATACAAAAAAGAAAAAAGGAGTTATCACATTATTATTATTATTATTGTTATATATAACCACAAGAAAAAGTACAAATTACATCTGTATCTGAAATCTCTACCTCAATACTTTGTTGATGTCCTCTTCTTCGTCTGCATGTTGCATTGCATCAATTAAGTTTCCACGTTTCAGCTCCCTGAGGGTAAGATGGCCGTTCCCAGATCTATTTATGTAGTAAAAGATTCTGTATATTACAGTTTCAGCTGGTCCATTGCAATATATCTCAAGTTAAAGTGTGAATCATACTGAAGGAATATTATCAATGACCGGAGTAAACATGTGTATGAGAGAAAGAGAGAAAGACTGTAGATCCTTTTAAACTGATATGATGCCATGAATTAACAGTTAAATTAATTGGTTGAGAACAAACCATATCTTTCCTGAAACTCGGGTGTGCTCTGTAAGAACTCCAGTCCTGGATGAGTTGCCAAAAGTTCTCGAAGGACAGGTTTAAAGTCATCCTGTTATCAAAAAAGAGTGCAAATTAGACACTAGTTCGTGCAACGTCAACACCAATATACATCATACGAATATAGGTTGCAGGCTGCACACAGATCTGATTAAAGGAAGAAATATAAAACAAAGACAATACCTGAGTTAGGTACTTGAGATCTGGTTGCTTTAAAATGGAATATATTTGAGTAGCTACATCCATAGTCAACATGTTGCCATTGACCCAATAATCAATAAATAAGTCCCTGAAAAGCAAATTATTTCAAAGAGAAAGATTTGCAAAGGATACAATACCCAAACTTTAACACCAAGAAAAACCTAACGTAGTTATGGTCCCACTTTAAAACCTGGGGTAAGATATTGTCCTCATCAAAGAGTGAATTGCAAAAATTGAAAATAAATAAATGATGCACTCTCTCTTTTCCAAATAATCAATGAAAGAAAATAGATGACTAGAGAATGGCCCACAGTCACACATTTCATTACCCGAGCTAATCCTATTAGTTAAGATGTAAAAGAACTAAATGACACCAAAATGTTCTCAGACAAAATACTAGCTTTATATAATGTTACAACAACATGGATACAGCTACTTGAGTCGTTTCTCCCCGATCAACTTCACTGAGGAGACTGTCTATACACTTGAGATAAAAAAGAAAAATGTGGTTGGTTGTGTCAAGACTTGAGACCTCTCAAGCCTTTCCCAGGTTGCAAAGGTAGTCTATTGAAACAGAGCAATCAAAGTAGCAATCAATAGAGAAACTCGGAAAATGGTTATGGCCAGATGATAAACCGCAGTAAGAACATATATTGTGATGGGGGAGGCACACATTGAAACTCTTGTTCACTTGCAAGTGAGGAAAAGTGAATGATACCTTGTTACAAATCCAGTGCTATTAATATCAATCTTTCTGAATAATGATGTAGAGAAGAATGAAGGGAGCTTGCAGATGTCCTTAGCAACTGACTTGAAGTCTGATATACCAGAGAGTCAGTCAAATCTCAGTTCTAGTATATATACCAGAGAATCAGTTAAAACTTAGTTCTAGTATATCCTACAGAAATCATATCAATATATACCAGAGAATCAGTTAAATCTCAGTTCTAGTATATCCTACAGAAATCATATCAATATATACCAGAGAATCAGTTAAATCTCAGTTCTAGTATATCCTACAGAAAGCATATCATAAGTATATCTCACCATTCATCTGGAGCCCATCTGCATGGCCATAGAAAAACTGATCGATTCTCAGTAAACATTGTTCTTTTATTTCACTTGGAGGTGGACGACCATTTAGAAAATAAAACTGCAAGTGGTACAAGAACCATGTCAAAAGTAATTTCCTACAAAAACTTTTAATCAGGTAAAGCTCAAATGAAGTCCACAACACTTAAAAATAAATTGCAAAAAACAGCCATCACATTCCAGAAAGTTTCAAGACCTGTCATACCTGAGGTATCAACTCTTTAACCGGCTCACTAACTACTTTCAGGGGAGACCCTAAATGAGAAGGACCAACCCTCTGTTTCATTACGCGTGGGGAGCCAGTTGAACTTCTTGGTGACAGTGGGGGTGCACTGCCAGCTGGAAACATAGACGGCAAAGCATTGTTGGCAGAGGAATGCGGACTAGAAGAGCTTCCATGGACATTCAATGGTGCACCTGCCTTTGCTTCATTGAGCAACTGTGTCACCTGCACCCATACAGTCACAAAACATCGAAATCAATAAACATAAAAAGCAAGAAACAAAATGAAATAGCACAAAATGCCGTAGAATGTCTATCCTCATTATAACGAAAAAAAAAATAAAAAAATATTCCGATCGCTTAGACAGGAGTAGCATTTCCCAGGCCTAATTACAACTCAAGAACACCGTTTTCCCAGCACTAACAACATTCTCACTAACAAATTCCATCTTTTCTCTCCACAACCACAAAATGCCGTAGCATGTCTATCTGATTGCTAGGCCTAATTAGAGCTCAAGAACACCGATTTCGCAGCATTCATAATAAACTAACAACATCACTAACTAAATTCCATATTTTCTTTCCGCAACAACAATGTGCTCCAATTAGCTCAATTCTGCTTTCCTTTTTCATATAACACACAGTTTCAGAACAAATCCAACATCATCCCTAGCCAAACTACTCTACACTACCACAAATTCAACACCATTACCATTCAAATTACATGCATTTCAAACACAAATTGCATTATTCGAATCGAAAACAAACTAAGCTACCGAAATTCAGATGCATAATCCAATCCAATACATTGCGAATTTGAAAATTGCTTTCAGAAACTAGTACCAGGCGATTAGTCTCGGGAAGAGAAAGCCACTGCTCGAAGAGCGACTCGACGAAGCTCGGATTCGCCTTGAGGGCGAGCGGCGACACCTCATTGAGCTGCAACAGCTCGGCGTCGAACGCCGCAACATCTCCGGCAACGATTTCCATACTCATCGGAAAATCACATACAACAGATCAAATCCCGAACCCTAGATTCGCAATTCGAGCTTCGCTTGCGGTTTTTCTTCTTCTGATAGAAAAAATTGTGCAGAGATTTCAATGCGGAGATTCGAAGTGGAAGACGAAACCAGATCTTCGGGGAATTGAAGAGAGAGAAAATGAGAGAGAGAGAGAGAGAGAGAGAGAGAGAGAGAGAGAGATGTTCTTCAGCGATCGAGGCACTTTTAGCTGAAGAAGAAAGAGAGAAAAAGAGAGGAGAGAAAGAGAAGGTTTGTATTTCAGCTCAATTTTTTTTTAAATTTTTTTTATAGAAATCATGAAAATTGAAAAAGAGAATCGAAAAGAGAATTACTTACAAATGTGAGGTCGATTCAGTTAGTACGAATGTGCTTGCGTACGAATGTTTGATTTTTATTGTATCATTCAAATTAGGTTCAAACTCTACCATATTAATAGTCTAGTGTATGAGTGTGCGATCCGTAAATCTTATATACGCTCGTGTTTGTGATATAATTACGATTTAAGTTTGATTTTCGTTATATCACCAAAATTAGGCTCTGATTCTACTATATCAGCTGTCTTGCGTTGGATCGTGCGATTTATAAATCTTTGTAAAAAATCTATATATGAGTATACATGTATGTGTCTCACGCTTATTGTTTAGAGACGAGATTGATGTCTACCTTAAAGTGGGGTAACAAGTCACCTCGTTTATTTTGATGAGTAAAAATTCAAATAAAGATCAAAAAGAGTGTTTTAACAAACACGAGCACAGACAATCCCCACAATAACTTAACTTAAACAATTAAACCAAAGAAAAGAAAAACGTAGTCTAAATGCGTGATAAGGTTCTGATTGCAACCTATCTTTAACAACAAATAGAGTCTTCAACACTCGAGCTCGCTCACTCCAAATTACCATTTTGTCCCTGATGAGATAGTATATTAAGGCATCGCTTCACGTTCTGTGATGACTGCTCTCTTATGCTTGAAGCATAAAACTTTCTCCGGCGATTTTCCGGCCAAAATGATCGGAGAAGCCAACGCCGGCGACCTTCTCAGGCGATTTGAGAAAATTTTGGAGTCCGATTCTGCAATGTAAGTGACCCAACCTTTTAGTACATAAAAAATAGAATCAAAGTTTGTAGCTTTGTGCTTCTATGTTTCCTCACATACTATGTAAATCTCAAATACTACCCAGAAGAGCTTTTTAGATTAGGGTTTATTGATTTTGGGTTGATATAGTGAAAAAGTTTCAATCTTTGAGCTCATTCTATACTTGATTAGTGTGGGCTATAATGGGTTATATTACTTCTATACCAATTGTGCCTCGTTGGTTTAGCTCAGTTGGGTGCATTATGATTTGTGTAGAGTTTAGGGTTTAGGGTTTTGTGATTGATGCTATTGGAGTGTTTGGTTGTTATGAAGTGGCTTATGGTTTTGTTTGTTTTGCACTTGAACCCAGTGATGAGGTTGGATTTGTTCATCCATCCCAGTTTGTCAACTTGAGTGAAGAGGCGCCCTCATCATCTGGTAGTGTTAGAAATGTGGTGTGCTTGAAAGATGGGACTGCGGTGTTTTGGAATACGGAGCATAAGTTGGGAATCTCGACGGATGTTCTTATTCCATTGTATAAGGAAGCTAAGTGCGCGATGATGGCAGCAATTCAACAATATAAGGGACTTTATAGTGCATTTGATGTGTCCGGGGTTGAGAGTTCTGTATCTTTGGATGACGGTATTGAAGGTGAAGTCATGAAGCAAAGCAGGGCTGTTTTGTTAGTGAGTTCTGATTATGGCACTGCTTGGAATTCCAGGTACTTCCCCCTTTACATAATTGGTTTCCAGTCTTTGTTCTCTGTTTGTACTTCACTTCAGATTATGTTATCACTGTTGGCAAGAGAGTGATTATTGTACATGTGACACAGGAAGATGGTGTTGTTGAAGAAGCAAGAGCTCTCAATGTTATTGGATGAACTTCTATTCTCAGCGCTTGTTCTTTCATATGCACCTAAATCTGAGCATGCGTGGTGCCACAGGTAATATGTTTGACAACGTCTATTTTATATGCAATCAAAAGATTCACCAGTATGGGTGGTTATGCATTATGGCTACCGCCACTGCAATCACCTTATTGACTTGAAGAAGACATGTAGGGCAAATCTTTTGTTCTCAACTAGCTGCATTACTTTATTCATACACATCAACACACGTGTTTACCAGTATGATAGTTATAATTTCTTACTTAAGAGTGTTCAGATTTGGTGTTAAGCAAGTCCCTTATTATGGTTATACATTATTTTTTTTCTTCCATGGGAATGTGCTATGGTCAAATTTATGAGCATATTAATCATTGGCAGGCGATGGGTCATCAAGTTAATTGCTGGAAAGTTTTCAACTTTGCAAGAGATTCTCACCAAAGAGTCTGAGCTGGTGGAGAAAATAGCCGAGGTTTATATCCAATTGAGAAATTGCGTACTTTTAATTTGCAAAGGTTTATTAAACTTTGAAGTCAAAATTTGTCTCCACAGATGTTGTTTGTTTGCCATTTTCTTTGTTTCTTGCCTAGAGAAAACAACAGATTTCACACAATTTACTGTAGCTACTACCTAATAATAAATGTGATTCACTCCTTCATGTTGCTCAGTGCCTCTGAATTTGATGTTCTCAGTAGTTTCAATGAGGTTCCTTTACAATGCATTATGGAAATATATGTTAAATCCGATAATAGAAGTTTGAGTCTCTTGAAAATTATAGCATTAAAACTTTCATATGGCACTCTACCCATACCATGATATCATTAGCTGTTTAGATGACAAGTTTCCTTGTTGTGGATTTCTTTGTTATGACTCAAAATCTTTCTTTACAGAGGTCAAAAATGAATTACCGTGCATGGTATCATCGTTGCTGGTTGGCGTCTTACATGACAACAGAGCAGGTTAGACATATTTTCTTAATCCTCTTGCATTCGATGGGGAGTTCTCAAGTTACCTTCCTGTATTTATCATGGTCCTTGGTGAATTTCTTGTAGTCTCTACATGAATTACAGAGATCTAAAAAGTGGGCTGGCTTGCATGTTGCTGACCATAGTTGCTTCCACTATCGCAGAGTGGGTGTTTGTTTTCGTTTCAATATGATATCAAGATTTCCTCACACCATGGCAATTATCCAAATATAGAGGGTAACCATGGCTCAAGTGTTTTTCTTATTCCCTCATAATCATTCTTTATATGATTTTGCAGCAGCTAATGCTTAGGATTTTAGAGGACAGATGCTGTAAACAAGAAAGTGTATCTTCAAGTTATAAGGTTACAATAAATCAACTGTGGAAGGTATAGATCTTCTTCCATTTGCAATAATACTTTATGACATTGTCACATTCTGCATGCAAGCAATTTTTATATACCTGACAAGTGTTCGAGCCAGTATGCATCCATTCTTATTGCTACCAAGTACTAGTGACACCATTGGACCTTTAACTTGTCATTACCTTAAAAAGAAATTATGCAACTTTTAAATGGTTCATACTGATTGTCATGAGAACTTCAGATTTGCTGTACTTCCCATGCAATATCCTATCATCTCTTTATATTCTATCTTAAATTCAACATTTTTAGCTCTAGCTAAACAGGGGCATCTTCGGGTGTTCTATATTTAACCCTTTTCACCTTCTTTCTCTGCGAAAGATAGGAGATTACGTTTTCAGCATTACTTGGCAAAAAACACAATACAATGAAACTCTTGGTCTAAAATAAAGCAGAAAAGTTCTACCAGTCAATCTATGTCTTATGTTCGAAATTACTCTTATGTTCCTTGCCTTACAATGTGGGTCATGACAGGAGGAGCTGGATTGGGATGAAATGTTAATAAAGCGCTACATAGGAAGAGAGGTGATGCCCTTTTGTAAACCGAGTTCTTGTTTCATTTGCTGTAAGTTGAACTCTAGTAACTGGCTCTACTGGTTTTCTAGGCCTTATGGCTTCATCGGCGCTTCCTATCCTTATTTTGGATAAAGCATTTTTTAACTGGTCATACTGATCTGCCTGGGGATTGGAAGCACAAAACCAGCATGAATAATGACTTCGGTATCTTTATGGATCATGAGTTACATCTCCTGCAGTCCTGCTCCATCATTCCAGACGATAGTTTTGATGATTACCAAGCACAGGCTACACATTCTGCTACTTACATGTTATGGTTAATTAAGGTAGTAATTCTGCGATATCTATTAACTTCGAACCAATTCTCTTTGATCAAATTGTCCAAATGCTTATGTTACTCTTCTTCCTGCATCATCAGCAAATCCCTGATTCTGGTGGCATTGAATTACGGGAGAAGCTAAAAACCAAAAACCTGATAGCTCTGCTGAACAACGCATGCCCTGGAAGATCCTCAACTTGGGATTCTGTACTGGCCTACGCCGACACGTCCGACCATTATGCAACAGAGGTAGACCCGCACCACCCTGCAACTACGAGTTGACCACAGTAACTGTGATGTTCTTTTATTGGTGTGCAATTACAAACTGCAATAGAGATGTAACATGATTAAAAGATTCATATCTAGCATTCAAGCAATATGTATACAGTGACCAAAGTTTGATGTATTATATGTGATTGATGAAATCTAAGTACACCTAGCAAAAGTCTATAGATCTATTTTTACTGATTTTAAGCGAGACTGAAAAAAGTGTTATATTTGTGAAATTACAAGAGCAAAGTTGCATTGGAAATGCTCTCTTTTTTTGAGACACTTTCTTTACATCATCTTGTGATTCTTGTCTTTATATTTTGTCGGTTCATTGGTTTCTTCAAGTAGTCCGACCCGAAACCCTACCTTATCCTATCCTTAATACATGTCCTGAAATCCAACTATAGTCTTCTTCACTTGAGATTTTATGGGGTGACAAGAACACCAACCCAATACTTTCAACTACCAACTTCCACAGTTTGGTCATCTTTCTCCATGCAATCTTGCAGAACAATTGCCATTCATCAATGGCAATAGTTTCCACCGAGTTATTGCCTCATAGCTTCCACACTACCTCCCAACTCAAACCCACTTCCCATTCCCACCACCCCACTGCTTTGAGTTGCAGAGCTTCTTCTGCTTCTTCAATCTCAAATGGCAGAAACAGCTCCAGAAACCCAACAAGGGTGTCAGTTTCTGCTGAACCAAAATCAACACAGTTGCAAAACTATGACTTCAAAGACACCCACTTGATGAAAGTCCTCAACAGGTCTTGCAAAGCAGGGCAGTACAATGAAGCAATCTACTTTCTTGAGCTGATGGTCAACAAGGGCTACAAGCCTGATGTGATTCTCTGCACCAAGCTCATCAAAGGGTTCTTCAACTCGAGAAACATCGAAAAGGCTATTCGGGTTATGCAAATCTTGGAACAATATGGGGAGCCTGATTTGTTTGCATACAATGCTTTGATCAGTGGGTTCTGTAAGGCCAATAGGATCGAGTCAGCTAACAAAGTTCTTGATAGAATGAAGAGTCAGGGGTTCAAGCCTGATGTTGTTACATATAATATAATGATCGGGAGTCTTTGTAGTAGAGGGAAGCTTGGTTTAGCTTTGCAGGTTATGGATCGTTTAGTGAGAGACAATTGCAAGCCTACAGTGATTACATATACAATATTGATAGAAGCTATTATACTTGATGGTGGGATTAATGAAGCTATGAAGCTTTTGGACGAGATGTTGTCAAGAGGGCTTAAACCCGATATGTATACTTATAATGCCATTGTTAGGGGAATGTGCAGGGAAGGAATGCTGGATAGAGCTTTCGAGTTTGTTAAGTGCTTCGATGCCAAGGGCTGTGCGCCGAATGTGATCTCATACAACATTTTGTTGCGTGCACTTTTGAATCGTGGGAAATGGGAGGAAGGAGAGAATCTGGTGGCCAATATGTGTGCAAGAGGTTGTGAGCCTAATGTGGTGACTTATAGCATCTTGATTAGCACGTTGTGCCGAGATGGGAAAGTTGAGGATGGAATGAATGTGTTGAAGATCATGAAGGAAAAGGGGTTAACTCCGGATGCATATAGTTATGATCCATTGATATCTTGTTTCTGCAAAGAAGGGAGGCTGGATTTAGCAATAGAGCTTCTGGATTGTATGATATCTGATGGTTGCTTGCCAGATATTGTGAACTACAATACAGTCTTGGCAGCTTTGTGCAAGAATGGGAGCGCTGATCAGGCTTTGGAAATCTTCGAGAACTTGGGTGAAGTTGGTTGTCCTCCAAATGTGAGTTCTTACAATACAATGTTCAGTGCCTTGTGGAACTGTGGAGATAGAGTAAGAGCTTTGGGAATGGTATCAGACATGGTAAGCAAAGGAATTGAGCCTGATGAGATTACATACAATTCGCTTATATCGTGTTTGTGCAGAGATGGGATGGTAAATGAGGCCATTGGGTTGTTGGTAGATATGGAAGCTGGTGGTTTTCAGCCTACAGTTATCACTTACAATATAGTTCTTCTTGGGTTGAGCAAGGCTCGGAGGATTGTCGATGCCATTGAAGTGTTCACAGCAATGGTTGAAAAGGGTTGCCCGCCTAACGAAACCACTTACATTTTGCTGATTGAAGGAATTGGATTTGCAGGATGGCGAGCTGAAGCTATGGAGCTCGCAAAATCTGTCTATAGTTTAAGGGCTATATGTGAAGATTCATTCAAACGCTTGAGCAGGACCTTTCCCATGCTTGATGTGTACAAAGAGCTTACTCTGTCTGAGATTGAGAACTAGAGTTTGTTGACAAAGCTTCAATGCATTTCAAACCTTCCTGCTGAGTTTCAGTGATGAACCACAACTCACATATCCCACTCGAGAAGAATTTGGTGGCTGTAAATTATGAGTAAATTGCCTTGTAGGGGTTTGGCAATACCCAGAGAGATTCCAAACTTTGTTTTCTAGTTCTGTATTGACTGATATGAACATTTGCATATCCTTTCTCAACATCGACAAGAACTTGTTCTCTCCTTTTACTTTTCATGGTACCATTTTCACTTGACAAATTTCAGTTACAAGACCGAAAGAACAGTGAGATTTTCAGGAACAGTCACTGAACATTATGACAACACCAAAGCATTACAGTTCCTGATGCAAATAACTGACCTATATCTGCACGATAAATACACAAGACCATCATTACTATCATATAGTCTTCTTAGAACCGAAAGTTACAATAAACTGGTACTGTCTTTTTTTTTTTGAAATTCAATAAACTGGTACTGTCAACTACTGTGCAATTGCTACCAACTAAAGCAGTGAATGAACAAAGATATGATCAAACAATCAGAGGTGTGGAAGTAGAATTCATATCAGTATACTAACTGCTACTAGCCTACTACTAAGATCATTTGGATTAACAACACAATAATCACGATAATGGAAGGACGATAAAGAAATTATCAAGCAGAGATGACATCTCACAATAACATTACAAGAAAACAACCTTGGGATATTGCATGTCTAAAACTGCTCCCAGAGTAGGTCAAAATTTTGCATGGTCTAGTTTTACATGGTCTCTTCTTGTACAACTTTCCATTCAATCAGCTTTTGACGCAACTGATCAGCCTCTTTTGTCATACCAGCAGCAGTTACACCTTGAAGTATAGTTGAATAAATTGCCTCATCTGGCATGCACTGATCTGATATCATCATTTCTAGAACTTGTATTGCAACATCCACTTTATTGTTTCTACATAATCCATGGATGACATACTTGAAAGAGCTAGTTCGGACCTGATGACCTCGTTTGTGCATCTCCTTCAGTATAACAGCAGCTTCCTCAACTAGATTTTCCCGGCAAAACCCACCAACCAAAGAACGATGGGTAATTTCATCAGGAATGATACCAATTTCTACCATTTGACCATACAATCCCATGGCTTTCTCCATAGACCCCGACTTAGCCAATCCATCAATAACAGTATTGTAAGTGATCAGACCAGGTGAACAACTGGTACCATTTAATAGTTCAAGCAACTGGATAGCCTGATCAATCATTCCCTCCCTACAAAGAGCTCCCAGCAGTGTGTTATATGTTATGATATCCGGCGAACAATTTTGCGAAATCATTTGAGTAAAGAAGTTGATTGCACGCTCTAACATCCCAAATTTGCACAAACCGTTGATCAGTATATTGTAAGTCACAACGGTAGGGGATACAGAAGTCTCATTCATGATTGTGAAGATTTCATCTGCTTCATCCCAACACCCACGGCCACAAAGAGAATGGAGAATAGTGTTGTAAGTAACAACATTAGGATCAAAACCAAGAGAGAGAAGATTATGGATAACCAGAGCAGTATCTTCAAGTTTATTCCGTCTACAAGTAAAATTAACCAGAGAGTTGTAGGTAACAATATCAGGATAACATCCCTCTACTACCATATCATCCAAAACCTCCACAGCCTGCATTATTCCACAGTGTCTGCAGATTAGCTCAATGAGAACAGTGCAGGTAACTATATAAGGAGGGCACCCCTTTCTCAGTTCCTCCTTCCAAAATGCAATAGCCTGCTCAAAATTTCGAGTAGCAAACATGCTGCGGATTATTGTGTTGTAAGTAATCACATCTGGAGGACAACCGCTAAGGCTCATGTCTTCAACAAGATCAATTGCAGATCGTAACTGTCCTTTCTTACAGAAACCAGCCACCATCATGTTATATGTGATAATATCTGGTACCCCACCAGACATGACCATGATCTTTAGAATCTTTGCAGCTTTATCTATTCGATCTATTTTCACAAGCCCTCGGATTAGGTTTCTGCAAGAAGGGAAGTCCGGAATTTGGTTTCGACGTGCCATGATATCAATCAGTCTTGATGCATTAACTAACTTTCCACGGCTGCAAAGATTCCGAAGAGCATCATTATTTTTGTCCTCGCTATTTCCAACAAAGCGTCCATCTAAATCCAATGGTGAAGACCTATGAGGCCTCTTCTCATACATTTCTTCCCCAGATTTCCTCTCAATACCCAACTTATCAGTATCAATGCTCCATTCATCCAGTTCCACTTCATGGACTCTATCAATACAAACACTTCTCTGAAAACCCCTATTCTGTAAACAATAAACATCACTTTTGGAACCAACACCTCCTTCCCATCGTAAACAACACTGAGATTCACGACTATGCTTGCTTAAAAACCTTGATATTGGTAAATTGCCAATGCCAGAAGAGGGGCTAACTTCTTCTGCACATGCATGTAGACATCGAAAATCAACCGTACTGTTCTGTTGGGCAATGGTATGCGCCATTAATATCCTTCCAGTTGAACAAACAAAGTAAAGCTAGACAGAAACACCTGTAGCAAGTAAATTGGTAATCCAACTATCTCAGCTCTTCTCTATAATCCATACAAGAGAGCACGTTCCATATTCTTATAAAAAGTCATCGCATTCAATAAACCCGAAACAAGTAAAAGTGTAAAACAATATCACTACCTTCCCTATTCTCCAACTTGAGACAAAGAACCGGAACTCTGAAAAATTCCAATCGACAACATCAATACCAATCATCAGATGAAAAGCCGCAAAACAACTAGACCAACAAAATCACTGAAAAAGCAAAAACATTGAATCCTTGACAGTCCCAACAGACCACATGGCTACTGAGAAATGTGTTTTCATTTCCTTACTGATTCTACATAAAGTTTCAATCTTTTACCAAAATTCAAACACCCAACCGGGCCATTTCACAGTTCCAATCCTTAGTGATTCTACTTAAAACATAAAGTTTTAATCTTTTCATGTTTTCAATTCAATCCATTTCACATAACTCACAAATCAAACCATTTCAGCTTTAGCTTTTACTGTTTCATCACCACAACAAATACATATAGTCATATACATACATAAACACTTCTTAAACTTAACACATAGCCAAGTATATATGTACAGAGAGAGAGAGAGAGAGAGAAGCTTACTGTGTAGCTGGGTTTTGAGCTTTGGTCAGTGTAGCAGTGATAGAGGGAAGAAGGCTTTGTTTGGGTTTCTGGGTTTTTGAGAGTGAAGAAAGAGGAGCTGATAATGTCGTAGTGTTGAAAAGAGTGTAGAGGGTTTTAAGCGGACGTATGTAACTAGCAGTCTAGGAGAACACTAGGGTTGTCATTTCTCAAATTGCAATCAGAGGTCAAATTATAGTTTGTAATGAATTACATCAAACTCCCCTCAAGTTTCTAGCTTTAACACATTCTACCCCAAAATGATTTGTTCGGAATTAAGGGACATCGTGAAAACCGAAGTTTATTGAGAATAATTTAGTTTATGTTCTATAATATTCTTTAATATGTGTATTCCCCTTATGCTACTAGGATATAGAATTCAGCTTCCATATAATGATGGGTTTATAGGATAGAAACGGACTATGTATTCATTCTCAGTACCAGAGAAGTACTCTGTAATTCTTTATATAAATGACACCTATCAATAAATAAGATAATAATTCTTTAGTCTCTTTGTTATCTCTCATTGTCTCTACACTAGTGGGTCTCGGCATCCCCTAGCGGCCCTAAGCGGGTCTCGGCGGCCCTAGGCGGGTCTCGGTAACCTTTTGACGGGTGTAGGCAGTCCCTACGCGGGTCCTAATTTAACACCTTGACCCGGATTTAATTCAAGAAATACAACCCATTTCATAAAGCAAATATAGCAAAGAACTTCAATTTAGACTTCAGAATTTACCTTCAGGGATTCTATTTATGTGAATCCATAAATTACGAAGTCGCCAGAGAACATTGAACCCTCACGGGACAATTCTTTGAGCCTCAATTAATTGATTCTCACTCACCATAGACTGTTTGGAGAACCCAAGACTAGAGAGACGTTTAGAAAATTGAGGCGAAGCTACTACCACCACTTGTGCCTGCCTCTGTTGCCAAAATCCGAAGAACCTGATCGAAGACGTTGCTATCTTCTCTCCTTCGATTCTCTGTCATCGGAGTTCCTCGTCGAAAGACGAAGACCACAATGAGGTCGGAGACAACGAGGCAAAGGTTTGTCCATTGATGTGACGTTGTGGGACATTTGAACGATGGATAGGGGATCTGAGCTCTATCGCTGCTCCCGACGAGGAGGTCAAAGCTTTCTCCCCATAAATAAATCACGATTCTTCAGTTCTAGAGAGAGTTAGTACGTGAAGGTGGTTCTCCTTCCCTGAAGAGAGAGTTCTCCAGATCCCCCTAAAACGATGAGGTCGGTGAAATATATAATTGAGAAGGTTGGTGCCATTCTCTTCTTCCTCCATTTTCTCAAATCTTCTCGACCTTTCTTGCAAGAACTCTAATTGCGCACCAAGGAAGGAAGAAAAATCAAGGATTTTCGTCAATGACTTGCTTGGTGGCAGAATTAGGAAGGATCTTCATTGCCGTGATTTCCTTTGGAGATCAAGAAACGTACATGGTCCTTATTCAAGCTTCATTCAAAATATTATTACGTAAGAGAATTCTATGTAAGGTTCTGTGTAATAATCCAAGGCCGTTGGATCAGAAGTTGATCAAGGGCTAGGAGAAGACCTAGGGTTCGGCCAAACGATTTTAAAAGGGAGCAAAGGAGCAACGTTTTGATCATCTCTTCTCACACCAAAAATCAGTAAACACGTTAGCCTTCCTTCTCCTTTTCGACGCCTCTCTCCAGTAAAGAAGCAATCCAAGCCAGCACCTTTGTAGGACTTCTCCAGAAGGCTGCCAAGAAGCATCAAGCGTGTTTGACCCTTCGAACATCTCAAGCTTCCTTGAAGATTCATAAAGTGTAACTCATGTCTTGTTTCTTTTATCTTGATATTGTTCTTTGTTTTCTTTTATTGGATTTCAAAGTTGGAATTGGTTGGTTGTTAAGAACATGAATAGGTTAATTTTCAGAATAAATTCAAGCATATTTCGACTTTTCTATGATATCATGTGATTTGTTTTGTGTCTTGTTAATTCATTAAATGCATAGTTGTTGTTTCTACCTGTTCCGGGATCACGAGTCGGGATCTGTCCCGAGTTCGCGAGTCGGGAGGCCAAATTCTTGAATCCGAGTCTTGCACCTACACAAGTAGCAATGCGTTAGGAGTGGGACTGGGGTGGCCCAGTCTTCGACTCTCCGATGCTTAAGTTAGCGTTTAGTTGTTACTTGCAGAGTACGAGAATTTGGAAGGAGTTTTATGAACTTACTTCTTTCGGGAGTTTGTGTCTGTTTTATAGGCCAATATTAGGCGTTGTGGCCTCAGTCCTTGATGTGGGACTGTCTGTGGTCCTCTGCGGCACCTCCCCTTTGGGGGGTGTTCTGCCACCGGAGGGTGTATCTAGCAGGTGGATTGCTGTCGAACCTTCGCTCTTTGGATACCCGTGAAGGGCTCGCTGGTGCTGTCTTGCCCGGAATGATCTCCGGCAACCGGGTAATTGTGCCATATTCTCGGCTTGGCCAAGTACTTTGGCTATGTACTAACAGTTGTGTTTTCACTAAAACTCTAATATGTAGGTTAGTGTTGCTAGGTTTCCGAACTAATTCACCTAATAGTTTTAGGCGGAGATTCAAGTAGTAAATGTTATGTAATAATAGCCGCGACTATGTGTTACATGTTTACAGGTTAAGCAGCTTTCTGTAAACTTGGGCATGTTCAAATTCAGAATTCTATAGCACTTAATGATTCATGTTTAGTGTAGACGGGTACTCTGAGTCGATGGTGAGTATCGATCGCGGCATTTGCATGAAATATCTTAGGCTCTAAACTTCTTTGTGCTTAGGACATAAAGTAAGTAGAATTAAAGGAATGTATGACCTCGTAGGCATGTGTTTCGAGTTTGTTTTTGATATCACTTGGCGATGAAATTGATTATATGTTTGAGGCATGTTGATACTTGATTGATTCTGAAATTGCTGGTTGATGTGTGTGGAAGATGATCAGTTGTATATATTAGATTAGATTTTGTCTTTATCTTTTAGTAGGAACATTAAAATCAATCTCTCAAAACCACCCCCCCTCCCCTTTATATTGTGTATCATGTGTATATCTATAAATAAATACTTGTGAATAATTTTATTGATAGCTATTGACTTTCTACATGACCATTGTTACAGGAGCACATTTAGTCCCTGGATTGATCGAACCTTATTTGCCTTATACTACGATTGTCAAAAATGGTTCTTAATTGTCTCACCCCGGTTTTTGAGCAAGTCACTAAACAGGTCTAGGTGGTCCCTACGGGGGTCTTCGAGGGTCAAGGCCAGTCAAAGCGGCCCTCAGCGGGTTAAGGCGGCCCATTAACGGCCATACGCGGGTCTCGACAGCATTTTAGCGGGTCTTGACGTCCCTCGGCCGGTCAAGGTGCCCCTTGGCAGTCCTAAGTGGGTCTCGACATCCCCTTGGCGGCCCTAGACGTGTATCGGCAGCCCCTTGGTGGGTCTAGGTGGTCCCTAAGCGGGTGTAGGTGGTCCCTATGTGGGTCTAGGTGGGTCAAGACGGTTCTTTGGCAGGTCAAAGCGGCTTAAGGCGACCCTCGGTGGATCAAGACCGCCCTTTAGCGGCCCTAAGCAGGTCTAGGCAACCCCTAAGCGGGTCTAGGTGGTCCCTACGCGGGTCTACGAGGGTCAAGGAGGTCCCTTGGCAGTTCAAGGGCAGCGATTTCGCGGGTTTAGACTGTCCCTAAGTGGGTCTTAGCGGATTAATGGGGCCCCTTGGTGGCCCTAGACGGGTCTCGGTAGGCCAACAACTACCCTAGGCAGCCTCTAAGTGGGTCTAGACGGGTCAACGTAGCCCCTTCGCGGGCCTATGAAAGTTTAGGTGGTCCCAACGCAGGTCTAGGCCGGTCAAGGTGGCCCATTGGGGGCCCTAGGCGTCCCCTAAGCGGGTCTAGATTGTCTCTTTTTTGATCTAGGCAGGTCAAGGCGGCCCTTGGCGACCATAAGTTGTCCTTACGCAGTTTAAAGGGGATTAAGGTGAACCCTTGGCGGCCCTAGATGGGTCTTGGCAGCCCCTTGGCGGGTCAAGACGGCCCTTTGGCGAGCCTAGGAGGGTCAAGGTAGACCACGCGGGTTGAGGCGGGTCAAAGGGGCCCCACGGTGGCTTTAGATGGGTTAAAGTGGCCTCTTGGCGGCCCTAGGTGTGTCAACGCGGCCCCTTGGTGGCCCTAGATGGGTCAAGGCGGCCCAAGGCGAGTCAAGGAAGCACCTTGGTGGCCCTAGGCGGGTCACGGCAGCCCCTTGATAGGACTATGCGGCCCTAGATGGGTCTCGGCAGGCCATCAGCAGCACCTAGGCGAGTCTGAGCAGCCCATTGGCTGGTCAAGGTGGTTCTACGTAGGTTTAGGCCAGTTAAGGCGGCCCTAGGCGTGTCTCGGCAGCCCCTTGGTAGGTTAAGGCGGTCCCATAACGACCCTAGACGGGTCAAGGCGGCCCCTTAGTGGCACTAGACGGGTCAAGACGACCCTAATTAGGTCTTGACGGGTTTAGGGAGGTCAAAGCGGCCTTAGGTGTGTAAAGGTAGCCCCTTGGCTAGCCTAGAGGGGTTAAGGCAGCCTCTTAATGGGTCAAGGCGGCCCCTTAGTGACCCTAGAAAAGCGGCCCCTTGGCGGCCCTAGTTGAGTCTCGGCGAGCCTTAGAGAGGTTAAAGTGACCCTACGTGTAAAGGTAGCCCATTGGCGTGTAAAGACGACCTTAGGCGGGCCTAAGAGGACCAAGGCAGGGCGGCCCTAGGCGGGTCAAGGCTTCATCATGGTGGCCTTAAACAGGTATTGGCAGCCCGTAGGCGGGTCATGGCGGGCCTTAGGGAGGTCAAAGCGGCCCTAGGAAGGCCTAGGAGGGTTAAGGCAGCCTTTTAAGGGGTCAAAACGGCCCTATGAAGGGCAAGGCAGCCTCTTAACTAGTCAAGGCGACCCCTTGGCGGCCCTAGCCGAGTCCAGGCAGCCACTTGGTGGCCCTAGGTAGGTCAATGCGGCCCTTTGGCGGGTCACGGCGGCCCTTTGGTGGCCCTAAATGGGTCTTGGCAGCCCCTTGACGGGTCAAGCCGGCCCTAGGCCTATAAAGGCATCCCCTTGGCGGGTCAAGACGGCCCCTTAGCGTGTCAAGGCGGCTCTAAGAGGGTTAAGGCCCCTTGATGGCCCTAGACGGGTCTGGGCAGCCCCTTGGAGGGTCAAGGCGGCTCTAGTTGGGTCTTGGCGGGCCTCATGGAGGTTAAAGCGGTCTTAAGCGTGTGAAGGCAGCCCCTTGGTGGGTCAAGGCGACCCTAGGCGGGCATAGGAGGGTCAAGGCGGCCCAAGACGGATCAAGGCAACCCCTAGGCAGGTCAAGGCGGCCCATTGATGTCCCTAGACGGTTCTTGGCAGCCCCTGGGTTAAGACAGCCCCTTGGCAGGTCAAGGCGACCCTAGGTGGGCCTAAGAGGGTCAAGGCAGCCACTTAACTGGTCAAGGCGGCAGGGAAATTAAGAAAGTGTTTACCTGTACGCTCCAATAAGTCCACAGCCTTACGCTTACTCCCAACAGAGCGCGACTTCTCCTACCGCTCCACCACCATAGGGACTGATGAGCATATGACCGGCTCCACATCTCCACTACTACCTTTCACGGGTGATACCACCAAGTTAGAGCTGCCGCCTATATCTATAGAGAACAATGAAGTTGTCTTAGGCTGCACTGCATGAGCAGACCTCAAACCACCCTCAGAAACCCTAGGAACAAAACCCGGGTTTGAGAACAGAGAGAGATTGCCTAACTCCTCCGTCGGAGGGGCCCTGATAACTGCTATCTCAAGCTCCACCATCCGGTCACAACCTGTAGCATCATGCATGAAGATACCACACCTCTTACAAAAACCTTTCACCTTCTCAAAAGTGAAATCCAATTCCACCACAATCTCATCGGCTTCGAATTCAACCTTTTGCCAAACACTAATACGCCGACGAACATCAAACTCCAACTGAATGCGCTGGATCTCCTCCTTCCACTTCAAAGCTTGTGGATCGAACCGAATGACACGGCCAAGACCTGTACCCACCATTCTCAAAGCCGTAGGGTTTCGAAGAAGGTGAGGCAGTCCCTGAATATCTACCCACGTCTCAAGAAAATTAAGAGAGACAGCAGCAGGGTCACCTCTCCCGTCATACTCACCAAGAACAAATATCGTGTTCCTATAGTGCCACAGACCACCATGGAGGACCTGATTACGTACCGAAACTCGATCGAATTGGAACACATAATGATCCCCAACATCGGAGACGGACAACCCCTTCTTCACTCTCCAAATCATTGAGATGGTACCTTTGAAACCTGGAAACTTGTCCTTATGGCCCAACAATTAACCTACCAGGTAGGAATGACCATCTTTGGTCGCCGCCCCTCTTTCAATTCCGATCTTGAGACGGGAAGAGTTCAAGAGCAGCAGATTGGATGACGCGGCTTGAAAAGCCGTCGACAAAGATACAATAGTGGAAGCCATAGATCTGGGTTTTCGAAGGTTGAGAACGAAACCCTAGCAGGGCTTTTGAGGACGGCTTGGTCGAAAAAGTTTTTTTTATAAGCTAGATTCTGAATGTTCTTATATTTTAATCAAACATTTTCTAGTATGAAATCATGACAAATAAGTACTTCTCAAACTAACGGAACTCGAAAACCTCAATCGGATTAGTGTATACGAGTTTCGCTTGATTTCAGTTAAAATCTCTCGCTATAGCACCCGATTTTTTATATTAAAATGGAATATTCTTATTTTTCAACCAAACTTTTTTATATTATCAAATAATGAAAACATTGAATAAATTTTGAAAACTTCTAAAAGTGTAAAGAGTGACAGAAATTTAATTAGAAATAGCTCGAAAATAATTTTTCTTTTACAAATAGAAAACCGAATTTTCAAGATGTTATAGGTCGTGACTGTGTACGAAATTGACACGAAATTGCAATCTTTGAGTTCAGACATGATTGAAAACGGATCTCCAATTCTTGAGCTCGGCTAGATATTATTTCTAGGTGTCAAATCGCAATGTCACTACGCACAATGATGAGTCAACATTGGAGATGAATAAGTATTTAGGTTGGATATGAACCTCCACCTATAATCTGCTTATGTAGAAACCTTGTCAAACGATCTCTTTCACCATTATATTGCGGATTGTCACTTTGATGAGACAATATTTCAGCCGTTAGGGGGAGATAAGAACACAAGTGTTCAAGTGGAAACAACGTGAATTGTCGTGATTTGTCCCCACTAAGTCTCATCTCGATCCCCAAATGCTTAAAGTGTTAAAGTCACGAGATCACATGTTGTAAATATGCCTGTAAGGATTGATGTCCTATCATACATGGCACGACCAAAATAAGTTGGTCTTGGCGCCATCACAATGGATGGTGATAGGGTGACGTCGTATAGTGGCAAAATTGGTGTCACAAGGCTGTGTGGCTCCCTAAAATGAGGGAGGCCCTTAGGTTCGATAATTTCTCGCACTAGGAAGAAAGCGAGCTTGGCACAACCTGATCCATCAACCAATTTTACTCAAATCTGTCTCATAAAGTCTGAATTGTGATTATCGTTGGGGGACGCATCAATGTCAAATCTAATCCATATAGAGATCTTTATAAGTATTACACTAGTGTTCATGAGGACGTGGAATAATGAGTCTATCGAACCATGCTTTGTTGATAAATCGACATAGTAGAATGACCTAATGGAAATATGCCATCCAGTATAATAAAGAGATAGGTCCTTAGGCAGGTGACGCCAACATTGCAGCTGTAAACCTTATCCAATATGTCTTTGTTAAATAGCGTAGTGAGAACAAGAGCTTAGACTCACCATATGGTGCAAGGTCTCTCACTAACATGCACTAGGATCGACTACGATGAGATATGCTCTCGTAATGGATGTCATTGCACTCCACTACTTTGTCAGTTTGGTAGTTTCAGAATAACTGAACATGCAGCTTATGAATGTAGTCATAAACATATCTCTATGGGATCAAAGATATACATGAAGATCTTGAATGGACTTCAATCGCTCAAATCAAGTTGCTCTAAACCATAAGAGCGTACGTTTGCAAAAGGAGTTGGAGCGCGCACTAAGTAACTACTTGATTGAGAAGAGATATGATGAATTATACCTTTGCGTGTTCATTCCAGATTTATATGGAGTCTTGATGGACTAAGAGATGTCAATATGTATCAAACATCTGAAGTTAAGAATGAAAAAAATCTTGGGAATACACAGTCTCGAATAGGAACTCGAGGACTGTATTGATGATGATTTTTCCATCAATCGACTTAGGCGCTCTAACGAAAATGAGGTCTACATATACTCTCATGATTAGTCAAAGTCTTTACTCTAAAAGAGAGAGATAAAGTTCTCATCTAAGTACAGTAAGACACATCAATGTACTTGACACAATACGAAAGACTTGACTTCTCATTCACTACGAAAAGTTGTAAAGCTAAATGTAGTTATGCGCCCACACAAAACCAAATGGAATAACATAAGGACATCACTTAAAGGTATTTGGGCTTATTCAATCCCTACATAGAATACGGCATGATAGAATGGACTCTATCTATGCCATCGCTAGCTATGCATGAAGAAAGATGCATCAAAAGAGAAATCATAAAATCTGTTTTTTCTGGACAGCCAACTTCAACGGAGCTTTGTTAATAGCTCGGAATGAACCAGTATGTGTATAATATATGGTTGGAAAGGTATGGATGTCTACTTTCTATAACCATTTACGTATTGTCCATATGTATTTCTTATAGAAAGTTACGGCTATTTTAGTACCCGAAGGTCATGCTGCGCGAGAATCTGATTTTCTGCGCGAACTTGTATTTTGAGTTATCAAGCGGTCTTCTTCTTAAGATCCAAGTGTAAAAGATCATGTTTGAGGACAACATGACATGATTTAATCAATCATTGCCTAATGTCACATTTTAAAGACATGTTAAAAAACATTGATATGCTAAGTTATTGAAACTTCTGTGATTAAAAAGAATCAGAAGAGTCCTATAATTGATGTAAAGATCAGTGGGAGGTCCGAACTTTAGGGAAAGTCTAGCACATACATGTCACTATCAAATGTGAAGAGTGCGTTGTACTCTTTTTTTCCTACGATCAAGGTTTAGCTTTCTTTTTGTTACTTGATGAGGTTTTTGACGAGGCAACACATGGGGCACCATTGGTATGACGGTGTGCGACAAAAGGGGGAGTGTTCTAGAATATTTTGTAATATGTGCATTGGCCTTATGCTACTGAGATATGAAATTCACCTTCCATATAGTGATAGGTTTACATGATAGAATAAGACTATGTATTCCTTCTCAATACCGGAGAAGTACTCTATAATTTCCTATATAAAGGACACCTATCAATGAATAAGATGATGATTCTCTATTCTATTTGCTATCTCTCATTGTCTCTACACTTTATACTCGATCACTTTCTTAATTCTTATAAAAAAAATTTACCATCGTTTAGACTTTTATCTAACTTTTCGACAAGAAAGTCCTTGATGCCCACAAGAGCAAATAAGTTTTGTTCTCGAGTCTCCTCATAACATAATGTCATATTTATCTTGGGAAGTGAAATTTGCATTCCATATTTTACAATCCACACTATTTCATTTTTTAGTAACTTAAATCTTGTCTTTAGTAACAAGTATTTTTTCTTTTTGTGAAACCTTTAACTAAAAGGAGGAAGTATGAGTGTAGATTGTAAAACCGGGAGTGCAAATTTCACTCCTCTTTATCTTCTAGTACGTTTGGTTGGCCCGAACTTGATATCATATTTGAACTAAGGTTGGCACCTCAACACTTTCTAAAGCCTTTCGGAATGTTTCATAGTTGGAAATTTCTTATTCGTTTACTAAACAAACTCATTATATTAACATATTAGTCTTAAACATTACATGTGGACGTGGCTACCAATTCTAATTTCTAGTCGAATAAACATGCAATTTTACTATAATGAGACACGCTTTCTTCAATTTTCTTCTCACTTTTTGTCATTACGATTATAATCCACATAAGTTAGATCGTAGAAGATCATACATGTGCTCAAAGCAAACATTAGGGCTGGGCATTTAACCGAATGTGTGCAAAAAACCGATCGAACCGAACCAAAAAACCAGATCGGATAACTGCACCAAAAAATTTGGGTCAAAACAAGTAGTGAACCGAACCGAACCGGTTTAAATCAGATTGGATCAAGTTCAAGCTCTTAAAGAAACCGAAAATAACTGAACTGACCCGAATTATATAATGTGTAAATATATATAATTTATATACATGAAACACTATTATTATTAGTTGATTACATCTCTACTTACAATCATGGCCGGCCTTGAGGCAAGACCAGCAAGACTTGTGTCTAGGGCCTCCCACAATCATAGGGCCTCCAAGTTTAAAACTTTCATACATAACTTGTATTCAAATTATTATTTTGACTGATTTTTACTATAAATAAATAAATATACTTTAATTATCAGATTTTATCTATATCTGCATATACTTCTTTCCATTTTGTGAGTTCAATTTGATACCTAATTAACTTGTTAACAAAAATAGATTAACTTCCTTCCATTATGAATATTTGATTCTTGAATTTTAATTAATTGGTTATTGAAAATTGTCATAAAATTAATTTATATTTTTACATCTAAGGCCTCGACAAGCACAGGACCGGCCCAGCTTACAATGTACTCTCTCACACTTAATCTCCATATAAAAGATAATTTCTCATTCAACTCATTTCTTAGAAAAATCTGTTAATGTAGAAAAGATTGAGAGTGCATTGGATTGCTTGTTGTAATTTGAGTTTATATTTTTCCTTATAAACAAAACATGTTACTTAAATCAAAAACTTGGAGTTTAATTTTATAGTGAGATAGTAGATGGACCAAAAGTTTTTCAAATATGGACTAAAACCGAAACCGACCCGACCCGATCTGAAAATTCGGATGGGCTGAATATTCGGGTTAAATGTTTTAAAATCCGATTTTAGTTAAAAAAAACCTTAAACCGAATAATTGAGATTGATTTTAATTTTGTTCTAAAATCAACCCGAACCGAAGATATCCGGCCTTAACAAACACATCAGCATGCTAAAGAAAAAAACATGACATAAAGACAGGGCAATGCTGAAGTATATTGAAATCTTTGGGGGTCACACAGCCAAATCTTAAAATTGCAACAATTACTCTATCGGGTATAAAACAAAAACCCTTGAAACTGATTACTTTAATGAGTTTAATCCCTCCTCTCTCTTTCTCTGAAACAACTTCCTCTCTTGAACACCCAAAAAGCCTCACTCTTTGTCTCTCCTCTCCTCTATGATCTAATCCCCTGTTTTTCTTCTCTCAGGTAAATTTCCAATCCCCACTATATCAATCCCCTCACCTGGTTCCCAATCTCATCTCTTTCTTATTGAATCCAGATAAAACGAATGTTAAAGTGACCATTTTTCCATTGGTGTTTGATTTTTTTCAGAGGAAGAAGTATGCAGGGATTTGCGGAGAGAGGTAATTCTGGGGACTTGGGGCAGCTCCAGTCCACCATGCACGCCATTGAGCTCGCCTGTACTTCTATTCAGGTAAAGCTCTGTTCTTTAGGAGTTTATTGGTATTGGACATTCAGAGTTGATTTATTGGAGAGATGAAGTGAACTTGTTTGGGATTAGGATTTATGGGTTTGATGTAGAAATGGATAAAGAATGATGGGTTTGGTTAAAGCTTTGTTCTTTTGGAGTTTTCTGTTTTGGAGATTGATGATGATGAGGAACCCACATTGCCAAGTTGAGTGGAGAGTTGAAGTGGACTTGTTTGGGATTAGTGTTGATGGCTTTGGAGGGAAATAGAGGAAAAGAGTGTAGAAGTTTGAGAAGTAGAGTCTCTGTTTTTGGAGAGTTGATGGTGAAAAGGAGGAGAGAGAGGGCACATAATATTTAGTTTTCGGAAATGGGGTTGAGGAATTGGAGTGATAGTGAGACTGCTGTTCTTGTTTATGTCTTGGTTTCTCTAGTGACCTTAGAGGAATGAACTTTATTAAGAATCGAAATTTGATTTTCGAGATGACTGTAGTTATTTGATTATCAGATTCTTGAACTTGACATGAGTGAAGTTCGAGTGGTAGTTGTGTTTGAAATTTTATTTTAAGGCACTGGAAGTGGTACAGCATATATATATGTACGATCTCATATGAATAGAACATCGTCTTACATATACTTTTCCCTTGAGCAGATGCAGATGAATTTAGGTGCTGCTGAAGCTACTATTTTGTCACTCTCCCAGGCTCCTCAACCATACCAGACATGTAAATTCATTCTTGGTAAGTCAAAAACGTTTTCTGCTTGCTGGGCGCAAAATTTGATTTTGCTTCTCTATTACACTATGCTTTCTCCTCATGCCATAGAGAATATAGTTAAAACAATTTGGCTGTCCTATCTATTTGTCATGCTGATAGCAATTTCATTGTTTCAGAGAACTCTCAGGTGGCAAATGCAAGGTTTCAGGCTGCAGCTGCAATTCGTGATGCAGCTATTAGAGAATGGGGTTTTCTTAGCTCAGATGAAAAGAGAAGCATGATTAGGTTATCTCACACTCTGTGAACTTATCGCTTGTTGTTTCTAACAGCAATATTAATAATACCAGTCCATCACTTTCATAGTTTGCTTTCCTTAAATAAAGACAAGAAATTAAGATTAAATCACTGCCACATATCTTTCTTAAATACTTAAGTTGTCTTTCTACGACCAAACATATCTACCTTTGCTTATAATTAGGCATAGCTCCTATCATTAGTAATGATATATCATAATCCTTGATCAGTGACCGATTCTTGTATTTAATATTTTTTTTGTTGTTGCAGTTTTTGTCTTTGTTTTGTTATGCAACATGCTCATTCACCTGAGGGTTATGTCCAAGCAAAAGTGTCCTCTGTGGCTGCTCAATTGTTGAAAAGGGGTTGGTAAGTGGCACTTGATTTTATATGTAAATGTTGAACGTATTACATGTGTATCTGAAAACTATCGTTCATATGTTGCAACACTGTGTTATAATCTTGGGCTTCACATAATCTTTAACAGGAATTGCCAAGCATAATAGATCCATGTTCTAGTGGGAACTAGAGCACTCCAGTTTGAAAGACATGAGTCTTGACCTGGCAAAGTAATATTTATTTTGTTTTTTATTTTGACGAGAACCAAACTTTATTGAACCAGAAAACTAGAAATATACCGACTCAGTGTCTCATTGATCACAGAGCTTTAGTTATTCCTTAGTTTCTACTTTTGCCTCTCTAGTAACATAGTAATGATTAACAATATACTGGGCTGTGTACTAGTCTTGTAGTTGATCATCAGTATGGGATTCAGGATAGTAGTTCGCTCTTTCTGTGATTTTGGATCACAGTGAGGTTATTTCAATTCATGAAGCTAAAACCAAATCTATAGGAACTTTACAAAATCTTATTAGAAAGTGCATCTCTTTACCTTTCTTGAGTTGAGCATTTCAAGTCTAGGCCTTCACTTGGATTTTGTATGGGGTTTTATGTATCCGTTTTAACCCATTTGATAAATTCTACAAGCACTGTTTGCACTTTTGTATTTTATTAAATCAAATTTTGGTACCTGAAGTCATGATAGCAGAGAATCTATGAAGAAAACAAGACATTGGAAATTTATTTTGCCAATTATTTTTTGTAGGCTTGATTTCTCAGCTGCTGAGAAGGATGAATTTTTCTATCAGGTGCGTGATTAATATATATAAGAAACCTGACTTCCTTAGTTAAGAATTTACTTTGAACTCCATTCTTGAGTCTACAATTTTAGGAACAAGAAACCATTGGTGTCTTCATTCTATCATATAATCAAGTTGCTACCCCACTGTCTGATGCATTATCAAAAACCATTCTTGAGATCTTTTTTGATATTCTGGTGATGTCATGTGTAACAGGTAAACCAGGCTGTTTATGGCATTCACGGTGTAGATGTGCAGTTTGCTGGAGTTAATTTCCTGGAATCTCTGGTATATCTCTCTTTCAGCTTACTATATCTTTTATATTTTTTGGTCTCTGACTGGTTTTTGCTTCAGCATTTAGGATATTATCAGATGTAAGACTAAGGATTTCTTTTGTTTAAGGTGTCCGAATTTTCTCCATCTACTTCTAGTGCGATGGGTCTACCTAGAGAGTTTCATGAGCATTGCAGGAAGTCATTAGAGGTAGACCACTTGAAGGTATAACTTCTGCCATGTTTATCTTGCCTACAAATACATTTGATTTTTCATTTTATATGGGGGGAGTTTCCCTTTGAGATTATGAAAGTGGCTTTCTTTTTGGTCTTGCCTGATTTGTTCTCGTTGCTCTGACGCTGATATTTTGTTAATTTCACTGGATAGACTTTCTATTGCTGGGCACGAGATGCTGCATTAAGTGTTACAAATAGAATAGTTGAGTCTGACTCTGCGGTACCAGAGGTTAAAGTCTGTACTGCTGCACTGCGTCTCATGCTTCAAATCCTGAACTGGGAGTTCAGTCCAATTGCAGTCCCTCTTGGAGTCCGGACGGGTACGGATTCACCTAAGAGATCTGAGTGTAATCTAGTGCAGGTAATTTCTTCTTTAAGTATTAAGTTCGTAGCATGAACTTCTCTTGTTATGAAGAAATGTTCTTTACATAACATACTGACTGAAAGCACTCATGAGAATGTATTGCCAACTTGCCACCATTCTTATGTTGGTCCATGGTTTCTGACATAAAACATCAGCTGTCCAAATCCACAATTATTAAATGTGTTGCTCATCTGCTGCTGATTTTGGCAGAAGTACATATGTGCCATCCAAATCTTCATGTAAAGCTGAGATTCAATATGTCAGAGTAAATTTAAGCCATTGACTAGGTTTCTGGATTTGCTGTGCTTGTAGCCTGGACCTGCTTGGCGTGAAGTTTTGGTTACTAGTGGTCATATAGGTTGGCTCCTGAACTTATATGCAGCACTGAGACAGAAGTTTTCTTGTGAAGGTTATTGGCTCGATTGCCCTGTTGCCGTCTCTGCTAGAAAGTTAGTAGTACAGTTCTGCTCCTTAACAGGAACCATATTTTCATCTGGTAAAATTCTTTCCTTGCTCAGATATATAGTATTCAAGGTTTCATCAAGTATTGGTAAAAATATGTAATGTGGTGAACTTGTTCAATGATAGTACAAATGCATGAACACCATCTGCTCCAACTGCTTTCCGGAGTAATACAGTGGATTGATCCTCCTGATGCTGTTTCTAGAGCGATTGAATGTGGAAAAAGTGAAAGGTTACCCCTGAGAAATATGAATTTCCCCTGCCATTGCTTATTATTTATTTTTTACATGTACAATTTCTCACTCGCATTTTGGTTTTCTTTAGCGAGATGCTTGATGGTTGTCGTGCTTTATTGTCAATTGCAACTGTTACAACTCCGTCAACATTTGACCAACTCTTAAAATCAACAAGGTAACCATTGACCATCGTGATGTTAATTACTATATCATCAATCATCATATGAAGGTGATATTAGGTTGGATGGCTTTTATGCACTGAATCTGTTATTTATTTTGAATTTTGGGCAAACTTTTTGCAGGTCTTATGGTACTCTTACCTTGTTATGCATATTGATGTCTGAAGTTGTCAAGAACCTAATGACCAACAACTCTGAAGAAGAGACTTGGAGCTGGGAGGCACGTGATATATTACTAGATACTTGGACTGCACTCCTTGTGGTATAATTTTAAATACACAATGATATGCTTTAGTTAGTATGTGGAGATATTGTTGTTTTGGTATTTTTCATATATGTTGAGACACTCTAAACTGATGTTTTTTTTTTTTTTTGAGCAAGACTCTGTACTTATGATTGATTTGATTAGTTTATTAATGTCAGTTTCCAAAGATCATGGTTGTACACTTGTATTCTATTCAAGACTTGTTTAACCCTTATGTAGTTATGATTGTGAAACCAAAGATCACTTTTTAACATTTCTTTGTATTGGATTTTGATCAGTGTGGTATATACTGGGGTCAATCAGATTTCCTGACTCTCCTTCTCTTTTTTCTTTCAATTCCATTCAGCCAGTAAATAGCGACCGTGGAAATGCATCCCTTCCACCTGAAGGGAAAAATGCTACAGCCAGTTTATTTGCCTTGATTGTACAGGCTGAACTGAAAGGTAATTCCAACATGTTACTTTCTTGTTTCTTTTTTTTTTTTTTTTTGGTTCCAGAACCATCTGTTTTTACATTTTTTTATTATCAATACATAATGGTGAATGCTTTTTCATATAGCTGCTTCTGCATCAGCATTTAAAGATGATGACTCCGACTACCTTCAGGCCTCTATTTCTGGTATGAAAGAAAGCTATCAGAATGTCTATACAAGAGTTCCTTCTATAAGTTGATAACTGGTGAAACAAGAAAAGTGATCAGTGACATCTTTTTCATGATATTTTGTTCACATGATATTTCCTTCTATGGTTAATGCAGCCTTGGATGAGAGGCTAGGCTCCTATGCTCTAATTGGTAGAACAGCAATTGAGGTCACAGTACCTTTTCTCATAAGACTATTTTCGGAGCGTTTTGAACGGCTTAATCAGGTGAATGTCAACGCTTCTCTCTCTCTTTGTGTGATAATATGGTACAAATTATTATTATTCTACAAAATAAGACTACCAGCTTGCCTATTAAAGATAAGATTACCAGATAAATTTTCTTTTCTTTAGACTTCATTTGTTTTCTCTACATGACAAAGCACAAGAGAATGGTATAGCTTTTTGTTTTTATTTTTACCTCTATTTTTCTTTTTATTGTTGAATATAAAGATAGTGCTAAAAGTCTTGTTTTTTTTTTTTTTTTTTCTTTCTTGAGTTGCTTATACCCTAAGTTTTGTTCTCTCTTATAGGGCAGGGGCATTATTGATCCTACTGAAACTTTAGAGGAACTTTACTCATTGCTACTTATCACTGGGCACGTAATCGCTGATGAAGGGGAGGGAGAAACACCTCTGGTAATTAGGCTGTGCAGTAACTACTGCATATGTGATTTTTCTTTAATGTTGATCCATCCAGTGTTCATTTATGGAAGAATTCATATTAACAAAGGCATATACACACAAGAACAACAAACATCTGATGAGAATATATTGTATTTTAAAAGTTTGCCTAATTCATTAGTGGAAAGCTTTTCATAGATAAGATAATCTCCTAATTCATTAGTGGTTTATAATTTATCTCTAGAGCTCTAAAGAGTCTGCTAATTGTCATGATTTCAGGATATCTCTAGGGTGCCTTTAAACTTTACCTTTATTTTGGCTTTAATTTTATATGTAATTTTTACTTATGAAAATTCTTCTCTGTAGTTTCTGTTGATTTAACTCTATCATACTTAGGTTTTTACTTGTTGTGAACTTAATAACTTCATTGTGTCGCTTTGAGGTATGATTCTCAGTTACTGTGTTTTTTAGATTCCAAATGCTATACGATTTCATCTTCCACACAATCTGGAAGCAGACACGCATCCTATTGTCATCCTTTGTGGGTAAGTTTCCCTAAATAAGGTATCCTATGTCTATGTATACTTTTGTATACATCATAGAACATCTTGAATGCGATAATCAGGCATACTGAGTAAAATTGAGTACTGCTATTGGGGCTCTAAACTCTAAATTCTTGTTTATATACTGTTTAATGTCTTTTTTTTTTTTTTTTCCCATTTGAACACAGCTCAATCATAAGGTTTGCGGAGGAAAGTTTAAAACCAGAAATGAGAGCATCAGTTTTCAGTCCCAGACTCATGGAGGTAGCATTCAGTTTGTTTCTGCTGTCCCATATTACCCAAGAGTTCACCTTTTTTACCTTTGCGTATATTATCATGGGTGCTAAATTGATAAGTGTCATCTCTGATGACCTTAACTAATTCTTTGACTGATAGTGCTGTTTTCAAACAATTCAGTTCCATTATTTCAAGCTTATGCTTTGTGCAGGCTGTCATATGGTTCCTTGCTAGATGGTCTTGTACTTACCTAATGTCTCCTGAAGAAAGTCGAGACTCTACAACCGTCTTGCTAAAGTTTTTCGGACAACAGGGTCAAGGAAAATTGGTGCTAGACATAATTGTTCGCATATCCTTGACAGCGCTGGTGTCATATCCTGGAGAAAAGTATCTGCAGGTGTGTGTTACAAAACCTAGTTGATTGTGGCTGTTTGCAGTTTTTCAAAGACTACGACTATTCTTGTGTTCCTTCTTTCCAAAGTGTATTGCACACATATTAAGAGAGGTTAACAAGGTAATATTCCAAGTGTATTCTAGATCATTGTCTTCCATTACATATAGGGTCTAGGGAAATACTGAGAAAGGTTAAGAAGGTAACTTTCCTAGTATATTCTGGATTATGTAGTCTTACATTACAGGTTTTAGGGACATATACTGACGGGTAATTGTGCAAGAGTTGGATTATTGTCTTGGCATGTCTTCATAATGATTGGGCTTCTAGTTATATAATTTCTTGTTGAGATTAAAATTTATTGATGATGCTTTTTGGTTTGTGTTTGCAGGCGCTTATTTGTTTCCAGCTACTTCACGCGCTTGTTCAGCAAAAACATATTTGCATTCATCTTGTTGCTTTGGTGGGTGAGATCATTTCATGCCCATTTTTTGAATGCATAAAATATGTTATTATGGTATTCCCTATATTACCTTATCCAATATTTTTCTTGTACCGTATCCAAGTTTTTCCCAAATATCAGTTGTTTGCCTTCAAATTTCTCTTATATTTGTTTGTCCTATTTGTGAACTTTACTGGATGAATGATCCCAAATTTCTTGAGCAGGATTCATGGCGTGACCTTTCAAATGCTTTTGCTAATGAAAAAACTTTGTTCTTGCTAAATACAGCTCATCAGGTGAGAATTTAATATGCTTTAATTGAGAGTTTCTTAAACACTTTTATCTCCGTTAGTTATATGTCTTTTTTCTTGTGTTCTAGCGTTCCCTTGCTCAAACACTTGTTCGGTCAGCTTCTGGTCTGAGAAATTTGGAGGCATCAAACCAGTAGGTCTTCTATTTAAATTATCTTACATAGAAAGTTTATCTTCTGACATATGTGACATGTCAGAGAGAATAATTTTCTTGTACCATTTTCATAAAGGTACGTTAGGGATCTCATGGGACATATGGCAACATATCTAGTTGAAATCACAAGCAAGAACGACTTCAAAAATGTTGCTCAACAACCAGATATCATCCTGCCGGTAAGGACACAAACTCATAAAAGAAACCTAACTCTACTTTTTTACTTCAGTAATTAAGAACAATTAACATCGTAGCATCTTGTAGGTCAGTTGCTTGTTGGAAAGGCTTCGTGGGGCTGCCAGTGCCTCAGAACCTCGTTTGCAGAAAGCAATTTATGAGCTGGGATTCTCTACAATGAATCCTGTTCTGGTTCTTCTTGAGGTTTACAAACATGAGGTAACATTCATCTGAGGTATTATTCATATGCTTAAAATTTAAAAACTATGCTGATCTTTAATTATTGCTTAGTCTGCAGTTGTATATCTGCTACTCAAGTTTGTAGTTGATTGGGTGGATGGACAAATAAACTATCTAGAGGCTCAGGAAACTGCTGTTGTTGTCAATTTCTGCATGAGTTTGCTTCGTCTTTATTCAGCAAACAATATTGGCAAGGTATTTTTCTGGCATTATGCTTGTTTTTGTGTGTACTGATGTTTTATGTATGGGATGTCTTGGATGAATTGGATATATTGGAATAAAATGTTTACCGCAACATCTTAGTTTTTTTATGACATGCAAATCAAGATGCAACTTGCAGGTAACTTTGGGCCTTTCTTATAATAATGTTTCTGTGTTCTGCCTTCATGGTTGGAGCAACGTATATTACCTAGTGATTCTAGCTGTTGATTTTGCTTTCATAAGTAAATTACTTCTACTGTTATTGTTGTAACCATGCGCCCTTGCCCATTTTTTAAATAGTTCTATTCCAAGTTGTCACGTGTTACTTCTTTATTGCTTTCCAGATATCAATAAGTTTATCAAGCAGCTTAAGCACTGAAGCAAAGACTGAGAAGTACAAGGATTTGCGTGCTCTACTCCAGCTCCTTTCAAGCCTTTGTTCCAAAGATTTGGTATGGCCTCTTTAGTGTATCTGATTGGTTACTGTTCATTACCATTGAGCATTGGATGAACCTATTATGAAATACCTAATTGCAGGTTGATTTTTCATCAGATTCCACTGAGACAGAGAGCACGAACATATCTCAGGTAATTCGTAATTTTGTGTTTTAATCTCATGCCAAACTTATAGTGTCTGACACATCAGTTTTGCAGGTCGTTTACTTCGGTCTTCATATAGTTACTCCTCTAATATCATTGGAGCTGCTGAAATACCCCAAGTTTTGTTTTGATGTGAGCTCGTCTACCCTTCATGAAAGAAAAGCCTTAGTGTTGTTTCTTTGAAGCTGATATATGGCATATTATCGTGCAGTACTTCTCATTGATCTCCCATATGTTGGAGGTCTATCCTGAAACAGTTGCACAACTAAGCAGTGAAGCCTTTTCTCATGTAATAGGAACCCTTGATTTTGGTCTTCAACATCAGGTACTTGATTATTCAAATTGTAGGCTTCAGTTCCAATTTAGGTTGCAACTATATGCATGTACTGCTCTATATCTTATGCTTTTTTTGCTTTATCCATCTGTCTTGTTCTTAATTTGCGTTGATATCAATCAATTTGAAGTGATCGAAAAAGCGACTTCTACGATTCTAATTCCTGGATTGCTGATATACCTGTAACCTGATGGACTAACAAGAGATGGATAATTCAGCGAAAAATAAATTAACAGACATATAATATGTTCTTTGCTTTTCTCGTTTGAGGATTCTTTGAATTTAAAATAATTGTATTCCCCAAAACTGGTCATAATTTCTAATGTCTAACCTGTGACTTGTATGGTTTGAGTTTGTTGTTAGGATGCCGAAGTTGTTGATATGTGTCTCAGAGCTTTAAGAGCTCTTGCTTCTTATCACCATAAGGAAACAAGTGCTGGCAAAGTAGGCTTGGGCTCACATGCTGCAGGCCTCAAGGATCCTGGTGGAAATTTTCAGGAAGGCATTTTGAGCCGGTTCCTTCGCTCAGTACTGCAATTACTCCTCTTTGGGGATTATAGGTAAGGTTTAGTGATATTGACATGCTGGGTTTCCTCCATTGCTTTTGTTGCATGTTGTTTAACACTTTTATTGTATGATTCAGTCCTGACCTGGTCAGCAGTGCAGCAGATGCTCTTCTTCCGTTGATGCTTTGTGAGCAAAGCCTATACCAGGTAGTTTTCCCATCGCTTTTTCTTACATGTTTTTTTGCCGTGGATGGCTTGCTTTTCCCTGTTTACATCTTTTCATCCTGGTTGGAGGTCAAGCACTTGTTCGGGAATGAAATGTCTCTTACTTCAGCCTATCTTGCATTGCTTCAAGATTACTTTTACTTTTTTGTTTCTTTAAACGTGAGTTACCATATAGGCTACCGCACACTCAGAAATTTGTTTTACAATTATATCTTGTGTGGCCGTATCCTATGCCTTTCTTGACACTGCTAGATGAATTACTTGCATGCATCACTTTTACCTCAACCTTTCTCCTAGGTTTTATTGATCTCTTCCATATTTTTTCATTCTGTACAGAAATTAGGTAATGAGTTGATAGAGAGGCAGGCAAATGAAACATTGAAATCAAGACTATCAAATGCGTTGCGGACTCTCACAAGTGCGAATCAGCTTTCATCTACCATTGATCGTAAAAACTGTCAAATATTCAGGAAAAATCTTAGTAACTTCTTGGTTGATGTTCGAGGTTTTCTGCGAACAATGTGATATGTCATGTATATAAAGTAATGAACTCTGTATAATATGAGGGAGAACAGATTCTTTTCATTATTTTCTACGATTGGTGGAACAAATTTTTGACAGAATTCCCAGATTGTGAATATTTGTCTGGAAAGTAAGCTCAACCCTACATGAAAAATAGCTGCAAACCCTCTTAATCGTTTCAGGTAATGTGTCAATTTCATTACACCTATTTTTGTACTGGTTTTCTTTTTTGGAGGAAGTGATTTTACTGTCTTGTTCTCTATTCGCATTCATTCTCCTTCCTCCTTTCATGATTTTTAAATGAATTCTGTTAATACATCATATGTGAGAGATATAACATCAGTCTTACTCGTCTAAGAAAACACATATTGCCACATAAAACGGGCTTGGGTCTTAACTAAGCTCAAGAAACCTACACTCTTCTTTGAGGACATAATAGTAATACACTCTTCAATAAGGGCAAAATGGTACTTTTAGAATGCATCTATCCTATCTTTATACATGTTTTCAATACATGTTTTCACCTCTCATTTGGGTAAGTCTTTATTTCCACCTTATTCATACATTATCTCTATTCTCATAAAGTTGATTTATCGGAGGGTCGAAGGCCGGCAAACCCGGTATTCCATCTAACACCATTTGCTCATAATTGACAGGTTATAGGTCTTAAGATGGTGTTTTTCCTGCATTCTGTGTGATTATCCCTTTAGAAATCACGCCGAAACAATTGGCGTTAGAAGGAGGGTCCTTAAGTGGAAACCCTCACATAGCTCATCATGAGCATATTCATCAGCTGGCCGGAATTCCTTTTTTCTGGAAATTTTTCTTTTTCCAGCGACACTGTTTCTCTCTCCCCTCTCAGCTCCCTCTCTCCACAAACACAAAGAGCTCGTCTACTTTGCAAATCCTCCCAATATTGCATCTCAATTACATGAAAATCAAGCTTTTCAAGCATTTAGGTTTCGAACACAATGAGTTTGGAGGAGAGAGAAAGTAGATCTGAATTTTCTCTCTCTCCTCCACCATTGATCTACGAGCTCCACTACGCCTCACCTCCATCACCATAAGACTCGTTGTCCTCCGATGAGCAAAACCTAACCTCCCCGTTGCTCGAAGACGCCGGAAAACCGGTTCACGCGCCACTGTTGTGAACACCCAGAAATTTGCTATGGACACCCAATTGCTTCTTTCTTCAGCAGTCGATCCAAAACACGAGCAGCAACACCTTCCTCTCTCAACCCAGACTAGCGCCTACACTTATTCTCCGCTCTAGTGAATCATGCCTACGGACACCTCGATTCCAATTGCATAGTGAGAGAGCTAAGTCTAGATAATCATTCTCACCTCCTTCACCGAAACACCTACGGTTGAGCTCAATTTGTCAAGACCCATTTGCTTCAGCGCCTTCCCAACAGCTAGCTCACTCTGATTGATGCAGCTAACAACACAACAATCAACACTCACCTCCCGACACCGAGCTCGACACATGCTCTTGGTACTGTCGTCACAATCCCTATAACTATTTGAACGAAGGTAGACTTCCCAATTGGCCAATTCCCTCTTGGAACCAATTCTCCAGGCGTCACCTCCCTGGACTAGCCATTTCTCAACAACCCCGGCATCCACTCGAAACCAGATTTCGGCACCCGAAATACCACCATCTCGGCAGCCTCTCCCTGGAACACCTGTCTTTTCCCGGCACCGGCACCTCCTTGTCAGTTTCACTACTCCCGACATCTCTCTGTCCCGGCGTTTCCTTCCCGTGACCTCTCTCTCCGACACAATAGCTCCCGCTGACAACCAAGAAAGAAAGGAAAGAGAAGAGTGTTCTCAGCACCCAAGTAGCTGCTATAGACACTTGAATATTTATGATTCTTCGACACTTCAGAGCTAAGTCCTTAACTACTCATATACACACTCCTCTTGAATACCTCTCTGCATGCATGCGCATGTTATATACATTTGTGGGCTCTCTATCAAATTAGTTCAACCAACTTACTTAGACCTCTACTTACACACATGCAAGCCATGCATATATGCTCCTTCTATTCATAATTGAATTACACGTAGTTGAATATGTGTAACATCACCTGAGCCCTCGAGTGGACACCTCACACAATTAAATAGACTACTTCATAGCAAAGTTGAATAATGGCCACAGATATCTTGAGAAGCATGCAACTAATGTTATTTTGACACATCAATCCGACTATGTTTGTGTTGGCACAACAATCACTGAGAAATACATGATAAATACACATTACACATGCATGTATCTTTGTCACTATTCGCTCAATTTTGCACTTGATCAAGCTTGTAATTCAAGCGCCTTGTTGTCAATTTATGTCATGAAGCGAACCTTGTTGTGTTTCAATGCATTTATTTTAAAATCTCCATCCCGAATAAGTTGCTAATCACTTATTTATTTTTGATGAGGTACTACAACTTCCCAAAGGGAGCCTATCCCACTTGAGCAAACGCCGAGGCTTTACCGAGACACGTTGGCCGACATGGAACCTTATCGGCCTTCTTGCACCGGTGAGCTCAAATGGTTGTCATATCATTGGTCCCACTACATCCACGAGAGTATTACAAGGGTTTTTTTTTGGGGCTCATTAGCCGACATGGAGTTTATAGAAAACTCTTTCTACAATGCTTATAATGGCTCTACACGGCTCCAGATAAGTCTTACTTCACACTATATAATTGAGTTATTATCCTACAAATAACATGCCTCATACATCATAATATTTTTGAGCATGCTTATTACATGACATAGAGAGTTATCCAAAACACTTTTTTTTTATACATACTACATGTATTTTCATGCTTCAAATGAATCTATGACTATTAGGCATGCTTACAATTACAATTTCATTGCAAACCAACTCCGCGCACATTGATGCGCACATTGATGCGCGCACTTATGCACATGACACTTGCTACACACAATTGCAAGCCATACATGCTATATATCTATGATTTTATTCTCTCAAACAAGAGCTGTGATCATGGTACAGCATCCCACCGGCCGGGAGCCATGCAACTTACGCCAACAAAACATAAGTGAAACATCATCGACACTTCATTTCACATGGCACACAGTCATGTCGGCCTCTCGATTACGTCATAGACAGCTACACACACCACGAGTGTACACAGCCAGCACCCTAGCGTGCAATCTCAGGTTATACACACAACAGGTGTAAACAGCCAGCACCCTAGTG
This sequence comes from Fragaria iinumae, assembly GCA_009720345.1. Classification (NCBI taxonomy): domain Eukaryota; kingdom Viridiplantae; phylum Streptophyta; class Magnoliopsida; order Rosales; family Rosaceae; genus Fragaria; species Fragaria iinumae. The sequence continues at coordinate 926,940 of CM019122.1, read as the reverse complement.
TGCAATCTCAGGCTACACACACCACGAGTGTACACAGCCAGCACTCCAACGTGCAATCTCAAGCTACACACACCACGAGTGTACACATCTAACATACAAACATGCAACTAAAAGAAACACACGCCATAAGCGTATACAACAACCTTGTCACGAGGAAAGGTACCTCATCAACCAACTCATTCCCGCCATGATAAACTCTCATGGCACCACGCCATCAGATCTATATAGTACCACCATGACCTTTCACCAATATCCTCCAGTAAAGTCATAACATGTTCTCAAAGTTACACCTGTCAATCACTCCATGCAGCCGCTCTTTGAGGTTGTTGTCCAAGATAGACGACTCTACTCTCCATGGTCTCTCCACGATCTCCTTATGATTTCTCTTTGGTTCTTTTTCTCTTTTGTTTTTTCTCTATGACATGATCTTTATGATCTCTCTACCGCTACTCCCTACGGTTACACGTCGGTTGCTCACATATGGATAGTCTCCATGACCGCTTCTTATGGCTCTTCTATCTTCATGACATTATGTGCTCTCATGGTTACGCTAAGGTTTTTGGTTACTCCACCATCATCCTCCACAGTAGCAATTTACGGTCACGCCACACGGTCACGCCTCATAGCCACACCTACTGGCGATACGTAATGGCTAAACCTCATAGCCACACCTCTCGCTACACCATTTATGATCAGCCCATTTATGATTGCTCTCCAGAATATCTCTCCACTATCGCTTCTCCAAGTGTGAGGTTCCGACACCTCGTTACTCCAAATACACAAGGTTACAACACCTATCAGCATAATATCACCATAGATAAGCCAACCGTGGCGAGTACACTCCCCGGTATATGGTGTCTATCAGCTAACCGGGACGAGCAAAACTCTCGGCACACGACATCTACCATCTATCAGCCACCCGAGACGAGTCCATAAAACACTCCCCGACGCGTGACACCTATAAGTCACCAAAGTGCTTAAGGCACTTCCCGACACATGACATTCTTCACCTCTCGAATACACCATATGAAATCCCCCATGCCAAATCAGTCGTCGTTCCGGTGACCGACCTACGCGACACTGTAATCGCTCCCAAGTCCCCCGGTGACCGACCTACGCGACACCGGGGGACTTGGGCATCCTACGCGACACTGTAATCGCTCCCGACACTAGGAGGACATGTTAAATCTCCCATTTTATTTTTAATTACGCATTACGTGTCACGATCACATTCGCCAATTCTCAGTAAAATAAAATACTTGTTTTCTGTATTTTATGACGCGGTCACCGGGGGACTTGGGCATCCTACGCGACACTGTAATCGCTCCCGACACTAGGAGGACATGTTAAATCTCCAATTTTATTTTTAATTACGCATTACGTGTCACGATCACATTCGCCAATTCTCAGTAAAATAAAATACTTGTTTTCTGTATTTTATTTTTGATTACATGTCAAGATCTCATTCGTCACCAAGTCGTTTCGCTGGCGGTAAAACTCCGTTAAGACAATAAGGAATATGGGAAAGGATTCTATTCCCTCTATATTTCTCAAACCACTCTCTCTCTCTCTCTCTCTCTCTCTCTCTCTCTCTCTCCTCAAAATCTCATCTTCCTCAAAACCCTAGATTCGATTCCCTCCGATCAGCCATGGCGACTCCACCGTCATCAACTGCCCCGCCCTCCGCCGCCTCCCAATTCACCTACTCCAACCCCTCCTCCTCCTCATCCTCCTACTTCCCAATGCCCTTCCACCTCCAGCAACCCCAATACCCGGCCCCTTACGCCGCCGCCGTCCCTCCCGCCGCCGCCGTCGTCTACCCCGCTCCGGCCCCCGGCCCCGTCTACTCTCTCCCCCAGCAGTATCAACAGGTTCGTCTCTCCCTCCTAAGCTTCTCTAATCGTTTTAATTTCGATTATTAGGGTTTTGAAATCTGTGCAAGTTTTTTTTGTTTTGGTTTGGTTTTGGAGATTTTGCGGAGGTTTCATGTGGTTAATTTGGTGTAGTGATATATGAACAGGCTCAGCAGTTGTTTCAGAGAGACGCGCAGACCATCACGCCGGAGGCTCTGGAGAGTGTGAAGGCTGCGCTTGCGAATAGTGAAATTGAGCATAAAGCTGAGGCTAAGAAGAAGGCGATTCCTCGAAAGGCTGCCGGGCAGTCTTGGGAGGATCCCACCCTTGCAGAGTGGCCCGAAAGTAAGCATCTTTTCGCTATTTGGATTGTTATGTTTTCGATTTAGATTTGTTTTCTGTTGTGTTTTGTGATCACACACTCACTTTGCGTTGAATCGGTACCATAATTGTGCGAATTGAGCATCAGACCTGTAATTGCGTTGAATGTTTTGCCTCACTAGCTTAAGGTTGGCAGATAGAATAGATATGGGAGCTTTTCTGAGATTCGCTCCTCATAGGTTTTGGTTTCCCGCTACTTTCTTCGCTTTGAGCGCTAGTTCATTCACACTGTTCACACGTGTGTTTGGTTGTGTGCCTTGTTTTGACTAGATATTACTTTTGGCTTTGGCAGATGATTATCGACTGTTTTGTGGTGATCTTGGTAATGAGGTTAACGATGATGTTCTTTCAAAAGCATTTACTCGATTCCCTTCCTTTAACATGGCCAGAGTAAGTACCTGCCTCATCTGCTGTTTTTGCTTTTCCCTTTGAAGTTCTTTTATTACTAGCTATTGTTTGCTTGGCATGAACGGTTTATATTTCTTCTTCAGATTTTTATTTGAAGAGCACAGAGAACTTAATGATTGTGCATTCTAAGGTAGGTCTCATCTACAGTTTGCATTTCGGTTAGATGTCTGACCTTATGGATAGATTCCAAAGTTTACGGAGTAGATAATGTTTCCTTTTTACTTTTTCCTGAAATCATGCACCTACCATTTGGCCATTAGGAGTCTAGATATGTGAGTTTCAAGCACTCTTTGATTTCGGGATCATGATTGTTTTGAATCGGGTTATAATTTTTCTTATAATGAACGTAAGATCTGGGTCTTTAGTTTGTGTTATAACCTTGGGGAAATGACTCTTCTATTCCTTTCCTTCTCTTTTGTTGGCCATGGGTTATTTGAAATTTAGCTTCTGGACATGAACACAACAAGGATTATATCTTTAGTATATCGAGTTCAGAACTATTTGACCAGGACTTCCTTTTTATCCTCGACTTCCAAAGTTGTATAAAACATGACTCCATCCAGGGTAGCTTTGGCCCCTAGAAAATTAAATATGAAATTTGAATTCAATACATGATCAAGTCTTTCCCTGGTTGTTATAGTATTCTAGTAAAGGGAACAATTGTCATGGGCCATCTACTTTTTTGAGACAAAAGAATCAAGGGTTGGAGGAAATCTGGCAGTTTAGCAAGTAATAACTGTCTTGAGTTGTGATTGGTAAATCAGACATATGATAGAGAGGGATGAGGTTTACATATTGTATGGTCAAGTTATGTAATGACATTTTGCATGAATTTATAGTTATAATCTAAAGGGCTACAAGTAATGGTGTTTTATGGACTGTTTAACTGTTTTGTGTTGTTGGTCAGAGTCAATAAGGGCATACCATTCCTTCTCCTCTTATTTAGGCTACTACTGCATGCTTGTCCTTTTTATAGATGGGTGCTTAAAAGTCTGAAATCTGACTTGTGTTGATGACATCTAGTTTCATTGCACGTAAAGTACCTTATTAGAGAACAATTGTTTAACTGTTCAGAAATCCAATTGTTTACCTTGGTGCCCAACACTACTACTCAGATTTGTGACTCCTGCATTCAGTTCTTGTAATTCATGTGTGCTGTGCCTATCTTCTACATTGTGCTTTATCTATTTTCTCGTATGGAATTGAATTTTTCTTGTATTGTTTGAGACTAAGAACTCGTATTTACCTGTGTTATTTCTATATCTAGGTTGTCAGAGACAAGAGGACTGGAAAAACTAAGGGATTTGGATTTGTTAGCTTTGCTAGCCCTTCAGACCTGGCTGGAGCACTCAAGGAAATGAATGGTAACAAAACATTTTTCTTTAAGTACTTTCCTGCTGATTTTTTTTTTTTTTTTTTTTGGGATTGTATGCTTTTGCTGTTCTAAGCGTGGCATGTATATCAATGAACCCAAACATTGTAGGATCCTTGCAAATAAACTAGTTAAAACCCCAACAGTCGGACCTAGAATAGACTAAAGGAACCAAAAGTAGAGTCTTTAGAAGGATATGTAACTCTGGGGTAAACATAATATGGTATATGATTTCCCTGCACTTTTTGTTGTTTGATATACTGCAAACATATTGAATGTTTCTTATCTGGTTCGGCTTGTAATATAGTTGGTGCATATATATCCTCATTAGGTTGAGATCGTATATAATTTCAACATTATATTGCAGGCAAGTATGTGGGGAATCGGCCTATCAAACTGCGGAAAAGTAACTGGAGGGAGAGGATAGATTATGATGCATTAGAGAAACAAAAGGTATTATTTCCACTTATTTTTTGTGGTTTCTAATCACTGTTTTGCCTTTGCTTTTGTTCTTACTTTTCCGAATGTCTTGCACAATTGCAGAACTTCTCTCATAAGAAGCCGAAGCTTTCAAAGAAGAGCGTACTACACAAATGAGCCTGGAGAATTTGTAAACATGATGATGAATGTGGAGATCTAAGAACTGAAGTATATGTTCCTCTGATAATCAAGTTGCTGTAGAGATGTGAAACTTGGTGAGTTTGATTATAAAGAATGGCTAAAGTACCCGTGCTTTAGTTCTGTGATCTTTGTCTATTGCCGTCTCAACTGTTATTCAAATATGAGAGAGAACTTGGATCTTTTACTCGCAGTGTACCCAACCAATTGTTCATTGTACATTACTAACTTTAGCTTCTTGAGTTTATGTGAAACGATAAAACCGTGTCTCCGTTTATTGATAGTTGACAAGAACACTGCCTTGTGTGCAACTTTTATTAGTAGTGCGCTATTTGTAAGCAAATGTTTAAAATAAAGGACACACCACTAGGGACACTGCTCCCGCAAAATAATCTAATTTGCTAAGTACACGTTGTTGAAGTGGTCATACTGTCACACTCGTATTACATTTACGACGATTTCATCTCTATACGATAACAACTCAACTTCGATTTCATCTCTATGGATCAGAATTTACCAATTTGCTCAAAGCTAAAGGACTCTTTAGGGTTGGTATTATCTTGGTTATGTTATGTCACTTTTTAAAAAAAAAAAAAAAAAACTTTTTATTAATAATTTACACACCCTACCAGTTAAACACCTTAACCAACCAAGCCACGGTTCACCGACAAATGTTATATCACTTCAGTAATTGCTTCCACGAAATTACTTAGGTAAATAATCTTGCAGAGGGATAGCAGCGCCCACAGTATAATAGTCCCTCGGCGGTGGTCCTCATTGTGTACACGTAGTTTCCAAAGCAAACCCAACCAACCAAACTCACCCTATAGACCAAGTACCAACCTCCCAATTTCTCGTCTCCTTCTTTATTATTTTACAAAAATTATTAATCGGTCCAATTCCCCCAACCTATTTCTCCCAATTCCATCACCCACATCTCAAAAATTCAATTCCACTCCCAAAAAAATTAGAAGCAAAAATACTCGGAACCCAGGAGGACACAGGCTTTTTGTAATAAACAAAAAAAGGTAACCCAATTTAAACATTTATAAACTGGCCACACTCAAAATCAATCAATTCTAAGCTCAATTTAGGGTTAGGGTTTTCCTCCGCTGCTTCTGGGATTTCACCCCCCAGTTTTTCTTATATTCCGGATTTGCCCTTGCTCGGTATTGATTTTCCGTTATATAGAATTCCCCGATCGCTTTGAAAGTCTGGTCTTGTTTGTCATTTTCGCTTTGACCGATTCTTCTGTAGCAAAAAACACATATACAGAGCTTCTTTTTCTCAGCTTCTGCGTTTTTTTTTTCCATGTGCTCTGGTCTGGTCTTCTGGGTTAGGGTTAGGGTTTAGATCTCTCATCTATCGGATTTACCAATTTAGCCTTTTAGGGATTTCGAGCTGTGTTAATTTCTTCGGATCAGTTTTGTTTTTTGTTGAATTGATTTGGGTTTTGTGGAATTCTGGGCTTAGTGAGCGGAGTTCGAGCTGGATTGAGCTCGGTGGCAGTTTCAGAGTGTTGATTCAACAACGTGTAAGCCCTAATTTTGTGGTTCTGATTGATCTAATCTGTTTAATTTTGAGCAATCTAATTTAGAATTGCTTGGTTTGAGATGTACTGAGGTTTATTTGATCATGTAAATGCTATATTTGTGAATTGGGAATGAGTGAATTTTTTGATTTGAGATCTTGTGGAGTTAGGATCAAAGATATGATCAATAGAATATGAATGTTTCGAAAGAAAAATATGGAATGATAAGGAATGCAATGTGCTTTATAAATCTTGATCCTTGCTGCTAGATCAATAATGTGCTGAATTACGATCTGGGTTTGAGTAATTTGATAAAATATATGTTCAGCTGTTGATGTAAAAGGCTATTTAATGCCAAAGAGATATAAGTAAACTTTGGTCTAGGCGAAGCTATGTTAATGCTAATGAGGATCATGCTTTTCAGTCGCTGTAGTATCCAAAGTATGCAGTAATAAAGGAGTTTCTGGTCATCAAAGGCTTAATCTTACAAATGTATGTTCATAGCAAGCTTGTGTGAAGTGGAGTAGATTAAGATGAGTATGCCATCTAATCATTTTACTTTTTTTTTTTGCACACTGATATTTCATTTATATATTTTCCTGCAGAACCTTGTTTACGTGGAGATTTGTAGTAGTGTCTCCAATTGAGCTTCTAGCAGTAAGGTTGTTGGATCCGGTGCTTATGAATCCGTTACTCAATATTTAATAGTAGTGAAGATTATAAGCCGGAACGTAAGTTATTAGCTTACTTCCTCTCTACCTGAGATCTGTTGATTCCTCATACACAGAAACATTTTGGAGGCTTCTGTCTGTTATTAGATACTATGGGGACAGAACTCATGAGAGTTTGCTTAAAGGAAGACAACGATGAATTTCCCTCAGTTCCACCTGGATTTGAGTCATTTACATCTTTCAGCTTAAAAAGGGTGAATGAAAGTGAGAAACAAGATAGTGAAAACCTAATCGCTTGCAATGCCACTACTAGTACTTCTGGATCACAGTCTGTTCCGATGGAAACTGGTAATGATGTTGCTGACGTTGCAAAGAGGTCTCAACGGAGGAGGCCAGGGATAAATAATAGACGGTATAATAACTATGCAGAGGATGAGTCTGATTATGAGAGCCTTGATCAAGTTAGTGTTGCAGTCCACCTCTGTTCTTTGCGTTTTAATACAGTACACATATCTCCAATAAAATCATATACTTCTTGATGGTGTCTCATATACCATCTGTTATTGCAGAGTTTTCTACAAAGGTCACTTCTTCCTAAGGGGGTTATACGTGGGTGTCCGGAGTGTAGTACCTGCCAAAAGGTGATTTATCAACATTCTTGCTTTTTACTCTTATTCTTTATGGTTTAACCATGTTGCATGGTTCCTGTGCAAACCTTTAACTTATTTATCTCCCCCCTGTGCAAACCTCTTCCCTGTCTTACTTGCTTGATTTGAAAATCTGTCTTTTCGCCAATGTCATAAATCTAATTATTGAAATATTGGAACAGGTATCTGCAAGATGGCATCCAGGTGATGGTCAAAGGCCTGACATCCAGGATGCTCCAGTATTCAGGCCAACTGAAGAGGTTTTCATACTGATTGGACTTGTTCATCTGTTCATACTCCTTTTTCTTCCAATATAGAGTTAATTAGAGCTGTTCAAAAAGTCTCTTCATTTTTGGATATTCAGATTTCTGAGTTAATTTGGTAACTAATTTCAGGAGTTCAAAGATACTTTGAAATACATAGCGAGCATACGCCCAAAAGCTGAACCATATGGTATTTGTCGCATTGTTCCTCCCTCTTCATGGAGACCTCCCTGTCCTCTCAAGGAAAAGAATGTCTGGGAGGCTTCTAAGTTCGCTACTCGCGTCCAAAGAGTTGACAAGCTTCAGAATCGAAATTCAATGAGAAAGATTCCTAAAAGTCAAAATCATGCGAGGAAGAAAAGGAGAAGATGCACACGAATGGGGGCTGATTGTCCTGGTGGTGGTAGAGGATTTGGGGATGATGGAAATTGTGAGGCAGAAATTTTTGGGTTTGAACCTGGTCCAATGTTTACTTTAGGAGCGTTTGAAAAATACGCTGATGACTTCAAGACCCAATACTTTAGCAAGAATGAACATGTTACTGATATAGGAAGTCACTTGAGTGAAGTCAAAGAGCGCAGGGAGCCATCTGTGGAAAATATTGAGGGTGAATATTGGCGGATGGTGGAGAAACCTACAGAAGAAATTGAGGTATGTCTTGAGATTTTGATGCAAGTATATCTGCACAAATTAATATATACTTGTTCTCATATCCCCTCCCCTCTTCTCTGGCTAGCTCGTTTGTACTGTGCACTTTTGCTTTGTGCAAGTACAAATCATCTTTTGGTGTTATAGTACATTGTACCCCTAGATATTTTCTTAAAGATGTTTCTCCTAAAAACAAAAGATAGAAATTAGTAAGACATTCGCCAACTGAAGATAAATTGCCCTAACCCATGTGCTCGCTTCTCCAGGTTCTATATGGGGCTGATTTGGAAACAGGAGTTTTCGGAAGTGGTTTTCCCAAGATGTCCCGTCAGGACGGTTCTACTTCAGAGGAGCAGTATATAACATCTGGCTGGAACTTGAACAACTTTCCTAGACTGCCTGGATCTGTCCTTTCTTACGAAAGCAGTGATATATCTGGTGTTCTGGTGCCATGGTTATATATAGGGATGTGTTTTTCTTCCTTTTGCTGGGTAAGACAACTTCTTCGCCTTTTTTTTTTCGCTAGCAGTTTGCCATGCATGCATATGTGCTGTGTCAAATACAGATCTCAAGATCTCAGTTTAAAATGATTAGAAAATTATCTCCTGTGTTTGAAGTTCACAAAGTAGTGCTCTTTTGGTATCCTGTCTCCATGTCAGTATTCATTCTGTTTATTGAGTTTATGAAGACTTGTGGTAGCTGATGGACAGAGGTGTTTGAATTATTGGTTCTAATTATTGATTCCCAAGTGGTCGAAAATGTTGGTTCTTATCAATGCTTTCATTCATTACAGCTCTTGTATAGATGTCATTGGTTGCTGACTCTTTCCTTTCTTTGTTGTTTGATAACAGCATGTTGAAGATCACCACTTGTACTCTTTAAATTACATGCATTGGGGTGCTCCAAAGTTGTGGTATGGTATCCCTGGTAGCGAGGCCTGTAGATTTGAAGAGGTTATGAGAAAGCACCTCCCTGACCTATTTGAAGAACAACCTGACTTGCTTCATAAGCTGGTGAGTTGTGCCACTATGTAGTTTGGTGTTTTTAAACATGTGCTGGGATCCATGTATGTATATCCTGCCAAAAAAATTAATCCAAATATATTCATGATTCAGAAGTGTGTGTATCCAAATATATACATATATTTTTTCTGTAGCTGTTCTCAGCCTTCTGTATATCTATTCCTCATAACAACCTTTTTATTATCATTAAAGCAAATTTTTCTTCTTTGTTTATTCATTCAGGTAACACAGCTCTCCCCCTCCATACTGAAATCTGATGGGGTACCAGTGTACAGATGTTGTCAGAATCCTGGAGAGTTTGTTCTGACCTTTCCTCGAGCGTATCACTCAGGATTCAACTGTGGTTTCAATTGTGCAGAGGCAGTTAATGTAGCTCCTGTTGATTGGTTGCCACATGGACAGGTTGCTATAGAGCTATACCAAGAGCAGGGACGAAAGACATCCATTTCCCACGATAAATTGTTGCTTGGTGCTGCAAGGGAGGCAGTAAGAGCACATTGGGAACTCAATTTACTGAAGAAGAACACTTGCGATAACTTAAGATGGAAAAATGTCTGTGGAAAGGATGGGGTCTTAGCCAAAGTTCTCAAGGTAAAATCTGCTTTGAAGTCATTACTTTGGATAAGTTTCACAGTTGAGTAACTTAAAAGTAATAATCAGTGCTAGATATAATGAAACTTCTAACTGTTTGACTCTAAAAGTTGGATGTAGAAAATAAAATTAAGAAATAAGATAAATTAATTGTAAAACCAAATTATGCCGGTCGGTTTTTGGTTGGGTGGGTGTGGGAGGGAAGGATTAAAGCTCCTGCTTTACAATTTTGTGTTTATTCTTTGTACAGAGTTCATTTGGGTCTTGCTAGCTTGTTTGTACTGTGTATCAAACATTCATATATGTGTGTGTATGTTTGATATACAACTGTTAAAGATGATTCCTTCTTAAACCATAATTGTCTTGTCTAGGCACGTGTTGAAATGGAGCGGGTGAGGAGGGAATTTCTTTGCAATTCTTCCCAGGCATTAAAGATGGCGAGCAATTTTGATGCGACGAGTGAGAGGGAATGCAGTATATGCTTTTTCGATTTGCATCTGTCAGCAGCTGGTTGTCATCAATGTTCCCCAGATAGATATGCATGCTTGAATCATGCAAAGCAATTCTGTTCTTGTGCTTGGAGCTCTAAGTTTTTCCTCTTCCGTTATGACATTGATGAATTAAACATCCTTCTTGAGGCATTGGAAGGAAAGTTGAGTGCAGTATACAGGTGGGCTAGGCTAGATCTTGGATTGGCCTTGAGTTCTTATATTGGCAAAGACAACATGAAAATTGGTAAATTATCGCACGCCTCCAAGAGTACTATGCTTGAAGGAGTGAGCTCACATCCACAAAGCAATTGTTTTAAAGATCGACTAGGGAAAGAAATCTCTAAAGATGATCCAGGAAGGTCAACTGGGAGAGAAGAATCATTTCTTAGCACTGCCAACTCTCTTCAGGTTTGCCAGTTGTCACGAGAAGACACATCCTATGCTTTGAACTCGGCTGAAAAGGAATCTGGGATGAAGATGACTTCAGTTGAGACTATTATACTTCTTAGTGATGATGAAAGTGATGAGCCCAAGAAGGATGATGGAAGTGATGAGCCAAAGAAGGATGATGGAAATGATGAGCCAACGAAGCTACATTCAGACAACCTTTCAGCGATATCTTCTGCTAATGAGTTAGAACCTTCTAATAGCTTGGTGGCTCCTGATGGAAAAGTGAGCCCTTGTAATGTTGAAAAAGTTGTGGTCTTGAATATGCCTGTGACAGACGCAGATGTTATGGTTAAAAGAGTTATTAGTCCGTCGGCTAGTGGAGATGAAAAATCTCATATTATGAATGTGAAAGACGAACAGGAGAGTGAAGGTCAATCACGATCCAATTCACCTAACCTTCCTTCCACATTAGATTCTGTTGGGGCAGAACATGGACCAGACACTTGCCGTATTGGTGAGCCAAAGGTTGCTATTTCCAGGAGTGACCCGAAAGATTCACAGCCGTGTGGCAATATAAAACCTGATAATGAGGACAGACATGAAAAGATAGTAAGAAATGCTGATGCCAATATAGTGGACAATGTGAGAACTGCAACTGGAAACCCATCACCCAGCCAAAATAATTTGGACAGATATTATCGCCAGAAGGGTCCCCGTATTGCAAAGGTAGTGCGGAGGATCACCTGCATTGTTGAGCCTCTAGAATTTGGAGTCGTGATCTCTGGAAAGTCATGGTGTAACAGCCAAGCCATTTTTCCAAAAGGTATGCGGCCATTGAATCTCCAGTGAGTTGTGACGCTATACATTTGTTTCGTTGTCCCTATATTCTGATAAATGTTATTCTGCTTGATGTAGGATTTAGGAGCCGGGTTAAGTACATCAGTGTTCTTGATCCTACTGTTAGGTGTTATTATGTCTCAGAAGTACTTGATGCAAGACAGGCTGGACCTCTCTTCATGGTAAGCAGATTCATTTTTTCAATAGATACTTTTATTCTTGTTATTCTGTGTCGTAATCCTGAAAACACTGTATAACTGTTTTCATGGTTTTTAGGAAAATTGAGTATCTCTTTTTTTGACGAGCAACAATTTCCAGCAAACACTGTATAACTGTTGTCTCATATATATGGAGTTTGATGGTACTAGGAAACACAATATTGCGCTCCATGGATACACGTGTTGTAATAAAAGTTCATTAGGCCAGAAATAGTGAGATATGTGTATATTGGTACCTTTTGCGGTTCAAAGTGGAATGTTTTGAATGGGTGTAATATTTAGGTTTTTAAAAAGTATAGTCATCTGTGATAAAGTATTTGATCAGCTAAGTTATCATTTTCCTTTAGGTTTCTCTGGAGGAGTGTCCAGGTGAGGTTTTCGTCCATAATTCAGTTGGCAGATGCTGGGATATGGTTAGAGATAGAGTCAATCAAGAAATCACGAGGCACCATAAGTTGGGAAGATCGAACCTTCCTCCTTTGCAGCCACCTGGGAGTCTTGATGGCTTTGAAATGTTTGGGTTTACTTCACCTGTTATTGTACAGGTAATTTTACCAGAGCAACTGATAATTATATGTAATTATTGCCAAAGACACGTTTGCAATGATGTTACTCCTTGGATTTGCTTTATTTTACATACTCATTTCATTTGTCTTGCATAACCGGACTGCCAATTGGGGATGCTTAATATTAGAGGCTTTAATGCTTAGGTCTTGAGCTCGTTTTCTTGTCATTTTAGGCATTAGTAATTCTGAACTCCTATCCATACTAGTTAACATATATTCATGACTAATCTTTAGTGTTCATTTTTGTTCTTATTTGTACAGGCCGTCGAGGCAATGGATAGGAATCGTGTTTGTTCCGAGTACTGGGACTCTCGTCCCTACTCCCGACCTCAAGTACAGATTCCACAAAAAGCTCCATCTGAAGAAACTAGAGAAAACTTAAATGATCAAGAGGCTGCCGGCGTTAGTCTCTTATCTAGTGGGGTTGATGCAATACTTGGAGGCCTGTTCAAGAAGGCTAACCTAGAAGAATTAAACTCACTATACAGCATCTTAAGTGACAATCAGCAAACTGTCGGACGAGGCCTAGTGACGCGACTTCTTAATGAAGAGATTCAAACTCGTCGGCCAACATGACCATGAGCTATTGCTTACTAGGATTAGACACCAAACTTGCTCAATCTGTCAGTTTTGGACTTGTGTAAATTCTGCGTCCCTGATTTCAGGTTGTATGTACATCTCACTCAACCTGCTTATTCATTTATACTAGGAAAAAGGGAGCGGGGGAACCGGGAGAGAAGAAAAGGCTCTTCTTCTGTAGAGACTAGAGTGTTGTTTTCTGTGTAGCACTAGGAAACAATCTTGAGCTATTTGTACTCACCAAAAATCGTAGTATACCCAGTAACATGATTATTGTTCCTAACCATCCAGCGAGTGTTGATTTTTTCAAAGTCATAATTCCACTAGGAATCTGATTTTTCTTTTTCTATTATGTTATTATCCAAATTAAATTGCGTTAATATATTACAATCAAATAATAAAGAGAAAATTACATAGCAGTATATGACCAAATTTTAAAACACTAAAAACCCACTTTCATTAATTTTTATACAGTTTAAGACATAAGCCCAAGCCCAAAAATGAGAGCATCAGGTCTGATCTAAATTTTAGCTATCAAATGACCATAATACCCTCTATCTTATATTTCCTCTCACTCTCTTCCCCTCTCCGTCTTTTTTTCTGCAGATCTCTCTCTCTCTCTCTCTCCTTACCATCATCGCCGCCCCTCCTCCTCGGACTCCACTGCCTCACCGCTGCTGTCGCACCATGTGCGCCCCACGACCGTGCTCTTCGGAGTCGACTGGGGCTGGGTCCCCGTCGACTACACCCTCCCCGTCACCGGCGACAAGAACTCTGAGGACGACTTCGATGAGCCGCCGACGACGACAAAAGGCGACGGAGGTAGCGTGGCCGCTCATGGAAGTCGGAATGGAGTTCAAGATCCATATCGGGAAGGATCGGGACATGAAGAAGAGGTTGTGCTTGGAGATGGAGCGGCTAGGGCTCAGTTCCGTCATTATAGGAAGCCGAGGGTTCAGCGCTGTCGTCGCCTTCAGGAGGAGCACCGCCGTCGCCTTCAGGAGGAGCGTCGTCGCCGCCTTCAGGAGGAACCTCAGGCTACAGGGCAGTAGCAGTACATTAACTTGGTCAAGTCTTTACTTTGAATTTGAAAGTGATGTGATATGGTCGTCATATTCATAGGCTAGCACCTTGTCATGATCCGGTCAAGTCTTTAGTTTGAATTTGAAGGTGATTTGATCTTCAATTTGTAGATAGTAGCAGCTTTGAAGTCGACAGTAATAGACAGTAGCAGATTCTAGATAGATAGTAGCATGTTTGTTTGGTTTTGGAGAATTTCCAGAAAAAATTGCATTAGCATCGGCAGTAGCACCTTGTGAGTGGCAGTAGCACCTATTGATTGACAGTAGCAACGAGCTTCACTATCTGCTGTAGCAGTTAGCTTAAAGATCTACAGTAGCAGCTAGTTTGGGACTGAGAATTGCAGAAGTAGGCAGTAGCAGAGTGGGATGAGTAGCAAACGTAGGCAGTAGCATGCAGATTGGTAGTAGAAGTCGTCAGTAGCAGACGAATTGGTAGTATAAGTCGGCAGTAGCAGGCGGATTGGTAGTAGAAGCCAACAGTAGCAGTCGACATTACTTGAAGACAGTAGCAGTTTGTTTGTAAATTGACTTTCTTTAGTTCAATCGACTCCCTTTTAATGAAGGGTAAAATTGTAAATTTGTAGCTGACACATGTCAACAGCATAACAACTTGTCCTTAATTGTAAAATTTTGTCCTTATGTGTGTAAGATAATATGTAAAAGATGTATTTGTAAACTGAAATTTGGTTAGTAACTAAATTGTAGTTTACTAAATAATAAAAGAAGTTAGGGAATGTAATTTAAGGAGGAAAGGGATGAATGTTGAATCATATTATATTACTACTACGAATTGAATTCTTTTTAATTTCTGTTTCGAAAAATAAAAATATAATTAATTTTCTACTTTTCAATAATGAAATAATTTGGGTGTAAATACTCACACAACCTTCTGTTTCCTGAAAGGCAAGCAGCGAATATATCAACTCTGCTAAACACAAACCCAGACCCAAACCCAAACCCAAACCCAATAAAGAGAAGAAGAGCTGCCTTTCAATCTATTGTAAGTTTTCTTTAATTAAATCTATGCTAGATCAATACATGTAAACTAACATTCAATGTTTATATGTCAATTGTACTTAGGATTGCAAACACTATATTTATTTTATATCTGCATAAAACATGAACATATGAATATGAACTCAGAAATTTACCAGAACCACTTTGATTATCCATTCAGCCTTCTTCTTATTTCACCTTTATGTTCTTTTAGTAATGGGACTAAGTATAAGAATCAGATGTGCATAAGAAGGGACTAACAGACATATATAGCATATTGTAGGTAGTTTCATCCATAAAGAAACTGTCACAAACTTAACTGCTTTGTCATAAAACTGCTCTAAACTGCAATTTAGATTTCAAATTCAAATGCAAAGCTTATCTACAGATTTATCTTAAGGCTTTTACACATGTCTTAAACTCAAATCATATTATATATATTATACTGTGTTTCTAATATCAGTAAACAGGTCTTTGTCAAGTTCTTATAAGTTGATATGCTTACAATCTTCCACTGAACTTGACAATCCTTTGAATACATGCATCACAGTATAATCACATATAACAATGATTTACTTAAGTGTGCACTCTGAGTCTAAAACTTCTTAAATAATTCAAAATCCTTCAATTGCAAATTCTGTCAATAATGCTTATGTCAAGAAACTCAAGAACAACATGATGAATAGAATAGACATCAGTGTTCCAAAATCACCTCTCAACAAGCTAAAATCACATGAATTTCAACTTAATAGCAGTAAACTGAATGTGTTATATAAATGCATTCTAAACACAGTAATACTAAATGTCCTACTTAATACCAAAATTTCTAACTAAATAGAAATAAGGCAAATTATATTCATTGTAAACTTCATCATGTTCTGCATGTAGGTTTGTATTGTCATTCAAAGACATACAAAATGAAGTTGTACAACTTAATGTGCAGATTAATAACAAGATGAAATCTTAATAATATAATCTTATTGATCAATTTCACAACTTAATAATAGAACATAATACATACTAACTGATTATGATGCCATCTACACTCTCGAACTTTAAAGTTCATCTGCAATCCCCATATTCCTTGTATGCTTAACAAAATCTGCTATTGGTAGTGCCTTTGTCAATGGATCTGCCAACTGCTCCTTTGTACCAACCTTAACAACCTCAATTTCACCATCTCTAACACTCTTCCTTACTGAAAAATACTTAACATCAATGTTTCTTGAAGCTGATGTTCTCTTGTTATTCTTAGAGAAAAACACTGCTGATGAATTATCACAGTAAATCACCAAAGGCTTTTCAATGGACTTAATCAACTTCAAATGAGAAATAAAATTTCTCAACCACAATGCATGTCCAGTAGCTTCAAAAATAGCAATGTATTCAGCCTGAAAAGTTGATGTTGCTGTGAGACCTTGCTTTGAAGTTTTCCAAGAAATAGCTCCTCCTGCTAAAAGGAAAATATAACCAGATGTAGACTTTAAGTCATCCACATCTGATTTATAAGAGGCATCTGCATAAGCCTCTACTTCAAGTTCTTGTTCATCACTTCTCCTATAAACTAACATTCGATCTTGAGTCTTCTTTAAATACCTTAAGACCTTCTTCCCTGCTATCCAATGAGCATGCCCTACATTGGATTGAAACCTGGCCAACATGTTTACTGCAAATGAGATGTCTGGTCTTGTACAAATCTGAGCATACATCAAACTTCCCACTAATCTTGCATATGGCACATTCTGCATTCCCTTTGCTTCCAACTCATTCTTAGGACTTTGCTCTTTATGCAGCTTATCTCCTTTGGAAATTGGTGTATCTCCAGACTTGCATACCAAATCTGTGCAATATTTTCTCCAAATAATTTCTTTGAGACAAACCTAAAGCATGTTGCTTTCTATCCCTGGTTATCTCAATTCCCAACACATAGTGTGCTTCTCCCATGTCTTTCATGTCAAATTGACTCAACAGAAAAGCTTTTGTTTCCTTCAACATGCAAACATTACTACTAGCAAGTAGTATATCATCAACATATAAGATAAGCAAAATAAAATTGCTCCCACTGGTCTTAATATATATATGCATTCATCAAGTTTATTTTCCAGAAAACCAAATTGAGTGATTACCTTGTCAAACTTTAGGTACCATTGCCTTGATGCCTGTTTAAGACCATATATTGATTTCTTTAGTTTACAAACTTTATTTTCATCTTCTACAAAACCATCAGGCTGCAACATGTAGATTTCTTCATGCAAATCACCATTCAAAAATGCAGTCTTGACATCCATTTGATGTAACTCGAGATTAAAGTGTGCAACAAGAGCCATAACAGTTCTGAATGCATCTTTGGTAGAAGCCGGAGAGAATGTCTCATTGTAATCAATACCTCTCTTCTGATTGTACCCCTTAGCCACTAACCTCGCTTTATGCCTCTCTATTTTGCCTTTGGCATCTGTCTTTTTCTTAAACACCCATTTGCACCTAATCGGCTTAAAATCAAATGGCTTATCAACCAAAATCCATACATTATTCTGAGACATACTCTTAAGTTCATCTTCCATTGCCAATTTCCATTTTGCACTATGCACTGATTTCATAGCTTCTGCAACTGTAAGTGGATCATCCTCATCTCCCAAATCAGTTTCTTCAATTAAATACAACTGATAATCATCTGGTATAGCAGGCTTCTTGATCCTTGAAGATTTTCTCAAAGCTATAGGTTCAGACTCTTCTTCGTTTTGCACTTCACTTGCTTCCATTTGTTGCTGATCTTCATTCCCTTGTCCTGCAACATTTTGCTCTATTACAGTAGCATCTTGAACTTCATTTTCTGCTTGCTGTGTAGATACATTATCATTTTGATTCTCTGGAACAAGATTCACCAGTGTTTCATTTCCTGAAGCCATATTATTATTGTTGTTGTCCTAAACTGGGATTGAAACAGCACTGCAATCCTGGTACACAAACCACTCTTCAAAATTCTTGTTACTCTTTTCCAATGCTTCCATAGGTTCCTTTGACACTTTACTTGCATCATTATCAAACTGTTCATCATAAAACATGGCCCTATGTGATTCCATAATTCTGCAACTTCTCTTTGGACAGTAAAACTTAAACCCCTTGGACTTCTCACAATAGCCAATAAAATAACCACTTACAGATTGAGAATCAAGCTTTCCATTTGCCACATTGTGTACTCTAATCTCTGCATTGCAGCCCCAAACATGAAAATGATTCAAACTAGGCTTGTAACCATACCACAACTCAAAAGAGGTTTTCAACACAGCCTTGCTTGGAGTTCGATTGCAAATATAATTTGCTGTTTTCAATGCTTCTCCCCACAGAAATTTTGGAAGTGCAGACCTCACTATCATGCTTCTCACCATGCTTATCAATGTTCTATTCCTCCTTTCTGAAACACCATTCTGCTGTGGGTTGTATGGAGTAGTGTATTGTGCCATGATTCCACATTCCTGCAAAAACAATGCAAAAGGGCCCTTACGTTGGCCCTGCTCAGTATACCTTCCAAAATATTCACCTCCCTTATCTGATCTGATAACCTTAATTACTCTGCCTGTTTGTTTTTCAACTTCAGCTTTATAAATTTGAAAAGTTTCCAAAGCTTGTGATTTTTCTGAAATTAGGTACACATAACAGTACCTAGAGAAATCATCAATGAAGGTGATGAAATAACAATTACCACATATAGTATTGACTGGAAAAGGACCACAAATATTTGTATGAATTAAATCAAGAAGACATTCACTCCTATTTGAACCTGTGTTCCTAGCATTAGTCATTTTCCCTTTCAAACAATCAATACAAGTCTCAAAATCTGTAAAATCTAATGCAGGCAATATGTTTTGTTTCACAAGTTCACTCAGTCTTTGTTTTGAAATGTGACCAAGTCTTTTATGCCAAAGAAAAGATGATTCTACAGATTTTCTCTTTGAAATCATTTTACTTAAAGCAAAAACATAATGCTCAACTTGATTTTCAGAAACATTAATACAATTAACATGCCAATAACCACATATCAAACTTGCATCACCAAAACACTTATTATCATAATAGAAATTCATTGCTAAATTATTACTTGAGAAACTATAGTCATTGTTTGATACAAACTGAGAACCAGAAATCAAATTCCTACTAATACTAGGGATACAATAGACATCGTTCAATACTAATACATAGTTCTTCCTAAACTTGAGCTTGACACATCCTATAGCCTTAACAGCCACCCTTTGGCCATTTGCAGTACAAACTTTTGTTTCATTCCTGCTTGGGATTGAAATCTCTGACAATCCCTGTAATGAATTAACAATATGAATGGGTGAGCCAGTGTCAAACCACCAAGAATCATCACTTACAAAATCATTTGACTCAAATTTGAAAACAGATTTAACAAGAAAATCACCTTTCTTCTTCAGCCAAGCTTTGAAACCATCACAATCTTTCTTAAAGTGACCAGGTTTCTTACAAAAGAAACACCTAATGCCACCTGCAGGTTTGTACCTTTTATCATGATCAGATTTCTTAATAGGTTTAGAGGTGCTTACAAAGGTACTAGCTTTGCAGTTCTTGTTGCCAAACTTCTTGAATTTTCCTTTTGACATCAGATTCACAGCCACAGCCACACATTTTCCCTTCTTCTTGACTTCATCCTCAACTTCCACACAAAGTGAAATTAGCTCGTTCACTGTCCACTTTTCCTTTTGAGTCTTATACAGCGACTTCAGTTGATCAAACTCATCAGGTAGAGAATTAAGCAACATGTAAACCAGAAAGGGCTCCTCTACAATCATACCAAGATTCTTTAGACTTTCAACAATATTGGACCCCTTCATAATGTACTCCCTTACACTGCCCTTTCCATCATACTCCATTCTCATGATGGATTTCATGAGTCTTCCAGTCTCAGCTTTGTTGGAGATGAGGTACTTTTGAGCAATAGAATCCATGTAGACTTTTGCCAATTCAGAATCTGGGATGCTACCCCTCACACTGCTGATCATGCTCTTCTTGATCATTATCAGTGCCATCTTGTTGTGCTTGTACCAGTTATCATTCTTCTCTTTCGCATATGTGCTTGCATTCTCAGCCAATGCTAATGGTGGATCTTCCTTCAGTACATGATCGAAATCCAAGATTCCCAGATTAAGTTCTATGTCACATTTCCATTGCTGAAAGTTTGAGCCATTCAGATGCTCAATCTGATTTATGGACATTGGAAATTGCATAGCTGTATGTGGAAAAGATCAAACAAGTTAATCCAGTGTAACTTGATACCAAAAAAAATTTGAATGTCCCAAATATAGTATATAAATGTATATGCATACAGTGATATGAAACTTATCAAATTCAAGACTCTGACAACCTTTGTGGTGTACACATCTTTATTGATATGAATGTTCATTTACTCTTTACACATACCCGATCACAAAACCAAATGTCTAAACTGAGTCTCTATGGAAACCAAAATAAATTTAATTTTAAGTTTAAGATTTGTTCTTGATGATGGAATTGCTGCAGTCCTTTTTCTCTTCTAACATAAAGCCACTATGGCAGCACAAATGTTCAAAAGATCAACTGAATGATACATACAATTCCATTCAATGCATTTCAAGTCACTATGGCAACACATAATGCATACACCTTTATATCATTCATATCAATTATAACATCAGCATATTCATATAAAAGATATAATATAAATCATTGCATCAGATGAATAGGCATATAAATGAGCATACATATATATTTCAATATATAAGCATGTATTTTCTGGCTTAATACGGATTAAACATATAGATTCCCAGAATACAAGTTATAAAGGAAAAGGTTTCTTTTACATGCAATTGATATGAGCATAGTTGCTCTGATACCAATTGTAAGTTTTCTTTAATTAAATTTATGCTAGATCAATACATGTAAACTAACATTCAATGTTTATATGTCAATTGTACTTAGGATTGCAAACACTATATTTATTTTATATCTGCATAAAACATGAACATATGAATATGAACTCAGAAATTTACCAGAACCACTTTGATTATCCATTCAGCCTTCTTCTTATTTCACCTTTATGTTCTTTTAGTAATGAGACTAAGTATAAGAATCAGATGTGTATAAGAAGGGACTAACAGACATATATAACATATTGTAGGTAGTTTCATCCATAAAGAAACTGTCACAAACTTAACTGTTTTGTCATAAAACTGCTCTCAACTGCAATTTAGATTTCAAATTCAAATGCAAAGCTTATCTACAGATTTATCTTAAGGCTTTTACACATGTCTTAAACTCAAATCATATTATATATATTTATACTGTGTTTCTAATATCAGTAAACAGGTCTTTGTCAAGTTCTTATAAGTTGATATGCTTACATCTGTGGCCAACCAGATAAAACCTTTCAAATTGAGGATGCACTTGATTGCCCCCATAATCACCTCAAGGTAGTAGAAATAGTTGGCTATCGAGCTCATACAACTGGTGTTGAACATGTCATGTACTTGGTAAAGAATGTTGTTGCACTGGAGAAGGTTGTTGTTGATCCTGTCCGGAGATGGAGATATCCTCATGGAGTGGATATGCCAGATACCAGAACTCGATAAAGAAGTCAAGGCTAGAGATCATGCTAAGGAGTACCTTAAACCAAAAATACTTGCAACTGTAGAATTTGTGTGCATGTAGCTTGTCATTGTGGTCTAGAATCAGCTTTTTTTAAGGGTGAAAGAGCATTAAATTCTTAATCATAATATGATTCAACATTCATCACTTTTCGTGCTCAAATTACATTTCCTAATTTTTTTAGAAAGTGATAATTACCACCATACTTAATTCACCTATAGCGATAGCCATAGCCACCTCATTTTTCAAGTGTTTGTTTTATTTATCATAGGTAACACTCGAATTATGAATATCATGTGATCTCGAGACAAAATAAAAAATACGTAACAGTTTAGTTGTTGTTGTCAGAAACCAAAGACGGTTTCCATTTCACGTCTTCACATCAAAAACTGAAATCAAATAGAGAAAAATGTTGATGTTATCTTACCAATATAACACCAATTATCCAGATAATTGACAAGGATCGACAATTCATTTTGGTGCTTATCAAAATGAAAGTTTGTGATATCTAAGTTATGGATGTTCTTCAATAGATTAATTATAACAAGTCATGCTGAACATAAAATAGTGTCGACAAACAATGATACGTTCTTAAGAGCATTGCAGTGAGTCACTAACATAACAAAAGTCATGTGGTTAATAACATATAAGTTTTTTAAAGAAAATAATAAAAGAAATTAAGAATTGTAAAAGAAATAGAAAATTTCACATAATCCTCATTTTTAACATTTTATACTTCGTCCACCCTAATATTTTTATCCATACAAGTCCTCCATTTAGTCCAAGTAAAGCTGTTGATTTTTAGGTAGATAAAACTTCTTTTCTTCAAAGGCGTAGCTACACCTCATATTTTGAAAAAACATTTATTTTTAACCAAAATTTAGTTCAAAATTTAGCTACACCATTTGCCCATCTTTTTACCAAATCAGTTTTCTCTTGTGATTGTGATTTGAATTTGTGTTGACGGATTGCGATTTGATCTGAATTGCAGCAAAATCAAATCGTTCAGAACACGAGACGAAAGTGGTTAATGCTGAATCATATTCCAACTAGGAAATGTATTCTTTTCTTTTAATTTTGTCTCCCGAAAAGAAAAGAAATAAATCGGCTATAAATACACACGAAACCTTCAGTTTTATCTTTATTTCACTCAAAAGGAGCAGCGAAGATACCTCTGCTGTTGCCTAGATCTACCACGAAAACCGAAACCCAATGAAGAGAAAAAGACAAACCTTTCAATCTGTGGAACACCAGGTATACCCTTTTAAACCATTGATTTTGAATATGTGTTTATCTCCAGATTGTGATTTTGAATCTAAAAACTGTCTAAATCTTAGTTTCCAGATACGTTAATGATTTAAAGTTTGCATCTTTGTTATTTTCCGGATTGAAATTGCACGCATAGGACTCTGTTTCCAACCAAAGTCTGCATCTTTAGATTGAAAGGAAATTGCATGCACACATCTCTGTTTCATTTGGAAGATTGAAAATTGCATCCTGTCATTTTTATAAGTATGTTAATTGAGTAGATTAAACATTTGACATCTGTATTTCTCATGTATCTGAGATCAATGAATTCAATAGACGGATAAGTTTCTGGGTGCGTTTTGATGTTCTTACATTTTGGTGTTTGTATTTATTAGGTTGAGAACAAGGGTAGGAGGAGAAGGAAAAATAAGGACGAATATGATAAGTTGGATAGGATCAGTGCATTGCCTGATGACATTCTTGTTTATTTGGTGTCGCGCTTGCCGGTAAAGGAAGCAGTAGCTACCAGTGTCCTTTCTAGGCGATGGCAGAATGTGGGACTGTCTACTATGACCCTTAGGTTTGACCCTGTTAACTTCTCAAATCTGAATCATTTCCGGCGCTACAGGTGCCGGCCAGAAGAATTTATAGAAGGGGAGTGCTGTAAGTACATCACTTGGGTGAATCATGTGCTGCAACAGCATAGAGGCAAACATATAGAAGAATTCAGGGTTAGCTTCTGTTTAGATGGCCGCTTTTCAAGTTTCATTAATGGATGGATTCAATTTGCAATGGAAAAAAGTGTTGAAATCCTTGAATTGGTTTTTTATCCAGAAGTTTCTATGAGATTTGAACAGTATAAGTTTCCCTACAAACGTTTGGGGATCTGCATTCCAAGTCTTGGCTCTTGTGGATACAATATTGGTTTCAAGTCCCTCAAAGTTCTTAAGATCCGACATGTTGGTGTTACTGGAGAAGTTCTCGAGTATTTCCTGTCCAGCTGTCCATTACTCGAGAGATTATCAGTGACTGCTGCACAAGATTTGGTTAATTTAAGAGTTGTTGGTCCATTGATATCGTTGAAGTATTTGGTGATACATAGTTGTAATTACCTGAAAAACATTGAAATCAGAGACGTAAACCTCGTTTCATTTACTTATAGGGGATTTAGATCCACAAACATAGTTATCAGTAATGCACCATTGCTTTCTGAGGTAACCGTATGGAAGGACTGTTGGCAAGAGGATTTCATAAGGCTTTTTTTCACCCAATGCTGTCTCTCTAACATAGAGATTCTGAGGCTGCACATCCACGGGGTTAGTAAATGTTATTATGTGTCAGTTTACTTTTATCCTCTTTGAGTTGCATAATTCCTCACTCTGTTTGTTTGTTTTTAGGCCTGCATTGAGAATCGTGCATTGCCTCTATTAGCAAATCTGAAGCATTTGGAATTACACGTTGTAGCAAACTATTATAGGGCACTGCATTATTTAAATAACTTTTTGAAGGCATCTCCTTACTTGCTGAGACTCGTATTGAAGGTATGTAGATTACGCAGTAAAACTGTATTGTAATATTCTGCTCTTTTCATGCCGATTTTGAAGAAAACAAAAGTAAAAACAGAAAATAGAAGTTAAATTTTCTGTGGTATTTATAAACTATGCTAATAGAATTGATGTATGTTGTCCTCGTGCAGTTGCAGCTTTCACCGGGGGGTCCATCATGCCCGGAAATTGGAGAAATTGAGGAAGCACCTGATTGCCCCCATAATCACCTCAAGGTGGTAGAAATAGATGGCTATCGGGCTCATACATCTGCTGTCGAACATGTCATGTATTTAATAAAGAATGTTGTTTCACTGGAGAAACTTGTTATTGATCCTGTGCGGAGATGGAGATATCTTAATGGAGTGGATAGGCCAGATACAGAACTCGATAAAGAAGTCAAGGCTAGAGATCATGCTAAGGAATACCTTAAACCAATAATACCTGCAACTGTAGAATTTGTGTGCCTGTAGGATGAATAATCAGACATGTTATTGTACCATAAAAGCAAGTTCACCCGTTCGGTTAGAATGAACATAGTGACCTGGGTCACTCTGGGTTACTGTGACTGGGCAACAGTTTCCACCCGTCTGAAATGTGAGATTGTTGTCACGTGACAGTGACTATTTATTTAATTTTAAAAATAGTTTTTAAGTGTGAATAATGGTTCAATCGTAAATAAATAGTGATTAAATAAACAATATGAATTATTGAATTTTTTTATTCCACGACTTTTAATGGACAAGCTAAGCCTAGGAAAGTGAAAAAAATTACAATTATTTGAAATTTCCTAATGAAAAACACACAAACATAATAAAAAACAAACAATCTAGACATTTAAGTTGTCCTGAAATTGCCACAAATGCTCTATGAGATCTGCTTGAAGGTCGGAGTGCTCGTACGGACATCTAATTGCATTGTATCGCTCCATGAACCAATCGAAGGTATGACTATCTCTACCAACTTCATTAAAGTCGCGACCGGTTGGTCCATCCCAAACTTTGGCTATTCTAGGCCTTATATTGTTTTCCTCTTCTTCATCGGACTCCAAATCATCATCGCTATCAGCAGGACGTTCGTCCTCCACTATCATGTTGTATAAAATAATACAAGCCAACATGATGTATCGGAGATCTTCTTTATCCCAACCGTGAGCAGCTCCTCTAATAATACCAAAACGTGACTGCAAAATACCAAAACACCTCTCCACATCCTTCCTATACCCCTCTTAGGCCTTGAAAAATGTAATATCCTTAGGACAGGTGGGATGTGGAATAGTTTTGACGAAAGTCGCCCACTTAGGATATATACCATCGGCAAGATAGTAGCCTAACTTGTAGACTCTATTATTCACTTGGAACTTGATCTTAGGTGCTCGACCGGCAGTAAGCTCGTCAAACAACGGAGATTTTGCTAGGACATTGAGGTCGTTGCATGACCCGGGCATTCCAAAGAAGGCGTGCTATTCCAAGTGTCGTATGATGCGACCGCTTCAAGAATGATAGTGGGAATGTGTTTTCTACCACTATATTCACCAGCCCAACAGGATGGACAATTCTTCCATTGCCAATGCATGCAGTCGATGCTCCCAATCATCCCAGGAAAGTCTCGCCTTTCACTTTTAGCGAGAAGTCTTTTTAGATCAGTTGGATTATGAGCTCGAATGTAATCTGCTGAGTAAAAAGCAACAATTCCTCTTGTAAATCGTTGGAGGCACTCAATAGAGGTAGATTTTGCCATCCGACAATACTCCGCACATTGATCTGCTGATGCACCGTAGGCGAGCATCCGTAAAGAAGATGTCATCTTTTGCTGGGGAAGTAAACAGACCTTCTTGGCAGCATCGATTTTTTGAACAAAACATCGATCGTAGTTGCAAAGGTCACCACATATGCGGTTGAAGACATCGTGGCTCATCCTGTAACGAACTCGGAATTCCTCATCATTAAAAATAGGACGTTCGACAAAGTAATCTTCAAGCATACATTTGTCTCTGTCCTCCCTTTCACCTTTAGAAACTGCTCAAATTTAAGCACCCATTCTGCTGGAAAATTTCTTCCCACCAACACCCATCAACTTTTCACTCAAAACCCAGAATCCAACAAGTGAGAAACAGTACAATAGGTGTGGTGGATAGGGGAGTGCAAAAGGTTCTTACTAGAACAGTAGAACCCCTTGTCTTCTAGTATTGGGGTATATTGATTTCTGGATGATGAGATGTGGTAGTCTACGGTGCTTCAGAGATCTGAAGAATTGCTAGGGGAAACAATGATAATGTTCAGATTGTATGCACAACAATAGAAACAAAAGACTGCATTTACTCCCAAGTCAACCATCCTCGTTACATATTTAGTAATCAGTTACAAGATTTTCATGTCATCTGCTGCAGTTTGAGGTTGAACCAAAATGTAGATTGACATACATGTGTCCAAAAACAGCACAAACTTGACATCTAATATACTGGACAGAATTGGCTCTAACAAATACTCTCTTCGTCACTGACTCATCACATGATTTCAAGATTCTGACCCTCAGCAATCTGGGACTCAACTGAGCATCTATCATCTAAAACATCATCCACACAGATCACAGTCGCCTGTTCAATGCCAGAGATGCGGCTTCCCAATTGAGTTTGGCTCACAATCCTCTTCAAGTCTGCCACAGTAGAGCTCGGGTCGACCATGATTTCAACAGATTCTTTCACCCCTGAAAAAGTGACCTTGATACGCCATTCGCACTGAGAGCATTCCAGAATAACAGCCCCATCACCAATCCCATTCGCATACAAGTTTAGATTCTCATCTAACCTTGTATGAGCTAGGGTCCAAAAGGAGAATTGAGGAGGAAGAGGCAGTCGTCCTTCCTTCCTCAGATCACCCCTCAAATCCTCCAGTGTGGCACAAGAATCAACATAGAAGTCACCACCAACTACCCAGTGTGAAGCAACAGGAGCTTGTCCAGATACAACTTCGGGATTTTTACCACCAACGAAAGCATGTCCAGAAATAACTCGCACCTTGATTTTAGCATTGATAATCTTCTTGTATGTATCTTTCTTTGCATAATCCGCTTCACCAATCAAATTAGACGGCTCAAACATGAAAATAAAGGGCCATACATTTAGAAGAAAAAATAGGTACACTTTATTAAATGGCTACTCCCACAGGTTGTCCAATCTTAGGTTAGAGACCAACTCATGATATCTATCAAATCACCCAAACAGGTCCTCAGAAGTTAATGAGCGTGTAAAAGCATTTTCGATATACAAAACAAATACAGACGATCAAGTTCACAAAAAATTCTACTTTCAGAAATTGACTAAGCAGCAGCTGCTCCTGAAGTAACCTACCCTAACAAGTCTCCGGACTCTGTAGAATCACCAGAAGCAACAACAACATCTTCAGCTGGAGCTTCCCTGCAAATCGAAAAACGGAAAAGTTAGGGCAAAATAAAAAGTTAGGGCAACAAAGTCTTGAGAGTAGCGATACAACCTTGTCACTAACACTATAACGAGTCAATTCCTCATCTTCAACACCGTGTCCAAATACCACCAGATCACATGCAAAAGCAATCCACCATCATGTTGTTGGCGACGGACCCGTACGGCCATAACTATGAATTTTTATGAGAATGTGTGTCGTTATGTAGCCATTAAAATCGGTTATTTTATTATGTTGTAATTTTTTTCCGTTATCAATAAATTTATTTATTCTAAAAATAATAATAAAAAAAATATTAGGGATTTGTAAAAGAAAATGGTTAATGGTGAATCATATTCCAACTAGGAATTGTAATATTCTCAAAAAAACAAAAAACAAAAAAACTAGGAAATGTATTCTTTTCTTTTAATTTTGTCTCCCGAAAAAATATACTCTATTTTTAATAATAAAACAAAATAAATAAATCGGCTATAAATAGACACGAAACCTTCACTATCTTCATTTCACTCACACCAGGTACTACCTTCACATCAGAAACACGAAAACCCAAACCCCATGAAGAGAAAAAGACCAACCTTTCAATCTGTGGAACACCAGGTACTACCTTTTATACCATTGATTTTGTTTATGTTCTTATTTCCAGATTGTGATTTTGAATATAAAACTGTCAAAATCTTAGTTTCCAGATACTTTAATGGTCTAAAGTTTGCATCTTTGTGATTTTCCAGATTGAAATTGCTTGCATAGGACTCTGTTTCCAACCAAAGTTTGCATCTTTAGATTGAAATTGCATGCATACATCTCTGTTTCATTTGAAAAATTGAAAATTGCGTCCTGTAATTTTATTAAGTATGTTAATTGAGTAGGTTAATTATTTCACCTCTGTATTTCTCAGGTATCTGAGATCAGTGAATTCAATAGACTGATAAGTAATTGGGTGCGTTTTGATGTACTTACATTTTTGTTTTTGTATTTATTAGGTTGAGAAAAAAAGTAAGAGTAGAAGGAAAATTAGGGACGAATACGATAAGTTGGACAGGATCAGTGCATTGCCTGACGACGTTCTTGTTTATTTAGTGTCCCGTTTGCCGCTAAAGGAAGCAGTAGCTACCAGCGTCCTTTCCAGGCGATGGCAGAATGTGGGACTGTCTACTAAGACCCTTAGGTTTGATGCTGCTGACTTATCAATTGACAATAATTTCCAGAGCTACTGGCGCCAAAGAAAGCAATATATAGAGCAGGGAAGATGGAAATACATCAATTGGGTGAATCATATGCTGCAACAGCATAGAGGCAAACATGTAGAAGAATTCAGCGTTAGCTTCCGCTTAGATAGTCGCTTTTCAAGTCTGATTAATGGATGGATTCAATTTGCAATGGAATACAGTGTTGAAAAGCTTGAATTGGACTTTCATTCTATTGGTTATAAGTTTCCAAGTATGGGCTCTTGTTTATACAATATTGGTTTCAAGTCCCTCAAAGTTCTTCAGATTCGACATGTTGGTGTTACTGGAGAAGTTCTCGAGTATTTGCTGTCCAGCTGTCCATTACTCGAGAGATTATCAGTGAGTTGCACAACTGATTTGGTTAATTTAAGAGTTGTTGGTCCATCGATTGCGTTGAAGTATCTGGTCATACGATCTTGTGATAACCTGAAAAGCATTGAAATCAGAGACGTAAACATCGTCTCATTTATTTATATGGGATATGTTTCCATAAACTTAGTTATCAGTAATGTACCATTGCTATCTGAGGTAAAGATTTCGAAGGAGACATGGCAAAAGGATTACTTAAGGGTTTTGTTCACCCAATGCTGTCTTTCCAACATAGAGATTCTGAAGCTGCATATCCACGGAGCGGTTAGTGCATGCTGTTATTATTGTCAGTTTACTTTTATCCTCTTTAGGTTATAGTTTCTCACTCTTTGTTTCTTTGGCTTTCAGGTCTACACTGAGAAACCTGCATTGCCTCTATTCGCAAATCTGAAGCATTTGGAATTACAAGTACTATCAAATTATTATAGGGCACTTTATCATTTATATAACTTCCTGAAGGCATCTCCTTTCTTGCGGAGACTCGTGTTGCAGGTATGTATAATACTTGGTTGATTACGCAGTAAAACTTGGTAGATGTAATTTTCTGCTCATTTACTTTCCTATTTTGAAGAAATAAAAGTAATAACAGAAAATGGAATTTAAATTTTCTGTGGTATCTATAAACTATGCTAATAGAATTGATGTATGTTCTCATGCAGTTGCAGGTATATGAAGTGGGTCCATGTTGCCTGGAAATTGGAGAAATTGAGAAAGCACCTGATTGCCCCCATAATCACCTCAAGGTGGTAGAAATAGATGGCTATCGGGCTCATACATCTGCTGTCGAACATGTCATGTATTTAATAAAGAATGTTGTTTCACTGGAGAAACTTGTTATTGATCCTGTGCGGACATGGAGATTCCCTCATGGAGCGGATAGGCCAGTTGCAGAACTCAATAAAGAAGTCGAGGCCAGAGATCATGCTATGGAATACCTTAAACCAAAAATACCTGCAACTGTAAAATTTGTGTGCCTTTAGCATGTCCTTGTGATCTTGAATTGGCTTTGTATGCATGATGAATAATCAGACATGTCATGTACTAAAAGATGAGTTGTTTTAGCAGAACCCTTCTGTTTTTATTCAGTATACGGTGTATACTACTTGTTGTAACTTTTCACACCACATGATATGAGTCCAATTATTTAGTTATAAGAGAAATCAGAAATGTCATCTCTGCCAGAAAATTTCGAGGATATTTTGGATATTTTACTTCTTGATTTCACCATTTTTCACGTCTCTTTGTAAGAAGGTGTGAGAGGGGTATTCGGGATTGTAGATGCTTATTAAACAAAGTCCGCGATTCAGTCAAACATGAGACAACTCTTAATTTCTTGTGTAAGCAGTCTAGGCACATCTAGTCCCCCTACCAAACGTATTGTTATTCATGTATGTTATACATTTAGTTATAAGAGAAATGTCATCTCTGCCAGAAAATTTGCTTCATGCCAATCATGAAAAATGGTAATAGAAGTAGTAACAAAAATAAAAAGAAATAATAAAAATGCAAACAGTTGGGAGTCTCTTTAAAGTCCAAATCAGTAGAAGGAGTCAACCAAGCTTGGAAAGGTAAATCAAACTAGAAACCTAAAACCCTGACCATCCCAAAACCCCAGAGAAGCTTAAAGCTGTGGAGATGAAGGTGGTGGCTTTAGAGCGGCGGCAAGGACAGCTGCTATGCCATGATGAAGTGCCTCCAATACGGCCACCAGGTTTCACTTCCCTCTCTTTTGGTTCAGTTGAAAATAAAAATGGCTCAAAATTGAAGTAAAGATTGAATTTTTCGGATTTTGTTGTGCTGTTTATCACTTGTTGGATTCTGGGTTTTGAGTGAAAAGTGAAGAAACCCAACTCGAGTTGAGCTATGTTTGATGATGGTATTGATGGCATTTGAAATTTGATGAATGAGGCTGGTTTTTAGTTTTTGCTGGGAGCTTCTGTCAGTCTGTGTGGTCTATTTGGTTCCTGGGAGATGTAAGAGAGTTGAAAATGGAGCATAAAGTTTGTTCCTTTCTTGTGTCTCCTAGTTCAATTTTTCTGGGTGATTATTGGTTATGTAGAAGTAATGGGAAGACATGGATTAGCCAAATTGATTCGAGTATGAATTAGAGGGAGTATTTTAGTTTAAGTAATACTAGATGTCAAAATGTGTTCTACTTTGCGAACTAAAGAGGGCAGCTTTAGGTTAGAGTTCCATCTTTAGATTTGGACTAGATGATGCCCGCACGTTGCCGCGGTTTGCAATACCTGATATTAACTACCGCAATTCTTTTGTTTAAATCAATGTTGTTGTTGTTCAACAATAAACACAATAATATAACACATGGATAATCCACAATGACACTGGATAGAGTAGAAGATAGCCGGAAATGTTAGATTTAAAAAAAAAAATAGAAATACACATGGTGATACTATTGATATACATAACATATAAAACAAACTCTCCGTACACAATACTGTGTTATAGACACCAATATAATTGAGGGCATAAAAAATAGCTACATGTAGTCTCTTTGGATAGCAAATTGCTTCCCATTGCCAGCCAACACTGGATTGTATCAATAGTTAGAACCAATTGCATCTAACATGCTAGCATCAAAAAGACCACATATACATAGGCATTGCTCAGGAGCTGTCTACACAATTGATAATCAGTATGTAAATAATGGACAACATATGTTTTAAAACTCATTGAGAGATTATGTAGCTTTTCTAAATCATCAAACTAAAATGTATCAAATTCATGGTGATTTGAGTCTTTTGACTGACCACAATTTGACCCAACTCTTTAAGATGTAGTTGAGAAAGCCAGTGTCTCCTGAATAGTCATTTCTACTATATGAAGATCATTTTGATTTATATAAGCTGATGTTCTGAGGAGCAAATTCTGTCATATTGTGCCCATTATGCGTAACTTCCACCAAAGACCTAAGATACATCAATTACCCTATTAGACCAGATATTTACTGAAGAAAATTCATGAACAAAAAGGGCCAAAGTTAACTGTTCTTACTTTTGTATCTTTACCAAGTATT
Organism: Fragaria iinumae; assembly: GCA_009720345.1. NCBI lineage: Eukaryota > Viridiplantae > Streptophyta > Magnoliopsida > Rosales > Rosaceae > Fragaria > Fragaria iinumae. Next base: position 894,276 of record CM019122.1, on the reverse strand, counting down.
CCTGCAAGAGTCAATAGTGATGTTGTTTTCCTCTTGGGGGATCCAAAAGCAAAGTCATTATGCAAGAATAGATTGAAATAAGAGTTGTTTGATAAGAGCTAGAATCCAAATGCGGGAATCAATAAATGAAAGTGTTACTACACAAATACCATCATCACAGGTTTTGTCATAAGATCTATCACTGCAAAAACATACAACTTCATTGTTATTGAATCCACAACACCTACCACTGCTTGCGCAAACTATCAATGTGAGGTACATGGTTTTGATCTGGATCTAAATGTTTATGCAATGTCTGATCCAACACCAGCATACCAAGTCAGAAGTGATTCATTTTGCATATAAAATCATAAACAGTTATATTATATTACCCCAATCAATCAATCACAGTCAACTCAATGGACAACAAAGATTCATTCAAACCCTCTTTGTTTTTACATACAAACCCGTTGTATACACACACACACACAGCCTAGAATATCTTCATCTATATGTTTTTACATGTCCATGCCAAACCCTCTTTGTTTTTCTCTTTTTTGATCCAATCTTGATAATTAAGCAGTAGGTAGTTTCTTTTCATCTCTGTGTACCAAACCATCTAAGGCTCCAAGTTAATATATAAAAAGAAATGTAAACAATATGTGAATTCAAAAGTTACTGAATGTCTGTGTCTGATGTACATGTGACAGATTAGAAGATGAGCTATTTGTTGATGATGATTGAATCATTAATTGCCAACTTGTGACAATTTTCTTTAGTTTTGTTTTGCTCTTTTTTTTTACTTGCTTTTCTTAAAGCTTTTGACCTTAAAAATTCATCTTTGGATTGAATCGGACAGAAAGGCTTTGAATTGAGCATAAATAGAAAAGTGAAGAAATAGGAATATATTCCATTCTTACCGACTATTCTGTATCACACACAATAAAATTGGGACTTCAGTTTAGGTTAGAAACATGCAGAGAGATTTCTAAGTTCCTGGATCAATTTTAGGCCTTGATAACAGTTTTGACGCTACTGTATTACAGAACAACGAAAGGAAATCAAGCCGGAATAAGGAAATCATAACACTAAGCAAAACAAAGTAGACAGCTTTTTACTTATCATTTGGCTGAATTCTTGAGCTTGTATCTCGATCGTCCCATGGCCTTTCTGGATGATTCTTGAAATCTATGACATCACATGTAGATGCAAAACAATACCTCAATGATAGATACACATTAAGGTTAGGAAACCATGCCTCAAAAAAACTCAATATAGTTTAGTTTTCTGGAAAGGCTGTTTCAAGGTGCCAACTTCTGGAGCTCATAACTCATGCTTCATAGCAGTGAATGGCATGATTATTTTTCAGATTTGAATTCCAATATCATTGCTCAACAATGGAGTAGGGCGAACAGACATTAAACCCATGGAAGGAGGCACGAATGAGCCACGAAAATGCCTCAGAGGAAGCCTCTGAAATTTGCAGCTTTTTACTTATCATTTGGCTGAATTCTTGAGCTTGTATCTTGATCGTCCCATGGCCTTTCTGGATGATTCTTGAACTCAAAATGCTCTATGACATCACATGTAGATGCAAAACAGAACCTCAATGATAGATACACATTAAGATTAGGAAACCATGCCTCAAAAAACTCAATATAGTTTAGTTTTCTGGAAAGGTTGTTTCAAGGTGTCAATTTCTGGAGCTCATAACTCATGCTTCATAGCAGTGAATGGCATGATTATTTTTTAGATTTGAATTCCAATATCATGGCTCAACAATGGAGTAGGGCGAACAGACATTAAACCCTTGGAAGGAGGCATGAATGAGCCACGAAAATGCCTCAGAGGAAGCCTCTGAAATTTGCAGCTTTTTACTTATCATTTGGTTGAATTCTTGAGCTTGTATCTCGATCGTCCCATGGCCTTTCTGGATGATTCTTGAACTCAAAATGCTCTATGACATCACATGTAGATGCAAAACAGTACCTCAATGATAGATACACATTAAGATTAGGAAACCATGCCTCAAAAAACTCAATATAGTTTAGTTTTCTGGAAAGGCTGTTTCAAGGTGCCAACTTCTGGAGCTCATAACTCATGCTTCATAGCAGTGAATGGCATGATTATTTTTCAGATTTGAATTCCAATATCATTGCTCAACAATGGAGTAGGGCGAACATACATTAAACCCTTGGAAGGAGGCACGAATGAGCCACGAAAATGCCTCAGAGGAAGCCTCTGAAATTTGCAGCTTTTTACTTATCATTTGGCTGAATTCTTGAGCTTGTATCTTGATCGTCCCATGGCCTTTCTGGATGATTCTTGAACTCAAAATGCTCTATGACATCACATGTAGATGTAAAAATCAGTACCTCAATGATAGATACACATTAAGATTACAAAACCATGCCTCATTAAACTCAATATAGTTTAGTTTTCTGGAAAGGCTGTTTCAAGGTGTCAACTTTTGGAGCTCATAACTCATGCTTCATAGCAGTGAATGGCATGATTATTTTTCAGATTTGAATTCCAATATCGTGGCTCAAGAATGGAGTAGGGCGAACAGACATTAAACCTTTGGAAGGAGGCATGAATGAGCCACGAAAATGCCTCAAAGGAAGCCTTTGAAATTTGCAGCTTTTTACTTATCATTTGGCTGAATTCTTGAGCTTGTATCTTGATCGTCCCAAGGCCTTTCTGGATGATTCTTGAACTCAAAATGCTCTATGAAATCACATGTAGATGTAAAACAGTATCTCAATGATAGATACACATTAAGATTAGGAAACCATGCCTCAAAAAACTCAATATAGTTTAGTTTTCTGGAAAGGCTGTTTCAAGGTACCAACTTCTGAAGCTCATAACTCGTGCTTCATAGCAGTGAATGGCATGATTATTTTTCGTCTGAATCCATCAGCACAGAAGCCGATCAAGCGAACTACATTGACATGGTGGATATGACCCATTGTTCCCACCTCATTTAGGAATTCTTCTCCATCTCCGTAATTAGTGTTTTTGAGGACTTTAACAACAACAAACAATTCAGATGAAAGCTTCCCTTTGAAAACAGTTCCATACGCTCCTTCCCCTAATTTATCCTCATATTGATTCGTAATTCTTTTGATATCTGCATAGGAATATCTACTTGGCTTGAGCGCTTTGTGATCCTCTAGGAATGTTTCAATTTTCAATTGATTATGTTTTTCCATTTTATCAGAGTGATACACACCATAGATTAGACCCACCGAAATTAATAGAACGGTTGTAGTCAGTGTTGCACCTGCATGCAAAAAAGTCCTTTAGCTTAACACTGATATTAACTACCGGAATTGCTTTTGTTTGGATAAATTTTGTTGTTGTTTGGTATGTCAATGAATGTAGCAATATGATGCAGACATTGCATAGTAAACACAGACACACACACACAGCAGGGAGACATGGTGAAAAATGGAAATGTCAGATTACAAAAAATTCATTAACTTGGTGTCTGATACAATACACATGACTACAAATACATGAGGCATGAAGTTTCTTAGGATCGGACTTCCCATAAAAGACTAGCCTAGACGACATTGCATCAAATTGTTCCAAAAGCCATCGAAGTGAGCACAAAAACCATCAACATGCAATTTGCACAAAACAGTAAAACATCATATCACATCTTCAGATATTTTCTATTCGGATGAGCTTTCAGATGCATTCGTTGGCCTAGGTTTTCAATAAGCAACGACCTTGTACCTTCTCCTTAGACTTAGTGGTAGCCTAGATGAGCTTGTTGGAGCTGTAATGGTTTGAGATTGCTGTGTAGGGATAAGTGGAACTTCTAAGACCTTGATGAGCCACCATTTCACATTTAATTTTCACAACACCGGAAACCGAAATGAAAGAGAGAAAAAATTTCAAGTATATTTTCCTATCAAATAACTCCAAATTTTGACGATGATCGACAATTCATTCGGTACTTATGGCATGGGTAGATCATAGATGCTCGTCCATGGTCCAATTACAACAAGTCACGCTACCATAAAATAGTGATGACAAACAATGATACACCCTTAAGGCCACAACAGCATAAGTCACTAACATAACAAATCTCACATGGTCATTTCGGTAATGACACAACTATAGAAAATAAGGAAGCAACTTAAAACCTACAATAATAAAGTAGAAGACTCTGAACCCTTAATCTATATGCATTCCTTATCTGGGTCACAAGTTCTACATAGACTGAGGAATGAGCAAGATCTTGGGTTGGAATCATGCCTTAGAGACGATGGAATACAAATCCGGATCAGCATCATTTCAAATTTTCTTCCACCCCTATCAGGGACTCCTAGTTCAATCTAGAAACTAAGTAGAAGCCCTATGACCTGTAGTCATCTAATGCTGATTAGGTTGACTGAGGTTGAGATCCGCAGCCAGCATTGGAGACATGACCACCACGGCATCTTTGACGAAGACATTGCCGCAACTGAAGAGGAAAAACATATGATTATGGAGAACTGGTTTCAGGGTTTGGAAGTTTCAAATGGGACAATGGAACGATCTATCCAATTCTTGTTAACTGCAATACAGATGGGAGAATGAGGTCTGAACTGCTAAAAAGGACTCAGATCATGTGGTGTAAATTGTAAAAAAGTAAAACAGAACTTGAACAACTCGATTTATGTAAATGACATGTCTGACTATTCATCATACATACAAAGCCAATTCTAGACCACAAGGACAAGCTACTGGCACACAAATTCTACAGTTGCAGCTAAGGATTATGCGTTGACAGAGGCCCACTGTTTTCAGTTGATTGGAGTTGGATCAAGGAGAAATTGGTTCATAGTTCATGACTTGTTTTTGTTGATTCATGGCTTTATTCAAGTAGAATTCGTTTTCAATGAGTATTGGTCATTTGATTCATGGCTTCTGTTGGTGGGAGACCTGAATTTGTTATGGATTGTGCATCTGATTTATCTTGCTTCTGTTGTTGGTTTCTCTCTGCTTCCTTAGACCAATGTGACACCAATCGAGTCATGACTTACGTAGCATAACCCGAGTTAGAAAAGTCCAAGACTCTTGTAGAAATTAAGTGACAGAGAAGATACTATACTGTCACATTTGTGTACATGCTCTTCAAATTTATCAATAATGTACATGCTCTTCTCAATTTGGATTTGTTGAGATAGCTATGTTAGTCTGATAAAACAAACACTCCCTGAGTGATCAGAAATAATTGGACTCAGATAATGTGGTGTGAAAAGTTACAACAAGTAGTATACTAAATAAAAACATAAGGGGTTCTACTAAAACAACTCATCTTATAATACATGACATGTCTCATTATTCATGATACATACAAAGGCAGTGGCTTTCTTGGGCCGGGTGGAGCAAGTGTGGGCCTTCTATGGGGCTGGCTTGGTGGCCTTGGGCCTGGGGTGTGGTATTGGACCAAGTTTGGTCGTTTTTTTATTTCTTTTTTTTTGGTTTGTTTATGGTTTTGGTTATGTTTAGTATGTCCTTCCTCTATCGGGCGAGGGTTTAGGTGTTGTGTTCTTGTTGATGTGCTACTTCAGTGACATCTTTCTCTGAGAATATCAGCTTTAATATCGGCGTTGTCTGGTTGTCAACATGAGAGTAGATTGTCTTAGCACGTTGTTTGGTGGTATTTGAACACGGTGTTGAAGAAGAGAAATTGACTCGTTATAGTGTTAGTGACAAGGTTGTATCGCTACTCTCAAGACTTTATAGCTCTTTCAGAGCGTGAAATTGAGTTAGAGGTTGGGCCATTTTGACTCATGGATATTGTTGTTGGCGACGGACCCGTAAGACCATAACTATAGATTTTTATGAGAATGTGTGTCGTTTTGTAGCCACAACAATCGGTTATTTTATTATGCTGTAATTTTTTTCCGTTATCAATAAATTTATTTATTCTAAAAATAATAATAAAAAAAATATTAGGGATTTGTAAAAGAAAGTGGTTAATGGTGAATCATATTCCAACTAGGAATTGTAATATTCTCAAAAAAAAAACAAAAAACAAAAAAACTAGGAAATGTATTCTTTTCTTTTAATTTTGTCTCCCGAAAAAATATATTCTATTTTAAATAATAAAACAAAATAAATAAATCGGCTATAAATAGACACGAAACCTTCACCATCTTCATTTCACTCACAAGGAGAGCGAAGATATCTCTGCTGTTGCCTCGATCTACCTTCACATCAGAAACACGAAAACCCAAACCCCATGAAGAGAAAAAGACCAACCTTTCAATCTGTGGAACACCAGGTACTACCTTTTATACCATTGATTTTGTTTATGTTCTTATTTCCAGATTGTGATTTTGAATATAAAACTGTCAAAATCTTAGTTTCCAGATACTTTAATGGTCTAAAGTTTGCATCTTTGTGATTTTCCAGATTGAAATTGCTTGCATAGGACTCTGTTTCCAACCAAAGTTTGCATCTTTAGATTGAAATTGCATGCATACATCTCTGTTTCTTTTGAAAAATTGAAAATTGCATCCTGTAATTTTATTAAGTATGTTAATTGAGTAGGTTAATTATTTCACCTCTGTATTTCTCAGGTATCTGAGATCGGTGAATTCAATAGACTGATAAGTAATTGGGTGCGTTTTGATGTCCTTACATTTTTGTTTTTGTATTTGTTAGGTTGAGAAAAAAAGTAAGAGGAGAAGGAAAATTAGGGACGAATACGATAAGTTGGACAGGATCAGTGCATTGCCTGATGACGTTCTTGTTTATTTAGTGTCCCGTTTGCCGCTAAAGGAAGCAGTAGCTACCAGCGTCCTTTCCAGGCGATGGCAGAATGTGGGACTGTCTACTAAGACCCTTAGGTTTGATGCTGCTGACTTATCAATTGACAATAATTTCCAGAGCTACTGGCGCCAAACAAAGCAATATATAGAGCAGGGAAGATGGAAATACATCAATTGGGTGAATCATATGCTGCAACAGCATAGAGGCAAACATGTAAAAGAATTCTGTGTTAGCTTCTGCTTAGATAGTCGCTTTTCAAGTCTGATTAATGGATGGATTCAATTTGCAATGGAAAACAGTGTTGAAAAGCTTGAATTGGACTTTCAGCCAGAAGTTTCTATTGGTTATCAGTTTCCAAGTATGAGCTCTTGTTTATACAATATTGGTTTCAAGTCCCTCAAAGTTCTTCAGATTCGACATGTTGGTGTTACTGGAGAAGTTCTCGAGTATTTGCTGTCCAGCTGTCCATTACTCGAGAGATTATCAGTGAGTTGCACAACTGATTTGGTTAATTTAAGAGTTGTTGGTCCATCGATTGCGTTGAAGTATCTGGTCATACGATATTGTGATAACCTGAAAAGCATTGAAATCAGAGACGTAAACATTGTCTCATTTATTTATATTGGATATGTTTCCATAAACTTAGTTATCAGTAATGTACCATTGCTATCTGAGGTAAAGATTTCGAAGGAGACATGGCAAAAGGATTACTTAAGGGTTTTGTTCACCCAATGCTGTCTTTCCAACATAGAGATTCTGAAGCTGCATATCCACGGAGCGGTTAGTGCATGCTGTTATTATTGTCAGTTTACTTTTATCCTCTTTAGGTTATAGTTTCTCACTCTTTGTTTCTTTGGCTTTCAGGTCTACACTGAGAATCCTGCATTGCCTCTATTCGCAAATCTGAAGCATTTGGAATTACAAGTAATACCAAATTATTATAGGGCACTTTATCATTTATATAACTTCCTGAAGGCATCTCCTTGCTTGCGGAGACTCGTGTTGCAGGTATGTATAATACTTGGTTGATTACGCAGTAAAACTTGGTAGATGTAATTTTCTGCTCATTACTTTCCTATTTTAAAGAAACAAAAGTAATAACAGAAAATGGATGTTAAATTTTCTGTGGTATCTATAAACTATGCTAATAGAATTGATGTATGTTCTCATGCAGTTGCAGCTATATGAAGGGGGTCCATGTTGCCTGGAAATTGGAGAAATTGAGAAAGCACCTGATTGCCCCCATAATCACCTCAAGGTGGTAGAAATAGATGGCTATCCGGCTCATACATCTGCTGTCAAACATGTCATGTATTTAATAAAGAATGTTGTTTCACTGGAGAAACTTGTTATTGATCCTGTGCGGAGATGGAGATTCCCTCATGGAGTGGATAGGCCAGTTACAGAACTCAATAAAGAAGTCGAGGCCAGAGATCATGCTATGGAATACCTTAAACCAAAAATACCTGCAACTGTAGAATTTGTGTGCCTTTAGCATGTCCTTGTGATCTTGAATTGGCTTTGTATGCATGATGAATAATCAGACATGTCATGTACTATAAGATGAGTTGTTTTAGGAGAACCCTTCTGTTTTATTCAGTATACTACTTGTTGCAACTTTTCACACCACATGATCTGAGTCCAATTATTTCTGATCACTCATGGTATTCATGTATGTTATAAATTTAGTTATAAGAGAAATCAGAAATGTCATCTCTGCCAGAAAATATCCTTCATGCCAATCATGAAAAATGGTAATAGAAGTAGTAACAAAAATAAAAAATAAATAAAAATGCAAACAGTTGGGAGTCTCTTTAAAGTCCAAATCAGTAGAAGGAGTCAACAAAACTTGGAAAGGTAAATCAAACTAGAAACCTAAAACCCTGACCATCCCAAAACCCCAGAGAAGCTTAAAGCTGTGGAGATGAAGGTGGTGGCTTTAGTAAGCGGCGGCAAGGACAGCTGCTATGCCATGATGAAGTGCCTCCAATACGGCCACCAGGTTTCACTTCCCTCTCTTTTGGTTCAGTTGAAAATAAAAATGGCTCAAAATTGAAGTAAAGATTGATTTTTTCGGATTATGTTGTGCTGTTTATCACTTGTTGGATTCTGGGTTTTGAGTGAAAAGTGAAGAAACCCAACTCGAGTTGAGCTATGTTTGATGATGGCATTGATGGCATTTGAAATTTGATGAATGAGGCTGGTTTTAGTTTTTGCTGGGAACTTCTGTCAGTCTGTGTGGTCCATTTGGTTCCTGGGAGATGTAGGAGAGTTGAAAATGGAGCATAAAGTTTGTTCCTTTCTTGTGTCTCCTGGTTCATTTTTTCTGGGTGATTATTGGTGTTCCGGGTACAGTTTATAATTTCCATGTTTTTGTATTGTTTCTTTGCCTATGCTTCTGTATTTCTATCAAAATCTCTTTTCAAAGAACTATGGACTTTATGAGTTTATGGCTTTGTTTCCATACGTACAAGCGTGGTTGCCATCATTACATCATCGGCAACCGGCGTTGGAGACATGACCACCACGGCCACTTTGAAGAGACATTGCTGCTACTGAAGAGTAAAAGTGTAGTATCGAGAACTGGTTAAAGGGTGTAGAAGTTCCAAATGGTGGGAGACAGGAACGAAGTACAGGCCTGGCAAATCCAATTCCTTTTACCAGTTTACCAGGTGGGAGAACAAGGTGTAACAATCTTCAGCTAAGAAGGACTCGGATCATGTGGTGTAATTATAAAAAAAGTGAAAGTAAAGTGCAATTATATAATCCTAATACATATATGTCTTAATTGCATAGCATCATTTTGCATATGTAAAATGCAGTTGCATGATACAAAGGCATATCCGCATAAAACAGTACTACATTCTTGCACATAACATGAATTCTTGATATGTATATCTGCAAAGTTGAATCATGCCATTGGTGCATTTGCAAATGAAAACTCAGAAGTCTGCAAATGAAAAGCAAAACCTACTTGAAGTACATATGTCAAGCTATGTTCAGAATATTGATGCACGATAACATGATCAAGATAGGAACTTGATGGCCAGACTCGGATCCTCCATCCCATCCGATATCTGAGCTTCTAGAGATGAAGACTCATCCAAAATCTTATCAGAGAAAGTGATGGAGAAAGACTGTAATGCAGACAACCACCTCCCTGCTACAGAGTCACTCAGACAAAGAATCCGCTTCAGTTCTGATACGCTTGAAAGCGGGTTGAAGTCGACCTCAAATACCTCAGTTGGCAGTCTGACCTTCAGATGCCATTCCCCCTGCCGGCATAGGATAACCGTATCACCGTCACGGATGCCATTCTCAGACAAGGTAAGCTTCTCATTTAGCTTTCTGTGAGAAAGTGTCCAGAATGTGAAGTGAGGAGGAAGAGACAATTGTGCTGCACCTCTCAAATCAGCCCTGAGATCATTCAATGTGGCGCAAGCATCCACAAAACAGTCGCCACCAACTACCCAGTATGCAGGTGGAGGGGCATCTCCAGAAATAATATTGAAATTGTTAGCAGCAACAACAGTAGGCTGGCCACAAATCACTCTAACCTTAATTTTACGGTTGAGAAACTTCTTGAATGCATTTGACCAATCCACTCGACCAATATCAGATGGCTCAAACCTGACAAAAAAGGGGCATAGAGTTAGAAGAAAAAATAGGTACCACACTAACTATTAAATGGTTACTCCCAATCTTAGAAAAATAGGAGCTTAAGTTCAGAAATTACCATTTGATATCCACTTTGTCATTTCCTGCTGGGATTAGAGATGGGCCTTCGCCTCCTCCTTGAGATGGAATTTGGGATGCATTGCTGAAACGGACAATTATCCACAGTCAATTTCAACATGAACATGCCGAAGCATGAAAATTACACAAAATAGAGATCGAAATTCAATTTGAAAACCGAAATAAAAAAACCAACCCAGACAAGTTTCCAGTAGAATCAAAAGGAGCAACAACATCAGCAGGCGCAGCCCTGCAATTAGGTTGAGATGAAAATCAGGAACAAATCAAGGAAAATAAAGATCAAAAGTCAATTAAAAAAGCGGAAATCGAAATAACCTACCCTAACAAGTCTCCGGACTCTGTAGAATCACCAGGAGCAACAACAACATCTTCAGCTGGAGCTTCCCTGCAAATCGAAAAACGGAAAAGTTAGGGCAAAATAAGAAGGGAAAACGTGAAATCAGAGAGAATCGAAGCTTACAAATCCTCCAATGCAAAAGCTAGATCACCGGCCCAGTCACTGATGTAGATCACCGAACCCTCCCTCAAGCCCAGATCCGCGAGAGCTTGGCCATTATGGTGAACAAAACCAAGAGAAAAATCAGAATCCAGGTTGAGGCTTCTCTGAATCATCATCCTCAAGTCGGCCACTGTGGAAATGTGAGGCTCGATATGGTAAGTCGTCCGGTCTTGCTCCCGTACCTGATAGCGAACCACCGCGATCTCCATCACGATTCAAAACCCTAACTCGCTGTGCCTCTCGGAACGGGTGAGTCGAAAATGAGAGGGTTTCCACTTTCCCTCGTTTGGGGTTTTATAGGGAGGGCTCCCTTTCGTGGGGGGAATAAAAAATCGTAGAGGTTGCCTGCCTTTCGCGCCCGATTGAGTGTTTTTTTAAATCGGAGTTTAAAATACTGATCGAGCACAAAAGGCACGCAACGCTTAAATGAGTTTCAGATATTTATGTTGGATCGAATACAAATATTTATGTAAATTAATCACAACGATTAAATGAGTTCTAGATATTTAAGCTAGGTTCGATGCAACATTTTTGTAAATTGAATTCTTCAAACTAACAACGGCTATAATTGTTTTGAGGGGTAATTTCGTCCTGCACATTTATGGCGCCAAATTTTTTTCTTCTTTAAATTAAAGGCTGGTGCACGCGGCTGTACTCAAGTCTTCATCAATAAAACTATTAACTACAAGGAGGTACATGAAACCTAAACTCCTGATTACAATGAGCATATAGAAGAAATCTCAATGTATATATCGATAATTCGTACAAAGTACATCTGTACATGTATGCAAACACGCACCAACTAACAAAGAGTAACACTTTAATGACGACTCCATTTACATTTTCACAATGGTGACATATTGGAAAGATCACTAGATGTGTAACACGATTCGATTATATATCTTAATGTCTAATAATGCAGCTTTCCTACTATATTGCAACCGGAGAATAAACCTGACCACACTTAGTTTCATCATTCCACTATGATGTTGCACTCGCTCATTTGACCAAACAAACGACGTGTCCGCCTACCTAAAATTGTTAAAGCACATGAGGTGCATAGACACACACAAGGCCCTTCATGCCTTACCTTATAATGATAGGAAATATTGTTGAGGTCGTCATCGATTTGTTAAGGTCGCTTCGGAAAGCTACATTACCTGATGTTCGAACAAGTTGACAGGTTTCCAACCTCAGGTTGAGGCGGCGATTTGCTGAGGTCGACCAGGCTGGTCGACGACGGCAATTTTAAAGTTTCTGGATCGTTTTGCTTGTCGCGGTTGCAGGAGATTAGCCGAAGGTCTTATGGTTTTGGTTGCCCACAGTAATTGGGCCTGGGCTTATGACCTGGGGTTGGCTTTAGGTTCGGGCCTAGATTCTTTTGTTTTTATTTTTTCAATTTGATTCCTTGGACATTGACCCCCTCTTTTGAATTGAATAGGGTCGCCTAACCCAAGTAAATCTACAAGATTCGGTTATCCCTTATAATTCTCAATAACTACAAATACATAAGCCATGAAGTCTCTTAGGATCGGACGTCCCATAAAAGACTAGCCTAGACGACATTGCATCAAATTGTTCCAAAAGCCATCAAAGTGAGCACAAAAACCATCAACATGCAATTTGCACAAAACAGTACAACATCATATCACATCTTCAGATATTTTCTATTCGGATGAGCTTTCACATACATTCGTTGTCCTAGGTTTTCTATAAGCAACGACCTTGTACCTTCTCCTTAGACTTAGTGGTAGCCTAGATGAGCTTGTTGGAGCTGTAATGGTTTGAGATTGCTGTGTAGGGATAAGTGGAACTTCTAAGACCTTGATCAGCCACCATTTCACATTTAATTTTCACAACACCGGAAACGAAATGAAAGAGAAAAAAATTTCAAGTATATTTTCCTATCAAATAACTCCAAATTTTGACGATGATCGACAATTCATTCGGTACTTATGGCATGGGTAGATCATAGATGCTTGTCCATGGTCCAATTACAACAAGTCACGCTACCATAAAATAGTGATGACAAACAATGATACACCCTTAAGACCACGACAACACAAGTCACATATCAAGAATCCATGTTATGTGCAAGAATGTAGTATTGGAAGCTTTTATGCGGATATGCCTTTGTATCATGCCACTGCATTTTACCTATGCAAAATGATGCTATGCAATTAAGACATATATGTATTAGGATTATATAATTGCACCAATTCATGACTTTACTTTCACTTTTTTTATAATTACACCACATGATCCGAGTCCTTCTTAGCTGAAGATTGTTACACCTTGTTCTCCCACCTGGTAAACTGGTAAAAGGAATTGGATTTGCCAGGCCTGTACTTCGTTCCTGTCTCCCACCATTTGGAACTTCTACACCCTTTAACCAGTTCTCGATACTACACTTTTACTCCTCAGTAGCAGCAATGTCGCTTCAAAGTGGCCGTGGTGGTCATGTCTCCAACGCCGGTTGCCGATGTCTCCCAACTCGACAACCTGATCACCATTAGATAATTACTTGTCATGGGGCTTCCCCGATAGGGATGAGAAGAAAATCTACAAATTCTTCTTAATCTGAGGCTGTGGTTGTCAAGAAGGGGAAGAGTTAAGAGCCGGAGGCCACACTATCACTCTCATGCTCATGGGAGATCAAGAAACAAGTCCACGTCAAGGAAGGTGTGACATGTTACCACTACAATGAGAAGGGTATAGAAGGAATGTAGAAAAATGAAGAGAGAAAAGAAGGAAGAGAAGGAAGACGAGATGAACACTGCTGCTATATCTTCAGATGGTGATTTTTCGAACTGTTCATCTTGAAAGATCATCTTTCTTAGAAATGGGAAACTGTTTGATCATCTAACTATGACCAAATGAATAGTCGAATACAATGTTCTTGGTAAATGATCTTAGATTTCTGTTCGGAACCACACTAGATATTCGGAGTTTGTAAACAAGAATGAAAGACATGTATAGTCGATAACCATCGAAAAATCATGATGATAATCATTTGTAAAATGATTGTTGATTCGGTTTCTTAAACACTGCATTCACTGATTTGAAATGATGTAATGATGGCAACCACGCTTGTACGCATGGAAACAAAGCCATAAACTCATAAAGTCCATAGTTCTTTGAAAAGAGATTTTGATAGAAATACAGAAGCATAGGCAAAGAAACAATACAAAAACATGGAAATTATAAACTGTACCCGGAACACCACATGACATAATAAGACTTACATTTATACCGAAATGGGAACACATGTTTGATTATTCATGATACATACAAAGGCAGTGGCTTTCTTGGGCCGGGTGGAGCAGGTGTGGGCCTTCTATGGGGCTGGCTTGGTGGGCTTGGGCCTGGGGTGTGGTATTGGACCAAGTTTGGTCGTTTTTTTATTTCTTTTTTTTGGTTTGTTTATAGTTTTGGTTATGTTTAGTATGTCCTTCCTCTATCGGGCGAGGGTGTAGGTGTTGTGTTCTTGTTGATGTGCTACTTCAGTGACATCTTTCTTTGAGAATATCAGCTTTAATATCGGCGTTGTCTAGTTGTCAACATGAGGGTAGATTGTCTTAGCACGTTGTTTGGTGGTATTTGAACACGGTGTTGAAGAAGAGGAATTGACTCGTTATAGTGTTAGTGACAAGGTTGTATCGCTACGCTCAAGACTTTGTAACTCTTTCACAGCGTGAAATTAAGTTAGAGGTTGGGTCCTTTTGGCTCATGCATATTGTTGTTGGCGACATACCCATAAGGCCGTAACTATGACTTTTTATAGGAATATGTGTCGTGGTGTAGCCATCACAATCGGTTATTTTATTATGCAGTAATTTTTTATGGTAATATTAATCTATTACTAATGTTTCTTTTGGATACGTATTATCACAGCACCGGACCAAAATGTTTACCACTCAATATTCAAGCACGCATTCCGCTGGCAAATTCACCTACCTACCAACCCATTCAAAAGATTTTTTTACTTTGTCGCCAACCCAGGGCAACTCAATGAAAATGCTGAATGTGAAAAAAGTTTAACGACATTTCGGTGACAAGACTGCTGATTTTCCATGTCAAGCATACCATGCTGTGAATGGCTTATCCAAATCTAAAGATGGAACTCTAACCTAAGCTGCCCGCATAAGTTTGCAGAGCAGAACACGTTTTGACATCTAGTATTACTTGAACTATAATACTCCCTCCAATTCATATTCAAACAACTTGGCTAACCCATGTCTTCCAATTACTTATACATAACCACAATAATTACCCAACAAAATTTACCCCAGGACACAAGAAAGGAACAAACTTTATGCTCCATTTTCAACTCTCCTACATCTCCCAGGAACCAAATAGACCACACAGACTGACAGAAGCTCCCAGCAAAAACTAAAATCAGCCTCATTCATCAAATTTCAAATGCCATCAATACCATCATCAAACATAGCTCAACTCGAGTTGGGTTTCTTCACTTTTCACTCAAAACCCAGAATCCAACAAGTGATAAACAGCACAACATAATCCGAAAAATTCAATCTTTACTTCAATTTTGAGCCATTTTTATTTTCAACTGAACCAAAAGAGAGGGAAGTGAAACCTGGTGGCCGTATTGGAGGCACTTAATCATGGCATAGCAGCTGTCCTTGCCGCCGCTTACTAAAGCCACCACCGTCATCTCCACAGCTTTAAGCTTCTCTGGGGTTTTGGGATGGTCAGGGTTTTAGGTTTCTAGTTTGATTTACCTTTCCAAGCTTTGTTGACTCCTTCTACTGATTTGGACTTTAAAGAGACTCCCAACTGTTTGCATTTTTATTATTTCTTTTTATTTTTGTTACTACTTCTATTACCATTTTTCATGATTGGCATGAAGCAAACATACATGAATAACAATACGGTTGGGGGGGGGGGGGGGGGGGGGTTGACTAGATGAGACTGGACTGCTTACACAAGAAATTAAGAGTTGTCTTACGTTTGGCTGAATCGCGGACTCCGTTTAATAAGCATCTACAATCCCGAATACCCCTCTCACACCTTCTTACAGAAAAACGTGAAAAATGATGAAATCAAGAAGTAAAATATCCAAAATATCCTCGAAATTTTCTGACAGAGATGACATTTCTGATTTCTCTTATAACTAAATAATTGGACTCAGATCATGTGGTGTGAAAAGTTACAACAAGTAGTATACTGAATAAAAACAGAAGGGTTCTCCTAAAACAACTCATCTTATAGTACATGACATGTCTGATTATTCATCATGCATACAAAGCCAATTCAAGATCACAAGGACATGCTAAAGGCACACAAATTCTACAGTTGCAGGTATTTTTGGTTTAAGGTATTCCATAGCATGATCTCTGCCCTCGACTTCTTTATTGAGTTCTGCAACTGGCCTATCCGCTCCATGAGGGAATCTCCATGTCCGCACAGGATCAATAACAAGTTTCTCCAGTGAAACAACATTCTTTATTAAATACATGACATGTTCGACAGCAGATGTATGAGCCCGATAGCCATCTATTTCTACCACCTTGAGGTGATTATGGGGGCAATCAGGTGCTTTCTCAATTTCTCCAATTTCCAGGCAACATGGACCCACTTCATATACCTGCAACTGCATGAGAACATACATCAATTCTATTAGCATTTTATAGATACCACAGAAAATTTAAATTCCATTTTCTGTTATCACTTTTGTTTCTTCAAAATAGGAAAGTAAATGAGCAGAAAATTACATCTACCAAGTTTTACTGCGTAATCAACCAAGTATTATACATACCTGCAACACGAGTCTCCGCAAGAAAGGAGATGCCTTCAGGAAGTTATATAAATGATAAAGTGCCCTATAATAATTTGATAGTACTTGTAATTCCAAATGCTTCAGATTTGCGAATAGAGGCAATGCAGGTTTCTCAGTGTAGACCTGAAAGCCAAAGAAACAAAGAGTGAGAAACTATAACCTAAAGAGGATAAAAGTAAACTGACAATAATAACAGCATGCACTAACCGCTCCGTGGATATGCAGCTTCAGAATCTCTATGTTGGAAAGACAGCATTGGGTGAACAAAACCCTTAAGTAATCCTTTTGCCATGTCTCCTTCGAAATCTTTACCTCAGATAGCAATGGTACATTACTGATAACTAAGTTTATGGAAACATATCCAATATAAATAAATGAGACGATGTTTACGTCTCTGATTTCAATGCTTTTCACGTTACCACAAGATCGTATGACCAGATACTTCAACGCAATCGATGGACCAACAACTCTTAAATTAACCAAATCAGTTGTGCAACTCACTGATAATCTCTCGAGTAATGGACAGCTGGACAGCAAATACTCGAGAACTTCTCCAGTAACACCAACATATCGAATCTGAAGAACTTTGAGGGACTTGAAACCAATATTGTATAAACAAGAGCCCATACTTGGAAACTTATAACCAATAGAATGAAAGTCCAATTCAAGCTTTTCAACACTGTATTCCATTGCAAATTGAATCCATCCATTAATCAGACTTGAAAAGCGACTATCTAAGCGGAAGCTAACGCTGAATTCTTCTACATGTTTGCCTCTATGCTGTTGCAGCATATGATTCACCCAATTGATGTATTTCCATCTTCCCAGCTTCATATATTCCTTTGTTTGGCGCCAGTAGCTCTGGAAATTATTGTCAATTGATAAGTCAGCAGCATCAAACCTAAGGGTCTTAGTAGACAGTCCCACATTCTGCCATCGCCTGGAAAGGACGCTGGTAGCTACTGCTTCCTTTAGCGGCAAACGGGACACTAAATAAACAAGAACGTCATCAGGCAATGCACTGATCCTGTCCAACTTATCGTATTCGTCCCTAATTTTCCTTCTCCTCTTACTTTTTTTCTCAACCTAACAAATACAAAAACAAAAATGTAAGGACATCAAAACGCACCCAATTACTTATCAGTCTATTGAATTCACTGATCTCAGATACCTGAGAAATACAGAGGTGAAATAATTAACCTACTCAATTAACATACTTAATAAAATTACAGGATGCAATTTTCAATTTTTCAAATGAAACAGAGATGTATGCATGCAATTTCAATCTAAAGATGCAAACTTTGGTTGGAAACAGAGTCCTATGCAAGCAATTTCAATCTGGAAAATCACAAAGATGCAAACTTTAGACCATTAAAGTATCTGGAAACTAAGATTTTGACAGTTTTATATTCAAAATCACAATCTGGAAATAAGAACATAAACAAAATCAATGGTATAAAAGGTAGTACCTGGTGTTCCACAGATTGAAAGGTTGGTCTTTTTCTCTTCATGGGGTTTGGGTTTTCGTGTTTCTGATGTGAAGGTAGTACCTGCTGTGAGTGAAATGAAGATAGTGAAGGTTTCGTGTCTATTTATAGCCGATTTTTTTTATTTTGTTTTATTATTAAAAATAGAATATTCGGGGGACAAAATTAAAAGAAAAAAATACATTTCCTAGTTTTTTTGTTTTTTTTTTTAGAATATTAGAATTCCTAGTTGGAATATGATTCACCATTAACCACTTTCTTTTACAAATCCCTGATATATTTTTTAGAATAAATAAAATTATTGATAACGGAAAAAAATTACAGCATAATAAAATAACTGATTGTGGTAGCTACACCACGACACACATTCCTATAAAAATCCATAGTTATGGCCTTACGGGTCTGTCGCCAACAACAATATGCATGAACCAAAATGGCCCAACCTCTAACTCAATTTCACGCTCTGAAAGAGCTACAAAGTCTTGAGAGTAACGGTACAATATTATCACTAACACTATAACAACTCAATTCCTTATCTTCAACACCGTATCCAAATACCACCATATCACATGCAAAAGCACCATATCACATGCAAAAGCAATCTACCATCATGTTGACAACCAGACAACGCCATTATTAAAGCTGATAATCCCAAAGAAAGATGTCACTGTAGTAGCACATCGACAAGAACACAACACCTAAACCCTCGCCCTATAGAGGAAGGACATACTAAACATAACCAAAACCATAAACAAACCAAAAAACAGAAATAATAAAACGACCAAACTTGGTCCAATACCACACCCCAGGCCCAAGCCCACCAAGCCAGCCCCATAGAAGGCCCACACCTGCTCCACCCGGCCCAAGAAAGCCACTGCCTTTGTATGTATCATGAATAATCAAACATGTCAAGTATTATAAGATGAGTTGTTTTAGTAGAACCCCTTATGTTTTTATTCAGCATACTAGTTGTTGTAACTTTTCACACCACGTGATCTGAGTCCAATTATTTATGATCACTCAGGGAGTGTTTGTTTCATCGGACTAACATAGCTCACCTTAATTTCTACAAGAGTCTTGGATTCTTCTAACTCGGGTTATGCTACGTAAGTCATGACTCGTTTGGCGTTGCATTGGTCTAAGGAAGCAGAGAGAGACCAAAAACAAAAGCAAGATAAATCAGATGCACAATCTATAACAAATTCAGGTCTCCCACCAACAGAAGCCATGAATCAAATGACCAATACTCATTGAAAACGAATTCTACTTGAATAAAGCCATGAATCGACAAAAACAAGTCATGAACTATGAACCAATTTCTCCTTGATCCAACTCTAATCAATTGAAAACAGTGGACCTCTGTCAACGCATAATCCTTAGCATCGTAAAATCCATTGAAGCAAACATCTTGTGAGTGATGACAAGAAGAATCCCCAAATTGGTACTACCTGAGAAAAACCCATGAGTGAAGCATTTAAATAACTAATCAATCGAATCAACCCGACCCATAAAAGAAACGAATTTTTGTTGAACTGAGAAATAAGTGAGGAATACCAGATCAGTTGATCAACTTAACCTGATTCGAGCGAGGAACCCAGAAAGCAAGTGATGAATTGATGATATTGAAAAAGAAACACCCAGTTAGGAAATCGGTCTGTTCAACCAGATTCGTTGTTCATATGAGAAAGAATATAGTGAGACGAACAACCGAGGAGAAGAGAGTTGAGATGCGTTGTCGATACTTAGACAATTCCACGTGAGGAGTAAAATATCGACGATCATAGAAATTTCGATGGTTCGAAAAAAAAAAATATTGATTGATATATCGAGATAATATCGAATATCGATAGAAATTTTACCAAATTTTATCTAAAAGTTGTATATTCGACCAAAAATAGACTAAATATAAAATATTAGAAATATATGAAAATTAATATCGGTAATTGTAAAAAACAGAAACTTCGAGGAAATTTTGAGGATATTTTGGATATTTTACTCCTTGATTCCACCGATTTTCACGTCTCTCTGTAAGAAGGTGTGAGGTCTCTCTGTAAGAAGGTGTGAGACGGGTATTCGGAATTGTAGATGCTTATTAAACAAAGTCCGCGATTCAGCCAAACATGAGACAACTCTTAATTTCTTGTGTAAGCAGTCCAGTCACATCTAGTCCCCCTACCAAACGTATTGTTATTCATGTATGTTATACATTTAGTTATAAGAGAAATGTCATCTCTGCCAGAAAATTTGCTTCATGCCAATCATGAAAAATGGTAATAGAAGTAGTAACAAAAATGAAAAATAAATAAAAATGCAAACAGTTGGGAGTCTCTTTAAAGTCCAAATCAGTAGAAGGAGTCAACAAAGCTTGGAAAGGTAAATCAAACTAGAAACCTAAAACCCTGACCATCCCAAAACCCCAGAGAAGCTTAAAGCTGTGGAGATGAAGGTGGTGGCTTTAGTAAGCGGCGGCAAGGACAGCTGCTATGCCATGATGAAGTGCCTCCAATACGGCCACCAGGTTTCACTTCCCTCTCTTTTGGTTCAGTTGAAAATAAAAATGGCTCAAAATTGAAGTAAAGATTGAATTTTTCGGATTATGTTGTGCTGTTTATCACTTGTTGGATTCTGGGTTTTGAGTGAAAAGTGAAGAAACCCAACTCGAGTTTAGCTATGTTTGATGATGGTATTGATGGCATTTGAAATTTGATGAATGAGGCTGGTTTTAGTTTTTGCTGGGAGCTTCTGCCAGTCTGTGTGGTCTATTTGGTTCCTGGGAGATGTAAGAGAGTTGAAAATGGAGCATAAAGTTTGTTCCTTTCTTGTGTCTCCTGGTTCAATCTGGGTGATTATTGGTTACGTGTAAGTAATGGGAAGACATGGATTAGCCAAATTGATTGAGTATGAATTGGAGGGAGTATTTTAGTTTAAGTAATACTAGATGTCAAAATGTGTTCTACTTTGCGAACTAAAGTGGGCAGCTTTAGGTTAGAGTTCCATCTTTAGATTTGGATAAGCCATTCACAGCATGGTATGCTTGACATGGAAAATCAGCAGTCTTGTCACCGAAATATCGTTACACTCTTTTAACATTCAGCATTTTCATTGAGTTGCCCTGGGTTGGCAACAAAGTAGAAAATAATTTCTGGAGAAGATGAAAAGGAAGTCTTTGTTCTTCTATAATTTCTGGAGAAGATGAAAAGGAAATCTTTGTTATTTAATTTATCAATGCTTGAAGATTGACATCTGTGTGCTATTGTCCAGATTGTTGCTGTGGCAAATTTGATGCCAGCTGATGATTCGGTGGACGAGCTTGATAGTTACATGTATCAAACTGTAAGTCTCATTCCTCTTGTCTATATTTCACCTTATTTGAATGTTTCTTCTTTCAAAAACAAAGAGTTAAGATCTGTATGTATGTATGGTAAAATGTAATAGTCATCAACAGATCATACACAAAACTAGGAGATTGAGTTAGATGAGAAACATCCATTTTCCTTACTCTGTAATTGGTTATTTTGGATATGCACTTGTGTGAATAGCCAAATTTCTCAGGTTACTTCAAATGATAAGAATAAATAATCAATATCACAGTTTAAAACTATATATTCTTGACATGTCAATTGGAGATTTCAGATAACTCTGTTAGAAAAAGATGTGTGCATTAAATGTTGCTTTTTCACTTTTAAATCAGATTTAGCAGTCTCTTGTTTAGTGTGATTGTTGTTAAGTAAAACTAAAGCTGGTGTTGGTGTTCATGCAATGTCATTAATTTATCTACTACTTGTTGTTCACTTCTCTTAGGTTGGGCACCAGATAGTTATCAGCTATGCAGAATGCATGGGAGTGCCATTGTTCAGAAGGAGAATACAAGGATCCACAAGGCAAGCTTTCTGAGAAGGGTATTTTGGTATATCTTATGCCGGTGAAATACTGTTCTTGTTGGTCATTGTTTCTTTGCAACAAAAGATTTTCTGTATCTCATTTGTCCACTTGATTAGTTGTTTATGTTAAGCACATTTTAATTTCTCTATGGCTTATGTATATTGTATAGGCATCAGAAGCTTAGCTATAGAATGACTCCTGGCGATGAAGTTGAAGACATGTTTATTTTGTTAAATGAAGTCAAAAGACAGATTCCTTCTGTCACTGCTGTATCTTCTGGTGCTATTGCATCAGACTACCAACGGCTGCGGGTGGAAAGTGTCTGTTCAAGGTTAGGCCTTGTTTCTCTAGCATACTTGTGGAAACAAGATCAGTCAATGCTCCTTCAAGAAATGGTAATTTGTTTTGGCAAATTAGTTTTATAGATGTATTCAATTAATTATATGCCTGTTTTAATATCGTAACCTTTTCTGCCATTCCAGATAACTAGTGGGATAGTCGCGATTACAGTGAAGGTAAAATTTTCTATATTTCTATTGAACTTTACAAAATGCATCCCTTTAATTTGAAGCTTCGAATTTTATGTTCCTTGCTTACCTGGTTTTTGCATGGCTTTCATCTTCTCTGTGATTGGCTATGGTAAGCGTCACTTAAAAAGACAGAAGGCCAGGCTTGAGAAAGTGTCATGGAGCATCATCTTAATGTTGTAATCCTTGCTTACCTGGTTTCTTAGAGGTTTGTTGGAAGATAATTACAGTTCGAGTACAGAATAAAGTTATTATCACCTTAATGTTGTCAATGTAGTATCTCTAGATTCAATTCATCCATGCATCAGATTAAAAATTATAAGTTCATGACCTTGAAACGGAAACCAGTTTTAGCTTTCCACTAGACTGTACATATGAGAGTTAAAATCAGTCATATCATGTCTGATCACATGCCATTGTCTTACGACATATTAAATGAGTTGACACACATGCTTATTTGGATGGTTTATGGAGTGGAGGTTAATATTCTCACTGTCATAGGTTGCTGCCATGGGGTTGGATCCGTCAAAGCACTTGGGCAAAGAAATGTCAGTATTGCAGCCATATCTGCATAAGCTGAAAGAGTATGTCATCTATTTTGTTTATGTGGGTGCATGATGTATTGTTATACGTTGATATTGAAAGTATATGAAAACGTCAATGAAATTTGAGTTGAAAGAATCCATCACCCTCTCCTCCTATAGAGCCAGACTCCTTGGTCACCTTCCTTGTTAATATGTTGTGCATAATCCAAAAGTTGGTTTCTTGACATTTCATTCCTTGGCAGTTTATACGGTATAAATGTATGTGGTGAAGGAGGGGAATATGAAACGTTGACACTGGATTGCCCTCTCTTTGTTGTAAGTTTATATCATTCCTTATCCTATGACTAAATTTACAAATTGGGATTTGTTTTGGTTAGTGTATTATTTTTTTTACTATTGATACTTTTGCCTTTTACACCAAAAATTGAAATCTCCAGAATGCTCGAATCATGCTTGATGAGTCTCAAGTAGTACTGCACTCTTCTGATTCCATAGCGCCAGTTGGGGTGCTTCATCCAGTGGCTTTTCATTTGCAAAGTAAGGCAGAGTCCCATAAATTAGAGAGCAGTGACAATACCCATGTGATCTGTGAGGAGAAGGTGGGTTCTCTGTATGAAGTGCAAGGAGACGCAGAAGCATGTGATGCCATTTGCCAGGCTGATGCTACAGTTGACGACTTGGTAGTTCCTGAACATAAAATTCACATTTCAAGAACAGAAAAGGGTGATACATTTTCTATTTGTTGCTGGTTGCAAGATTCCTGCACAACTTTTGCAGGTATATATATCTAAACTAGAATTCTCTGCAAGTTAATTTCTTCATCCAACTTAGGTTATTGCACTTTTTGTCCTTCAGACAGTATGATTACTTCTAGTATTGAATTACAGGTTTGCAAGAAGACCTGGAGGTCGTTCTGAAGAAAATTGAATCTCTACTCGTGGAATATGGTTTTGGTTGGGAATATGTGCTCTACATTCATCTATATATCGCTGATATGGGTGGGTTCTCTACAGCAAATGATACATATGTGAAACATATTACCCAGGAGAAGTGCCCGTTTGGTGTTCCATCTCGCAGTACAGTCGAACTACCTTTGTTGCAAGTGGGTTTAGGTAATGCATACATGGAAGTTCTAGTTGCAAATGACCATACCAAAAGAGTTCTGCATGTGCAAAGTATATCTTGTTGGGCACCCAGTTGTATTGGACCATATAGCCAGGTAAAACTTTTCAGCAAATACAGTTAACAGTTCTATATTGGCTTGTATGTTATGCTTGCCTTGCCGAGCAACTCCCTTTTGGCACCTTTGCCTATACTTTTGTTTGTTCCCGCAGACCAGTATTGTTTGAATCTTTGATGGTACAAAGTTCCATTAATTGATGGGGGTTGATTTGTAGTTCCAAATTATTTATTTTCAGGCAACTTTGCATAAGGAGATACTTCACATGGCTGGACAATTAGGACTCAACCCTCCCACGATGACGTTATGTGATGGAAGCGTCATGGATGAGCTTGCAACAGCACTGGACAATAGTGAAGCAGTGGCAAATTGCTTTAACTGCTCAATATTCACTTCCGCTCTCATCTTTGTCGACTACTGTTCAACTAAAATTCTGCCGTCAGATAGATTAAGCATTCATGACAAGCATAAAGCTTTCCTTAAGCAAAGAAGAGTCTTCAATTCGGATAAAGGAAACAATTCTGAAGCATTGAATCCCATTTTTTTATTTCTGCTTCTCCCGGATCTTCCAAAAGGGTAATTGACTATATCTCTGAGTTGCCCTTCTTCTTTTTTCATGTTATGCACTCAGGAGTAGTATATGTGTTCCTATTTGGTATTATGTCAACTCTCATTATGCTAGTGGTGAATTGCTTTAGCATACTAGATATATCTGAAACATAAGTAGGATATGTTCCTTGCTTTAGTATACTTGACCTATCTGAAACAGAACTTTAATTTTTTTTAAACTGGAGAAGTTTGACTTGATGCTTGATTGTTTTTAAAATTAGTGTACTATAAATTAATTTATAGGATCAAATATTAAAGTCCAATTAAAGCCTAAATTTTCCAACATACATTGAACTATTGAAGCGAATCTGTGGTAGTCCTTGGTTTGCCTATAAGTATGCCTCTTGGCAACGTTAAGTTTGATTTGGTATTGTTTCTTTACCGATGCTTCTGTATCTCTATCAAAGGAACTATGAATGTATAATCAGGTGCCCTTCTGTTTTTGGCATTGCAGGGCGCTTGTAGAAGTTAAGCCTATTCTATTTGTTGCAGACGTTTTTGAAGCTACAATTAGTGATGTAAAAGACCAGCCTCACTCAAGGTCCACTGATTACTGGGGTTTTCAGCATGCAAATTGGCATGAATTGTGCATTCAAAAGTGCATTGTTCCAGGAAAGTTATGTGCAGTTGTTTTGTCTGTGAGTAGCGAACTTGCTGCCATGATCTGTGACAAGGACGAAGGGGATCATCAAAAATCTGTCATAGGAAGGCAGATGGATAGAGTTTTAAGATTTTGCTTATATCTTCTTGATAAGATTATCACCGAGAACGATTTCGGTTGGGAAGACACAATGGTATGTCTCTTGACTAACACACTGGTTAAGGCTCCTTCTTCGATTCTGTTCACAATGTCATGTTTTAAAGATTTTAGCTTGAATATGCCTAAACTTTGGTGCTTCTGCTTATAATATGTCGATTCTCTTAACATGTTTATAATAATGTTTCTCTTACCGGCCGAGTTTTTCTTTTGTAGTATTTGAGGTTCTACTTTCCAACAAGTCTTCTAGTGACTCTGGATGCACTCTCTCTCATGTTGACCAATGCATTCAGCGAATTTGCTGAGATGAATCGAAATATCAAGATCGGGAAGGACCCCATCTTCAACCTGGTTCCTGTGTTAGGTGCTGGGAAGTCTTCTGCATCCATGAATGATATCATCACCTGTGAACTATTGGCACGGAAGTGAGCTTCAAACTGATCCGATGCAAATATTGCACAATTTTGTATTGTGATCGACCTCATAATCATATAATGTATCTGATGCTTGTGATATAAACTGTCAACCTAATTGTGTAATCAAAATTCATGAAACTCTATACAACCAACGCTGTTCCTCTAGAACTACAGTTGAACCAAGAACATGTTACATGTGGTGTTCACTCCTGAACAATTTGGATTATCCTTCACCTGAGATGATGCTATCTTCTGGTTTTGATTGGCTATTATTTCCCATGACAGCCTCAAGAGTCAAGACTGATGTGTTGCAGTAGCACCAAGGTGACACCTTAATGTGGTGGCTAAATGTCTTTATCATATCAACTTTATGGCTTTGTTGCCATACGTACAAGCGTGGTTGCCATCATTACGTCACTTCAAATCATGTTCCTAACTCCTGACAAACAACTAATGAATGCCAGTGTTTAACAAACCGAATCAACAATCATTTTACCAAATGATTATCATCATGATTCTTTTTCGGTGGTTATCGACTATACATGTCTTTCTTGTTCACAAGCTCCGAATAGCTAGAGAAATCTAAGATCATTTACCAAGAACATTGTATTAGACTATTCATTTGGTCATAGTCAGATGATCAAACAGTTACCCATTTTTCAGAAAGATGATCTTCGAAGATGAACAGTTCGAACCATTGGAAAATATAGTGAAGTAGCTCAACAATCCAACATTGCAATACCTCCCCAGTCCCCAAATATCAAAGTGTGCAGCATTGAATCAGATTTATTATGAAACACGTGGCAGTTGCCTGCATGTGTATGACCTTCATTCATATACCAGCAAGAACATGCAGCTAGGTACGTGGTGCTGCTGATGAGCCAAACTCTGATGGTAAGGTGACCTTACTTAATTGTAAGGACATGTCTATCTAGGACAAGCAAGTCTCCCGAAAGTCGCAGAGGGTCAATTGAATTTGAGAGAGCAATTCAAAGTGCAAAGCCATCTTGTAGAGGGTGGTCACTGAGCACAGAGAACCATGCATGCAAAGCAAATAAGTGCCAGCTTCTCTGTTTGCCATGGCCAAAGTGTGGGGGCTTTCACTCTGAAAAAGCAAAAACAACAGGTTATAATTCTAGTAAGGAGCCAATGAACCATAGCCTGGAAGCCACATGCTGGAGGGGACCATATGAATCATTATGCATGTATTCCTTCCATTCCATTGCTGGTTTTAGAGGGCAAGAAATGTACTGAGCAGGAGAGAAACCCCACAGAGCATGCAGTAGTCACAGTGCTGAAGCAGCAGCAGTAGTAGTAGTAGTAGTTGAGAAGCTTCAAGTCACATAAAATCCACTAGCAATGGTATCCTAACAGCGAGCCAACCCCCCCAGATCTGGCCTAGCTTGTATGTACACTTACAGAATACAAGGAAAACAAAAACTATGAAATTAAGAAAATGGTGTATAGAGGTGATAATCTTACACATTTTGTGCTAAATGGTCGATCATGGAAGTTGTTGCTGTAAAACAAAGAAAACTTTGTACTATGTACTTATTTTGCTTATATAGTTGAGTTGATTCTTAATTATCTTAGTTCGTAATTCGTCAAACATGCAGTTTGTCTTTTACTTGTTTACGCTTCTCTCACACCCTCGTTATCGTTCTTCTTGCGACTCTAAGAAAGCCTCTTACTTGTACTCCAATGCAATGAACTTCTTATACGACTGCAATGCAACTGGTTGCCGTGAGAACGATGGTTATGTTAGACTTTCATGTGAGGCGTAGATGGATCCAAGTAGTCCTAATAACAAGTGGGTGATACAAATCCTCTTAGAGCAAAATTAAGGCAAATTATAGATTGGCAACTTAGCTAACTGTCGGTTGTCCAAATTAATCTAAGTCTAATAAGCCAGCTGCTCTAAATAAATGGATTTACCCTTTACAAAGTTGCACACTCTGCTAGCCAAGTCTCTATATCTAGTGACATATGAGTGGGGGCATGAACACAATTATATGACATATTCCTTGGAAAGGAAACATATGTCAAGTTGTGATAGATGATCAAGCTCACCAAGCTCTCTTTTGTTTAATTGTTAAGCTTTATTTGAACAAGTCCATCGCTTCTTGTCTAAGTTGCTATTGTTTACTTCGACAATCGTCTTCATCTACAATGATTTACTATATTTCTGTCGAGTGATATAAAATTATAATATACTCCATATCCACTCAGTTTTCCTCTTTAAAACCAGGTATAATTATAAGTGAGAATTTACACTAGAAGTAAGAATGGTACGTTTTACCCGCACAAATGCAACACCAAAGATTGCGACTTCTCAACTAAACTAATTGAAATTCTATGTACTGCCACACTCTTAACCCTAGCCATATCACTCGCATATAAAATGGAAGAGGAAGAAATTGATCGCCACATTGTTTGAAAACAATGAGCATCATTATCTATCAACGCTGGTCGTAATAGATTTAACTTGAAATGTGTTTATAGAACTTAATCGTAGAAATCGTGTTATTTTTAAGTCATCGTTCGTTTCTTACAAAGCTTTTTATTTACTCTTAATGAGACACACCTATGTTTGAATATCAACACCAGATTAATTATCTCAGAACTTTAAGATATTTCCTTTCCACTTCTTACATTAAATCGTTAGTTGTAAAGTAGTTCCAGACTGTCTGAAACCTTACCTTAAAACTACCTAACTTTAAAACTATGTCAACAGTGCATCCTCCCACAGCAAGAAAACAAAATAACTGTCATTCTATTATAGCAATAGGCCTTTACCAAAATGGAAACTCCTATATTGACCATGTTCCGCTGGTAAAAAAAAAAACATATTAATTACCAATTCACCATCCCTCCTGAAATGGCAGGTAAGTAATTCACCCCACAAAGCCAGGCAAAAGCTGTAGTCTTTGCTCTAAAGCTGTGAAACAGAGCAAAAGCAAAAGTGAAGAGACTCTTCAAAACCTGGAAAAACCGAGAGATCTGAGGTGGGGGAGAGAGAGAGAAACACCGAGTCAGGAACCGAGTTGGGTCATGTCCTCCCTACACTAGTTTGTGTCTTTGTGAGTCTTGGGTGCCAACCAAGGATTGGAACCCAAGATCCTGACCATTGGATCCCTTCTATCTGACACCAACCGTGGGATTAAGCCCACCACCCCATTCCATCATCATCTCTCACCTCTCTGACTGATTCAACAGTTGAATTGGGAGAGAGAGCCCACCAGAGGTTGAAGGAAGGAGAAAAGAACCAAGCTTTGAGCTTTCACTCCAAAAACCCAATCCAAAGGTTCTTGCTTTATTTGGCCCAGGTGATTTTTTAGGGAGAAAGATAGTCAATTTGTGATGGGATTTGAAAATGTAGGCAGATTATGGTGGTTATGTGATTCAGTTTTTGTTTCCAATCATAAAGTTTTGATTTTTGATTTCTGGGTTTTTGTTGTGTGATGATTTGAGCTAGAAAGTTTGAATCTTTATTGTGTTGTTTTACAGATTTGGAACTTTGTCGTTGCTTTGGTGGTGCTGAGGATCAGGAGATTGAGCTGCAAAAGTGGTTGAAGCTTTGGCAATGGTGAGGAAATTAAGTGTGATTTGAATTTTTATTGAATCATTGAGGGGGGTTTTGTGTTAGATTATCT
Source organism: Fragaria iinumae (assembly GCA_009720345.1). Lineage (NCBI taxonomy): Eukaryota > Viridiplantae > Streptophyta > Magnoliopsida > Rosales > Rosaceae > Fragaria > Fragaria iinumae. The sequence goes on along the minus strand of CM019122.1, from coordinate 864,409 downwards.
GGGCTTTGGAACTTTTGGGAATTGTTGGGTTATACTGTAGTGAGAATACCTCTGTGAACTTTAGTGTATGAGTACAACTGGTTTAGATTTGAGTTCCGAAGCTTTAGTTCATTGAAAGATGAGAGGAGCATTAGGTTAGGAACTTAGCGAATAGTAAAGCATTATATAAGCAATGGAAGATTTTTCCAAATATTCCCATAGTCCAGCTCATTTTGCGGTTGCACGCCGTGACTATGCTTCCCTTAAGCGCATTATCTCTACCCTTCCTCGGCTTGCCAAGGCTAGTGAAGTAAGTACTGAAGCTGAATCTCTTGAGGCTGAGCTTCGAGCTGATTCTGTCTCAGCTGTCATTGATCGTCGTGATGTTCCTGGTCGTGAGACCCCTTTGCATCTTGCAGTGCGTCTCCGGGATCCAAACTCAGCAGAGATTTTGATGGCTGCTGGTGCTGATTGGAGTCTTCAAAATGAGAATGGTTGGAGTGCTCTCCAAGAAGCAGTGTGCACTAGAGAGGAAGCAATTGCTATGATTATTGCACGACACTACCAGCCGCTTGCTTGGGCCAAATGGTGCCGTAGACTTCCCCGTATTGTTGCCTCTGCAGGCCGTATTCGTGATTTTTACATGGAGATAACTTTTCATTTTGAGAGCTCAGTCATCCCGTTTATTGGTCGTATAGCCCCCTCAGATACTTACCGCATTTGGAAGCGTGGCTCTAATCTACGTGCTGATATGACTCTTGCTGGTTTTGATGGGTTTCGCATTCAAAGATCTGATCAGACATTTCTTTTTCTTGGAGAGGGCTACTCTTCAGAGGATGGTAATGTGAATTTGGCCCCTGGTTCTTTAATTGTTCTAGCACATAAGGAGAAAGAAATCACAAATGCTTTGGAAGGAGCTGGTGCCCAACCAACCGAAGCTGAAGTTGCCCATGAAGTGGCCTTGATGTCACAAACGAATATGTATAGGCCAGGCATTGATGTTACTCAGGCTGAGCTTGTTCCACACCTAAATTGGAGGCGACAGGAGAGGACTGAGATGGTTGGAAATTGGAAGGCCAAAGTTTTTGATATGCTTCACGTGATGGTGAGTGTGAAGTCTAGGCGGGTTCCTGGGGCTATGACAGATGAGGAGCTATTTGCAGTGGATGATGAAGAAAGGGTGGCAAATGGTGGTGACAATGATGAATATGATGATGTATTAACTGCTGAGGAGAAGATCCAGTTGGATTCCGCACTTCGTATGGAAAACTCTGATGTTGTTTGTGAGGACGAGGATAGTGGGGTAACTGAGAGCCATGAAAGTGGTTCAGGCACCTATGAGAATGGTGAATCAAATGGTGTTGGTAAGGACAAGAAGAGTTGGTTTGGTTGGAACAAGAAAGGTTCAAAGGGAAATGATGATTCTGAAGATCCAAAGCTTTTAAAGAAGTTTTCAAAGTTGGCCCCAGAAGGTGGCAACCAGAAATCATTTGATCATCAAAAACCATCATCTGAAATTCCTAAAGATGATATGACAGATTCCAAGAAGGGAAAAGACAAAAGCAGTAAGAAAAAGAAGAAGAAAGGATCTAGTGAACCTAAGCATGAGAGTGAGTACAAAAAGGGTTTGAGACCTGTCTTATGGTTGACACCGGATTTCCCTTTGAAAACAGATGAGCTTCTTCCCTTACTAGACATCTTAGCAAACAAGGTCAAGGCTATAAGGAGACTCAGGGAGCTTTTGACTACTAAACTACCCCATGGCACTTTTCCTGTCAAGGTAATCACTAAGCTCCAGCTTACTATTTTTTATTTTCAATATTTTCTTCTGCTTGGTTGCTTATGCAATTCTTCTGTTGATTAGGCTTTATTACTTTTTCCTGATTCAGCATTGCTCACCTGTATATTTTTTATTTTTTTTTTTGGAAATAGATCCCAATGTTAAAATATTCTAGATGAAGTAAACTCGGTGATTGATGAGGAAAAGATTTCTATGTTTGTATGTGCTTAGGATGGTAATTATTGTCCAAAACTTCTAGATTACATCGCCTACTGAATGTTGATTTATGCTTTTATAGCTGGGAATTGTCCATCTCCAAGTCAGTAGAAAACGCTAGTAAGGTGCCTTTGGCTGACCAATATGTTTGCAACGGGAAAGCGTTTATTATTTTTGTACCATTATAAAGCATGTTACAGTCACAGAATGATTAGTCGACAATAGGAAATGTGAAACTGAACTATGAGAATGAAAAGTTAGTCATACAAGTAGTTTCATTTGTTGGCTATTCAGTTGATGAATCTTTTATTTTTTTGGTCTGACAGTTGATGAATCATATAGAGTTCTTCAGCTTGTGCTTTTGAATGTCAACATAATGTTGCATTTCTATGCCACAGGTTGCCATCCCTATTGTTCCAACAATACGAGTTCTCGTAACTTTCACAAAATTTGAGGAGCTTCAGCCAGTGGAGGAGTTTTCAACCCCTCTCTCCAGTCCAGCCCATTTTCAGGATGCAAGGTCAAAGGAAACGGAGGGATCCTCGTCATGGATTTCATGGATGAGAGGGACCCGTAGTGGACAGTCCAGTGACGGTGATAGTCACAGATATAAGGATGAGGTTGACCCTTTCCTCATACCTCCTGATTATACATGGGTTGATGTCAATGAGAAGAAACGCCGCATGAAAGCCAAGAAAGCCAGGAGCAAGAAGCACAGGAAACACGCAACAACAAAGAGTAGTGATGCGACACGTCAGGCAAACGAGGATGTTGAAGAATAGGTTTCACAAAGAATAGGCCTCTGCTGATGGACTCAGTGGGACAAAAAAGATGTGGTAAAGCCCCCATTATTGTGTAGTCCTGACCTTTATTCTTCTCTTTGAATACAATTTTAGGCTATCAATTGTTGATTTAGAAGAAGTGTATCTTCTTCAGTTGCTTTATTGTTATGTGATGTGAAATCGGAAAGGAACCCACTTTGCGTTTTTCCAATAGCTCTCATTTTCCTATTTATCTCCCATTAATCTCTGTATCCAAGGTTTCCTTCAAATTTGCATTTTTGGTGTTCGGTATACCATCTGTTTCACTTCTGTTTGGTACTACACTACAGTAGGTTTATCTTTTGAGTAAGCTTTTGCAAGCCACAGTTACGATTAATATCCTCCAGTCAGGCCATGTTTCTTTTTCAACTTACACAACAAACCAAGAATTTAAGATGATATTGTGAGGAAATCTTACCTTGAATGCGCAGTTGAAGCATCAAAATGATTGAACATTATAGCAAGTATGAACATGTATATATGTAACTCTTTCTGGTCTTTTACACATTAATAACACAATAACACAAGCCAGAATCCAAAGTCAAATCAAGTACAACCATGAAGGATAAAGCATAATCCTAGAGATGAGAAACCAATAGTGTGGCCAATCTTCGTCTCCGGAGAAAGAAGCCATTCCCATCCCTTACTCTAGCTCTGATTCCCCAAAGCTTACCAGGATAAACAGCACACAAATTTGGTCATAATCACCAAGGCAAGAACAAGAAGTACAAAACGACCCATTTTTTTGTTATGTCTAGAGTTTAAACATGCAATGATGTAAAGTAAAGTAAAATGAGAAGACATTGAAAATTGGTAAAGTAAAGTAAAACTAGAAGAATTGAAAAAACTGTAAAAAAAAAAAAAAAAAAAAAAAATACAGTGATATGCAAAACTCTTTCAACTGAAATCCTAACCTCAAAAAGCCAAAATTCGGTGCAATACTAAACACCATTCGAAGTTTCATTTACTTGGTTTCTTTCAACTCCCAAATAGTGAATGCAGCATCAACACCAGCAGCACTATGACCAAGGCACATCCGCAAGCACCCTCGGCACAAACCTATGTGCAACACTGCAACCTTAAAGGAATAAATGAAGCTGCATATATCGTGATAGAGTTCCTTCACCGGTACAGTAAAGCCGTCACGAATCCACCAACACAACTTCCCAATTGTAAGCAACACTTTTAGCTTCGATATGAGCTAAACGTGTATTTGTTGTGGGCGTAACTCTCCATTCATCCTTCTCAGAAGAGAAGATCTCCACGTTAGAACCGTGTAGTGATATTGGATTTGGAAGGATTCCTCACAACACACACCACCTATAGTCGGCTTTAACCTTAACACTAGTATTAGCTCCATCTTGATCTTGACCATCCGTATAGTAGTATTAGCTCCATCTTGATCGCTACGGTAAGAATCCACATGTTCAAAGTAGTCATATATCGAAAAACAGCAAATAACATCCGAAAACAAGCACACATTCTGACCAGAAACACTTCAGATAGAGCTTTCTTTCTCCAACCCCAAATGATGAAACTCATCACCGGGGATCAACCTCGTATCGACTTTCTGCTGCACCTTAACCTTACACAGCCCTCCTCTCTCAATTTTGAGTTAAAATTTTGAGTCCCTGGCTTGTTAGGCTCTAGGCAATGCTTTACACCAAAGTGAAGAATTTGAATGTTTGAATCTGAGTAATGGGTAAATATCTCATATGTATTCCATGTTAACCTGGTAGCTTTGCTTCTCGTATGTTTTTCCAAAGATCAGCAACTCTGGCTACACTGTTACTCTAGAACCCTTTGGAGCTGTTTGTTTTTCATTCACCCATTTAGATATACAGAAGAAGTAGGAGGTGGTGCATTACTTGAACAGGATGGAAACTAGTTTCTTTCATTCATGTGCACAGAACAACAAAATTGTTGAATCTAATTGATAACTACCTATTTACATATTCATGCAACCGTACTAATTCCCAGCTTAGATGAATCTGAAATTCCTACCAGAAACGGTCCTTGTTGACACTCAAGTATCCAGCCATAACTTTCCCTCCTGTGTTTCTCATTCCATCTATAAGAAAGCACCAAGTTGAACCCAATGCTCCAATGAAAAAGTCAGCCTCGGTTGCCATCAAGAAATTGACAAGCGGGTAGTTTGTGCTAGTTTCTCTACCGAGACTTGTTTCATAAGTAGCCATCGTTATGTTTCCAACCTGACGTGTCACATTTGTGTAGTAGAAGTTCCAATGAGGATACCCTTTAGATTTATCAATCACTTCCTGGTTAAATTTTTGGCAAAGTCCATGAGTTTTAGAGCTATATGAACATTAATGTTAATGGAAAATTTTGCATGAAAGTAAAATGGACCTGCATTTCAGTGGATAACCAAACACTGTTGAGCTGTGGAAATCGCTTTCTAATGCGATCAGCAAGACTCATGTAATCTTCAAATTCAACGACCTTCATTTCACATGCTTTGTCTCCCATTCTTACATGCATGCTCAGTAGTGGCCGAGGCATCCATGGCTTGTGATTAGACCAAACAAACTCTTCAATATCAGACCTTTCAATATTCATTGTAACATCCTGCCACAAAATGAATAGGAAATCTTTAAGAATCATGATATCAATATATGGTTTCATTCTTCTGACCCATCCTGCACGCAGAACAGGTCAGACTTCAACTATAAAAGTAACTAACAACCTTAGACCATTCCCCCTCGAAACTTTTGACTACCATATTTGCAGCTTGCTTTCCAAATGCAGCATGGTGAGCAACATTCAGTAAGTGACATGTGTATTCGGTTTGAAATCGCATCAAGTATCGTACTGCCTGAGATTGTGAAACAACTCACAAGTCAGGGTGGAAAATAAATGGGATATTCCACCAATATTAACAAAGCATACCACTAGCTTTGGATACCTGTGCTCGCCACCACCTTCGATCCATTTTGCGATGATAAGCAATCAGAGTCCCATTTATTACTGTTGTTGGTTGCAAATAACTCCAAGGTTCACCCCATATTCTGGATCAAATACTTAGCACAATGAAATAAGGAGAAGTGAGCTGAAGATGAAATCGTAAGTTGAGAAACTTGAATACCTAGGTGTTCGTCCAGCCCATATTTGCTTTGAAGTATAATTTTCTTTTGCCTTGATGCTGCCATTTCTCCAGGCATCTTCACTTTCCATAAGCTTGAATGCACGATTTCGACATTCTAGGGATGTTTCTGGGAAAAAGTAGCAGGACCAACTGGAGCGGGATGAACCTATGAGTATACGGAACTTATCACCAATACTTGAACATTTGTTGTAATACAAATGAGATGAGAAGCTGTTATTGCTATGTTATACCTTTGCAACCGTCATGATCAGCTCGATTATAGTAGTTGGTAACAAGGACCCTTTTTTCCTTCATTGCAATAGCAAGAAGCCCACACATTCCAGCAATCTGGGCTCCAATACCAAATCCAGGTAATCTCTCCCAGTCAGCTACAAGAAACTTTACACTAGGATCCCTGCAGTTTAAGGGATGCTGATGCATCCATATGTCCCATTGCACTTTTCGTGTGGAGGGGTAATTTTCTTCGTCAGACCCTGAAATCTACAGAAACTTTCATAGTTACAAACAAGATTGCAGAACAACATCATCTTAGCTCACCAAGACAAGGTCATGAAATTTAAGGACTCAGAATCTTAACTTTGTTCATATCTTACATCCGGTATATAGAATTGAATAAAATGTGCATATGGACATAAATTGAAAGTGTGGTGCATATGTAAACATCATCACATGCATAGTTGCATTGACATATATATTACACAGTTTATTAATTGGATTTTGAATGCTAACTAGGAACATACCCAACCAGCAGAAGCAGCTTCAGACATAGCTTGATTCCGAAAATAGCTAGAGTGCTCATTTTTTGCAGCTGTTGCAAGGCTCTCATTCTCGGGATGCTTATCGAGGCGCTTGTATACATGTGCTTTCAACTTGCAGTTTTCCAAATGAGGGGCATTTGGTACATTGGATTTGTTTAGTCCATGTCTCAGCAAGTAGTCACTTTCTCCAGAATCGTATTCATTTAGTAAAGCACTCCAAGCTGAATACAACAATGAGGCTCTCTCACTGGTGATGGTTTCTTCATTTCTAAGCGAATCGACTTCCACTCTCTCTGTTACCTTTGGCTTAGAACTGCAGTCTGTGCATGTAAATATATCTTTATTTCAGCACCACAGACTAAACTTTCACAAATTGTTTTAGATTTTGTAATACCAATGACTTAAAAAACTGATTGTGTGCTTCCGAACTTAACTACCAGAATTCGGTTCTGTTTGAGGCATAACACTACAGAAAATACAACTACCTAACTAGTTAACTACAGTCAAAGTTGAAATTGAAATGATCCAAATATTAATAAAAAAAGTTAATCCCTCATCTTTTGAATGCACTTTTTAATACTTCCCATCATGTTCTCTGCTCATTCAAGTGTTTCTGAAGTACCTAATTCATTAAGTTTAAGTTTAAGTGTTTAACAGGTAGTTCACTTCCCTAAATGTATAATTTACTCCATTCCCTTTCCAAGTTTCCTTTGATTTAAAGCAAAGGCAAGTAGGAAAAACAAAAGCAGAAATGAACATAGTCCACTGAAAACATTGACAACTATTAAGAATATAGACAAGGAGAAAATTTCACTCACTGATGAACTCTGAGCTAGAATTCCCAGCTGAAGCACCCCAAGCAATGGTCGAAAACCCAAACCCGCCAAACTCGAAAGTACCAAATGAAGTGAGAGCAGCCATAAACAAAGAAGTAAGACAGATTCCACAGAGCAAACCAACCACACAAATTTGACAAGGAAATGAACTCCCCATTTGCAAAGCCTTCTGTGAAACCACTCTCTCTATAGACTTCTGATTTAATGGTTCCATAGTAACAACAACAATCTTGCTTCTCCTCTTTACTTTCTCCCAAATCAAAGAACTCAAGAGATCAGATACCCTGAACCCTTTTATCACCAAAATTCCATAACACCTCTCACCTAACTCATAATTTCCATCACATGAAGCAATTCAACTTCCTTTTACAAAGCTTACTACTTTTGTGCAAGTGATTTTCACAGGCAGAAAAGCATGAGAAATAGGCTTACTTGTTCCAAAATCCAAACTACCAAAAGAAGGAACAAGATCAGAAAACTCTCTCGATCTCAACCGTCGATTTCACCTTTAAACTCTACTGGTCCACCTCCATCTTCCTTCCAACTGCAAAAGTAAATGACCTTTCCTATCAGAAAATGCAAAATTCATGCCCCATAAACTTCCAATACCACTCAAAAACACCAACTTCCACAACAAAACCTTCAGATTGTTCAACTTTCTTGCAGAAACAATGAAACGAACACAGATCCTATTACCATAACTGATTAACAGAAAGAAATTCAAAACCTTTGAGATATGGGTTAAGCAAGAACCAAACTTTACAGACACCCATTTTGCACTGTGAGGTAAAAAAACCAAAATAGGAATCCAAGTGGAGATAGTGGAGAAGCAAAAGAACAAAAATACTAGACAGAGAGCCCCATGCAGAGAGACACATAGCACAAAAGAACAAAGCAAAACCCAAAAAACAGGCAACTATGTGAGTACCTTGCAGAACTTCAAGTTATCAGCACCAGAAACTCAACTGGGTAATCTCAGCAAATCCAAGAAAGGACCATACTTTGATTGCTTCACGGGTTCTACAGAGAAAGAAGAGAGAGTGATGTGGGTTTAGTTAGTGGGTACCATTTTTGACATGTTCAAGAAGAAACAGGGCATTTCAACCTGTTCTGAATAACCGCAGTCATTCACTCATATCTTGTTATGCGGTGCATCATCATCAGCTCGCTATCAATCACTATCTGTCAGTGTCACTGTAAAGTGACACGTCGCACAAATCTATTAGGAACAAAAGCGGCTCGTTTGGTGAAACTTGAAAGTGGAGTAACTTTATCCCCTCTTGCTGTTCAAGTTTTGATTCGATGATGACCACTTACTCAATATGACAAACAAGAGCAAAGCTTAGAGTTCAAGATTGAACAAGCTTAAAAATAACAAAGATAAGCTCTAAGCTTATAATGATGAGTTTAATCTAATCATGTTTAGCTTGTTTGATACATCAAATTGAGACTAGCTAGGTTTAGTACTTCAGTTGGTAGTACCAAACAAAGCTGGTGGGGGCGCACTTGGCGAGCTAGCCAGTTAGGAATAGGCCATGGACTTCTTTCATTATCACAAGTGATGGATGTTAACCAGGAATCAGAATATAATTTTGTGTGTGTTTCATTTTTGATCTTGTCGATTTTGGTCAATCAATTTTCATTTTAGGTCCAGGAAGGATAATAGATTGATTCAAGGATTGAAAATGAAATTAAGCACCATGATTCTCACAAAACTTAAATAGTTTGGGACCATTTGACACACCTATTTTTATTGGCAAACTTAAATTCCATGACTCGGTTTATTCAATCATATAACATTTTGTGTCAAAATGATATCCGAATTCAACTATTCAATCATCTCTTTTAGGTCACGTTAGTTAAAGATTGTAAAATGTTACTTTTACTTTAACATATATGAATATTTCCTCACAATTTGTGTTTGATGGTCATATATGAAATCAATACATGTCGATGAGAGATCGCATGGTCGAAAATACGAAATGGTACTAATAATTTAGAGCCAGTAGTGCACAACTGCACATGCCCAAAACAGATAGAACTGACGACTTCCCTTAAATAAAGCCACGCACAACCTCAACGGTCATATTTTTCAAGCTTCATATTCCTCTTCAAACTTTTCTGAATCAAAAGGTTCATCGTCTTAAACAAAGTCAGTTTCCAAAGAAAGTAGCTATCATGGGTTGCTTTCCAGCTTGTTTCACTTCTACTAATCGCAGAAAGCACCGAAAATCAGTAGCTGTAGCTCCCTCTACACAGCCCCAACACCAAGTGAGCTCACATTTTCTCTTCCTCCGATTCATTACTGCTCACTCTCACTTGAATTTTACTTAACTGCCACTTCTTGCAGATCCTTGAAGCTACTGAAGAAGCTGTTCAATTTGAACCCACAAAGCCAGATGACATTATCAAACCCATTACAGATTCCAAGTAAGCAATGCTTTCAAGTTGTTTATGTTATTAATGTTAATGTTCTACATTGTGTTCATTCTCTTTTGTATATTATATGTTCAAGTTTGTGATTATATCTATATGTTTGTTCATTATATAAGTGTGCCGAGGGAGGTTATTGAAGAAGAAACCAAGAATGATGCTAAAAAGAAAGTGAAATTTGATTTGGTGGAAGAAAGGATTGATGAGAAACCAAAAGAGACTGAACCAATTTTGGGTTCTATTGGATCAAATGTAGTTACTGTGGTATCAGCTCATTCATTGAATTATAGGTATGAGAATTGTTCAAACAGTGAGGATGAGGATGAAGGTTTGATAGATTTATCAGGGAGTGATTTGAATGGAGATGAATATGGTGGGAGTGTTGATGATGAGGTTGAGAGCACTAAGACTGTGATTCAAGAACAAGAGTCTTCAGAATCTTTGTTTTCAATATCAATTGGTTCGAGGAAGCGGGTTAGTGATGCTGAGGAAGATGAGAAGGAGGTGAATAGTCCAATGCCAAAGGCAAAGCCAATTGAGTCAGACCAAAGTGGTAATAGGAGTCAGCATTGTCCTTCAGTGTTGAGCCCAATTGAGAATCTTAGTCAATGGAAGGAGGTAAAGAAAGCAGTTCCTTTATATTCGAAACAGCAAAAGAAGGAGAATATAAATGCTGAGCAGGATTTCGACATACCAATTAGTCCAGAGCCTACACTGAAGCTGTCAAAACAAAAACCACTCGAGTCCAATGACATAAAGCTTGTCGAACAAGAAACTGGGATCGACACTAGCCTTTCGAGCTGGTTGGTTGAATGTGAATCCACCCCCAAGCCGAATGGTAGTGACAATTCTGTTGGGAACTTGATGTGTGAGGGAGTGAGTCAATCAAGACGCTTGGGAGATAGACCAGTTTTGGGAGCATGGACTAGTGAAGAGCTTAAGCAGTTGTCTAATTCTTCTACTCCAAACCAATCGCCAAGCCTGAGCTCTGATCAGATACCGATCAGAGGGACTGTAGGGAGCTACTGGAGTCACACTGGCCAGGCCACAGAATCGGACTCAAACTCTTCGGGCAGAGGGAAGGAAAATGCATCAGGGAGGAGCAGAGAGGTATGAATGAGTTCTTTACAGGTTTTGTTTATTTCAGATAAATGTCATATAAGTTACTCGAATCTGATGGCTGTGGCGCTGTGCTTTGATTCTGCAGGATGAGAAAGTGAAATGGAAGACTATACCATTGGAAGCAAAATTGGAGAGAGTTCTGGATTTGGGCATACTTGGAGCTTAGCATATCTTGTGTGTATGCTATTGTGATTCCATTTATTTTGAATTCCCTAGTGTGAAGTCAGTTTGTCTAGAAAATGATCAATAATAAGGAGATTTGGTGACTTCTCTAACTGACTATATTGCCAAAGCAAGTTATTGCATTGCATTGCATTAGTTTTCATAAGTTAGTGTAAACTGTGATTCCAACAACAAAAGGAATACGACTAAACATCTCATTCAAATTGCACCAATAAGCGCTTAAGTTTGTATATCTGTGACTTTACCATATACATCAGAAATACATAATTTAAACAAAACAAAACAAAACAAAAAAAACCCATTAAAAAGAGGGAATTCTCTTTATTCTTTCCTCTTCCCCCATACTACATCCTAGCATCAGCTTAGGGTCTGACTCGATTAGATACCCTTTGAGAAGAGTATCTGTGAATTTACCATATACATCAAAAATACATAATTAAAACAAAAAAACATTAAAAAGAGGGAATTCTCTTTATTATTTCCTCTTTTCCTAGTATCAGCTTAGGGTCTGACTCGATTAGATACCCTTTGAGACGGGAATTATATTGTTTCTCTGTTTCCCATTTGGGTTTTCTACACATCATGAAAGAGCCTTCTTATCTGGTCAACGTTAGCAGGCATCAATGTGACTGGACAACGCTTATACTGTATGAAGAACAACACAACCCATTTAGTTACTGATAGCACCAGTGATGTTATTAAACTTGATGCACGGAAAACATTAACTAAAGCAGGAGGTCCAAGATACATATCATAGACCAAGTTTTCCAGATTGACAGCTACAGTAAACCTCACCTGAGTAACATACTTGAAAACGCAGGCATAGCAGAAGACAAACCCAGAAACTGTAATGACAGATGGATTTGCGCGTTTCTGTGAACAGAGAGGACAAAGAGTTCTATTGGAAGGCAATGGAATCCCCTCTTTGGCAACCTGTTCATAACAAATGGATTAGACGTGTAAAAGTAAAACAGCAAGCATTGACAAACTTCAAGTGCTAACAAGCCCAAAGAAATGAGTGATTAAAGCTAAGAACTATAGATCTTTCACTAAATCAATACTGCTGCAATTTCTATGCAGAAAAGATGTCATTTTAATCTAGGAGGATTGTCATTTTTATGTCTCATCACTAAATACTTCAATGCTGCTAAATATTCAGAACTTTGTAATGGTTATACTGAGAGAGCGAAAGCTAAGATGGATTGCAGAACACTTCACCTGGGGAGAAGGAGGTGGTGGAGGTGGGGGGTATATGGTTGGAGCTGACATTCTCTCTTCAGCAGATTGGTACCACCATTCCATCATCTATAAGTTTAAATCAATTCAATATAAGTTAGCAGGTATGGTCCACATAAGAGAAGCAAATGAAAAATAAAAATGGAAGATTAGATACCTCATTCAAACTGAATTGAATATGAGAAAATATGCAAGAACCTTCTACTTTTCTTTTTTTTTTTTGTATATTTGCATTTTTAAACTTTCCACTCCAGGAAAACGGAGGAAAAGATTTGTCCAATTGAAGATTTGAAAATCCTTTTGTTTCATCAAACTATTTTTGTGCCTACCAAAATACATGTGAAAATCAAAGAAAGAGCAACCTACAAACTTAATACTATTTTTCCTAATTCTTTTTTCCAAATATAACAACATAGCCATACTCACTTTAAAGAAGAATACTGCTGCGATTAAACCAGTCTGCGCATAATCCAGGACTGTGTACGTACCACTGAGCAATGCTCCTTGTACTGCCTGTGAATGTAAAATAATGTCACATAACAAGAAATGTGAAATGAAGGGCAATTGAACCAGTGGTCATTTCATATTTCAATAGCTGATCACTTGCACATCTAATGTCTCATTCAAATCCAGATCACTATGTGTAAGCTAATACACCATAGACCTTATCCTTAGTCTTATTGCTTTTCACAAATAAATATAACAGAATCAAGTTTTGGTTAGAGTTGTTAACAAAACAGATGAAGTTATACCTTCAACCATGGCGGACCACGGAGTCTCTCACGTTCACGGCTTCTTGTTTTTGAAATTCTAGAAGATGTATCCATCTACCTTGACACCAAAATATTGTATTTCAGCTATTGCACCATACACACAGAAATAAGTCATGAACAATTCATTCTCATAACAAAAGCCAACAGACAAAAAAAATATATATATAGTATCAACTAATGTGCCACTGTTCACACTAAAACTATAGAAGAACACAGAAGAACCCAATTAAATTCTTGCCACACTATACCAGCTCTTGCCCAGTAGCTCGACAGACTTGAATCCCAAGCACATGCAATCCTAAAGAATAAAATCCCGTCGCATCCAACAAGTATAACATCTGGTAAGCAAATGAAAATCCTGCATCATAAGTGCCAGGTTAGAAACTTAGACTGATTTATCTCACCATTTGACAGTCAACATGGATAAGAACCTCTGGTACTTCTAAACAGATTTTATCAGATTAATTCACTGAAAAAGTTTGCCACAACAGGGTTCTTTTGTTGTTTTTAAAGATGAAAGACAAAAGAGCTCAAGCAACATTAAGAAAAAGGCATGCAAGTGCTTTCTTTGAACATAAAAGTTGCATGATGACACAAAATAAGCATCTTTTTTCTGCTTACACTAGGTTAAGTATTCTTGCATAGTGGCATATTTGCTAGAGGAAATGTTAAGAACAAAAATAAAAAGTTTCTGGGTAGCAAGCAAATGCCCGGCTAGGAGATGCATACCTTCACTGCTAGCATGCACCCATGGGTAGCAAGCACCTATAAGTTTCTGGATCTTCTTTGCCAAACGTGTCCTAACTGATGCTTCTGCATCGAAACTTCCTCTTGAAACACCAGAACCGTTGCCTCTATCAACTATATCAGCATCATCATATCTTTCACCACTATCTCCCCATAAAGTTGCTTGTAGTCTGGCTTCCCTTTCTCTATTATAGATTGCGTGCAATTTTGATTTGAAGTATGGCAATACAACCTGGTACACATCATTTCAAAAATTATTACTCTTTTCTTACAGCTATAGTAGTTAAATTACTCAACCTTATGCTACTTAAGAGAAATTACACTAGCATCATCTTTCAAAAGTTCATATTCGATGAATGAGGTCCTGAAGGGCATCCAAATTTCCAAACTTGTCAAGGAATCTCAACATTTTAAACTATCCCATGAGTATTCAATCACATGCCACACATAAAAGCTATATGAAACCCACAACTACTGCATGCCGAACATTCTTGTGTCATCAATCCATAACAACCAGCATTTCAAAAAAGCAAAACCTCCCTGTCAGTATCAAACTATCAATCACATGCCAAACAACAACGATAAACAAAATCTACAACTACCGCATGTCAACCATAACAGACCAGCATTTCTAAAAGCAATAACTCCTCACTTCCAAACAACCAATAGCTCCGAAAACAAGCACATATTCTTACCAAAACCACTACATACAGAACTTTCTGCTTTCTTCTCCAATCCAGAATGATGAAATTCATCACCCAAGATCACCGAGCATCGTTCTAACATCAAACCAAGCCTTCAACCCTATGCAATCACACTAGCATCATCTTCAAAAAGTTTAATGTTTCAGAAATGAGGTCTCGAAAGGGTATCCGAAGTTCCAAACTTTTTAAGGTATCTTAACATTTCCAACCATCCTACGAGGAGTCAATCACATACCACACTTGCAACACATACAAAATCTATACCTACTGATTGTTTAACTATAAAAAAAAAAACAGCATTTCTAAGACTAATAACTCCTTTACCGCCAAAACAATCAATACATCCAGTAAGAATCTATATACTCCAAGTAGTCCTACATCGAAAAACAGCTAATAACAACCAAAAACAAGCACACATTCTCACCAGAAACACAACCGAGAGTACTTTCTGCCTCTTCTCCAATCCAGAATGATGAAACTCCTCACCCGGGCTCAACCTCGCATCCTCCTTCTGCACCTTAACCTTTACAGCCCTCCTCCTCAGCCCATACAAAGATTCCGAAAACGAAGCATCTGCAACAACAAAAAGAACCAAACTTTCAACACCCAATTCGCACACAAACAACACCCAATTCAATCCCAAACTCTCCTAATCCAAACAGGAAAAAACAAAACCCGGAAAAACCTGTGGTCCTTAAGCTATGGGTTTCGAGAACGAGCATGAGGAAAGCGAAGAACTCGTCTTCGTAGTCAAGAACCCTGTGCAGAAATGGCCTCCGCAAAGCCAAAACCTGAGAGAGATGGCAACCCAAAACCATAAGAAACCCAGAAAACGAGGAGTGGGAAATTACAGATGGGTCCTTGAGGAGGGAGACTTACGCCGACGGAGTAGGTGAGGGCGGCGCGGAGGCTGGCGGGGAGCTGCTGGGCGGCGGCCATCTCGAAGAAGGTGGGACGAGTCCCTTGCCCTCCCACCTGAAAAAGCATCGTGCTTTGTTCTCACTGCTATCTCAAGCTTTTTGGGTGAAGAAGAAGAAGAAGAAGAAGAAGGAGTGAAGTGAGTCTTATTAGGATATGTATACGTATACGTATAAGTATTCTTTTAATTATGTAATTTTAGGTGATTTGTGAAATTGTGGTTTCCTTGGCTCTTGTGTCGCGGAAGAACGCAACATGATTTTTAGGTGACTAAATCTCACTAAGGTTCACTTTTGAACCAAATTTAATTATGGTCATTTGATGATGATAATGGTTATGATGTGAATTTTAGTATTTTTCTATTATTAGTTTTAAAAATATATGAGCTTAATCGCCAACGGTTCATAGGTAAGATAAAACAAGTTTTCCTTATGTGTTTTTGGAGGTTCATATGATTATAATTTTATTGATTTTTGTTAGATTATTCTTGTGGAATAATATATATTGTTCATATAATTATATCTATGTGAAAGGATATAATTTATGATGTGATCTTGTGTTGTTGATGTGGATGTTGTGATATTGTGATTGTTGGATAAATAACTAAACCGGGTTCCAAGTCTTTAATCGGATGATTAGTTACGGTTCATATGTTATTTATTATTTGAGTTTTGATATTAGACAGTCAAACCGGGTTCCAAGTCTTTGGCCGGGTGATTGGTTACGGTTAGGAATCTAGAGCTCTAATCCGTATGTCGGTGTAGGTCATGGGATATACCTTATAGTATCTGGGACCCATGGGTACACAATTTGTTGTTGTAGGTCATGAGAGATATTTATTAATACTTGGGACTCATGGATACATGTTATTTGAAAAAGTGTTGGAATTGTGGATATATTCATTGATATATTTTGCTCTTGTGAAATATTTAGATGTGAGAATTATTATACTTTTTTTTTTTTGAGTTTACTCATACGAGCTTTTTAGCTTACCGAGTTTGTTATTTTACAATCCCGGTGGTGTAGGGGTTAGACCTGCAGGTGAGGATCAGCAGGGTTGAGACGGTGGCGTAGGGGCATGGTCATTTTTGTTTTTTGCTGTACTCTGTATAGTTTTGTTAATTGAGTAGACAGTATTAAACTCATGAAATGATTCTCATGTTCTTGTTTTGCAAGTTTTGTAAACAAGGAGATGTAATATTTAACGCAGTGATGGGTTGTTTGATATTTACTTTTCCGTTATTGAGTTTTAGTTGTTGGTTTTGGTTGTTGAAACAGGTTGAGATATTTATATTTTAAGTTAGATCATGCCAAAAATTTTGAAAATTATCTTTCGAAAATTAGGGCGTGACAAAGAGGAAAAAGGGAAGGCAAAGGCAAACCAATCGGCAGGTAATGGAGACGGGCTACACTTCTTTTATTTCTAGTTCAGGCCCATCTCAATCCCATTCTCCAATTCCAACTCATATAACCCAACCTATCTACACATATGTCTCTGACAGAACCATTTCCCTTCGCCGTTCTATTCGAACCCAGCAGTTCCTTCCTGAGAAATATGAGGAAGATGATCCATATTTAACCACTGATCGAACCCCTCTGATATGGTTCTCATCCCCTACAGCTACAAAACAGATTCCCTCCTCCATAAACCTTTCTCTAGCTCCTCCATCCCCCACCAAAAAATCCCCTTCCAACCCTAATTCTCCTTCTCCTTCACAATCCCCTCAAGGAAGTTCGGTGTCTGTTATTGCAGGATTCTTAGACCGTTTAATGAGACATGGGGAGGTCTCCCTCAACAACTTTGGCGAATGGAACTTTTTCAGCGTTTCATTTCGCAAGCAAACTTGAGTGATTTGGGTTTTCAGGGGCCAAGATTCACCTGGTTTTGCATTCAGAATGGTAGGGTTAGGATTAAGGAAAGGCTAGATCGTGGTTTTGCAAACCCGGCTTGGAGTGTGTCCTTTCCTCATTCGCAAGTGATGCATCTTCCTAAACTGGCTTCAGACCACAGACCAATCTTATTGGATACAAATCCGTCAGGCTCTTTCATGCCGAGGATTTTCAGGTTTGAATATATGTGGATTTCTCACCCTCATTGTTATGAGATTGTTCGTAAAAATTGGAATTCTGATTTCTCGGGGTCTGCATGGGCAGGTTGGTTGAGAAATTTGTCTAGATGCAAGAATGCCTTGAATGAGTGGTCAAAAGATGTGTTCCCAAATTTTGGGAAGAAGGTTACTGAGAACATAATGCATATCCAAACTCTATTAGAGGATGAAAAGGAGGATATTGGGCAGCTGCTAACCTCGAAAACAGATCAAATTGCTTCTTATTGGGCAATGGAGGAAATGTTCTGGAAACAAAGATCGCGCATCAGTTGGTTAGCTCATGGAGATATGAATACCCACTTCTTCCACCAAACAGCAACTTCAAATAGAAGGAGGAACAAAATCTTGCAGATCAGGGATGACAATGGGAATTGGAAACGACTGAGCCTGAGATTGTGGCTCATTTCACTTAGTACTTCCAAAATATGTATACTGCAACTGATTTGTCAAATGTTGAGGAAGTTTTGAGTTTTGTGGAAAACACGGTCACCCCTGAGATCAATGAATCTCTAATGCTAGATGTAACGATAGAGGAGGTCAAGGCTGCAGTGTTTGATCTGGGGGCCCTTAAAGCTTCGGATCCAGACGGTTTCTCGGGCTCATTCTATCAAGCTCACTGGGAAATTGTAAAGGAGATAATTGTTTCAGCAACTTCCCAAACCTTGACAAGTGCTAAAATGTCTCCTCATTTCAGCTGTACTTACTTGGCTCTTATTCCTAAAGTTGATAGTCCAAATGTGGCATCCCAATTCAGACCTATTGCTCTCTGCAACTTTGGATATAAGATTCTGACAAAAATCATCTCCAACAGACTGAAGTTGTTTATGCCGGACCTTATCACAGAGAATCAATCGGCCTTTGTCTCTGGTCGTCAGATTCAAGACAACATCCTAGTGGCGCACGAATGTTTTCACAGGCTTAAGATGCTAAGAACGGGTACGAATGGGGAATTAGCGCTCAAGTTAGACATTGAAGAAAATGATAATGAATAATATTTTTATCTGAACAAGAGATTGATACAAGCATTAAATAGGAAACTAAGGATTAAACTATTGGACAGAAAACTAATCTACACCTAACACGCAGAAAGAAGAGAGGCGTGCATGAGCCAAAAAAACAGAGAAGCCATGCTGGGACATGAAGACCATACGCAACAGAGAAGCCATGCTGAGCTGACATGAGAAAGAAGCAGCATGGATACCAGCCGAAGAATAACTAGAAAGCTGGAGCAAACACCCGGACAGCATGCGCATTAAATGCTAGGACAGCAACAGCGAAACTGGTCTAATTTCAATGAGATGAGATACATACATCTAGTTATTCCAACAGACATGAACAAGGCTTATGACAGGGTTGACTGGCATTTTCTTGAAAAGGTTCTCTTGAAAATGGGGTTTCAACTAAGCTGGGTAAGGATTGTTATGGATTGTGTCTCCTCAGTTTCTATGGCTTTGATTATCAACGGCTCCCCAGGGAAGAGATTTCAGCCTTCACGAGGGTTACGTCAAGGGGATCCTCTCTCTCCCTTCCTGTTCTTATTCATCAACGATGTGCTTTCCTCCATGATCAACAAGATGTGTGATCAGAATCTTCTAGATGCAGTTAGAATAACGGAGAATAGTCCCCTAGTTAGTCACCTTTTCTTTGCGGATGATTCCCTGTTCTTCTTAAAGGCTTCTCTGTATAACTGTGAAGCTCTCTCTGATACGCTCCACCTCTACTGCACGGCTTCAGGTCAATCTATAAATGTGAATACATCTTCTCTTTATTTCAGCCCTAACACAAGATAAGAGATAGTACATCTTTTGAGCTTTGTCTTGAATATGAAGGCTGTGGATGATCCAGGGATGTATCTAGGCCTCCCAACAGTTTGGGGGCGATCTAAGGTGGTTGCGCTCAAGTATGTTAAGGAGAAGATAAACAAGAGAATAGTGGGTTGGAACTCTTCTTCTCTAACTCAAGCTGGGAAAGAAATTATGATTAAGGCTGTAGCCTTTGCAGTGTCGGCCTACCCTATGATGGTGTTCAAGTTCCCAAATTCAGTATGCAATCAGATTTCTTCGTCGCTTTCTAAATTTTGGTGGGGTAATTCAGACTCGTCAGGGGTGCATTGGAAGAAATGGGAGGCTATGGGCTGTGACAAGGATGTGGGAGGCATGGGGTTCAGAAACTTGATGGATTTCAACATTACCTTGCTAGCTAAACAATGTTGGCGGCTTCATGTAGACCCAGGGGCTCTATGGGCTAGAGTTCTGAAGAGCTTGTATTTTCCTAATTGTCAAATGTTACAAGCTGTAAGAGGGAGCTCTTCTTCATGGGCATGGTCTAGCTTACTAGAGGGACGCAACCTTTTCCAAAAAGGGCTTGTATGGCAAATTGGATCAAGGGTTAATGTGGATCTTTGGAAGGATAATTAGATTCCTAGGCTGCCTTCGATGAACCTTCGCCATTATGCAGTTCAAATTAGCCACAAGTTCAAATCCTAATCAGTCCCACTCAGTCCCAGGTAGAGTTTGGTCATGGATTTGGAAAGTTAAAACGTTGCCAAAAATCAGACATTTTCTCTAGAGAGCTGTGTCGAACTGTTTGGCAACGAATGAGAAGAGAGTCCATAAACATTTGGCTGCTAACCCTTTGTGCCCTCTCTGTGATGCTGAGCCGGAAACGATGGAGCATTGTCTGTTGTTGTGCCCTCTAGTTAGGCAGGTTTGGTGTGCTCATCCTCTCTCTTATTCTGTAGATTCTCGATCTATTTCTTCTCTGGACAGATGGATTGATGGTGTCTTTATGGATAAGGATGATCACTGTGACTTTGGTGCTTATTTTGAAACAACTATGTCCTTCCTCCTGTGGAATATCTGGAAGGCAAGATGTAATCTGGTCTTCAATAAGGCTGCATTCGATCCTGTTCAAACTGCCTCAACTGCATTTCGGTTGGCTCAAGAGTTTCTGCTCATTCCTCAGAAACTTTACAAGTCTTTGGCTTCCCCGATCTTAAATCCGGATGGAGTGGTCCAGTATTGGATCAATCCAAAATTGGGGATGATTAAGATCAACACAGATGCTGCCTGGAACAAAGATTCGGCAGAATGTGGCCTTGCAGCTGTTGCTCGAAATTCTTTGGGGAAAATTGTTGGTGGAATGCACAACTATGGTTTTGCAATCTCTGTTATGGCTGCTAAGGATTTAGCTATCAAGCTTGGTCTTAGCCTAGCCTCTTCTCTCTCTCTTTCTTCTTTTCAATTGGAATCGGACTCTTTAGTCCTCATTTCAACTCTTTCAAATCCTTTATCTACTGTTGATTGGACAGCTGCTCGTTCGATAGCTTGGATCCGGGAAAATTTAAATTTGTTTCAACAGGTTAACTGGCGTTGGGCCAGTAGGAAGGCAAATGAGGCTGCTGATTGGGTGGCTTCTCTTGCGCTACTCAGGGTGTGTCCTATGGATTGGTTCTCCAATCCTCCCACCTCCCTAATGCGTATTCTTCTCTTTGATGTTGTTTCTCCTTCTCCTTAGGTTTGTCAGTTTTTTAGGGTAGTGTAGCCCCTCTTTTGTCTGTTTGGAAGATTTGGGCTTGCCTTCTTTTGCTTTGTTCTTTTGGGTTTTATAGTATTGTTCTCTTCTCAAAAAAAAAAAAAAAAAAAAAAAAAACCTAAGACTTTAGATGATTTCCCAGTGGCGCTGCAATTATGTTCACAATTCATGTTTCTCCCACACATAACCTCTCAAAAGGTCAAGTGCAAGACCAAGGTACACTATTCTGTCTTGCTCTAAGTTAATTTGTGTCTAGATAATGCTGCTCCCATGTTATAAGTTCTGTCAGAGGTATTTTCTACTTGAAAGGAAATGTCTGCCTCGACACTTTAAGAGAAGACTAATGTTTATTAGTCTAATGTTTATTCCCATTTATTAGTCTAATGTTTCTTTTTTGGTCCAGAATTTAAACATGGTTAAGGAAGAAAGGCCACAAATTACAAGAGAGGAACCAGATCCTCCATTTTGGCTAAAAGTGTAGTTGAAGAAACAGATATAAGCAGTCAGCACCCAAATAAGGTTCTGTGTTATTCTAATGCATTCATTTCCTTGTCCAGTGACTTTTCTTTTCTAGATTTATAATTTTTATTTGATCAGAGATTCGTAACTTTCCTTTTCTTATACGTAATTTTTATTTTTATTTGATCAGGAAACCTTGACATGCTATATTATTAGCTGCACTTACATTTTCTTTAAAATGTTTGATTGATTATGGCTTCTCTGTCTATAAATTGATAGAATGATAGATACATAATAATGATCATTTAGTATAAGTGCTTGACTATTGCTGCATAGACTGATGTTGTATTCCATCTAGGTGTTCTTTTTTGTTCATACAGCTTTTAGTTTCTAGAATTCTTTTAAAAGTCCTTCATTAAATTCATTGGTTTTTACTTCAAAGTTCATTATCCATGTAAAGAACGGCAGAGCAACAGGTACACCTGTGAGCAGCGAACTTGGATATTAGCAAGGGTTCTCAGCAGACAATTAATCTTTTTCTATGCATCAATACGGTTTGCAGCTACAATCTTACAGACCACTTATAAGTGACCTATTTTCTTTTGTAGGTTGAGATGCAAACAGAAATTGGCAAAAAGGGTTGCAGTTAAAGGCAAAAGGACTTTCTGAGACTTGTACCAATATGATTGCTATAGGGGATGCAGGTGTTCCTGAAGCTACATTTAGAACATAGCTAATTTGTATCCAAATGTATTCAATACTCAGTGAAATGAGTGAATTTGTATTCTGTGCAAGTATTCCATGTATTTTATTGTTACTAGTATCTTATATAAAACACAACTTATGTAGCCTCGCTCTCGATGATCATGAGCACAATATCACTGGCCTTCCTTGTGAGGATCTTCATGGATTTCTGGGGTATTTTTCTTTGAGGTCATGAAATTCCAGAGACTCCTGAACCAGCATAAACAGCCTGTGACGTTGTTATTATTATTATTCTCCGTATCATTGGCATCCTGAAAGTGTTTAGAACCAAAATAATCAGCAACGTTCCTTTCCTGTTGATTTTATATTTCTATTGATACAATTAGGAGCAATACTGTAAAAGAATTAATTCAAAGTGGAGGGTTAATTAGTATTTCAACTAGGTCAGTAGGTCAGTGTTAGAATTATATATGATAAGAAAGTTGGCTCAACATATCAAAATTGGGTGATGAAAAACGTACTCTAGCCCGTGAGAATTCATCTCGTAATGCAATCTGATTGTCAGCATTGTTAAGAAAGTTGACTATCCCTTCAAGATTGGGTCCTAGTGACCTTAGTAATTCGGCAATTTCTTCACTAGAACCTGATGATGCACTACTGGCAAAGGAGGTACTGCTATCAGTCCTCCCTCCGATGCCCGTGGAGGGTAGTGTACATGTGTGCCTTCCGGTGTAAGTAATTCTAAGGAATCTCTGATCATTTGATTTTTGCACTTCCTTTACGGCCATGCAGCCTCCATACTCTTCAGGATTGCATACGTAATACTCTCTGCTAAATGCAAACAATATAATGTTACACGAAAATCAAACGGATCAAGCTTGAAATGTACTGTTTATGTGAAATTAGTTTCATATATACGAGACCTTAACCAAGAGAAATACAAAATCAAGAACAAATATATTGTTCCTACGTTACTGCATTTACTGAAGAGATATGTTTGAAGCCGTACCTTGGGTATCTGCTTCCTAGTATGTCCCTTTGGTCATACTTCGTCCACCGAAAGCCATCAAAAGGACCTCCAATAGTCTCCATACCCGGTGTAATTCTTACTTGGTGTGCCAGCATTGGTCGAGTTTTCCAACAAGTGTGCCTCCCGACATAAGTAATGTTAAGGATGGTTGGGTCGATGGGAGTTGGCACTATGGCTTTCGCCCAACAGCCAAGTCCATGAGCAGCACATCGATACTTGCATCTGCCAACAGAAACAGATGTGATTAATTTCAGTGAACTGTATACAATATTTCGAGTCCTAGATTGAGCTCAATGTTGGAAACAGATTTCATCCAAATGAAAGAAAGCAGTGACGGTTCATATGTACGAATAACTACATGAAGAACAATGGACTGTGAAAGCTCAATGTTTGATGCAGAAGGACTTGCAGAAGAGTTCGAGTCGAAGCTTATAATTTACAGTTTCAATGTGATAAACTGATGTAAAGAAATTTTAAATAATATGATAAAAAGTCCTAATACCTCTCAATCCCCGAGCTCCCAATGGACCAGTTAAAACCATCATCGAGATACCCTTGCATCAGACCTGATGTAACTTTCACCTTTTGCTTCCAATTTTTCAAAGTTTCCCTGCAATGTCTTAACGTTAAAATTCTTATTAATAGACACTAAACTCATTAAGGAAGACCATTAAAATAAGGACTAGCTGATTTTTTTTATGCCATCCACTTTTTGATGG
The DNA here is from genome assembly GCA_009720345.1 of Fragaria iinumae. Taxonomy (NCBI): domain Eukaryota; kingdom Viridiplantae; phylum Streptophyta; class Magnoliopsida; order Rosales; family Rosaceae; genus Fragaria; species Fragaria iinumae. The sequence goes on along the minus strand of CM019122.1, from coordinate 840,224 downwards.
CATATCCAAATGTCAACCTTTTAGTTTTCGACAGATTGTCTATGCAAATTTACGACATTCACAAATGTAATTTTTTTCAATGATATATTTGGTTTGTTTATTGATTTTATCTAGTTTGATAGCTTAATGATCATTAGCTAGTTTGGCTGAAAGTTTGTAGAAATGATATACTCATAAAATTTTAAAAATTAAAAATTTGTGATGCAAAATAGTGATCGAAAAGGGTGTTAACTAATTATCATTATCAAAAACCTCAGACCAAAAAAAAAAAAAAGAACTAAGATCATAAAAAGACAGAGTTAACCTCTTCTCAGATGAATCCTCGTTGTCCTCAGTTGTCATGTAACGGCTGGGTTTTCTGTATGCACCTCCAAAAACTTCGGATAATTTAAGGAATCGCTCCTCCTCCTCATCGGAAGGGTCACAAGTGATTTCACTACAACTGGCTTCAGCTGAGCACCCCTCAAGGCTCCTGATCTCAGAATTATCAAGGACTTGTACCATTGGTTCCCCAAAATCTTGATATATAACTTCCTCATCCTCATTATTGGCAAAAAAGAATCGAACTCCGCACCTTTCGATGACCGGGAAACACCTTTCGATGCTGGGGTCGAATCTTGCCTTGGTCATCACCACATCACCCACTTCAGAGTGCAATAATTCTATCTCAAATTTGGCCTCAGTGTAGTGACGTTCATTCACTTCCTCTCCATTAATGCCAAATTCAGACCATGGCACATATCCTACCAACATATGACTTGACTTGAGCCAATCGCGGCATAGACTGTCAAAATGACTATCGAACAAATAGAAACTGGAACGGTACTGGCATTGATCTCCTTTGAAGGTGCAGAAACATCGAACAATCAAATTGTAGTAATCAACACCTTGGGGATTATTAGTAATGGCGGTTATAGCGAACCCCAAAAACTTGTTGTCAAAGCAATTTGGTGGTAGCTTGGCAGTTACGGAAGATCCCTCACTGTGGATGAACTGCCCTGGAATTTCACTTCCAGGGCAAGAGAAATAAAAGGGTCGGGAAGGATTGCCCTAAAACAAAAAACATAAAACATAAAATACTTTACCTTCTTCTGCATTGCCAAAATGTATCAAAAGAAAAGAAAATAGTCGATCAGTTTTAAATATATACCTGTGGGGGGAAATGAGTTCCTACAATATCTTTAAAAACATCTTCATGTACCAGCTTACTGCAATTAGAAAATATGAAGCACCGACCAATTTCATAGGGAGACTGTGGTGCCGAAACCGTTTCCAAAGCTGTGCAGTTTTGTGCATTTATGTAACTTATTGTTGACGAAAGCTCTGGTATTGATCTCAGTCTCTTGCAGCCATCCAATTCAAGCCTTTCTAAGAAACCCAGTTCTTTCATGGCTGCAGGTAAGCGCTCCAAATTGTTTCTTGACAACTTTAATACTTTCAATGAAGGAAAACAAGCAATAGCATCTGACAATTTCATCATATTGCAACCGCCGAAATCAAGATGTACCACATCAGTACAACGATCTTCTATTGATGATGGCCATGATGAAAAGGGAGCCTCCATTTTGCAACCATGAAACGATAGCCGCCCACCTAACTTCAGACGTAAGATAGAGACTGGAAGTTGTTCTAAACCGCCTAGGTCTACTTCAAGTTCCAACAGAGAATCCATATTCCCAATGTTCTCAGGCAACTTAGAAAGTTTTGAGCAATCTTTCAGCTTGAGAGATCTAAGTTTTGCTAAATTACAGATACTATCTGGAAGACGGATAAGTTTCCTGCAGAATGTCATGTTTAATGATTGAAGCCCCCGGAGCCGTTCAATTGACGATGGTAACTCCTTAATTGCAGTTTGATATAAGCTAAGCACTGACAGTGCGTCCATATCTTCAGAAATCTCTGGAAACATCTCAAGGTTTACACAGTGGCTAAGATCAAGGGTTTTGAGAGACTTCATGAGAATGCTTCTCGGAAGTGTCTTAAGTTCATGGCACCCAGCTAAGCTCAAAAATACAAGGTTTTCGTGACCTAAAATGGATGGGTGAACCTCCGTGAAACTTGGGCGACCTCCAATAATACCCCCTCCCATAACTAGGCTCTCAAGATTTGGCACCTCAGTCAAGTTGGGAGTCTCTTTAAGTGGACAGCCAATCAAATTGATGATTCTCAAGTTGTTCGCACGCTGCATGCCAGCACAAGCAGCAAAATAATGTGCATTAATATAAGAATCCTACCTAAAATACATGAATTAGTATATAAAAAATTATTCATCTACCTTAGATCCTTCCCAAAGGTGTTCAATGCGGCCGGAGTGCATGTCAAGGTGAACAAGATTCTTGGGGTCAAAGCTGGATGGCAAACACTGTAGGGGGTATTTATGCCAGATGAAAACTCTCAACTCGGAAGAAAGAAAGTTGAAGTCCCCAATCAGGTCATGTTTCCCGTCAGCTCCATAGTACCATTCCCGGTAAATGAACATGAGCAACCTCAGTTTCGTCATATGTTCAAATGCTGTGGCTTTGAAGGATCTGTCTTCCTTGTCCGGCAGGGTGATCATCAAGCCTTCTGCTTCTGTAGCCTAAGAAAAAAAAGAACGGAATTAAGTCAGAGTGTTCAGGAGCCTTCTTTATGAAATTTTTATAAGCTTAATACATGTTTCCCATGAATTTGATTTTAGTCATAGTTGAAAAAGGTTAGTAAAGGATTAACATACCGAATTTTCATCAGTCAGCACACGCTCAACATGTTCACTCCAGAATCGTCTTCGCTTTCCGTCTTCTGTAGAGGATTCAATGTGCCTCCCCATCTCGTGTAGTAAATCATGCATCTCAAGCTTATTTGAATCTGAGATAGTTAGAAGAGCTCTTTCAACTAAAACATTCAAGTCCGCCCTGGGATAGAAGCCACAATTTTCAAGAACTATTGTTACATAGTCTTTGTCCATCCCTTTAAAGAAACATGCAATATCCAGAAATATGTTCTTCTGATACTCATCTTGTAGTCCATCGAAGCTTATTTGAAGCACCTCCTTAATTCCTGGGTGTGGTTGCTTCCTCAATTTATTTAATTGACCTTCCCACTCAGATACAGTTCTCTTACGGAGTAACTTTCCCAATAGTATAAGAGCTAAGGGTAGACCCTGTGCATATTGTACTATGCACCTTGAGAGATGTTCATACTTTCCAGAGGGTTTGTCTGTGCTGAAAGCATTCTGGCTGAAGAGTTTCAGAGAATCGCGAACACTTAGTGCGGTGGGCTTGTATATCTCGAATCCACGCACTACATGTTCATCTCTAGTTGTTACAATAATTATACTTCCAGCACCAAATGAACGATTACTTCCACCAAGTAAAGTATCCATCTGGCGTGAATCGAGCACATCGTCAAGAACAACTAGGACCTTTTTGTTAGCTAGCCTTCTCATCATCTTCATGTAGACCGCGTCCACATTGTGTTCTTTTTTCTTGAACATTCCTTCTAAAAATTCACGTTGCAACTGTACTACCCCCTTCGTGAAGCGTTCCCTCACATCTTCAAGAAAGCAACAGTGGTCAAACTGATGAGCAATTTCTCTAAAAACAGCATGAGCAATGGTTGTCTTGCCTATGCCGCCCATGCCACAGATTCCGACATAGACAACACCATCCGGCGCAGCATTTATTTGTCGTCTCATTTCATTCAGATGGGAATCCATTGCAACAAAGCCATCCTCTGTATGTGGCGGTATCGAGTTCACTTTATCGAAAACTTTTTTGACAATAGCATCAATAAGCCCGGCATCATCCCTTCAAAAATAGAAAAGCAATATGCAGTCAAGTCTCAGAGAAGATCCACGAATTGATGCCATAAGGTTACTAATAAGAAAATATACCTAGTATCACCAACACCGTACCAAAAGCAGGCCTCCAGTTAAATATATACGTTAGATTAGACCAATAAATTAAGCTCAATAGTGTCTGCACTTAATTTGTTATGATTCATCCAACCCCAAAATTCAACTTGGTGTTTTTTTTTTTTGTTTCCTTTTTTGGCTCGGTGTTTTTTTTTTTTTTTTTTTTTTTTTCTGAAACTGACTCGGCGTTTGTATTTGAACTCAGGTGTTAATTGGACACAGAAAAAGGTCCTACTGTAACAACCACGATGACAACAACAACTATAATAGATGCAACTCGAGTGAAGACCATTTTTTAATTCTTTTGTGGAAAAATTACTGCGAATTAAGAGGAGGAAGAGTTATTAAGATACGTACGCATAATCTTTGGAATTGGAATCGAAGCCAGATAAGTTGGCAGCTTCCTCTAAAGCGGATCTCCAGCTCTGCACTTCTTGCAGCAACTCCTTGTCTTCTTTGCGGTTGCTTTCATGCTTAGCAAAAGCTTCACCGAAACTTCCCGTCTGTCTACGAATGTCGGAAGGATCTACTTTGTAGAAAACGGGCATCACAATCTGGTTCTGGTCCTTCTTGCATTTCAGGATCTGCACCAGTTCTTTCAAGCACCAAGTGGAAGTCGCGTAGTTTTCAGAGAAAACTAAAATTGAAAGCTTTGATCCGGCAATGGCTTCCAGTAGATTCTCAAGGTCGTCGCCTTTCTGTAGATCAAGCTTATCAATGTAGACTTGGAGTGTTTCCCGTTCCAGAGCTCTGTGAAGATGGCAGACAAAGATGTTTCGGGTGTCCTCGCCTCTAAAATTGAGGAAGACATCTGTGGGCAACGAAGAAGAGGAAGGCTCGTCCATTCGATCAACAAGCACAAGATTGATTCAAGCTTGCGAGAAATCTACTGGATGCAGAGTAGCTTGTGAGAAGAGATGAAGAACGCAGTTGTGGGCAGGACCGCTTGGTGTGCAGACGGACCGGTCTCAGCTGTAAGAATTTTCGGGACCGGCATGTGCCTCTTAGCTGTAAGAATCTCCTACGTGCCTTTTTATGCCGGACCTATGTATCTTTTATCCTGGGGTCTTTTGTATTAGGTTGTACTTTTGGACCATCTGATACATTGCTTCTGCCATTTTTTTTCTCTCCCGTAAAAAAAGGACGACACAATTCGGTTTTATATATAAAAAGACCATGCGCTGCGCGCTTGCCAATTTGTTTTTTTTTTTTTTAATATAAAGTTTTGTTTTCCTATACATATTAAAATAAATAAAAAAATTATAAATTATCCCATCCCTATTTGCCACTATTTTCTCTCCAGTAAAAAAAGGGTGCAGTTTAAAAAAAATTTTTGAGGGAAATGAAATTTCTTTCATTGATCAAGAATCATTACACTCAGTAGATATAAGTTCCTTCACACGCGGAGGATTAACAAGCAAAAAACCAGTACTCATAGAATACAAAGCAAACTGAGCTAAAGAATGAGTCATCCTATTTGCTTCTCTCTTGACATATATTACTCTGACATTAGCTGCATACCTTAATTTTTCCTTCAAATCTGTGAGAAGGAACCCCAAGAACGAGTTGTCCATGGAACCTGTTGAGATAGCCGCCACAAGCGTTTGGCAATCGGTCTCGATGATAATAGGACACAACTGGTGCATGAGAGCTGTACTAACTCCTTCCAACAGAGCCAATAGCTCACTATGTTGAGGTGAGCTAGAAAGGGGAACAAGTCTTGTAAATACACCAAGACTACACCCCTCATGATTACGGAACACTCCATCAAAACCAATACGTCCGGTAATGGGGTCGAATGATGCATCCACATTCAGTTCAATAAAACCAGCCGAAGGCCTTTTCCATGTGGCTCTAGAAGCAGCTCTCGGACCACATGAAGGGGCATGAGCTAGTTTATACTCTGACCACCAACCCAATGTAAGAGGTACTAACTCAACCGCTAATTTAGCTTCATCTTCCCATACTTTCACATTTATGTTATGCCAAATAGCCCAAAGCAACATAAGAACAATATGAAAGGTATCAGAAGCAGTAGAAGCCAAAAGAGCTAACCAGTCATGAACAGTAGTTGCCTGCTGCATGGAAGGGATATGCACGAGAGAAAAGAATCCTGCTACATGGGTACAATCTCTTAATGCATGGATTGGTGACTCCACTTCCTCCTCACAACATGGACATTGGGTATCAATATCAATACCACGTTGACTCAGTCCACTTCGTGTAGGAAGAATATTTAAGGCAGCTTTCCAAGCACAAATTTTAACTTTACCAAGAACAGTGGCCTTCCATAGCTTGTTCCACAATACGGAGCTCGGGTTGGGGTGTGTATCGTGGTCCAAGACACGCTTCCGAGCCAAGTGATACGCAGACTTGACAGTAAATTTACCTTTCTTATCTTCAGACCAAATCCACCGATCCTGGTGTCCATTGGGAGCTAATAGGCAAGGCCATAATATTGGTCACAATATTTAGGGGAAATAACTCATGGAGAAGAGCTGAATTCCAAATCCCTGGGCTAGAGAATAATTCAGCAACCCTACTAAAATTGGGATTCCGAAACTGCAATAAGTCCACATCTGGCAGCCATGGATCAAACCAAATATTAGTATTTTCTCCATTACCAATCTGTCTACCAACACCACTTCTCAGAATATCTCTGCCATCAAGAATACTTCTCCACGCATAAGATGGGGAGCTCCCCAATTCCGCTTCCCAATAGTTAACTTGAGGAAAATAAATTGCTTTAAGAAGCTGACCTGGTAGAGAGTCCAACTTCTAAAGAATCTGCCACCCCTGTTTAGCTAACATAGCAAGATTAAATGCAAACAAGTGTCTGAAACCCATGCCTCCCTCCACCTTCGGTTTACATAAAGTATCCCACGCACGTCAATGCATACCTTTCTTCTCATCTGTACCACCCTACCAGAATTGGGCACAGAGTTGATGAAGCTCCTGAATAAGATGCTGAGGTAGAAGATAGTTATTCATAGTATATAGGGGCATAGCTTGAGCAACTACCTTAATAATTAAGTACCTCTCTCCCTGCAGCACTCATCAGTTTAGATCTCCACCCTGTCAGCTTTTTAGACAGATTATCTTTGATATAAGCAAAAGTATCATTCCGAGATCTCCCTACCAAAGTTGGTATACCCAAATACTTCTCATGCTTTGGGACCACCTGCATGCCTAGAAGCTCTGCAAATTCCTGCTGCATATGGGGTAACACACTACCACTAAAGACCACACCGCTCTTTTGTAGGTTTACTTGTTGCCCAGAAGCTGGCTCATGAACATTCAAAATATTTCTGATCACCTGGCAGTCACGCAAGGACGCTCTGGAATATAACATGCTATCATCGGCAAACAAGAGATGGCTAATTGTGGGAGCCCCAGACCATACTTGAAGGCCATGCCACTGACCGGCTAAAATAGCATTTGAAATCAAAGATGAGAGACCTTCTGCACAGAGGAGGAACAAATAAGGTGATATAGTGTCACCTTGTCTTAGTCCCCGATGAGGAATAACAAAGCCTTTTGGAGATGATGAAAGACTGAAAGAGTACCTAACAGAAGATAAGCAATGCATAATGAGATCAACCCAAGTCGAATCAAAACCCATTTTTAGCATAACCTTCTGTAAAAATTCTCATTCAAGTCTGTCATACGCTTTACTGATATCTAATTTCAGAGCCATAAATCCTTCTTGACCTCTTCTCAACACATGCATGTAGTGAGCCAACTTCGACTCTACTAAAGTATTATCAGAAATTAAGCGATCCGGGACAAAAGCACTCTGCTCAGGAGACACAATAGCCGGAAGGAAGGTCTTCAACCTGTTAGCCAACACCTTTGAAGCAATCTTATAGACAACATTACATAATGCAATAGGTCGTAATTCCGTCATCTGTTGAATTTCTTTCACTTTAGGAATTAACACAACATTAGTGTAATTTAGATCATGAGGCATATCCTTCGAGGTCAGGAAGGAAATCACTGCTGCACTAACCTCAACACCAACAAGATCCCAATATTTCTGGAAGAAGAAAGGTGACATCCCGTCTGGCCCCGACGCCTTAGAGGGATGCATTTGAAACAGAGCAATCTTCACCTCCTTCATGGAGTAGGGGGCTAAAAGAGTTTGGTTCATATCAGCAGTAACTCGAGGTTGGATGGTTTAGAGCGCAGTAGCTTGTGTTGCCAAATCTGGTTCCTGTCTTGCAAATAAACCTTGAAAATAGCTGATGACAACCTCTTCAATACCTTGTGGAGTCTTCTGCCAAATACCTTGATCAGTACGATAATGAATTAAAACAGTTTTATGTTTGGTAAATATTACTTTTAAAAGTGTTGTAAATACATAAAACATTATTTTTCAGTGTTTTTATCAACATCAGCTTCTAAAAGCATCCTCGAGGCTGCTTCTAAAATATGCTTCCACTAACCTGTAATTTTCAAAAAAACAGTTGTTTTTCTTTAATTTACCACACACAATAAAATCTAAAAGTTAAGTTAAAAGCTGATTCACGCCCAATACATTATGTCTATGTAAGAGATCGTGAGTTCGAACATTTGTGGGTCTAGTGACATTCGTGGATTCTATTCGGCTGTTGTTGTAGGCTAGCTTGTAGCGGATCAAATGCATTAATATAAATGTCCGTCTCTAAAGTAAATAGAGGCGGTTTGAATTGTCAGTGATTGCTTTTGTACACGTGTCAGAGCAACAATACCAGGGACGGATTTTTGCTTTCAACTATCCCTAATAGGTATTAGAGACGCGACTTTTAGAGACGATGAGTAAATCGTCACTCATTCTATTAAGGACGAATTTTATTTTATATTAGTCCCTAATGTATTTTTAGGGACCTTTTTTGGGTTGTCTGTAAACCCCATATTTGGTGTAGTGACTAGAACAGAGAAGGGAGAAGCGCTGTGGTCGAGAATAGGAGAAGCACCATCGTCAGAGATGACGAGAGAGACAAAGAGAAAAGAGCAGTGGGGCCGTTGGAGATGAGAGAAGAGAGAAACGCCGCGATCGGAGAAGCAGACTTGTCGCCATCGTGATTGTGGAATTAAGAGGTTGGGTTCAAGAACGTGAGATACTGTTTTGAAATTTTTTAAAATTGAGATACCAAAAATTAGCTTCTCTAAAAAATGAGACAATTATTTAGACTATTTTTTCATTAAAATAACACAAAAACATATGAATTATTATGAACGGTTAAGAGATTACATCGTGTATCTACATGTATCTACATGTATTGCATCGTGCATGTATACAAGAAATTTCCCAAATTTGCAATCAAAATAGTCTCGGGTCAAAATATAATTCTTTTACCAAAATACCCTCTTAATGTGGGCATAGACCACTTTTCTATGCTTAACGTTGAGTACAAAACCTGAAAACCTAGTGATTTTTTTTGGTCAAGTCAAAACCTAGTGATTACAAAACCTAATTCCTGTCACAAACCCTAGTTGTCTCATTAGGTAGGGGACTAATTCGAGCTCTCTTGTCACAAACCCTAGTCGTCTCATCCTCAACGACCATTTTTCGACGCAAAACCATTGAGATTGGAAGCTGGAGTACTAGAACTTCGGTTGACGTACATCTCTTTAGGCTTGAGAATAGGGTTGTTGTAAAATGGCTCGTCCATTGTTAACAAATCCACCGGCTGAAGTTGCCCTTGTTTCACTGATTGAACACCACCCAAATCCCAAGGACCTTCTTCCTCTTTGTCTTTGACATTCGTAGGACTCGTCGGAGCGGCGACAGCGTTCCTCTCAGCTACATGAAGAAGAAGGGTGTTCTTGGGAAGATGATACTCGGTTATTAGGTCTCCACCCTTGAGTTCTTGATTCTTGTAAACAAGGGTTTCTTGTGGCGTAAGGTGTCTACCATTAGGGTATTCCTTCTTTAGCTTCTCTTTGATATCGTTCACCGTTTCATCTTTTGAACCAAGCTCTACCGAGTATGCAACAGGCACATCTTTGAACTGAATGAATGAGCTCTATATCCCTATCCCACCAAGCCCTATATGATCAAATTCAGAAGAAAATCGGCTTTCCAGTTTTCTACTCGAACTTGGAGCTAGGACATATATATATATATATATATACAAGGATTATACACCTATTCCAACTAGGAAGAGGAATCCTAATCCCGACTAGGATTTTAAATTCGGACCGCAATCCTAATCCCAACTGGACTAGGGTGTATATATATATTATTTTATTTTACAAAATGGAGGACGTCGTTTGAAAGTTGAAGGCACCAGTCTGCAATACTCGATGTAAACCATTTTGCAACCCCATCTCATTACAGTTTCAATCTTTGTGTTTCTTCTGTAAGGAAAGAAAAAAAACTCGACGGCCATTTTTGGAGATTATTTATACATTGTGCTCCAGACCTTACATCTATACAAGATATCGATCAATTGTTGAAGTAGGGGAAAAACATCAATACGTTGATTGGAACAGTATTCCATCTATTATTAATAGTCCTTACCTAGTCAGAGAATACAATCAGGAAACTTGGTAAAGTCTTCGCTTTTGAATAAAAGCAGGCAATTCAAGTTTAGATAATATAACAATGAAACTAGAAGTATCCTGATTCGAGTCCGCTCGGTTCATCCTACTATAAATACATGTTGTCTATCAATGCTTGGAAGGCGAGACAATTCCTGGAGCAGAAATATTCCTTTTTATCCTGTCCTTGCTCGTTTCGTGGGTAGAGCACCAGAATCAGCATCACCTGGGGGATCATGATTCTCATGAGTTGCAGGTTCTTGAGCGTTCTGTTTCAAATTTGCATCTTGTGAACCTTCATCCGTAGGAGTGCCGGTTCCTATTTTGTTATGCTCATCTAAGGTAGACGATGTCGGCTTGACCCTGTTGTCTTCCATCTTCCTTTGTTGCTCAAACATCTTTTCAAGGTACTTTGCTTGTTCCTCAATTTGCAACTGCAACTTTCTTTGAGTCTGCATGAAAGAATATGACATCAGAACATGTGAAACCCCCCACGCACCGATTCTCTCCCTTTTTTCTGCGCCTCTCCTTATCCGAACATGGATTGAATTGATCAATTGAGTATTAATGTTTGTCACCAACAAAAGCAGGCTAAACAAGAAAAAAGTATGACTGAAGTTTATTTCACCCTCACAATACTACATTTCCTTGAGCACCCTACCCAGTTCCCAACATGTAAACAGTTGTACATTTGTATACAGATATAAAAACAATGCATAGCTTCCAACTGCATACCTCAAGTTGCTCATGAAGCTGCTTCTGGAGTTCTACCTGCAATCTCAATGCTACAGTCATCCCCATACTGCTCCTACAAGTACATAGAGAAAAAATTTCGAGTTTATTTCAGATTAATTGCACGCAGATAAATCAGTAGACAGAATGGTGAAATGTTATTCTAATAGCTAATGCTACATTGAATTTGCAAACTCGAATATAAAATTTCTCTGACCATTCAAGGAAAAGATGGTAAGAAGTAACCAGTAACTAGGAGTTGTACAGAAACCTTAGCTTTCTTATATAAAATAAAATAATTTGGTTCTACAAGTAGGAGAATCACTCACTGACTCATGTAACATTGAAAGTTGCGCTGATTTATATGACATTTTCGTAACATAGACATAGCAATGGTCCCAAACTCCAGAACATAAAAGAGCAAAAAGAAATTAAGAGATAAAAGTAATATTCATGGTCTTCAACTTTCCAATTGAGAAAAAAATACATACGTTTTCAAGTCTTTAGAATTCATTTCTTCAACAGGAGTCAGATTCTTCTCACAAGCACCTGAAAGAAAAACAAAACAATTTACTTGATCGCAACTTACTACATTCTTTTGTATACATGGTACTTCTCTTTTGTAAGACAAGAGATCTTTACTATCTATCAGATATTGAAATATGCAAGGCCGCTTAGTTGCTAAGAGTTTAAATAACAGTCAAGTTCCAAAAGCAGTTTACCACTGCCAGAAGACTAATTAGATAAATCCTCAAGCAGCCGATCCTAATTTGTCACATGACTATTTTGGCAAATCAAAGCTTTTAAAGATGTTGTTGAGGTCATAAGAAGAACAAATGAGGTAAGCATTACCTTCTGATGACTCCGGTTTGTATCTGGCTGTTCTATATTTCTGAAAATTAAGAAAAGAAAAGGAGTTTCATCAAAAACATATACTAACCACATCTTGTTAGACACTGGTCAAGGATGGAACTATTGATATACCTGTAAATGACTTTTTACATGATAGATTGTCAAGCCTTCAACCTTCATGACATTTAAGATACCCTTAGGAGTGGCTCCTGTGTATTGAAGTTATTAGTCAATGAGAAAAGAAGCTTTGTGATGTACAGACCTAATGAAGTATAGAAATACAACAAGATATAATAATGGAAAAAAGAATATGATAATATGTGCTACTCACTATCGCTACCACCAAGCTGGTTGACAGCTTCAACAAAAGCCTCATGAAGTTCTTGTGTCCAACGCATTCTAGCTTTGGTTGAAGGTGCAGTGGACTCTGGGTCAGGGCTAGTAAAAATCTCTCCAGATTGTGCTGGCTGATGTTGTTGGATTTTTGGCTGCTGCACCAGGATATCAGAAGAATGATTCAACACCTGGCAGTTCATTAGAAGTCCTCAAGTAAATACAAACAGAATAAGTAAATCTTGATTATGATTTATGAGTGATGAGGAAATTGCTACATGCCTTATACAAAGGTAACAAAACTACTGACTAGAAACAGAATATAGTACTGCAAATTATTCTGTGGATAATAGAAATGCTATAAAATATCCAAATATTTCAGCTCTATGCAAATCCTTTAAAATAAGGCAACAGGCAACGCAAAAGTATGAAATACACACCTCCGGTTTAGGATCCACCACATTATCAACTGAAAGCTCCCAATTTGGATCCAGCGCACCATCAAAAGAAATTAATGGATACAAGTCAGACCAATCAGTCCTTTCAGCATGATCATCAGATATTATTGCACCAGTACTAGTATCTACCAGGCCATTCTGATCAGGGACATTTTCAGGAAAATGCAGAAACTCTTCAATTGAATCTGGGCACCAGGACATATCTTTATTTTCTTCAGGGTAACTAGCCACTGGCGTAGATTGTAACTCTGAATGGGTATGTGACAATGATTTTCCACCACTTGGTAACATACTGATTGGAGAATTTTGGGGATATCTTTCATGAGGGTAAACTGAAGAAAACTGACTGCCAAAGGGGAGACTGGACGATGATGAATATGAGTTCCCAAGGCAAGAAGGCTGCGGTAACAATGAATGCATAGGGATTTCTCTTTGTGCGGAATGCTGAAAAGAATCTGGCAATCTGGAGTAACTGACATCAAGGGGGGTAGGGAGATTCGGAAATGCTGAAGACATAGCTTTGGAATCCCCCAAGTTCCACATCTATCTGGTTCTGATCAGATAATAATGTCAATAGCGTCTATATATCAAATGCGCAAACTAGTTTCTACTCAACCACCTCGCACATACTTATTCTTCATTGCTAACATATGAGAATCACAATAAGAGAATTTAACCCCGTTCTGGCTACAATTCACATAACAACCACTCACAGGGCAGTCAGGGCTCTTCTGCAATCTGTGAGAAGAAAATGTCAAAAAAAAAAAAAAAAAATTGTGTCAGTAAAGGTGAAGTGTTATCATTTCTACAAAACCAACCTGCCTAAACTTAGTCTCATGTCTTTTCCATTAGCAGAGTCTTACACTTCTTACTCTTCTTCGCAGAAACACTTTCTAGTTTCTATCACTTCACTTATGAGGATTTTTCTTTTTTGGTACACCAAGGATCTTTCAACCCCAAGTGAATATGAATAAAAACCAAACCTTGTGAAGGGAAGGGAAGACAAGACATATGTCAACAATATACCAGATCAAAATTTCATATGTATATATATATATATATATATATATATACAGATTTTCTCAGGTGCGGATGTCCGCATTTATTCTTACGGTGCGGATTTCCACTTTACACTCACTTTTCAATCGAATTTTCACGTCTCCACTGTCTAGTCTTTAGATACTAATGTATAGATCATCTCTGCAAAATTCCAGCCAATTTGGTTATCATTAAGGCAATTAAACTCGATTAAACCAATGGATGAACATAATTCTGTCGAACTTGAACCGTTCATGTTTATAATAGAAAAACGCAGTTTTAAGTGCCTTAATGATAACCAAATTGGCTGAAATTTTGCAGAGATGATCTATACATTAGTATCTAAATACTAGACGGTGGAGATGTGAAAATTCGATTAAAAAGTGAGTGTAAAGTGGAAATCCGCACCGTAAGAATAAATGCGGACGTCCGCAGCTGAGAAGCTCTGTGTGTATATATATATAGATTAAGATATTAAAACAGTTTGCAGAGAATCTAAACAAGCAATACCATTTGCGTTCTTTCTAACTCATTAACTACCATTATAATTTATTACCCCCTAAATGTTCCCTCCTAGAAGCAGAACCACCTAAGTCCTAACTACAGAATTCAAGAAATTTGCATTCATCACCCAAAGCTGCTTAGTAGGTAGAAGAGTTCTCAATTAAAAAGTTTAAGTTCTAAAGCGACCACAGCAATTTTTCACATGCATAACAATCTGATCATCTCTACAACTCTGCAGCCTTTACTAATAACACATGAGGTGATTGAGGTCAATCTTTTCGGCAACTATATAAGCATCATACCAATGTCGACACCAGTTCAAATTTCTTATATAAGTAACGCCACACAGCATTCAGCTAATTCATCCGTAAATCCAATAAGCAAGCAACTAAAGTACTAAACCAACAGTGTAATTTGATCACTAACTATAAACACATATTGAGTTACAAAACAAGGTCAAAGTCCAAAACTTGAAGACATTGACATCAACTATGAGCTAAGAAACTAACTGAAATTTACTTCCACATAAAGTCAATGAACATAATCACATCAACAAGTAAACAACACCCGATAGACCAAAATCAACACAACCAAACTATCAAGTTATAAGTTCGCTGAATTGGGTACTACAATTTCAGATACTCAATGATTGAATTAGGTACTATAAGAAAGTAAAAAACTAAAAATTAACAACTGGGTAATGAGCAAATCTTACCCAAAGTGAAAAAGACTCGAACTTTTCACCCAGAAAGCTGGAGTTTGAACCCAGAAAGCTGAAAACTTCGAAGCAGAAACAGCTGTTGTGGAAGATTCTGAGATACAACGTACGACGGCTGAAAGAGAAAGAGAGAAGAACAACGTGTTCGTGTTGTGTTTGGTGTCTCTGTTTTTCTGATGACTCGGAAAATAAGTGACCAATGGAATTTGATCTTGGATTTCTGGCCGTTCGTTGACGTTAATTGTTAAGATTAAGTCTTGATTTTATGATTAATAACTGCAGTGATTTGAGGAAGAATATATTTTTTAATTTTCTGTTTTATTATCTGAATTAGGTCAATTTTGACTTTTTAAATTGTGTGCTCCTTTCACCACAATAATTTATTCTCTCTTATTTTCTTAGGGAAACCACCTTTTATTTCCAACTACAAACAGTATTTTCTGGATTCTTGAATGAATATTCCATTATGTTTGTTATTGGAGTTTCTATGACCAAGTTAGAAGTTTAAATTTCTCTTTCCCAAATGGCTATGCTCTCAAAATTATTTTTTGAGACTAGTGAACTTATTGTTGGATCTCCGTGTCAATGTCAATGGTAAGTGAGGGGATCTAGCTTTCATTTCATTCTCATTAGATATTTGATTACTTTTATAAAAGCTAATTTGTATTAGGAAGTTACTAAGTAAACGTGCTATCTATTTGAATGACTGAAAATGCGTAGCAAATACGAGCAAAACCAGTTTATATATCGCAGATAATTTCAGTTTGAATACTGGAATAGTCACTTGTTATTACAAATGTAATGTGATACGAAAACAAAATGTAGAAGTGGGTTTACACGTGTTGTATAGTTTAAGATATAAGCTATAAGCACTGCGAGTCACCTGGAGTTTGTTGTGCTTCACTCTAATTAATAGTGATACTCATTACTTTAGCAAGTTAATTAGCTCACTAAAAATCCAGCACATTCAGAGTGCAGATCGATCGAGAGAGAAAGAGAAAAATGGCGACAGTCGAGCAGCAGCAGCAACAGCCACAACCGGAGGAGGTATCGAAGGATGTCATGGCCACGGTGGCCGAGTATGCACCGGTCACGGCGGAGAGGAAGGTCCGCAGTGACTTGGAGACCAAGCTCCCAAAGCCTTGTAATCTTCACTCCTATGTACATATGATTTAGATTACAGAGTTCCATTCGTAATGCATCAGTACATCAATAACGTACATACATCTTCTTCATGTAGTTGTAGACTAAGGGAGAGACTAGTGAAATTCCATTGATCTCTCATTACATGAAACTAATCAAACACAGCATGAAATCGATCTACCTGTTGTTATCGAAAATAAGATCAATGTGTTCTTCGTCTCTATTAATGGATTTATTTGATTTGGGTTGTTTCAATGATTTAAGACATGCCTCGAGCTATGGTTGCACCTGATATGGAGAACATCAATGGCACCTGGGGTCATAAACATCAGAATATGTCTGTGCTTCAACAGCATGTAGCTTTCTTCGACCAGGACAATGATGGTATCATCTTCCCTTCCGAGACGTTCAGAGGTACATATATAATCATACATATGCTCCTTGTGTTAGCTTATGATGTATGCTAAATTTGAAAATGAGAAGTTTAGCTACAGAAAATGAAAAGTTTAACATCCAAGATCGACGCATGTGCAATTTCGTTCAAGTAAAATTGCATGTGCAACTCGCGGGGTGAATCCTACTTCTAACTTCTATATGTCTAACATAGTTTCAAAGAGTAATGCCATAGTTTCAAAGAGTAATGCCAGAAGAACCACCTAAGCGATTTTAAGTTTTAACCTAGTTTCACATAATCAACAATTTGTTTGTCCATCATATGAAGTAGTTGATTATGCACGATCCAAAGTTCCTAGATCTTGATTATCAGTTGATATATTCTCATTGCAGGGTTTCGTGCACTTGGGTTTAATCCAATTGCTTCTTTCATCTTCATGATTCTTATTCATGGAGCAATGAGTTATGCTACTTTGCCTGTAAGTTGCGACTACTTTTGCAGTGTTTGATCATGAACCCAATTCCTACATTTTGCTTATTCATATGCCAATATAACTAGAGCTAGAACTTCTTAGCTTATATGTTCATCGATCTTCTCTAATTGCAGACATGGATACCTTCACCCTACTTCGCGATTCACATTAAAAACATACATAAGGCAAAGCATGGAAGTGATTCTGGGATTTATGATACAGAGGGAAGGTGAGAACGCAATTCGTTGCAGTTTCCGTTTGAGTTATTATTCTTGACCAAAGCTGAACTTCTTACATGCTTGATCACTATAATGTAGGTATATCCCGGCACACCTTGAGAACATGTTCAGCAAGTATGCTCGAACAGTCCCTGATAAGCTTAGTTTCAAGGAGCTGTGGCACATGACTCAGGCTAGCCGTAACGCCTTTGATTTCTTCGGCTGGTATCTCTCTATTTCTACCTCTTGAACCGCACAATGCATACTCACTCAAAACCGATAGCTTATCTCTCACTGTGTTGCAGGGTTGCAGCCAAACTGGAATGGGGAGTTCTATATGTTCTGGCAAAAGATGATCAAGGTTACTTGGCAAAGGAAGCTGTGAGGCGTTGTTTTGATGGAAGCTTGTTCGAATACTGTGCTAAGCTGCAAAAGGGTGCTGGGGGTAAGATGAAATGATGCCATTATTGGTCATCAAGTTTAGGGTTTCTGTTTGTATTAGTTCATTTCAGCTTGTTAAGACTGATAAGGTGAGGTAGAAAAAGCTATAATAAGCTGACTTGAGGAGTTGGATGAGTAAACTCCCAAAGTTTTCATTGAAAGCCCCAGATCATTTCCACTGGTTTATGCTACAGGAGGCTTCAAATTTCCATAAGACCCTGCTTAAAACCAATCCATAGCTTTTTCTTGTTGTTTATTTGAAAGAAAGACGCATGAAAATCGATTGTAGTCCTATCTAAACACAAGGGCGCCTGTTGCTTCATATACTTGTCGCAACTAACATTCACACCACAACCACTGCCAATAGAAACCTCCGAACCAAATCATATTGGCTGAAAGGTTGTGCAACAAGTCAACATCTCATTTCAGCTCGTAACAAACACCATCTTATTCACAGTGCCCCAAGAAACAGACCTTATATAACACAAGACCAATTCTATGACAGCTGGCAGCACCTTCTTCCTCAGGTCCGGCTTCCTTTTTTTCACGGTGGCCATCACCATGTCCAAAGATAAGATGGAAGAAAGGTAAATTTCCGAATCAGGAACCGGAAATATTTCGTCCTAGAAACTCAAGATCAGCTAGCTTCCATCCCCGTCAAAATTGAGAAAAAACGTGGAAACTGCTGCAAATGCATGCATGTCTCTAACAAAACGGGGGGTTTTGAAATTCACCGAATGTTCTATCTAAATTACTTTTATTGTATTTAAGATGAATGATTTGATACCTACCAATTTGTATATAGAGTGGCTTACATCATGAATGATAGACACAGAAAGAAAGAAATGAAAGACCTACTTTGAAATTTTTAGAAACAAAACTGGTCTTTGCTTAATCGACTCAAGTACCAGTGATGATACTTCAGAGACAAAGCTCCTTGGGTCTTGACTAATCAGGTCTGAGTACTTCCCTATTCAACTCTATTTTCAAAATTACATGTCCGTAGAATCATATAACCATATTTTCAAAATCACATAGTAAATGTTCATTGTAGATTTTGCCCCCTTTTATCTGCAGCTTTAGGCCTCTCCAGTAGTCCCGTCCATATCCACATCCATATCCATATATGTAGAATCAATGTTGTTTTGTACTGGCTGAATTCCGTCATTGTTCAATTCATTCATCACAAAAAGGTTTGAAAAAAAAATCATCATTTGCAGGCTGAAAAGGTACTGATGAATTTGCTGCAAGCTCAAGCTCCTCACGTCCCAGAAGTGATAGAACATCAGGAAGGTCAAATATCTCATTTTGAGGAACTAGCAATAAGGATTTGCTTGGTTGATCTCCAAGATATCGCCGTATTCCCAATTGTGAACATATAACCAGTTTGGGAACGTCCTTTATGTGGGTCAGAGAGATACCCAACATCAGCAAATCTAACTAACACATTATTCGGTGTTTCAAGATAAGGGACTAGTCTGCCGTGCGCATGACCTGTGACTATGATAGCGTCAGACATAGTCTCTCGGTGTGAGGCCGAGAGCTGTGATGTACCGATCCTAGACCGGATCTTTTGCTCTCTTGTTTCACTGTAGGGAAAGAACAGTTAGGCCTAAGTCAATGGAACCCTTCAAATACCCGAAGATGTGCTTAACACTATTCCAATGACGATGTGTTGGCGCCCGCAGAGCTAAATCTAGCTAACAAGTTCACAGAGAATGCAATGTCTGGTCGAGTGCACTTAGCCAAATATAACAGAGCTCCAATCACACTAAGATATGGAGTTTCAGCTCCCAAGATCTTCATCGTCATCTTTCGAATAGAACAGATCATTTGTAATATCCAGACTTCGGATAATCATAGGAGTGCCAAGAGGATGTGCTTTGTCCATATTGAATCGCCTGAGTATCTTTTGAACATAAGGCGACTAGTGAATTAAGATTCCAGTCCCTCGACACTCTAGTTCAATGCCTACGAAAAATTGAGTCTTCCCAAGATCTTTCATCTAAAACTCGGATTTCAAGTAGTTAATCGTCTCATTGATCTCATTGAGAGTTCCGATGATATTCATATCATCAACATAGACAACTACAATTGCAAATCCTGAACTTGTTCTTTTTATGAACACGCATGGGCACAAATCATCATTCTTGTATCCTTTCCCAATCAAGTAATCTCTTAGATGAGTATACCACATTCGTCCGAATTGTTTCAATCCATATAGTGAACGCCTCAATCGGATGGCATAAGCACTCCGTGGTTTAGAGTCACTTGATTTGGGCAACGAAAGGTCGTCAGGCACTTTCATTGTTTATATTTTTGATTGCTCTGATACCAAAAGACACTGCGGTGAGAGACTAAAATAGAGACTGCTGCGGGGAGCACGTTTCTGGGATAGATAGGCTCACCACTCTAGGAATCCACCAAGGAGATAAGAGCACGCTATATATATCTGTATCAAGATCCCCATAGAGATATGCAGTAACCACATCCATAAGCTGCATATTCAGTTTTTCGGACAATACTAAACTGACTAAGTAGCGGAAAGTAATGACCTCCATAACGGGAGAATACGTTTCCTCATAATCAATACCAAGGCGTTGCGAGAATACTCAAAGTCTAGCATTATATCACATGACTTCATTCTTCTCATTACGCTTCCGAACAAAGACTCATTTATGTCCAACAGGCTTAACATTTGGTGGGCATGGCACAACCGGACCAAAAACTTGCCTTTTTGTTAGGAAGTCTAGTTCTGCCTGGATTGCATCTTTACATTTTGGCCAATCTGCTCTACGTTGACATTCTGCAACAGAGCGAGGATCTATTTCATTGTCATCAATAATCTCTTGAGCGACGGAATAAGCAAAAGCGGAGGGCGTCTGAACGGGACCGGTCCGGCGGTCTCTGGTGGCCGGACGGCGGTGGACGACCGGGAAGAAAATCCAGTAGAGGGAGAGGGAGAGAGAATCGGGAGGGAGAAGAGAGAGAGAGAGAGAGAGAGAGAGAGAGAGAGAGAAATGTTTTTGGGCTTTGACCAAAAACAAGGGCCCAGTCCAACTTAAACATAACCCAACTCCAAAATTGAACACCCCAAAATAATACCTCAATAAAACTTACATTTTTTATTGATAATTTTTTCATACTAACTCTGATTTTAACGCATAGCATGTCTATGAACTCGTAATAACATCCTCTACGACTTTCATGAAGAAAATTTTCCCAAATTCCAAACAGAAGCAAAAGTCAACTTTTGGAGTCTTAAATAGTAAACGGTTACTTAAAACGGTAAAAGATCAAAATAATACCAAAGTAAATAACCGTAAAATAACTTAAGAACCGGGGCGTGACAGATCATCTAGGACTATGCTTTATGATGGAGAATGTCTAAACTGAAATCCAATGACAATTACATGTTCAGCTATATTATGCATGCTTGGAAAAAGCCTCATGAAAATTTTTTCAAGCTCAATGTTGATGGAACTAGAGTATCTCCTATTGGTAAAATTGGTGCTGGTGGTGTCATTCAGAATCATTTTGGTGATTGGATCAATGGTTTCCAAATTAATCTTGGAGTTGGAGAAATTTTGGATGCTGAAGCTTGGGGTCTTTTTTAGGGCCTGAAGCTTGATGTCAGCTTGAATATCAAGAACCTTATCATTGGGTCTGATTCTGCAATCTTGGTCAAGTTGATGAATAACTCTGAGTTTGGCAATCATCCTTTGGGATCTCTTCTTCAGAGATGCAGTAGCTTGATGAACAAGATGTAGAGTGCCACCTTATCTCATATATTCAGAGAATGCAACTCTACTGCTGATTCCTTAACTAAATGCAGCATTTCTCATGAGTTTGGCCTTGTCTGTTTTGACGGCCCTCCTGCTCATGCTGCTGATGCATTCTTAGATGACTTGTGCGCTGTTTCTAAAGTTAGGAGAGCTGGCAACTGTTTTAGCATCTAGTCTTTGCTTTTCTTTTGTTTGTGTCTTCTAGGCACCTTCTGTAACCACACACACACACACAAAACCCATTTTAAAAACTCATTTGTTGTATCTAAGTTGTTTATTTGCTCAAAATATAATGTCTAAAAAACGATTCTAGAACAATGCTTTACTCAGGGGAGGCATAGACCATAGCATAAGCAGCCTACGTCCGAAGCTAGAAACACAAACTATGGAGTCGTTGTGTGACTTCTATCAGTTTTCAATGACACTTTAAAGGACTGAAAATCATAGAACAGTGCCCTCATTCTGATCTACAAAATAGGTCTGATCTGTTTTAGACCATCATTATCAGGAGCTCAGAACTCGAATGCTCCATCATTGTCTCAATTTTCAATAACATTGGACTTCTAGCAAGGGAACTAAAAGTACAGTACCCAAGTACAACAAAACCTCAAAAGAACAGTCACCTTTGCATCCTTGTCTACGATATCTGTCTAATTCTCTCTATCCTAAACTGAACAAACAACGATACAAGACTAATACAAAAATTCTGTACTTCTGTAGAGAATGTGGCATAAGCCACGCATGCGCTTCAAAAGTTAACAACATGAAGCCAACTAAAGCAAGTCAAGTACAGAAACTTGTCATTGGTCATCCAAGCTTCTCCACTTTTTTCCCTGCACATATAAACACATAAACATGTGATAATCAGAAGCTGTAAGAGGAGCTAAGATATAGAGTTGAACTCTAAAATTCTCAAAACTACAGCATAATGCGCATGACCGTGCTCATCTCTTGTTACGAATTAATTTTCATTGTCGTCACAGAAGAAGAAGATACCGGTTACATTTGTCTCAGAAAATGAAAAAGAGACGATGGTGTACAACAACCTTTTGGGTTTTTGCCTCGGCAGTATTGGCTGCCACAAATGCACTGAAATGCCTCAATAAGATGATCTTCTTCAAAATCAAGCCCATAATCCTGGAAAACAATTTCACAGATCATTTATCAACAACGATATTCAACCTTTGCATAAGAAGGTTATCCAAACTGACTGATTCAAAATTGGGATCACAACCGCTAGATATCGAAAAAATATCCAACAGTTTGCATAGCACCATTTAGCGCATCTAATAGTATAGGGAATAGGTAACTCAAGTAGTAGGTAATAAACAAGCTCACTCACCCAGGTCAACTCTTCAAAGGCATCCACTTTCCTGGTAGTGAAAAAGGCAAGCTACATACAATGAGCAGATAATAAGGGTTGCTTCTTCCCAAAATCACAATGTATAATCACAATCAAACAGAGAGACCATTCAAAATGTTTCATCATAAATGTAACTGAGCATGTCTGGGCATTTAGAAAGGAAGCAGCCAAATTCATACATGATAATAATGGCGATCAGGAGTCTCCACTTGAACTGGGATATCAACCAAGTTTCCATCAAAGCATCTGCAATTGTTGAGAGAAATTAACATAACGTCAGACATAGAAAGAGAGAGAAAAAAAGCATCGAAAGCCATATGAAATAATTAGGTCATTTCTCAAAACAAGTTAGGAAGCGAATGACAGTATAGCCTTTCCCCCCAACTTAAAAGAACAATATTTTCAGGAGAAACAGAATCCGAATACACGGACATATTTTAAGTTAGATGATCTTTGTCAACATTAATGAATTTGAAATTGCTCTTATTACAAAAAGGTGAGGAATACTGACAAACTTGATAGAACTTCTAAAATCTAAGTTCCAAACCACAGGCACCAAATGACTGGTGTGAAAATGGATTATTATGCAGATCTAATTCTGGGAAATATGATCTGCCTAACCAAAAACACAAGGCTAAGCAATGAACAAGCTCAGAAAGATAAGGAAATTCACATGGACTAGAAAATATTACCTATGATTGATAAACCTTGCAACATTTCCGTGAAGAGTCGCATCCAGACAGAGGGCATCCTCATCCTTCAAACCCTGTTCTGAGCCCCAGTCTCCATCCAGTGTGACTGGGTACGTGTGTCTGCCATTACCCTTGCTTTTCATATTCCGATAATATAACTCATTATTCGTCAGTATCTCCCCAACATATTCACAGACAAAGGATCCTTTCTCCAAGACCTCTAAAGTTCTAACTCCCCAGCCTTTTCCTTTAGTGTGGAACACCTGAAGTATATAATTTGTTAGGACACCTTATTATATCCATACAACAATAATTATGGCCAAAATAACATCAATGTTAACATTAATATAACTGAGGAAATTTTCTGTAGCCAAAATTTGATGCTTCAAGAAACTACATGATCATTAGAGCGATAAACATGATCCAGCACACTCGTCTAGAATGTCATCAAAAGAATGAAAATCTTGGTGGAACGATTTACAATTTCAACTAGCTAGTTCTTTTCAAATAACAAAGATAGGAACAATTTTTAAGAGGTAAGAAGCAAGTTACAAGTATTTGTAGACTCATTCAAAATATGCTTTCGGAAATTAAAGTTGAGACAATATGAAGGTATCAAACCTCATTTCAGTCACGAAAAAAGAAAAGAAAACTTCCATGCATTTCAAATAGTACTTAATTAGCCAGGTAAGACATCTAAGAGAGAGTTAATGTAAAACTGACCTGCAACTTGCATGCAATCCCCCTTTGTAATACTCTGTTTCCGCATCGCATGTCACATCCACACTTTCTCCAGCACTCTTTAATAAACTTCCTGACCCAATGTCCTTTGCAACGTTCTGGCATGGCTTCATTCTTGTTCCTCTCAGAAGGGCAATCTTGACAGTAAACATACTCCTGCTTTTCGGTATCCATACGCTTACTTAGAAAATCATCTTTCAGAAGACCTTCTGGTGTGTACACAAACTCCCCACCAGTTTCATGAGCACATGCACATGGTAATGGCGATGAAAGACAATCTCCCGAACAATCCAGGCAGCAATCCTCATCCGCAATGCGAGACATGGAAATATTCAGATGGGCATTTTCGTATATAATGTTTTGTGGGATGTAATTGAACCTTGGCAAGCTCTCACTTCCCACTTCATCTATCAAGGATATTGCCACCTTTTCAGTTGATTTGGTTATGTCTGATATATATTTGGGTGGCTTCTTATCCTCACGAGTGATGATGGGTCGTTGTATTCTAGCACCTCCATTCACTGATCCTGTAACACAAAGGTAATCGCTAAGGCCTATTCAATAGGATATGTCATGCCAAAAGATATCATATATTTAGAGTCCCCCGTTGTCTTCATTATTCATGCATCCAAGTCTCTAACCAGCTTTTACAGCCTAAAAAATAGCCCAGCAAAAGATGCAGCCAAGAAATAGTAGTAGGAAGGGAACATTTTGCCCCTATTGTGAAGGAAACTAATATCATGCAGGGGAAAGATATATGTACCTGGACGTCTCACTGAGGTTCGCTCTGCAGAAAATGTAGCATCATCTGTGGATACCTTGTCCTTTGGCTTCTTGAAGTAGTTCATGTGATCACTACATGGGACTGCAGAAGCTGATGCCCTCTCACGATGTATTGACCCATCTCTAGAGGCCAAATGACAGGTAGGTCGGTCATTTCCATTGCCACTGGAATGTCTGAGGGATAGTTCAGAACTTGATCCACTTCCGGGAGATGCCTGGTCTTCCTCATCAGCCAAATGACGTCTTTTAAGCGGTTTTTGATCTATGTGCTCATCATCTCCCTGTTGAGAGGAAAGGTAAAAGTCAACCTTAACTGGTACAATTTCTCCTGTTTCTTCTACATGCTAGCTACACTAGTTACACCTCTACTTACATCTTTCAGGAATTAGTTATTTTCTAGTAATTTAAACTGGAGGTGTAGTTCTTGTCTAACATTGAAATACTAACTGAAACATAGTCTTATAGTTCCTTCCCAACAGAGACATAAATGCCACACACACACACATAAGAATGTAAAGGAACTACCTTCCGGTTCGACTCAAAGTATGTCTCAACTACAATCTTGTAGTCGTCTGGTTCGATATCCTCCCATCTCCCCCCAACAGCTTGGAATAAGTTCCTGAGGACAGGTTTGATTTCTTCTTTACTAATTCCCCAGGCCTTTGCGGCTTTATAAGCATTGGCAAGGTGCTCTTTAGTCTCTCTACTGGGAGACATTGCCAATCCAAAAGTTACTCAAACTGTCAAAAACTGCAAACCCACAACACAAGACCCATTTTATTAGGTTCATTTTGGTTCCAGAAAATGAAGCAAAATCGCACTCCACCATACTCACCATAACCAAAAGACACTTGCATGCAATGTTGTTCCAACATCCATCAAAACAATAACAAAAAAACCCAGAAAATGCAAGAGAAACCACAAACCCAGGCTTTCTCTTCCTCTGCCACAAGGATTCCCACTAACCAAACAAGAAGTAGAAACAATAGCAAAAATCACAAGCACACAATGCACCATTTTCTCCAGTCTAATAAGAAATCATTTATCAAAGCTACTCAAATTATTAATTAAGCTAAAACTACACAGACTTCCACACACACACACACAGAGCTAAAAACCCAGAAAACAAGACCCAATATTAATAATACCCGTCTGTTTTCTTCCCAGAAATTGCAACAAATATGGGGATCCCAAATCATCACCTATATTGTATTCCACAACAAACCCACTATTACATGCATCACAAATCCACCACCCATCAAAATTCTAACATCAAACTCCATCTGGGTACCCAGAAAATGCAGGAGAAAACAGAACCCCAACTCCTCTTCCTCCGCCACAACCCAAACAAGAACCAATCCAAAACCAAACCCCCCACATTGTATAAGCCTTCAAAATCTTCACCAAGGTTAAAACCCCTCTCTGGTTCTCAGAAAAACCAAAAACCCATAACCAAAAACAACCCAAAAACCCATCTTTCACCGTAACCAAGATGAAATATAGTATATAAACAGAGGTCAATTCAGATTGTACGGCAAAACCCCAAATAGTATTAGACTGTAAAAAATAAACACTAAAGAAAAAGCAAAAAGATTACAGTGAGCTACATGAGCTAAACCATTTCTTGATACTTTTTGGGTATCAAAATTCAAGCAAAATCTCAACAACAAGATCAAGCAACACACAAGGATGAAGAATCACATGATGTTTGTGATCAAAGCATGTACCTTTTCGATTAAAAACACAGTTACGATAGAGTTTTTAAATCGAAATATAACTACTTGTTGGTGAAGTTAAGTAAAAACTTATCAGAGAATGCTAGCAATCTTTCTCTTTAAGCTTTTTATAGGCCTTTGGATTTGGTTTTAGGCTGTGCCGGTCACGTGAGTATCCACGTCAGCAAGAGTTTGCTTTCTCGGGAGCGGTGCAATGAGCCCCTCATTTTTACCTTAGTTTTTGGGTAAAAGCATTTACTTCTTGCCTTTTGGGAAAAGACGAAGAAAAATGTGAAGAAGAGGGCGTTGAGACTTGGTCTAGTCCAGTAAATTTAGTTTAGTTTTTGGGTAAAAGCATTTACTTCTTGCCTTTTGGGTTTGATTTTATTCCGACATTGTCGCACTTTCTTTTTATTCTTCAATTCACTTTGGAGTAATTACCAAATATATCAGAAAAGAAAAAAGATTAATTTTAAAATACAATTTCGTAAATTCTTTTACTTTTTCAGAAAGAGTTATATATTGAGATATATGTATGACGCGTTTACTAACTTGGAAAGGAAAAAGTCATTAATCGGAGATAACCGAAATAGAATAAGTCATGAATTGCAGACAACTAATAAAATGAAGAATAAAAAAAATTTGTACAAGAATGATTGTACGAGAATGATTCATGAACTCATGTCCCCTTTTGATTATCCAGCTAAGGGTTATTTAAGAATCGGTTCGTGATAATGAAATCAAACCTATAACCATTCTAATTCATTCTAACTTGGAAACGGAAAAATCATGAATTAGAGACAGCTGGAATAGAATAAGTCATGAAACGCAAACAACATACTAATGAAATGAATAATGAAAGAATCTGTACGAGAATGGTATGGGAATGATTCATGAACTGAGGCCCCCTTTGGTTATCCAGCAAAGGGTTGGTCAAGAATCAATTATTGATAATGAGGTCGAACTTGGACCTACAACCATTCTGATCCATTTATGTGTTAGTAAACACATAAATACTTGTACTCGAAATAATTCTCGACTAACACATGAATACTTTTGCACGAAATAATTCATGTTCCTTTATGTGTTACTAAACACATGTAATCCGAATTATGACTCCATGAAGCCGAAGGCTAAGGTATGCACAAATGCTGCTGGGGTGATTCTGCAGAACCAAACCTCAATGAGGTCCAGGTATTCAAATTACTTTCTCCTTGCCTCCTACTCTTTCATATATATGACTGCCTCGTTGGGTTATACAAGTTCAAGTTTGATACTTGGATGCATGAAAAAAAATGAAAGGGGCCTCTCAATATGTGATATATTTTTCCCATGCATGCATATGTATGCTATTGAAACTAGCCCTATAGCCTGGATATATAGTATTTTTGCGATACAAAATCATCAAAGGAGGAAGCTACAACGATCTGAGACAGATTCGAATGGTGCATCGTGCACACATCACTGGTGAGGAGAATAGATAAGCCATCCAAATATAGATCAGACGTCGTAACAACAATCGACTGGAGAAGGGGCATAATATATACATGATCACAAGTTACACCAATAAAAAGAAAAGGTCTCTATCCACTTTTTACATTTTTTGGTAGGAGAAGATGAGACGAGCTACATTTTCTTATCTTCCTTCTCATCCTCTCCGTCTCATGATCCGAATGAACATTGTGAACAGTAAAAGTAAAATAATAAGTAAAAAGCAGAAAAAGAATTAGAATAACCAAGTTAGAGGAGGCTCTAACCCCCTAATATTCCTCTAACTCTAAAGCACCAATCGATCTCCACCCAAGCGACTCGATCATGTTCAACCCCAAAGTTGTGGTGATATTAACATTTGATTCGCTAGCCTCCCGGAAGAAATATCCAAGGTGTGTTATCGTACGTATGAGTCATCATCGTAAGTAAGTTCAGATGGGCTAAGATGAACTTTGCCACTTCTCCTCTTCTTAGGCTTACCTTTGCCACCACAAGATATAGAAATCTCGCAACCTAACGCAAAACAAGAGAACAAACTTGAGTGGTTACTCCGGCTCCTCCGCTTCGGCTTCGGGCGGATGATGCTCCGCTGCGACGATGGCATAAACTTCAGATTATGACTCGAACTCTTGGTGTCGTACACTGGTGGCAGCTCGGTGCGCCACCTCTCGATCTTGGTCTTCAACCCTTCCACACTGTCTTCGTCCGCCCACTCATCCATCAACGAGCTCCCCGACTCTGTATTTGACGCCCCATGCGGCAAAGGGTAGATTCCCTTAGCAATGGCGGCCGCCACCACAGAAGGTGACGGCCCTACATCCGAGCATAAGGACCCGTTCACTATGGAGCCCCCATTTACGATGGAGCCATTGCCATTAGGGTTGTTGATGGTTTTGGTCCCATTCTTAGGGGTTCCACCTTTCTTTGGGGTCCCTCCCTTCTTAGGGGTATCATCTTTCGTGGCATAACTAATCTCCGAACCATTCACAATAGAACTTCCAATGCAGATTGATCCCGGAGCTTTCTTATTGTAATTGTTATTACCTGCATTGCATACGGAGCTCGCCGGCTTGCTCTTCGAAAAGCCGTAATCACTGGTGGTCCTTTCACTCTGCGATCGATGCAAGGCGTGAAGTTTAGCGTCCATTTTGGAGCCATTGTTGTTGGACGACTTTTTGTTGCTTTTAGCGTCCATGATATCCCGATATCCGACGGCGGAGGTACTTAGCTCGCTATAGAGCGGCATGCTACGCATGGTGTTGTCCAAGAGGCCTAGTCCCACATTGAGAATTCCCTGAGGCCGGCCGGACGGTCGCCGGAGCTGGATGGCCACGAACCGCATCTTGGAGTTGTTTTGAAGATTACTGACGACGATCGCGGCTGTGCCGACGAGAACATCCCGGAGCCAGGCGGAGGCATAGATCTCAATCATGATCTTGGAGGTGTCGTCTTTGAGAAAGTCCTCACCTACGCGGAAGACGAACTTCTCGTTCCACGTAGGGTTTGTATGGCCGTTCTGGTCCACACGTGTGGTTAGCTTCCGCTTAGGATTAACCCACGCGACGGCGAACGTCCGCATGGATTTAGACGCCGCCGCGATGTCCTGCGCCGAGATCAGGTTGATCTCAAGGAGCTGGAAAGACGACATATGCGGTGGCTTCGGCATGGCGGTGGCGGTGGCGGAGGCGGATGAGTGGGAGTAATTAATTGCCGCAACAAGCACAACAATTAGGAACGAAAGCAATTGCCGCATGCAACTAATTGGGGTACATATTGGTTGTAACGACAAGGAGCAATGATCATATGCTATTAGGGATTATTGATCTAGATTGAAAATATGAATACCTAAGGCGGTCACGACAACGACTATACTACGGTGGTAGATTACCGACGATAGTCGTGACCGGGCCGCCGGGAAACAGGTGATGAGATGAAGAGAGGATGTGCGCCACTTAGAAATGGTTTGTGGACAGAGGCTTATATTGAAGCCGTGGTGTTAGGGAAGGTTGTTACACATCAAGTTTTTGAGCACCGTTCATAACAAATTGGGTTGGCAAGGAAGAAGGAAGAAAGGCCTGGCTGGCTTGTTATGACTCTCAGCAGTCAGATCGATGTAAATTTGGTTGTTAAAAGAAAATTTACCTTATTGCTTAAATTATAAAGCGAATTAGTTCTTTTACTCTCTCAGTCAAATGAAAATCAATTTCACATCATTGGTCATTAGGGAAAACAAAATGCTATTTCAACTTTCTCTCTTCAACAGTCAAGAGTCAACACGTCCCCAGTAACTAATACAAGAAGTAGTAATTGCATTATTTATTCACCATTACATTTTGTTTTAACCACATGAAATTTATTTAGTTTTGTTTCCCGTCTATCTCAAATTGGAGTTTCTAGATATTCAGTTAATTAGTAAACTAACAGAATGCTGTTCTGTTTCTAACTTCTTAGAATCAATCAATTAACTTCTTATTATAACTGTTACTCATTACCAATTTAGGATAGATTTCATATATGCATGCACTTTTCAGATCTATATAATTAAGCACCTACATAGCTCCGAAGTATACAATTGCAATTTGCAAACATGCAACACTCCCTCACGCGAACATAAATTGTAAAACAACAAACCAAATGAAAACTCCATATATACGTACACTTATTTAAGGGTCAAGCTTGTTTTGGTCGAATTTGGCTCATTATGCTAGCTAGTTCAGGCAAATCAACTTTTTTTGTACGATTATAGTGTATAAGTACTATATGTGAAGCATGTTCCAAACACTTTTCTTTTGGTTCAACGACATGGAAAAAGAAAAATCGTTCGACCACTTTGCACTACTCTCGTTAATTCAATAAGTTGCAATCAAGGATTAAGATCTCTTCCAATTACAAAAGAATAGTGACACAATGACACACGCAATAAAATCACATTTCACGTAACTTGTGCAGCCAAACTTACATAATTCAACATGGTAATACCTAAATTCCTAACCATAAGGCATGCATCTTCAATTTCTCCTTGTTTTAGTAACTTTTTGAGTCTGATTCAAAGCAGTTGCAGCGCCTTGCTTCAAGCTAGGTTTGATAAGTATATAACTTTGCGCACGCTTTGTTGGGAAATAAACTTTATACAAACTAGTTTCTTCTAAGTTAGATACAGTTGGGTAGGAAAAATTACCACAAGCATTAACAAATATAAAGACTGAGCGGAAAAGGCACTTATGTTCCTTAACTTTGCCTCAACTTATTATATCATGCATCGTCTTCAGACCCCAACAAGATAAAACCCAAATGGATTCAACCTCCGCGGTGTTTCTCTGCTTCGTAGCCCTATTTCTCTCGTCTGTGATATCAATCTCCGATCACAGTTCATTAGTCTACAAAAACTGCGCAAACCAAACATTCACAACCACAGCTCGGACTAGTCCTCACACACAAACCCTCACAACTCTTTTCCAAGAACTCACCGCCCACTCAAACCGGTCCAAGTTCTTCAAACACACCGAATCATCAACAGACGACGATGAGATCTCCGGCGTCTACCAATGCCTCGAAGACATCACTAACCAAGAGTGCCACAGCTGCGTGAGCACGATTCCGGTTATCTCCAACACCGTGTGTAGAGAATCCGTGGCTGCTAGGGTTCAGCTCCGCGGGTGCTACATGCACTACAAGCTCGAGGGGATTGATCATCTGGACTACTCCAGCAAGGAGAGGTTGCTGCACAAGAGCTGCGGCGAGGGTGGTGGATCCATCAATGGGGGAATGGGTGGGTTCGAAGAGATGAGGAGAGCAGCGTTTGGTGTTTTAGAGAGTGGTGTGGTGAGTGGTGAAGGGTTTTGCAAGACGAGGTATGAGTTAGTTGACGTGATGGCTCAGTGTGAAGGAGGGTTGGGGGGTTGTGAATGTGGGGAGTGCGTGAGTAGTGCAGTGCAGATTGCTGAGGAAGAGTGTGGTGGTTCGGTTTCCGGTGAGATTTATTTGGCCGAGTGCTTCTTGAGCTTTGCTTATCATCCAGATTATGAGTCACACCCAGGTAAATTACTCACATATCCAAAAGCGATGAGGTGACACATATATGTAGATATCTAAAATAGTAAAATGTGATTAGCATCATCATATGGAGCTACTTAACCATGTTAGTTTTAGAGCACACTACGTACTTACTTTACTATGTACATATATGTGATAAAATATATGTGGTTGAGCCGTGACTTGGTTGGTTAAGGTGTTTAACTGACAACTTTGAGGTCATGAGTTCAAACCTCACCTACATATGTGATGTGAGTTATTAATAAAAAGTTTTAAAAAAAAAATAAAAATATGTGATAAAATATATACTAATTAACGTAAGAAGTGAAATTTTTCACTCCTCTATAGATTAATTCATCAATGACTTGTTAGCTTGATTTCTTTTATTATTATGTTCATGACTTCATGGTTATTTCTTTAATTAATTTCATGTTATAGATTGAGGTTGCTAAATTGAGGTATGTTTATTCTTTGCATGCAGATGAAGACCGGAGAGACAGGAAAGGTAGTAACGGGAAGACGTTAGCGATTGTTGTGGGAGGGGCAGCAGCTTTGTGTTTTGGGTTCGTCTTTTTGTTGTTCCTCAAATCTTGGGGCAAGAAAGATGAATATTAACAGTATGATCTGTTAATATATCTGTTAAAAAAAAAAAAACAGTATGATCAAATTTGTAACGTGTACGCGCGTACAATACATACCAGTTTCACTGTAGTACGTTTTCAGCTTTCACTTATGCTTGCTTGCAATATTTTTATTTTTTTCAATGAGAAGAAACAAATTACAAAGACTAACCCCTAAAACAACTTAAGTTAGAGAAAATAAATCGAAAGCATGAAGAGCAGATGGAGGTAGACTGTTATGTCAACTAGCAACAGTTGATGTGTGTCTGTGAGCGGTAATCGTTAAGGAGTATGAATCTTATTGTTGATAGAGTCGATAAGTACTTTCGAATCTCCTTCAACTTGTAATCTTGTGTATCCATGTAGTATCGCCGCAACTAAATCGGCTCTTAAAGCCAAAGCCTCTGCAAGTAAGACATTTGATTTGTCAAGATTTTTTGAAGAAGCTAGAATAGGATATCATTGATCATTCAGGGAAACAAAACCAGCAGCACCGTACCATCATTTGAAGAAAGCACAGATCCATCGAAATTCAGCTTCAAAAAACCTGGAGGTGGAGGAGTTCATTTGATAACATAATCATTGTGTTTTCTCATTAAACCGAGCTAAAACTAAAGTCATTTGGAGAAGCTGATCTTGGTGTGCTAAAGTAAATTGTTTTTTTTTTTTTCCGAGCTATCTTCCTCAGAGATGTAAGTGCTTCTCTATTTGATTGTATATTGTTATTGTTGAAGCACTTGAACCTATGGCCAAAATGCAGTATTTTTTGACATGAAAGAATCTATTTGGATGCGGTATGCGTAAGAAAGTATGTAACTTTGTTATATAATTTGTATAAATAAAGAGATGTGTATATAATATTTAATAGATTTTTTATTGTTCTTATAAAACCCTGACGAAACCCTGATTATCTGAAACATCCTGAACGGCGCGAACGAAAAGCAGTAATGGACACCGCCACCCCCTGCCCCAACAGCGCGTTAAGCAACACGCGCTTCTCCGAGCTCAAGCCTTCTCTCTCCGAGTCGGTTCTCCAAGCCCTAACCGCCGCCGGCTTCGAATTCTGCACTCCGGTCCAAGCCGCCACAATCCCCTTGCTATGTAGCTTCAAGGACGTCGCCGTCGACGCCGCCACCGGCTCCGGCAAAACCCTAGCCTTCGTCGTCCCCCTCGTCGAGATCCTCCGCCGCGCTTCCACCAATCCCAAGCCTAACCAGGTCCGTTTCCAACTCAAGCCTCCACTCTTTTTTCTAAACCTAT
This sequence comes from Fragaria iinumae, assembly GCA_009720345.1. Taxonomy (NCBI): domain Eukaryota; kingdom Viridiplantae; phylum Streptophyta; class Magnoliopsida; order Rosales; family Rosaceae; genus Fragaria; species Fragaria iinumae. Next base: position 806,022 of record CM019122.1, on the reverse strand, counting down.
TGAAATTGCAGAGAAGATTGACTCTGATTTGTGTAGGTGATGGGAATGATCATATCTCCGACGAGAGAGCTCTCGTCGCAGATTTACAACGTGGCGAAGCCGTTCATTTCGACGTTGCCGAATTTCAAGTGCGTGCATTTGGTTGGAGGAGGCCAAGTGAAAGCTGACATGAAGCTGATTCAGGAGCAAGGAGCCAATTTGCTGATTGGAACACCCGGTAGACTCTACCACATTATGGAACGTCTGGATAGCTTAGATTTCCGGAGCTTTGAGGTGTGTATTTGTAGCTGAAATTATGCGTAAATTTGTTTGGATCGAGTGGCATTGTGTTTTAGTGTGGTTGAATTGATAGGGTGAGGTTTGTGGTGTTGCAGATATTGATTTTAGATGAGGCGGATAGGCTGTTGGATATGGGGTTCCAGAAGCAGCTGACTGATATTATATCTCGCGTGCCAAAGCTGAGAAGAACTGGTCTTTTTTCAGCTACGCAGACTGAGGCAGTTGAGGAGCTGGCCAGGGCGGGCTTGAGGAATCCGGTGAGGGTTGAAGTGCACGCGGAGTCTAAATCCTATAATGATTCAGCGTTGTCGCAGCAATCAGCTTCGTCCATAACACCTTTGGGATTTGCCATTGAGGCAAGAATAATGTGTTTTTAATGTCTCATCTTCTTTTTAGTTTATTTGTTTTGGATTTGACGTCCTTGCTCTGTTTCAGTATATGAAATGCGAGGCAGACAAGAAGCCGTCGCAGCTTGTGGATATCCTTGTTAAGAATAAGTCTTACAAGACCATAGTGTAAGTGACACGAAATTAATGTGTGTTGATGTCTTGTGGAGGGATAAACTTGTTTAGAGGTGAAACTGTTTTACTTCGAAAGTAAGATATTTTTTTCTTTCTCTTTCTCTTTCTCCAGGTACTTCATGACTTGTGCTAGTGTTGACTACTGGGGAGCTGTTCTTCCATGCCTTGCTCCCTTGAAGGATATCAATCTGATTGCTCTCCATGGGCAGATGAATGAGGTAGAAGCATGGCTGGCTAACAGACTTAGACAACTTCTAAATCAGTATTTCATGAACTCATCATTCTTTGTTCTATTACTGTTTAGATCACAAGGGACAAAGCTCTAGCCTCATTTACATCTCTCTCAAGTGGTGTCCTTCTATGCACTGATGTTGCTGCCCATGGACTTGACGTTCTGGGTGTTGACTGTATAGTGCAGGTAGCTTGTTAACAAATTGCACCTAGATGATCATCTCTATTTTTCTGATTCGAATAGAATATTTATCTATTTTTTTGGTTTGCAGTATGATGCTCCTCAAAATCCTGATGTTTTCATACATAGAGTTGGCAGAACAGCACGTATGGGTAGACAAGGCCGTGCAATTGTTTTCCTGTTACCAAAGGTTTAGTTAGAGCACTCTATACAGCTCTAATATCACTCTTTTGACAGTTGGTTGTTGTTTACTATTAATGAGGTGCTTATTGGATTTGGACTATTGTAGGAGGAAGCTTATGTGGAATTCCTGCGTTTACAAAGAGTTCCTCTTCAAGAAAGGATATGTCCGGATGATGTCTCAGATGTTGTTCCTCAGGTAAGCGTCAGTTATGTAACCTTTAAGTTCTTTTACACTGGAAATTTTAATTTACATAATTTATTACTCGTTTGCACCTGTTAGTAAGGCTTCATTGTGCTCATTAAATGTTGATTTACAATATTGGGACATTGGGTGAATGTGCTAGCATTTATTGTGATTATCATATATTATTGATCAAGCTGTTGTCTTACAATGATACTAGCCTTCTATCCATGCAAATTTGCATGTTGCCACAAAGTCATCAAAAATGAAGGAGCGATTAATTTTTATTTATCAGTTTATATATATATCTTATCTGTTTGTTAAGTGCAGTTAATCTTGTAATCTCACTTCCAATCCAGTACCCAAGTTTTTGTCTCCCCAATTATCTTTTCATTTTATTTATTTTGTTTTTTTATTTTGCGATTTACCATAGTAACCCTAGTTCATAATTATCTGAATCAACTTGATAGGGGTAATATTGGCAAAACACAATTTGGTAATTTAGAGACTGCTTGCTTTATAGTAGAGATGAGCTTACTTTTGTGATGGTCTCACCTGTTTTGATGTTTCTGGTCCAACTCATCTGTATTGTTTTAGTTGAGTGCTTGAACTGACATTGTCATGAAACTTTGCTTCAGATGCGATCTGCTGCAAAAAAAGACCGTGATATCATGGAAAAGGGCAAGCGGGCTTTTGTTTCTTACATCTGTGCTTATAAAAAACACCACTGCTCCTACATTTTCAGGTGACTATATGCACATTGTGTTATACTTCAGGCTGCCGGAACAAAAAGTAATACATTTTGGAACAAACGTTTTTCCATTTCTGATTTGAGGTTATAATGCAGGTGGAAAGAACTTGAAATTGTGAAGTTGGGCATGGGGTTTGGCCTGCTACAGTTCCCTGCAACGCCTGAGGTAATGCACAACACGCTTTCCACGGAGGGTTTCACTCCTGTTGCAGACATCAACTTGGAGGAGATCAAATGTAAGTAAGAAGTCTCTCCTATCCTTTGATAAGAGGACACCAATCCTTGTTTAATAGGTTTCACCACTATATGACCTGAGCTTCCTAAGTTTTTTCTAAGATGACGACACGTGGAAAAGCTTGATCTAAAGGCTAAGATTCTTTTTTTCATTCTTAGCCACACTTTGTATCTCTCCCCTTTCTTTTCCTTCGCTGTTTTCTCTTCCTTGTTCTCTCTCTTTTGTTCTTCTCAGCCACACTCAATTGTGTAGGTTGCAATTGGTTGTGGAGAAGAAGTGAGTCAGGTGGTGAGTGGGGGGACGAGTTGGATTCCCATTTGGAAGAGAACCACTGTGAAAACCAACACAAGAAAGGTTACGGACCCAATAGTTTACTACTTGAGAACTGCATCTCTTTGGCCTCACTGGCTAAATTTTTGGGTTGATCACTTTTTGCCATTTTTGAATCTTGTGAGACATTAGACAAGATTTTCAATTTTTTTGATTAGTTTTTGGTTACCTTGGCCCTTTTATCCGGGCTTGTTCTTCATCACTTGAATTGGGGGATTTGCATTTGGGATTAAATCATGTCTTTTTTTTTTCTTCCTGGGTGGTGGTGAAGAATTGGAAGTCTATAGGGTGGTCTTGTTCAATTATATGAGCTCAATTGCTTTGGAGCCATGGCTGATTTGAGAGAGAGAGAGAGAGAGAGAGAGAGAGAGAGAGAGAGAGAGAGAGAGAGAGGTAATGGAATTAAAGATGATCCATGATATAAAATTAGGGATTGTCTATTGTACAGTGTTGTATGCCATACGTCTTCTAATAGGATTTGTGTGCACGTGCCGTACACGAACCATATTAAAAGTAATTTTACATGTGTATAAAGGTCTAGTACGTCTTTCTTCACTTTAGCTTAAGGTTACCGAAACACTATAAATTCTCTTGTTTCAGACTTTCAGTCTTGTATCAATACACAAACCCTAAGGTTCACTGCTCATTAACTCTTTGTGTTCGCGGTTCATTAGCTCTTTGCAAAGGTATTTTGGTCACGTTAATGACAATTATATATAAGAATTATTTGAATGATTCTTAGTTTTGCTTGATCAACTCTTGCCTTTTATGCTGAATAAAGTGAAGCTGAATAATGTGAAGAAGACTTGGATGTTAGGATTTAATGCTTTTACATTCAAAGTTAAACTTCAAATTTAATTACGAATTATGTCTTTCAGATTGGGAGTGTTTGACATTATATTGGAAATTTGGATTTGATTATTCATGAGTTATAAAATTATGTTTTTGTGGAGTTTTTAATGAATATAATCAAGTGATTTTTTATTTTTATTAAATGAGTCATAGACTCACAGTTGTCATGGGTCATTTTATCAAACACGACACGACATATTTATTAATTTGGTTAAATGGGTAACCCGTTTAAAAAACAGGTTAGGTTTGAGTTTAGATTTTTGACACGATTATTAAATGGGTTGGGTTTGTATCTTGTGACACATGAAATTTCTTGACCCGACACGAACCTGACACAACACGACCCATTAAAAGCCCTAGTTTACGGGCGGGTAATGGCGAAATTCTGGCAAGTCGTCGTAATCCGATGTGGGGCGGTTTCGACACAATCCGTGAAGGTAGACTTTGACCTTCCTTTCTCGTTAGTCGTAGTTTCCTGTTTAGTAAAATCAACAATTTTAGGAAAGTTTGAGTTGTATTCGGGAACCTTTCCATTTTGGGAAACATTCTAATTAAGGAAACATGGCCAACTGGTTAATAGTCAAACTTGGTCAACACTGGTCATTTTTTGGTCAACTCAGGAATCCTAGTCAAACTAGGAAAAAGGTCGCGTCGATAGTTATTTCGAAGTTCGATCTGATCGATTTGTTCTACAATTTATTGTCAAACGTGAGGTTGTCTCGAGAATTTGGAGATTTGGAGGCAACGCTCGAGGAGTGTTCCGAGCATTGGGAAACTTAAGCCTAATTCTGTGAGCGGACTTTTGTTTTAAATCTATATACATGCAATTCAGTGATGGAAATAACTTATTGTCAGACGTGAGGTTGTCTCGAGAATTTGGAGATTTGGAGGCAACGCTCGAAGAGTGTTCCGAGCATTGGGAAACTTAAGCCTAATTCTGTGAGTGGACTTTTATTTTAAATCTATATACATGCAATTAAGTGATGGAAATAAGAAGAAAATCGGGAAATTGAAAACTAAGTAAAATCGAATTTCTTATTAAAAAATCAAATTTCCCAAGGAAAAAGGAGACATAAAACGGCGATGTTTACACCCGCTCATTCGCATCTCCCTCTCCTTGAACCCTAAACCCTCATTCAGTGAAAATGGCCGGTCCCTCTGTTGAAATGGAAATGGAAGACTTGAAGCGAATGAGAGCCGATTTGGAGTTGCTTCGTGCAGACCATGAAGCGAGGCATGCCCTCCTGAGTCAAACTGCTCGGGCCATGGCCATGGTGCTGACAGGGACGCCGGTGCATTGGGGGATCGCCCGGTGAGATCACTTTTCGGCGATTAAGCACTTTTTTGAAGACCCGGACTATTTGGGGGGTGAAGGACATCGACTTGAAAAAACCAAAGCTGGTTTTCAGCTCCAGCCTGGTCACCGAGGAGGAGACCGAGTATCTCGGATTCGATTGTTTGGTGGCCAAGGGGGTTATAGAGGCTTCACAAACTTTGGAGATGTACACCCAGGCTTATTTTAACGATCTCGAGGCGAACCGTTCTCTCAATGATGCTACATTCTTGTATCGCAAGGCTGCCAGAGAATTTGTGGAACGCCACACTCATGAGACCATCACCGTCCATGAGGTGGTAGATATGGAGGTTTTGGGTGACCGGGGGGGGGGGTGTGGGGAGGTGGAAGGGGGCTATCGGATTCCGCAATGGGATTGATGCACAGTTGAGAGAGACCTTGAAAAATATGGCGGTTGAAAATGGCACTATGGTTTTCCTTTATTACTCTGACTGATCGATTGGTGAGTTTGCATAATAATTCTGATTCATTATTACTCTTTGCAGTTTCCAATTCGTTTGTGATGTGTGATGTTCTGTTCTAAGTGTCTGTGTTTGATCTTCAATTCTGAGTGCATGTGGTTGTTTGGTTCTGACGGTCTGTGTTTGATCTTAGGGTGAGCTTCGATATTCAGTTTCCTGTTGGATTGTAATTTGTGGTTGTGTAAATCCTGATGTTCAATTGTGAGTGTTTAATGTTCAATTCTGTGTGTTTGTTTGTTATTCAATCCTGATATCTCGGTTGCGTGATTATGCCTTCTTTTTGATGATGTTGGTTGTGGACTATCATGTTGCTAATATTACTTTTGTGTTCCTAGCAGAAACTGTTGAAATCCATGCGCCGGCAGTTGGTAAATCAGAGTTCTTGTCTCGGCGACTGGAAGTCTTTGAAACTAGTGTTTATAAGTTGTCTATCACGAGTAGTTGTCTGTTATTGCTCTAACTAAATGATGTTTTTTGTACATGATTCAAACCCCCTGAAATCTGCTACTCATATCATTCCCGCTAATGGGTTTTAGATTTTAGATTCTCAGAGTTTGTTAAGTGCGCTGAACCAAGCCTTGATTTGATGCCAACATATGTAGAGGTATGGATATGTTTTCCTGGTCTTGGATTCTGGAATGGGATTTTGTTATGGCTTTCAACTTTTGCAGTGATTTTCTGTTATGTTTTCTTGATCCAATTGCATGCTGTTAATGTCTTCTCACCGATCATCTTGATATCCACTAGTTTCGCTTTTGCCATTAATGTCAAGCTTGCATACATCTGTCTTGTTTCCGTATCTGATTTCTTACGCTTGCTTTGTTTCCGAAACAAAACATTTCCTGTGGAAAATTGAAGCTCTGATATGCTCCTTTGCCTTCGCCATAAATTTTTACCAAATTTTTTGTACTCGGTCTTTTTCAAATCTCTAAGGTTGATACTTGGTGCCATCTCTAAAGCCCCTTCTAACCTTTGGTACCTGCCTGGAAATCAATAGAGGTTCAAGAGCTGTTTTTCATTAGGCAGACTTTGGTTTTCAGCTATTATGTGTTTAGTTCTTGTGTCAATATGGTGCAACAGTCCGAGCAATCCTCGTAAGTTTCAATACTTCATAAGCAGTCCTCCATCTATACCATTTATGTTCATGGAAATCTTCGTGCCACTCGTACCTCTCTATTCCTCCCTTCTGTGTTTTCCTTTCCTCTCTGTTGTTTAGAAGACTGGTTAGGTATAGCGAAACACAGGTCGTTGCTGTCAACCTGGGATTTGCTCTTCACGTTGAAGAACACGAATGTTCTTATAAACCCTAGACATGGATGTTCTTCAGAAGTTCAATCATGAATCATGTAAAACATTTTCTTTTATTTTCTCTATAAAATGAAAAGCTGCCATGTCATTTGCAAGATCACATTCACGATTAATGACAACCGTTAGATCCACTTAAATCTAACGGATAAGAATAAATGTATGAAAGTGTGTCAAAAAAATGTGTCTCTTGATCCGGACCTTTAGTAAATTAACTCAACAACGTGCTGTGATTAGTCTAAAAACACTATCATTACTTAAGCCGATTAAACTTCCACATGTTCATAATGTTTTGGTTGTGTTTTTTTAAAGAAGTCATGAACTACTAGCGCTACATTAAATCAATATAATTGGCTAGTAAGCGTATATTGGGATGAGTTATAACGAGGACTGCTAAGTTAATGACTAGTTGAAGACTTATTTGTTTCACCTCTTTTTGATCACATATTCACATCTCGACCGTCTAGTTTCTAGATATATATGAGTATACCATATCTTCAAAATTTCATCCAAATTAAAAACCGTTAAAACATTCATAAATGTGATTTACCAATTATACACTTGAACGACTCATGTTTGACAAATTTGAATCATCTATTGATTTGATTTGGTTCGATTTCTTAACGATTACCAATTTGGTTGAAAATATGTATAAGTGATCTACTTATATAGACCTAAAAACTAAACGGTTGAGATATGAAAGGTCCTCAATTAGTCCTCAATTAAATGATCCTCATTAAAACCCCTCCCAGCATACATCTAGACATCTAGCTCAATTAGATAAGAGAAGTAACAAGACATAGTAAGTGTTTTTGATTGATTTCTTACTATAACATGTCTCGATTCATAATTTATGTTTTGAAACCTGTCATACATGTTAATAGTGATTAAACTAAATGTATACATCTCCAATTCATCCATTTCTACCTTCACCTTTGAGTGATTACTTACAAATATTACAGTCATTAGTTTATCCATTATATATTACTTACGAGGGTTAACCTCCCGTAATAAAGATTATTTTCCAACAAAAAAAAAAGCTCTAATCCCACTCCTAATTCCCACGTCACTCCATTTCTCATTGTTTTTGCTTATTGGGGTCTGAGCTCCCTCATTCAATTTTCAAACCCAAAAACAAAAAGAGACGAAACCCAAATACCAAAAGTGGGGATTTTTCCCTCCTCCCTCAAAATTTCACGCGCCCTCTCCTATTCCGGTAAGTCACTCCCCTCCCCCAATGCCCTTATATTCCGATCAGTCCAGCGGCGTCGTATTAGTCCTCGTAGCAAAACCCTATTTACTTGCTGCCCAATAAAGACGCGAGCTTTTGATTCGGGTCTTATTCATTGGGAAATTCGGATTGAAATGTATGCCTTTGATTGCTTAAAGTTTTAATCTTTGAATTGGGTTCGAGTTTCGGCGTTGAAAATCATAGAAAGTTCTGGGTTGGAATTTTCAGGGTTGAAGCATTGTAGGTGATTACTTGAGTAGAGTTGCCACTGTTTTTTGTGTTTTTGTTTTTTGTCAATGTGTTCACATTTGGGTTTGCTCCTAAAGTGTTAATCTTTGAGTTTGGTTTCGAGTTTCGCCATTGATGATCATAGAAAGTTTGCAACTTTAGGCAAATTTTGGAGGGTTGATAAGGTTTTGAAGCATTGCTATTGGATTGTTTGAGTAAAGTTGCAAACTTTGTTTTGGATAAGTTTGATGTGTTCGTGTTGGTTTGCTCCTAAATTTGGATGCTGCATATGTTATATTTATGTTTTGAGGCACACTGTTCTGAGGTTTTGTTTGTGTTGGTGTAGAAAATGGAAGAAAATCATGATGTGGTGGAAGATGTGGAGAGCGGTTCTGGTGGTAGTGATTTGGATTCTTTTATAGATGATTTTGATTCGGAAGTTGATGAAGTATCGATATCAGGACAAGATGACGGATTGCATCTCGAGGCATGTTATGATTCTTGATAGATTTTTTTGGTTGTCTCAGTCAAGTTGGGGACTGTTCTTTGCTTTCTTTACGGTTATGTAATGATGTTTCGTTATTCTTGTGCAGGAACCTTTATCTGATAAAGAAATCGAGGAGCTGATTGCTGAATTTTTGGAGGTTGAGAGTAAGGTATTAATTTTTTTTTTCTGTTTATAATTAATGTCGACATTGATTACCAATTACCATGTATCTATACAGACAGATATGAAAAATTATTTATATATCAATGTTTTTAATTTAGTTTTATGCCCAATGTAGGCTGCAGAGGCTCAGGAAGCGCTTGAAAAGGAGTCTCTTGCCAAAGTGGAGACTGAAGTTAGAGAGGAGCTGGCACAAACTCTTCAAGGGAATGATGTTAGTGTTGCTCTATTCAAACTTCCTCACTGTTGAGTACATTATCGTTATCTTACTTAACTGGTTGTACTTTTCTGCAGTTGGAAACAGCTGTTGCAGATGAAATGGCTACTTTAATAGAAGACTGGAAAACAGAGCTCGATGAGCTTGAGACTGAGAGTGCTCATTTGTTGGTCTGCTTCTTTCTTCAATTCTGAGTAAATCTTTGCTTCTTAATACATTTCAGAGCTGTCATGTACCTTTGATGTGATTAAATTTTACTTAAATTACAAATCACTGAGAAAGAATTATTACCAATTCTCATTACATTATAATTAAAGCTAGATATCAGTTTTTGGCCAGTCTTCCCTCACTATTTCTAATGTTTGTTAAAACTTTCTAAGGTTAAAACTTGTTAGACAGTGTGTGGAGCATAAGTGCTAGTCAAAGTTTTGTTTATCCAACTTTGTGGGATATTAACTAACCATGATTAATGAACGCTGCGGAAATGTCAAGTTATGGATACATACTTTTCTGTAATTTTATAAACTCTTTGCCTGAACTGGATTGGCTTGTTTGCGAACTTAAAACATCTGAAACTTCAATATGTTTTTCACAGATTTGAATTTCTTATTATAATAGACAAGCACTAGAGGTCATCTATTTTTGTAGGTCGTGCTATTTTTTGATATTGTAGATTTTTTGCTGTTCGGTTGATGTGCTTTATTTTCCCATGTTGTGTTTGACGACTTCAATATGCTTCCATATGTTTTTTTTTTTTTTTTTTTTTTTTTTTTTTTTTTACTGTGAAGAAACAGGGTCTTTATTTATTTATATTTGTGTTTCCACTCACTTTATTCTACATGTCTCTCTGACTAGGAACAACTTGATGGGGCAGGCATTGAGCTACCAAGCCTTTATAAGTGGATTGAAAGTCAGGCTCCTAATGGTTGCTGCACCGAAGCTTGGAAAACACGAATACACTGGGTAGGAAGTCAGGTGAGTGGAGAATTCACTGAGTCAAGAGCTGATGCCGAGAAGTATCTCCAAACGCACAGACCTGTAAGAAGGTATACTTATCACTGATGCCCTATTAGCATTATTGATTCTGCAATTATGAACATGAAGTTGATGGTTATGAATCTGTATTTCTGGACTCAGGAAACATGGGAAGTTATTGGAGGATGGTGCTAGTGGGTTTCTGCAGAAAAAACTTGCTGAAGAGGGGAGCAAGGATGTTGTGACAACTGAGGTTGATTGGTGTTCTGTCAACAAATTCTTTTCTGACGGTGCAACTAAGGATAGCACCTCATTTGGCAGCAAGCACTGGGCTTCTGTTTACTTGGCTAGCACACCTCACCAAGCTGCTGAGATGGGACTTGAATTCCCTGGAGTCAATGAGGTGACTAATATTTCTCTCTACCTGATTTACGGAATTCATGTTTACTATCCTTTTGTCACAAGATGTGTAAGCTTGACATTAAGGTAAAATCTTCACCTAGGTTTAATCAATCTGTACACCATTGTTTTTATTTATTTTTACCGTGATGTTCATTCCCTATTCTCAGTGTACTCGTGTTGATGATGTTTTAGGTGGCGATGCGCTATTTCATTAGTTTTTATTTTAAACCTGTGGTTTTGGAACTTGGGTATTGAAACATGCATATATTTTAACTAGTTCGTCAATCATATTGCATAACTATGCCAGTTATTGACTATAAAAGTAATATTCTTAGAGTTTGTCAGATTGGTACGTAATACTCTTGCTTAGAGTTTTATCTGGGTTGTGGCACCCTAGCTTTTTGTTCTGACAAAACATATGGTAAGAGGAGCAGCCATCTGTATTAATGCTTCCTCTTTCGTTTTTTCTAGGCAGGTTAAATTATAATGAATTCTATTAAAATGGGATAGTATCTTCTGTTTAGTTCTAAAGATGTACACAGAAGGGCCTACATTACTAGAAAAAAGAATACTTTTTTCCTGGTGATGTAACCTACATGGATAAGGATGTTAAGAAAGGCCTATAGTGATGCTTGCCAAGTCTCTAACTCACTGAAGTTTATGTGCTCTACATTTGGCTGGCACATATCAAACATAACACTCATTCTAAGTCATACTAAGAATCATAGTTTTGGTCTGGTTGTGTGGACACATTTCAATTGTAGTGATTGTGGAATAACACATCGAGGTTGCATAAATGGAGCCACTGACTGCTGAAAATTAGAAAACAAAAAAAAAAAAAAATTCAAAGATCCACCGTTGGAGGCTTAAATGAGAGTAAGAAGAGGTCGTCTAATGAACTATATGATGGTGGTGTTGATGTGGGAGTGATTCAAACCAGTCCTGTCTGAAGGTCACTACTAAGAGGATCCATTCTTTTATGGTTTTAATTGTCATGAGTTTGATGCTTTTGTCACATAATACTAGCTCCTCCAGAAGCTACCCGCTGCTATAGATGATCAATTTTGACTCAGTTAATTCTTTCAATAAGTTTTTGAGATTACTTTTGCAGGTGGAGGAGATTGATGACATAGATGGCAATTCTAGTGATCCATTTGTTGCAGCTGCTGTTGCAAATGAAAGAGAACTGAATATCTCTGAAGAACAAAAAGGAAATTATAGGAAGGTAACTAAGTCTACTTCATAATTCATGTTGTGATGTTAATAATATCCTTGCTTACTTTTGTCTGCCTTTTAACAAAAAGAAAGAGAACATATTTCTTTTAGATATATACATATAAATGTGCATGTATACCACCCTTCCTCTGAGGGATAACTTGGGTCCACCCTGCACCTGTTGAATTTTATACCGAATACTAGTACACTATACATTTTTCTTCATCATACCACAAACATTCTAGTTATACCTGTGGAATTATACCTGGAGTTTACTATGTAATTTTCCTTTAAAGATTAAGGAAGAAGATGACGCGAACATTGATAGGAAGCTTCAAGTTCATTTGAAACAGAGAAGACATCAAAAGAGATCTAAACAGGTATACTTCACCTGTGTAAAACTCATTGCTTCGGGTATTTTGACTTGCAGTTTACATCTCTCTCTCTCTCTCTATCTCTCTCTCTCTCCTTTTTAAGAGAGTCCATCTTTTTTATCAAGGTCTTCTATAACACTGTACTTTGTACAAGCGTACACATGTAGTTTTATATTTTAATATGTAGCCAGATAAAAATACTTGCCCCGGTGATTGAGTCATGGACATTTCCTGCTTTTTGGCATACACTTGATATGCAGTAATGCTAATTATTATCTTGTGGTTGAATCAGGAAGTCAGTAGGAAAATTGATGAAGATGGTGTTAATATTTGTAACAAAGATAATGAGGTTGAAGACCAAACTTTGAAGTCTGCCATGCTTGAAGGTTTGGAAATTTCTAATGGTATTGACAATCAAAGGATCATGAGTAATGGTGCTCCGCTGTCTCCTGATTCCACTGAAGCCAGAGGGTCCAAACGGCCGAATGAGAGCGACGAACTGAACATTGATAATAAGAGGAGTCGAACTGTAATTTTAGACAGTGATGATGAAGCTTCAATGGAAGATACTTTCGACTGCAATATGATTAACTCTGAGGATCCTTCCTATGTCAAAGAGAATATCTGCATTTCTGGAGATGATGTTCTCACATCACATAGTCTGAATAAGAAGCTCCAATGCACAGCTTGTAATAAACTTTCTGCTGATATAAGCTCACATCCACTTATGAGAGTGATTATATGTGCAAATTGCAAGCGCTTATTGGAAGAAAAGATGCATTTGAAGGTATTGCCATCAGTAACATATTTGCTTGCTTTGAACTATATTTGAACAGTTAGTGTAATTTTATGTGTTAATCCTGGTGATAGAATGCATGAAACCTAATAACCGATTCTCTTCTTTTTGACTAAGACCGCATATCTTATATTAGCTCTCTTTCTCTCTCGGTATATATATACACATATGTTCATGTACATGTATATGCATATATATATATATATATATATATATATATATATCTATATCTATCTATTTGTATGCCTGCATGGTGTGTGAAAAGAGCTCAATGGTGAAATAACTTATTGCCCATTACCAGCTCATGTCTTGTTCATTCAATCAGCAATATGATACTATTAATACATGATAGATTATGGCTTCAGACTTTGTGACTGTACTCACTAGAGAAGGGTTGGATATGAGTTACGGCTTTCTATTACTTTTGTTTTTATATTTCAACTAAAAAAAGCAAAAAAAGGAAGTTTGCCCTTATATTTTGAATTGATTTATCTACTTTTGAAAAGTAAAAATGCTAGACCTTTATTGACGTACAAAGGTGTGCAGGATCCTGATTGCTCCGTGTGTTATTGTGGGTGGTGTGGGCAAAGCAATGATTTATTGAGTTGTAAATCTTGCACAATGCTATTCTGTACAAATTGTATAAAGAGGAATATCGGAGAGGAATGCTTATCCAAGGCCCAGACCAATGGCTGGCAGTGTTGTTCCTGTTGCCCGAGTCTCATACAGACATTGATGGTACAACTTCAGGAAGTAATGGGATATGAAGATTTGATAGTATCTAGCTCCGATAGTGATTCAGATGATTCAGAAGCAGGCATGGATGTTGCTAACAGGTATAACTACTGATGTCTAGTTCAATCAATATACTCCTCTTTAAATGTCTTTCTAGAATTCCTCTCTCTCTCTCTCTCACTCTCATAGTGATAGGATTCCAACATTTTGCCTGGTCCCTGCTCCAAAGATGCTTTGAAAACACGTATAATATATAATATGCTACCAAGGCATGCAGCTATTGAGTTGACAACGTGTAGTTTATGTTTGATGTTTACATTTCAAACCAATGTGGTGTGCTTTCTGTCTTATGCATTGTAACTTTTGCTTTATAGTGGTTCTAACATTTGTAATATCAGTTCTAAGAGGACGAGAAAGAAGAAGATACGAAGGATTATTGATGATGCCGAATTGGGAGAAGAAACCAAAAAAAAAGTTGCGATTGAAAAGGTACTTCTTGTACTTGTCAATTTTGTCATTTCAGATTTTCAGGCATAGAGCTAATTTTGAATGACTGTCTTCTCAGGAACGTCGAGAGCGTTTGCAGTCCTTTGAAGTACAACTTTCTGTTAAATCTAAGATGAAGGTCTCTTCTAGCTATAATTGGAAGATATCTGAAGGTGCTAGTGCTGAAGTTGTGGGTGATGCATCAGCTGGTTATATTGTGAATGTTATGAGAGAGAAAGGTGAAGAACCTGTGAGAATTCCTCCAAGCCTTTCATCAAAATTGAAGGCTCATCAGGTTATTTTCCTCAATCTTTGAATTACATAATGGGTTTTCCTCTATGAATTATCTTGATTTTATGCTAAGAATGAGATCGTTCATTCTTATTTCCACTAGTGTTGCAACACTAAGTTTGACCTTAAATTCTACCTTTTGGAAATTTCTGCTACTTAAAAGCTTCCTCATCCACACACTAAGTGGAGAAAGGAGAAATTTCATGTCAAAGCTCCATGCCTTGCTCTCTTTATTTCAATTTATATGCTACCACGTGTGTAGACTTGTTATTATTGCCTATACATATCTCTAACTTAATTTAAGCATCTTGATTGAGTTTTCTGTTAGAGCTTTAAAAGTATCAAGTTTCCTATGAGTTTTTTGTGTTTTATCTCTGCCTTGTTACACTCTGTAACATTAAAGATTTGATTTGTTTCACAGATTATGGGTGTAAGGTTTATGTGGGAGAACATCGTACAGTCTGTCAGAGAAGTGAAGTCTGGGGATGAAGGGCTTGGTTGTATTCTTGCTCACATGATGGGCCTTGGTAAAACGCTTCAGGTATTACGCTCCATCTTATACCAAGAAATGTTATTGTTAGTTTTAGTTGCTACCATTTAGGTCGTAGTGCATGTGTTAATGAGTAATGACCCGCCTAGTGGCATAGCTATTTTGGAAAATTGCAAGTATATACATCATATGCTTTTGCATGTTTTAGCCTTTCAGTGCTTGATGCATAACTTGTAAAGTTGCTTTTTCAGGTTATTACTTTTCTGTATACTGCAATGAGAAGTATCGATTTGGGGTTAAAAACTGCACTTATTGTCACTCCTGTTAATGTGCTTCATAATTGGCGGCAAGAGTTCTTGAAGTGGAAACCATCAGAAGTAAAGCCTCTTCGGGTCTTCATGCTAGAAGATGTTTCAAGGTATAATTGAACATTTTATATTTTTATTGTTTACTTTTTATAGAAACAAAGGAATTGTTTATAAAAGATTAAAGTTACTATTTGCTTAGCTGTTGACAAGTGATGCGGAAACGGGGTAAAACCGAATATTATGAACCTTAACAAGGAACTTCTCTCTAACCAGTTGGTATCCTTGCTATGTTTTCCAGGGAGAAGAGACTAGAGGTTCTTGTAAAGTGGAGAACTAAGGGTGGTGTTTTCTTGATTGGCTACACTGCTTTCAGAAATTTATCTTTTAAAAAGCATGTAAAGGATCAGCAGATGGCTGAAGAAATTTGTCATGCCTTACAGGTAGGTTGATGTTCACCTTTAAGATTGTATTTAATATCTTTCTTAACTCTTACCTCCCTTTTCTCTTCAACTTGGTAGTCCTAAAGTAAACTTTTGGTATTTAATCATCTAGCATATATGTTGTTCAAATATATAAGTTGTTTCTTTTTGTTACATGTCCAACTTTCAGGATGGACCTGATATACTTGTTTGTGACGAGGCCCATATTATTAAGAATACCAACGCTGAAGTAACCCAGGCCCTTAAAAAAGTTAGATGCCAAAGAAGGATAGCATTAACTGGATCACCTCTTCAGAACAATCTCATGGAATATTATTGTGTGCGTTCACCTGACAGCTGTTTATTTTACCAATTCTATAAAATCACATACTGTCTTGATTCCTTAACTGTTGATTGATTACAGATGGTTGATTTTGTAAGGGAAGGTTTTCTTGGAAGTAGCCACGAGTTTAGAAACCGGCAAGATTTCTTCACTTATATATCTCGTCTTTTCTTGTTTATCCTTCATGTTTCCTTGTCTGACGCTTCTTAATTGTGCATAACCATATGTGCAGCTTCCAGAATCCCATAGAGAATGGTCAACATACTAATTCAACTGTGAAAGATGTGAAAATCATGAAAGAGAGATCGTATGTTCTGTCTGAAACGTTGAAAGGATTTGTTCAAAGAATGGGCCTGAGCGTGGTGAAGAAGGACTTACCACCTAAAACTGTTTTTGTGATAACTGTGAGGCTTTCTCCCATACAGAAGAAATTATACAAGAGATTCCTTGATGTGCATGGATTCACTGCTGACAAGATTTATAATGAAAAGATGAAAAGAGGTTTTTTCGCTGGCTACCAGGCCTTAGCTCAGGTATATTCCTTCTGTTAAGTTCCCAATGTTTCATTATCTACAGATAATGACAAGCACACACTGATGCTCAATTGCACACATTCATGTATGGGGAGGCATCGACCGTATGCATTTGAAAAAGTTCAATCACTGCCCTTTGAAGTAGGGTTTGAAAACAAAATTGTGTCAGCTGTGTCGTTAACCTTTACAAATAAGAGTCGAACAATTTCTCTTCAAACTGTATAATTTGGCATTATTAATTAAAAGGATCAGTTATGATCTACGACTTGTGAAGAAGATGATTTGGAATTTGGTAGGTGACATGGTGGATTCTAGAACTACTTATCAATCAGAACCTTGTGTAACTTTGGGTGGAATCACCCTAAACTGTTATGGTTTGTATTAAAATAATACTTAAATTCTCTTGTATTTTACTTTCCCAAGAATCGCTTGTTGCGTTATTAGGTAGTGTTGGAATTCTTCCTAGTTGTCACTTAATGGGCATGCTCCAAAATCTACTAGAATTTGCCGGGCAACGGTGAATGCAATTTGTATGCAAGTTCTTTATGTGACAGGAAGGCCTGTATATGTGATATCTATTAGACTAGCTCATCATGCTTCTTTCTTCTTGTAAATTGTTATGTATTGATAAATGCTTTTGGTCTGTAATAGATATGGAACCATCCTGGGATATTGCAATTGAGAAAAGATGACAGAGTCTATATGAGGCATGAAGATGGTGTGGAGAATTTAAATGCTAATGACAGCTCTAGTGATGAAAACACTGACTATATAGGAGGTATGATTTTTCCGTTTTGTGTTATAGTTTTTGCAAGAGTACCATGAATGTTCATGGTATTTTTTTTTATAGTAATGGATATATCATATCAAGTAGCAATGAGACTGCATGAGTGCATGGCATGGCTTTTTGTAGTGTTCTATATTGTTCTGAATGGGCGCAGACACACACACACACACACACATATATGATTATATTCCTGACAGTGTCTTATAGTGGTGGTATATCTTTTTTGACAGAGAAGCAGGGGAATATCAATGCAACTTTGCCAGGAAAAAAAGATGATGGTTACTTTCAGAAGGTATAGGTTTGGACGAACTACACTGATACTCAGATGTGAATAAAATTGGGGATAAATAAAATCTTTTGCACTTTAATACTCTTTCATTTCCATCCATTCAACTTTACTTATGTAAATAAAATTATGAGGAAGAATGCTTTACTGAACAAATGGGGGTGAATTCAGCTATGTATACAGATTAAGAAGAACAATATAGTCAGGGATCATTAGCCAAAGATCTACTGCATAATTAGTTTTCTTAAAATATACTTTAATTATCCAGATCCTCATCAACTAGCTATATACATAAAATTTTATTAGCTTGAGTTAATCCACTCTACGAGTGTAGGAGCAATTTTGGTCCTGCATTGGCTAGTTTCTGTAAAAACCAATTGTAACGGTTATGTACTTTTTCTCAAACGGAAGCCTGTTAAAGACATTATGGTATGCTGTGTCCTTCCAATTGTGTGCTCAAATCCAGTAACTCTTGATTGAGAAGACTCAGAAGAGTTGCAAGAACCCTTGTTCTTGTTGTGTTTTTTTTTTTCTTGTTTGTTGTGTCTAATGATTTATTGCCTTTTCAGGATTGGTGGAATGATCTCATCCATGAAAATAATTATAAGGAGGTTGATTACAGTGGCAAAATGGTATTGCTGCTTGACATTCTAGCCATGTGTTCTGATGTGGGTGATAAGGCATTGGTATTTAGTCAGAGCATACCAACTCTTGATTTGATAGAACTTTACCTTGCAAGATTACCTCGGCATGGGAAGAGATGCAAGTTTTGGAAGAAAGGAAAAGATTGGTTTAGGTTGGTATATATCACTCTCTTGCATTTTCATTTCCCGAAGGACAATACTCATTACCTATCTATTTTTTTCACCCCAATCGATACAAATCTAAATAGAAGAACAGATTCTGTGTATTTTACTTGTTTCTTTTGTTATTTTCAGGCTAGATGGAAGAACAGAGAGCTCGGAAAGGCAAAAATTGGTTGAGCGCTTTAATGATCCTTTAAACAAGAGGGTGAAATGCACTCTAATATCTACCAAAGCTGGATCCTTGGGGATAAATCTTTATGCAGCTAACCGTGTAATCATAGTTGATGGGTCTTGGAATCCGACGTATGATCTTCAGGCTATCTATCGTGCTTGGAGGTGAGGTATTTCATTCTTTTTTGGTCATTTCCTCTGTTTTGTGTTTTCAATAAATATCTTCATATTGCATGAATGGTCTCTGCAACATGTAAAGAACAGAAAGGGTCTAGTAAATATCTTCTAATAAATATCTTCATATTAATTAGAGGGTATGGGTCTGTAGTAGCCTAGCAGGAAAGTAAAATAAAGGCATTGAGGTTTTGATTTAATGTGTACTTGGTGGCTTAAGGTCACTATTCACTTGTAGTGCATAAAGAACTAGAGTTAAAATGCAGGCTTCCGAATGGTGTTGTGTACCTTTGGTGGAGATAGATTTGGGAGTTCATGGCTTTATAGTAACATTGAGAGGAAGTACATGCAATTGGCAGGCTATGGTTTTCCATTCCACAGAGCTGGAAATCTTTCCAATATAATCTGACATATTTTAGATGATACACTTGTTCGTTTATTTCAGGTATGGCCAAACAAAGCCCGTGTTTGCTTACAGATTGATGGCACATAGAACTATGGAAGAAAAAATTTATAAGCGTCAGGTAATGGGAGAACATGATTGATTGTATTATATATATTATGGTTTTTAGCTGAATGAATCTCTAATGATGCAAAAACGACATATAGGTAACAAAGGAGGGCCTGGCTGCAAGGGTAGTCGACAGACAACAGGTACATAGGACAATATCCAAAGAAGAGATGTTACATCTTTTTGAGTTTGGTGATGATGAAAACCATGAAGGGCCTGAGCACGATAACGGAGCTAATCAAAGTATTGCTGGTTCACATGATAATATGCCTAAGCACGAAACACATCTTTCTTACGGAAATTGTGCTGACAAATTGATGGAAAATTTACTTAGCAAGCATTATCCGAGGTATGTTCCTATGTTCTTATTTTAATCAGCATCTATTGATAGACATCATTTACGCTTTTCATAACCGGACACTATTGCTTCCTCCCTTTGTTTCAGTTGGATTGCCAATTTTCACTTACATGAGACGCTATTGCAAGAGAATGAAGAGGAAAAGCTATCAAAAGAGGAGCAAGCGATGGCTTTGGAAGCATACCGGAGATCATTTGAATGGGAGGAAGTGCAGCAAGTTCCTCTCAATGAAGCTGCAGTTGACCAAAAGCCAGCTTCGCCAATAGTGAACACACCTGCAACAGAGGTAAGCAGCTCTGCAGAATCTAAGGCAAGGGATACTTTTGTGCAGCGGAAATGCACAAAAATTTCTCATTTACTGACCCTTAGAAGTCAAGGTACAAAATCTGGTTGCACCACTGTGTGTGGGGAATGTGCTCGTGAGATAAGCTGGGAGGGTTTGAATCAAGAAGGTAAGAATGCAAAATGAACAACAGTTCTCGCCCTATGTCTCATGTGAATTTTCCGATTCTATATTGCTGCTGCTGCTGCTGCTGCTGTGAGTATTATTTTTGGTCAGACAGCTGCTACAAGTCCAAGGTCTCTTTTGAACATTACCTAAATCACTTTTGAGAATGAATGAGCAATGTAAATCTGTATATACATTTCCCTTGAGTGAATTTCAGGCGGTTTGCACTTTTCACACAAACAAGAAACCATCTTTGGCAATTTGCTTAGTTTTAACCCCTTCCTCCCACAAGAGAAGTCCTTAAGTACGTGCTTACTGAAGTAATTAGTTACTTAATTTCGATTACGGATACGTACCATATTTGCTTCTTTATTCCTCAAAAAAGGGAAAGAGAGTAGAAGCAAGGTTGTGGGAGGTTAGGAGTTGAGAAGTGGTAGCGTCTTGGGTAGGGGACTTCTGAGCCTTCTTGATCTCCCTGATATTTCCGAGCAAGAAGGTAGGAGGCGGTCCGATGATGCCTTGCTTCCTCAGGATTGATCTAAGCTTCTCCGGCTTCGTCACCAAGGCATTGTACAGACGAGCAAACACACCCAGAAAAGCAAGCAACACAAAGGAGATGAACATCTTTCAAGCTCCATGACTATGGCTATCTTTGGTATTCCTCTTTATACGTACTCGTAGCTTATTTCTGAGGTTCGTAGTAAAAGAATGAAGAAAATCAGCCGGCTTTGGATTCGATTTCCCGCTTCATCATTGATGCTCTTGGACAACTCTTTAGCCGGGAATGAAGCATGAAACTTTTTCTTCAAGGAATCATAGCTCTTCTTGAGAGAGTCCAATCGAAACCATGGGGAATATATCCTCCAACATGAGAGAAAACAAGTCATTTTCAGACTTCAAATTAGAATTAATTACAAAACACCACCCGAACTATGATGTTATTTTCATTTTCATACATAACTATCAAAAACATGCATTTTCATACCCTAAGTTTCATTCCGTTAGCTTTTTGATACCCTGACCACTAACACTGTTAAATTTTTGAGGGCATTTTCGTCATTTCAATAAATGTATCATTTTTAACATTTACTTTAACAAAATAATTTGTTTTTTGAGGTTATCAAATACAAATAGAACAATTTACTTTAGCAAAAATATTCAAAAAAAAAACTCTAAACTTAAATATTTTTTCAACAATAGTGATAAAATTTAGTATAACTCTTGTATATTTTTGGAGTAACATGTTAAGCAAAAAAAATTTAAATATATAATTAAAAATAAATTATATCAAGAAAATATCAAATATCGATAGAAATTTTATCAAATTTTCTATAAAACTGTATATTTAACCAAAAATATATTAAATATAAAATATCAGAAATATATGAAAATTAATATGGATGTCTGTAAAAAACAGAAAGTTCGAGGAAATATCGAGGATATAGTGAATATTTTAGTCTGTAATCACAATAACCCAATGATTTGGGTGAAGAGATAATGTTCTTAAGTTTTAACAATATAGCAATGAAAAATATTTAATTTTAATAACAATTTTAATGTATAATTTTTAATTTCAATCATAAAAAGGATATCATGAATTGACATAAACGCCCTTGATTATTATCAAAATTTAACAGTGTTAGTGGTCAGAGTATCAAAATGCTAACGGAATGAAACTTAAGGTATGACAATGCAAGTTTTTGATAGTTAGGTATGAAAATGAAAATAACATCATAATTCTGGTGGTGTTTTGTAATTAATCTTTCAAATTATTGCCTACTTTTCTTCGAAGGATTCTCCATAAAGTTGCACAAGTGTTGAGGGCACCCCCAAAAACTCGATTCCATAAGTTCGAAGCTTATCACAACTGGATGCTTACTTCAAAATGTCGACCATTCTTCTACAATTTCCCGGAAGAGGAAACGAGAAAATTCGTTTATGGGTTGCTGGAAGTGAAAATCAATAATTTTATTTTATTTTTTTTAAAGGAAAGAAGCAATTTTTAGCTTAAAATCATGATATTTTTGGTGTGTAACCATAATCACCTACCACATCACAACATTAAGAAAATCAAAAGAGAACTTGAATTCTTCTTTTCACCAGTTTGATATCTGATAGACTGATACAGTTGCTATACTAGTTACATATCTGTGTACAATCACTAAAAGAACCAGTGGATAAAGATCAACAGGAGTGTGGTAAAGGAAACCCAGACAAGCCTTTCCTATCCCTACTGTAACAAGGAATTAAGGGCAGACTCTTTGCTTGTAAAAGTTCAAATACAGTTTCAGTTTCTTTTACACAATCCACAGACTTTTCAAATACAAAGCATTTGACAAATTGTAGAAACGAGTTCAAGTTCCTACCAAATTGCATTGGCATTGGCATCTACAGCAAGACATCACCTGTTATGTGGAAACTTGACATAGATTTGAGACCTTGCATTTCACCTTTCGTCTCCCAACCAATTATCCTTCTCCTTGGGGCCAGTAGGCCCTTCCTCACCGTAGAGTTCGGTTGGAAACAATTCGAATAGATTCTCCACAGAGAATCTAACAAAGAATGGAAGACGATCAATTATCTTATCTAGTTCTGATCGCGAATCATACACAACAGTTGGACCCCAATCTCTCATATATTGCAACCAACACGGTTCTTCAATAACACCATCACCAAGGTACTCGGCTGCAACAATCTCGTACTTGCTGCTCGAATCAATGAACATCTTGCTTCGAGCAACTTCATTCTTTAATCCTATTCCAAGCTTTGAAGACCCCTGAATATAGGTTCCCGAATGAGGGTAGCTACTATGACCATGTTTTGAAGAATATACAACTGACTTATTCCCTTCAATGAACTCCAAGTCAAAAGCATCCACCCATCTACCACCACTGTGTTCTGAGAAGTACACTTGCCAAAGTTCTCCGGTGAAGTTGCTCACTCGGAGAGTGTAGTGCTCCCAATCACCAACATGTTCTCCTATCTTGTTCATTGCAATACTGAGTACACCAACTTTAATGGTGGCCGGTCCATTAAAGGGACAGAATATCCACATGGCCACATCGGTGAAAGTTCCTCCTAATGCTGGTTTTACATGAACATATAGCTTCGCACTCTCCATGTCTCCGCCTTTGATGTGATGTCTTGCATCATGATCATTTGGCAAATCTATCCAATAATCATGCAAATTTTCCCCTCCACTAGGCAAATTAGAGCCTCTATGATCAATCGGTTCACCTGTTTCACAGGAATCACCACACAAAATTGCCCCATTTTTGAAAAACCATTGTACTGATGATGGTAAATAAGCCTCATCAGGATGGAAGAATAAAGTAGGCCCATAGTGCTCAATGAGTGTATGAACCTGCTGTAGATTTGGCATTGCGTGTAGGGATGAACTAATATTCTTCAAGCACGCAACTTCTAGTTCTTTGTCAGAATCCAAGTAGGTATTAGTGCAAAAGAATGTGCCAACTGGAACACTCCTACATAGCATACCTCGTTCGCAAGGTCTTGTACTCCAAACCTGAAACTGGTTCTCTGAAGACCTCGAATCCACTGCAAGTATCTGATCACATGCTTCACAAGTCTCTGTCAGATCTTCTCGTACACATCGAACAACATCAAGGCTTGGCTCCTCACTATCGTCAGTGACCACAAAACCCATGGCCTTATAACCCACAGGTGGGTTTGGCATCCAAATATAACCACACGCACCATTAGTCGAATCTGCATTCCACACCAAAGAGTAGGTAAGGGGCTTTATTAAGGCTGGTAGCTTTTGTACCAAGTCTTGCACCAAACCATCTCCCATATCCTTCCTGGTAGCAACCATGTCACGAGCAGCAAGTAGAAAACCTCTTAACGGCTGGTCATTGGGTTGACAGTAGTGACCAAAGCAAAAGAAGTCATCTGGAATCCCAGCAGGTCTATAAAATGTGACAGCTTTGGATTTTCCACGCAACCGGTTGCAGCTCCAAACACTCTCAAACTCGGTGACTTGAACAACTTCAATTTCTCCGAGGCATATTCTTCCAGACGCAAAACTTTGGCCTACAGAAACGAGAATACACGGTGATCAGACCTCAAATTGTTTGGCAGTTGTAACATTTTCCTGAAAATCTACTAGATTCGCTTTATATATCCATATACTTGTAACATTTTCCTGAAAATCTACTAGGTTCTATAGCTTTATATATCTATATGCAAGAGAGCATTGAGTTCACAAAAACATCATCTTAAACCAATTCAAAAGAAACTTAAAATTGAGCTCCTACTAGGCAGTTAGGACTTTGGAGACAAAGGCTACTGTTTCATAAGAGATCAGAGCAAAAAGATATGGCTTCTCACATGGATTGAGAACCAAAAGAGCAATTCACTCTTTCATGAATTCCAAGAATATTAATCTTCCGAGGCATTCAGAATCTCCAAGTCCACAAATATTGACCAAGTTCATGAATTCGTTGACCAAGTTCATAAGTTCACCAATTGATTAATCTCTCACTAACCCAATATAAAATCATAATAATTGTTTAAAAATCAAGAAGAAAAGTCATCTGGGAAACCATCTGGAAATTGATCAACATCTAAAGCTAAACCAATAAACATCACAGAAGATTAACGAAAAACTAAACAAATTGATCAAAACTCAAGGACACCAAAATAGAAACCTTCATTCTCTCTGAATTGAACCACCAGCTTTAAAAAGAAAGAAACTTTGATTACATACCTTGAGGCCATTTTGGAAGAGGTGAAGGCAAAGAGTATGGCTTTGGCTCATCAGACTGATCATATAGCTCCTCATATTCACTGCTCCAGCACCAACACTCACACCCAAACATCTTTTAAGCTTCAAGAACAACCCACAAACCTCAAACTCTCACAAATTCAAATTCAGAAACCCTCAACAAGTAGCTTCAAGAATTTATAAGAGAGAGAGAGAGAGAGAGAGAGAGAGAGAGAGAGAGACCCTCAAGCTCTTTCTCTCAAAAGAACAAAACTTTGGCTTTGGAGCTCTAGGTGAGACCTTTTGTTTTAGTTGAGGAAAGAGAGGTACTTTATTAAAGAAGTTCGGGTTGAGTGAGTTCGGAGGAAGCTTGATGTGTCTTGTAACTTTTGTTTGCTTTGCGTAAGTTTATGTTCAACTTGTCTCCCTGTGCCTTTCACCCTCCAATTATATGAAGCGGTGAACAGTCCACAACTGCAGATGATGATTGAGTCATGACTCTGGCCTTTTATGGCCTTTTTCTATTTTTTTTTATTTTTATTTTTTGGATAAGAGAAGAAGACACATTTGTTAATTTCTTTGTTTGTTTGGGTTGAGCAATTTAGAAGGCTTAACCAGTCTGACATGGGAATTAGAAAGTTAGTTGGATTGTGTTGGCTATTTTGATTACCTAACAGATATGGTAGAATAAGGATTGGAGAAAACAAAAAGAAAGGGAAGATATTCTGCACATTAGAGAAGAGAATATTCTAAGCTCAAGATAATTGTTTCATCGGAATTTCAAAATAGTTTGATGACAAGTCTCCAACTAGCCAATACAACTGATATTTGAATATTTGATCCCTTATTATTACCTTCTTTTGTGGGCTAAATCATGTTTTATTGACAAAAAAAAATATATGCCATGATTGAATTCAAGCTAGTCGCCTCAAACATTAGAGATAGAGAGTGAAGGGAGTTGAACACAATCTCAATAGCCCGCTTCTAAACTAGATGTGTTATTACTCGTCGACTCAAATCAATATTTCGATCTAACCAACTATATAATTGCACTTCTTAATTGCTCAAATAACATCCATCACATTTGACTCCCATCGAAATTTGACATCTCTAAAACTACTTGAGCAGAAGGCACCAAAATTACCTAATTTTTTATGATCACCATCATGATCATAAATTCAATTAGCTACTATTTGTCATGTCTTGTAAATTAATGAGAATAACTCCAATTCATCGTAATTAGTTTCCCCAAAACGTCATTGTCTTTAGGCTAAAAGCATTATAAATGACTAGTATATATATAGCCGCCTCATTGGACTTGGAATATGAAAACTAATACCATTAGGCTTCTCTTAAATTTGCTCTACAAAAATGGGATCCTTTTGAGGGTATAGTGTTGTTGACATGCATCTTATCAATGTGTGTACATTGAGGACTCTTTATGGGGGACAATAACATGTACCTCATGAGTTTTCATATTTAATGAATAAGTTCTCTAAATATGCAATCCTATTCTCACTTAAGTCAATAATACCGCGGCCTAATCCTAGCTCTCTCTCATTCGACATAGTTTCTATGATTTATGTAGTGTGGCGTCCTCCTCATATGGCAACCACTATGACAGCCTCTACTGCATCAATGACTGCTTGACTCATCTCATAACTCTCTCTCAGCGATTAGAAAGAACTTGTTGATCTCATAAATCTCCGTTGTCCAGGCAAATGCTTCATTGCTCCGCGCCTTTACCTAGTCGGCAAATTGAACATAACTAGGACATTTCCCTTCGATTCATTTAGGAGTGTTTTGCGCTCAATGTGGAAGATCTTGTCTCCGGTGGAGGTCTAGGCCAAAGGTGACCGATTTCTATTCAATTTCTACAATTAAAGGGACGTGATCTATGTCAAAAGAAGGGGACCTTGGGGCTATCAGAGAGCGATGATCCTCCTCAATGACTATGATGACTTTTTAGATATCATGGCGGTGCCGCTCGACTTTGCATTGTGTGGATCTGGGTCGAGATTTAAGACCTTCCGGCGACCCTCATGACAACAGCAAAAACAAGGTTGGTCGGAGAGACCGTTGACCCCTTCCTCTAGGTGGACAACCGTGGCAGTTATCACGGTGTGGTGTGGGTGAGGCTCACCCTTCCTCTACATGAGCCATTAAGACTGGATATGAGAATTAGGGTTTCACCCATAGATGTTATTACTGTGAAATTCCGGTATGACAGGTTGCTAGGGTAGTGCCACACATGTGCCATGATCATCCATGGTGGCCTTCCATGTCCTCGTGAAAGCGAACCACCGCAATCTGAGCCACAGGTGGTGTTGCTGCATTAATGCTGCCTACCGTACCTGCTATGGTGTTTCAGGGAAACATCCAAGAGTCTCTCTATGTTTCTATGCCTCATCTTCCTCTGGTTGCAAAAGAAAAGAGAGTAGTTTCAATTCGGGATGTTCCCTGACGAAGATCATTGGTATGCTTAGAGGTAGAGAGGAGGACAATGATGTAGATGGTAGTTTTGGTTCCGCTGCCATTGAATCCTAATGACCTAGGGTTTTCGGTGGGATCTGAAGGCACACTAGGAATTGTGCACACCGGGAAGTCTCCTAAGAAACGTGGGCGTCCTCGTGGTAGCAGATTCAAGAAGAAGAGTCATGGAGATACCTCGGATTCCATGGCATCCAGTTCGGTGATGGGAGAGCTGGATACTACCTCTGAATCCGATGCAGTTTGATTTCCTACGGTCACTAGGAAAAACCCCTACAAAAACCCTAGAATTGGTTTTGCTTCCTACTTTACGATGAAAGGTACACCATGTGGTCTACAAAAACCCTAGAATTGGTTTTGCTTCCTACTTTACGATGAAAGGTACACCATGTGGTCTTAGGTCTCTAATCGTTGGGATTCAATTCTAGGACAGAGTAGGTTCATTGTTTTCTAATTTTCATGTCCACATTTTCGGACGTAGATTGCGGTTTGTTTTTTCAACTCGTAGTTGAATTTCTTATTAAGTACTTTGCTTTGCGCATTGGGTAGTCTTTGTATTACTCATGCATCGACCACTATCGGACGTGATTCGATTTAATCCTAATGGAATGATTCGATTATGAAAAACTTAGAAAAACTTGTTTCGATTATGTGTTTAAATGATTTAGAGCTCGGTTAAAACATCTTCCCTTGGCATGGCAAGAAACTTATATTTCATACAGGTTTTATCTTGTAGTTTTTCTTGTAAAAAAATAAAATAAAATAATAATAAAGATAAAAAATAAAGACCCAAATCCTAAAACCCTTTTAGCTCACTTCAGTCTTGAGAGCTTCTTCAGCATTTGCTCTCAGCTCTCATCTCTCTCTCTCTCTCTGCTCTTCCCATTACCAGCAATGCCCAACTCTCCATTTCCATAGCCTCTCTCTCTCTCTCTCTCTCTCTCTCTCTCTCTCTCTCAGCATGGACGCCATACTCGCCCTTCATCCCTTCCCCAATCCCTTCACTCCTCACCGGAATCCTCCCTCCTCAATTTTCACGCCCAACCGCCGCATCACAATCCAATCCAAATCCTCCAGAAGACCTCACAATTCAATCCCAATCATTCACATTCCCAAAGCATTCGTCTTTCCACAACCTCCGGCGACCTCAGAGAAGGAAGAAACGCCTCTTCTCGCGGTTGCGCGGCAGGTAGTGCTGGCCCTGGTCTGCCTCGGATTCGGCTTCGCTCCGTTTCGCGCTGCGGCGGCGGCGGCTCCGGTGGCGGCGGTGGTGGAGAAGAAGGAGGTGAGGAGTGAGAAGAAGGAGGTGAGTTACCAGAGTGAGGGATACTCGGCGGTGACGAAGCGGCTGCTGGAGACGGCGGCGGTGCTGGTGAGGAGCGTGGAGGAGGGGAGGGATGTGAAGGCGGTGGAGGAGGCGTGGCGGGCGGTGAGGTTGAAGAAGGAGGAGTTGCAAGGGGAGATATTGGAAGGGGTGCAGGTGGAGCTGAGGAGGCTGAGGAGGAGCAAGGAGGGGCTGGTGCGGCGGTGCGATGAGATTGTGGAGGAGGTGGTGGAGGTGAGGAGGGAGGTTGAGAAGGCGTTGCGAAACTCCAGTAAGGTGAAGGAGGCGGAGGAGGTGAAGGAGAAGGTGGAGAGTATGGAGGAGAGGGTGAGGAGGTTGGAGGAGGAGTATGGTGAGGTTTGGGAGAGTGTGGGAGAGATTGAGGATGAGATTTCGAGGAGGGAGACGGTGGCGTTGAGCTATGGAGTCAGGGAGCTTTGTTTTATTGAGAGGGAATGTGAGCAGTTGGTGCAGAGTTTTACTCGCCGAATGAGGAGGAAGAAGAGTGTTGAAAGGTATTGCATTGCCATGTTTTATGTTTGTGAATTCGAATTGGAGCGAAAATGATATGAAGATTATAGCTTTTCAATGCCGTAGTTTGATTTTGCTGCCTTTCTACCAACAGCATTGCATTGCATATTTGTATTTGGAAGAAAGTGTAGTATGAATTCGCTGAGTGAGTATCAGTTGTTATGTGGTTGCAGTGTGCCTAAAAAATCGGTTACCAAGCTTTCTAAATCTGATATACAGAAAGATTTGGAAAACACGCAAAGAAGACTTTTGGAGGAAACAATTCTGCCAAATGTTGTGGAAGTTGATGAGGTGGGACCTTTGTTTACTTCAACGGAGTTTGCTCAGAATATAAAACTAGGTCTTGAAGAGTCAAGGAAGCTGCAGAGAGAGGCTGAGTCTCAAATAAGGAAGAAAGTGAAAAAATTTGGTGAGGAAAAGCGGTATCTTGTACAAACACCTGAAGAGGAGGTGGTGAAGGGTTTTCCAGAAGTTGAGATGAAGTGGATGTTTGGAAAGAAGGAGGTTGTTGTCCCTAAAGCTGCTGGTCTCCGTTTGTATCATGGGTGGAAGAAGTGGCGTGAAGAAGCTAAGGCAGACCTGAAAAGAAATCTCATAGAAGACGTTGATTTTGGTAAACAGTATGTGGCCAAAAGACAGGTAGCTATTGCTTCATAATCCTCACTCTTGTTATTGTTGATTCTCAAGTAAGCTAAATAACTTGTTTGGTAAACTTATATTCTCTGCCTATAACAAATGATGATTTCAGGAACTTATTCTTCTAGACCGAGATAGGCTGGTGTCAAAGACTTGGTACAATGAGGAAAAAAATAGGTGGGAGATGGACCCAGTTGCTGTTCCTTTTGCCGTCTCAAAGAAACTGGTGGAAGGTGCTCGTATTAGGCATGACTGGGCTGCCATGTACATTGCACTCAAGGGTGATGACAAGGAGTATTACGTTGACATTAAGGTAACACATTAATATATTTCCTCATTCTATTACTTCAGTCATAATTCCATGTTTTCGTCTAAAGCCAAAGAAGTAAACTATTGCTGTTTGTTATTTTCGTTAATGTTTCTCATTTTCAAATACTCATTCAGGAATTTGAAATGCTCTTTGAAGAGTTTGGAGGGTTTGATGGGTTGTACATGAAAATGCTCGCCTGTGGTATTCCAACTGCTGTTCACCTGATGTGGATCCCTTTGTCTGAGTTAGATTTCCGTCAACAGATTATCTTGACTGCAAGGCTGTCTCACCAATGTTTTAATGCGTTGTGGAAGACAACAGTAGTATTGTATGCAAGAGATTGGGTTATGCAGAAATTTAAAAATATAAACGACGACATAATGATGACAATAGTGTTTCCTATTGTGGAGCTTACGCTCCCCTACTATGTATGCTCCCAACTTGTAACTCACCAGTTATATGTCTAGTTTTATTATTATACTGTGTCCCTATCGTTGTTGCTCTAAGTTCTGACATTTTACATTTTTACCTATGACAGGTAAGGATACAGTTGGGGATGGCATGGCCTGAGGAAATTGATCAAGCTGTTGACTCAACATGGTACTTGAAATGGCAATCTGAGGCAGAAATGAATTATAAATCCAGAAAAACGGATGGTCTCCAATGGTACATTTGGTTTCTCATGAGAACAGTTGCGTACGGATACGTCTTGTTTCATGTTTTTGGTTTTCTGAAGAGAGAAGTTCCAAGTTTTCTTGGTTATGGGCCAATACGCACAGATCCAAACAGGGAAAAGTTGAGGAGAGTGGTAAAGCTCTTTACCTTTCTCTATTGCCAATTTTAATAATGAATTATACAAAATGTTGCAGTTGCTTTGGGGGCACAGTAGCATTGTAGAGTATTTATATCTTTTATATTTGCTGTTTCCATCTTATTTATGAAAGAAATGGGATAGACTATTCATAATAGATCTTTTCTTTTGGTCTGAAATCTGTAATGTAGACTTCACTTAGAAACAGTCTGATTTTTCGTACATTGAAGTGATGTATTATGGTTGGTTCATAAGATGGTCATTTGCTGTAAATAGCTCCCAACATCTTTTAATCAATCTATCCTTTTATGTTATCTTTCAGAAATACTATCTCAATTCCCGGGTAAGAAAAGTTAAACAGAACAAAAAGGCTGGCGTCGATCCTATAACACGTGCTTTTGACGAAATGAAGGTTCATACTTGGAACTTGGGCCTTTCTTGTGGTTTTTCGTGTAAGTTAATAACTAACTGAATAGAAATTGACCTGTGAGATCTATGGCTGGTTTGCAGAGGGTAAAGAACCCACCAATACTGTTGAAGGACTTTGCAAGTATTGAATCCATGAAAGAGGAAATCAATGAAGTTGTGGCATTTCTTAAAAATCCCAAAGCCTTTCAAGAAATGGGTGCCCGTGCACCTCGGGTAGGTTATGCAGCTTATGCCCTATATAATATAGATATCCCAGTATTTTGTTCATCGTAGTCCAAAATTTAGGTTCCAAACAATCATAGGTAATTGGCTTTTCAAAGTTCGTTTGAGAAATTTTCAGCATGCAACTTTCTGCAAGCAATATACATGACATTCCAAACCATCTTGTGCTAGGAGCTTCTATTAACGTCATTATTATTTTTAAATAATTTTCTATATTTGTTTTATAAGCAAGAATTTAGAGGGTCCATAACAAGGACATACAATTACACTTCTGTTAGTTGCCAGGGTGGGTTGTGATCTATGCAGTTGATATTCTTCTGAATCCTCTTATTTCATATTCCAGGGAGTTCTAATTGTGGGTGAGAGGGGAACAGGAAAGACATCTCTAGCACTGGCTATAGCTGCTCAAGCTAGGGTGCCTGTTGTTAACATTAAAGCTCAAGAGTTGGAGGCTGGACTATGGGTTGGGCAAAGTGCATCTAATGTTAGAGAGCTGTTTCAAACAGCTAGAGAATTGGTACATTTTATAATAATTTCCTCTCTTTGTTCACTGGAAAAGATGAGTTCTTTGACTTTTCTATTCTTGTGCTGAGTTACTTTTCCGTCATGTTTAGGCACCTGTTATCATATTTGTGGAGGATTTTGACCTATTTGCTGGTGTTCGAGGCAAATTCCTTCACACTAAAAATCAGGATCATGAAGCTTTTATCAATCAACTGCTTGTCGAACTTGATGGGTAAGTCTTATCTCTTATGTCGTTCTCCACTAAAAACCCTTGAAGAAATTATTTTATGGGTTTATTGTGTGATCATAGATGACTCTTGTACATGAAATGATTTTGGGTAATGTTACATTTTGTATCCAGATGTGTAAAATGAAGTAGTTCATGTGGACTAAGAAGGAAACAAAATGAACTCCACCTGACTAGATCCTTGTTTTGTTGAATAATAGAACACTGGTCATTTATCTGTTTGAAATCTAAAGATAAACTTTCAAGAAAAACATGGAGACACGTGCTCTCTAATGTTTCAAACTCCTCTCAGTTCGTACCAGTTTTTATTGTCTGATTTTTTTTAGTTTGCATCTTCTTTGTGTTCCTTCGGGTGCTCTTCTCTGTTTATGTAGCTAATAATGTTCAAGTCAAACTATGTTACTTATCAGGAAATGATCTCTTGTTTCTGTTTCCTGACTAATTTTACACTTCCTGCAGGTTTGAGAAACAAGATGGGGTTGTATTGATGGCAACCACTGGAAATCTCAAACAAATTGATGATGCCTTACAGAGGCCTGGTCGCATGGATAGGATATTTCATCTTCAAAGGCCAACTCAAGCAGAAAGGGAGAAGATACTACACATCGCAGCAAAAGAAACAATGGATAATGAGCTCATTGATTTTGTAGACTGGAGAAAGGTAATTGCTGAATCAGTATTAGTTTTCGCACTAAAATTGTTATGAGGTTGATGAGGATTTTGAGTTGATTTGTAAATTAGTAGTGCAGTGTGCACATATCTGACGATGGTTACTGCAGCCCTCAGTTTTCTAATTGCATTGTGATTGGTATATATGTTCTCTGAGAGTTTATGTGAATATCACACCATTGCCTCTATATAGTCTTTAGTCATATAATCTCTTTGGTGATTTGTGGCTTCTAGGACTTGAGTACTCGTAGCAGTTATTACCTGTGTTATTATTTTCTGAAATCTTTTGTTATCATCATTTCTTCACATGGCAACATTCTGTACATTCAGGTTGCTGAAAAGACTGCTCTCTTAAGACCTATAGAACTAAAACTGGTACCTGCATCGTTGGAAGCTAGTGCCTTTAGGAGCAAGTTTCTCGATACAGATGAGCTTATGAGCTACTGTAGTTGGTTTGCGGTAAGGCACTATTGATGCTGTCCTTTTCATGTCTCTCTCTTTTTTTTTTTTTTATTTATTTATTTTTTTTTGTCTTGATGCATTTTCAAAAACGTTATGGGTAATCCTTGTTGCTTTTTGCAGACTTTCAGTACCATTATTCCAGAAGGGGTGCGGAAAACCAGAGTTGTGAAGAAGCTAAGCAAAATGCTGGTGAATCATCTGGGGTTAACATTGACTAAAGAAGACCTGCAGAGTGTGGTTGATCTAATGGAGCCATATGGTCAGATAAACAATGGAATAGAACTTCTAAACCCTCCTCTTGAGGTAATAAGTTATCTTGTGCGTTTTGGTTGTAAATGAACATTGATTTACTTGTCCAAAGTCTCTTACTCCATTAGATTTTCTCATCTCATTTGTACATCAGCATCGGTGCAACTCTATGTTCTTGTTTGATTTAAAGTTAACTAGTTGTTTCAAGATACTTGCTTTCCATTTGATAGCAGCAAAAGTGTGAATAGCTTGGTGAACTATAATTTTCTCATCCTAAGTTTTCACTGTGTCAACATGATTTCTCCTGTTGACCTCTGTTATTATCCAAGAATATAAATTTTCAGTTTATTTTACTCGTGGAAGTCACTTGTTTTTGCATGCTCAGAGTTGGGATGCAAGCTTAGGTTCCTTTTGTTTCTGCTAAACAGTGAATTAACATAAGTTATCAAAATTGCAGTGGACGAGGGAGACCAAGTTCCCTCATGCTGTCTGGGCTGCAGGTCGTGTTCTCATTGCCCTTCTGTTGCCAAACTTTGATGTTGTAGACAATATATGGCTGGAGCCATTGTCTTGGCAGGTTTGCCTCCTTCTCTATATCATCACCCTATTATATCTCTATAAGTTTCTTTTGCATATATTTGAACTCTTTTATCTTTATTTTCCAGTTGTCTTCCTCATTTTTGAGGAAATTGTTTATTTGTTTTCCTCTGATTCTGATATGATGGCTTTAATCATAATATAGATGCATTATAAGTTGCACTATGCTCTTACTGTTTTTATTTATCTATCTAATAAAGTTCAAAGTTTGTACCTTTAGCGGATAGAAAATATAAGTAGGAGAACTACATGAGAACTACTGCTTGTATCTATCTAGAAAAGTTAAAAGTTTGTACCTCTGAGCCAACAGAGAGTATAAGTAGGAGAACTAGATGAGAACTAGGCTGGACGTTTGTTTTGCAAAGAGAAGTAGGTAGTCCATTGTCTAACTGAACTGTGTTGTGGTAGAGCTATTTGATTTTTAGCCTCCAATGGTAAATTCTTTAGCTTGAGTTGTGTGCTCTTAATCCCAGACAAATTGTGATTACTTGAAAGGTGTCCAATATAGTAGATAATGGTTACAGTGATATTTTTTATGTGATTAATCTAAATAAATACCAATAATATTTAGCCTTCTACAGGGAATCGGATGTACAAAAATAACCAAGGCGAGAAATGAAGGTTCTGTGAATGGCAATTCTGAATCAAGATCATACCTTGAAAAGAAGCTCGTATTTTGTTTTGGTTCGCACATTGCAGCACAAATGCTACTCCCTTTTGGGGAAGAGAACTTGCTGTCTTCTTCAGAGTTAACACAAGCGCAAGAGGTTGATTTCATTTAATGCTTTGTTCTTTTCAACGCTATTAATGTAACGCCAAAAATTTATGTTAGAGGATATGCAATGTGCAATCATTTCTCTAATACTGTTCACTCGTTTACTCAATCCGCAACAGATTGCTACACGGATGGTTATTCAGTATGGGTGGGGACCTGATGATAATCCTGCAATATATTATCACAGCAATGCGGTATTCTTCTGTCTTTGCATTCAGGAGTTGGTCATGACTTGTGTTAGAGATATAGATATTTCTCACGTGCCGTTTAAATTTTTTTATATTCTATTTCCTCTTGTTTGTATTGTTAATATAGGGATATTGAGCTTCTAACTGGAGAGGTTTTGTTAATATGAGCTTCCTCTTTTTACTTTGTATTCCATAATCCATGAAATTTCCTCATAAAGGATAAATGTTGAAGTCATAACATGTTGACTTTGATACAGTCTACTGCTTTAAGCATGGGGAATAACCATGAGTATGATATGGCAGTTAAAGTTGAAAAGGTATGACGGCTATGACTATTATTTTGTTCCAAGCAATTACTCTATGTTGATATAACTTTATAGTAATGCTTTTTTATTTTGTAGATCCATGATTTAGCCTATTATAAAGCTAAAGAAATGCTCAATCAAAATCGTCGAGTTCTTGAAAAGATAGTTGAGGAGTTGCTTGAGTTTGAAATCTTGACTGCAAAGGTAAATTGCTATGTTCATTTTGATTGCTACCTCTTAAAAAATCTTTTTCATCCAATCTGCTATTAACATTTTGTATGATCTTTCGAACCTTCAATATCTATTTTTATATTGTTTATTAGTATCTGTTATTAATGGGCTCTTCTTTCTATTGGCAGGATCTAGGAAGAATTTTTGAAGAAAATGCTGGGGTTAGGGAAAAAGAGCCTTTCTTCCTTTCTGGAATGCATGATAGAGAGGTATTCTCTGATCTCTTAGTATTTATCTGATACTAATGGTATGAAGCTTAGAACTTCTTTTTGTTAATTGCATGTACTATACTGTGCTTGTCAGAAATTTTAGTATTGCATTTTTGAACAATTCGTGTGTTTAGGGAAAGTTGTTTGTTTAGCTTTGTTTTTTTTGTTTTTGTTTTTTTCAACTTGTTGAATTGCTTGCATGCTAGGTCTTTGCCAGGCTCACACACAGAGTGATAGGGTTAGAACAGGAAACAGAAAAATTTAAGCTCAATATATTAAAGTGAAAAAGAAAAAAAAAAAACTTGACATCTATCACAAATAGTTATAAAACTCTGTTGGTTGCTACATGATACTCTTTCCTGTGCTGGTCTTCCCAGCGCAACTCCTTTGCTGTCCCTTGACCCCTGAACTCGTTAGATTTGATGTGGAGCTGTTAGTAAGTAGGGAGATTTCTGGTAGGTTAAGTGGGTTAAGATGTTTTATGCAAACTAGTACCTCATACATGCACATATCACTCACTTCATCTGGAACCTGTTCACTTCTCATGAACTCGATCATTACTTATTTGGTATTCTTCCTTCTTTGTAGACATCGTCTGGCAACTTTCTTGAAGGTGGAGATGTATCAGCCACCATGCTTTTGACTTGAGCAGCATAGATTTCTTAGGAATAGGCGAGCTCGTAGAACCAATACCTATTTTTGGCACGAACATGAGAACCCCTTTGTTTCTGACGAGAATCCCTGAATGCTTATGGTTCAGTTTGATCTTCGTTGTCATCATGCCATTCTTTTGGCATAGGAAATCTAAGCCAGTTATAGAGGAAATAGTTGTGGCTTGAGAAGAGGCAACAGTTTTCCTTCTCAACCCTTCATCACTTTTCAGAGTAGAAATCCTTGCTGTATCAAGGTATTACCTGTTGTCAACATTCAGATCGAAATTGTTAATAGAATGATAAATGTGACAATATATAGAGACGTTTCGAAACTACATCATCTCTTATGATGTTCATCCTTCACGGACCCAAGTTATCATGTTCACGTGTGAGCTCCTATAACCGTACCATTACCTCTACACTAGAATTTACCATTCCAGTAAAAATAAAAACTTTAAGCTTTTGATCATAGAAAATTATGATAGTGATGAGTGGTTAATTTCGATCTCTGAAGCAGTTCAAGAGGGACACTACAAGTTTTGTGAAGTAGTTTTTAGTCAGTTGATGAATGGGAGATGGACTCGTATTTCTTCCTCTTGAGACAAATGCTTGCGTTCTCCGGTATGCCAGTCTAGTGCTTCTTCTAAAGCTCCTTTGTTTCTCCCAGCATTACGATTATATCTCATAAAAAGGTTTGTCTTTCCAACGTAATATTGGAGTTGTCTTTGATTCCATAATCCGCAAGCCATTTGTCATCATCATACAAAACTCTCCCATCAAAATGCAGAACACGATCAAGCTGCCGATGCCCTTTCTTTTCTTCAAGCTCTTGTTTCAATTGCTTTACTGTAGTAAAGGAACCTACCTTGAGAGTAATGGTGTCTACACCGGTACCGATCACAGTCACAGTGATATTGAGGTACTCCTTCCGAAAGTTACATCTTGTTGGCACTGGTGATGGCCACCATGGGATTACATAGGGGACAATCTGTAACCCCCAAGATACTCGAGGACTATTCTCAGATGGAATTACTGTAGCTATCTCTAATGTTTTTTCACGAACATTGCACATGACTAATCTTGGCTTATCGTTGTCTCGTAGATACACCATATCCCTATGAATTGGGTGAAAACCTAGCATGTGAAAGCCGATGAAACGTTGTTCAGGAACCATCTCTGACAGAGAAGTTATTTGATGAAGTAAACACCATTCTGGTTTGCCATCTACTTCATTTTTTTTCAACTCCCAAATAACCATAGGTTCAAAATAATTGAAGTTCTCCGGGCACATCTGCAAGTGCCCTCGACAAACACCTATATACCAACGGCGGGAAATATACACTCGGGTCGGTAGGGTAGGTGGATCAATGAAACGACATTGATCAATAACATGAGCATCACTAGTAGTGCCACACATATTGATCGGATCCAACTCAAAAATAGAACCTTCTTTGGTCAACCAATACAACTTCCCATTGCAAGCAATGCCCGGCGTCGTTGGCAGTGTTGAGAGAAGAAAGCGTTGTTGATCTGATATTCTAGATAAAGAATACTCTCTCCATTCACCTGTCTCAAAAGAAAAGATCTCCACAAAAACACTCTCAGAACATTTGGCATGGTTGTACTTGGTAATTAACTGCACAACCCTGCACCTATACTCGGCATGAAGCTTGATTGCAGAGCTGTTGCTAGTAGAACCTTCTTCCTTGATGTCGTAGTAGGGCTCGCAAATGAATCCTGCTGTCGTAACTATATCATGAGCATGTCCTGGAGGGGAGGGAGGAAGACGAATACATTCCTTGGTGTAACAATTGCATATGTAGTAAACAAGTTTAGTATCACAACCTTGCGCGCACAAGACTAGGTCATTATAAGTCCCATACACATAAACATTACCTTCCCTGTCGCCGGCATACTTTCGAAGACAAGGAAGGAATGAAAAAATACTTGATATGCTGCTGGCTTCTAAAAGAGGAGGAGGGGTCTCTGATGGTATGGTGAGGACCAAAGTCTTACGAATTGAAACCTCCTCAGAGGGAATCATTAGATACTGATGCACAAGGGGTTTCTGCTGATCATGTTGGGTCTGTAAAAAGCGGTTGACCAAATAAGGATCAGAGAGGATGGTGCGCCAACGCTTGGATACGAGCTTGCATCGAAAAGCAACTTTGTGGTGAGGGAGTCGACAAAGGATTTCGACTAAGACAAGGTCAGGGAGATTATCGATCATCGATTTTGATGATCGCTGTGGCTGTTCATTGCGGCTTCTCTTGGAAGCAGGGATCATGGTGCCGGGATCTTTTTGTTACACATGTTGAGGATAGTGCATTGTTTTATAGTACTGTTGTTTTATATACATGCATATACGTATACAGATACAAAGTAAGTTGTGTGAAACCTAGACTGATTAGGAAAAAGTATCATTCTTTGTATCGGATTGCCTGTTGTCTGTATTTCAAATCCTAAAGAAAAAAGGAAACTGTTTTCTGTATAGAACTCTTTACCATTTCGGTAAGAAAAAGAAAACTTCTGATCAGCATGCAGATAGTGATGGGGGTTAATTTTGATCTCTGAAGCAGTTCAAGAGGACATTTACCAGTTTTGTGAAGGAGTTTCAGTAAGTTATTACTAGTCAGTAGATGAATGTGAGATGGACTCATATTTCTTCTTCTGAGACAAATCCAAGACCTGACCTTTACCAATTTAAATTATGGAGGTACAGACAGTATTCCAACTATGCTATTGTAGGCTTTCTTTCTCTATGCAAATTTGAAGGAAAATGTACATGGAAAAGTTAAAAGGTACTCAAAAGCAAGAAAAGAAGCTTGAGAACAATTTTCCTAGATAAGTCCTATGACTGGTGAGGTGCTAAAGATCGGCTTCTCCTTCAGAGTCTTTTTGTCCCAATTCTCAGAAATGCTTTTCCTCCTTGGCTTTGCCTCTCCCAGCATTGTGATTATATCTCTCATTGATGGTCTGTCTTTCGGTAGCTTTGCAGTACAAAGTAGCGCGATTCTGAGAACAAGAAGCATTTCTTCCTGGACATGCTTGCACTCTCCGGCTATGCTGGAGTCTAGTGCTTCTTCTAAAGCTCTTTTGTTTCTCATCTTCTTTCGAACAAACTCCACAACATCCACAGATTCCCCGAAAGCAGGGTCTACCGGCATTTTTCCAGTTAGAAGCTCTAAAAGAACTACACCATAGCTATAGATATCAGTCTTTTCATCAACCTTCATGGCATATCCGTATTCTGCAAAAGAAAACAAAGAACAGAATTCAAGTCAATATGGCTGACTAGTATGACAGTAAGGTTCATGTTAGTGCAATCAGACTAGTCTATGATTGATGTACTTAAGAACTTACCAGGTGCAATGTATCCATAAGACCCTGCCACCATTGAAACTGTCTCATTCTTGTGCATCATTATCCTTGCCAACCCGAAATCTGCTATTCTGGCGTCAAGATTCTTATCGAGCAGAATGTTGTTTGATTTGATATCTCGGTGAATGACTGGTGGCTGACAGTCATGATGAAGATAATTTAGACCTTGTGCTACCCCAACTGCTATGTTGTACCTTGAAACCCAATCAACCAGCAATT
The DNA here is from genome assembly GCA_009720345.1 of Fragaria iinumae. Classification (NCBI taxonomy): domain Eukaryota; kingdom Viridiplantae; phylum Streptophyta; class Magnoliopsida; order Rosales; family Rosaceae; genus Fragaria; species Fragaria iinumae. The sequence continues at coordinate 765,739 of CM019122.1, read as the reverse complement.
TTCCTGATTGATCTCCATGCAATGCAGTACCTAAGTTCCCATTTGGCATGTACTCGTATACCATAATGACATCAGTTTCATTGTGGAGGTATCCTAATAACCGCACAATGTTCCTATGCCGGAGCCTGCCTAGGAGATTCACTTCAGCAAATAGGTCCTCCCCATTTTCAATGTCTGTCCCTGGCCTCCATAGCTTCTTAACTGCCACAACTGAATGCGGTCGATGGACTTCAGCCTTGTACACAATACCAGCACCACCCATGCCAATGACATTTGATTCCTTTATGCAGGCAAGAATGTCACTACTTGTGAAGTTGATTCTCTGAAATGCTACTAGCCTCCAAGGCCATTCTTGACTGCTCTGCTTGAACCAACTGTCGGAGCTGCTATACAAGTACCACTTCTTATATATCCATCTCCCAGTTAATAGTGTGACGCCGAGAGTTGAAATGACTCCAATTCCAATGATGAATCCGGCAATGATGTGTTTGATGTGCATGTTCTGATGCCGGCCTGCTGTGGCAGCTAAACTATGAGCACATGGTGGAAGTATGCCTCCACACAGACCAGCATTGCCTACAAGATCATTGGGATTTATGGTCATTAAGATACCATTTGCCGGGACTGGACCCTCAAGTCTGTTGAAAGACAAGTTGAGCATCTCCAAGGCTGGTGAGCTTCCAAAGCTATCAGGAATTCTACCTGTCAAAGAATTGTTGGACAGATCAAGAATGGACAGTGTAGGCATTGTCGCGATAGCTCTAGGGATCTCACCACTGAACTGGTTACTTCTAAGGCTCAGACTCACTAGCTTCTCGCAAGAAGCTATACTTTCTGGAATGTTTCCAGAGAAATGGTTGCTTGAGATATCAAGCACTGACAAGGAGGGGCAATCTTGGAACTGGTCTGGGAGTTTGCCTTGCAAGTTGTTGTTGGAAGCCATGAAGGTTTGAAGATTTGGAATGGAAAGAATGCTAGAAGGTATAGAAGATTCAATATGGTTCCAAGAGACATCAATGAAAGAAAGTGATGTAGACAAAGCAATATCCTGAGGAATTTGGCCAGTGAGATTGTTTTTAGCCAACTCTAGCCTTTGGAGACTAGGAAGTGTTCCCAGGCCAACTGGGATAGTTCCTGAAATGAGATTGTTTTGTATCCGAACACGGACCAATGACAAGCAAGTTGAAAGGCCTAATGGAATAGAACCAGAGAAGGAGTTGTTGAACAAAATGAGCTTAGTGAGATTGCCAGAATCACACAAACCTGGTGGGATATCGCCGTATAAGGAATTTGAAGACACATCTAGCCATTGCAGTGGAGAATTCTTGCCCAGGTTCATTGGCAATGGACCTGTCAGAGAATTCTTCCATAGCTCAAGTATAGCTAACTTGGTTAGATTGCCAAGCTTGGCAGGTACCAAACCTGTTAGCCTATTGCACATTAAGTTCAGAAGCTGCAAATTTGTCAACCATGCAAGCTCAGCTGGAATCTCACCCGAGATCTGATTATCAGAGAGATCAAGGTACACTAGAGATGTAATGTTACCAATCTCTGGTGGGATTTTTCCTGTGAAGTTGTTTTTGTACAAATAAACTGTGGTTAGTTTTTGTAGCCTACCTAATTCAGGTGGGATTTGACCACTGAGGCTGCCAACTGCTAAGTCAAGATACTGAAGATTGGTGAGATTGCCAAACTCTGCAGGGATTTCACCAACAAACTCATTGTATCCAAGAATAATAGTCTCCAAAGAAGAGAGCTCCCCAAGTGCTTTTGGAATGTTTCCGGTGAGATTGTTACCAGAAAGGCCTAGAAACTTCAGCTTCTGCAAGTTCTTGTATGTTGTTGGAACTGAACCTTCAAAGTAGCTCCCTCTGAAGTCCAGGATCTCAAGGGAAGTTGCATTGCCAAGATCCTCCGGAAGAAACCCCGAAAAGTTGTTGCTCGACGCGTTGACTGAAGTCAGCCCTGAAGCTCTTCCTAGGCCTGATGGGAACTCACCAACAAAGTAGTTGTCACTCACATCAATGATGCTCAGTGAGGTGAGGTTAGATAGGGACTTTGGGAGTGATGTTGCAAAGCCATTGCAAGAAATGTTGATAACAGAAAGACTAGTTAAGGCTTGAATGTGATCTGATACCAGGCCGCTGATGTTCATGTTGGAGATGTCCAGCTTCTCTACATAGCCTCTGGAGTTGCACATAACTCCAGTCCAGTTGCAATGGAGTGAACCAAGTTCTCCGGCCGCGTTGCTCGGCATTTTCCAATCCTTCAGGGCATCCATTGGATCAACTAGACCAGCTTTGAATGACAGCAAGGTTGATAGTTCATCATTAGGTGCAGTTTGAGCTCCCTCAGCAAAAATAAGAGAGAGGCCAATGGAACAGAAGAAGAACACCAAAAGGGTTGACATTGTGTTGTTCTTCTGGAATGTTTTCTGTTAACAAAAGGGTGGCATTTTCTGGGTTTTTTGGATCAAAATGAGAGAGGAAGAGACAGACTGATATAATGGGTTGGAATTTGAGAAGGAAATAGCAAACCAAGGATTAAGTTAATGTGAATACGTGGGTTCTTGGGATATGAAGCAGCTAATTATATGCCACTAATGACTGTCAGGGTTTGGACTCATTGGAAATCTCCCAGACAGCAAAACATGGAGAGAATGTGTTTCCAGTGACTGAAGATTATACCACTTCCTTATTCACATAATTCATCATGGTCAACTTGATTGCTACTTAACTATTAACTAATAATGGTACTCACTACAATGGCTTATAATTAATTTCATAGTGCAAGACTGTACTTCCATTTTCTGTTTTTAACTGATCATCATTTTGCTTTGTTCACCATTTTCTTCATGATGAATCCATCTTTACCTTATACGTTTAGTGAGACGGTTTAGTTTGGACAATGAAGCGAGAAAAACGAACCAAAAGAGGCCGAAGTGCTTCAATTTCATTAGTTTGGTGCATCGATCATTTCTACGTAACTTGTTCTTATTAGAGAGAGCCTATTCAGCGCACCCGGCTATCTCACCGTCCATCTCACCCGAATGCGGCTAGGCCCGGTGAGATGGACGGTTAGATGACCGGGTGCGCTGTATAATTTTCGCTTATTAGACATGGTAAGAAATTTTTGTTTTCTTATTCTTAAACATCTAATCTACGAACCAAATGATACCTAATTTCTAATAGTATTCAGTTCCACCTCTGTCTACGCTGTTTGTACATATAAGCAGTGAATCTAAGATTGATTTATTCTGCTTTTTGGGTTACAAAATAAGAGAGGATTGAGTTGTTTATTGAGCCAATTTGTACTAGACATGATTAATTGAGGTGATTAGAATCTCTCCATGTTATAAGGTGGAAATAGATTACAAAAAACTAACTTGGAACTTTCTCTGAGACTATGAAATGATGGGTCCCAATGATAAAAATGTGTCTGGAACAATCACATTCCAAATTCCAGTCCCTCCCCCCAAAAAAACAATTGCAGACCCTCCACAACTTCACATGAACACTCTGGCTTGCTTAGCCAATTATTTATGAATCTATAACAAATATTTGCATTTGTGAAACACAAAAGGATAGAAGGGAGGGAGGGAGGAGATGATAATTGAGAGAAGCATGAAAAGATGGGAGGGGCTGGAGACCATGTGAAATGGCAGCTTCCTGGGTGAAGAACTCAAGTGCATGATTATTGGCATAGAATATATAGATATGTATCATCACCAGAATTATTACTACCTGCATCATTTGCATCTATGACCCTTTTGCATACACATGATATATAATACACATTTTTCTTTTGTGCTCATTTGAGAATCAATGAGAGGGTTGCATTATTAGTTAGGTAACCTCCTCCTTCCACATGGCTATGTTAAAGCCAGTAAGCCAGCACCACCATTTTATCAGAAAAGAGAGAGATGTCTTTTGCAGAAAAATTAGAATTAAATAGGAAGATGGAGGAATCTGAATGTGGGCAGCATATGAGATATGTATGATTATGGATAGATAGACATGTATTGATCCAGCAAAATTAAGGTGATATTTAGGCCTAAATGATTTTTGACAAATGTTTAGATGGATTAATGGCTAACATTAGCCCAACCTCACTAAGGTTCTGCCCAACTCTTGTTTGAAGTTTTGTGTTTAGGATCAATGTTTGTTTAAGAAAAACAAAACTACTATGTATTGATTCGAATGAGGGAATTGGTTCAATGGTATTCGAGTCGACACTATCCAATTTTCGCCCTAATACACAATTATCATATACATCAAGTTAGAACTCAACTCAAACGTAAAAGTATACTAATGCTTTGCTCTATGGTTACCAATAAGCTAAAAGTATCTTAGGGGGTACACGTACGTTCGTTTCTTTCAAAGTGTAACTACATTGCACTAAGGTATCAATACGTACATCAAGCAAAAGTGCATGCCTTGCTCCAAATATACTAATGTCTTCTCCAAGAGTCCCAATCTCGTACCCTTGAAACTGTATATGGATTGCTAGTCGAAGCTGGTTAGATATGTGGAGGTTTGGGATGCATGGCTGCAGAATTGAAATGCAGCTAGAAAATGAAGGAGATCGATCATCGAAACTGGTATTATAAAGTATTTGTTACATGGATGAAGAACAAATCCTGACCAACGCATGAGTTTGGATATTTTGTTTTGTCAATATCACAAACGAGGAATGGTATTGTGTCCAATGGTATCATTGGGAAATGACGAAAAGATAGGATTTTGCTATTAAGCTATCAAACAAATTAAGAACGTATACATCAATCTTCTACTTTAGGGAATAACGAAATGTGTTTTGATAAGCATCTTTCCCCAACTGAATCCTCGAATCATATCCACAAGAGAAAGATCTAAACTATGCCTTACTGTGCAAATCCTTCAACAAGAAAATTAACCGATCAATACAAGAAGACATGCAAGAACTGAAAATGGAGAACAAATTAGCAGTACATATATAATCAGAAATGAAGTTGGAGATCGAGGAGGGTCCTAGTGAAGAATCTGAGAAGAGCAAAACAAACAAGTAATTATTAACTGATACAGTGATATATGCTTGAAGTAAAAGTACGTGTGATGATCGAGATGAGCCAAGAGCCAGACTTGCCGGGTTACAATTCTATATAAAGTACTACTCGATCAGTCGGATCAACCTTTCTCCTTTGGTTGTTTCATATCTCTTGCTGAGCTATAGCAGCAGTAGAAAAGCCTCTGCCGACAAAGCTCCACTGTAACCATTCTTTCCATCCAAAAAAGAAGACGATCGATGATGATCGAGCCTCAGAACATGGTTGGTTTCCACAAAGATTGATGAACTTGAACTCGATCTCTGCTGAACTCTGATCGATCTTTCTTCAAGAAGAAAACTAGTGTAATAGTACCTAGTACTTACTTTGAGCATATGACTTTCTTTATAGTGATAAGTGTGGGGAGTTGAAGGTTATATATAAGACTAAGACAGTATCTTACTTCTTGGTACATATGACATTTTCAAGGGGGTAATAAGTAGGGTTCATGTTTGTAATAGCTTGACTAGAGCACACAGGGGAGGATCTAAAGATAACCTCCTTACTTTAAGAATTTGAGGATTTCTACTATTTTACATTAGTAGATGACTTCATTTAACGATCTCAACCGTTGATCCTCTAGATTCATATGCAAAAAACATGTCTACTATTTTACATTAGTAGATGACTTCATTTAACGATCTCAACCCCTGGTCCTTTAGATTCATATGCAAAAAACATGTCTACAAAATTTTAACTAATTCCATAATCATTTGGTCATTCAAATTGACGTAAACAATTGTAGACCGTTAGATAAAATTAAAACGAATATTGTGCTAATCAAGTGGTTAAATATTTTTCATTTTGGCTAATTTTTTGTAGGATTCATATGTGGGTAAGTAACTAGGGAATGAGTGCCTTGATTGTCAAAATACATGCTATAACTAATATACCTCACTTTAAGAGTTTAATAAGGTCATCTCTAGATCCGGACTCTATATATATTATATTATATTATATTATATAAGTGATTTTATGTTTATGCATTTGTTTTCATATATCATCTAATACACTCCAAAGTTAATTAATTTAAAAACAATATATCAGAAAGCTTAAGCCACTAATGAAGAAGGAGATGACGATTAGAAGCAAGTGTTTTGAATATCCTAAAATCTACACCCACCAATAATAGAAGATTTGAACAGGTGATGCACAACAACAAAAGTTTAGCCTTTGTTTTCTTTCTTTTCTTTGTGTCAATGAAAACATCTAGTGCTCTTTGGTCTTTAATCAAAGTGGTGACATAAAGTTTATGCCATGTCTTGTAAGTGAAGAAAAATAGAAAAGGGAATCCATATCTAACAAAAGCTTTTAGCATTGTTGAAAGCAGGATACGATCCCAATTACTCTCTCTTATTTTATATATATACATATATACAGTTTCCTTCCAGAGCGGTGTCCCGTTTTAAAAAAAAACTTATGGACCAAAGACAAGCAACTAAATAACAGGCCTGTGTTGTCGTCTGATATGTAAAGCGGCCCAATCTAAACTGGACATCGGGTTTGATCCGACCCGATTCTACGACGCAAACATAGACCTTACCGCAGAGGATCTATCGTAACTTTGAAACTAGTAGGACTTTCCAAAGCGCTTGAAATGAAGACGAGCCAGAGAGTTCAAACCCAGAATCCCAATCCCAAACCCCTCTGAATTTCTCGAGAAAATCTCCCCAATTTCTCGAGAAATTGAAACACGAATTTCTCTTACTATGAAACCACGGTTCCTCTTGATCGTAGCGTTTCTGCTCTCCGCCGCCGCCGCGATTCGATCGGACGCCGCGTCCGCGCGGCAGCAGCAGCGCACGCCGGAGGCTTACGTCACGCTTCTCTACGGCGATGAGTTCCTGCTCGGCGTCCGAGTGCTCGGAAAATCGATACGCGACACTGGATCCACCAAGGACATGGTCGTCCTCGTCTCCGACGGCGTCTCCGGCTACGCCATGAGCCTCCTCAAGGTCAGTTGTTCTCGACTTGAATTTACTATTTTGCCCCTGTGGAAATCGGAGGAGGGATCAGTTCAGGCTTAGTTGAGCTAGAAGAAGTTGCCTTTTGTAGAGTAGTGATGTAGTGTGTAGCTGAATTGGAAAGTGATTTTGGAAAAAAGCAGAAGCTAAATTATTCTGCTTTTTTTTTTTTTCGAGAATTGGAGTTTTCGACTAAGAAATGAGCAGTGGATTGATGGATTTTTTTTTTTGAATGTGCAGGCTGATGGATGGATAGTGGAGAAGATTAGCTTATTGGCGAATCCGAATCAAGTTAGGCCGACGAGATTCTGGGGTGTGTACACAAAGCTGAAGATTTTCAACATGACTAACTATAAGAAAGGTATATAATTGTTTGATATCTGAAGTTTTGTTGCGGTTTCGTGCATTGTGGTTCTTATTGTGTGGAATGTGGGGTTATGCAGTTGTGTATCTTGATGCGGATACTATTGTGGTGAAAAGTGTGGAGGATCTTTTCGAATGCAGCAAGTTCTGTGCTAACTTGAAGCATTCTGAGAGGCTGAACTCGGGAGTGATGGTGGTGGAACCGTCTGAACGTGTGTTTCAGGACATGATGGGGAAAGTGACCACTTTGGAATCTTACACTGGAGGTAAGTTGAATTTCAAATGTAGTTTTATTCACTTCGTACTGCATATATGTATAGTTTCATGTCGTTGAGATATTTTGATTCATGTAGTGGGTGTGCTTGATCACTTAATGTAAATTATGTTTTATAATCATACTCAATGTGGGGAAATGGTGACCTAGTTAATGATGATTATCTGTACAAATAGTAAGTGATTGCTGTAAGGAAGTTAAATGCAATGTCCGACATGGTGTTGGAAAAGGTGTGAGCTTTCAAGTTGAAGCTTCTATGCTTTGGCAAAGTAATATAGCTGAACTTATGAAGGCTAAGGTCTATACTAATATTGGTGCTCACAAAATTAAGTTGGAATTTCTAGTTCGTTATTTTGAACACCTCAACTTGTTTCTTATACTTGTACTTCAGTCTGTCAAAGGAGTTCCCTGATATTATGTGTTGAATAATATTAGTTGGGTGCTGATCACATACTCGTCTGCATGCTTAGATCACCTATTACAAGTTGATTACTTCCTGATTTCTTTTGCATTCTGTGGACAACCAGTGATACACTGTAGTGTCCTCCACTGTAACTTATTACTTATCTATTTTTATATTTACAGGAGATCAGGGGTTTCTGAATTCTTATTACTCGGATTTTCCCAATGCACATGTTTTTGAGCCAAACTTGGCACCAGAGGTTCGCAAGTCTAGACCAGTTCCTGAGATGGAGCGACTTTCAACATTATATAATGCAGATGTTGGTCTCTACATGCTGGCAAACAAGGTACATATACATAAATATGATGAAACAATTATTTTTTTAGGCTGATTGACTAGTTTCAACTTTCACTTCCATCACTGATATTGTTTCCTCCTTGACTATGAAATTTAAATCTTGAGCTACTGCTTCATTTATCATTGAGGGGCAATCTTTATACCATGTGTATTCAAGGGTTAAAATTTACATTGAAGAAGTATACAATAGGTTAAGGTAGTACTGTTTACTTTTGATTTTTTAAATTGTAGTTTTATGGACTATATGATATTGTAAGCTCAGCCTTTTAATCAGTGAACATGAAGCTAATAACGTACCAAAAATGCTAACTTTTAATAATTGTAGTATTGTTATTTTCTGACTCATGCTGTTGAATGTGGAACTTCAAATTAAAGCTGTAAATATGTCTCGTATCCATGCTTTGATTGAGCAATACGGACATGACTAATGTGAATTGGCTAACTGGGAGTGTACAGTTTATGTGTAATTTTCATGTGATTTAAGTTGTTTAATCTTCTTATGCATTATACTTGCAGTGGATGGTTAATGAAAGCGAACTCCGTGTCATTCACTACACCCTCGGTCCCCTCAAACCTTGGGATTGGTGGACATCTTGGCTTTTGAAACCCGTTGATGTGTGGCAGGTATTTTACGTTCTATTCTGTTTCCTGAGTATAACATATCTCTTTATCAGTACACAATTGTACATGTTAGGGGTGACTGGTATGTTGGTAGGAGGGAAGATGTTGAGTTGCTCATGCAATTTCCTTGAAGGAAATATGTTAAATCACTTGTGCCAAATTTCTTTTTTAATATGTTCACTAATATGCAGGATGTTAGAAAAGGGCTTAAGGACTCCCTCCCGGGAACTGGAGGAGGAATAAATCCAAATGATGCTCTTGTTGTCAAAATTCTTTTCTCGATACCGTTTTTGGCGCTGCTGTTTTGTTACTATCGATCTTTTCTTCAGGTTAGCAATTGTGTGATTACTTGCATGCAGATATATGAATTCCGAATTTTCATTTGTAGATATTTGTATATCAACCCTTACCTATTTCAATGCAGACACGGGAATACTTTGGCTCCTTATGTCGAAGTTCATTTTATGACCAAATCAAACACATTTACTACAAAATCAAATCTACTGGGACTCTTAACTATGCGGCTGTTTCTACGTCATCCAACATTAATCTCAGTAATCAGGTTAGGTCCCTGTCTCAGTTCCTTTTTTTGGGTCGGCACGGTTTAGTTTCATTGTCATGCTCTTCATATTGAAACTTTAAAGGGAATTATTATCTTCTTCACATATCCAACTATTTAGTGTCATATGGTCATTCAATTTGACCTGTGTTAAATAATTCTTTGTTTGTCTGCAGACCAAGGTTCCTTGTTACTTGGGTGGGATGTCTATAGTTGCCTGTTTCATGGCTGCTATGGTCGCCCTTGTGGTTGGTCTTGCAGTTGTACCTCGACAAGTTATGCCATGGACTGGTTTACTATTGATGTATGAGTGGACATTTACGATCTTCTTCTTATTGTTTGGAGGCTATATCCATCTAGTTTACCAATGGGGGAGGACAACAGCAGTGCAAGCAACATTTTCCTCTGGTTCTGAATCAGTTGATGATGATTCTGGAAAACGTTAGTTGACCTGGATTATCTAAGATTAATATCTATGGCTGGATACAGCAAAGTTTTTCCTTATTTGTAGGTGTTTATTTTCTAAATGGTTTGTGGTTATTGGACATGTTACAGGTCATCAACGGCAAGTATCATTATGTGATAGTGCTTCATTGCATTATGGGTTAGGAATGGCTTTTCTGGCTGTTGCTGCTCCATCTTTGCCATGTCTTTTTGGTGTCACTGCTCTATTTTTAAGGTAATTTGCTTGATCAGTCATACTGATGTCAGTTGAATACTGTTGGTTTACCCCATGAAACATTTGGGTTGTAGTCGCAGCATTGATCCTTTTGAGCTGATTTTAAGCATGATGTCAATAGGATCGATACATTAGATTTATGTCACTTCACAAGCTTATCAGTCATGTTACCAGCTCTTAAAGTTCTATCTGTCATCAGTCTTTAACAGTCTTCATTCATGATCCAAGTTTGTGCTCATGTTCCATCTTCTGTTTTAAAGACTTGAAGTGCATTATCCAGTTGCTTGTTTACTCATAAAAACCTGAGATATTCCTTTAATCTTTTACAGGTTAGGTTTAATGGTTGTGGGAGGCCTAATTTTGGCATCTTTCATGACTTATGCGTCAGAGCGCCTTGCGACTAGATCATTCTTGAGAGGCCTTGAAGACCGAGATGCTACAAGAAGTAGGAGCTTTTGTTAGATATGTTACTAGTGAACTAAAACCGAGTATGTAAAACTATTGACCAAAAGACCATATCTTGTAGACAGTGTTTGATTCGTTTGTTGTAATCTGTTTCAGAAGGAACGCCCTAGATGAATTTGTAAATTATTGCCAGAAAGTCTGTTTGTAAGTGTTTTTGCTCCAGGAATTTTTTTGGAGATTGTAACATTGTTACAGTAACTATTAATTATACTGCTTTAACATTCTTCCCCACAATCTAGTCGAGGAATAGTTCTTAAACGCTCAACTGTCCCCAAAATTTCTAGTTACTTAAGCCGTGTAGTAGTTCATAATTATAAAGAAACAGAAAAATAATCGTGTGAGGATTCTTTATGATGTCAAGAGCTTTGATAAGGTATATTATCCCCAAAAAGGGTATATATTGCGAGCACAATAAAAGGTTGAACATGCTAAATCAAGAGGCAAGCAACAACCACCAAGGCACCAACCCAAGCATCAGATCATTCAGATGATAAGATGCCAAAATATAAGTGAGCGACCTATGAAGTATGAAATATGAACCTGTGAAGTGTCCCACCATGCCAATATGAGCAATCACCTGCAGGCAGAACATAGCATACAACTTTTAAGGAACTTTAATTTTTTTATTTTTTTTTCTTCAACCCGTTAGTTTTTCTATTTATATGTGCTTATAAACACCTCTTAACATCATATGAACTTTTACGAACGCAAAATGACTTACATATACCGTGTTTTATAAGGTTTGCCAATATGAGCAATCACCTGCAGACAGAACATAGCATACAACTTCTAAGGAACTTTCATTATTTTCTTTTTTCAACCCATTCGTTTTTTTATTTATGTGTGTTTATAAACACCTCTTAACATCATATGAACCTTTACGAACGTAAAATGACTTACATGTACCGTGTTTTGTAAAGTTTGGATGTGTTCTACCACCCTCTTATACGAACATCAAGACAAAGTTACACTTAAAAGGAAGCCACATGTTTGGGAATACAAAATCTTTTGAACTAATCCAACTAGGAGTCCAACTAGCTGAATTATATAAACCTTCCTATAAAGTTGTAGGTACGGACACTCCAAGTCCACAACAACTGAACAAGGTCCTTCTTCACCAACATGCAATTCTATAATGATATCACTCCGGATCCGTCTTCTCTCTAATTTGCTTATGAGATTCTGGATCTTATAACTTCACAAGCTCTCGGTCATATGTCACGGATGAGCTAATCATCAACCACGTTTGTATATAAGAGTATATATTCTCTACGAGGGTTGTCACTGAGCCTTCGATGAGTCATGGACCAATAGAAAATCCAATCTGGATTGTCCTTTTAGTCTTCATCTTTTGTTTCTTTACACAGTTGCATGTCATTTTGCACTAGCCACCAGGTGACTAACTCAAAGTTTAACAAAAGGAAAAAGGAAAAGGAAATTATTGTGATGATAGTTGGGTGAGACTTTCAGTCATTCATCAGCGATCCTTATCTTGAATTGTACCCGATATGACTAGTTATATGCCGTAATAACATAGAAAATATGAAGCTGTGGTTATGGCCCCTGATGTTCTTGCTTTAACAATTTGAGCAGTTTGGTCCAAAAGATTCCTTCTCCTCAAGAAAGTATGTGTATCTTTATTTAGTGTTAAAGTATGATAAGAATACTCTCTTTTCTAGAGTCGTATTTTGTTCTTTAAAGTGTGTAGAATACAAGTTCTTAGAGCAAGTCCAACACATTTCCTAAATTCTTTGATTTTCTCTATTTTGGAGAATATGTAGTCATTTTCCACTCCAACAGCTTCCCTATCTCATTCTATATGTTTACAGATTCTCTAAAAATATTTAAGGAAACAAGAATTGAATGTTGCATAAGGCTCAAAGATAAGAAAGAAAACATAATTTATTCTAAAAAATAAACTTTGAAATTTTTCTACTTATTATTATATTGTAATAAATGAGGATTGTTGTTGTAATAAATATTTGAATCTTTAAAATGGAAACTGTTGGATTTGGTATACAAAATTTTTAGAGATTTTGAGTTTTGCTTCCTTATTATGTAAAAAATATAAGGAAGCTGTTAGACTTGCTCTTAAACGGTTAACATTGTATTTCGATTTGGGCATGTTAATGAGCATATTGTCGGCGCTAGTACCATGCCTTAAGTTAGTAACAGGAGTTCATTACATTATCCCAGATGTTGGTTTTCTTATTTTTCTTTTCCCAACTGTATGGAGCCAATGAGCCGTACCCATATATCGGCAGCCCCACGACTTCACTTTTTATTATGAACCAGCTCGATCCATCTTCAATCTGTCTGTGTTAAACATGTGCTGGGGAACAATGGCAGCATGTAGGGGCCTGGTCTTTCACTCACACCAAGACGCGTGTAAGAATATATATGATGGATCAACTGCAGTAGTTGTGCTCACATGTATAATGATCTCTGATTGTGCCTCAACATTACAACTTTACAGTAAGAAACCTAAAATTTGAGACCCTCGATATATATAATTACATCCATTGATTCAATTCCAAAGCACCGTAGATGATCGATTATCTGCTGTGATTAACCTGAGCTTAAGAGCTTTATAAATACATAAACACAACTAACATTGAAGTAGTTGAAAATTGAAACTAGAGGATAAGAGTATCAGACAAGTATGGGGAGAAGGCTTTAATTTCTATCCATTCACGTAGCTGTACCAAGATTCCATATCTCCTTCACCTATCATCTGGTACTGATCATTGTACGGAGAAACTTACTTATTTTGGGACATACGAATCAAAATTCCTGTTCAGGTATCAGTACGTACAGTAAAAGCATATATGCGTAATTGATGAACAGAAAGTTCTGAGGTGTCAACGATTCATTGTTCCATTAACAAAAAGAATACTGAAAACCCAGAAAATTAAACCCCAGAATTGTGTTGTACAAAGAAATGGAGGTCTCTCACGTACAGTAGTCATGGAGCATACAAGAAACTAAAAGTCCAAAACGCATGAACATCGCAGAAACGGAAACCCTAGAACGATAATACAGAAACAAATTTTATTACAGCATATTTCCTCCATGGATTTCGTGGCAACGAAGCCGAAATCAGTAGATACTACGAAGGAAAGGGTCATTGCGATCAAAACGAAAAAGGGAAAGGGATAATATATGATCGAATATGATCTAATATATTCGATCGAAAAGCCAAGAAACCAGACTTGCCTGAGGTTACATTTCTCTCCTCAAGTACGTACTGCATCATCACCCTTCTTTATTTACTTGTGAAAATCAGGCCAGACCTGAAAGCCTCCGAATCTCGAATGTGCTCTCAACATTCTTGATCTCTGCAGCTCTTGAACCACCATGGTCATGATCTCTATTCGATTCCAGACAACTCAACTCAGTGACTGTACAAGGAGGAAAATAAGGAGAAGCTAGATGAAGAAGGAGATGCAGAGGGATAGAAGCTGGGGATGGTTGGTTCTACTTATAATGAATGGGCCGGGGAAGCATAGGGATTAGATTCCTAATTCTTGATGTGAGAGACGGATCAAACAAAGGTGAAAATGAAATTTTTAGTAAACTAAGCCACGTATTTACGTATTTCTCATAGAGCTAGGAGGTCAGGAGGACCTACTTCACATGTCTGTTCGTGTTGTGCTTATTAAAAGGAATGTCCCATTAAGTACGTTCAAGAGAGGATGTAACTGAGCTATCTAGTTTGGATTCACTTAGCCAAAGAAACAATAAAACTGAAAAAGAAGAAGAAGGAAGCAATAGAACAAAATTCATTGTTGTTCATATATAGTTGGCCAAAGCTCCTCATTGGAGAAGCTATGGTGGCTTCTAATCTATTAAGTCAATGATCGACTAGGTTGTTATGTACCCTCGTTTGTTAATACAAGATAGCTCTTGGGGATTGCATAAATGTCATCATAAGAAAATGGCAGCTTTGGTTTACTTGCCTATATATGTAACTTTTTTAAGAGGTTAGAGTGTAATATATTAATTGATTTAGTTAATTGTGTTGAATGGTTTCCTCGCTTCTTTTTATGTGATGTGTGTGTGTATATAGAGGGCCCTTCCACTAAGTGATTCATTTTTTTGATATATATGAGGGATGAGGGATGAGGGATTACTTAAACTTTTCGATTATATTTTTGATTCTCCACCGTTCAGTTTGTTAGTCCTTATATATAGATCAATTCTGCAAATTTTCAGCTAATTTGGTGATCGTTAAGATGTCGAACAAGATTAAATCAATAAACGAACCAAATCTGCCAAACCTGAACCGTTCATGCTTATAATTATAAATCGTAATTTTGAATGCCTTAATGATCACCAAAATTTCTGAAAATTTGCAAAAGTGATCTACTCATATTGAACTACATATTGAACGGTGGAGATGTGATTTTGTGATCGAAAAGTTGGAGTAATCCCTCATCCCTCATATATGTCAAAAAAAAGAATCTCTTAGTGGAAAAGATCCCTTATATAGGATTTGAACAGGTAATAAACGTGTAGGAAAAGAGCTTGGCAAACATAATTTGTTTCAACCTCCATCTAAATGTAGTCAATTACCATTTGCTTGGAGTTGACTTTACATGAGGCTATTGGCCATGATTAAGATTCACATAACAAATTAAATAAGTGTAAGCCATCAATTTTGTAGCACGAAAATGGTGCTTTGCATATGTAATGATTCACGACTCATCGTCAGTGGGGAATGTCTCTATTGGAAACGTGGCCGGGTTGACAGATCGGCCGCCGGACTTGTAATTGACTACCAAAAGTCAAGGGAACGTTCTGTTGTGCAGTTGAGATTGTTTTATTTTGTTGTTGTTGAAATAACGAATGATTTCCATTGACAATAAGCCAGAGAAATCAGAAGAAAACTCATTACATCCACTGCTAAAATCAAATATAACAAACTAATAAAGTTCCTGAAAAGACTAACCAAAAGGGTGTCCAAAAACATGTACATGCAACTAACTAGAATAAGAAATCAAGAACCTTAATTGTCCCACAATGTGACGAAACAACTTGTATGAAGCCTAGAGGCCTAATGGTGAACCTGTTCACAAGCTGCCTGAGAAATTCACATCATGGGCTAACTAGGGCACCATCCTACCCTTGTGGGTTGATTGCTTCCTCCACCATCGTGCCAAGATAGGATAGCAATGATGCGCTTCTCCTCTGAAACAAGAGAATAGTATGATTTTAAAACGATTAAGTTATAGAACGTGGCTTCAAATTCAGCCATACATGAGACAAAACCCCTTTTAACACGAATTTTAATTTGAGCCAAAAACACTTGTGATATAACAAGAGGTTTTTTCCATTCATGTGTGCTTATAGACATCTCATAACATATTTTGAATTATTCTTGCATCAAAAATCGGTTTCTTTTAGTATTTTGCTCGCGGTCGAGCTTAAACGACTCACGGGTACCGTGTTTCGTATAACTTGTTGAATTTTTTATTTTCAGAGGTGTTGAGTGTATTTCCAAGCTTATGCTGTCATCAATTATTCTTACACCGATATCGGGAACCTCAGTTATAAAAAAAGTCAAGTATTACCACTCTCTTAAATTTTCACCTAATTTGAGCCAAAACCTCTTACTATAGTACACGAGTTTTCGTAAAATTTCATTTTTTTTTAAAATTATCTTGTTTTTTTTCATTCCTTTGTGCTTATAGACACATCCTAACATATTTTGAACCATTCTAGCATCAAAAATCCGTTTCTTTTATCGTTTTGCTCGCTGTCGAGCTTAAACGACTCACGAGTACCGTGTTTCGTATAACCTGTTGAATGTGTTATTTTCAATGGTGTTGAAAGTATTTTCAAGCTTGTGTTGTCTTCAAATCTTCTCACACCGACCTAAGGAACCTCAATTTTTAAAAAATCACGTATTACCCAACCTTAAACTTTTACCTAATTTGAGCCAAAACCCCTAGCTGTAACATACGAGTTTTCGAGAAATTTCACTTTTTCTGAACCTCTGGCTTTTTCCATTCATGTGTGCTTATATACACCTCCTAACATATTTTAAACCATTCTAGCATCAAAGATCCGTTCCTTTTATCGTTTTGCTCACGGTTGATCTTAAACGACTCACGAGTACCGTGTTTCGTATAACCTGTTGAAACAAAAACTGTAAAGTTCTTTATCATTAGCAAAGAGCCTAAGAATAAACATACTGCAGTACTGTTATTCGTCTCACAAAAACATAAGACGTACCCTTTGCTTTATTTGTTTTCTTTTGAAAGTTAGTACTGTATGTATTTCTTCTTCATTAATTGCTTAGTATCTTAGACCATGTGTTTACTGACTTTCAAAGTATACATAATTACTTATAACTAATTGAAGTTTTCTTTAGTTTGAGACATAGTTTATAAAAGCAGATCGGAACTTAGATCAGATAAAAATAAAACATTCTAATAACAATACTAACTTTATTGCACCCTTATGTTATATTGAATGCAAAAACCTATCTTATTTGGGCAAACAAACTTTTAGGATTTTATTACAGGTTTGGTTTTGTTGTTTTCAGCTTGGTTATTCTCTATTGACTTGAATCCTAAGAATACAATGAAAATAAGCAAAAAAAACTTATATAGCTGTCCATAACAAAAGTTGATGTAGAAAAATCAAGAGAACTCACCTCTTACAAATCGATAACTCCATTGGAGGAAAGCATTGTAAGACCGGTTGGACTAACCTTGGACATCAATTCTGGTGAAAATTCTAACCGGAAATCCAATATTGTAGCATCTCAGTGGGGATTTCAAAGAGAAAAAAAACACTACTCAGCTATGTAAAGCAGTATGTAAAGCAGATAAACATAAACATGACTAAAAGATCATCAACAAATGAAAACCTAGAGAAAAGCAAAAACAGAGTGATATAGATAAATCTAAAATAATTTGCAGTTGTCACGAAGCAAATAGTAACTGAAAAGTAATAAGACGCTAACCTTTTAGATCTCCCATTTGAAACTGCTTACATTATGGCTCTCTACATTGATAGCAGTAAAATTACTCTTCAAATCACGAAGGTTTCCCAAAAGAACCAACATGTAATTATAGACACATATTAGCTCTTTATATACATTCTCACGTAACCAAAGTTTATCTACCGAACTGAGAATGTGAAAGCAAACAATATAATCCTAACTAAAAACAGGAAGTAAGAAGCCAAAGACGACCCAATTCCTTTTGGTTAAAATGAAAACATGACCAAAACACATCCAAAAGATATTGAATACTCACCATATCTAAATCTCATAGTTCGTTGTATTTAAATCCAGTTTATCATTCATCTTCATGAAAATCAAAGATAAACAGTGTACGCAGAGTCAATTCAAAAAATAAAAACAGTATTAGAAAGTAATATATAATACCAACTCCGAGAAAGACTTCAATCGAAAAAATGTTAAATCAAATGCAAAACCAGATTAAAAAAGAAAGAAAGAAGTGAATGTAAGAAGTAATAAGCATACCTAGAGAAATACCTCGATCTCATTATCCCTCTCTTTCCTATCTCTCGGCTCGTTGACAAAATCTCTCGAAGCAGAGAACCCGAGATCTTATTCTCGAAAGTTGGGTCTGATCATAACTTGTCGAAGAAACAGAAAGAGAGAACATTAATATAAAGAGAGGAAAAAAAGACATCGCTATGCAAAATTTTGATGTTTTAGTCCTAACTCTCATAGATCCAATTCAATAGAATGAGTAGACTTAATTATGTCTTGATCAATGTTAGATCAAACCCAATCCCTCAACATGATCTGCAAGTTATTTTGCACACAAACTCTCCAATTAGATTTTCTTGATTATTAGGGTAACTCAGTTAGAAGCAGTAAGCGTACCTATAAAAGTACCTCGATCTCTCTATCTCCTCTTTTCCTATGTATAGAACATTGATGAAATCTCTGGAACGCTGTATTTGAATGCAGAGAAAGCGAGAGCTTAATTGAAGACGTGATCTTCTAATACGGTAAATTGGGAATTTGGTAGAGGAGAGAGGTGGGTTCAATCACACCTTGTCGGAGGAGAGTCTAGAGAGATAAAGAGCGAGAAGAGTCTAAAGAGGGTGAAAAAGATTGAGCGAAGGCGCTGCGGCGAAATCAGAAAAAAAAAAAAAAAAATTCCGTGAACTGTTCATGTAAACAGTAATTATGAACAATGTGAACAATGCACGAGCAGTGAATCATGTTGTGTGAACAGTTGACAGAATATATATATATATATATATATATATATATATATATATATATATATATATATAGTAAATATTGGAAACATTTTTCTCGTACAAGTAGACAAATGTCCCCACTCTGTCTATCTATGATAGGTGACTCAAAGTTTAGATTCCCAGTAATATCATTAAGTTTAAGCAAATAGTATGATGGTTATTTTCTTGATGCATCTTAAAGTTACTAAACGTGAATAGTTGGAGGCAATATCCCTTAATAGATGGGATAGTGACACCCTTTTCTTGACTTTATACACAACGACAATATTTGCTGAGACAAACTCAAAATTCCTACATATAAAATCGACTAGACGTGTACTATATTAGTAGATAGTTTATCTACCCCATTTTGATGTGATCACCAAATTCCTATTCAGAAATGTAGGGCAAATGAAGAAAGCTTGTCCTAACATACTGCTGCATGCACATAGTGGTGGTCAACTTGTCTTCTCAAGTTTGTAGCTTTCCTCTTAAACTTCGCTAGTTTTAGTGCTTCTTATGCACTAGACATAGTTATATTGAACCAATTTAGATTCTTGCTATTGTATATTCGGTCGACGTTTATGTTGGATTTGTTCTTAATCCATAAGTTGCTGTGCTAAACACCATCAGGAGTCATATGGCCGACAAAGGATTCCAGATCATATAGTGCACACCATGGATATATTGTCACTTTTAATTTAGTCGTTTTTGGCCCCAATTCCAATGGATAGTATGAAGTTGACTCAAAAGATGCAGTTTCCCTCTAATACGTCCAACCCTTTTACAATCACAATTCAATCGGAATTTCCAAAACGAATGATGCCAGCAAGCGTGCAATACAATATAGTGGACAATGAGAAATATGGACAAATCCAAAAATTGTATAATTAAAAAAGAAAAAGATAAGAAAAAGAACAGAGGCAAAAAGAAAAAGAACAAAGAGTAAATCGGTTTATGAAAGTTTATGAGGTAAACTGGATAAGATTAACACAGGTTACATTGTCACAAAGGCAAACAATTTAGGGCTAGTTTGCTATTGCAGTGATTTAAAAAAAAAAAAACTGTTGTTGTACTGCGAAAATAATCAACTGTGAATTAAAACAGTTTTGTATTTGGTAAATATTAGTTTTAAAAATGCTGTTAAAATAAAATTTATTAATTTCTAGTGTTTTTAATGACATCTGCTTTTAAAAGTAACATTCTTGTTGCTTTTAAAAGCTGCTGCTAGTGACTTGTAAATTTTTTTTTAAAATTTTTTTTTCTTTCATTTACCAAACACTATAAAATCTAAAAGTTTTTTTTAAAAAGCGAAACTGTACCAAACTAGGTCTTAGTGGCTAAAGCTGCAATCCAGACAGATCATGAACTTTGAATCTGGCATTTATATTTTATTATAAGGGATTAAGGGGTATTGGTATCAGCAAAAATACACTATCTGAAACTGCCATTCATCTCAAATAATTGAATAGCAATCAACTATCATAATACACAGATAAAGAACTTGAAATGTTTATATGGACAAATGGATATAACAATCTCTGTCTTGAATGGTTGCTGCCTCTAGCTTTTGACACCTGATAAGTAAAAGAGGATTTCAAGCAGCAGTTGTATAAACCAGAAATACTGAAATAGACTGCAGAGGAAGAAGCAAGGGCAATGGAAATTACCTGTTTACAGAATCCTATTAGGCCATCACATTTCCGATTGGAAAACCCTGCTCCGAAAAGAGGAAAGGAAGAAGAAAAGGAGCAAGACAGCAGCAAATCCGTGGCCCTTATAAAATTAGCCACCAACTTCGTCTTTAGTTTTTCTTTTATACGACACCAAACATTATCTTTTTGTTCCACTGTATATGAATGATTCTTTGTTCAAGCACAAGCTTGCTTACATTAAGAACAAGAGATTAATTTCCCAAAATGAAGGCATGTATTTCAGCCCAACTAGATGCTGTATAAAGAATGCCAGTTAACCCTTTCCAATTAGAAGATCTTCCTTCAACACACTCTTTTTGTTTCTTAACTAAACCAGGAAACAATGGAACAAAAGAAACACCGAATTGAGTCCCCACTCTCCTCAGGCTTGAGCTTGACCCTATGACAATTCCTATATCTGCCTCAAGGAGGCATAGTAAGTCACCCACCGAGTCTCCTATGTAAATAGTCAAGTTCTTCCTGTCGCTTGGACAACTTTCTAAAATATCTCTGAAAGCGTGAACCTTGTCAATAGGAGACTCCACCTTCTTAACAATTTTACCAGTGGAAATAGATTCTTCAAATGTGAACTCATTTGCATGAACATTTGGCTCATGTAAACCCCCTGCACCAAAAATATTATATACATATGAACAATCGGGAAAGAGAGACATAACACACTCAACAGAAGGAACTTCAAGCCTAAAACAATGACAATAAGATAACAAGACCACATAGTGTTTGTATTTCAGAAATATATAGTATGAGATCAATAAACAGGTTTCATGTGGAGAAGAGATGTGCACCTGATGAAAAAGCTGACCTAATAAGATCACCACACCAACAATACGAAAGAACATGAACATTTGCGTTCAAGTTATCACTTTTGATAATTCTCTTGAAGAAATCAATACAACCATCTTGAAGAATGAGACGTTCACCAGCTCTCTTTATATCCTCAATATTAAGACCCTTCAGAACCCCCGACTCTATCACTCTATCGTTTGCCTTTTTCTCGAACTCTGAAAGTTGCTCAAGCGCTTTATGCAGATTGTTATAGACAAACTCAGCTACAAACCAATAAAAAGGGAAAACTATCAGACTTCAGCAACTACACCCATAAAATGGATTCTATAACAATTTCACACTCAAAAACATAATGTGGAAACTGGATATGTATCTGACAATAATTTGTTAGTACCTCTTTCAGTAGGAATAATGCTTCCGATGCATTGCTCGTACTCTTCTGTGTACTGCTTAGAAAGAAGGCCCCATGTATTCCTGAGATCAGCAGATGACATCCGTGCAATTTGATCATCAGATTGATTTTGATCTGATTTTGGGGCAGTTACTATTGCGATTTCAGCCAAAATGGCAGAGGAATCAACAACAGTACAAGTCAAATCAAAATCTGAAAATATCATGAGGCGATCTTCTGCGGAGTTATGGTCTTTGATAAGAGGAACTACAGTTGGTTGAACAAGTGACTGGGCTGAAAAGAACTCTATCTCAAGTTTCATGGCTTGGTGATAAAGCTTTTCAATGATGTCAAGCTCCTCACCAGTCAGAGAGACACTTAGCTTATCCAGCAACTCTTCGGTTTGTGCAGCTGATGCCTAAGTTTAAAGATAATATCACATAAGTTTTGAAAGTCACGAAGGCTACTTATATAGAAACAAGGGGAAAAGATATTACATATAGATATGATTGGAAAAACCTGAAAACTTTCGCAAGAATAATTGTCGATCCACTTCTTGTATGGATGAGAGTCGTCTTTGGGATCTAAAAGTGCCTTAAACTCCTTACCTATAAAGGCATACAATCTCATGCAAGGAGTCATGGCACCAAGGGTATAAGCAGCAACCTTGGTTCTTTCAAATGGAGTTGCAAGTTTACCAGGGCCTTTTACTCCTTCAACTTTACCAGAGGCTGTTGCCAATAGGAATTCTGTGTACTTCACTGCTGCAGAGCTGATAGAGATTTCCTTGACATCTAAACCCCATTCCTGCATTTACTCTCTCATTAGAGAATGGGAAATGTAACTTAACTGTGTAACTGATAGTGATTCTATTGTTTGCAAATAAAGAATCCATTGAAGTACTGAACCTACATATTTGAAGTATTACAAGTCACTTGTAGTTTACAGTTCTACTTAGAACCCTTCATCTTACCTGCACAAATGAATTATGCATTTTCAGTTCCTGAAGAACAGCACTCCTTAAATCAGAAATAGCAAGCTTTGCATCATCGTCATCTGCACACTCTTCCGCCAATTCATACCTAAAAATGCAGACATTAGTAGAACTCAAACAAATAAATCACCTAAACTCGTACCTGATACAGACCTAATACAAACTGCCGTAATTCTGAATAAACTAAATCATAACCTATTCCTATTTTATAAATTTTTAAATTTATGGGAAACAACAAATAACCTTACCTGAATTAATGCACATAAATATATCCAAAATACTTTAACTCCATTTGGTTGCTGAGAAAACTGAAAAAGCAAAAAAAAGCTATATGATTTAGTTACTCCTGCTTCCAAACTACTGTAAACTCCATAAAGTCAACCAAATAAGTCCATCGGTTCAACTATGCCAAACCAAACTACAATATGACTCTCCATTTGAGCCAAACCTCTTAATTTTCTCTTCTTTTCAAACCTTTTCTCAGCAACCAAATAAAGCTTTGAATTCAATATCCTAGCATATCTTCCGGTATACTAGTACACTCGGAAAAACAATTCCTAAAGTAATCGTAGATACAAATTCAGAAGCAAAGCAAGGAAAGGTGATGACTGATGACAGAGTAAGTGTCAAAAACACATCTTTCTAGTTCTTTATCATTTCCTCTGTGTTCCTCAGCAACCTTCCTCGTCCTTAACTAAGCTTATGACGAAAAACCCAAAACAGCCATATCTGAAATCCCAACACTAGAAAATCATGAACTCTGCCTAATCAAGTAGATGGTAGACACAAAATTTTCATCTACCTCCTAACCTTAAATCTTAGTCTCGCTCCATATATAGATTAAAACACCTCATTCCCAATCCAACTACACTTCCATTCTTAGTGACATCACCCGAATTCGAGCCATTCTCTATTTCTTCTCGCCTAAAATCAAAAGCAACGAGCTTCCTAAAAGCTGTCATCTAACTTCTAACAGCTCAATAAACACAACCAAATCTTTCCAAATCAACAAAAAGCAAAATTTACAAAAAACTAAGAATATTCTTCACTTTCTCAGATTGAACAAACATACACAATTGAGAATTAGAATCACAAGATGCAGATACACCAAAAAGAAACCCTAATTGGAATCGAAGAAGAGAGAGAGAGAGAGAGAGAGAGAGAGAGAGAGAGAGAGAGAGGAGACTCACGCGTGAGCAAAGGCCTTGAGAAAGTGAGCATCTTGGGCGATGTAGCTTCGGAAAGACTCGACCTTGAGGTCGCCGGAGGCCAAGCAGAGCGAGAAAGGATGGAACAGAGCGAAAACCGATTCGCGGCGGAACTTGATCCAGAAGCGGCGGGCGAGGCCGGCCTCGTTGTCGACGACGGCGGAGGGGATGGCGGACTTGGGAGGAGGTATGGCCATTGATCGGAAGAAGAAGAGGGTTCGGGGGGTTTTGATTGGGTTTGGAGGGAAGAAGAGTGAGCGCATCAATCGCATCAATGGAGGAGAAGAAGAAAACCAGAGAGAGAGAGAGAGAGAGAGTTTGGTTTGGTAAATATGGTGTGAATTGAACTGTGTGAAAAAAGAGAGGGAAGTTTTTATCTCTCTCCAGCTTTTATTTACCTTGGGTTTTCACGAGAACATCTTTACACGGCGGCGTGTATCTTCACATACATACATAGATGGTTGATTAGAGGAAATAATATAAAAACATGATGGTCAAACATATGAATTGTTATGAACGGTTAAGATTGTGTCGTGTAAATACACGTCGTGCATACAAGAATTTCCAAGGTTTTCACTCTATTTTTTTTTTTCCTTCTTTTTTCTTTTAGGCATAAGTTGAAGGTGATCGGTAAATTTATTTCGGTTGAAGGTATCGGGTGGGATCGAGCTATAATCCGTGGCTCCAAATATGGTTCTCGAACCCATGCAAATGATCTGAGTTACGTCGGGTTTAAATCAAGATTGACTTCTTTCTACAGAGTTGAGATATTCGAATATCGATCATA
The DNA here is from genome assembly GCA_009720345.1 of Fragaria iinumae. NCBI lineage: Eukaryota > Viridiplantae > Streptophyta > Magnoliopsida > Rosales > Rosaceae > Fragaria > Fragaria iinumae. Next base: position 740,858 of record CM019122.1, on the reverse strand, counting down.
TCGAGTTGAGTTTGAGTTTGAAAATTTAGTTGAAGCCTTCAAACAACTTCAAAACTCTGTAATAGCATAGGTAACGTACATATGACTCTTTTATGAAGTGTTTTCACTTGGACTAGCTATCTGCTCAATAAATTTCAAACAAGATTGCTCGGGAGGAAGCTAGGACATCCAATTTGCCTATTTTTCTTTAGTGATCTTAGCAAACCATATGCCACCTAAATTGTACCTTTGTTTTTTTAGAATCAATACAACGTGGATCCAAATATATAACTTTGTGTATTCATATCAAAAATCAGAGTGGCGCAGCGGAAGCGTGGTGGGCCCATAACCCACAGGTCCCAGGATCGAAACCTGGCTCTGATAGTTTGAGTAGCTTCTGCCCGCTTTTTTGTCCTTTTTTTTTCTTTTGTGTATTTTCTTTGTTCAACAATCTTGTTTCTTCTGGGTCACTTTCTCTGGAATCATAATATCTTTTGTTTGTTCGAGTAGTCTGACATGGCAGCAACCTCAAACTCTGCAGATTCAACATTTCCCTCTGAATCACGCTTATCAGAATTGGATATTAACTCATCGCCCAAGTGAGTCTTAAGCTTCTCTCTGCAGCTATACATGTTTAAACAACGGGCCAGCTGAGCTATATCTTCCACACTACCTATAAGAACTACTGTATATTACTTGTTACTTATTTTGTAGATAGGGATGTGCACCAGGGAAGTACATACTTAAGTTCGAGGCAGCGGAGACATGTTATCTGGTGAAGGGAAGAGTGAAGGTGTATCCTAAAGGAGGCTCATCATCATCAGTATCATCTTCATCTGAGTTTGTAGAGTTTGGAGCAGGAGACCTTGTAACCATTCCCAAAGGACTCAGTTGCATATGGGATGTATCAGTTGCCATTGATAAACACTACAAGTTTGAGCCCTCTTCATCCTAGTCGGTCAAGTTCATCCATCAATATCAGACGTAGTTAGTTAATTTCTGGTTATAAATATTTTTGTTTTGTTTCTGCAATTTGGTCTTGATTAGGTACTTGTATAGTTCTTAATGCATAATATCGATCTAGAACTTGCAAGATAGGATTTATGGGTGGGATGCTTGATGCTTCCCTTTGTTGCTTTGAATGGTCAACTACATTCATCATGCAAGAAAGACACGTCTTTATGTAGCTATAAAGCTTTTGTCCTAAATCGATCTAGCTTTATGACTTTTTGACCTGATGTTTCTTTCAATCTATGACCGAAAAGCACACATTAAGTTGTGAAAACACCACTTTAAAGTATACGATTGGTTTGCCAATCCCAGAATTGGTCATTTGTGTTTTAAGGTATCGAACAATAGACACGTATCTTAACAATGCAAGTTAATCAATGCTGATAAACTAAAAACAACACAAAATTTAAGCTAAATTCAATTATATATGACTGGATTCAACATTTACCTTATAAACACATACTTTGTTCTTAATTCTAAGAAAAAATACTAGCCGCTCGGTTTCTCTCTCTGCGGCTACCAACACCGAAACCTAGAAATCCTAGGTTCTCGTGAGCATAGCGTCGGCGACCCGACGGGGAATCCGACTGCATCAGGACGTCTTTGGTGTCAGGTTCTCAACGGAAAAAGACATAGCAGAACAAGCCGGGGTCCGGGTTGTTTGGAGCTTTTCAAGGTTGAGGGGTGGTGGTTGGTTCCTACGGTACCATTACTTAGATCGAGATACGTAGGCTTGTCTTGGCGCGGAACAAGTTCAAATTGATAAGTGAGGAGAGCAGCGACGACATAGACACAACTGTGACTGGGTTTTGATTGAGCAAGGGCAGTGGTGGAGTGACCAGTCATCGTTTTTGGGCTTCCCGAGAAGGTTGCCTTTCAAAGAACCAGGTAGAGGTCTCTTGTGGTTTAGCGGCAGTGCTTGTAGAAGATATGGGGTCGTGGCTGGGTAGGCCGATGGATTGAGGCTGACGCAGTACCAGTTCTGATGGTTTTGCTGGGTCTCCGCCAAGGATTGGCCCAATTCATGGTTTGAGGGTAGTGGGTGTGGCTTGGGCTTTGTGAGCCTTTCCACTCTCCCTCCTCAATCCAATTTGGGTGAGTTTTCTTTGCTCTGGGCTTTGTTGACTCTTTTGGGGCTGGAGAAGATCCCTACACAACTATATTGAAGAGTTTACCCCCTTCCCCTTTTTGATGGAAAGGTACACCGAAATGGTTTTATACCTCGATTCATTGAGCTTGGATACTTTGATTGATTATGTAGGTTATTGCTTTCTAGGCCATATTAAAATCCTCTTGTAAACATTAGTTTTTGAGTTAGTATTTCTTTGTAGCTTTTATAGGCTCTTCAAGTTGTATCGGAGCTATGCTCCTGGTTGACCAGCCGTTATACTTGTTTTGGAGTTTACTCGTCTCATTGGTCGATTTAATATATGAGCTTTACACCTTTCTGGAGTAATGTTAAAAAATTCTAAGAAAAAATAAATAAATAAAGGTGAACCCATGAAGTACCGGGGGTGTCCGACCCGGTCCAGCAAACCATGGGTTAACTTGGACAAAAACAAACAGAAACAAAAGCCTCCCGCCGCAGAATAGCGGAGAGCTCTACTCTCCTTTTCTTCTTCTTCTTCTTCTTGTTTTTGATGGGGAACGATTCAGAGTTGGTGACCCCAGGCGAAAAGCTCGGAAGAGCCTCCGAGTTCAAAGCAGGCAGAGGCACCTACGTGTCACCCGATAATCTCACAGTCTATGCTTCCCTCACTGGCCTCCGCCGCATCCTATCCCCGCCTCCTGACTCACCTGACCAGGTATATCTAAACATCAACAAACTTACCCAACACTCTGTTCTTCTTCAAGTTTGATTCTTTGGTCTAGTTTGGTATGAAAGTTCAAGTCTTGGGTATTGGGTCATTCCTTGTTTCAATGAAAAGTTCAAGACTTTCATACTTTTTGAGGTGTGGAACTGTGTTTAGTTTATGTTTTGTAGTCTATGGTGAACTGGGTTTCTGTCTTTTTTTGAGCTTAAATGTTTGATTTGAGTATTATGATGATGTTGGAATTTTTGCTGATGATGTTGGTTGTGTTGTGGTTTGTAGAGACCCGTTGTGGAAGTAACTGGTCACAAGGCCCATGGTGCTATTCCGGAGCCTGGATCTATTGTCATTGCTAGAGTAAGTTCTTTCGAGTTCTTACCGTTGTCTGTTCATGCTTTGTATCTAATGGATGCTGATCCTACAATGTCGTTACTGTGCTGTCAATGTTTATGTTTTGTTTCCGGTGTCTCTTTATGTATTTATATGTTCGAGTTTGTACCTCCTTATCATAGAATCGGTTCTTAAGTTTCGCTATACTCCTTTTGTGGTTCCAAGGGTGTCATTGAGAATGTAGTTAAAGCTAGTGGAAACTATGCATTTGGTTTCCTGTAATTGCATATAGTTGAATTTACTTGGTGATGGATACATGGTACGACAAGCTTATTGTACATCTTAAAACAAACAGCTTATTGAAATTTCTAGTGGTAGAGGAAGTGTTCATGCTATGCGTTTGTTGGAGGGTTAATGTATATTAGACAATGGTTGCCGGTTCTATACTATTAGGATGACTACACTCTCAGTAGCTTCATCTATTTAAATTTGTGATTTTTTTGATTTTGAAGGTTACCAAAGTGATGGCCAGAATGGCTTCTGCTGATATTATGTGTCTTGGCACTAAGTCTGTGCGGGAAAACTTTACTGGCATAATTAGGTATATTTTTTTTCTCTCAAATATATGCTGAAGGTTTTGCATTTATCTCGCTCCTTTTCTATTGTAATTTGTCTAATGAAGTTGGTTGTTGTTTTTCCAATGTTATAAGTATATATAAAAGCTCCTGCTTCTTTTAACAGGCTTCAAGATATCAGAGCAACCGAGATCGATAAAGTGGATATGCACCAGTCTTTTCGCCCTGGTGACATTGTCAGAGCTATTGTGGTATCCTTTTTGTTTGAAATGCCTTTGTTAATATGATGTGAAAAAGAAGGACAGAACTTTCTTGGCCCTGAGATTAAGTGTTGTTTTCTGAACATAAGATTCTCTGTTTCCTTTCATAATATTATATGCTTGATATCTATATACAGCTGCTAAGCCAGTGATCATATAATATTTAATTTGATTATGCTTTACAATATTGAAGATGCTAATTGAAAAATGAATTTCCTTGATTCTTTCGATAAGCTATCCCTTGGAGATGCAAGAGCTTACTTTCTATCTACTGCAAAGAATGAGCTGGGAGTTATTTCTGCTCAGAGTGCAGCAGGTAAATGAATTTTTCTTTGTGTACCGTATTAGAGTATGGTTGCATGATTGTTGGGTCTGAAGGTACAGAATGTTATTTTTAGTCTGTGTATCAAATCCTTAATTGAATTGAATCTATCTAGGAGTTATTCACTATTGGGGATGGAAGAGTGCAGCATTGTATGTCTATGTTTGTTTAATGTCCATATTGGCTTGCAAACAGCCCCATTGAATCTGCATGATATGAGCTCACATTGGTTCTTTAAATGTTCACTGCAGGTGTGCCAATGGTGGCAATAAGTTGGACTGAGATGCAATGCCCCATTACAGGGCAAATTGAGCTTAGAAAAGTTGCTAAGGTTGGAGGATAAGAAGACCAAGTCGAGAGCGTGTCTTGGTTATATTTAGAATTGTTAATTTCATGTCTGGCCTTGAACATTCATTAGAAAGCTGTAGTAGCATATACCTTTATAGCAAGGGTTTACAAGATACACAATGGATCTTTCCGATTCATGGTTAGTCTATTATTTTTCGGTTCAAAAACTCAGGAAAAGACGGTTCTGCGCCATCTTGAGTTGAATGCGCATACACTTGATGAACAATTAAAGCTTCACCTTTCCCATATGTTTTGATTGTTTCCCAACACCAAATTTGCTACAAAAGATCGAGGCTGCGCTCTGATTCAATGATAATCTTAACTTTGATAGGGGAGCTAATTTGCTTTCCAACCATTACTGGATAGTTAAGGATGAATAAACCTGAAATTAAAGGCCAACAAATTAGTCTCAAACTAAACTTACACTGATCTCTGACTCACTGTCTCACACGATCATAATCGAGTTTCATTCTCTCCCCCAGTGTTCGACTTTTCTGTTTTCACTTTAACTACGGTAAAACCTTAAAAAGGCAGCAGCAAATAGGTCACCAGTTGAAGTGCTCTCTGTTTCTGAACATCAGAAAGTGTCTACTTGTCGCCGGAAAATCTAACCTTTCTTGCTTCCTTGATTGGAACTCACCGCATCTTACGTCAACCCAACCAGGTATCACCTTTCGTTCCCGTTCTTTGTTCTTGACTGATTTGCTATGTTTTTGAACTCCCACAAAACCCTGATACAAGTGTTGGTTCTGTTTTCTAACGTAAAACTCGGTATTTTCGGTGGAACATAAACATGGGTTTTGAGTTGGTTTGATGTTTGTTGCAGAATCCAATGGGGCCTAGATGGAAAGGAAAGGGCTTCAAGGCTATAGCTCTAGCAGACCCCATGTCAATGATAGTACAGAAGCTTCAATCTTCTCTAAATCAATCAAACTGTGAAGGGTTGCTATGTGGGAGTAGTGTGCTTCTCTCAGTGGAAGCAGAACAAGCTGATCTCCTCAACCGTTCGTGCTTCGGCGTAGCCATGGTTACTGCTGAGAAGGATAAGCAGTGGTTTGAGTTGAGTTTGGAAGAGGGCTTTTATCTGAGCTATGCTCTAAGATGCCTCAGGATAGTTGAAGATAAATGTGTGAAGAGTGAGGAGCAGCTATGGGAGTGTATGAAGTCTAGAAATGCATTGTTCTCCTATTATTACAAGGCCTATTGTCATCTTAGGATGAAGAATTGGGTTGTTATGTCGGGGATTACATATGGTGCGGACTATGTTGCTTACCGTCATCATCCAGAGTTGGTACATTCTGAATATGCAGTGATTGTGTCCTCGGAGGAGGGTGGTGCAAGTAATCGATTGAAGGTGTGGTCTGATGTGCATTGCGCTACTCGGCTTTGTGGAGGTGTGGCAAAGACATTACTGGTTCTTGATATCAGTAGAAATGGTCACGGTGCAGACTCTCCATCATGTTTGGAGATGTATACTGTCAGGGAGCGCACAATTACAAGATGGAATCCAGAACAGTGCCGCGAGGATCATACAATGGTTGAAAGTGAAAATGGAGCCAAGGAAGAGATTTAGTACTTTTTGATTGCTGCTATCAAGTTAGAGGTATGCCTTCCTATTCGGCTAGAATGAGCAATTATTTGTTTGTTTTAAAAAAAATTGCTATCAATATATTGCTGCTCAGGATTTAGTTATCCTAATTCGTAAATCGTAATCATTCTTAAAACTTCCCTATAGGAATTGATGAATTTAATCATTCATGCAGCACATCTGTCCATTGCTTTTTTACAAATGGAACATAAGAAGAGGAATAAATATGGTAGAGAGCTCATAGTAGCAACTGGTACTTTGAGTACCTGTAGTTCTTCCAAGGATATGAGATATTACAAGCTAACTAGGCTTTTAGGCACTACACTTATCTTAGATTACGATATTGCTAAGAAACTAGCGATTGTTGCACCTTGGTGCATCCGGTGGTACCCAGAGAATCGTCCTTTTATGAATGCAGTTGATAGAATGCTAGAAGCAGCCTGTGCAAGCTTGATCATGCCACCAAATCCCTTCCCTTGATCAAGGAACAACTGTAGAATAACTAAATGTTTTGTCTTGAGGACAAATAATTAAATATTTTTTTTTGGTGAAAAGACAAATGATTGAATATTGTATGATGTTTCTGTTGAACAATGAGCTACTACTTCTTTTGGATTTAGGGTCTTAACTCATAAAATAGACAAGAAATATTAATTCTTCTGTTTGGAATAGAAATATTAAGCCTGAGTATAAATATAAACAGGGAGCTTCATAAGAATAACAAACAGAAGTTTGAGACTAGTAAGCATCGACTTACTTAAAACATGAAACTTGTAGATTCACATTGATTAAAGACATAAGTTTGATAAAGCTTTTATTGACCTATCATTCAAAGTTTTTATTGAAATGAAGCTTAAGAAGAGGCATAAAAGTATAAATAGGGCATTAATTGCATTCCCCTCACACCATGGAAGTAGATTCTGTAGCAATCTGTGGCAGGATAGATAGCTCTTCAATATCTGTCTCATTGCTGTCATCAGGTACATCCTCAGTTGGCATCTGTTGGGGACAATAGAACGGTTTTGGAGGCATTTGCAAGACTTGATCTTCACCTTCAAGCATCTCTAAAACCTTGGTCATCGAAGGGCGGTCCACAGGCATCAGTTGTATGCACCACAAAGCAACCATGATCATCTTCTTGGCTATTTTAGTATCATTTTCACAGGCATCCTCTATCTCAATGTTCAATCCCCTTTCCAGTTGATCATAAATCCATGAAGGGAAGTATATCTGGCTCGAATGTTCTGCATATGCATTCAAGTTTTTCCTCCTCCCTGCCATTTCCAGCAACAACATTCCGAAGCTATAAACATCAGCTTTGTAGGAAACACCACCAATATTTTTGTAGAACATTTCTGGAGCTATATATCCCATTGTGCCTCTTGCTGCAGTGACAGAAATTGTGTTATGATCTCTAGGGTAGAACCTTGCAAGCCCGAAGTCTGAAACTTTCGACTTAAAGTTATGGTCGAGGAGGATGTTGTGGGGCTTTATATCAAAATGCAGAATTTGGATATCACATCCCTGGTGTAGATATTCAATTGCACGAGCCACTCCTAGAGCTATCTCATGCATTCTATCCCAAGTTAGAGTAAGATTTTTTCCTGCATCCCCTAATATGTATTTGTCGAGGGATCCATTAGGCATGAAATCATAAACAAGAGCTCTTTTGCATCCCTCGGAACAGAATCCAATTAGTTGCACCACATTGACATGATGAATTCTTCCAATTGTGGCAACTTCACTGATGAAATCTTGCCCTTTACCTTTGGAATCATTCAACGTCTTTACTGCGACAAGATGACCATTTGATAGGTTTCCTTTATAAACCGAGCCAAAACCTCCCTGACCAAGTTTATCTTTGAAATCACTTGTGACGTTCTTAATTTCTGAATATGAATACCTGCTTGGCATAAGATTCTTGTATGCATCCAAGAATTCTTCAACAGCCTTATCATCCTTAGGAAACTTTTTCCAATACAGTTTGTAGCTCCAGAAAACCAGCAAAACAATGATACCGAGTACCATTCGTGCAGTCAGACTCCATCCTGTCGTTGAAAGAATACAGCAAGGCATTAGGAAGTTTTCCATGTAATAAGAACTTCAACTGCTTATATGCAGCGGTACGGTGGCTTATAAAATGCTTACATTCAACACTCAGTCAGAGAAACATATCATTAGTACAAAATCTATGTGAATACAGAATGAAACAAACTTTGAAATATTGGGCATACCGGTGATCTTGGCGGCTCGTATAAAACCTATGTGAATACAGAATCAACCCGGAAGGAATAATTTAGGATCAGGGAGAGAAAGAAGCTCAGAAAATGTAATGGTATAACTCTATCATGTTAGGGAATATTGAAAGTAGAAAAGGTCAGACTTAATTACCATGCTTCAAATATCCAAGAAAACCTGGAAATACATTAGTACAGTCAGTAAGAGTGAAGAAGGAATATGATATACAGAATTAGCTTGTCAAACTGATCAAAACATACTCACAATAGAAGGATTGAAATGGTCTGTAGCAGTACTTGTCTGGGACAAGATCATACCATGAAATCTGAAAGCCCTTTCTCAACTCATCGCCGGTGAAAGAAAATGGAAGGTCACCATTACGAGGTCTGTCTATCAGGCTGAAGGAGGTGATATTACAGGAAGGTAGAAGATGAGATACATCATTTCCCAGCTTAACATAAGAATATGTAGTAGATGACCCGGAGGACGAGCTGTTACTGCAATTAACTTTTATGTAGTATGGGGATTCAACTTTTGACAGGCAATCATAGAAGGTTGCATCTTCAGTGGACACGTAATCGTATGGAAAGTAGTTTTCTTCATCTATGCTAAAGTTATGTGTTGTCAAAGGTTGAATCGGCCTAAAGGGGCATGTATCCCTCAGTAGACCAGGATCCACAAGCCGCATTGTATAGAGTTCATAATCGATTTCAATGACATAATATGTACCATTAAAAAGCTTGAAAATGGTACGATTCTGCTCACATGAAAGTTCAACCACATAGTTTAGACAATGTTTAGCAGAAGTACCATTACTTTTCAAGCGAAACGGGTACCTAATGTCGTGGAGATCCCCACAAGAAGCTGGCCGACAGTTCTTTTCTGCCTTGGCATCATCATGCTGAATTGCAAAGCAAATAAGAACACAAGTTATGAGAATACTTTTTGGCATCTTTGGAGAGCCTGATATTTAGAAAATAAAGGCAGAAGGCATACCATTATCAAGGTTTAATAGGCTGCATTTTTGCTGACAGAAACATGCAAGGTAGGAATAGGATCCACACACTTGGAAGGAAGAAGCTCGGAACCAGCCATGCACTTGCCAAGAAAGCTACACTAGCCTAGAGTAATAACTAATAACCACCATCCACCATTGACCCAACAAGTCAAGTGATAATGCAAAATAATAACGAGTGAACTTATATGGTTGTAGTTTTGTCATCTGAATATAATGCAACTTTCAGCCTCCCAAATGGAATATAAAGGATTCAAATACAATCATGCAGATTGACTTATAAAGCATGTGAAGCCCCAAAGACATTGTATGCAATTAGTTCTAACTGTTTCATATATGCTAAGAGAGTACTAGTTAAGATGAACATCCTGCCTCTGCTTTTCCTGCTTGTAATTGTGTTCCCCATTATTGTTAAACCAATTAGCAAAGCATCCGATGATCACGACTGTCCGGTTCAAAGGTGTAGGCATGATGGTCCGCTTATCCAGTTTCCATTCCGTCTACAACACTATCCCCTTCATTGTGGCCATCCACAGTTTGAGGTTTCCTGCAGCAGCTTCAGCAACCTGACCATGATGAAGCTCTCCTCATCATCAGGATTCTTTCTAATACAAAAAATCGATTACGAGAGAAAACAGTTTCGTGTGTATGATGAGGATGGTTGCCTCCCGGGACGCCTTCTTAATTTCACCCTCTCCTTCTCACTCTTTCAACCAGCAGACGCGATGCACAATATTCCCGAATACTATTGCGGTCCCTATTACAATTACGAAAACAATATGTTCAACATGACTTTGTTAAATTGTACCACGGCACGAAATATGAGTGAACCCATCACACCATCTTACATATGGAAGTACAGGTTGATCGGATGTCTCAGTGTCCCAGGGCATTATCAAGTTCTAGCCACTACTCCATCTTTTACTACGACGGACTTGCCGGTAGACGGTCCTTGCTCTACTTTGCCAACACTCCTTCTTCCAGTCCGACTTACACTCCATCGTTGCGAGCTGGACACTGGTTTTCTGCTGGAATGGAGTGAACGGAGATTCCCACAATGTCAAAACTGTAGAGGACCCTGCTATGTCAATTACAGCAGCAATCAAGACCTGAAGTGTTATCCTTCCATTCCCATACAAAAGCACAAAGGTACATGCCTGGTGAGCTCTCCACAAAATCAGTATATATGAATGCAAAAACCAAAAGGTATCCTTAACTAATCCATCTTTACTAATGATTTCCTATTTGATTCAGGTCATGCATCAACTAGGTTTATTGTCATGGCAGTGAGCGTATGTGGTTTTCTTCTCTTGTCAACTACAGCGGTAGCCATCTTTTACCGTTTAAAACAATCAAAGAGGAGAGAGGAAAAGGAGAATCGTAGAAAGATTGAAAAGTTCCTGGATGATCACAAGTCCCATGTACCAACAAGATACTCCTATGCTGATATAAAGAAGATGACAAATGGATTCAAGAAGAAGTTAGGCGAGGGCGGTTTTGGAAGTGTTTTCAGTGGAAAGCTTCCCAGTACTAATGGAGTGCCTGTTGCCGTGAAAGTACTCAAGGATTCTAAGGGGACTGGAGAAGATTTTGTTAACGAAGTGGGAACCATTGGCAGAATTCACCATGTTAATGTGGTTCGACTACTTGGGTTTTCAGCTGAAGGAGGGAAGCGTGCTCTTATTTATGAGCTCATGCCAAACGGATCCCTAGAGAAGTTTATCACGTCTAAAGATCAACCTAGGGATAACAATACTTCATTTGATTGGATGACACTTCGCAACATCATCACTGGTATAGCAAAGGGAATTGAGTATCTACACCAAGGGTGCGACCAGAGGATCCTCCACTTTGATATCAAGCCTCATAATATCTTGTTAGACCATGACTTCAATCCGAAAATCTCCGACTTTGGTCTAGCTAAACTCTGTTCCAAGGAAGACAGTCTTATATCTATGACCGCTGCTAGAGGCACCATAGGCTACATAGCACCTGAAGTGTTCAACGGAAACTTTGGCACCGTCTCCTACAAATCAGATGTGTATAGTTTCGGGATGCTAGTGCTTGAAGTTATTGGAGCTAGGAAGGAAACTGCTCTTACATCTAACAACAGTGAGGTCTATCTTCCTGAATTGATTTATAAGTCTCTAATTCGAGGAGAAGAGTTGAATTTGGAGCTAGCTGATGATGGAGATGCTCAAATTGCTAAGAGACTAGCAATTGTGGCACTTTGGTGCATCCAGTGGTACCCGGTGAATCGACCTTCCATGAAAGGGGTTGTGAGAATGCTAGAAGGAGCATCTGAAAGCTTGATCATGCCACCAAATCCATTTATTGCTTCCACAACTCATCAGATGGAACCAACAGCAACCCCATCAAGTTAAATAGTAACAATGCATGTTAACTTGCTATATGTAAGTGATTTCACTTATGCTTGTCTACATGCCTGCATTCTAAAGGTGTAATGGTGATCATGTTGATCCTACAATGATTCACTACAAATAGTTTTTCAACTATTGCTAATTTGTATTTCAACATTGTTTGTAGCCATCAGTTAATAAGCTAGTACTTCACAGGAAAGAAACAATCGCCTTTTATGTGGTACGTGATGTTTTCGGTAGGAACTACCTGAATACAACATGTCATGCAGGTTAATGTCCACTGAAACCGTGTGAAGTGTTTCAGTACATTCGGAGAAGTCATTCCAATATTTCATTGATAAAACTCAAGCCAGAATGACATCACAGCACCATTACATTAGACAATTAGCTCACTTATTCAAGTGAGCTTAGCAGATAATTAAACTAGATACAAAACAAAATACCAAAGAAACATAAAAACATAAAAACCAGAGCCAAGACGCTCAATTGCGGTACTCTAAGCTTCATGAATCCATCTAGCTGCAGGTTCAATGTATAAACAAATTATAAGCTGATTAATAGACTTGTAATGTGGACATTTATAATCAAAAATTCTTGTATATGGATGTGCAAGTACACGACATGATCTTAGTCATTCAGAATTATTCATATCATGCCATGCAGCATTGTATTTCACTTACACTATGGAAGTCGATTCTGTAGAATCGTCTGGCAGGATAGATACCTCTTCAATATCCATCTCATCACTGTCATCAGGCACATCCTCCGTTGGCATCTGTTGAGGACAAAAGAAAGGTCTTGGAGCCATTTGCAGGAGTTCATCTTCACCTTCCAGCATCTCTAAAACCTTGGTCATTGAAGGGCGGTCCACAGGCATGAGTTGTATGCACCACAAAGCAACCATGATCATCTTCCTGGCTATATTCTTATCATTCTCACATGCATCCTCTATCTCAATGTTCACTCCCTTTTCCATTTGATCATAAATCCAAGAAGGGAAGTATATTTGGCTTGAATTTTGTACAAGTGCATTTAAGTTCTTCCTCCGGCCTGCCATTTCCATTAACAACATTCCAAAGCTGTAAACATCAGCTTTGCTTGAAACACCTCCAACACTTCTGTAGAACATTTCCGGAGCTATATACCCCATTGTACCTCTCACAGCAGTAACATATATAGTGTTACGATCTTTCGGGTAGAATCTTGCAAGCCCGAAGTCTGAAATTTTCGAATTGAAATTTTCATCAAGAAGAATGTTATGGGGCTTAATATCAAAATGAAGAATCTGCATATCACAGCCTTGGTGTAGATACTCAATAGCTCGAGCCACCCCCAGAGCTATCTGAAGCATTTTCTCCCAACTTAGAACAGGATTGTTTTCTTGATCTTGAAAGATATGTTTTTCTAGGGATCCATTAGGCATGAAGTCATATACAAGAGCTCGTTTTGATCCCACAGAACAGAATCCGATTAGCTGCACCACATTGACATGATGGATTCTTCCTATTGTGCCAACTTCATTGATGAAATCTTGTCCATTGCCTTTTGAACCACTCAACATCTTTACTGCAACAAGATGACCATTTGAGAGCTCTCCTTTGTAAACAGAACCAAAGCCTCCTTGTCCAAGTTTATCTTTGAAATTATTCGTCATCTTCTTAATATCCCAATAAGAATACCTGCGTGGCATAAGTTTCTTGTATGCATCCAAGAATTCCTCAACTGCATCATCCTTCTTTCTCCAGTAGCCACCATGACTGACTTTGTGTTTCAAATCAAGTGTCATCGTCGTAATGTCCGAGTATGCAAACCTTCCTAATAAGGTTTCTCTATAGTTTGCCTGACTCACATTGTTTTTCACATCAATGACCATCTTCTTTATATCTGAGTAGGACAAGCTTCTTATCCTTTTCCAGTATTCTCTGGCTTTATTTTTGCAAGCAATTGCCATCTTCTTGATATCTGAGTATGAATACCGTCTTTGCATACGTTTCTTGCATGCCTTGAAGAATTTTTCAACTACATCTTCCTTTAGGAACTTTTTCCAATACTTTTTATAGCTCCAGACAACCAGTAAAACAACAAAGCCGAGAATCATTCGTGTCATCAGACTCCATCCTGCCATAAGAACACAGTAAGGTACAGAAAGTTAACCCTATTTAAAACTCTAAAACCGATTTTGGATTGCTGGTTCAAAAACAACAAATACTTAAACAGTTAAATGTCAGACTCTGCTCCCCGAAGGCATCTCAGATAACTAATCATGTATTGATGGTGAATCCATTCATTTTATGCCTAAATGACTACTTCTGTAGTAGTGGTTGAAAGTGGATAGCCAGTAATATGTGTCAAGCTAGTATTTCATTTTTCATATTTCGAAAAGAACATATGTAATTGTTTAGAGAACTTACCAGTAAGCCGGGCAACTGTTCCGAGACCTGCATGATAACAAAGTCAGGCAAGAAGTGATTTATGTTCCAGTATGGTAAAGAGTAGCTTCAGCATATAGCCCAAACATGAGGAGATCAAAAGTAAATGAAAGTACTAAAAGTGGTGCTAGCAAACTTACCGTTTATCAAGAACTGACGAAAACCTGCAAAATGAACAATAAAATTCAGAACAACACGAAATCACCCCTCTCAAAACCAATTAAAGAATTAACGTGAAAAACTGATTAAATCGTTGGCATAAAAAAAAATCCTGAAAAGACATTTCACAAAAATAAAAGAAAAAATCAGTATAAGAATATACTCACAATTGAGGGACTGTGTTCTTGAGTAGCAGTAGGCAAAAGGGAGAAATCTCCGCCACGAAAGCTCAAATCCCATTCTGAACCCTTCACGGATGACAGAAAATGAAGGATCACTACTTGCATGATCAAGAATTGTAATCCCAGTCATGTTACAAGAATGAAGGTCATCGACTCCATCTTCCAGCATAATATAAGAATATGTAGCAGATGATGATGAGCTAGTACTACTGCAATTGATTCTTACGTACTCTGGAGAGAAAACTTGCGACAAACAATCAAAGAAGAGTACAGACAGTGCATCATAACTGTACAACTCGTAGTATTGATTTTCCTGCTCCTGCCATCCACTGAAATTTCTAGTTGTTAGATGGTGGAGTGGCCTAAAGGGGCAAGCATCGCTTAGCAGACCAGGATCAGCAACGCGGATTGTACCTTCTCTATAATCAATACTCTGGACATAATACATACCATCAAAAAGTTTTAAAACAGTGTGATTCTGCTCGCATGAAAGTTCAAGTGGATGGTTGAGACAATTAGGATCATCAGAACCATTAATTTTCATGCGAAAAGGGTACTGAATGTCATCCAGATCCCCACAAGGAGCAGGCTTACACGTTTTTGCTCCCATGGCATCATCATGACAAATAAGAAAGCCAAAAATAGCTGTAACAAAGCATGTTAACCAAACTCTTCTCAGCATCATTATGAGTCTTAGGCAATCAAGGAGAAAGATAAAGAAACAGGACTTATCAGTAAGAAGGTTTAGGCGTTCTGAATCTGCAAAACCATTCCATACTGATTAATTCCATGAATATTTGTATGACAACAAACAAAACAAAAAATGGAAAAAGCCATTGCCATCCTTTGTTTCTGTTCAGTCAATTACCCACAAAAAATGGCAAGGTAGGATCCACATGGCCATCAAGTCAAGCGCCCATTACAGACGCAACGGGACCAAATGATTGAAGATTAAAAACGTCACTGGTGACCATGATCCGTTGATTCACCAAGTCAAGTCTATATAGACCATAAAAACAAAGAAATTGTTAAAGCAGAATTTCTCAGAAAAAACCAATAGGTGCTAGCTCCCAGTACTTTCCTGGCAAGTAGTTACACTAATGGCTGGAAAAGTCGACATCTCTCAATTTAAAACCAACTTAGTCTATGTGGATATATGGACTAATGAGTTGATTATAAAGAAGAAAGAGATTGGATGTATGATACACTGAGATTCTTAGCTTAAGAAAACTTAAGATGGATATCCTGTTGCTTCTGTGTTTCCTTGTTTTTGTACCAAATACCGAAGCAGCTAATCATCATGTTCATCAGCACTGCCCCATTTCAAGGTGTAGCCCTGATGGTCCCCTGATCCAGTTTCCCTTCCGTCGAAAAGGTGATCCCCTTCACTGTGGAAATCCTGAGTTTGAGGTTTCTTGCGGCCGAAGCAACAACACCAACGTGACAATGATTCGGCTCTCCTCATCTTCAGGGTTGTTTCCTATCCAAAAAATTGATTACAATTACAGATATTTTGATGTCTACGATGGTGGTGGTTGCATGGCGAGCCGCCTTCTTAATTTTACTATTTTTACTACATCCAACTTGCTCTTTTATCCAGTACCTTATCACTGGAGCAGTGAGAGTTCTATCCCTTGCACTGACAATTTGGATCCCGAACAACCTCCCTATCCAGAATATGCGCAATCCCTCTATCCAGATTCTGCTCAGTTTTTCGAAGAATTTGTATTATTAAATTGTTCTACCACACAAAATGTGAGCACTAGGAGAAACTACTACATGCCAATCAGATGTCTCAGTGTCCCAGGGCACTATCAAGTTCTTGCCGTTGAACCCTCGATACCTATTGATGACTTGCCGCTATCAACTTGCACTACTTTGAAAAAAAAGTTCTATCTTCCACTGAGAAGGGTAAAAGGCAGTGCTCAGGACTGTGCACCAGACAATGTTTTATTACTCGAGTGGAAACCATGGGATAATTTCCCAGAATGTCAAAACTGCAATCGGCGGTGCGATGTGGATTACAGGAGCAATCGAATGGCGTGCTATCCTCCAGATTACCATACCTATGGTCATGCCAATGATGGTATGCTGTCTAATCACATAGTTTAGAGATATGTTTTGACTTTTGAGTGGAAAAGAGTTTTATTTACATTGCATTGATTTTCAGCCAAAGTGATTTTCCCTTCCAAAATGTTTGGTCACCAGAAAGTAATTATCATGAATTGATTCAATTAACATGTTTTCTGACATTGATCCTGGTTAATGTACAACTCAGGCCATAGGTCAATTATCATAGCAGTGAGCATAGCTAGTTTTGTTCTCATATCAGCAATGGTGGTAGCCATCTTGTATTATGTGAAGAAATCAGACAGGACAGAGGAAAAGGAAAATCAAATCAAGATAGAAAAGTTCCTAGATGATCACAAATTCCATGTACCAACAAGATACTCTTACGCTGATATAAAGAAGATGACAAATGGATTCAGGAAGAAGTTAGGTGACGGAGGTTTTGGAAGTGTTTTCAGTGGAAAGCTTCCAAGTAATGGAGTTCCGGTAGCCATAAAAGTCCTCAAGGATTCTAAGGGAAATGGAGATGATTTTGTTAATGAAGTGGGAACCATTGGTAGGATTCACCATGTAAACGTGGTTCGCCTACTTGGGTTTTCTGCTGAAGAAGGCAAGCGTGCTCTTATATATGAAGACATGCCAAACAGCTCTCTGGAGAAGTTCATCACATCTAAAGATAACAATGCTTCATTTGATTGGATGAAACTTCGCAACATCATCACTGGTATAGCAAAGGGAATTGAGTATCTACACCAAGGGTGCGACCAGAGGATCCTCCACTTTGATATCAAGCCTCATAATATCTTGTTAGACCATGACTTCAACCCGAAAATCTCCGACTTTGGTCTAGCCAAACTCTGTTCCAAGGAAGACAGTCTTATATCTATGACTGCTGCTAGAGGCACCATAGGCTACATAGCACCTGAAGTGTTCAACGGAAACTTTGGCACCGTCTCCTACAAATCAGATGTGTATAGTTTCGGGATGCTAGTGCTTGAAGTTATTGGAGCTAGGAAGGAAACTGCTCTTACATCTAACAACAGTGAGGTCTATCTTCCTGAATTGATTTATAAGTCTCTAATTCGAGGAGAAGAGTTGAATTTGGAGCTAGCTGATGATGGAGATGCTCAAATTGCTAAGAGACTAGCAATTGTGGCACTTTGGTGCATCCAGTGGTACCCGGTGAATCGACCTTCCATGAAAGGGGTTGTGAGAATGCTAGAAGGAGCATCTGAAAGCTTGATCATGCCACCAAATCCGTTCGCTTCCACAACTCAATCGGAACCAACAACAGCATTTCCAACTTAAGTTGCCCCACATTGTAGAGCAACTGATTTCAGTAATGTTATTCTACATGTCTGTAACACCAATAAAGATATATACCTACTAATGCTAATGGCCTATTTAACTACTGAGGTTTGATGGTTTATCAATCTAGGAATTTCACAAGCGAACTTCTCTTTAGATCAAAATTTTGGGTCTAAGAATCTGAGTTAAACTAACTATGCATGGAAATGAAAAGTCAATGAAACCATTTTGAGGTGTTTGAACTAGGTCAAGGGTTCAGCTAACCAACTGTTCCCAGCAATCTGAGAAAATCAATTCAGAAGAACTATACATATATGGACATGAAATTCCAACACGCAAACATGACCTGATTACCTTCAAATTTCAATGACAATGAGAGATTTATTAGATAAATCATATCTTATAGTTGATTTGAATAATTCTGTAGGTATTAGTAGACTTGGACTTACCAGAAGTTGGAAATTGGCGCGAAACCGCGGTGGTGGCCCCACTGCTTCACTCTATATTCGATCTGACAATGAGTACACCGTAGACCGCTCTATATTCTTGATAATAAAATAGACATGTGTCAATAGATTAAGAATGTTGACATTTTGATTGGCAAATAAAGGTGGTCGGCAAATTCATATCCCGATTTGGCGTCCAAATTTTTATTTTTATTTTCGTTTTAAACATTAGACTGACTGACCGCCTAGCCGTAACTCTTCGCCACCTAACCTGTGTAATTCCCAGTCCGATTTTTTTTTCTTTTCACCTAAACATAAAAGAAAGCTAAAAAAATTTCATTTCATTTAGATTAGGGTTTACCCTAGATTCTAAAACCCTAAAATCTCTACCTTCCAACAGCTAGAATGAAAATGAAACTAAAACCAGAAGGAGACAGGAGACCAATGAACCCGAATAGGCCCAATTATGCTTCCACCAGTCCTTTTTTTTTATAGCGCGCGCCAAGAAAATGGACAATTCTTTTTTACCCTTAAATATTTTTCAGTGGCTGCAAACTGAAAATGGCTAGCGTTACATGATCATACAAAAATGGCTTCTCTTCTCTTCCTCCAACCTCTCACCAATCTCTCTTCCTCCACCGCCCTCGTCTTTCTCCGAAATCCCCACCATGTCCCCGCTTCGACCTCCCTTAAACCCAAACCCCCCACATTCAAAACTCTCACCACTTGTTTCTCCCTCGCCGAATCCGACTCCCCCAAATCTTTGCAACCCGAAACCCGAACCGTCCTCCAACACCTCGCTGTAATCACCCCATCTCCCAATCAATCTCTCAATGTCCATCAACTTGTTCGCATTATTTGCTTGGTTTTGATTTCGAATATTTCTTTGATTGTTTGCAGGATAGCTTTGATCTTCCGCCGGATTACTTTGCGAAGCTGCCCAATGATCTTCGTCTCGATGTAAGTTGCAAATTTGCAACTTTTTTGACGAACCCAGTTAGTTGTGTTAACTTGGTAAAGATGTGAATGCTGAGCTGACAAAGTGTGTGAATTTGTGTTTCTGTTGGGTATGTGTGAAGCTGAACGATGCTGCTTTTGACCTTTCAAATGGAAAGATCATCGATGAGGTTAGTTAGATTTTGTTGTTAAATTTCCTATCTTTAGTGAGAATGGTATATTTGTAGGCTTGAAAGGACTAGTATGCTGGATATTCTTACCCTAGAAGCTTATATTCTTCTATGTTATTACTGTATGTAGTAGCCGAAGATGTAAAGTGTGGCCATTTTTGGTTAGTGCTTCTTAAGATCCATGTTATTTGTCAGCCCTGTAAGAGTACCTGAAGATTGGAAAACATCAAGAATTGGTAGATACCGTTACAAGGTGTTGAGCCATATTACTGTCTGATTTATCCATGGAAAGTTAAGCCAATACACTTGTCAATCATCCTATTCTGCATTCATATGTATAACCCATTCTAACCATATGGTACAAAGAGCTGCTGTTTGTATCAAAGTTTCCCCCAAATTTTCAAGTTCATTCAATTTTCTTTGATCAATTCTGTAAATTTGTTATCTTTAGCGAGAATGGTATAGTAGTTGGCATCCTGGACTAGTATACTGGATATTCTTACTCTAGAAGCTTATATTCTTCCACGCTGGTACTGTATATAGTAGCCTAAGATGTAAAGTATGGCCGTTTTTTGTTTAGTGCTTTTTAAAATCCCTGTAAGCATACCTGAAGATTAGAAGATATCAAGGATAGGTACATACCATTACAGGATTTTCAACCATATTACTGTCTGATTTACTCATGGAAAGTCTTAAGCCAACACTCTTGTCAATCATCCTATCCCGCATTCACATGTCTAACCCATTCTGACCGGATTTATTGCTCAGACACCCCTCTGGATATTGTCACTTAAGATAATCAATATTTTTCACCATATGGTTCAAAGAGCTGCTGTTCACCGTTTTGTTATTACTTTAGCCTTATCCTTGGTCTCTTCTTTAGCTTTCTAATTAAACGATTATGGTTTGTTAATCCTCTCTTACAGTGTGGTCAAGAGTTGGGAGAGACATTGTTAAATCTATCTCGTGCATGGGAAGTAGCTGACACATCAACCTCGCATAGTTTAGCTAGCAAGCTCCCTGACTTGGAAGAATCTTTGACAAACAATGCCAAATCAGGCAATAATAGACTTATGTCCTCTTGATGCTTAGATATATTCTTCAGAGATTGATTCAAAGCCTGTATCTATTTTGTCATAGCACTTGGGAAGCGTTTGGTTTCTGCTGGAAGAAGGTTCCAGTCTATGGGCATGTATGGTCAAGGCGAACTGCAAAAGGTGTGTTACAATAATTTCAATTAAGTAAGTAGTTTTGGAACAGATCTATGTGGAAGTGGGGATCCAGGTACTTTTGGCTTAGTTATATTTCAGAATTTTATGTATGTAATCAAGTGTCATGAATCTCTTGGACTCTATTAACCACTGTAGATTGCAAAAACAATGACTACGGCCGGAAAGCTTCTATCTGCAAGTCCAACATCCGCAATGACCGATGAAGAACCAAAGAATGAAAGCAGGATGCTGAAGGTAAACAACACACTTCACTTGTTGGAAAGAGAGGATTTTTTTTTCTGTGCATCATATGGCAGTGGTTCTGTTACAGTATAGAACTATAGATGCAGCATACATGAATTAATATTGTCATATCCTACTGCAGTTTGGAGAACTTCAGCTCGAGCTTACATCAGAAAAAGCTACCATCGGGGCTATCATCAGCTTTGCTTTCGGGTATATATACCTTTGATAAGTTCTGTTTTATAGTTTCTATTGTAACTATATATGAGGTGCAAGTGTGACAGATTTCTGCTATTTTTCTCTCTGAAATTAGGATTCTTTCATGGCAACTAGCTCAAGGCGTTCAAAATATCCCCGAGAACTCATTGCAGTACGCAAATGACAATGCTTTGCTGCTGGCTAAGGTGCTTTAAAAGTACTTGTAATCTTCTTTTCCTATTTTAACCTCGTTCTGCTACTAATGTATGACAAACTTTGAACGCAGTCTTTGAGGGGAGCTCTACTTGCAGCCTGCTATTCCTCAGCCATATTGTCTGGTTTTACTACCTTCGGACTTGTCTTACTAGGAAGGCAACTAAAGTCACCAAAAGAAAAGTGAGCATGTTGGTTTTGTTTGCCTTAACTTTTGCCTTTTCTTTGTTACCTGTATATGCATGAGTCAATCCATGTACATCGGAAAATCATGGGACAGAATATATTGCTCAATAGTGATCTCAAGCATTATATAAGCTCGATAACAATATAAATATCATGTCATTCATGAGTATATTCTAGCCTAGCTTATTAGCCGTTGAGAGACCAGAGAGGAAGGTGGATGTACGGCAGCATGGAGATGATATTGTGCATCAAATTAAACATAATTTATAACGCTCAAATCAAACATGTGAGATAACAATGTAAACTAAAGTTCATTTCCGGTGTGTTTGGATGTGGGTGAATTCCCGAGAATTTAATCAAAAATAAAGAATTCCCTTCCCTCGTTTGGATTCTTATCTTATGGAATTAGATTGTTTCAACATGAGAATTCTTATAAGTTATTACTGTACCAACTGGGGAAACTGTAATACGTGAACCTACAGCATTGATCTATACAGCACCATGTAAAAGAATATCTACTGTGCTAAAACTAGGCAATTATATGTACAACAATGACATGTTTCCATCAAAATTGGCAGTTCCCCTGTAAATTCACTAAATTGTATTACCTGTTTCTTAGAGTCGATAGGGTACCAACTTGGATTTTACGATGCACAAAGCTTTGAGCTCACCTCTCCACAACTAGGGGTCAGTAGAGGCATGGTGTGTTGTTGTCTCAGGCCAGTTCCCTTAACTAAGGGTTGTGTCAAAGATTCTTCTGAGGTTTGTATTCAAGATAATCAGGTTCGGTCAGTCCAGGGGCAAATCAGTAGACAGTGCTGCTTGTTCCCGGTATCGATTTTACACAACGGAGAGGATACAAGCTTTCTTCAGAGGCGGTTTCATGGTGTTAGGCTGAGAGCTTGTGAGAGTAAATGCACCCATTTTAGGTGGGTTGGAACGATTTTCAATCCGGGTTAATACACTATTGATCTAAATCAGTATTTGGCCATCGGCTTGACAATACAACAATTAGATCAATCCAATGACTAATTGTGTACATTGTAGAAAAAAAAAATTTATATTGACATTTGTTTTGGACCAACACCATGTGCAAAATGATGTGTATGGGCCTCATATTTATATTAGTCCGGACTAATTTGTGGGTTGAGAATTATCCCATGTATTGGTCGGGTTAGGTGGGCTTCACATTAGAACCACGTCTAACCCGAATTAATTCATCACTGGTAAATGATGTTTTTCAATCCGATTTTCAATTCAACCCCTAAATTGCACCATTGCTGCATTTGCTACGAGAGAACGACATAGCAAAGTTAGATAGTTGGATATTTTACTCCAGTTCGAGGAAAAATATATGCCAAAGTAGAAGACGCAAAAGACGACCACCAACTGAGCTTCTGTTTCTAATAGGGTTGTCACTTCGCTCTCACTACTGTTGTTGCATGTATATCAATGCATGTCTCTAATTGGCGGCACAATGTGCACAAACAGATGATGTTAAGGTTTTAATTTGTTGAACATATTACATCTAGCAAATTATCAAAAGGAGGAAAATCTCTGAAATAACTATTGTAATCCCACATCAGAAACATTATGAATGATACACCTGTTTAAACATTATGAATGATACACCTGCATGTAAGTGATTGATTATCTAAAACAGAATCAGGTAAAGCATTAGGGTTTGATTTAAACCATGTGCATCAGCAAAATGAAACTGCAAGAAACCTCCATTATATATTAGCGAGTGTTCGATCCCTAGCCTGTACTAGACCAATAATTATTTCGTATAATAGAGATAGGTAGGCAAGCTTATTGATTCTTGTGAGCTTATAAAATGTCGCAGGGGGCAATCTGAAATATATAAAGCTAAGCTTCCTATAAGGAAACAACAGCATTAAGCTAGTTTGTAAATTTTTATTTCAAGTTGGCTTTAAGAGATAGATAAATAAATAATTAAGTGGCAGATTACAACTCTGATGACAAACTAACAAGGACGGAAGACAGTGGTGACTTCTCGCCCAGAGACTTTTTTTGTTCTTTACAATAGTTTAAAGTAGGGTTTCATAAAATAAGCATATATATGAACACTGGCTCATATAAAAAGTTGAACAAATATAACAGCCTACGCAAAAACATTAAATTACAAGATTCATGTTTGGAATATAATAAAAAAAATCTACACAAATCTATCACTCAAAAAAAAAAAATCTCCCCTGTTCGAAAAAAAAAACTCCAAGTCTCTGTCACTCATTACTGAAAAGTTTGAATTTTCATCTTTACATTTTTTAATTTACACAAGCATTATTTGCAAAAAATTCTACAAAATCATTATTTTCGTACATTTTGAATTTTTTATCAAAAAAAAATTTAACCCAGATAGTTTTGTAATCCTAGCTCCGTCACGGAAACTAATGACAGGAGATCGATTTAGACTTTTTTTTGTGTGTGTTTTAATAACTTGATTTACTACTGCAAACTTCGCGCCTGGCCGGTTAGAGTCAACTCTCTTCGAGGATGTGAGGTGAGTGGTCTACGACTTCGATCTACCACTGCAATTACAATTAGTTAATCCCCTGATAAGTATTATTATCCATATTTTAGAAAGGAAAAGGGTACAGACCAAAGTTTTGACAGATCTAGGCGCCACTTCTCATGTTTATAATATGTAAGCACACAGCTAAGCGCATCTTTAATGATCTTAGTCATTGTTAAGTTAAATTTTAGTCAAATTAGTTAAAATGTTATTTTTGCTAGCCACTTTAGAAATGCAGCTGTATCAATGTTCTCTATTTTAGCTAGCATTACATCAACATTATTCTTCAAATAAAGATTAAATAGTTTAAATATATTTACATATCACGTAAAATATCTTACAATGAATATATTAAACTATAGCTAGCCTCATTTGAGTCATCTCGCTCTTTATATTTAACTAACGAGACAGCTAAAAGTCAAAATATATAGGTAAACTTAATTTGGCTAGTCTGCTGGAGCTTTAAAAATATGAAGAAAAAAATAATAATAAACACACTCTCTAAAATAAACAAAAACTAAAGTTGATTTTAGAGTTCTCAGTTTAAGTCACCAAAGTGTAAGCTAATTATATTAACACTATTTAATTATTAGTCATAATCCTGTATAATTGATGTCATAATTAATTTCAACATATTTCTTGAATAATTAATTGAACTATGCATTAGTGTTAGACATTGCCTAACAATCACGTAATTAAGGATTGAAGAACTTTTTATATCAAACACATAATAACAATCCGGAGACTTTTAAGACAAGGAACCCTTTAAGACAAAGGCAATAATTTACTCATGTTGTCAATATCATGCATGATCGTCATGAAAATGACTCTACAATTTCCGACCTCTATCTACTTGAAAACAATCAGTGGATGACACAGAAATTTACCAACTAGAAACGATTAGAACATGCAATTGGTCGAAGACATACCAAATTACCAAACAATATTTCTGTCTTTATCATATGCATATGCATGCCGGAATGATCTCGAAACGTGGTAGGCTATCTAGCTAGTGAGCTTTTATTTAGTACTTACAAATGGTTATAAGTCATCTAATCAAATCCAAACAACATGAATCCAAGCAGAGAAGCCGGATTCTTAATTACTACATTTGTTATCTAACCTTGATCGGCACTAATTTTGAATCGAAAATCTTATTATGTCATGTATTTTACAAATCAACATATAATTAAGTAGCTAGAACGATACCTTTGTGACGTATAAGAGCATTTCCAACAGCTTCTCCAAAATTTCTCTAAAATAGGGAAGCAAAAGTCAAAATCTCTAAAAAATGTATGTTCCAACTCCAACAGCTTCCCCATTTTAAAGATTACGGCATTTATTACAACAATAAAAAATGCTACATGATTATTAATAATAACAAAAAAAAATCATATATTTCATTGTAACATAAATTACCTAATAAAATATTATAGATTTTTGTTTTTATCGTTGGAGCACGTGAATAATTAATACTCGGGGAAGAAAAGCTTTGCTGCAAATTTGGGGAATGAGTGCTTCTCTTTCTTCCCCATTTTGAAGAATGAGATAGAGAAGCTGTTGGACCACAAAACAACCTAATATTCCTCAAAATTGATAAAATCAAGAAAATTGAGAAGTTGTTAGAGATGCTCTAACAGTAAAAAAAAATGTTATATTTATTGACACAACTCTATTATTCTTCCAATAATGCACGCTCCTATTTTCTGTTCTTTTTTATGTCTACTAGAACTTCTTTATTTTTTTCCTCTCCTTGGTCATTTTCATTTCATCTGGACCACACTGTTTTTTAAGTTTTCTTCTCGATCATAATTTTAGCTTGAATATTCCCCAATCACACGGTTATGTCACTGCATCTTCAGTTCTTCACTCACCACCACTCCCTTCTCTCTATAAAAACAACGTCCAATCTGTTCTACACTCCACACACATAGCTAGAGATCGACATTACACACAAACATGGCGACCTCTTTCAGCTGCTCAGCCTCCGACCTAACCCCCCTCCTCGGCTCCGCCGCCACCAACCTCAACACCACCCTCCTCGCCGACTTCCTCTGCTCCCGCTTCACAGCCATCTCCACCAGGTTCAACGAAACCACCTATGCCATAGACAACACGTATCTCCTCTTCTCCGCCTACCTCGTCTTCGCCATGCAGCTCGGTTTCGCCATGCTCTGTGCCGGCTCCGTCCGTGCCAAGAACACCATGAACATCATGCTCACTAACGTCCTCGACGCCGCTGCCGGCGGCCTCTCCTACTACCTCTTCGGCTTCGCTTTCGCCTTTGGTGCCCCCTCTAACGGCTTCATAGGCCGTCACTTCTTCGGCCTCAACGACTACCCTTCTTCCACAGGAGACTACAGCTTTTTCCTCTACCAATGGGCCTTCGCCATCGCTGCCGCCGGAATCACCAGCGGCTCGATCGCCGAGAGAACACAATTTGTTGCATATCTCATCTACTCCTCATTTCTCACCGGCTTTGTCTACCCGGTAGTCTCTCATTGGTTTTGGTCAGCCGACGGATGGGCTAGTCCAACTCGTTCTCATAACTTACTCTTCAGTTCCGGCGCCATTGACTTTGCCGGGTCCGGCGTCGTCCACATGGTCGGTGGTATAGCCGGTTTATGGGGTGCCCTAATAGAAGGACCGAGAATCGGCCGGTTCGACAGAGCCGGCCGGTCCGTGGCCTTACGTGGACACAACGCTTCCCTAGTTGTTCTCGGCACATTCTTGCTTTGGTTCGGCTGGTATGGCTTCAACCCCGGCTCGTTTCTCACCATCGTTAAAGCGTACGGTGACGGCGGCGGTTACTACGGGCAGTGGAGCGCCATCGGAAGGACAGCTGTCACCACCACACTAGCAGGATGCACAGCCGCCCTAACCACCTTGTTCGGGAAGCGGTTGTTGGCTGGACACTGGAATGTTCTAGACGTTTGCAACGGTTTGTTAGGTGGCTTCGCTGCGATCACCTCCGGTTGTTCGGTGGTGGAGCCGTGGGCGGCGATCGTGTGCGGGTTTGTTGCCGCGTGGGTGTTGATTGGTTGTAACAAGCTCGCAGAGAAGGTGAAGTACGACGACCCTTTAGAGGCGGCGCAGCTGCATGGAGGGTGTGGAGCGTGGGGTTTGCTATTTACGGGTCTTTTCGCGACGGAGAGGTACGTGAATGAGGTGTACTCGGGAAGGCCAGGGAGGCCGTATGGTCTGTTCATGGGCGGTGGAGGGAAGCTACTGGCGGCTCAAGTGGTGCAGATACTGGTGGTGATGGGGTGGGTGACGGTGACTATGGGGCCGCTGTTTTACGGGCTTCATAAGCTGAAGCTGCTGAGGGTTTCCAATGAGGACGAGACGGCGGGGATGGATTTGACGAGGCATGGAGGGTTTGCTTATGTGTACAATGATGAGGACGAGGCTTCTGTTAAGCCGGAGTTTATGATGAGGAGGGTTGGACCTACGGATGATGCCAGTCCTTGCCCGTAGTAATATTTGTTTTGCTATTTCTGTGGTGGTTGTATTTTTGAGTTGATTTTCTTGGAATGGTTGGAATTGGATCTTCGTATTTGAGATAAATTAGGGCAAGGACAAGATCTGAAAAAGAAAGAACAATGTGTATGACTCTATGTACTCGATCGGGTGCTTCGTACGTATGGTTTACTAGTAAATTTGGAGCGCTGCCCAACATGTACTACATGCCATTTGGCAAGTATAAATTTAATTAGACAAGTTTAGTCGATTAAAATTGCTCTTTGAGGTGTTATAGTTTGAGAGCCTCGATGATTTTAGCTGCAGACAGGTTGACTTTAAATTTATAGTATAATTAGGGAAAGAAAAAAGAGGAGTACGTTTTAATTTGATACTCTAAGCGAAGATGCATCATGTGTACACGACAAGCCATATCTATAAAAGAATGAAACGCGCCCACGCGCCAAAAGTTTGGCGTTTTGGGCTCAACAAGAATAGAATTCCTAGCTCGGATACTAGAGCCTTGCTCTTTGATAATGTAAACTCGGGTTTCTCTTTGTAATTTTCTTTTCGTATCAAAAAAAAAAAAAAAAAAAGATGCATCATGTATGAAGTGTACGTCTAGACATATGTATGTAAAGTTATATTAATACGTAGTGGATCAGCGAGCTTAATTATACGTACCATTGGTTACTCTGTAATTGATTTTCGCACTTGTTGACTTCTATAAACAAATTAATGAGTTTGATAAATTTAAACTACTCCTTTGCATACATAATGATACTTTTGACTTTTGTAAAATATCTTATTTAGCGTGACATGACGAGTCTAAGTTTATATCTACAACATATCAGTTTTTCTAGATATGAAAATGAAATAGCCAAAATAATTTCACTACAAATTTCTAGATCGATTTGCTTGATTGATGAGAACTTACAGCATGTTCTTTCGGTAGCTTATTAGATTGGTTTTATTTTATTACGAACTACCTTATGCTTTAGTGGTACTCTCCAGCTAGTGTTTGGAAACTCAACTGTGAAATATGCGCGTAAACTAGCTAGGTACTGCTCGTAGTATCAGATTCAATGTGACTGCTACGGCTGTCAAAGTGCCCATGCATTATAATGGAGGATGTATACATGCATTGATTTTGTGCTCATCTATCTCCGTAGAGGAATTGATTCCCATATTCTTGTAATCTTGTTAGTTGGAGTTATGGTAAACAGCAGAGACTTGCCAAATGTCCAATTGGGGAGCCTTATCGATCACAGAATATTTTCTTCCACCCTTTTTCTTTGGTAGAATCTGTATTTTGTACTGAATTAAATCCAATAATAAGCCCAATTTAGGTAGGTTAGTAATTAGTGCTCCTACAACATCAAGGAAAGGAATTTGCTTAGTCATAATTTTTCGTTCCTAGCTATAGTTGGATTATGTATTAGAGATCGATACTAGTTACTACGATGTATCGTCATGTATACATCCAAGGCGCTCCAAAAGAATAAAAGCATCTGAGCTTATTGACCAAGAACCCTAAGCCATGGCCAACCCTGCAGAAGTGTACAACATGATCCAACTCTTGCTGCAGAATGCCAAATTGGTGACGCAGAAGAAGCTACTTGTAGCGATGTGGCGAGAACTCACAACAGTTTTTTTTTTTTTTTGTTCTTGTTGTTGTTGTTGTCGTCATGTACGTACTTTGGTAGGATGCATGTTGGATTGTTTGTAATTTATTAAGTTGGCTGTTAATTGAGGATTTCACGCACCCAACATACATCTTCTATCGCAGAAGCTTATGATGATATATAGCTTTAAGTTTGATTTCTCGTACTTGTTTTGCTCATGCATGAACATCGGGATCCAAATCCTTTAAAAACAAAGGGTTGTGAAATCCACACACCCCAAATTGAAATCCACACACCATTTTTCATTTTTTTGTAACTTGAATTTTGTTTTTTAGTTACTTAAATTTTGTCTTTTTGTGAACGTGTTAACAAAGAAAAAATGATATGTGGATTTCACATCCCAAAACAAAAACCGAAAAGTCATGTTAATCACAAAGCAAATTCAAGGAGTTAAGTTAAATAAAAATGAATAATATGAGCCTGATCGAGGAGAAAGAGTGAAAATAGTTTAGGGTTTAGAGTTTGTGCAGACTTTCTTTTCGTATAACCAAGAGGGACAAAAGGGTAGGAAATCTGTTTCCCATATGATGTGGGTTAATTCACCTTTTACCTATGACTAAGAGGAATTCTACACCGCTCGGAAATTGGATACACCCACCATCCTATTAATATTAGCTCCGATTAAATCCTCCATCACTCATATCATTCCCATTCTTTCGATCACGCTTGTTTGCCATGAATCAGGAATTCTTGGATCATGAAGTCACTTCAGAAACCAATCACTTCGAACATACCGTTTATTTCATCAAACCCACCGAAAGTCCCCGGAGACTACCTTCACCCGCTCAACTTCGGGTCCAGTTTGTATGCCATACACTTCACCGATACTTCAATATATTGTCATGCAATAATACTGAAGCTGCTACCCTCCTCAATCATATTGAAGAGCCCCCGGAAGAAATTCCTTGTCAATTTGATCTGCGCGCAATGTTGAACCTCAACGAGTTGCGCTCGCATCTCTCTCCTGTTCTGTTAGAATTTGGGATCACAGAAGATAGTGACTACCACAAAGTGATAGTGATTGACATTGGAAATGTGAGCCAGAGATTAGGCCGAGACGTTATTCACAAAGAGGAGAGTCGAGGGCTAATCACCTTGCAAGTTTCTATTTCAAAAGAACATAACATGTTTCGTTGTGAGATTTGTCTGACCCAGAGGGTTGAAAGGGAGTCGATAATTGAGGCTGAGGAATCAGAAAGAGTAATGGTACCAGCGAGCGAGTCATCAATCAAGAAGCTACTGAAGAAGAGGGTTAGGGTTGAAGAGGGAGAGAGTTGTAGTGTTTGCTTGGAGGAGTTTAGGGCTGGGACTTATGAGACAAGCATGGACTGCTCACATGTGTTTCATAGGGAGTGCATAGGAAAATGGTTGAGACAGAGTCACTATTGTCCTGTCTGCAGGTATGAGATGCCTACTGATGATGATGAAGGAGGCTTTCACCAAGATGACGAATTAGTCGATCGTTTCGGTTTAGGATATAGGGTTTAGAGGTACGTGAAAACAAAGAGAAGAAAGAAAAAAACAAAAGACCCAACACTCTTTGTCATCAAGAAAGTGAGTTTATCATGTATGCCGTAGACCAACACTCGTTGCTTGAAAGTTTATTGTTGAAGTTCAGGATTGATATATGTCACTAGCTAGAAAGCTAGCTCGTTTCTTTTTCTTAGAGGATTGCTGATTCTGATAATCTCAATGCACATTAGAAGTACTACTAAAGTTCAATTCAATATAAGAAGACAGACAAATTTCTTTTGGGAGAACATTCTTTTGAGATTACGAGATGCTAAACCATACATAAAAGCTACATGACAGTTAACACAGTTCATAGTTTCATACATGAAAACTCCATTAATCTAAAGTGACATTGCTATTTCCATGCCTGTTTGTGCAACTGTACGTCATTCATACACATTACTAGCTAGCTTGAGCTTGCTTGCAGAAACAAAAATTTGGAAACAGCAGAAACAAGATTGGAAATAGCATATTTCTATAATTACACAGTTAAAGAATTAGACATTAATATATAGGAATAATTTCAAAGTGAACTTGGATACTGATCGATC
The DNA here is from genome assembly GCA_009720345.1 of Fragaria iinumae. NCBI lineage: Eukaryota > Viridiplantae > Streptophyta > Magnoliopsida > Rosales > Rosaceae > Fragaria > Fragaria iinumae. The sequence continues at coordinate 709,485 of CM019122.1, read as the reverse complement.
AATTCTGAGGAATTTCATTGGCATTTTGGATTTCTTCCAGGCCCGCCATAGTAGAAGTAACTTCCCCAATCGTTGTTATAGGAGCTCTTGATGTTGTAACAATTGGTGTTCTCAGCTAAGGTTGAGACTTCTCGCACAGAACTGAGGCTGTTGTCTGAGTCTACAATCTCTAGGTTTCGGAAATAGCTTGCTTTCCCAAACCCGTCTTCTGCAAAATGACCCGAACCCATTTGGGTGGAGGTATGCTCACCGGTGGACCTTGTATTGACCACCTCACCACCCCATTCCACCATTGTTGCTCTGTCTGCTAAGTGTGTGAATAGCTCTGCTGGCCAGTACCCTACTAGATTATTCTCTCCATATCCCATCCACCAATTTCCGAGCTTTGGATCCTATATAAGCAGAAATTAACATAGTAACTTTGAAATTAGTCTAATTTGAATTTATTTAGTTATCAATGAAGGAAATAGTCTGATCTAACATGAGCACTTGCTGTTCAACAAGATGAATTGAGTATGCACCTTCCATATGAGGATAGTAACGTCGAATTGGTCGCTTGCATAAGATGAGACCGGGGAGATGGAAGCTCCGATGGCTATTCTACTATTTGTTTGCACAAATCCAGAACACAGAAGGTTGTAGCATCCAGTTGCCTGATATGAATCAGTCTGTACATACATGAACTAATGAATCAGTCTCTCATTGCCCATAATGTATGCCCAATGAGAGCTATAATATCTTCATTGTTGACAAAAAGCCATGCCTATACATATATCCGAAGCCCATGCTCTAAATGTAGCTTTAAGCCTCTAGGGTTAATCAAAAGCATGCAATTTCTTCATTTCCAAGGATGTCCTAAATAGAGACTTCTATGATCAGTACCATACTACCACTGCATGTACTGATGTACATAGTTTTCTGTGTAGATCATCTAGCTACAATATATTGTGTAACAGTGTAAGACATCATTAAGGGGTGCAGACAAATAAACTTAAAACAGGAACTGGGATTTAGTTAATTAAAACCCTATATATAATCTTTGATTTCAACTCATTAACTTATGGTACCTCAGTATGTAAAGACAACGAATAGGAAAAATAAAATCAGAGAGAAGAGAAATCTGACCGTCCAATAGGTGAACAATCTAGGCCTGCTGTCACCATAGAGCTCCGGACTGACCTGACTAGTGGAATAATCAAGGCTTCAGAACGAAAACAATATTTTGAAGAAAATAGTATCACAATTCCAGCTTACTGCAGATTCAAACTTTAATTCATAATTTAGTTTGGTAACTGTAATTTGTGTATTACTAATCACTTCCATTATATCCCCATACGTTTTATCTATTTACAACACATTCCTGAACATATACTATATATGTACCAAATTAATTTAGATAATAATGTACCTGCCATCCAGCTTCTATGCTGTTGAGATCTGTACCATCGAATGATCCCGACAGAACCCAGATTTGCGAAAGACTGAACTCGTTCATTTGTTCGATTGCTGGTGTCCAAACGTTGATCGTAGCTTTTGCACCATACACTTCATTCGATGATCCGGTGTAAGCAATCGCATGCTGCATATTTGCAGGAACAAAAAAAACCAAGTTAAAAGATCATGCATTTGGAAAGTTAAAAACTACCTGATGAGGTAAATGTTGTGAACCCAGCATTTATCTTATATTATAGTAATTCATATCTAATTGTAATTTGATTAATTCATCAACTAAATAAAATGTGAAACTTAATAACAAAAAAAAAACAGTGAAAGGACCATGTTTTCAATAAATAATCAAATCTATTTAATGTCGTTCTTCTTCCAAGTTCCACCGATTCCAATGTCTTTTAGTTGGGAGATGATGATGTACTTGGAAATAATTCAATAAATGATGGTGATGAAGATGATACAGACACATACATACATAGCATGGTGCATAGAATGGTGATGATACATAATCACATACCTCATGGCCATTCCCACTGGCCACATCGGGTGCATCAGCTTGCCTATTCACATTAACATTGGTGCGTCGATGACTTTTCTTGCCATAGTCAAACAAAGACTTAGCTCTGAGAACATCACTCACTGTAGTTCGCCGTATCGGAACCGTCCCTCTCGGACACCTCGTCCCGTTTGTATGCCACATTTGGTGCCCCCATGCAATCCCACCGGTCTTGGCTTTCACTGTATCATTCTCACTCTCAGAAGATGGCTTCATCGTCTTCATCACTTTTGGCCTTTCTGGTGCCACTTTCTGTTTATAAGAAACGTACATAAATATTAACACAGAAGCTCGAAGCCCTCGTCACCAAACTAAACTAACATTTAAGATGGAGTTCCAAATATACCAACCTACTTGTTTCAGGAAAAGTTAGAAAGGATTGAAGCCAACAACATCTAATAAATGGTTTGGAGAGGAGAAAGAGAAAGGGTATCTTTTAAGTTAAGCTTTAAGCTCACCTGGATCTTGTGGTTTTTTAAGAGAGGGTGATCCAGAGCTGGCTGCTTTCTTTTATGAACACAGTCAATAATATCTCCATCCGGGCTCTGCACAGATCAAACAGAAAATAAAATCATGGTTAATAATTTCCGAACGAGGATTCAACTGCAATCAGTAATTCAATATCAAACTCATGAAAAATAATGCATACCTGTATAGTCATCACAGGAGGCTTGTTGATCTTGTTTAGGTGCTTCTCAATTCTCTCAAGTCTCAAGGTGCTGACTTGCTTATTGTACCTTGTGGTATTTTTCAGGTCCAAGGCCACCACTACCGGAAGCGAAAATCTTTGGGAGAAGACAGTGAGAAGAAGGAAGCCTAAAAGTAGAATGAGACTATCCATTTTCTTCACATTCAGTGCCAGAGAGAAGCAAAATCAAGGCGAGAGAAAGGAGCTACCAGAGCATGACTATATTACAAAGAGCAGAAGCAAATCTGACTGTTTTGCTTGGATATTACTTGCACCAAACAACCATACACAGACCCAGAAAAGACAAGGAAAATGACTTATATTGCTAAGAACAAAGAAAGGGGACCCTTGTAATTCTACTCTCTCTCTCCTTCTTAATGGTGAGGAAGAGGAGGTGGGTGAAGGATAATTAAGCAGAAGAAGAAGAAGAGCAAAGGCCCTCCTAGTTTCTCAGACCCTTCAGCATCAAGATCATCATTGCTAGCTCTACATTGGTTTCATATATGAACCGCAAGCAATCACTGATGCCCTTTTTTCTTGTTTAAATATTGGTTTTAGGTTTTTGTGAATTGCACAAGTTGAGGCAAAGAAATTTAAGGCCAGGCTAGAAATGAATATAAGGAAATATATAAAAAAGAATGAAAACCAGGCCGGAAAATTAAAAGGCAGACCTAATTATACCCCCGGCCAACTGAAACAGCTCTCTCTCTCTCTCTCTCTCTCTCTCTCTCTCTCTCTCTCTCTCTCTCTCTCTCTCTCTCTCTCTCTCTTTTATTGCTCCAATTCAATGTGTATCTGCCACCAGACACTTCGCCTTTAATATTTTCTCTCTTGTTGAAACCGCACACGACACCTTCTAACTTGTTCTACTTCTTCTACTCTACCTTCCATGGCTTTGCTTCCCTTCCCAGTCTCGTCTCCATGTCTGTGTTTTACTTTTTATAACCCTCCACAAGTATGCTAGCTTTCTTTCACGTCATCACCCTTTCATTTCCTAAATCTTGGAGGTCAATCAGAGTGTGAATTAGTGAATATGATAGGTTACACTGTTACAGTCAACTTGTATACGTTACAGTTCATCGGAATAAGAAAAATTTATACGTTATATATATATATATATATATATAATTATATATACTTGTATTCTCTTCTATATAAGATCGATTTGTTTGGTTCCTGATCAGAGACTTGAGAATGACTTGAACTATTGTACTAGACTTTGTGGCTTTTCGCATGCTATTCGAGATCTACAATTGTAACTTTAGAATGAATTTGTGTGGGTTGAGAATATATTCATGAAAAATCAATTTGGTGAAAGAAGGAAACTGATACTAATAATAATGCTAATCAGTAGATACACAATGTAATTGGTTTGTGTTTCTTGTTAGGGTGTGTTTAAGGATTCTTTGTTTAATCTTCCTACATACTAATCCGGCTACCCAGGACCTAAAATTATGCATTCCCATACTATATATATTATAGATGGAAATATGCTACATGAAAATTAAACAACAAGTTTTTGTGTCATTCTCAAGGATATATACTAGATGAAAACAAGCACATAGGGTAAGAAAATTGATACATTTTGAAGTCTCAACTCTTTTAGGATTTTGTTTCCTTCCCTTAATCAAGTATTCTTAACACTAACTAAATAGGAATACAGCCATACAGGGTCTAAACTGATCATTGTGCTCATATATGACTTGGCTTATATCTTTATCCAAGATATATAGTTGTTATAACATAGCGATCATCGGGTTTGGACTTTGAGGTGATGAAACCCGAGTAAGGAAGCAGCTATATTTGAAACGTATGCTTTGTTTGGATTTTTCTTTATTTTTTTCAACTGCGAAAGCATTGGGTCGCAAGCAAGTTCCTTGATCTGTGCTAGAACTGCACCCTTCTCCATGTGCTATACATTTTTGAATAAAAATGACAGATTCATAAATGTCCCAGGTAATAAAATAACAGATGATCAAGAATATGAAATGAATAAATCTGTTTGAACTAATAAATGGGTGTAAGCTTCTATTCTCGAATCTCGATCAAAATGCTTCTCTTTGCTAAGCTCAGAAAAAATTTGGTTGTCAGCCTTCTCAGCTCGACCAGTCTGGGATTTAAATCACACAAATACCCTCTCTCTCGTTATTACATATATATAAGGTAAAAATATTTTCTCATTTGATTTGTAATTTTGTATTTATAGTCCTACTGGCTCGGGGAGGCTCTGCCCTCTGGGGGCACAAACTGAGTGGTCCATTTTCGGTCCAATGAGTTTGAAATTCAATTGAATTTGCCTAGGGGCTTGGAGAAATCTGGGAAACGAGTATGATGAAGATAAGACGACCCTAGCTATTCTTGTATGCTAATTTATAACCATACAGTGATATAGATATGGCAGAGTACCCAGTAGTAATTATATGGTCAATTTCAGTGTAAGGAATTAGGTTTATACATACAAATGTGCAAACCAGATATGAAATGATGAACATCAGGTTAATGTGTACTTACAATACTATTTTGAATCATACCTACCAATTTCCGATCGATCTCATTACAGTTATGCAAGAAATATATCACTTGGCTAAGTGCTATCTCATTACCGAGACAACCGCAAATGTTTTGCCTCACGCATTCACCTTTGAGAACATTGGCTTTGGTTATCAGTCATTTACCTAAAGATCATTGAAGAGTTGAAGGCCGACCTTAATTCCATACATTGTGCTTTCATTTTAGAGCTTGATAGCATAACAGTAAAACATGAATACCCCATGAAAGTCAAGATCCTGCTCAACTCTCAATCATTTACACTGAGCAACGATAAATTCCCAAGTGTAAATTCATACTCCTTGTTGTTAACACCAAAATGATTAAATTAGACAACGACCTCACAGTGTTGCAGAGGGTCCAATATCCTTCATGATAAATTGTGCTAGCTACCTCTAAATTAATAGCCTGTACATGGATTTGGTATCTGTCTACTCTACTGTGGTGGCTTGGCCACCCATGTCACAAATCCAGAACCCCTTCTCCGTCGAAGGGCAGTGCAGTCTTTGCTCATTGTTTTTGCTTCCAAGGCAAGAAGGCATGAATGGATATGGTTTTCTATTGTTTGTGTCACCTAACCGTCTTAACTCTGATTATATTACCAAAATGAAACCCTCCTCTCTCACTATTTGGTGTGGCTTGCAATCAGTAGGTCATGTAATTTGACGGCTAAGTTAAGATATAACATGACTGTAGGTGGCGATCGAATCCCTTTAGCTAAGCAAGAGAACACCAGCTATGAAATAAGTAGGACATTTGCTTCCTCTTTGTCTCTCCTTCCTCAATGGAAGTACCAAATCATACCAAAAAGATGAGCAACCTAAAAAGAAAGAAACCCAAAGATGGCGAAACAAACAATTATCATTATTACCAGCTAAATTCGCATGTAGAAGACGGTAATATGTATTTTTTTTCTTTCTTATTTGTAGTTTTTTTTTTCAAGGGAAAAAAAATACTTTTATTAATGAGTACAAATATCGTACATGAGGGCATACTGGATGAATTCAGGAGCATGAATATACCAATCTCTAGTTACATTGTCTTCATAACTGCAAGTCTATAAGCCACCCTCACCAATATCCCTATCTGCCGCTCCATATCCCAGACGAGTACTCGGGAAGCAACAAAAAAGGGGGAGGGTGTGATCAACTCACCGTGCAAGATGCGATAAGTTGGATTGTAACTCTGAATGCAAACGTTTTTAATACTTGAGGGCGCAATAAACTTGGTGGTTTAAGATGCAGTTTTGACTGAAGTAGAACATAACCTACACTGGAAATAAATCTCTCATGAAAGATTTTTCAAAAATGGAACCTTTGATGGAATTAAAATCAGAGTGATCATTACACTTTGAACATATATGAAGCATAATGTAGAATTGTAGATTACAAAAATAGGATTGGCATCACCGCGCCTTCATTCTATACATGACCCAAGATGTTATCCAACTGACCATTACATAAAATTTATAACACCCAAGTGAGAAAAATTGGGTATCCAAGACTCTGTATTATCTCTGTATAACCGCATTTGTCTCCGTATTTTCTATAGTTCCACTCTTGAGAGGACAAAAATCAACGGTCACAAAGCAACTCATTTCAGCCACTTGCCGAGTCATCCTCCCCTTCACTATCATCACTGCATTTGAGATGCAACAAACAGGTGAAGCCAGTGAAAAAAAAAAAAAAAAAAAAAAAAATGGGTCTCTCCTGGTACAAATAACTGTAAACAAACCAGAGGTAAGAGAAATATGTCACCAGAGTACCGAGATATACCTATGTTCTGAAAGCTTTGATATCCGTCTAGCATCTAAGCCTGTGATGAACTTCTGTGCAGCTTGAACATTATCAGGACCTGCAAAACATGAAACAGAAGCACTGTCACATCTGCATCTCATTACTTTAAAAACTGGATCACTGGAAAAGTTTACAAATCTTTGTAGTATATGATCAAATCAAGCAGAAAAGTACCCTTTGCCAATTGGAAGGCATGCAGAATACATCTTTCGGCTGCAAGTCTCACGGGTGTACTTCCATCCTTCAAACATTCAGCCAGTGCAGGTCCAATAATGTTCATATGGGCTGCAATAGGTGAAGAACTTTCCTGCAAGGCAAATTAACATCAATAACCTAATAATATGTAGAATACAGAAGTCCATAGTTTCCAAACTCAAAAGCATATACCTTCGAAACTGCCTTTAGAGCAGATAACGCCTTTCTTCTAACTTCACTGGAATCATCATGCAATGCTGAGACTAAAGATGATATAATTTCTAACTGTACTGAGGTATTCGAAGGATCATTTCGGACTTTATAAACGAGAAGTCTCCCAAATGCCTTGGTTGAAGTTTCACGAAGCGGGAACTGTCTCAAGGAAAGTTTGTTAGTAGTTTGCAAAGCATAATAAGATTAAAGAAAGAAAGCAAATGCTCGATTAAACTACCTTCTCATCTTTCAAGGCCGCTTTAAGCTGGTCCAAGATGGACGGAAACACTGTAGAAGCACAGACGGTGGAGGGGATGTGCCTGAGCATGGATGAAATTGTAAGTACATAACCATGCCGAGCAGACCAGCTAAGTGACAATGGAAAACTTGACAGTTCCTGAAGCAGCTCGGTCAGCTGGGTATCTTCAATGTACTGCAATTATCAGTAGAAAGTTAACAAGAGGGAACAACACAGAACCAAATTAGAATTAAGCAGATAATAATTAACCAATGAGGCAAGGCCGGTGAGTCATTTGTATTCACAAAATCAATTTACATAGGTGACAAATCTCATGATGTAGTGGTCAACCATATCTTATTCGATACAAAGATTCAACTTATCTAATCAAATTTCACACTTCCACAATTTCCTTTTCCTTTTACCAGATTAAAAATAAGACATCACAGTCATCTCAGGAGAATGATTACAAGCTGTAATCCAGCATAGGATGAATACCCTTATTAACTTGTACTGAATGCTGAATGCAAGTTCATGAATCTACCATTGTGGTTAATTATTATTCAAGTAGTTGCAGATATACCACAAGTTCATGAGTGGATAATGTTGAACTTGCAGGCTTATGGTGCCTCATCAGATTTCATGTGTAAGACTTTCAAGATGTCTAAAGGAGCAGAATTTATATGTATCACACTTTCCTTTTAAACCATGTGTTAACGATACACAATTGTGAACATCATGATTAAGAAAGAGTTTGTTGGGTTTCCAGCCCATGTGTTTTTCCTACTATGTTTCGTCTTAGAGTATGGTGTTCCAATAAGGAAAGTAAATCCTTATTGATGATGGTGTACCTGTAATCTTTTGATTACAGAGAAGGAAGGAGGCATTATTGCCTACCACTAATAGGATTGGATTTCCTATTTGGTGAAGATCCTTATGGCTATATAAGGAGGGGTTGTGCTCTAGGGTTTTGTATCGCAGAGACAAAGACCAAAGTGTGTTCCATTCTCGGTTAGAGGGTGAGAGAGGGCAGAGAGGAGAGAGATAGGAAGAGAAGAGAGAGAGTCCTTGTTTTCTTATTCTTTCTGGTGTACCCATTATTAATATAGTGGAAGTGTTTTCTGCCGGTGGATGTAGGCAAAGGTTTTGCTGAACCACCTTAAATCTGTGTTCTTTGTGTCTTATCTCTGTGGTTGTTTCTCTTGGTTTGCTGTGTTCTTTTGGGGTTCCTTGACATACATAATTGGCCGATATCACAACAGAGTTAAACACACATCCAGAGCGCAGAGTTTAACAGAATATGAAAGAGATATTGGACAGTTCCTTGGTTATTCACCGCATACCTGGGACATGATACCCAAAATGCTTGCAGCAGATATTCGAACCTCGTCATCATCATGATGAATCATATCCTTAAGCTGTAAGTAGACACGAGTTCTAACAGCAGTGCTCACGCTCTTCCCAGCATGCTTTAAGACACCTTCTAAAGCAGACAAACTTGCCTCCCTAACCCCAGCATCCAAAGCCTGAACAGAGAAATCATGATCAATAATACAGTCAGGTTCTGGAATATAGGTGCATCAAAGATCCTAACTAACAATCACCTGCAAACTGGACAGGAGGTCTCCAACTAGAGGGTCCACCCGGGTACTTAAAGCACTAAGCTTTCCGAGCGCAAGCGCAGCACTTGAGCGAACAACTCTGCAGTTAACAGAACATCTAGTTAGCCAGATGAGCCTAAAAGCATACATGCTAAAATGACTATAAAAGGCCAAACCTAACCTTGTGTTATCTAGTAGACACTTGACAAATGTTGTTTGAAGTTGCGGAAGAAATGGTTTCAAAGCCATCCCACCTTTTCTGATTATGATTGTCAAGGTAGATAAAATAGCACTCTTCACCTGCCAAGGGAACCGGTCACCTATTATCCGGATAAGAGGCCTACAATCATGTTAAAAAAAATAGTCAGATGGTTGAATTTGAGCACAAGCTTGACTTAGAAAATAATATAAATTAGAAATAAAAAGCTAAGTTATCTGGACAGTAATTGGATCACCAAACTACTAGCTCGTAATGCAATAATCAAGAGTTTGAATTGCACAGTATAATGATCTCAAAAGAGCAGAAATAGGGTCATAAGTCAAAAGCAAACCACCTTCTTCACTTTACAAAATCTTTTATAGGGTCAAAGTAAAATTCATCAAATTTAGGTTACAAAAAAATCTACATAGTTAAAATTCAGACATACCCAGTAATTGGAATAACAAACTCTTTGAGTGCCTTTTCACTAGTCACTTCAATCAGCTCACCAAGACCCAGTGCCGCTTGCTCTCTCAGTTCAGCAGATCCACTTATTAAACCCTAAAGGTAGAGACATAGACCAAATATTAGTTCCAGAAAAGCAAATAGGCAAAGTAATAAATCAAATCAACATGCAGAAAAAGAGCAGCTTAAACATGTGACATCATGTAATATAACTTGTAACTAGCGGAAGCACTAAAACCAAAAAGAAGACCGATATTGCTGATTGTTAGTGTATCCTAGGGGAAAGTTAGCTAGCATACCTGGAGAAATATTGGAAGCAATGGTTGAAGTGCTTTTGGTAAACAAAGTCCGGGTATGACAATAGGTCCTCCCTGCAAGGTATAAAACATACACGATCAGATTAACACATTTCAATAAAAGTTTCTAGGATACAACCCATATATGAGATAAACTAAAGCATCAATGATATTCAGCAATCTAAACTGCTTCCCCACCTTCTTTTTCCTACGCTCCTTATCTCTGGAAGTCGACACAGCATCTCGTACTAACTTAATATATGAAGGAAGTACCTCCTTGGGGACTGAACTTACAACCCTTGACAATGCTTCCCAAGAAACCTGTTCAACAGAATCTTATACAAAATGTTCTGTATACGATATAACAACAGAACTTGAAATATGAACAGCACATACTGCCACAGTAGCAGAATCAGAATCACTGAGCAAGACAATCAAGGTAGATATCATGTTTGGTGCTTCATCAACCAAATATAATTTACTGTTTTTGAAGAAATAGCCGATAAGATAAGCGGCACTTCTTCTGATTGAAGCCTGAAACCATGAAAAACAGCAACGAAGGGTGAGATACAGCAGCCCGGGAGGGAGGGAGAGACTTAATTGAAATGACAATTTGAAATGACAATTTTTCAACTACATACCTGACTTTCGTTGACAGCTCCAAGGAGCTCAGATGTAAGAAATTCAACACCTTCCTCATCTATAACTAAGACCACAGTTTCAGCAGCCTCCTTTGCCAATGTTTGAACATCCTAACATTTCCAAGTGGACAATCAGATCTTAGTAACATCTAGCATTCTAGCCACTTATTGTGTATAGACAACGCGAGGCATATACACTAATCCAAGAGGTAAAAATAAAAAATAAAAATTGTTTTTGGAAGTAAGCAAAGAAGATTTTACTTGGCTTGGGCATCCTAATGGCATACCTTTGCATCATCACCCATTGCAGTAAGTAAGGCAGGAAGAACAGTACCAAGATGAGAGTTAAGACCAGGCCCGGCAACCTCAGCTACAGCTCCGAGAGCATGTGCATTAAGTGCACTGAATATGTAAAACAATCAGTAAATATGAGGGGCCGAAAAAGGTATTTAACATTAACTTGAGAAAATATAACATACGTCAGTGGGAGCTGGACCAGCTTGGGCAAAATGTGGGGTAAAACCGCAGAAATCCTGACACTGAACGAGAAAATGGAGCAAATTAGAACTAAAATACAAAACATACATGTGGTACAACAAGCAAGCAAGAGACATGTAAATGTAGAAAACGGGTTTTTCACCTTAAGATTTGTTTGAGACCATCAAGTGCAGTATCAGAAGTTCGAGCATCCTCCAACGCATGCAAAAGACTAGGAACAATTTCATCAATCGCTTGCATTCCAGCATTCTACATTGTGACATGATAATATTACTAACTGTATCAATGAACGACATTTTAAAAATAATTCATATGTAACGATAAACAATAAGAAGTACCTTGTACAGAGTGCTGAATGCTATTCCAGCAGACTCACGAACTTCGGGCATGCTGTTAGCAAATAAATATATTACTTATAAGATTTACCAAAGGAACAAGCTCGAGACAATTATTCAAAATAAAGTAAAATAAAGAAAACCAATACCTATCTGAAAGAGCAGTTCGAATGGTTGGAATTAGCTCATCCATGAAACTCAACAAATGACTTTTAGCGGCACTTGCCATTACTTCACTCAGGCCAATGCATACACCCTGTGAGTCGGAAGATTATTAGAAATCTGTCAACATAACTGTCATACAGGTTTACTCTGAATGATCAAGGTGATAACTATATACTCGACTGTTTTTTCTAAAACCAAGCAGTGAAAGAATCTAAACCTAAAAACAGGAAAAACAGAATAGTTTTCTCACTTGTCGTCTACTGGTGTCAGAGTCTTTCAACCCTTGGGATAAAATAGGGATTATCAATGGCAGCACTCTCTCACCAAGCTTCCTGACAAGCTCACCCAGTGCACGTGCAGCAACCTGCCGCCTTTCAGAGGATGATGATGCAAGAGAGGCAATTAGAGTATTCATTAAAACTGGCATTATTTCCTTTAGAGTCTTTGGGGTATTTGCCACTATAGTTTTCCATACATGCAACGCAGCCTGAAATGAAACAGGATAAAATGATTTAGATGTCTGATATAAACTCAAAATAAGACAGCAGAACAAAATCCTGAAACAAATTACTCTCATTACCTGACGAACTGTTAAGCTGACATCAGTTCGAACCATGTACAATGCAGCAAGAATTTCATTACGCTTATCCCTTCCAAGAACCTCAATGATAGCCCGCCCCTGTGCTTCAGTACTTGCACCTTCATCATCACTGCCACCCTCCAGTAAAGCTTTTCCAGAAGTACCCGCGACCTAGATAAATAACATGATTAATTACAACCTATCACAAGAATGGGAAACTGAAAGAGGCTGAAATGAAATTACCTTAAATAACAGATCCCCCAATAATTCCACAGAGCTTTGACGAATTCGCCAACTATCATTAAAGATACCATCTTCAACAGCAGGTAGGAGCAAAGGTAATGACCTGAAAACAATACATAACCTATTAGATGAATACTGTTATGGTGACAGTAAATAGGGTAGGTAACTATACAAAGTCATAAAAGACTTCTCAGTAGATTATGAGTGAGCCAAATCCCTACAACACTCATGATTCACGTATTCACAAAAATGCTTGCATTTTCAAAGTTGCAGAACCCTCCAGATTCTGATACTATAAATAACAATTAAAAATCCCACTTCTGATAGCCTTCAATACAAAGGAACAAAAAGCTTTGAAATCCCCATTCACCCAGATTATGGGGTTTAGAGGATGGGAGAGGGCCAAGTCCCCTTGTGTAGCTCATTCGCCAAGGATCAACTGATGTAAAGAAGTCTATATACAGTACATTCACTATCCACCACTTGTAGAAACAAACTCCACTGGAGTTCTCAAGTTATCAGCAGTGATCAACCAGAAGAGTGCTTACGTTATCGCATAATGCTCAACCAGAACATGTCCCGCACCTAGTGCTGCTTCACGTACAGACTCATTTTCATCAGCAAGACCTATACGGACGGTATAACAGCACATTGAGTTTGAATGGAATTATATAGGGATGAATACTTCCATCTACTTGACTACAAACCAGAAATCCACATTAGAAAGTGTACTAACCATCTATAATAGCAGGCAGCACCTTCTGTAAATAATTCTGGAATTGGACGCCTAAGGACCTTGGTAAATACTACAAAAAGTTTAGGAAAGTGTTAAACAGAGCCAGTAAGTAAAACAATGCAGGAAGTGGTTATCATAGTTTACAACATATTGTCCTCACCTTGAATAAGGTCAAATGCCCATCACGCACAGATGCTTTTTGATGAGAACAATTTCGGATAACATCAGGAAGTACATGCTCAAAATACTCAGTCCCAAGTGCAGCTAGTACCTGGATTGAATTGATTATATCTTAGAAAACTAATATATTAAGAAAACCAAAGACTCCCAGTGTATCTTTAAGAGCACTGGATTGTGAAGAAAAGAAAAGAACAAAAAAAAAAAATTAAAAACTTCTCCAGAAATTCCAAGGGAAAAAAAAAACAGACAAAATCAACTTTCGAAGAAGTACATAGGATCAAAGTACATGTGCAGGAAAAACCAACATGGCTAAACTTTCCATCAGATTGTCAAGCATAATATCTTTTTCTAAAAGTATATTTCCTCCAAATAGTTATATAGTTCCTAACAAAAATGTATGCCTATTAAAGCAAAAAGGTGAAATAATACATCTGAGCCATCAAAAAAAACCTCCTAATGGTGTGGTCAAAGAAAGTAATCACCTTATACTTCATTGCCACCCATCAATTCACTTATGTATAATGAAAACCAAAATTCCACAAATCTATCACATGATTTATATGATGATAAGAAAAAACAAATTTACTGTATCAACTATCACCACAGACTATTCAACAAAGCTTTATATTACCATTGAATCTATCCCTTTGCCCTTACCAAATAACAATGAATCTCGTTTCAAAAGAAAATTAACAATAAATCTAGCTACAACACCCAACAAGGGATGTCTTCATATTAAGACCAACTTAAACTTGTCTTATTCAGCAAGTTCCCAAAAATTGATAACAGTAGAAGTTTAAGGACACAAAGATAGAAAGGAGAACTTTCATATTCAGAGGTAATGGTTACCTCACTTAGCCCTTGAGCTGCTCCAGATCGCTCAACATTACTATTATCTGATTTAAGTGTATCCATCAACCAGGGAACAAGATCTGGGAAATGATCTTCACCCATTCCCCTTATAAGGGATCCAAGGGCCCTTGCAGCAACTGACCTAACTTCTGGAATTGGATCCACAAGAACCTGTTTTTGTTGAGAAGAAATAATCAGCAAAAATAGTTGTTAACCAGAAGTCAAATCTAACACTCTTACAAATTGATACCTTTTTCACTTCAGGAAGAAGCAGCCCTATGTACGGAATCATATCATTTGGCTCTGTAACAAGAGAACACATATTGCCTACTATTTGGGCTGCTTTCTTTTTAGTCTCTGCACCCCTCTCTCTTAGTCCTCTATGTACTATCGGCACCAAGAGTGCAAGTGAAGGAGCATCAATTGAATTGATGAATGTTGTCTGAAAAAAAATATATATAGCTAAATACATAGAATACAAATACCAGACTAAAAATAAAATAAAAATTTGTTTTCTAATCCTTACCCCCAAGAGAATATCCAGAGAATATTTTGTGTAGTCATTTGGATCTGTCAGACCCAGAAGAAGAGTAGGGACC
The DNA here is from genome assembly GCA_009720345.1 of Fragaria iinumae. NCBI lineage: Eukaryota > Viridiplantae > Streptophyta > Magnoliopsida > Rosales > Rosaceae > Fragaria > Fragaria iinumae. Next base: position 694,413 of record CM019122.1, on the reverse strand, counting down.
AACGAAGCTATCTCAGGATTCTTTATTACGCTCCCAACCTAGGAATTGCCCAAAAGAAAAAAGAAAAATTGAGAACAACAATTATAGAAGAAACATAGGTAATGACACACGGCACAGTCTAAAACCTGTTGAAGGGCTGTTTGTCCTGCCGACTGAACTTTAGGGTGGGTGTCTGTTAAAACCTGCAATTATAACAAAATGGTAAAGAATAAATCATGAGACGATAAGGATACACTATAGTTACATTCATTTCCAAGAGAAAGTAATACAGACAGTTATGTTTAATAAAGACGAACCTCAGTCAGTTTTGGTACAATCCTGGGCAGACACTGAGACAGCTGCTGAGGAGCACAATAGGCCATAGCACCAAGCAGTTGAACACTACTTTGCTTTGTTCGCCAAGCTTTATCTTCAAGACCCTGTACAGATAAGATATCCATACAGAAAACTCATCACTTGAAACTGGGCAGGACCAGAGCATCAAAATAATTTTTGTGAAAAACAAGAACTGCCTTCTTTGTAGAAGACAGAATAGATGGTAATAAAATTGACAAGCTGATAGAGAACCAGGAGTCCACAGAAATAAAGCTCTCAAATAGTAGATAAGATATGTTTGACTGTTTGAGGCATTGACAACAGACCAAATGAAAAAAAAAAAATAATAAAATATAAAAAAACATAAATTATCATGATAATACTGCATTACAAAAGTTAGCAATCAGATATTGTCCAATAAATTTAAGCTATGTATTAATAGGATCAAGTTACATGAACTTTCAAATAAAGAGGTTAATTCAAATGGCAACATTGTTAACATGCATCAAAACCAAAGAGGGAAAACAAATGAATAAATAGGGTTTGGGCAGCAAATAAATACCTTCAAAAGAGATGGAAGGACCAGTTTCACTCCCTGAGCAGTAAGGTGAGACATCATTGCACGAGCAGCACACTCAGCACCTTCACGCACTGCAACAACTTGATCAGAAAATGAGACCAACAGTAGTGGCAACATTTGTATTACATACCTGCACCAAAAAGAAATGAGAGAGAGAGAGAGGGACGTCAGATGTATAATAAGAACCATCAGGAAAGATCACTTAGTTGGCAACTAAAAAATGTTCACTTACGGTTCAAATAATTTTCCAAGTGTTTCACATAGACACTCAAATCCAAGCAAACCCCCTTCCCGACGTTTTGCAGAGTTCCTGTAATAAAATATAAAAACAAAAAAAAAAAACAAAGAAGAAGGACTCTGATTAGTGGAAATAGATTCAACCAAAAAGAATAAAACTACTAAACCAAATAGTGTCTTCCTAATCCATATTCCGAACAAAAAGAAACAGAACAATCTGAAGTCAAACCAAGCCCAGAGACTAAAATGATCCATAAGAAGTCCGCTACCTCCCAAACTTTTGCCCTCAATTTTTTTTTTATTCTTTCAGACCAATCCACCGAAACATAAGCCCCTTTGCACAATCTTAGGCTTATCCCCTCCGCAGAGCAGAAATAAAGTAGGGCTTCAGCAAGGACCCAACTCAACCAAGCTACTTGATTTCAGGAGGTGAATAATGAATCCACAACCAAAGAACAAGAAAGGAATCAAATATCCTTCTAAATACTACATGACATAACAACACATAACCAGAGGCTAAAACCACTAAGGTTACAAACTACATGCATAAATAGTACATGACATGCTAATTTAAATGTGGCAACAGCACCCTCCACAGAAGGAGGGGGGTCATTTAATTCCTTCTCAAACATCAAATGCTGAGAAAAGTGTGGCCCCACATAATAACTCATGTTATGTTGAAGTCCTAACATCGTTTTGCATGATATCAGGGGAGAGAAACAAATTTGTGGGTCTATATCCTACCATCCACCATAATCTCAAACAGCGGACAAAAGATCAGTTCTGCAACGATACAGTTATACTATTATTTCATTTAGTGACCAGATCTCATTCAATGACCAGCAGTTATCTGATCCAACTTTTTTTTTGGAATACTCAATAATAACCTTCTAAAGACATTTATAACACCAACCTATCAACAAGACCTTCCTGTAGTATGTTCACAATTCCATACTTCTTCAAGGAAGAAATACCAAATCCCTTGACTACTCCAGCAAGCCCAAAAGCAGCTCCACGGCGTTCCCCATACTTATCACTGTTCATCAATTGATCCAAAATCCGTGAAACAAGAGCTTGGCCATCATCCTTGTACAGGGAAAAGAATCATATTAGCTTTCCTCTTCAATAATGAATGTACAGACTCTATCAACAGTCTCTTCAAGAATAACAAATGTGACAAAACAAAAAAAAAGAGCAACATTAATCTAACAGGACAAAATCCTCCATTAACACTGTCCATTTTACTGAAATGGCCACTTGTTGACCAGTGGACAAGGTATCTACTGTAGTGATTTTATCCAATATTTACATAAATCTGTGTCACATGCTAAGCAGAAAACTAAAATAAAAGCAAACAAGTAAACGGTTATTAAGGCTACCATCCGAACTAGCTGTATCTGATATTTGAATGATTTCATATTATTTTTAATGAAACATTAGCAGTATTTGAGTTGTTGTCATACTTGCTTTGATTGCATTAATGGTGATAGGCATGTTGAAACTGCCCGCTGAACAGCTTCTGATGGAGTATTCAAGACATCCAACAACTTCTCTATAACAGTGTGTACTTTTGGATCATCCTGCAGAAGCACAAAATGAAGATGCGTGTAAATTGTAAACTCCAGAGTTGCTACGGCTCACAGAAAGGAAAAGAGTGAAGAAAGGAAAATACAATAAATATCACCTTTGCCAAATGTTTTGCCAAAGCTCCGGTGAAAATAACAACACCCTCACGAACCAAATCATATGTCTCCTCATCCGATGCCTGCAAAAAGTCCAATTATTCTATATGTTAAACTGACAGTAGCTTACAAGGGCTTTGCATGGAAACAGACACAAAAATAGAGCTCAACTAACTGGGTTTTTCACTGCCATCATAAGATTAAAAAAAGGAGAATTACCTTTTTGTTTAAGTAGTTCTCAAAGATAGGAAATAGCAAAGACACATTATCTTTTCCGTGCTTATCAATAATCATAATGCCAGCATTAATCATTCTCCCCCGAACATCAGCATTAGGATCTGCCTGCAGATTAAGAAGCGTTGACAAAAGAAGTACAATCAAATTTTCATGTCCATTCTTAAGAATATCTCATGTCAATGGACAGTACACTTTGTATTTCAAAGAATGGCATTGCAAATCTTACCAATGCTCTTGAAATCAAAAATGTCATAACAACAGGAAGGTCTTTTGTTCTCAGCACATCAGCAGAAGAATGCAATGCCAAAGCTACTCCCTGCCTGCCCAGCCAACCAGCATCGACATTGTTCTCAGTCAAACCAGCATCACGGATATACAGGGAGAATAAAGTAGAAAGGGATTCCTGGGTTATAAGAACACAAGTTTCAGTATTTCAGGGACATGTCTAATAATAATAATAAAAATCAAGCAGGTTAAGTTCAAACCTACGAACCTGTATAGAATCAGGAGATTCATCCAAAGCAGCAGCTAATGCCTCTGCAGCAGCAAAACGGACATTGTAATGGATATGGGAAAGTGCTTTGAAAAGGCCCGAATAGTCAGTCCCAAAGTCATGTCCATAGCGATCCCACAAATCCTCTGCAGCTTCTGCAACTGACTGACAAAAGCACCAAGCAAACAAAGTGAATGAGTTATCTTTATAAGATAAATGAGGCCAAGCAGGAAAAGACTTATTGGCCAGGCAATAAAATAATGACTTTAGTGGACAACTCTTGTCAATTTCATGAGCTAAAAGGGTAAACCGTGTGTTAGGGTCATCCTTGCCAAAAATCAGCAAATCAGAAAATTACTAGCCATTTAATTACAGTTATGTAATTGTTTCCACAATTTAGATTACCAAACTGTTCCAGTTTAGCTAGCTGATCTTGCAGGAATGATCCTTAACTATATGTGCGAGGTAAAAGAAAACAATATGCGCAAAACACCGCACAGCTGAGAATAGTAATTAGTCAACCGAACCTTTTCTGGGTCATGCAAAGCAATCCAAATACTCGTAGCAACCTCAACATTCTGAATAAGAGATCGACTGGCAACACTAGGAATGCATTTGACAGCAGTTAGACAGGCCATTCTAACGTGAAGATATTTTGCATAAACTCCATATAAAGCCTGAAGAAACACATCCTTGGATAAGTACTCTGAAAGCACATCAACGAAGCATGACACGTAAAATGGAAAGTGCTTACCGGTGCAACTTCATCTGGCTGCAGACCAAGACACAGCTCATTCAACGCAGGTCCAATAGAGGATTGACAAGCTTGTACAATACCAAGAACATGATAAAGAACCTGTTAAAAGAAGTAAAATAAATGAGATTGAAACGAAAATAACAATAAAAAAAATACTATAAATAGACTAATGTTTAATAGTGTCATGAGGAAGAAATAAGTAACTGAAATCATTCGAAGCCTAGGGAGAGGTAATAGGGGGTCCATGTGCATATAAAGGATCTGAAGCACATTATCATGAAGCCCGGTCTTCTTAGAGCTTAAAAGAATTCGCTCCATTATCTGACAGAAGAAATCATATAGATATTAGCAAAAGAGAAGTGCAATTGAGCTGACTCTGTCTTATGGGAATGTAGGAAAGCTTACGGGGAAAACAAAAGTGAAGGAATCAACAGGAAGAGGTCCCGATTTACAAGATACAGAAAGGGCGTTAATTATTCGCTCAAACAGACTTAAAGATGGTCTATCATCTTCCCCTTGCCCAGCCGATGAAAGCATATCCAACAGAAGACGATCTTCTTCACTCACAACTAAGCGCAAAGCAGTAGCAATGTCAAGAGCCCAATTACAAAGAGGGGGAGCAGTACATCTAGAGAGTTTCACCATAGTTTCATATGCGATATCGCTGACTATTGACGACCTCAGTAATGGCTCGACATAGTTAACCTGATATCAGATGAAAGGTTGATATTCATTAAATAATGACACACAGTATTCAGCAAATACATTCTTTAGGCAGTAGTGAAATACAATATACTCCAAAAAGAGGCACGCTGCTTAACACATACCAGGGAACGAAGTCGACTATGTGCAAAAACAGGATTTGCAATGGCCATTTCCCCAAGAGCTTTAAGCATTAAAGACAGATTTTTCTGTATTTCTCGGACCTTCTCACGTATGGATGCCTCCTCCTTAAGTTGTAACTCTCGTGCCTCCTCTTTTGCAGTCTTTGCTTTCTCTAGAAAAGTTGAAAATTATCTTACACTATTGAACAAACAAATGAAGCTAAGAGAAACAATATCTGGTACGAAAAAAAGGCCAAAAATAAGTCACCAGGTTTCTTTGTCGACTTCCCAGTTTTACCGCTTTGCTCGACTTTTGCAGAATGATTAGAACTGCCATTGTCCTGGGTATAATCCAAATTCAAAAATGTTATCAGAATAAATACTTTATATTAGGTCCTCATACTCTTAAATACCGAAGAGATATGTGTATACCATGTCATTTAGGTCCTCGTACATCCGAAAACGACCTTTCGCTTGTTTCATGTTCTTGGCAGCAACAGACTCGGCTATGTAGACGCCTTGCTCACTGGAAAGCATGCCTTCAGGAGTATGAAATATCTGACACAGTATATGTGGAAGCAAATAGAATATAAGTTACAAGACGAAACAAAGTATACATTTAGGAGACAAGTCAATTTATTTAGTGCTCGTTAACACTTTAACTAACCCGAATATCATTTTCGGAAAGTGTATCATGTGAATATCGGTAAGGAAGGTGTTTCAAATGCTGCCACAGAGAACGAATTCCAGTAAGTATCTTGTAGGATCTCAGTGGTCCTAATAAATAAACATTCATTGAAATTGAGATATATAAAAAGCAAGTTACCTTTTCAAACTCCGTATACGTTTCTCCAGGTGCAATGGACATCAGAGTGGATAATGAAGATATGGCTGCTTGCTGCTCTGATGCACTAGTACTTGACAACCACATTGTTTCCAGTAGGCCCTGAAATGCAACAAAGAGCTTACAAAGATGCATTACATCTTGGAAAAACATGTGACCGAACCACCATTGAGAATGTCAAATGTAAGATTTTTTTTTTTTTCAAGACAAAGTGAGGAATAAGAAAATAGATACAAATACTGGATCAGGTGTCCATAACCAGAGCACTCCTTATGATTAACTATGTGGCAATTTTAAAATGAAACCATACCTTGCATAAATTTTTGATGTCAGCCAAAATATTGCTGTTTATGTCAAAACCACATTTATGCAGACATTTATGTAGCCTCTGGGGAAAGAAAAAAAAATTCAGTCAGCTAAAAAATGCATTTTCTGACGTAACGCGACAAATAAATAGAGTAATTATCAGGCAACTTCTCATCAATATATATAAGAAAACATGAACGCAGTAACCCCACTTCTTATTAAAATTATGAACGCGGTTTGACACTTTCCTGAAACAATCTTCTACAATATTGATGCTAATAACAGATCTACATTTTATAACCAATGCTCAAGGCATATGCATCACTGGCTAAGACCTATACAATCACTTGCGGCTTATTACTCAGATCTCTTTAATGTGGAAAAGGTTTTACCTGGTCTTCAAGCATGTTCATAAACAAAATTACCATATAAACAAAACCTTTTAACTTTCTGATATCAGTATAAAAATACTTCTAACATTATCTACGAATCCGCTGTTGTTTTTTTTTTGTCTGAAAGATACTTCAATAAAAGCTCGATAAAAAGAGCAAGGGAGTACAAGAATGGAAGCACCCGACAATAAAAATTCCAACATTCTCTACGACCCCACTGTTTATAGATAAAAAAATACAAGTCCTGAACAAATTTAAAGTTAGATAACCCTGCTAAACTATAAAAGCAAATAGAATGCTGACCGTTAATATCAAATACCACAGAAAACACTTACCCTCCAAACTGCATCTCTTTTTGCAGTTCCAACCAAGTATGGATGATGTCCACAGAATAAAACTCGCATTGATGCACTTGGAGCTGCAGGTAGAGCTACTGATGAAATAACAAGTAGAGCCTTAACCGAAACCTCAACCGAGGGAAGGAACGGTACTTGGGAGTCCGCTGAATTATCTGTATCACTACATACATGCAAAATTAAACAGTAAACACAACCAGACCAGAGTGAAACAATAATGATATGCAATGATCAAAACCTTATATCCACCGACCAAGATACAAGCATCAAAACAAACAAAGGTACATAATATCATTATCAAATATGCAATAAATAACGTAGGTATTACTCTACAATATATGGAAAACAATAAATAATAAATGCATGCACACATGATTGAAACAGGGAATAACTAAAGTTAAGGAAACCTAACACGAGCAAATAGTTCCTCCTCTTCAAAATGGAAGTGCATGTGAGATTAACTTTAGATCAGATTTAAGCTTTTAAAATTATAATACACACAAGGTTCAAAAAACCTATTCTGGCCTTCTCAGACACAACAAGTGGAAAGAAAAGGTAAACAATGTACCAAAGTGATCTTTACCTTGACTTTGAAATACGATGTTTCTCTTCAACTACAGACATGAAAGCCGCAAATTCAATCAAAAGATGTTCAGCTAATTGCGGGGCAGCAGGAACTATCTTTTTAGTAGCATTATAAGCCACTCTTCGAATATCCCAACATGGGTGGCACATGAAAAAGATTATCAACTGCAGCAAACCAATAAGTGCTAAGAAATAATTCAGAAAGTTATTCACTGAGAAAGCAAATCAGAGTAATACTATTGCTTATTTACCTGTGACAATGATCTGACAGAAAAGGAATCCAACGCCCTGAATGATGAAGTAAATAAAATTAATGATATGAAGACCACCAAACTACTCAGCAGCAATGATTAAACATCCATACTTCAAATATCACTTTATGTATATGTGTATTAATAGTAACCTCTGCAAATGTTCCACCAGCAAGACTTCAAGAAGATCGACACATGCCATGCAATCCTCAGTCAACAATTTTGAAACCTGTGGAGCAAGCCACACATTTTCTCTATTAAAGGCTGTTCATAGAAGAAAAAGAAAAGAAAAAAAAAATATATATATATAAACAAATCGCACTTGACGACCCAAAGAGCTATGAATACCTACCACGGATATTGGAAGAAGAGATGGTTCATTTTGAGAAACAAAAGACCAGATCTTTTCCCTCGCCACAATCTCCTCTGAGGATAAAAGGAGAGAAATGAGGAAGAGAACAAGTTAAACATAAATACTAGATTATTGGAACAAAATCTCAAAACTTTTCTTAAAATTAATTAGTATAAACAAGAATGAGACCTGCTTTGATGTCAACTGCTGCAATTTTGCCAACTAATAGCAAGGCATATATACCATCCAAACGCTGAACTACTTTAGTGAAACCAGTTTTGACAAGTTGAATGAGAGGTTCCAGTAATGATGATAACTGCAGCGAAGAAGACAATATATAGAATTGTCACCACAAAATGAAAGAAATAGCCAGATTATGAACATGGGAACCAAGCACTGCCAAATAAAACTAAATCCACCATCTAACCCGATAAACAGCATCTGTATTTCTGCATATGGCTCGTAGACAACGAAGATGCCCTCTTCTTAGAGCTTCTTTCTCCTTAAGCCCAGAAGACAAAAAAGAAACTAAATCTGACTGAACAACATCAGCAGATCTTGCTGCCCATGAACCTAGGGCTGACAAAATTGCAAGCTTGACCTCCTCATTGCCTAAAAATTAGAACATCAGACAGATATAAACATCCAAAGCTTTTGCAAAGAGAACCAAAAGAAAAGAAGACTCAAAGTCTACTTTACCATCCTCCTTGTAACAAGATCGAAGGTAACTGCATGAAGTTTGTGACAGTCTATTAAGGTGCTTCCCATCTGGGGCATTACACAATTCTTTCAGTGCAGTGATCATGCCAATTCTCTGGTAAGGAAATGCAAGTCTTCCCTCTGAGCCTGTTGAAATTGAACTATGTAGTCAAAACTACTGCAAACAGACTTAAAAAACCAGTTTTAATTTAAATTTTGAACATGCATCATCCTGCAGGTTTGCAGACAACCATAATAAACCAAATTTTATGAATCACTAGCTATGCACCCTAAGATGGAGGCAATGGACCGTACAAATTGGGGGCTGCTCTACGGAGCCCTAGTAACTCAAGTAATGGAAGTGAAACGGGTTTTCTGTTTCAAAATGAATAAGATAGGAGAGGATAAAAAAGGAAAGAGACTTCCAGTAGATTTCATAAATTTCCCACCTAAAGAAAAATGGGAAACTAACAGGGATACAATGACAAAAGAGACTTTAATCCCTTCCACAGAAACTCTACACCCAAACAGAGAAAGATTGCATGTCACTCCCTGTCCATTACCTACAATGAAATACTAGCCTTTTCCATTCCATTATTTTTCAGACTCCAAAAACACAAAATAACTAGGGTAACAAGCCAACCTCCAATGACAGATTTGATAGCATTGAACATTGCTTCTATAGCGTCTGGATTACTAGAATTTTGGCTCAGACATCGTACAATTTCCAGTGCAGGAAGCCTCCTGCCTTCATCTGCATGCCGAGCCTGTGGCAAGACCAGTGAAAGAATTTCAACAGCATACTTGCTCAGATCAAGGTTGATTGACTTCAAAAGAATCCCAACTGATTCCAATACGATCTCAGGGTTGCGTTTCAGCATTTTAACAGAAGATGGAAGCACAACATTTTGAAAATCTTCATGCGACATATGTCGAAAAAGTGGACGAAAAGCTTCACTAAGACCCATTGCCGGCTTTTCTCTTGCATTTAAAACTGCCTTGAGATACATATCAAGAAATGTTGGCTGTAGAGAAGACGAAAGATCATGTGTAAGTTTAGCAGATTATGCTTACATAAATCAATTTGAAGGAAAACAAAATTTATAGCTCCTCACTACAGTCATACAAGATTATCAATCACATAATCACTCACCTTGCATTGTTCAAACAAAGAAGATGATTTTCTTGAGGTACTTGAGAATTCCATCAAGAACAATAATAATTCAGGACTATCTTTGTATGGGATGCGTGCTTCCTTCAACTCCTCCATATACAATTTGTTGATTTCCGGCAACTGGTAAGGAAATGAAAAACATGTTATCTTGTAAGAAAATAAGAAAGGTATCCAAAGGATAATTCTTCTTAAGATAAATTGGAGTAATGGTGCTAACCTGAGAAAATAAGTGATAAAATGTCTTCTTGCAAGACTGTTGCTCACTGAGAGATATTTGTACAACAATATGAAGTAATGATGCCTGCACTGTGGCAACTCTAGAGAATGCATTCTTGGAAACTGTGGTGAACTTACTCTTGCTGAGAAGAAGACATGACCACTGGAGAAGTCTGTGGCCGCCAACATGTGATTGCACCCTGACATTTTTTTCCATGTTCTGAACAAGGACTGCTGCAAAATTCTTCATGAAGGCAACCTCTTGAAAACATTTTGTGATGATGCTATCGACAGCTTTCTTGGACCCACGATCATCATAGATGTACAATGTTTTAAATATTATATCTACCAACAGTGATGCAGACTCCGCACATATTTCTGCAGAATTAAAAATGACAAGAAATTTAGAACAAGGGCATATGTGACTCAAAGCAAAATTTCAAACTATTCTGTTAAGAGCTTGGTAAGCTAATTATAATCACAGTATGTACAAATCTAACTACCCGGTATCACCAAATGCTTTGCCTACATATCCATACAAAAGAATGAAAAGATCTATAAAAAAATGAAAAATAAAAAATAAAAGATATGTAAAACCTTATTAGTATATAAACAATTAAAAAGTAATAAAACACTAAGAATTATAGGATCTCTGGAAGTGAATATAACACACAGCTAATTACATCTGTATTTCTTTCCAAGAAATACATCATAGCATGCATTCCTAATTACAACTGGTGATACCATTATCATATATAAACTTTCACGACTAAGACTAGCACTGGCTTTGCTTTTTTTTTCTTAGGGGGGAAACGACAGAAATTCAGAATACAACGGACAAGCAGTCCATTTAGACCAAAGGGAGAATCCCTAAAATGCTTAGACAAAGGCGTTTACAAGCACATAATAAATCCTTCTCCACAATCTTAAACTTTATCGTCCTCTCCGACAACACAGTCCTTACACAATTCCCCCTTTCTCAGCCCCAATGTGTAACACCATAGCCTCCAGCTTTCATCTACTTCAACATAACCACATCAGAACAGAATTGAACACCTCGTATCAACCTCTCATTACTCCATTGCTCGAAAAATAAACCAGTAAACCTTCCATAACTCGAAATCCTCCTAAAAATTGCCAAAATCCTCCCAATGTGTATGCTCAGGAATTGCCAAGAGACACAATTACACACTTCAGTGAGAAAACTTATTCAACAATGAACTCACTCTCTACACTCGAATTCAACTACCTAACAAACTTGCCGATTCTTCAAATCTCAACCTACCTTAACTAAATTCAAAACTTCACAGAGATCAAAATGAAATGGACGTCGATACGTAAACACATCTATACACACTCTAGTACGCATGCATGAACAGCGAGGTAATCCATTTGCGAATTGAATCGAGTTACAGTGAATCGGAATTGAGAGATGAGCTCAAGAACTAACCGGAGCCGTTGATAATGGCCGGAATTTCATCTCGGAAAATCCGAACCCGCTTCTGAGTGGAGGCAGTGGAGAGCGACCCGGCGACGGAGAGAAGGGACTCTGTCGGAGTCGCCATTGGGAGAAACGGGGCGGGTGGATCCGAATGGAGGATCCGATTGTGGATGACGGAGGTTTGGTTTCTGAGCTGGTTTAGGGTTTTAGGAGCTGGAGAGTGTTACAGAGGATATAGTGGTGAAGATGGAAAGGTCTGCGTAACTTTTGGGGTTTTTGGGCCTTTGGTGTTTGGGCTTTACGGGTTTGTGTGGTCCTGGGGTGATGATTGGGCTGGGTGGTAGGATTTTTTCTTGAGGGGAGTTCTATCCGCACCTTAGTAATTCATCAGTACACCCCTTAATGTATTTACATGATGTAATCTACAGCAGTGGAACTGTGTAGTGTGTACATTTGGTTGTTAAGAGCGACTCCAACAGGTTTCCCAACGCTCATTAGATTTAAATGAGTCAGTTCAAACATGAGTTTAAGAGCGGCTCTAAGATTTCTCGACTCTCATTAGATTTAAATGAGGCAGCTAAAGTGAGTCACTTCTTAATATTGGATGTATTTTGCGTGCACAAGATACAAATATACCGCAGCCTCTCTCTCTCTCTCTCTCTCTCTCTCTCTCTCTCTCTCTCTCTCTCTCTCTCTCTCTCTCTCTCTCTCTCTCTCTCTCTCTCTCTCTCTCTTCTAGGGTTTTTTGTTGTGCGGCGTCTCCTCATCATGGCAACCACTATGACAGCCTCTACAGCATCAATGACTGCTCACCTCATCTCCAAACTATCTCTCAGCAACCAGGAAGAATTTTTGGACCTTGGAAACCTCTGGTGCCCGAACAAAGGGTTTGTGGCGCCACACGTTTCTACCTTATTAGAAAACTGAACACGGCTAGGACCGTGACTTTCAGATTCCTTTAAGAGTGTTGTGTGCTCCATGTGGTGAATCTCGTCTCCAGTGGAAGCCCAAGCCAGAGGCGATTGATATCTCTTCACCTTTTCCAATGAACGAGATATGATTCGGATTAAGAAAGGATGGCCTTGGGGCTACCAAAGAGCGATGATCCTCCTCAACAACTATGATGGATTCTTGGATATCATGGTGGTGTCGCTCGACTTTGTTTGGATCTTGGTTGAAATCCAGAACATCCCGGCAGCCCTTACCACAGCAGCAACTACAAGGTTGGTCAGAAAAACTATTGAACCTGTTCCTTAAGGTCAACAATCGTGGCATCAACCACGGTGACCTCCACAGTTGTGATTTTCAGTGGGATCAGATAGGAAAGTATTCAAAGAAGCATGGTAGACCACGAGGTAGCAGGAACAAGAAGAAGAACCAGGGAGTAGCCTCTGACTCCATTGCATCCAGTTCAATGGCGGGCGAGCTGGAGACGGCCTATGAGGCCAAAGAAGTCTGATTCCTAGTTCTACTAAGAAAGATCCTTATATAAACCTAGTTGTGTTTATTTCCTCATTACACGATGAAAAGTACACCATGAGGTCCTAGGCCTTAATCGTTTGAGAGTTTAAACATCTTTAGGGCGAAGTAGGTTATTTGCTTTTTAGTTATCATATCCTTTTTTTTGTGTGTACTTTTGCGGTTTGTTTTTCAATTTGTATATGTATTTTAGACTAAACATTTTTGCTTTGTATTTGAGTGATCCTCAAATCATTCATGCATTGACTTTTTTTTGTTGTGATTGGTGTAATGCCTAATGGAGTAATTCTAAGTTTAAAAAAAAAAGGCAGCTAAAACGTGAGTCTTTGACTCGTTGCTCACAACTGCTTTGAAAATTGGTAGGATAAAGAGAGGCAGACACAAAATGCATAGGATCTCACCTTTCGATTCCCCTAGTTTTAGCAGTTTTACATTGTTCTAATGGATGTTGGAACATTTCACGATTTATGCTTCCTTTTCTTTTTGTGATTGGTGCGCTCTATTTAGTCTCCGAGTTTGCTTGTGCTCAAGCTCCTCTCTTTCTAGATCACATGTTTTATATTTTTTTTGGCGTTGCAGGAGTATATGGGTTCAAGGAGAGCACACTCGGCTCATTTGAAGCACGAGCCGTGAAAGCAAATTTGTCGCTAGGATTTCGAGAAGAAGATCATGCAAACCCTAAAACCTTGGCCTCCATTTAATTGATGATGGGAGGTTGATCACAAGCAACACCTGCATGAGTGAGCAAACCACATAATGAACAACATTCCTTTAGAAGCTCATATTGGAATTTCATCAGCAGTTCAACGTATTCCTTCCTCCAAGAAAACGTTTCTCTCCGTTTTTCAACCGGTTTAAAGATCGATATCATGGGCTCTTTCTTATATTTTGTTTTATCATAATCATTGAATCCTCCGAAAATCAGGCGAAAATTCAGAGTGACTTCATATCACGGTGGGATGACATAAACCTTAACCCACATTAGAACGTGTTTCATCGTGACGTGATCAAATGGGCGAACACCATCATAGATCTCAAGGGCTATCGTTTCTCCGGTCTCGGGAAGTTTCGATAGAGAAGGGATAGTATTAAATGGATAAACAATATTATTATTATTCAATTAAAAGAAAGAAATGAAGAGAGAGAGAGCCCATGTGAAAGAAATGAAGAGCGAGTGAGAGAGAGAGAGAGAGAGCCTTCGATTCAGATCTATCGAATGGTTCAAATTCAAAGATCTTAGAAAGTTAAAACCCCATCTCCCCCAATTAATTTTCAACGCGCTATAAACAGAGAATTGAAACCCACTTCGAACTCTCCCTCTCTCTCTCTCTCATTATCTCCGAAACCCTAATCTCCCTAATTGAGATGGTTCTGTGTTGTCCGATGTTCTTAGCGATACGGACTGTGAGGTATCAAGAGGTTGTCCGGTTAAAGATCCGGGACAAGGACTATCAAAGAGTGTTAATCTACAAGAAAGAGAAACGTAGATTGAAGCATATGGCTAAGACCATTTTGATTTATGTGGACATTAAGCAAGAAATGAGGTATATCGAAAGCAAGAAGGGTTTTGGGATCGTCAGGCTGTCGATCAAGGTTGCTGGTGTGAATTTGAGGCGGATACAATTAAGGGCACCTCTGGGACTCCCTCTCCGGCCATCGTAGCCTCCATCTTCCCTCTTAGACCGCTTGAAAAGAGGCGACGGAGACCTCTGAGGTGGCGACTGCGACTATTGTGCCGAAAACGTCACCTTCTAAGGAGAAGATGAGGTGGGAGAGACAAAAGAGAGAGGTCGAGAAAGAGAGAGTGAGAGTGGCTGAGTGGGAAAAGAGGCATTTTTGGTGTTAGGGTTTCCTACCATCCTATTTATACTTTTACTGGTAGAATGTCGATTTTGCCCCAATTACCGACCTTTATCCTCTAATCCCTAACCCCTAAATTCAGTTTTCCTATTATAGTTCCCTATTAATTTATAAGAAATAGTTTTGACATTTTTAAACGTTCATCATACTACATATACATGTTGTCTGAGTTTATTGAAAAATGATCGATTTAACATTGACTGCATCGACCGAGACCTGAACATTATCGAAAATGTATGAATTTTGTACCATGGCTATGTTTCGCTATCATGATAATATCTAGTACTCAAACTTTCATTTTTTAAGTTTTAGTCATCTCAATCATAACGAGCCTACATTAGTGTTATAAGACGTTTACTAGATTATACCTAAACGTATATCTTTATAAACCAACTGTATGAACAAGATCTAATTTGCAAATTTTTACCGTACGATATGATCAAAGTAGTTAAATATGGATACGATAGAAAGTTTACCCATTTTCAAGAACATTTGGGTCTCGATCGGATGGGTCAACTTTATTAACGCATATACATTTCTATGCTTCTCGATGTGGAACTATACTATCGATTTGTAAAAGTGTCCAAATTTTCACATGGATTGGTTTTGCCAATACTAAATGAGAGTTTGAATTTTGACGAATCAAAAATATAAATTTTGGGCGGAGTAGATAAAAGCGTTTCCATTTTGATAATTGTGTTGATTTTTTTAAATATTTGTCAGACAACATGTATATGTATTATGAGTTTATTGAAAAATGATCGATCTAACGTTGACTGCATCGACCGAGACCCGAACATTATCGAAAATGTCTGAATTTTGTACCATGGCTAGGTTCCACAATCATGATAATATCCAATACTCAAACTTTAATTTTTTTAGTTTTAGTCATTTCAATCATAATGTGCCTACTAATGTGCTATAAGACGTTTAATTACTAGATTATACCTAAACGTGTATCTTTATAAACCAACAGTATGGACGAAATATAATTTGCAAAATTTGACCGTACAATGTAATCATAGTAGTTAAATATGGATACGTAGAAAACTTACCAATTTTCGATAACGTTTGAGTCTCGATCGTATGAGTCAACTTTATTTACGTTTAAACCTTTTGTATGGGGAGCTATATAATCGGTTTATAAACGTGTCTAAATTTTCTCATGGATTAGTTTCACGAGTATTCAATGAGAGTTCCAGCATTCACGAATCAAAAAAATAAGTTCGGCCAGAGGAGATAAGAGCGTTTTCGTATGGATAATAGGCATATCATCGTTTGTTGACCAATTTCGGACCTTTTACTACCACATATTTATGTCGACTGAGTCACACAAAGAAGTAGCGCCATATTTCGTTAAGAGCGGGAAAATTTCGCTCATTAAGGGTGGGAAAACTTCCGCGCGCCAATTGAAAATTTAAGGCTCTTTTTGGACGACATAAATATGTCGTCTGAAAGATAAGCATATTAAAACTCCACAGGGAAGTTCGAATTGAAAATTGAAGTTTCTTTCAAGCGACATATATTTGTCATCTCCAAAAGTACACTAAAAGAGCTGAAAACCCGATTTGGACAGCCTTCCTCACACAACATATATATATGAGGTCTCAATTTTCAGCTAAAAGTGAGTATTTTTTGGTTTGTTGACACCACACCTATATGTTATACGATTTTTTTCAAACCTAGAAAAAATAAAGCAGCATCTAAAAGTATTGAACTAGCATGTTATTGAGACGACTTTTACATTTTATACGTCGTTTAAAAAACCACAAAAACTATATGACGACACTATTTTAAAATACAGCTTTATATGTTATGTCTCTTGTGTCGTCTGATGATATTATTGGTATAGTGGTAGATATTTTGGTATATTATTGGATATTCAATATCGACATCTTTATCTTCGGGCTGAAGAAGCTTTGAAACTATGCTAGACAGGTGTCCCTTGACCGTTTGACATGTGTTGATCAAAGGTCGTCTGATCTTGTTCTACACATGTCCACTTCCATGCCACTTCTCTCCCAACTATTTAAGTATTTCGTTCCCCTTATCCCATCCCTGCATGTCGTCCCAGAACTAAGTCGTGTTTGGTTTGACCATGGAAGAGGACCAAAAAGCAAAGGGGACGCAGAAAGCCAATATGGGAAGGTCGAGGAAGGGCTGCATGAAAGGGAAGGGAGGCCCTGAGAACGCTAAGTGCACTTTCAGAGGAGTGAGGCAGAGAACTTGGGGCAAATGGGTGGCGGAAATACGCGAACCCAAACGCGGTGCTAGGCTCTGGCTAGGCACTTTCAACACTTCCACGGAGGCAGCGCTGGCTTATGATGACGCCGCCCGGAAGCTCTACGGCTCCTCCGCCAAGCTCAACTTGCCGGACCAATCATCCTCCTCCGCCTCCACGTCTTCGAAAACGAGTTCAGGTTCAAGTTCTAATGATAAAGGCGGTGGTGGAGAGCACAACAATATTAAGCAGCAAGAAGCTTATAATTCATGTGATGATGTGTATCGAGGTTGGAATAGTGATAATAATAATGGAGAGATAAGTGATTATTGCTTGTGGGAGAGTAATCTTGTGCTGAGTGCAGACTGGTCTGGGGTTTGTGGGGAGAGGGAGTTCTTAGAGATGAATGATGTAGGAGTTATGATGGGTGGAAATGAATTTATAAGTTGTAATATGCTTCTTTGAAAGAAGCTCCATGGAACTTGTAATGAAGGTTTCAAAATAAGGAGAGCGTATGTAGGAATAATTGTATAGACCTTGTGGGTTTACATGGTTCTTTAGGAAGGCTTCCCTTTTGTTATGTTTTCATCTATCTGATACTATCTGATACTAGTGTTAGCTGTATCCTGCATCACCATAATAATCTTATTGTCTATGTTCAACCTGAAACCATTACACATATGCGGCAATGTACACATAATTATACAAAAATCAAGAGTTCCAGCACTTGCGTCCCTGGTTCAATTTTGTACTAGTTATGCTATTACTTCCTAGTCACTGGCATTGGTTCATGGAGGAACATGGTGATAGACTGGCATCACCTGCCATTCGTTCATCCTCCACCTTCTGACTTCTGGAATAATACTGTATGTGTAAATGGAGTCCTGCACTGGTTGGCTTTGAGTTATGAAGCTATATATGCTCTTGACATTGGAGATGAGAGGTTAAGAATCATACCAGTACCTGCTGAATGCAAGTTCATCCAAGGACAACACAAAAAGATTATTGAAGTGGATAAATGTCTCTGTATAGTATGTAATAGGATGGTGTGGATTTTGAAGGACTACAAACATCAAGTGTGGGTTGCGGAGACTATCAAAGTTCCCTACTATCTACGTTGGCGTACTTCTCCCTCGCGTCAGTGTAGCACCCACACAGGTGATATTGTATTTGACGTTTCGGAATTTGAAGAAAATCATCTCCAATTATATGACAGAAAAAGTAAAAGCTCCCGGCAGAGTGAAATCATTTTCCCCAAAATGTTGTGTGATCTTGGATTGAGACTAAAATATTCCGCTGTTAGTTTTGATCATTGTGTTACTCCCTTAAAATGAGAACCAATCCATCGACATTTTAAGGATATTATTTCATGAATAGCTTGCGGGAAAAGAGAAAGTGATGGATGTACTTGAAGATTACTACCGAAATTATATTAGTGAGCTTTTCAATTTATAAATTTTCATACTTTGGTTGAGATGCGTTCAATATATATGTGCACAGATGCAGCAGATGGTTTTACATTTTGAGCACACACACGCAAATTTCTAAATAGTCACCAAAAAGAACTAAAATCAAGCTCATCCCACCTACTAGAATTCTAGCTAGCTCCATATAAAAAAGGAGAATAATGATGATAATCTCTATCTAGGACTAAGAGATTCTTTACCCCGTTATGTTGTTTAGACCCAATGAATGATAGTGTTTTCTCAATCAAGAAAAGTTTGCGAACATATAAATCTGGCAGATGAATATGTATCCGAAGACATGCGGTGATGGTCATCCTACTCAGGCTCCTCTGTGCCTCTTTTAATGGGCCTTTTTAGAACAAAATCTGCTGTCCAAACACATCAAAGGCTCCAAAATCTTGCTCTCTCTTCATACAAAGCTTAAGCAATCTAATAAGCTCTTTCTTAATCAATTCCTTGCTCAGCAGTTTACCAAGTTTTGGTGTCATTCTGAGGCAATAGTTTTGGTACGTGTCATATTCTCAATACAAACCAAGGCATGTTGTTAAGATCTTGCTCAAATGCTTCTTATGGGTGCTTGCACGGCCCAGCATTCTTCAGAACAGAGATTCCAGTGACAATACTGACTTGCCTTTTGGGACTTACTAATGGCTACTTGACGAGCGTGTTGATGATTTTGGCTCCCAAAGTTGTCCAATTACAACATGCCGAGACTGCAGGGATTTTGATTGTGCTGTTCTTGGTCGTGGGTTTGGCTGCTGGATCACTTGTATCTTGGTTCTGGATCATCTGATCTCAAGCAAATTGTATCATATCAAAGACTCAAACTGCTCTTGGTGCAGCATAAGTGCATAACACAGCTGGGAATGGGAGTTTGCTTTCACTTTCTTGACATTTTATTCTCCTTATGTGAATCTGTGTAACTCAATTGTTAACAATGTTGTCTTGTTTTCATCAAATGTAAATGGATCATCTTTGAATTAGGAGATTCTGGATGTTGCGTTACTTGTGCTACCAAGAGGCGAATATCTATGCTGCCTTGAACTAATATCGAGCAGCAAATATTAAGCATTGTTAAACAACTATATTTGGAGCTCTGTGTGACTCTTGTGCTTTTCCTCGGTTTTATATCTTTTATCTTCTAGTATCTCTGTAATCTGCTCTGTAGTTTTACAGACGTTGCTGCAGCTACTGCAGCAATCTTCCATCCCATCATATTAATCATCTCTTTCTTCTGCGCTGCGATTCTGTCCTTCTGTCAGGGTGTGCAAGCATATTGCTTTCCCTTATTAGTTCTCTGATTAATGATGTGGGTTTCCTTAAAAACATCCCTTGGCACTATTTTTCTCTATAAATCATAGATCAAAGAGAAAACCCTAGCTCGCCGTTTTGTTTCTCCCCGAGTACATGGAAAAAACCGGTGATGATTCCAACCTGCCAACCGATGTTATGTGCTTCGAAATACTCCCAGGGTTACCGCGAGGGTGTCTGATGCACTTTCGGTGCGTTAGCAAATCATGGAAAGGTCTCCTCACTGCCAACCCTGGATTTTGGAGAATCCATCGAAACTTCCACCCCCACAACAACACTAGTCATCTCCTTTTAGGAGCTGCCGACTTCGACTCCTTTGGAATGCACTACCTTCTCAATATTATCAATGATCACATATCAAATGATCACATATCAAGTGTAGCCAATAGAGGGTTGCAAACTTGCAATTACCCGTAAGTGTGACAAATGGGTGGAATACGAGGGGAAAATGTCACATATATGAGAATTGCAAGTTTGCAACACCTCTATTGGCTACACTTGATGTGTAGCCATTGATCAATATTGTTGTAGTATAATTAACACTTTGAATCTATGTTCTTCACTTTGCTGATTCAATTATAAGATACACATGACTATCATCAAAAGCTATTTGGTAGCTCTTTACATCACTAATTATTGTGACCAATGATCTTCTATTTGTTGGTCTTTATCTTAATTAATCAAAACAACATACATTGTTTGCGCAGCCGTGACATGTTTTTCTCTTTTATGGACCAAACCTTGCGTCAATTAGTCAGACTCATCTTTCATAATTAAAATCATAAAGCTAATTGTACAGATGACCAGGAACATGATCGATTATGACAAACAGATCTGCCTAATTACCCGAAACTTTGATTGAAGGCCAGGCATATATATCAGACAAAACAAAACACCATGATTTGAAGGAACTAATAACTCGAAGCATGCATATTGTATAACATGGTAGAATTACCCGAAACTGGCACCATGCAGCAGTGAAAATACTCAAAATAGTACTAAACTGGTGAGAAGCAAGCAGTGGTAACTGTCAACTATATATCTGAAGCTGGCTAGATGCCAGAAGTGGAAAAGATTATTAACTGTGGAAAGGGAAGAGAATTACAAGGATATATACCAAGTCATTAACCCTATGTTGTACTTGGTGAGAATTAAAGAGCCTGAAGAGATTGGCTTCAAAATTTATGG
The DNA here is from genome assembly GCA_009720345.1 of Fragaria iinumae. Classification (NCBI taxonomy): domain Eukaryota; kingdom Viridiplantae; phylum Streptophyta; class Magnoliopsida; order Rosales; family Rosaceae; genus Fragaria; species Fragaria iinumae. Next base: position 673,147 of record CM019122.1, on the reverse strand, counting down.
TCGCGATCAGCATTCCGATCTGGGGTCTGTGGGAGATGTCTGTTTCTTGTACTGTTGGCTGCCGGTCTAATTTAGCTATGCCATGTGAAGGATTTGTTGCAGAAGAGAAGCTGGCATTGAGTTCAATCTCTTACAAAAGTATATACCAACTCATATATACCTTATTTTCAGAAGTATATATCACATGATTTACAAAACTAAAAGTCTAAAACTATGTGAGCTAGAATATTCCTTCTTCCAAAATGATGAGGTTATTATTTGCTTGTGAATAAATAAGCTCAGTATATCGATCTGTTATGTCTGTTTTCAAAAACCCTTTGATCGAATACTTATCACCAAATTGGCAAGTTTATTGCGCTGTGCATGGTTGCACATAAAAATCTCCAGATATTGTAACGCAACAGGAAATACGGGGGGCTAACAAGCGTTAAGTCTTAAAAAAAATGGAGAGTTTACAAGCGTAAACTCTTAGGTAGAACTATGGAATTTACCAGAAGATAAGTTTATTATGTTGTGCATGGTTGCACATAAAAATCTCCAGACATTGTAACGCAGTGGGAAAATACGGGGGGCTAACAAACGTTAAGTCTTAGAAAAAATAGAGAGTTTACAAGCGTTAACTCTTAGGTAAAACTCTGAAATTTACCAGAAAATAAGAGAAACCTCATAAACCTCTTAAGTTTAATTGATAATATGTAATATGATTGATGAATTGTTGAATTGAATGAATAATAGATAGAAGGTGTCTTTATATAGGCCCTAACTCCTGACTAAATCATATTTAGAATATAACTAGAAAATAATAAAACCGAGAGGAACTAGAAATCCTAAAACAATATTAAATGCCGAATCAGAATATCAAAACGACATCTTTTAGCCTAAATCTGACGGGGTTACTAAAGCGAGTCTTGTAGATCTTGTCGTTTCCATTCCGGAAATGTATCATGTGTTCCAATCGGATGTTCTAGTTAAAATCTGTTCCAATCAGATTCACCGTACAGAATATGTCTTTTGCTTGAGAATCCCGATATATCCAAAAAAGTAATTTATGATTAACTCCATCATTAAGAAGCCAATTTGAATACCAATTTCTAATATTCAGATCATTCTTCGTAATGTGATGACGCTTCTTTCTTTTTGATATTCTTTGTTGAATTTGGCTAAGATCTCGTCCTACATCCCATCCCATTGATCTGATTCTTATTATTTTCTAGTATCCAGCATCATTCTTGGTCTGTGGGAATGATTGAATGAGTAAGTGTAGGTGTGGATTTTGCAGGAGCTGCATGCATGAGAGTTAAATGCTCTGGCGAACTGACAATTTCACTCGAAAAAAACAAAAAGGGGGGTTCTGCTTTTCTCTTCTCTTTCTGTTGTGATTCTGAGACAGAGTCTTAATGACTAGCTACTACTGTTTTTCTCTTTATAAAGCTGTAACATATGAGTCTGCACTAGCTCTACTTATAGTGCAATGCGTTTGTATATAGAGTGAAACTCGTTTTTATCTCAAGTGAAAATGAAAACGATTGTATCACATTCGTACCAACACTTGAAAAATCTATCACATACATTCCGTAAAGTGATAAAACCTTCATGAGAGCTAGGCCTTCTTTCTATAATGTTGACATGTAAATGATCTGGAATTGAAGGCTTCTATAAGTTCTATTACAATAAATCATTTTGGGGGGTTTTGGTGAGATCTCCTCAGCTTGTTTAATATATAAGTGACATATAGAACTTTCACATAAATTAAATTGATTGAATGTACACTGAGGTGGTAGATGAAGAGCCTCTTGAAGTAGTTGAATCTCACCCCACCTTATTTATTTTGATCACATGCCTTATTTATCTTTGCCTTTAGTCTGTTCCCTCTTTTTCCAAGTATAGATCATTTCTTCATTCTAAGGCAAATCTAAAAATGTATTGTACATCTTTCTAACTGATAGTTTGAATCTGTAGTTAACAACTTAACATAACTTCTGGATATAGCAGATTTCAGTCAACTGCAAAATTAGCAAGCTTACATTATATATTGAGCATGCCTTTATACTTGTACACTGGTATAAATGCATGTGTTTCTGGGTACCGTAAGCCACTACCAGATGATTAAATTGTTTCCCAGTTAATAGTTTAAGCATATGTACCATGGATGTTTCGGTTGTATATAACTCTTAGGCTTCGTTTGGCTCGCGGATTAGAGGATTTGGAATGGGAACAGAAGAGAACCTTTGTCGGTTTTGGTAAGTGCAAGCTCGACAAATAAATAATCAAACGCTAATTACAGTAATCAAAAACTAGGGTGAGGTGCTTAATTAACAGATTGCAGCCATTCAGCAACCAACTATTTAAGGAAAGAAACGAAAGATAAATGATGTAATTATATATGTATGTTCAGTACGTAATAGCTGTATCCAGTAATACTGTAGGTGTGTGTGTTAGATGAAAATACTAACTCATACACATGCTGTTGTTGGTTGTTCATAAATTGACACAACAGCTCACAGAGATGAACTGTTATTTGAATGAAAAATAAGATCATGATGATGAAATATGCTTCCTTGTTTTATTTCTTGTACATATAGAGAAATCAGTATCGCTGGGCCTAAGAAAATTAGTTGGCTTTCTGAAGGTGTAACAAGTAGGTAGAGCAAAGCTGAAAAATCTATGTCAGACTTCAGATTTTCACCTCCTTTTTCACTCCATGTAATTTCGAAAATTAATACATTATTATCAAATCACATCAAAATTTCCAATTAATGCAGGTTATTAACCAGATACGAAGAAAGTGCTGTCAATTTGGTGGGTAAGCACAGTATAATGCAGCAACCACCAGGAGATCGAATTATGCAGCTTCTGTAATTATGGTGGCCCAAGTTTTCTAACCTAGGCGCCATTAATACCATGCCAAACATTTGAAGCAGGACCAATATATATATATATATGTACAGCTTCCTTCACTTCACTAACCAGTGGAGCAAAGTTAACTGTGCAAGGTGGTTTAGGAGTTTCTTGCAACCAGGTTTTTCAAAATGCATACAAACACAATGTCGGCTGGTTGGGTTGCTTTGGTGCTGCTTGTCACTTGTGCTGGTTTTGAAGCTGAGGCACGAGCATTCTTCGTTTTCGGAGATTCGCTGGTGGACAATGGCAACAACGACTACTTGATCACCACAGCCCGGGCTGACTCGTACCCTTATGGGATCGATTACCCGACTCACAGACCAACCGGCCGGTTTTCTAATGGCCTCAACATACCAGACCTCATCAGTATGTTTCTTACTTACATTTCAACTGTGTCCTTGATTTTTGTGATTTCTAGCTCATGCAGCCATGCTAGCTAGATTTTCGAAGTGCAAGTGTTAATTATTTTGGTCTAATTGCATGTTTTCAGGTGAGTCACTTGGGTCAGAACCTACATTGCCATACTTGAGTCCTCACCTTAACGGAGAAAAACTACTTGTTGGTGCCAACTTTGCTTCTGCTGGGATTGGAATCCTCAATGACACTGGAATCCAGTTTGTAAGTCCGTCCTAGCACGTAGCTTACTCCAAAAAATTGTTTTGCATCTGAAATACTTGTCATTTGCTGAAATATAAGACGTCGCAACAATTCTAGGGTTAGACTCATGCATGTTTTCCTGTTCAAAAAAAAAAAAAAAAGACTCATCCATGTTTCCAAGTTTAGAGTATTATATTAATGTAAAACTGAAACATGAAGTAATACTTAAGGTGAATGATATACCACATAGCTATTTTGTACGTAGTGACTAATAATGTGATCAATGTTGCTTCTTTTGGAAGCTTAACATAATCAGAATCACCAAGCAACTGGAGTACTTCGAGCAATACCAGACTAGGGTGAGTGCCCTAATCGGACCTGATCAGACTGAAAGCCTCGTCAACGGAGCCCTTGTCCTTATAACACTTGGTGGTAACGACTTTGTGAACAACTACTACTTGGTGCCGTACTCTGCTAGGTCTCGCCAATACTCTCTCCCTGACTACGTCGTCTACCTCATCTCCGAGTATCGCAAAATCCTCAACGTAAGTATACACTAAGTACTAATGATGCTATTCTTGCTTCAGCTGCAACTTAATAAGTTTCTCAGCTAACCATTTACTTATTCGATCGAGCTACCACATCTATATCCATATCCATATCCATGTTTGCCTTGAGGAACGGTCACAGGAAAGTAACTGATAGAGTGAGTCGTAATGGTGATGTGACTGAAGGGGGAGCAAGGAGTTATGAAAGATTTGCTTGGTTGGTGAGACCAGCGAGCGATTTGACATGTCCATTCATGGCTTTGATCAATTGCACAGTCTTCACTTATGGTTTATATCTGCTTGCTTTGAATATTTTTGGGGACCAAAACATTCATTAGTAGGTATAACATTCGTGATCTTAATAATTAGGAATGTTCATGATCTTAGATAAACAAGCAATTGAACCATTATATTATCACATGTGTAGGAACGTTCGTTAGTAGGAATAGTCAAGTCCTGGTCACATGAATTATACGATCGACGTACTTACTGAGATACTGTTACTTTCACAATGCAGAGGCTGTACGAACTAGGAGCCCGTCAAGTCCTGGTCACAGGCACAGGATCACTAGGGTGTGTCCCCGCCGAGCTTGCCATGCGTAGCCGAAACGGGGAGTGCTCCGTCGAGCTCCAACGCGCCGCCTCGCTCTTCAACCCGCAGCTAGTCCAAATGATCAGTTCGCTCAACAGCGGAATCGGGGCCAACGTCTTCATTGCGGCAAACTCGAACGAAATGCACATGGATTTCATAAGTGACCCTGGTGCCTACGGGTTTGTAACATCAAAGATAGCCTGTTGTGGCCAAGGACCTTACAATGGGATCGGACTATGCACACCGCTTTCGAACCTGTGCCCCAACCGAGACTTGTATGCGTTCTGGGATCCATTCCATCCTTCGGAGAAGGCTAACAGGCTCATTGTGCAGCAAATCCTCACTGGGAGTGATAAGTACATGCACCCCATGAATCTCAGTACTATGTTGGCCTTGGACAACTATAGGACTTAGTCAACTATATAGCTGAAGGCTTATAAGGTGATTAAGGGTCCTGCATGCTTGTGATGAAATATCATAGTATATCTTCAATCTAGCTATGTGTCTTTTTTAGTTGTAATGCCATTATTTTCAATTATTACATGTCATGGGAAAACTGTATTAGTGGAAATTATTTTGTATTGATTGGTTTGCTAATGAAATCCAAGCTAGCTCTTTCTCTGTTAATTATTTTGTCTCTCATTCTTATAATACGTACAGTACGTATATATAAGAGCTAGCTCTTTTGAAAGGAAGATAACTTGATTAATCCACTCTTTATCAAGTTCTTCTGCAAGTAGTACTAAAAGGAAAATAAACAAAAAAGAATATAAAAAAAAAAGTGGACAGAAAAATAAAACGACTCTGCTGGGGATCGAACCCAGAATCTCTGGTTTCGTAGACCAGCGCCTTATCCATTGGGCCACAGAGTCGATTTGTTAGAATGATGCCACATTAACATTTAAATATGATTTTTATTGCAAGGAAAGTCGAAACAAATTGCTCGATTACACAAAAGATAATCTGCAATCCAAACCCAACATATATATGTAGGAGAAAATTAAGTACCTAGCTAGACGGCTAGACCAACTGAGCTCTAAACACAATGCACAAACAGCAGCTACCCGATCGATTTTTTAATGGCCGTTATTAGGGCCTAATCTCTTTGCTCCCATACACAAGATATGAGAGCAACTACTTCAGCGGCACACATATAGATTTTCCAATATCAGTCGAATGATGGGCATCTTGTAAGCTCACAGCGCTCACTGGGGCAGAATGCAATGACAAATTAAAGAAATGCAGACTCTCTATGAGTATTTCTGAAATATATTGCTATAGAGAAAATTCTACAACATGTTAATGCATGTGATGCATCAACTTTGTCATAAAGTTGTAAAATAAGTCCTCAAATGCCTTGTGTTTACAACTTGATGACAAAATTGATGCATCACATGTATTAACACACCCTAATCTTACATTTGCTATGGTCCAGCTAGTACAGATGCAGTTTGAGTGTGTAGCCATCAGAGCCCCCATTTAAATTGCCATTAACTTAGCCTCCAAATATGTTGCATGTTCCCTCTTCCAAGAAATGAAGCACAACAATAATCCCTAGCCTTACCATTGCTATGGTCCAGCTAGTACTGATGCAGTTTGAGTGTGTAGCTAGCCATCAGAGCCTCCAACTAAATTGTCATTAACTTAGCCTCCAAATATGTTGCATGTTCCCTTTTCCAAGAAATGAAGCACAACAATGATACTAGCTAGCAGTACAAATTATCTAAACAAGCCGGCTTAAGAAGACCTACTGTACAAATTGGCCATTGTTTATAACGAACCCTAGTTATCTGGTCACAATGCATTTCATTTTCATTTACTCGGTCAGTCGGTCTTAACTAGATCGGAAATGATCATAAAACCCTAAACCCTGAAACATCATATTCTTTAACATAAATCATATTCTTAATCGAAAGTATATTAAGCGATCAGATCAACCCTAGCTAGGCTCTAAACGTCGTATATAGATCCATATATCTTAATGTCGACGTACCTACATTGTTGCAGTTGAACCTCATGAGAGAGACTTATTGAAATCTCCTACCAAAGTTAACCAAGACAAAGTAATTAAACATGCTGCTAATGCAGCTGCATGCAGTCCTCAATTAATCAGAACCAATTATGCTCAATTAGTCGAACTCTTAGCTAGTAATATACGGGTAATTGTCTCATCGAATTATCGATCATATGAATGCGGTGAGCGATTAAAGGACATGAGCTTTCCAATTAGCGTTGTGAAAATTTAAGAGCCTCCAAAATCGGTCAAGAAAAAAAAGGGTCGAAAACTTGACAACATGCCTCTACATCGATCGAGATCTGGAAAAGCTAATGAAGCTGCTTGTAACTTGGAACACTGAAAACTTTTTAAATAATATTGTTGTCCAGTAGTTGGTTAAATATAAAGGCTCCTCTACAACCTATTTATCCTATTGCTCTGGATCCAGTTCTTCTGGTCCAGAAATTTTGAAGATGTATAAATTTGCTTGGTCCCCCAAATTCAATGCTATCTAGCTTGGTATATTCTAGCTATAAATATTTTGCCCCCTTTCAGAACAAAGGGAAGAAGAAGAAGAATAAGAAGAAGAATTTCTCAACTAAGAAACTGATATTAAGCATGCACAGCCTTATGCTTTTGAATTTTCTCGATCGGCTAGTGTTCCAGTACTCAAGTATGGTTTCTGTTATAATTCCAATCAAGGCAACTAATTATTCTTTGTTTTTGAAAGAAGGCAACTAATTATTCAAAACCATATATATATAATACACTAGAAATAAGAATATCAGCAAATTTATAAGCTGTAAGAGTAGTTGGTTTGCAATCAAACCTAGCTCCACAAACTTTATTGACTAAAATAATGATACATTTAAGGCTGAAGTAATTGGGAAACATATGCAGATACTTGGTAATGGATCTGTCCCATATGCATAGAGATTCAGGGTGCTGATAAACAAGAACACTAGCTAGCTAATTAACACCAAAAATGAACCCAGATCCTCTATTTTGTGTTGCGAGATATATAGAAACTTAAACATGGATTTAAACATATATATGAAGTTGAGCTGCAAGAACATACAGCAAATTAGGATCCAAATCCTGAAGGTTGTCTTCATCATATATAAGTAGTCATCCTGCATGGTTGCTCGTCTGATCAATCGACAAATTAGTAAGGTTAATTACTTGAACCTAACCCATAATAAGGCCAAGACTGACACCAAATCATACTAATTACTAATTAGATTGATTTTGCTGGCCTTTTGAGTTGTGACGTTGCAGTGATAAAAATTAAAAAATTAGAAACCGGCCACTTCAGTACTCCATTTGATCACTGGAATTGAAGTGTGTGCATATATGTGCGTCTGCGTTTTGTTTTTTTTTTTTCCGAAAATTCTTCTACGCACCAAGGTGCAAGTAAACCGAACAACTAATATATAATATTTTGATTCGGTCATCCACGTCGCATTATCATGCATTATCATGCATGTATTCTAATAACGTTAACAAAATTGAAACAAAAAAAATAGTTTTAAGTGTTTCTAATACAGGAGATGAGGACCTGAGGTTGCATTATCTGTGCGTCTGTGTTTTTTTTTTTTTTTTTTTTTTTCATTTTGTTGAAAAGGAAGACATCATTACATATATACATCTACCCATCATATCTTGCTTTTATTCAAGTGGCCCTCGTTTTACTCCATTTGATAAGAACCCTACGTATCTGTATATAAGACCCTATCGTTCTTCATTCCAACACACAAGTTGCTTAACCTTGTTTGAGTATCTAAGATTCCATCTTCAAAAACAAGCCAGCAAGCTTGCTACACATGGCTAGCTCACTAGTGCTGGTTTTCAGTCTAGCCCTCACTGCATTGGGGAGCTTCATGATCCCCCAGCAGGTCGAGGCTCGTGCTTTCTTCGTGTTCGGAGACTCATTGGTCGACAATGGCAACAACAATTACTTAGCAACTCAGGCTCGTGCCGATGCTCCTCCTTATGGCATTGACTATCCAACTGGTCGAGCAACGGGTCGTTTCTCCAATGGCTACAACATCCCTGATTTCATCAGTTGAGTTTACTACTAATTCTGTTGAACTTTAATTTATATATATATATACATATATATATATATATATATATATATATTTGATTAATTAGAGTTGTTGACTGATTGTGTTATATATGTAATAGGTCAAGCACTTGGAGCAGAACCCACATTGCCTTACTTGAGTCCGGAGCTCAATGGAGAAAAGCTACTTGTTGGTGCCAACTTTGCTTCTGCTGGCATTGGAATCCTCAATGACACCGGAGTTCAGTTTGTAAGTTTTATAATCTACTTGATGACCAAATTTTTATGACTTTGTTATATTCATATTGTTGAAAGCGCTTTTGTTAGAAACACATATAGAGTAGCGTTCACAAAAGTTCTTCTGGCAATTATATTCTAGTAGCAAGGCGAGACAAACCCTGATGATCAAAGGGTAATTGATTTTGCAGGTAAACATAATCAGAATGTTCAGGCAATTTGAGTACTTTGAACAATACCAGCAAAGGTTGAGTGCCCTTATCGGACCTGAACAGACGCAGCAACTTGTGAACGATGCACTTATTCTCATGACTGTTGGCGGCAACGATTTCGTCAACAACTACTACTTGGTTCCTTTCTCTGCTAGATCTCGTCAATATCCTCTTCCAGAATATGTCGAATACCTCATTTCCGAGTTCAGAAAGCTACTTCTGGTAACCAGCTTCACTAAAACCAACATACTTTTGTTTGACTCGGCACTGTTCCGGAATTGCTTTTGTTTAGCTCAGTAATGTTTTAGGTTGGGGCTTCTACCAACTTTACTTACCACTTGGTCAAATAATGTGGAGTTGTGGACCAATTGAGTTTATGACTTTCAATAAGTGATAACATGCAGTACTGCTCCATTTTCAGAGGCTATACGATCTTGGAGGGAGAAGGGTTTTGGTGACAGGTACAGGACCATTAGGGTGTGTTCCAGCCGAGTTGGCCATGAGAAGTACTAATGGCGAATGCGCAGCCGAGCTGCAAAGAGCTGCAGGTCTCTTTAACCCACAACTTACTCAGATGATAAGTGAAGTCAACAGTGAATTAGGTGCCGATATCTTTATTGCTGCCAACACTCAGCTCAGTCACTACGACTTCGTGTCTAACCCTGAAGCATTTGGTACGTGAAGCAATCGATCGCTACTGTTTTCTAAACCATACTTCATTATGTTGTTCAAGAGAGGCGATTGACTTGCGATATATCACTGATTTGTGCAGGATTTACGACATCGAAAATTGCCTGCTGCGGGCAAGGACCTTACAATGGGCTGGGATTGTGCACTGCATTGTCCAACGTGTGCCCGGACAGAGACCTATACGCTTTCTGGGATGCATTTCATCCATCGGAAAGGGCGAACGGGTACATTGTTCAGTCAATTCTGAACGGGGGAACCGAGTACATGAGCCCCATGAACCTCAGCACCATTTTGGCTTTGGATTCCAGGACCTAAACATCATTTATTTTCCATTTCAGATCTCTATGAGTTTTCATTTTCACTATAAACAAGAGCTATACTATACCAGCTAGTAGCTATCATTATTCATGTGTTTGTAACTTTGTATGCTGGATTAGTACTACTGGAATGTCAAGTACCGATGATTGATTTTTCGAGTTGATATTTGATGAATTATATGGATGAGCAAGCAATACAATTCCCTATGCCAAATTTTCTAATCTCAACTCAATTCAAAGACACTATGAAATGCTTGTTCTGTAGTTCTTACAATCTTGTTCTACTACTCCACACCAACAAAATATGATTGATTGATTTAGAAGCACACATTAGGAGTACAAATCAATAAAAATAAAAGTAGCTAGAGAGTAGAAACCACATTAAATTAATACATTACGTACCCACATAGTGTTAATATATAGTTTGATTACCATCTGCTAATTGATTACAACGTACAATATTAATTGTTGCTTCTCTTACAGTGAAAAATGGAAATGCTAGGCAAACTCTTACAAAAGAAGAAGCTTAGTACGTATGATTAATCATGAACAAACAAAAAACAAAAAATGATATATTGGGTCAGTTACACCTCACAACTATTGTGCATGTATATAAATATATATATATATATATATATATTTTTTTTTTTAATTAGTTTTGCAATGACCTAGCTAGATGATTTTGTACGTATAGGATCCCACCAAGTATCATGTGAATTCGTATATACTTCGACTTTTTTGTGACTTGAAGACTTAAAAGGTAACCTAATAGATAGTAAGAATATTCATATACTTCTGATGTTGAACCATAAATTCGCTCTATAAATTTGTGTGTATCGAGTCCGTGGATCAGAATTACCTTTTCTAAGCAAGTTGCATTCCAAAGCTTCATACAATTACAGCCTACAAGTTTAGGCACGTACAGTCGATCAGTTGCCGGAACTCTAATTTTGCAGGGAATTCATGAACGACTTACTTTTACCAATTTACTCTCATACTCTGGTTTGTAGTTATACATATATGGCCAATTTAATTACTCTAGTAATTTCTTTCTCATACGAAGGAAGTAATATTACTTACTACTGAGCTGTAGGTAGCAGTTAGTTAGGCAGATGAGTTTTGGGTGCGGTGGGTAGAAACTTTTAGGTTGTTGTTAGCTAGGGTTAATTTGTACATAAATGATGGATCTAACCCCAGCCATTTAATTATGAAATTCACATGATGCCATCTATAAGTTTATTTATACCTTCTTCTCCTCATGCATCTCTGGTTGGGTGCCAGAGGTTTCAACCTTCATATATAATTTCCAGGCTAGCTACTATACCGTTCGATTATAATTGATTCCATATAATTCCTTGCGGTGGAATTGAAGCCACGAACATATGACTCAAGGCAGAAGCTCTATATATAAAGGCTGCTGATCCCTCAGAAAACTTGTTCATACAGATTCTATGCGGTACGTACCTAGATAATAGTACTAATTGGGGTACTGGTTTATACAAATTTAGTTTATATGATCCAATTAATGGCCGCCTCTTCATCATCAAATTCAGTGATTACAATATGTCATCTGATCTTTCTGGCATTGTTGGGAACCATTTACCTTGCTCCTCAAGCGGAAGCGACTCGAGCTTTCTTTGTTTTTGGTGATTCACTGGTCGATAACGGCAACAACAACTATTTGATCACCACTGCTCGTGCCGACGCTTACCCCTACGGCATTGATTCTCCGACTCACCGGCCCTCCGGCCGATTCTCCAATGGCCTTAACATTGCGGACATCATCAGTTGAGTCTCTCAAACATTACTTAATTAATTAGTCGGTGATTTTTAGTTAATATATAGATGGTACGTACATTGCCTATGTTCACACAGCTCGCATGATCATGATCAGGTCAGAAAATTGGTTCACCGGAACCGCCATTGCCATACTTGAGTCCGCAGCTAAATGGAAGAAGGCTGCTTATTGGTGCCAACTTCGCTTCAGCTGGGGTTGGAATTCTCAATGACACCGGATTTCAGTTTGTAAGTGACTTCTAAATTACTAATCAAAGACGCAGAGACATGCTTGAATAAAACCACTTAACCCTAAACCCTAACACTAAATTGATTTCGTCGATATATATATATACACACACATGGTTGTGGTTGCAGCTAAATATACTCCGAATGCCTACACAACTAGCGTACTTTCGAGATTACCAGAGAAGAGTGCAAGCTCTAATCGGACGTGACCAAACCAAAAGACTCATAGAGCAATCCCTCGTCCTCATCACCGTCGGCGGCAACGATTTCGTCAACAACTACTATTTGGGCCCTTCCTCCGCCCGATCTCGCCAACTTCCTCTCCCAAGATATGTCAGTTATCTTGTCTCCGAGTACGAGAAGCTTTTGATGGTAATTAAGCAATATATAAGCACCTAATTAATACGTCAAAACTAATTGCTGCTTGCATGCATGCTAGTATGATCTGTAACTTAGTCGATAATTAATTGAATTTGGATGGGCAGAACTTGTATAAGCTAGGACCACGTAGGATTCTGGTGACCGGTACCGGAGCAATGGGATGTGTTCCCGGAGAATTGGCGACTAGAGCCACCAACGGTGGATGTTCAGCTGAAGTTCAACGAGCCGGTGCCTTATACAATCCGCAACTCGATCAAATGTTGAAAGGACTCAACAAGAAACTCGGGAAAGACGTTTTCATCTCTGCAAATAATGGACAAATGCATTTGGATTTCATCATCAACCCTCGAGCATTTGGTATATATTTACCTAGTCACATAGTTAATCTAGACGTAAATTTATTTCTTAAATTAACTCAATCGTTCATGTATCATGGTTAGGGTTTACTAATTCCAAGGTCGCGTGTTGCGGGCAAGGACCCTATAATGGAGTTGGTCTCTGCACATTTCTGTCCAACTTGTGCCCTAACAGAGCCCTCTATGCGTTTTGGGATGCCTTTCACCCATCTGAAAAGGCTAATAGAATTATTGTGCAGCAGATGATTACTGGCTCCATCCGTTACATGAGCCCCATGAATCTCAGCACAATCATGGCCTTGGACTCTGCTACCTAATCATCGATCAAATCAAGGAATTTTTACTACTTCAATTTCACGAACGAATTATATGCATGTGTAATAATTTCAAGTTGTAATTTACTATCTCCATAAAAGTAAACCTAGCTAGTACGTCAAGTTGTGTAATTTCAGTTTCCATGCATTGCGATAAATGGTTTACCCGTATGATCAATATATTCTCATCACTTTTTTACATATATATTGGAACATTTCAGTTTAATTATTTGCAAACAAAAAAGAAGATCGAGGAAAAGAAACTTTTACTCGTGTTTACAATTGACCGCAGTATGTGATCGGAGTGTAATAATAAGAAGCAAACTTTGCCATTAGTATGAATCGAATGTGATCTTAATTTCATAATATGTTCATGCTAACATAATCTCTAGATTGTGTTGATGATCATGACCTGATTCAATTTGTATAGTTACACAGATTATATATATACATATGTAACTTTTGTTTTTCTATAGACTTTTGTATGCAAAGTTTGCAAACATAGTAAATTTGATTATTTGAATTTCTTGTATATTATGACCACTGTCGGATCAGATACAGTTTAAACACCTCCATATATGATGCGCTTACGAATCTAAAAATGGGACGCTTTTCAGAAACATAAAATCGAAAATAAATTTCATGAGCTGGTAAGCTGGATATTGTCCATATGAAAATGCAAGCAAACGACATGAATGATATAATTTGTAATCTAAAAAGAAAAGTTTAAGATTTTATCTGTTTGTTTCTTGTTGTATCTCCATTCTTAACCTATGGACGCCGCTCGACAGCGCAACATTCTTTACTAAGAAAGTTAAAAAACAAAAATGAAAGTGGATTTTATAGAATCATTACACACACACAAAAGTTGCAACCTAGCCACTCGAACTTTGATTTCCTGCTTGTTTATATACAAGTCTTGTCTGAGCATACAGACATACAAAATATTCTCATCTTGCCATTTTTCAGCCATTAAGGTGATTCAAACTGCTTTGGTTTCTTGTATTGTCAATATATGCTACATCATTTTTCATTTAACTAATCTGATATTTGGTTTTTCATGGACTTACAGAAGTTTGAGCAGCAAAACATGGTCGACGGAGAAAAGAAAATATATGCTCTCATAGTGGAGGATGACCGTGTCACTCAGATGCGCCACCGTATGCTCCTAAAACGGTTCAAATGCGAAAGTCTAGTTGCAGGGAATGGAAAGGAAGCAATCGATCTCTATCGCTCGGGAGCTAGATTTGATGTTGTTCTTATGGATATGGAGATGCCTATTATGAATGGACTCGAGGTTTGCCATCACAAACTTAACTCGTTGCTTAGTTTCATACCTTTCATATATAGCTTGTTCTATTTATTTGTTATGTGTGATGTGTTTTAAACTTTTAATGATGTAAATGGAATGTTATAGGCAACAAAGGAACTACGAGCAATGGGTTTTGAAGGCCTTATTGTTGGTGTTACTTCTCGTGATCTTGAATTTGCAAAACAAGTTTTCAATGAAGCCGGCGCAGATTCTTGTTATGAAAAGCCTCTAACACCCGAATATGTTACATCCATTCTTCAGAAACTAGACAATAACTAGAGACAGTCAATGAGTGAGCGAAAGATGGTGAGAAAGATCAGCAAGATGTGTGATTAATCAGCTCATGGTATACTTGTGTCATGAATTTTTTCTATTGATCAATTACATAACTTTGCTCGTGAATCAACTATGTAATGGCAAAGAAAATAATAAAATTATCCTCTCATTCTATAAGTACATTCGTCCATATACACTAGTTTACTTTCATTTCAGATCATCAGATCCATTCCATATAACTTTTCCCCCCTCCTTTGGTACTCATCCACATATAAGCCGCATTGTTACATCAGTCTTCGGTTGGTGAATCAACAATAGCATGTCACAAAAGGAATATAATCGAGAGTACGTTTATCTTTCCAAGTTAACATGTAATGCAAACGTCAAAACTATCCGCTATCTGCATCACTCCTTAAAAACGCTTTCTCCGTACAATCACGTCTAATTGATAACTGAATCGGTGTCGTTTTTCAGAAGCCCAAAACCCCCAAAAATTGAAAAACTGTTAAACCCCTTTTGTCCCAAAAAAGAAAAAAGTGTTGAAGGAGAAAGTATAACGATCTACTCATTCATTGATACAAATGCTTATTTATAGACATTACATAGAGTCTCCCGAAGGATCTAGAAAATCTATCAATACTGTAAACTATACTAATAAGGAAACCAGATTAACCAATCCTACATGTATTAGGGCAAAACACATAACAGAAGGATGAAAATATAATTTCCTTAAACACTCTCATTGTGTTGCGTCCCTAATATGTCACGGTGCTTATGGTGTTGCCTCGGTAAAAACCTTACAAAGTAAAACAAAAATCTCATGAGTAAATAAAGCACTCAAGGAAATGAACGGTAAGAAAACATTTTTCTTAACTACTTTCCTGCTCATGTTTTTTTTTTTTGGATTGTATGCTTTTACTGCTCTAAGCATGGAATGTAGATCAATGAACCCTAACACTGTAGGATCCTTGCAAATAAACTAGTTAGAACCCCAACAGTCGGACTAATTGTGATTTTTGAACGTAGCTATATATGCAACCCCTGCTCATGTTTTTTTTTTTTTTTTGGTTTCTAATCATTGTTTTGCCTTTGCTGTTGTTCTTACTTTTCTGGATGTGTTACACAATTGCAGAACTTCTCTGATAAGAAGCTGAAGCTTTCAAAGAAGAGTGTACTACACAGAATGAGCCTGGAGAATTTGTAAACATGATGGTGAATGTGGAGATCTATGAACTGAAGTATATGTTCCTTCTATTCTTCATTTCTCTACTCCAACTTGTCCCCCTGATAATCAAGTACGCTATTGCCGTGCTTTAGTTCTGTAATCTTAGTCTATTGCCGTCTCAGCTGTTGTTCTAATGATAGAGAACTTGGATCCTTTACTCGCATTTGTACCCAACCAATTGTTCATTGTACATTACCAACTTTAGCTTCTTCATAGCTTGTGATACTTCCATAGCTTGTGATACTAATTTGTTATTGTACTTTTTGCCTATGTTGTTGTGTTTTAAATGATGGAATGTATGTTATAGGCAAAAAGGGAACTACGATATCAATGGGTTTTGAAGGCCTTATTGTTGGTGTCAATTCTCACGATCTTGAATTTGCAACACAAGTTTTCAATGAGTACATACGTCTGTATACGCCCATGTTTACTTTCATATTAGATAATCAAACCCGTTCCATATAACTTTTTTTTTCTCTCCTTTTTAGTACTCATCCACACTCGGTGCATCTAAGCTACATTATTACATCAGTCTCCGGTTGACGGATCCACAATAGCTTATTGCAAGAGGAATATAATCAAGAATATGTTTATCTTTCCAAGTTAACATAATAACATATAACACAATCCAACCATCAAAACTATTCGTTATTTTCGACATTTTTCAAAAACGCTCTCAAGTGAGTTTAGTCAAGAACTGAATCGGTGTTGTTTTTAGAAGCCCAAAAAGCCCAAACTCATAAATTAACTGAAAATAAAAAAACCGTTAAACCCCTTTGTCCGAAAAAAGAAAAAAGAAAAGAACCTGTTAAACCCTCTCTCTCTCTCTCCCGCTCAGCGGTTTTGAGCAGAAAAAAGGAACCCGCCTTATCCAACTCTCTCTATGCACTCCAAATGTCCACTCTCTTCCTCTCCCTCCCAACCTTCCCTTCCAAATTCCACCACCAAAACGACGCCGTTTCCCTAACCGTCCGCGCCTCCGCCGTCTCCGCCCCCGAGAAGCGGACCCGCCGCAAGAAGCGCCAGCTCAAGCGCGGCGACGATGACTCATCCCCTTCCTCCTCCTCCTCCTCCGCCGCCGAGAAGAGCCTCCGCTTCACCTTCATGGAGGAGCTCATGTCCCGCGCCCGCAACCGCGACGCCGTCGGTGTCTCCGACGTCATCTACGACATGGTCGCCGCCGGCCTCAGCCCCGGCCCTCGCTCCTTCCACGGATTGGTTGTCGCTCACGCCTTGAACGGCGACGCCGAGGCCGCGGTAACTTTTGTTTTTTCACTTCATTTCTGATTCACTGTAAATTTCTTTGAATTCAGAAAGATTGAATTGAAATTGTGTGTGTGTGAAACTGGAATTACTTTAGATGCAAACGTTGAGAAGGGAGCTGAGCTCGGGGCTTCGTCCTCTCCACGAAACCTTCATCGCATTGATCAGGCTGTTCGCCTCGAAAGGTCGAGCTACAAGAGGATTAGAGATCCTTGCAGCAATGGAGAAGTTAAATTACGACATTCGCCAAGCTTGGATACTTCTAGTTGGTACATGCTTGTTTGGTGTTGATATGTTGCACATTGTTGATTATCTATTATTTATTGAATTTATGAGTTTTTTGTGCGGACAGAGGTGCTTGTTCGGACACGCTATTTGGATGACGCTAATAGAGTGTTCTTGAAGGGTGCGAAAGGTGGGCTGAGAGCTACGGATGAGGTCTATGATCTTCTTATAGTGGAAGATTGTAAAGTTGGGGATCATTCTAATGCGTTGGATATTGCTTATGAGATGGAGGCGGCTGGGCGGATGGCAACAACTTTTCATTTCAATTGCCTTCTTAGTGTGCAGGTTGCCTACTTTGATCTCAACATAGTATTTCTTTTGAGTAGTTACGCGATTAGATTAGATGCGTTATTGAAACAGATTAAAGAAAAGGATATGACCTTAATTGAACATGACCTGTTCTATAGGATCGTACCTCAGTGTCCTTAACATTGAAAACGAAATTTAAGAAAAGAATAACAAAAAATAAGCTCATGATCGTAGTTATTGGAGTCTAATATAGCAGCTGATAGTTGTATAGAATGTCAATATGTTGCTAGTAGTCACTGCAAACATGTGTGGTGCTGATACTTTCCTTTTCAAATGTTGAAGGCTACTTGTGGAATTCCAGAAATAGCTTTTGCCACGTTTGAGAACATGCAGTATGGAGAAGGTTTTGTTTTTATTGTCTTTTTTGGTACTTCTGTCTATATATGATTTCTATATAATGCTGGCTGCAGGGTTATATTTATGTTTCTTCAAGTTTAATGCTTCTCAAAAAGCCTTTGTTTTCTGTTCTTCAGGGTTTATACTTATAGTTTTCTTTACAAAACAGAATACATGAAACCTGATACAGAGACATATAATTGGGTGATTCAAGCATATACCAGAGCTGAATCTTATGATAGGTAGTTTCTGTAGCCACAAATAATTCCTGCTATGTCTCTTTATGAGTTCTGAATATTTGTAACCTGTAGCATTCCGTAGGAAGCAATCTCAAGTTATGAAATGAATCATGCATGCGATGGACTGAATAACAAATTAATCTGAAGATAGCAGTCAGCTTGGTGTCATATGCATTAACCTTTTCTTATCTAATAATGTGGAATTTTGTCAAATTTATTGTTGTTTCAACTTCAATATTCAATGTATTTTTGGTTGATGATACTGGTCATTCCCTCAAATGTTAAAATGATATGCAGAGTGCAAGATGTTGCTGAGTTGCTTGGGATGATGGTTGAAGACCACAAGCGTTTGCAGCCTAATGTGAAAACCTATGCGTAAGTACTTATGTAAATGTTAATGGTGTTTCTTTCATTTTTTTTCTTTTCTTTATTGTCTAAAACCTTTTAAAAGTCACAATCCATTCTAGTTCACAGTGAGTTCTCTTGGCAGTTTTCTTAATTTATATTACCAGGGATGACCTTGGCCTTGTATTGAAGGGCATTTGTCCTAATTGATTTTACTCAAATGCCTCTCAGCTTTCCATACTATAAGGTACTGACACCAAGATAATTGGATTTGTACTGCACTTTGGAATTAGAGAGTTCTAACCCTAAAGACCTTTTACAAGACCAGTCTTGGAGTTGTGAGACCCAAACGAGGCCTAACTAGAGGTCTATAATGCTAAAATCAGCACTAAACTATATCTGGATTATATCCAGTAGTTTAGAGATTCAATCAGCTGCTTCAAGCCATTTGCCATACTATGTAGGACTATCAACCTTTGAGTAATTTCAAGCTTTGGCTGCCAACCATGTCTTATACTTTTGTTTTCTCAATGGTTTTTCTCCTTTTAGGCTTGCATTATTATTTCAAGTTAAGTAACATTTTCTGTTAACATTGTAACTTATGTACAATATGTGTTTATTTCTTTTTTACTTGATGTACAGGTTGTTGATTGAGTGTTTTACCAAATATTGTGTTGTACGAGAGGCAATACGACATTTTCGTGCTCTCAGATTTTATGAAGGAGGGACAAAAGTTTTACATAATGAGGGAAACTTTGGGGACCCCTTATCTTTGTATCTTCGAGCTTTATGTCGAGAAGGTATACTTTTTTTTCATTTATTCTTCCTAACAAAGGTATCAAAAGTTTTCTCACATCAGTATATGATGGCTCATGATTTCTGTAGATAAGATGATTTCTATTTTACTTTTTACTATATATCAAACCCTACATTTCCTGGCACAACTAAGGCAATGGATTTAGTTTGTATGCAAACATTTTAGTCCTATTAAGTTTTGATTTGATTCTAGTGCTTTTTTATTTGGGAATAGAAGTATTGTAGCTTTTCTGAAAATTCACCATTTGACTTGTGGTGTCAGTAACCTATCATACTATTGTTTGATGTTGGTATTGATTTCACAGTTAACCTACATTATGGATTTCTGTTCTGAGATTCAATAGTTTACTATTTTCTTGATGGTTATGTAATTGTTATATTTTATTTTAGGAAGAGTGGTCGAGTTGCTAGAAGCTTTAGAAGCGATGGCCCAAGACAACCAGCCAATTCCACCGCGAGCTATGATTTTGAGCAGAAAGTATCGGACACTAGTGAGCTCATGGATTGAACCTTTGCAAGAGGAAGCTGAACTTGGACATGAGATTGATTACATGGCCAGGTCTGTGCTTGTGTTTTGGTAGTTTATAAAGTTGCCTCCCCCTTGTCCAGTCCTTTCTCTTTTGCTATTCTTATACATGAAAGTGCTTTGCTTTGTTATGTTTCATTATTCTTTCACTTCCATGCTATGGGTAATTAGGACTGAACCCATGCTGTGAAACTTCAAAAAATACACTAGTACAGATATAACCTTGTTATGGTGGTGCTGACTGATTTGTTCATCAATCAGGTATATTGCAGAGGGAGGGCTTACTGGTGAGCGCAAGCGGTGGGTGCCTCGAAGAGGGAAAACTCCACTAGATCCTGATGCTGATGGTTTTATATATTCAAATCCTATGGAAACCTCATTCAAACAACGGTGTCTTGAGGATCGGAAGATACACCACAGAAAGCTCTTGAGAACTTTACAGAATGAAGGACTTGCAGCTTTAGGGGATGCATCTGAATTGGATTATATTAGAGTAGAAGAAAGGTTAAAAAAGATCATAAAGGGTCCTGACCAGAGTGTTTTAAAGCCCAAGGCTGCTAGTAAGATGGTAGTATCTGAACTGAAGGAAGAACTTGAAGCTCAAGATCTGCCAACTGATGGAACTAGAAATGTGCTTTACCAGCGTGTCCAAAAAGCAAGGAGAATAAATCGCTCGCGTGGTCGACCCCTCTGGGTTCCTCCTGTGGAGGAGGAGGAGGAAGAGGTAAATTAATTTATGTCATGTTTTTCTAGCTAGGGTGCTACGTGAATGTCTGGCAACCAATATCTTCCCTTCTTCCTTGTTGCTGCATATGAGAATTCACAATAGACTGCTAATCAAAACATGATTTCACCCTCAGGTTGATGAAGAGCTGGATGAACTAATCTCAAGGATCAAACTGGAAGAAGGCAACACAGAGTTCTGGAAACGCCGTTTTCTTGGAGAAGGCTTCAGCAGCGATCAGGAAAAGCAATTAGACAGTGGCCAACTTGAATCTCTAGATGTCACAGATAGTGTCAATGTAGTAGATGTGGCAAAAGAGGTTGAAGATGATGAGGCTGAAGCTGATGATGAGGATGAGGATGACAATAATGATAATGATGAGGATGATGATGAAGAGGAGGATGAGGAGGAGGAGGAGGAAGTAGAGGTGGAGGTAGAAGTAGAACAAGCTGAGAGACAAGATGTAGAAAGGGTGAAGCAAAAGGAAAATGAAGCTAAGAAACCTCTTCAAATGATTGGAGTACAGCTGCTAAAAGATTCTGACCAGACGAGTACATCATCTAAAAAGGCAAGGAGAAGAGCTTCTCGGAGGATATCAGCTGAGGTATGACATAATAGTCTATTGATGCTTTGCATCCCTTTTCCTTGGGGCTTTAAGAATACCTGGATAGGTCAACTCGTTGACTTAATATTTCAGCATATGTATTCATCTAGTTTTGTTCTTAGGAACAAAATATCTTGGGACTGGGAGCTCATTTTGTATATAGACTTTCAGTTTTAGTCACCTTGAGGATTCAAACAGTTGACCCAAATAGGCCACCAAGATCTTTTTCTCAGTTAGGGTCCATTGAAAGCCTATTTGCCCCCTACATACCCTTCGTGAGGGGTAATTCAATCACAGGTCTTCATGGCACCAATGAAATTTACCAAATGATACCTATAACTATAATAGAGTTTTTTGTATTTTTTTTTTTAATTTTCTGTCTGACATGAACCCTTCTCAATAATGTTGATTAAATATAATCTTGATATGATTCTCACTGTGGATATGTACTTGTGTGCCAGCATCTATGGTTAGTTTTACAATTATCACCACATTTAGAATGGTTGCACCTTATTTTACTGTTAGGGACTATATATCTACCTTAGGGAAAAAATTATATTTATACACAGTTTGCACATGGATGCAGGATGATGCTGATGATGACTGGTTTCCTGAGGATATGTTCGAGGCATTTAAGGAGCTGAGGAAAAGGAGAATCTTTGATGTATCAGACATGTATACAATCGCCGATGCTTGGGGTTGGACATGGGAGAGAGAATACAAGAATAAACCTCCGAGAAGATGGTCACAAGAATGGGAAGTTGAGATGGGAATTAAAGTTATGCTGAAGGCAAGTTCTAATATTTGTTTCGCATTACCTGTGCTTTACAAAGTTCTGATTCTTTCTAAATTCAAACTCATTCTAGAATAGTATTTGAGAGACTGGACTCATTTCAGGTGATGGAATTGGGGGGAACACCCACAATTGGAGATTGTGCCATGATTTTGCGTGCAGCCATAAAGGCTCCTCTTCCTTCAGTTTTTTTGAAGATCTTACAGACTACACATAGTCTTGGCTATGTATTCGGCAGGTAAGTTTCATAATTTGGAGTAATGAACTGGTTTGATTAAGTTCATGTAACGTCCCATTCATCATCACATTTATGCTTGCTTCAAGCTGATTGATTCCATATATTGGAGTTCACATCTTGCTTTGTTCTCATTCGTCGCAGTCCTCTCTATGATGAAATTATCTCGCTATGCCTCGATCTTGGAGAACTGGATGCAGCCGTAGCCATTGTCGCAGACTTGGAGACCACTGGGATCACAGTCCCAGATGAGACCTTGGACAGGGTGATTTCTGCTAGACAGACAACGTGAAAGTACTGTCAATGACTCCTCTTCATAGCTGCACCTGCTCCTTATTATAGAATAATGTGATTGTATCATTGTAAAATCATAAACGAGTTCTGTCGCTGATGCATCTGATTCATTTTCCATTTGTTTTTTGGATTGAGGGTAAATTTTTCAGGCCTTGGTAAATTTTTCAGGTTTGAAGGACCAAACTGGATAGCCGGCTAATTATACAATACTGCCATATGCTTGAACACTTGTGACACTTCTTAGAGAGAAGTAAAAATCAAATAGCGTATACAATCTCCCTACATATGTGTTTATCAATAAAAACTTCATTCAAAATGAACTGAATTCAATGATTTTGGGGCAACAATCCGGACTAGATTGGCACATTAGACTTCACATCTGAAATCCAAACCGACCGACTTAAGAAGCCAAGAGACCCCGACTCCAAACAATGTAAATGACTACTGGTTTTAAAGCCTCCCTTGCCAAACTATGAGCAAACCTTGTTGCAGTTATTTTCACAAATCAGGCACTACATTATGACTCTTCAAACTGAGATCCTTTCGAATTAAGGAGTTATGCTTAATGTTCACTCCTTACTTTTGTATTCTTCTATTTTTCTTTTTAAATAAAACTCAATAGAGGTTTGGACATCTAGCCCGTCCTCTTAAAAAAAAAAAAACTGAGATCCCTTCGAATTATCATGCAAGGAATCAAATAGTCAAATGAGCGTCACCTTCCATCTCTATGTGGGAGAAGCCTACATGATCGCAAATCCGAGACCATGTAATAATAATGTCAATTTACATATTTGATCGTCTTTTCACCCTTGAATAATTTTCCGTTGTTGAGCAAAGTAAATACTTTAACTTACCTCAATCAGTAGACGGTTAAATTACCTTTCTTTAAAAGTCTACGTGCATTTAAACTTGTAATGTAAATACAAACTTTAGAGAGGGCGAAAGTGGAATATAGAATAGTTGGAGTAAAGTAAAATCCAAGTTATTAGTACCCGCTCCCCCACTCACTTGTCCTCTTCAGACAAATCTCCGAAAACGACTCCCCGGATTCTCTCTCTCTTTCCCACCAAAATTCTCCGGCGAACTCAAACCCCACCTCTCCGTTTCCATCCGAACCTCCACCACAATGCGGCGATTGCGCCTCCTCTAAGCCTCTCCACCGCTTCAATTTCCAGTCCGATCTCATTTCTCACCGGTTTTCTGCTGCGTTCACACTGATGGCGGTTCCGGTCGAAGAAGCCATTGCTGCGCTATCTACATTCTCACTTGAGGTGATCTTTCGTCTTCTCACTAGCTCACTTTCGCTCATTTCTAGTTGAATTTTGGAAATTTTGCTTCGATTTTTGTTTCGTTGATAGGATTTGAATTGTGCTCGTTGTGGTTTTACTGTGTAGGATGATCAAGCAGAGGTTCAGGGACCTGGAGTTTGGGTTTCGACCGACGCCGGAGCAACTGATAGTCCAATTGGTACATTTCTGTCCTTCCGTTTTGTTTTGGGAAGTAAATGAGATTATGTTAGGAAATCTTAGAGTAAAAATGTTGATATTATATGATATATAATATGTGATATGAAGGTTTAAACTATTTTTACGAAAATATAATGAACCTTGGAGAGTTCGAATTTGAGCATTAGTGTTCATTGGTAGGACTTTACTACTGCTAGATAGGTGAATCATGTATTAGTGTATATGGCAGCACTCTCGTTGTAATTCGTTGTTGTTGCTGTTTTGTAGAGTATAGCGATGTTTCTGCGTATCGCCTGTCTCTATCAGAAGACACGAAAGCTCTTAATCAACTGGTATGCACCTGTTTTTGACTGTTTTGCTTTGTCTTTCTAAGGCGTTGGATAAAATATAATCCTTGGTCATCTGTTCTGATTAGTATGAATGAAAACGATGGATATTATGCAGAATGCTCTTATCCTCGAGGGAAAGGAGATGGGATCGGTGCTTTATACATATCGGAGTTGTGTCAAAGCACTTCCTCAGGTCTAACTCTACCTTCATCATTCTTACCATATGGCATCATATTTGTATCTAACATGTGTATATGTGTGTGCATAACTACGTTTTTGCAGCTTCCGGATTCTATGAAACAAAGTCAAGCTGAATTGTACCTTGAAACTTATCAAGTTCTGGACTTGGAAATGAGCCGCCTACGTGAAATACAGCGCTGGCAAGCATCAGCTGCATCCAAGGTACGAGTTTGTATAAACTTTGGTTTTTACACTCTTTCTTGGCTGAACTCAAGTTGAGTTTTTCACCATACCATGGACGTTTGTCTCTGACGCAGCTAGCTGCAGATATGCAACGCTTCTCAAGGCCTGAGAGACGCATTAATGGACCTACAGTAACTCATCTCTGGTATGCTTAGTATTCCTCTGAAGCAATTTACTTTTTGTTTTTTTACGTTTCTTCTAGTCCTGTATCACATATTTTCAGACATGCTTGTGCTGAAAGGTACTCACTGGTCACTGCAAATGTATGACTATGTCAAAACTGGTCTGCTAATTTATTCATTACAGGTCCATGTTGAAGTTACTTGACACTTTGGTGCAACTCGATCATCTTAAAAATTCAAAAGCCAGCATACCAAATGATTTCTCTTGGTATAAAAGGTAAACCAGTTATTTTCACTCTATCTGGTTGCTACAACCATCCGGACTATATGACTTGGCATGTGTTCCTGGACAAACTAATTCTGTATAAAATATCAATACCTTCTTTTACACTTCTCTATATTAAGTTTTAGTGTATATGGTTCAACGGATAGTTTACATTTTCAAATCATTAGCACTAAAATTGGTTAACAAGCTGTTGTTACTGAAATTTTAAGATCCTTCTATACTCGTCTGCAAGATGAGTTACCAAGAAAATAAGAGAAAAGGGGAAAACTGAAAAGTAGGTCTAGTATGTTATACAAATACTTATTTACTAGCATTGTATTTGTAACATCATATCTTTCCCCAATCTGATGCTACTTTCTACGTGGTTAATTTCATGCTTTTGACCTATTCTGATTTTTTCAGGACATTCACACAAGTAAGCGTACAGTGGCATGATACTGATTCAATGAGAGAGGAGTTGGATGACTTACAGGTGTGGCTATGCTACCTTCTATATCTTAGTGCGTCCTGATATACAGCTTTTGATGAATATATTCTATTAAAGTGTTTCCATCTTGGAAATACTGTTTTCATTTCTTTTGTTTTTAGTAGTCTGATATGACATAAGGCCAGAATAATCTAACTATTCTAATGATTTCTTAATTAATTGCTGCAGATTTTCCTTAGCACAAGGTGGGCTATCTTGTTGAATTTGCATGCTGAGATGTTCCGCGTGAACAAGTATCCTGAGTTCAATAGTTATAGCTGATGAGGAGAAAAGCTGATGATTTGCATATATTCTTATTCTACTTACTTTGAGCTTCTAGATTTTATCTTGTTGATAGGTTATATAGTGATATGCGTTTTGTTTTTACATTTATAATCTAGGATACACGCTGCTAGTCTATTTTGATTTCCTTGACTTGATATAGTGTAGAAGATATTCTTCAAGTCCTCATAGTTTTTGCTGTCGAGTCACTAGAGTTGGACTTTGCACTTTTGTTCCCAGAGCGGCACATTCTTCTTCGTGCTCTGCCGATTCTCGTTGTCTTAGCAACATCATCAGAAAAAGATAGCGAGTCTTTGTACAAGAGAGTGAAAATCAACAGACTTATTAATATATTCAAGGTAATGTATAGATATGGTTCCACAAGATTACAAGATTGCAAGAAGCCAATTTCCCACCTCCCTCCCCTAGAAAACGAAAAATTTAAACACTTCTCTTGTTTTTTTTTTTTTTTTTGCTTTCTTGCAGAACGATCCAATAATTCCTGCATTTCCAGATCTCCATCTTTCTCCTGCTGCAATTATGAAAGAATTGTCAATGTACTTCCAAAAGTTTACTGCCCAAACTCGTCTTCTCAGTCTTCCATCACCTCATGAGCTTCCAGCACGTGAGGCACAAGAATATCCTTTGTTTGTATATCTTTTTCTGTCAGGGTGATAAGTGAATTTTTATATGTACCTTTGTGTTTTCACGTTTATCATTGCTAAGCTTGGTAATATCTCCAGTAAGACCTTGACATAATTCACTTATCAGAGGCATTATCTAATCATCAATCACATTGGATCCATCCGTGCTGAACATGATGACTTCGCAATTCGTTTTGCATCCTCCATGAATCAGGTCTTCTCCTCCTCGTCCTCCTCAGTCCTTTTCCAGAAGCTGTATTTAGTGATATGATTCTTACTTGCGCTCATGTGTAATTTTCTGAAGTCCGTTACTTTTCTGTTCTATGCAGCTATTGTTGTTGAAGTCAACAGATAGTGCTGATATCGAGTGGTGCAAAGAAGTCAAGGGAAATATATATGATATGATTGTTGAAGGTTTTCAGCTTTTAAGTAGATGGACTGCACGCATCTGGGAACAATGTGCATGGAAATTTTCTCGTCCCTGCAAGGATATAGTTCCGTCTGAATCACAAGAAGCGTCAGCATCATTTTCTGACTATGAAAAGGTCTTGATACCCTAAGGAGATGGCTATTAGGTTATACTTGGTAGAATCTTTAATAATCTAAAAGTAACCTGAATCAACTAACATATGGATATGTCTAGTATTAGTTCAGTACATACATGGAAGAAACTTGGATAGACTAAATGTAATCTAAATTAACTAATATATGCATGTCCTAAGTACTCCAGTTCAGTTATTGTCTGCCTACGTTGATCACATCCATTTAGCTGATTGTGACATTATCTTGGAATACATGTCAGGTGGTACGATATAACTATAATGCAGATGAAAGGAAAGCCCTAGTGGAACTTGTTAGCTACATAAAGAGCATAGGATCAATGATGCAGTCTAGCGACACATTGGTAGCTGATGCTTTATGGGAGACAATACATGCTGAGGTCCAAGATTTTGTTCAGAATACATTGGCTACTATGTTGAGGACTACATTTCGAAAGAAGAAAGATCTTTCTAGGTGGGTATTTAAGTTAGTTAATGATGATTTGAACTTTGCGGTTGAAACTGCTATAGTTTTCTTGTCTATACTCTTGTAGATTACATATATCATTTGATATCTCATCATTATATTTTTGTTGTTATCCTTATCATCAGTTATATATTGCTAACTAGTGAAATACGATCCAGGATCCTTTCCGATATGCGGACTCTTTCAGCAGACTGGATGGCAAATACTAGTAAGTCTGAATCTGGACCCCTGCAGCATGGAAGCGAAGAAAGCAAAGGAAATGTTTTTTATCCAAGGCCAGTTGCACCAACAGCTGCTCAGGTTTCCCTCATTCATCCAGCTCATTGAATGCAATATAAGCTGTCTTTATTATACCAAGTGTTTTGCCTTACCCGTTATTGCTCTTTCTATTTTGTTTTCACTTTCCATTTGTTCTTTTAGACAGAAAGTTAATCAGAAAACGACCATGTTTGATCGATCTGAAATTTCCTTAATAATCTTACATATCAGAAAGAGGTAGATTTAGGATGAATTAGTTAATCCTTCTAATTCTGTGTGTGTGTGTGTGTGCGTCTTTCCATAGAAAGTATTTCATCAGTAATTGGACTCGATCTGCATTTAAGTCTCTTTTCTGCATGGTTATCGTATGGCACGTGCATTCCTCATTTTATCTGTATATGATTGCTCAAGGTTACTGTGTACAAAGATGAATTACTGAACATTGTACATTCTCACACAAGTTTCTTGCCTGAGATTAAGCTAACTGATCATTTAATTTTTATTTTTAGGTTCACTGCCTGCAGTTCCTGATATATGAAGTTGTTTCTGGTGGTAATCTTAGGAAGCCTGGTGGGCTCTTTGGGAATAGTGGTTCAGAGATCCCTGTTAATGACCTAAAACAATTAGAAACATTTTTTTACAAGCTTAGCTTCTTCCTGCATATTCTGGACTATTCAGGTATTGATCCACCTCTACTTTCCTTTATTTAGGTTGGACTCTTAGATTGTGTGCTGTACATATTCCAGAAGGACCAATTTCTCAAAAGTAAACTTTGCAGTGCAACTCTTTTCAGCGGGCTCTTCTTTCCCAATCGATGCAATATTATATATTATTTAAATTGTTGAAATTATCCTGGGTTTTCAATGTGTTGGGTCCTTTGGCAATCATGATTATCCTAGCTATTCTTATTTGTACCTAACTCTTTTATAGCATTCATGAACATAATCCTGATGCTTAGTAAATATGTTTAACCCTCGATGTTCTTGCACTTACGGTATCTAGCCCAATGCAATTCATCATTGAGCTGGTTACTAGCCCATGAACATACATGCCCCCTAATTCTCTGTGTTGCCGGTGCTCATCCTTGTGTTTGAAACTGATAACAAGTTGTTTTGATCATTTCTTAAGATAGTATTTTAGCCACCTATAGTAAAATTGAAATTTGTCCTTTTAATTGTGTTTCAGCGACTGTCGCAACTTTGACGGATCTTGGTTTCTTATGGTTTAGAGAATTTTATTTGGAGTCTTCTCGTGTTATTCAGGTAAAAATATTATTTGACATATGAAGTGGGTGTCCTTTATTGTTTTATAACTCCTGTGAAACAAATAAAAATTTCTGCCAGCGGTTCTGTTAGGCGGCCAATGTCATAAAGCAGATGCTTTTGCTGGTTTACTTTATAACCATATTCGCTCATATGCTTATAAAGGTTTAATTATTCAGTTCCAAACTGTTCTTGTAGCATTGTAGCCCATATTTTCTTCATTTGATTCCTATTAAATTTGAGATTTTACACTCTTTGCAGTTTCCGATTGAATGCTCTCTTCCTTGGATGTTGGTGGATTTTGTGCTTGAGTCACAGAATCCAGGTATTCTAGAGAGTGTTTTGATACCATTTGACATCTATAACGATTCTGCTCAGCAAGCATTGGTTGTGCTCAAGCAACGGTTCCTCTATGATGAAATTGAGGCTGAGGTACCTGAATTTCTGCACTTGGTTGCATCTGTATTCATTATTGCTAGATTGAACATGCTTATCTCACACTGGTGACATGTGGCCATGGACTGGAAAGTTAGCTGCAGGCCTGAGTGTAGATCTTAAATATATATCATATTTGGAGGGCCAATCTTTCTAGCAGTGTTTACCTGGTCACCAAAAGTTCATGGTCACCTGGCCTTGATATTATTTGATACTAAGGGTTGAGATTCAACCGCATAAAAGACAATAATCTATTCTCAACCCTTGATACTAAATCTAAGGGTGGGTGACCACAAATTCTTGGTTACCCCGGTTGATCTGTTCATCTTTCATTTTGTGGCCATGCGGAAATATTTCAATATTTAGAAATGGAATTCAATGCATATTACATTCAACAACTTTAGGTCATAGTTTGTCTGTATTCTCGTCAAATTTCTGGCGCCTTAGATGATTAATTAGTTTCTTTTTCTCTCTTAGGTGGACCATTGTTTCGACATATTTGTTTCAAAACTCTGTGATACTATTTTCACATATTACAAGAGCTGGGCAGCAAGGTATACTAACTTCTGTTGAATATGCTATGCCACCAGCAGAGCAATCTTTCATATGTGTTGGTTTTTGTGTCATGCAGCGAACTGCTTGATACGTCATTCCTGTTCGCATTGGACAATGGGGAAAGATATTCTGTCGAGCCTATGAGGTTCACAGCACTCCTAAAGATGACCAGAGTGAAGGTATTTCGTCTTAGAAACATCTTTTAATTTTCGTGCTTTATGATTATAACTGGCTAAGTGTATCACAAGTACATATGAGTTCAGTCAGTATATCTATCCTCTGCTTAGTATAGTTCTGATTGCATACAGTTGCTCGGAAGGATGATTGATTTGAGAAGTTTGATTACTGAGCGGATGAACAAAGTTTTCAGAGACAATATTGAGTTTCTATTTGATCGTTTTGAGTCTCAAGATCTATGTGCTATTGTGGTAAGTAGTTTCGCAGTATCACTTTGTTCTCTTACTCTGAATTAGTAAAGACAACGTTAACAACATGACTTTTGGTTGGTAGGAACTAGAAAATCTGCTGGATATCTTAAAGCATGCCCATGAATTTCTCTCCAGAGATCTTTCAATAGACTCATTCAGTCTAATGTTGAATGAGATGCAAGAAAACATATCACTGGTGTCATATTCTAGTAGACTTGCGTCTCAGGTATGGCTAAGTTTCTCTTTATCATTGTTTTTAAAAAAAAAAAATACTAATTACTGAGTGATTTCGCCTCTCCGAATAATCCTTTTTGTTTCTTATATAAAGTCTTCCAAGTTCACATGCTACCCAACTTATGTGACATCTATTTTGCAACTCGTCATAGAAACACTGTAATACAATTTTTGACTGTTAAATGTTTCCTCAAATTGGTTGGTTCCTTTTCCTCCAGGCCACATGCAAATAAGTGCTGTTCTTTTAATTCATGTAATGAACTGTAAACTGCCATGGTTCTTAAGTCAATGTATTCTTCAATTTTTGTAATTCGACTTTCTTATTGAGTTGGCTGTGGTGTCAAAAGCATATATGTCATTCTGATTCTTATATCTTGCAAAACAAAATTACGTTTTTCTTTTGGTAAATAAACTGCAATAAATTTACAGTCTTACTTACTGGAACAAATATAACAATGAGTATGTTCCTACTCTAGATAATCTTGGTTAGAAAGTTGGAACTGTAGATTTTGATTCATCCATTGCCAGTCTTTGCTTACTCATTTTGTTTCTGTTAGATTTGGTCAGAGATGCAGAGTGATTTCCTGCCAAACTTCATCCTTTGTAATACTACCCAGCGGTTTACACGATCAGCAAAGGTGCCTCTTGTTCCTGTTCAAAAGCCATCAGTTCCCTCTGCGAAGCCTAATTTCTATTGCGGTACTCAAGTAAGCAATCTTTCTTAATCAATGTATCTGTTAGATGGGTTTTAATATGCAATTCGTATGGTTTGTAACCTATATCACCCCTTGTTCTTCAGTGTTTTTGAATCCTCTTATATCACTCACCTTTTGTGATTCCTGTAAATAAATTGCTATTAGTGAGATAGAGGAAAACAAGTTTTATTTCCTCATCCTCATGATGTATTCTAACTTTATTGTGTTACTGTTTTCATGGAAGGAATTAAATGCAGCTCATCAGAGTTTTGCAAGGTTGCACAGTGGATTTTTTGGGATGCCTCACATGTTTTCCATTGTAAGGCTTCTAGGGTCTAGATCACTGCCCTGGCTGATCCGAGCACTTCTAGATCATATATCAAACAAGGTAGGTCATGCTATGAAGAGATCAGTAGTTACAAAATATTGTAAATGCAAATTAGAGTGTTTTAATTGTGTTCGTCATATTGTTAGAGGGTTTTCTGTGTTTCTGCAAACAAGTTTTGATAATGTCCAAAGTTTAACAGATGCTCACCCTTTGTTTCTGCGTTTTGTTTCAGACAGCTACCCTGGAACCCCTTATAACAGGATTGCAAGAAGCATTGCCAAAATCTATTGGACTGCTTCCTTTTGATGGGGGCGTGACAGGTACATGGCTGCTAATTTTTTTCATTTGTTATTTTTTGAGTATTACATGCAAGCAGCAAGCTGCAGATGCATATATTGGTTTAGACTTTCTAACAATTTATTGATAGGTCTGCTTTGTTATGGAAGACGGTACATTTTCTCCTTATGTAGTTTTAAGACGTGAAATTCATAAGGCAGAACTTGAGTCCAGGTTTTGTAATTAGAAAAAACAAAAAGAAAAAAGAAAATGAAGTGGATCAATAATTATGATATATTGTGGTCACATAGTTGCAATCAACACCTTCTAGTTGAAGTTTTTGGCTCTTTATTTCTTGTTAAGTCCATTATGGGTTTTATACGATATTAAAAGAACGAGTAGCACATTTGCACATTTGGCACCCACCTCCCCCCCCCCCCTTTTCCCACTGTTAATATATGGCATAATTTGTGCTTCTATGTGTTTCAACAGGTTGTATGAGGCTGGTTAAAGAACAGCTTACTTGGGGAACCAAATCAGAGCTCAAAGGAGAAGTTCTTCGGGGTATAAAGGAGATTGGAAGTGTATTATATTGGCTGGGGCTTCTTGATATCGTTTTGGTTAGTGATCTAAATTCCACATCTTATAACTTTTTTAAGATGCTTGCATGTGTTTACACCAGTTTATAACTTTATAACTTCATTAAAATGCTAGCATGTGTTTCAACAATACATAAGTTGTCACAAATTTTTTACTAGGGACTTCAAATTGTAATGCACATCAGATATGTGCTAATTGATTTTGCCGCATAACTTGTTTTTATATTTTCCTGAATCATACACTTGAAGAGGCACGTACTTATGTGTGTGGATGCTAGCACATACATATTTCCCATAGACCTTTGTGCCTATCTCCAGAAAGCACTAAACTAGTTCGTATTCATAGTTCGCCACTTAGCTTTTCATTAGTTTTCAGTTATGTGGAAAGAAAAAACTCGCTGTTGAATGGGGTGATAAAAGAAAACTAAACTGGGAAAAAGTCTGAGGTGTTCTCCTGTGAATCTCAAGAATCTATGTTATGACTTAAAACCATTTTCATATTTCCACATATATAATGCGACAAGGCATTCAATCTCTGATCTTGAAGTATCTAATTATATTGGTAACAGAAGTTTAGGGTAACAGAAGTTTATCACCCCATTTATTGGTAACAGAAGTTTAGTATCTAATTATATTGGTAACAGAAGTTTGATATTTGCTGTGAGTGGGCAGGTGAAGTTTGCCTGTATTCAGATTACTATTGTAATTGAAACTTCATCTTTCTGGTTGCTTGAGTCATACCCTCACAATCTAACATGCTTTGCAGAGAGAAACAGACACCACACATTTCATGCAAACTGCCCCTTGGTTGGGCTTGCTTCCTGCTGCAGATGGACAAATATTGCATTCTCAAGATGGTGGAGAAAGCCCTATTGTCAACCTCTTTAAATCAGCTACTTCTGCAATTGTGTCAAACCCTGGGTGTCCAAATCCGGCTTCCTTCAATACCTTATCGAAGCAGGCAGAAGCTGCAGGTGCGCAGTTGCAATTTTCTGTGTAAATTTTTATAGAGAAATTTACATGTTTTGACTGGATACTGGAAAAATTAACCTATAATTATGTTTTTGTTCCTGTTTCATTGCTGTTCTATAGTTAAGTCAGATGTTTCATTGCAGATCTTTTGTACAAGGCTAACATGAACACGGGAAGTGTGCTGGAATATTCTCTAGCTTTTACTAGTGCAGCACTGGATAAATACTGTAGTAAATGGAGTGCTGTTCCCAAAACAGGGTTCATTGACATCACAACTTCAAAGGATTTCTATCGCATATACAGTGGCCTTCAAATTGTAAGGACTACATGTTTTCTTAAGATCATTCAGTTCATAGAACATTTAAGACGAATAACATATTTGGAAAATTTTTGGTAATTTGTTGTAGTCCTGCAATATCTAGATCAAGTTAGGAAAAAGAAGAAAGAAAGAAAAGACAAAAGGATATATAGGAATCCCATTTACATGCATATTACTTTGGTATCCTTTGGTTGCGGGTTTGTCTTTAATACTAAAATTCAGTATACCTAGTTTAACTGTAGAAGAATGTGAACTTGTTGTGCTGCCATAATGCCTAACTTGTTCTAATGGTCAAACTGTAGTGGTACCTTGAGGAGTCTGTTCGAGTATCACCGAACAGTCAAGATGTGCTGGGTGATTCTGTAGCTTGGGGGGGTTGCACCATAATATACTTGCTTGGGCAGCAGCTGCATTTCGAGCTCTTGGATTTTTCATATCAGGTCCTCAATGTTGCTGAAGTGGAGGCTGCTTCAATTACCCAAACCCATAAGAGCCCTCATTATGTTCAGGTATAGAAAGGACACAATTTTTCTTGTTCTCAAGCTCTGTTGGCTAAATTGCTCGTCTCTAAACTAATTGATACAATGCCCATCAGTTCTCATACTAAACTTACATTGGATAACACTTGAGGTAATGGCATCATGGACTATTTTTTTTTTTTTACTTCTACGTGCACAGCTAAACTTCCATAGTATTGAGCCCCTAATGCTATGAGCTATTCTAACATAATATTGATGATCTCTGATATGAAGAAAGTCAAATTTTCACTGAGATGAAATATCGGAATGCAGTCTAATAGTATGACACTAAAACCCCAACTAGCTAGCCTGCTAACTAGAATAGTTGCTGTCTGAACCTCATATATCGCAATAGTAGTAATCTACGTGACAGTCTGCATAGTTATGCATTTGGTAAACTTATAAAAAGCTAATCTCAGGTTCAATTTAGCTTTAATTCCTTTGCATCCATATTTGCTTTTGGTTCTTATTGGTTTCTTTGTGTGGTTGAAGGGATGGGATGGCCTGTTAGAAGTAATGAAGAAAGCAAGGAGGTTAAACAACCATGTGTTCTCCATGTTAAAGGCGCGTTGCCCGCTTGAAGACAAGACAGCTTGTGCTATCAAGCAAAGTGGTGCCCCTCTGCACCGGATCAAGTTCGAAAACACCGTCTCTGCATTTGAAACACTGCCACAGAAAGAGGCCTGAATCAGAACAAATCAGGTCCGGCGCATTACCTTTTCTGCTAGTTGCTTTTCTTCCTTTTGGTTTCTGTACTTGATCATGATTAAGACTCAAATATCTGTATGTGTATAAAGAGAGTACGAGATGACAACGATCACTGTTGTTTATTTACCACTAAAGAAAACGTAATGCACTTACTGGCCAACCTACCACTTAGCAGAGCGCCAATCACCTACCACCTAGCACATCTCCGATTAGTTATAAAGAAATGCTACCATGTCAAAAAAGTATGAACACAGAATAAGAATTTTGTATCACAACGTGTGAGGGATCGTCAGCAATGACATTATATGAAATGTGTCTACCAAAAATATATATACATTATGTGAGATATGTCGAAATTTTCGGAAGTTCTACAGTTTCTACTCTACAGTAGCCACTGTTTTTCATCCTTGGATCAACCGGAAAACACCTACATCTACCCGGTGAAAAAACGTAGAACATGTCATACAGCGAGGTATGGTTGTGTAGGGCAAAACCATATTAAGGTAACAAGGAGATTCTGGTGCCAAAGTTTTGAAGAGCAACTGTGCTCAGAGCCTCATAAGCTGCTGTGATTAGATAAGAATCTTTCATAGAAGTCTCTAACTTAATCATAGTCTAATCCTAACGTGTTTGAATCCCCTTCTTCCTCATTTTCTTATTCTTGAATTATTAGGAAATCAATCTTAGTCAACCCAAAGTAGGATTACTGATCCAATTATTCCAATAGCAGTATTATAGTAGTATGGTCTGGCACAAGCTACGCTATACGCGTTAGCCCAAGAGATACAAAAAACCATTGAAGGGTTTGAGAAGGGTAGCAAGCATTGGCTAATATTCCCATAAAATATAAACAAACTTGGAAGTTGTCTTGCTGCAATTGGTGTTCATGAGGTCAATGTTGACTTGCTCAAAACTTGATGCCAGTTTAATAATGTCTTTTAAGTATGGTTTTCATCTTTGCGGGCCTTGTTTGCTTTGTTTGTATTGTCTGGTTAAAAACTAAAAAGAAAGATGGTGCATGCTTTGTCGGCCATCCCAGCCTCACAATCTCTCTATGTAATTCATATCATCCTTGTCATTCACACAAAGTGGGATCATGCTAATCATTTTGCTGTGGACAAAATGAATATTTAGGCTTTTTCTTTGGTCTTTAAGTTCATCATGGCTTTCTTTGGTCTTTAAGATCATCATTGTTCTTTAGAAAGGTGGCAATTCAGAGGAAGGAAAAGCTCACCATATTCAATGCACCACTCTGTGCAATCAAAATCCCAATGATTTTTCCCAGTAAATTTTCTTATTCTGGGAAAGTGAAGTATATTTCTTGTTGGTTTCTAGAGAACTGGTTGGCTCTCTTTGATGGCTTCTTTTTGTTTTCCATTCTTGGTCATCAACTTGAGGTATGTGAAGTAATTGCTTCCTCATGTAGTTTGGTATGCTTCTATCTTTCTGAGGCTTTGCTTTGTCCTTGTTCATGTTTCTTTGTGCCCTTGCACTACTGTAAACTTTTACCAAAAGTTATTTGGAAATCTTCATGGGAAGTTTTCTCTTCAGCTGGTGATGTTTTGAGTGCTAGAACTAGGGTGATTGTTTTCAATTTCGCTTGATCAGAATGGCGAAGATATCACTGGGTTTGCTATTTACTATTGTTGCTCTTGTTGCTGCCCTTATGGTTTATGAATCTGAGGGCCTCAATGATGAGGGTCAATACCTTCTAGAAATAAAGAGTAGAATTGTTGATGAATTTGGCCATCTTAGTAGTTGGAATTCCAGTGATTTAACACCTTGTGGATGGAGGGGAGTGGATTGCAGCGAAGGATTGTACCCGGCGGTTTTATCTCTTGACTTGAATTCCATGAATCTTTCGGGTTCTTTATCTCCAAGCATTGGTAGAATGATTCACCTGAATTATCTTGACCTTTCTTTCAATGAAATGTCTGGGAGTATACCTGAAGACATTGGAAATTGTTCCTATTTGCAGGTTCTTAGTTTGAATAACAATAAGTTTGAAGGTCAGATTCCCACAGGATTGGGTAGACTTTCTTATTTAGAAGTCTTGAATGTGTGCAACAATAGAATATCAGGGCCTTTCCCAGAAGAACTTGGAAACCTTTCTTCCCTGTCGCAATTGATTGCATACACTAATAATCTCAGTGGACCACTGCCACATTCTATTGGCAATCTCAAAAGATTGAAGATTTTCCGGGCAGGAGAGAATTCAATATCAGGAAGCTTACCGTCCGAGATTGGTGATTGTGAAAGCTTGCAGTATCTTGGTCTAGCTCAGAATCAGTTAAGTGGAGAAATTCCGAAAGAGATTGGAATGCTCGAAAATTTGAGTCTTTTAATTCTTTGGGAAAATCTGCTTTCTGGTGTCATTCCAAAGGAGCTTGGCAACTGTACAAATTTGGAAATTCTGGCCCTCTACAAGAACAAGCTTGAAGGAGAGATACCAAGGGAGCTTGGGAGTCTTGTATATCTAGAGAAGCTGTATGTGTACAGAAATATGCTGAATGGGACAGTTCCAAGAGAGATTGGTAATCTTTCTCTCGCTAAGGAGATTGATTTTTCTGACAATTTGTTGTTTGGAGAGATACCAGTTGAGCTCAGCAAGATATCAGGGTTGCACTTGCTTTACCTTTTCGAGAACCAACTCACAGGTGTTATTCCAGAGGAGCTCACAAGCTTGACAAACCTGACAAAGCTCGACCTCTCTATAAATCATCTAACTGGTTCAATTCCAACTGGATTCCAATACATGAATGAGCTGATCATGCTACAGTTGTTTAACAATATGTTGAGTGGCACAATACCTCAAGGACTTGGGGTGTATAGCCCCCTTTGGGTGGTTGACTTGTCTGATAACTTACTGACAGGAAGAATTCCTCAGCATGTCTGCAGAAATTCAAATCTGATTTTGCTAAACTTGGGGTCTAACAGGCTCACTGGTAGTATCCCAGATGGGGTCACAAGCTGCAAGTCATTGGTGCAGCTTCGTCTGGTGGGAAACAACCTTACAGGGACTCTTCCAACTGAAATGTGCAAATTAGTTAACCTTTCTGCAGTTGAGTTGGATCAGAACAAGTTCAGCGGTGCCATTCCTCCAGCAATTGGCAACTGCAGAACTTTGCAAAGACTACTGCTTGCAGACAACTACTTTACATCTGAGTTGCCAAGAGAGATTGGTAACCTCTCCCAGTTGGTGATCTTCAATATCTCATCGAATTTGCTTTCTGGAAGGATACCAACTGAGATTTTCAATTGTAAAATGCTTCAACGGCTTGATCTTAGTAGTAACAACTTTTCAGATGTCTTGCCAAGTGAGATAGGAGCACTTTCTCAGTTGGAGCTTCTCAGGCTTTCCGATAACCATTTTTCGGGGGATATCCCAGTTGCACTGGGAAATCTCTTGCGTTTGACTGAGCTACAAATGGGTGGCAACTCGTTCTCAGGGGGTATACCAGCTGAGTTGGGTTCCCTTTCAAGTCTCCAGATCGGATTAAATCTGAGTTATAACAATCTTTCTGGGGAGATACCTTCTCCACTTGGAAATCTTATTTTACTGGAACTGCTTCTACTCAATAACAACCATTTGACTGGTGAAATTCCAGGTTCTTTTGAGAACCTGTCGAGTTTACTTGGCTGCAACTTCTCATACAATGAGTTGATAGGGTCTATTCCTTCTCTA
Source organism: Fragaria iinumae (assembly GCA_009720345.1). Classification (NCBI taxonomy): domain Eukaryota; kingdom Viridiplantae; phylum Streptophyta; class Magnoliopsida; order Rosales; family Rosaceae; genus Fragaria; species Fragaria iinumae. Next base: position 634,018 of record CM019122.1, on the reverse strand, counting down.
CCACTGTTTCAGAATATGGCTGTCAGCAGCTTTATTGGCAACAAAGGACTTTGCGGTGGACCTCTTGGTGCTTGTGAAACGACATCTTCACCCTCTTTTCTTCCAGATGTGCCAAACAGAAGAACCCTCTTGGGGAAGATTATTGCTATTGTTGCAGCAGCCATTGGTGGTGTTTCTCTTATCTTAATCATAATCATTATATCCTTAATGAGACGTCCGGTAGACAATGTAGTAACTTCTGTGCAAGAAAAGTCGCTCTCTTCTCCAGTTTTGGACGTGTATTTTTCGCCAAAGGCAGGATTCACTTTCCAAGACTTGGTTATGGCAACTGACAACTTTGACGAGAGATTTGCAATTGGAAGAGGAGCTTCTGGAACTGTGTATAAAGCCGTCTTGTTTCATGGTGGTCATACAGTTGCTGTCAAGAAGGTAATATCCGACAGGGAAGGGAACAAAGTGGATAGTAGCTTTCATGCAGAGATTCTAACTTTGGGAAATATCAGACATAGAAACATTGTGAAGCTGTATGGTTTCTGCTACCACCAGGGTTCCAATCTTCTGCTTTATGAGTACATGGCAAGGGGAAGCTTAGGAGAGTTGCTTCATGGAAAATCATGTAATCTTGACTGGCCAACAAGGTTCAACATTGCTCTAGGGGCTGCCCAGGGTCTCTCTTATCTGCATCATGATTGCAAACCTCGGATCTTTCACCGTGATATTAAGTCCAACAACATTCTCCTTGATGAAAAGTTTGAAGCTCGTGTTGGAGATTTTGGGTTGGCAAAGGTGATTGACATGCCATATTCAAAGTCCATGTCTGCAGTTGCAGGTTCTTATGGATACATTGCCCCCGGTAAGCAATAAATTCTGTAAAATTACAATCAGCATATTAAGTGTTTATGTATCAGCTCAGTTTTTGAATTCTGGTTAGTTTTACTATGTAGCTAATGATATATGATTTGATTTTCAGAGTATGCATACACCATGAAAGTCTCAGAAAAATGTGACATCTACAGCTATGGAGTGGTCCTCCTGGAGTTGCTGACTGGCAAAACACCAGTTCAATCGATAGATGAAGGTGGTGACCTGGTAACTTGGGTGAGAAACTACATTCTCAACAATTCCCTGTCATCAGGAGTCCTCGATGCTCGATTAACTTTGCATGAACATGAAGATGAAGCTGAAGCTGCCGCTACGGTCTCTCACATGATTACAGTATTGAAAATTGCTATGTTGTGCACAAGCATGTCTCCTTTCGATCGCCCGACCATGAGGGAAGTTGTTTCCATGCTTATTGGGTCGAATGAGAGAGAAACAGTACAGTTTGCTAATGGTTCCCCAAGTGAGAATGATACGAATTCGACTGAACCTTGATATTCTGATGTAAGAAGTGTAGTCATTTTGATCAGTAGATATATTCATCCTTGTATAATTTGAAAAAGTATAGAAAACTTCATCGGTAACGGCCTTGTACATACCTTATGTTCGTATGGATTCCAATATTCCCTACTGTTCTTTTGAGCTGATTACATGCCAGTTTTAAAAATCTCTTCACTTACTAGGAAACAGATACAGAATGATCTTGGAAAGATATGATCAGTTCGTCCACCGTAACCCTCACTTGCAAGCAAAGTGAAGATGATTATTCTTGAGTAATCACAGTGCCCTGAAAACCAAATCAATCCATAAAGAGGAAAATCAATCACTAGAGATAAAGTGTCAAATGAGAAATAACAAAAAAAGAAAAAAAGCTTTATCGCCCGCCACCTCCGCCTGAACTTTCATACTCATTGAGCGCGTGGATACATGACTGTCTCGAAATATAAACTATTTTTGAATGGTTAAGATTGCACCATGTATTTACACGCAGTGCGGACAATAAATTTTGCTTGTTCATAGTAATTTTCTTATTCATCGTGTATACGAACACATTCATTTTTTTCTTTTTAGTGATTTTCCCTAATTAAGTAATAAATCAAAAAATATTAATTGAAACGTTAATTATGGTTCCAGATAACTGAGATAAGTCTTGTAACCGAGAATCTGACAGAATTTACACCTCAACCCCAACTTAAGCCATTTCGAATGGCTAAGATTGCACCATGTGTCAAGGATAAGAAATTTCACTAGTTCACTAGTTCGTAGTAACGTCCTTGTGTGTATATGAATACAAATATATCTATTTTTTTGTTCAATAAAGTTTCCTAATTAGGTAAAAAAATCCAAAAAATTAATAAAAAGCGTTAATTTTGTACGCGGCTAACTTCAGTTACGTGTCCAAATAAGTCTTGCCGAGAAGAATCCACCCTCTTTTTCCCTTTTTATATTTAAACCCCCCTCTCTCTCTCTCTTTCTCTTTTCTCTCTCTGTCACGCTGTCCCCTGTTCGCACCAAAACCAACGGAGCTTCTCTTTTATAGAGAGAGAAACCAAAACCAGAGCCGTTTCCCAATTCCACAACTGATCAGAAAATTCTAGACCCAACCAGAAGAAACAAGGGAGGAGCAGCCAGCTCGGTTAGTCGTCGTCGGCCGTCCGATCGCTGTTTGATGATCGGAGTGGTGAGAGGAGGAGGAGGAGGAGGAAGATCGCGACGATGATGACGGTGCACGGCGAGGCCAGGCCGCTTGCGGCGGCTAGGGCTCAGTTCGGTGTCGAATCGTTTAAGCCTGAGCCGTCCTCTCTCAGCTTGGTGTCGTTCAAGCCTCCTGAGAATCATGAAGGTAATTAATTCGCGATCTTGATTTTGGTTTCCGATCATGTGAATTTTGATTTCCAAGTAGTGGATTGAGCTAGGTGTGTGAATATGTTTGTTGATTTTTAGCTTCAATTTGAATTGAAATGGTGGATTGTTTGATTATGTAGTGGATGAGGATGCGCATTTGGCACTTGCTCACCAAATGTACAAGGCCGGCAACTATAAGGAGGCTCTGGAGCATAGCAGTATTGTGTATGAGAGGAATCCGATTCGGACTGATAATCTCCTTCTTTTGGGAGCAATATATTATCAGGTTCGATTTTTATTCCTTGGACTCTAGCTTCGTGTGGATTGATAACTTACGAAATTAGTTAATAATATGTACATGTTTTCTGTTTTGCCTCAGTTGCATGACTTTGATATGTGTATTGCCAAAAATGAAGAAGCGCTTCGAATTGAGCCACATTTTGCTGAGTGTTACGGTAACATGGCCAATGCTTGGAAGGTGATGTTACGGAATACAAAATTGCCTGGATATAGTATTCCCGATATATATATATGTTGTGCTTCGGAACTTTTCTGATGTTAGAGGTGGTGTGCTCATGATACAGGAAAAAGGCAATAGTGACCTTGCAATCCGCTACTATTTGATTGCTATTGAGGTTTGTACCCGCTTCCTGTAGTCCCTACTTTCCATCTTTTCTTTTAAGTGGACTAAACTAGTATAATTTTTTTCTTCATTGTCTGTAAGCTATAGATTCACATTGCTCCACTTAGTTCTCTATTGCATTCATTTAATCTGTTTCAGCTCTTGAATGCAATTCGATGTTCTTGCATTTTAATAGTTTTGGGTGATTTTGACTTTTGTCTCTCGTCTTAATGCAGCTTCGACCCAATTTCTGTGATGCATGGTCAAACTTAGCTAGTGCGTACATGCGGAAAGGCAGGCTTGAAGAGGCAGCCCAGTGCTGTCGTCAGGCACTTCAACTGAATCCCCATTTGGTAAGGTTCAATCTAGATTGATTGTTTTAACTTTCTATATATTGTTTGTCTTGTTATTTACTGTGATTGGAGGCTACAGATTATTCTGGTGTCAATGATATGTGCAAGTTGACTTACATATCACCAATTGGCATATAGGTTGACGCCCATAGCAACCTTGGTAATTTAATGAAAGCACGAGGCTTGGTGCAAGAAGTAAGTCTTAACAATAAAACTCTGTGCTTTGGATTTCTTTTCTTGCTCTCTTCGTATATAATGGCAGCTAAGATCTGGATTACGATATATTGGATTTGGTACTGTTATGCTAGGACATGCTTTCCAAGTGCCATGTTATTTGGCAACAATTATGATACTGATGTATCATCCCTGTTCTGATGACAGTGGAAAAAATTCATTACAGAATTTAGTACATAGTCTGCGCTAGAGCTGAAATGATTTTCCTCCTGGCCCAAACTCTCAGCCCTGCTAAATGAATATTGATTTCCTCAGTAGTCTACTGGAAGGACTGATTCCATTTTATAATTTAATTTATTAATGCTTCTCCAGTAAGGTACTGATGGAAATAATCATGTGTTGAACTGTGTTTGAATTCACAGTTTGACACAGTTCAAGCAGATATCGAGTTGTTATCCTGAAGCCAGGGCTCAGATGATGGTCTTGTTCTAACCACCATCTCCAAGACTGCAAATAGTCAGAATCTAACCTTTTGTGCAGGCATACAGTTGCTACCTCGAGGCTCTACGTATACAACCAAACTTTGCTATTGCTTGGTCAAATCTTGCTGGCCTTTTCATGGAGTCTGGTGATCTTAATAGAGCTCTGCAGTATTATAAGGTATCCACTTTCTTTTCTACTTCTAATTGGTTTAACTTATCGTCTTGATGGTATACCAAGTTGAGTTCCCATGTTTCATATCTGGTGGGTATTTTGGTTGGTTAATGGTTTTTGTTAGTGCTCATTTTCTCATCATATGCAACTGTTATGGAACTTTGTGCTGCTTCAGCTGATGTTTTGTGATTTATCTGTGCTATCTCAGGAGGCTGTGAAACTCAAACCTGCTTTTCCGGATGCGTATCTCAACCTTGGGAATGTTTATAAGGTAAGCTGTCATGCATAATGCCAGTAAGGTTGGATAGGTGCAAGTGGCTGGACTTGTATTGGAGAAAAACGAGATCTTTCTTTTGCCTTTTCCAGGCTTTGGGATTGCCCCAAGAGGCAATTGTGTGTTATCAGCGTGCACTGCAGACAAGACCTAATTATGCCATGGCTTACGGTGAGCATCAGTGTACCATATCCTTTTTGGCTGTAAAACATCTATTATACAATTTTAGCAAATAATAGTTTTGGTTTTGAGTTTATAATATTTTAGTCTATTTTACCATAAGTTGAATTGTCTTGAGCAGGTAATCTGGCCAGTACGTATTATGAGCAAGGTCAACTGGAATTGGCAGTCTTACATTACAAGCAAGCCATTGTTTGTGATCCAAGATTTTTGGAGGCATACAATAATTTGGTTGGTTCTTGTGATATCAGAATTTTTTTGAGTATTTTGAATTGCAATTTGAATTTCATCTGACTTGATTGTTATCTTCTTAACAACATAAAGGGTAATGCTTTGAAAGACGTTGGCAGAGTGGACGAAGCAATTCAATGCTACAATGTAAGTTCATCTTAAAATGCCAGGTTTTTTTGGTAAGTTACTCAAGGTTGCTCGTATATATCTTTTGTTTTACTTTAACATTTTATGTGTCTGCATGCAGCAATGCCTCACTTTACAACCTAATCATCCACAAGCACTTACCAACCTTGGGAATATTTATATGGAATGGTGTGTGATTCTCAAGTAAATATGCATCTTTATTAATATTGAGACAACTAGTGCTGCATGTTGAATGACATTTAACAATTAATCATGCCTTTTACAGGAACATGGTACCTGCTGCTGCTTCTTACTATAAGGCCACATTGACTGTGACAACTGGGTTGTCTGCTCCTTTCAATAATCTTGCTATTATCTATAAACAACAGGTATTGGTTGCTTCACTTCATAAATGCATGACCTTCCATTCTTGTGCAAACGCAAAAAACTTCACCTCAACATTTTTTCTGCTTTGTAAGATTTCATTGAAGCTCTTATTGGTTGATTTAATGCATAAAGAAGGAAACTCAAAACAGTGTAAGTAAGAAATTAGGTGAGTAAGGTGAAAGATCAAAGAAAAGCTCCCCCTTGTAGACCTCCCAATGCTTCACCTATTTAAGCTGTTTAGCATGTTGCCAAAAATCTTGTTATATGTTAACATGCAACTCTCTCCTTCCTTAATATGCCCACGATGGGAATTTAACTTATAAATGGGACATTGTAGATGGGAGGTATTCTAGTTGGTTTCTCCTGCTCAGATATAGTTATCATTGTATTTCCGGAAAGAACATTGTTTGGATGTGGGCTAAGAACTCATTCATGCTCTAAACAGTATTTATTTAATCAATTAGGATAATTCATGAAAAAATATTGCTTTGTTGCAGTTTTAATCTGTGTTATGTTTGGTTTCATCATAGGGAAATTACGCAGATGCGATTTCATGCTACAATGAGGTTCTGCGCATTGATCCCTTGGCAGCTGATGGGCTTGTCAACAGGGGTAACACTTACAAGGAGATTGGTAGAGTTAGTGAGGCAATTCAGGATTACATACATGCAATATCTGTACGGCCAACAATGGCTGAAGCTCATGCAAACTTGGCTTCAGCTTACAAGGATAGGTATGCTTTTATGTTCTATCTGTTGATCATTTAAGCTACAATCCATGGATCCTACTAATTAGCTCTGTGATTCTGGGAATCTGTTTTCCCTAGTCTTGAGGAAGGTCATCTTAAGAAAGGATTTTGTTACAAATTCTCTTTCCGAATGACTATATTCCTTGCCTCCGGAAGTGGCAGATATTTATTTGTCAGGGCCCAACAAACTGCAACCGGCACATTTTATTTTTTACTGAGTGGTAGAATCACAGCCTTTGAGTGGAATTATAATTTTTCAAGTACAAATCTGTTGCAGTGGACTTGTGGAGGCTGCTATCAAGAGCTATAAACAGGCATTACATCTTCGACCGGACTTTCCAGAGGCAACCTGTAACCTTTTACATACGTTACAGGTATTTTCTGAATCCTGCAGTGGAGTTTCCTGGACTAGCTGATGTTTATACTCTTATTTTGGCTGTGCAGCTGGTTTATATTAATTTTGTGTTCTTCTACTCTTCTTTTTCTGTTCTTTTGAACATTAAAAGTGATCACTCTTGAAGTGCAAGATGACAAATAGGAGTTTGTGCGTGGTAGTCCCCTATTCTAAGCAATGACAACTGACCATAAGGTTCAGCAGATTTATTGGTGTACATGTTTGCTTGTGTGTACATGTTTTCTTGTGTTCAATCAGTTAGGCATGTCTGTGTTCAATGTGCAAGGTTTATGTACTTAGTGCATTAATTACCAAGTACTATGTCTTGCTATTAAGAAATGCTTCGTTAAATGCGGAGGTAGAATTTGATTGAATTAATTACTTATATGTACTTGGTGCGTTAACCTGTTGAAATATGCTCCAGCACTTTTTGAAGCTCTTGAATGATGCTATACGATCAAGAAGTGTCTTTTGGTTTGTTTATTTGTAGTACACAAATCAAATTGATCAACACGTCCTTTGTATAAAGACTGCACGCAGTGGCGTAGCTAGAAATCTCAACTTGAAGGGTCATGATATATACATATAACAATAAGTAAATTACAATTTAGGGTTTGATGATCTTGATCAATATGAAGCCATGACTTGTTTTACCATTTTAGAAATCTACTAACATAATAAAAACTTGTGGGAAGGTCGAACAATCTCACGTACAATCTCAATTTTTTTATTGGTCAATGACAATCTCATCTTGCATTTTTCTTTCTTTCTTTTTATGATAGAAGGGTCAATTTATACATTGAAATGTCATATATATGAAATCATCAACCAATTGATGCTTGTTGTCATAACCTCATAGGGGTCATTTGAACCTTCTGGTTCCAATGTAGCTACGCCCCTGACTGCACGTGCCGTATGGATGAATTAGACATAAAGCCTTATACTGGTTTTCTGTTTCCCTATAGACTAATTTAATCCAATCATTTGTTCCCAGTGTGTGTGCAGTTGGGAGGACCGTGACAAAATGTTTGCAGAAGTTGAAGGGATTATCAGGAGGCAGATCAATGTCAGTTGTCTTGTGATAAAAGTTTATCTTTCTATACCCTTCTATCTATAACTAGTTATGACCTACTTTCCTTTTATTTCAGATGTCTCTCTTGCCTAGTGTGCAACCTTTCCATGCAATAGCATATCCTATTGATCCATTGCTTGCGCTTGATATTAGGTATGGCCTCGCAATGTTATGATTGTTGCTAATAGGTAAGCAGTGTGTAGGAACTACTTCTCATTTAAACTTTATTTTTCTTTTGTGCAGTCGTAAGTATGCTGCACAGTGCTCCATAATTGCATCCCGGTTTGGATTGCCTGCCTTCAACCATCCTGCTCCCATCCCTATAAAGCGTAATGGTGGATTCGAGAGACTCAGAGTTGGGTATGTTTTAATTCTATCAATCTCTTTGTTACTGCATATGATTTCATTAGGTCTCTACTACTATTCTACCGGTGTGGTTTATCTTTCTCGTTCTGCAGATATGTAAGCAGTGACTTTGGTAACCACCCATTGTCACATCTTATGGGATCTGTTTTTGGGATGCACAACAAGGAGAATGTTGAGGTTTGTGATTTTCGACTCTCTTTTTTTCACTTGAAAAGAAAACAGCTCTTTCTATTTGTTTTACTACCTTGATAAACTGAGAATTCTTGTATAGGTTTTCTGTTATGCCTTGAGTCCAAATGATGGAACGGAATGGAGACAGCGTACCCAGTCTGAAGCCGAGCACTTTGTTGATGTCTCAGCCATGACATCTGATGTGATTGCCAAAATGATTAATGAGGACAACATCCAGATTTTAATCAATCTTAATGGTTATACAAAGGTTTACTTCATTTGATCTTTGTTGCTTGCTATTATTTTTTTCTTGATGCGGTTCATTGTTGTGGAATATGTGGACATTGTAAATGTAGCTATGATTAATACACAAGCCACATCAACTGTAACTTGTTTGATTAACTTTAATGCCACTTGAATTATGCAGGGGGCAAGAAATGAAATATTTGCTATGCAGCCTGCACCTATTCAGGTTTCATATATGGGGTTCCCTGGAACCACTGGGGCCAATTATATTGATTACTTGGTCACCGATGAGGTATGGATTGAGCCACTTTTGTCATAGATTGCCTGATTTTCTGTTCATTGTATTTGCCTCTAAGATGCTGTCATTGTTTTCAGTTTGTCTCACCTTTACGCTTCTCACATATTTACTCTGAGAAGCTTGTTCATCTTCCACATTGCTACTTTGTGAATGACTATAAGCAGGTTGGTACTTTTCTCAGATGTATATTTAATCTTTTTGTTGTGTAGATTGACCATAGCTGTATGACACCTGAATCATCTATTTTTTTTTTTTGTGGTTTTCAGAAAAATCAGGATGTATTGGATCCAAATTGTCGGCACAGAAGATCAGATTATGGTCTCCCAGAGGATAAATTTATATTTGCGACCTTCAATCAGTTGTACAAAATGGACCCTGAAATCTTTAATACTTGGTAAGAACATGATGGCCCTTAATTCATTTCCTGAACTGCGGTCGTTACAAGAAAATAAATCATGGCATAATTTTCGCATCTCACTAGTGTTACTCTATCTTTCTAGGTGCAATATTCTTAAACGTGTACCCAACAGTGCACTCTGGCTCCTCAGATTCCCAGCAGCAGGCGAAATGAGACTCCGTGCATGTACGATTTTCTATTTTTCAGCTTTCAATCGAACTGTGATTATACACTTGCAAGAAATTAACAATGCAATCCTTTTGCTTGTGTGGCTTGGATAAAAACCATTTATAGAAATAACCGTTACTTTTGTTCATTATTGGACATTATTCAGATGCTGCTGCTCAAGGAGTGCAGGCAGACCAAATTATTTTTACAGATGTTGCTATGAAAGGTGAACATATCAGGCGCAGTGCTTTGGCAGATTTGTTCCTTGACACGTAATCTTCTTTCCCGATTTATTTAATCTCTGAAGTGTTTCTGCTTTATGGTTCCTACACAGTAGCCTGGAATATTGATTGATGTTTGCTTTCATTGTAGGCCTTTATGCAATGCACATACTACCGGAACAGATGTTCTATGGGCAGGTCTACCAATGGTGACCCTTCCCCTTGAGAAGATGGCCACCAGGGTTGCTGGATCTTTGTGTCTCGCCACTGGACTGGGGGATGAGATGATAGTTAACAGGTGGGTCTCATTAGCATTTATCTAAAACAATTGGGTTCAACATGATTCTTAGGCCCTAATCATATCTTGTTTAAGTTGGAACATACTGCTTCGTTTGCGTAATGTTTCAGTAGAGTTTTCCTAATTCTCCAATTACAGATGTTTGGAGTCTTGTTGTTGTACAAGTACCTTGTTGGTCTGTGATGTTTACTTCCAAGTGCTTGTCAGAAAGGTTGGGTTGAATGTGAATTCTAGTATTAAAATTTTCCCATGTTGCTCATGCAGTATGAAAGAGTATGAAGAGAAGGCTGTATCTCTGGCATTGAATCCCCCGAAGCTCCAGGCACTTACTAACAAGCTCAAGGCAGTCCGAATGACTTGCCCTCTGTTTGACACAACACGCTGGGTAAGTCTGATTCTAGCTTCCAGTCATGTAAAAACTTATCTGCTTCCAGTCATGTAAAAACTTATCTGCTTTAATTCTGTCTTCATAGTAAGATAGCAGAATCTTTGCTAGTAGAAAGCAAGTATTCCAGAGCTAATACGAAGACAGAGTGCTGAGTAAGTTTTTGAAACTACTTGTTGCAGGTGAGGAATCTGGAAAGGTCTTATTTCAAAATGTGGAATCTGCATTGCTCGGGCCAGCGTCCCCAGCATTTTAAAGTTGCTGAGAATGATTCGGATTTCCCCTATGATAGGTAGAGAGAGAAATTAGACGGGATTGTAGATAGAAATAGGAGAGACATATTAGGAAGGTCACTTCTATGCTCTTAAGAGATTCTTAAGCTTTGAAGTGATGCTCTTTTCATCTTTCTAGTTAAAAGAAGCATCTCGCCCGCCTTTTCAATATCTCGTGATCCGTACGTGCCTTTAATAATGGAGATAAAATTAATGTCCATTATGTTTGCCAGAAGATGGAAGTTTTATCTGTTGATGCTATGGTTCCGTATTTGATCTTTGGCGTTAAACACCAACTGCCCCTCTGCCCGTGTAACATTATTGTAGTGTTAATGCAATGGTTCAGCTGCTTTTCTGCTTTGATTTGTCATCAACTATTTTTTTGTCGTGTCGCCTTGTTTACCTGACTTTTCTTCTGGGTAGGGGAGTTCCTTTACCTATTTTCTGCAGCAGCCAAGATTGTAGCATTCTCTTATCACCCATTCTAAAAGGTTCTTCAAATACTTTCGAATATGTAGAATTGCCAACTGGAGAAGAAACCAGAAAGAATTGGTGTCAAGTGGCAAGCATTCAAAAACCCATAAACATGTGAAGCTCCAAACCTCGTGTTATCCAATTTTTTTCCCAGAAGTATAGAGGTAAACTGGAGACTATGAGTAAATCGTAGTGGGTTATCACAGTGGCTAAAGGAGTTGGGCGCTGAAGCTTTTTTCAGATTGGCAGATCTAATTGCTTTTGCAAAGGAGGACTACCTTATTACTCTACCCTTGAAACCATTTCTGCCCTAAGGAACTCCAAAATATTTGTGATTCAAACCTTTATATATTGTTGCCTCCTCATGCTTCCACTTCTAATATTCCATGCATCTACTTTGACATGTTCCTTTTCTCAGTAGGACTAATCTCCTAATGGATTTAGACTTTTGATTAGGATTTATTTTCCTTGCTCGAGGCAAAGAGGAACTTTATGGTCGTATACAATATTGGCTATTTAAACCGTAAGTCCCACAGAAACCTATAATTTACAAGGCCGACGATATTAAACCCTAGTTGCACTATATTCCTTCTGCGATAGTTACAAGGCCGATCTCCTCATATCCTTTCACCTCCTCCAATGGATTTCGAAGCTCTCCAGGCTCTGAAAGAGTCGATCAACAACCAAACCGAAGTCGGACTGGAGATAACCAAAGCAACTCCTTCAAACAGAATTGAGAGACAAGAACATGGTGTACTCGCCACTCTCCATCCATATAGTGCTTAGCATGATAGCCGCTGGTGAAACAGGTCTTTCTCTGGACCAGTTTCTTTCTGTCCTCAAGTCCAAGTCCACCGACCACCTCAACTCCCTCGCCTTCAACCTAGTCACGGCCGTTTTAGCCGACGGCTCCGCCACCGGTGGCCCATGTTTGAACTTCGCCAATGGTCTCTCTAATAGAGGTTAGAGGTCGTGGGCCTAATGTTCAGAGTTGCTACGCGACCTTTGACTCGTAGTTTAAAGCGGATTGAGGCTTGTCGTGTGTCTCTATGGAATCCAAAGCATTCGTTTCATTATTAGCCATGGAATCCAAAGCTGATCGAATTGCCATTATGTATGTCAAGCTTTACTCACCAACATTGCATATTTCTTTACTCAAGTCAGTCAGTCTAACAATTTGCATTTTCTTGCTTTTCTCTTCGTCACGTCTGCCTTTTTGCTTGCAGTCTTCCAATAATAGAGGTCGTGGGCCTTGTGGCTTTAAAGATATTGCCGGGATACTGTCCATGCCACCAACAATTCTTCAATTATCTCAGGGCAGTACCCATATATCCACCCCAGGAAAAGCAAGTTCGTTTACTCCTCTCTTTTTCTTTCCTCTTCTGTAAGCTTTACAGTGGATTGTGGCTGGTAAGCTTGTTGTGTCTCGATGGAATCCAAAGCAACGTGCTGTTCCATTATGAATAATATAGTTTTAAGTGCTTAGGTCTTGTCGAGCTTTACATCTTTTACTAAGTGGGTATCAAATCAATTGTCGGTCCGTGGAACCCAGTAGGCCAATGGCAGCAAAGACCACCGCACATATTCTACGTACATGTTTCTCACATTTCTCTTTCTAGAGAGAAAGAGATGCAATCACTTCCTTCCAAAGTAGTAGTCGAGGCGGGTCAGACTGAAAAAAATAAACTTGTGGCTATTAAGAAATCTGGAGGTAATTTGTCGTGATATCGAAGATAATTGCACTACAATAATAACTCAAATCTCAATATATAAAGCTGGTACTGGGAAGGAGCCTTTCCGCCACACCAGAAAACCATCTTACTTGAAGCAAGACCACTTTCTCATTTCATTCCTCCCACAATCACAAGATGTCTGAAGCACTTGTTTCCTTCCTTGTAGAGCAGTTGGGTTCCATCTTTCTCCAACAAGTGGAACAAAACGTGAGACTTGTTGTGAATGTCAAAAAAGAAGTACTAAATCTTACCCTCAACCTCGAGACTATTCAAGATGTGCTCGCCGATGCAGAGAGGAGGCAAGTGAAGGAGGCCAACGTCAGACGCTGGCTCAACAATCTCAAAGAAGTGTCGTTCGAGATAGACGATGTGGTGGACGAGTGGAGCACTGAAATCCTGAAACAACAAATCGAGAAACAAGGTGAAAATGCTGTTGTTCCCAAGAAGAAGGTGTGTTTCTCTATTCCCTTCCATTGTTTTTGCAATGGCCAAGTCCATCAGATCATTTTTCGTCGTGATATTGCTGTGAGGATAAAAGAGCTGAATGAGAAGTTAGCTTTGATTCATGAGCAACGAAAATTTTACAAGTTTCATCACAGTGAAACAGAAATTGAGCAACCTTTACGATTGAAAAGTTTTTCAATTGTCGATAAATCTGGGACATTTGGTAGGGACTATGAAATGAAAAAACTAGTGAGCCAGTTGGTGAGTGAGAATAGTGAAGGAAGGAAGAAGCCTCTTGTCATATCTATTGTTGGTTTTGGGGGGATAGGAAAAACCACTCTTGCCCAACTAGCCTATAATGATGACGAGGTAAAGGGTTGTTTTCAAACAAGAATATGGGTCTGTGTCTCAGAACCCCTTGTACAAATTGCGGTTGCAAAAGCCATCCTTGAGGGTCTTAATGAAAGTGTCCCAAACTCAAATGAGTTAGAAACATATGTTCAACGTATATCTAACTCTATTGAGGGCAGGAAGTTCCTTCTCGTCCTAGATGACGTTTGGGACTCAGATCATAGAAAGTGGGAGCCCTTCTTGACCACTTTACAGTGTGGTGCCATAGGGAGTAGGATCTTACTTACGACGCGTATAGCGCAAGTTGCTAGCGCAATTGGAACAACTAGTGGTCACACTATCCATTTACAAGAGTTAACTGAAGAAACTTGTCGGTCATTGTTCTATCATATTGCATTTTTTGATGGTGCAAGAAAAGAGTCTGAAAAGTTTGAAGATATTGGTAATAAAATTGTAAAGAGATGCAAGGGCTTGCCTCTTGCTGCAAAGACTTTGGGTAGTCTAATGCGGTATAAGAATACAATAGAGCAATGGGTAGATGTTTTGAATAGTAAGATATGGGAAATACAAGACTTTGAGCAGCAGGTTTTCCAACCTTTACTACTAAGTTACTATGATTTAGAACCGCTGTCCAAACGTTGTCTCTTGTATTGTGCCACGTTTCCTAAAGATCATGTAATTCGTAAAGATGAGTTGATTGAGTTATGGATGTCACAAGATTATCTTGAAGTCAAAAGAGGGAACAAAGAGAGAAAAATAGTCGGTCAAAGGTGTTTTGAAAACTTAGTAATGCGGTCTTTCTTTCAAGATTTTGAGGAAGATCGGAGAGGGAATATTAGTAGATGTAAGATGCACGATATTGTGCATGACTTTGTGCAATACCTGACCAAGGACGAGTGCTTTAGTATGGTGGTTAAGGGTGGTAATGAGAGAATGGAGTTACCGGGTGATGAGGTCCGTCATTTGTCTTTGATGTTTGCACCAGAGGGTCCTTTTCCGGTTTCTTTTCTCAACTGTAAGAGTCTTCGCACTCTCGCATGTTTTGAATCGAAACTTACTTGCATCGGGGTAGAGTTGATTTCGCAATTGAAAAGCCTTAGGAGTTTGAATTTGAGTAGGAACTCGATTATAGAAGTTCCAAAGGAGATTGGTGGATTGATTCATCTGAGATATCTGGACTTGTCAGAGAACTCCGAACTGAAGGAATTGCCTGACAGTTTAGGTGATCTATACAATCTGCAAACCTTGCGACTTGAATTTTGCAGTGAACTCGTCAAATTACCAGATGAAGAGGCGATGAGGAAGCTGACCAAGCTAAAGCATCTTTATGTCTGGGGGTGCTGTCGTCTAAAATCGAAAGGGATAAGGGGGCTAACCGGTCTGCAGGAGCTGGATCAGCTTCATCTAAATGGTGCCGACAAGGAAGGGACGTGGAAGTTGGAAGATTTAAAAGACTTGCACCAACTTGAAGGGAGTCTCGACATTTCACACTTGCAGTCGGTGGAAGATGCGAGCGAGGCTGTAGCGGCATGTTTGGGTGAGAAACGTCTTTCTGAACTGGATCTAGATTTCCGGTGTTTTCATTGTCATGGGGGAGACAAACGAGAAGGGAGGGGCCACATAGATATGGAAATACTGAATGGGTTGCAACCACATAGAGATTTGGAATGGTTGAGTATCAGGAACTGTGAGGCCAGCATTCTCTTGCCTAATTGGATCTTGTCCTTACATAAGTTGAAAGCGCTTGTTATCGCTGGATTCGGTAACTGCGAGCTGCTTTCGGGTCCAGTGGGCAAACTGCCGTCGCTTGAGACTCTCATATTTTATGAGATGAATAAAGTGAAAAAGGTGGGAGTCGAGTTGTTGTTGGGAGGTGATGATGATGGCTCCTCGTCTTTATTCCCCAAATTGAAAACCCTCAAGTTCTTCTCTATGAATCGGTGGGAAGAGTGGGAAGGGGATTTTCAGAATAATAATATTATAATAATGCCCTGCCTGTCTTCGTTAGTAATTGGTGACTGCCCGAAACTTGGTACGCTGCCCGACTTCCTGCGCAACACACCACTACAGACTGTGGACATCTACAATTCACCGATTCTCAGTGATATTCTCAAGGACAAAACAAGTGAGCAGTGGGCCAAGATTTCTCACGCCCCACAAATCAAAATTAGATGACCAAATATTGTTCACTGGTCTTCTCTTCTGGTAAGATTTCTCACCTCCCAAATATTACAATCTTTGCAACTTATTATCACATATTACAATCTTGTATTTGTCTAATTGATTATCTTCTCTTTTTAAGCTGTAGGAAGGCGCAAGTAATTTCCGTTTCAAGCACCAAGAGTATTCGAACTCTTCATGGCTTTCATCATCTACAAACAACACCTCTCAATCTTATTCTTATTCACTTCTTCAGGTGAATATCTTTTATTTCTGACTGTTAGTATTTATTGATCTGTCATATATACTTAAGTAACGCGTATTTCCTCATTTACTTTTAATCTTACTTCATATGTTGTGGGATGTAAATCTGATATCAGAAGCATGTGAGTCTCTCCTTCTCAGTGATGAAAGATTGTTCCCCATTAATGAAAACAAACGAAGGGACGTGATCATCGGGAGGAGTGAAGATCGTTCGCAAGACTATAAGGATCACCGATACTTTTCTATGTGGTTGCTTCTTCCAGATCCAATAGATGGACTGCCGGCCAGCTCTGGAGCATAGGGTTTGTTCAGAGTCGGGGTTTATAGATGTTCATCTTAGTTCATGGGAGAGTGTTGAAGTTGGTAAGTTTTTGATACCAAGGTTTAAGATTTCTACTAGGTTTGAAGCCTCGGGTATTTTAAGGGAGCTAGGGCTGAGGGCTCGTGACTCGAATATGTATCTTCAAGCCATAATTGAAGTTAATGAAAAAGAGACGACGGCTGCGGCTGCTACAGTTGATGATGTGTGTATGGCTTTGTCTGATGATTGTGGGATTAAAAAGAAACTAGACTTTGTGGCGGATCACCCATTCATGTTTCTCATTAAGGAAGATAGTACCGGAACGGTTCTGTTCATGGGACATGTGCTCAATCCTCTTGATGACTGATGGGAGAAGTTTGCCCTAATGTATGGTCTTACGTACGTACGTGAAACATCCTCAATTGTATTCTTGTTCTGTTTCTGTTGTTTCTCTTACTTTGTCCTTATATATGGAACTGCTGTGAATGCTGTCTATGTTGCTGATTATGGTTTATCACACTGGGAACAGAGTGAGGAGATATGTGTTACCTTGTTCTTGAGTAAATCTCAGACTTCTGTTCACGTCACGACACGGATTCCTCCACAGATGTGGCTGTCCTTTCCTCATTGGAAAAAAAGAAAAACAACCCATACAAGTGGATTTTTAGTTCAAGTTTGGTTCGAAGACGGAGTCCTAGCCTTGCTGGGATTATGTTTCGTGCTGAAGTTTAGTTATGCATATATAGCTTTTGTCCTTCTTTCTCTCTATAAATACCTCTGCATAGAAAGTCAGGGTAAATTCGGACACGTACGTACTTTCTTCATCACACCACATACATTTCTCTTCATGAAGATCTGCAGAAGAAATAAACGTTTAAGGGTTTCCGGTAGCTACAATTCTATGAACGAAGATGTCCTAGTAGAGATTCTGTCAAAGTTACCAGTAAAGTCTCTAATTAGGTTTCGTTGCGTATCACAAGAATGGAACGCTCTTACAAAAAACGCACACTTCATTGCCAGACACCTTAGTTGCTCTGATCCGAATCGATATGTTTTCCTTGATCGCCTTGCTGGAAACGATGGAAATATGACTAGATTATATGGAATGTCACTGCTTCAGGATGATGGGGAAAAAGCTAAATTTACGAGTTTAGATTTGCCTTTCTTCAACCATAAAAACTGGTCAGCTGCAGATTATCTGGGATCGAGTAATGGCTTAGTCTGCCTTCTGCTGGAATATGAGAATTGCATTACAAAGGAAAGGGAAGATTCAATAGTAGTATGCAACCCAGCGACGAGAGACTTTAGGTATCTTCCTACACCTACTCCTTTTTGTGAGAAGGGAGATTGGCCTCTTCTGTGTTTTGAATTCATGCATGACAGTAGGGAATTCAAATTGGCGAGTATTTTCCCATATGTTTCTGATAATGGATCAGAAGTAGGTTTAACGTTTCAAGCCCAAGTGTTCACCCAAAGTACAAATTCTTGGAGGCAAGTTATAAACAAATTAGAATTTCCATCATCCAAACGTGATTGTCATACTTATTCATCAAAATCCTTGAACGGGGTGATGTATTGGGCGGCAAAGGATACTAAATCGAACGAGACCTATGCTTTGTCTTTCGATATATATGATGAGGTCTTCCATGTGATAGACCTACCGATGCTCCGGCTACCCGAAAATGTTCATCTGAGAAACCGACCTTCATTCCTCGTATGGAAAAATTCACTTGCAATGCTACTACCTTCACTACCAACTGGATACTACCAAGTGCTTTGGGTGATGACCAAGAGTGGAACAACATCGACATTTTCTTGGACTCGACAACTCAGGATGCGAACCTCATCAATTCCTTGGCGCGTCATGGGATTTCTTAAGGATCAATTACTTCTCAAAGCATGGAAAGAAATCCTTGTTTTGTATGACCCTGAGACTAAGAAACTGAGAAAGATTCCTACACATAAATCAGCGAAAAGGTATTGTCAATTTCATCATTATGTGCAGAGCCTACTTCCAATCCGATAGTCTAGATTCCACATACCTACCGATGAACTTTTTTCTTTATACTTTTCATTGTGGTTTTTTTGCTTTGTCGAAAATAACTTGGAGAAATTTTATTTACAGATTTCTAATTGTTAGATATACATTTTTTTTTTTGTGGATACGTAAAATAACCAAAAATATATTCATATCAAAAATATAGAAACGTAGGTGACATCATATCAAAAATCTTGAGTCATTAGTAAATGACCAAAAAACAAGTTTTATCACAATTTTACATACTTTGCCATAATACTACTCCTCATCTTCTCCCCAACCTAATCTGATTCTCTCTCTCTCTCTCTCTCTCTCTCTCTCTCTCTCTCTCTCTCTCTCTCTCTCTACATGCCAACAACACCTTGGAGACGACCGTTGAACTTTGATGGCTCAGTAACTTCTAGCTCGTCGGCTACTGGTTTTGTTATTAGAGATTCTTCTGGCTCTCTCATTGTGTCTGGTGCGCGGAAGTTTCACAACTCCTCAGTTCCGTTGGCTAAATATATTGCTTTAAGAGATGGGCTCCTCGCTGCTAAAAGTCGCAATTGTCATCAAATTAAAGTAGAAGAAGACCCTTATCATCAATTGTGTCATGGGTTCTTGTGCTATTCCTTGGAAGCTCAAGTTGATTCCTTCGTTGGTATATCCTTCTCTCATGCCTTCATGGAAGCGAATTTTCTGGCAGATGCTCTTGTTTTAGTTGGTCACTCTCTTTTGTCGCTGAAGCATTGGTTTAATGGGGTTCCCCCTCAAGCTCAGATGGCTCTTCTTCTAGATTGTTCTTGTGTTGAACTCCCAAGAGACTTCTTGATGTAATTTTTTTTTCTTCTAAAAAAAAATTGTAAACAAGTTGGAGTAATTTCAGTTTACCACCACCAACTTTAGGTCGATCATCATGTTAGTCTTTCTTTTTTCAATTTCATCAAAAACACCCATCAACTCCCAATTTTCATCAACCGTGTTCAAACATTCGTTCTTCATCCAATTCCTCTGTTAAGTGATGACGTGACATCAAGAAGAAAGTCAAATTCCAAAAAAAAATAACTATTCTGACCATTTTTTCCCCATATCGATACATATCTCCGCACCTATCATAACCCTGAACTTTAGTGATTTTGGTGGGATTGAATGTAATTTGTCTATTTTGCCATTTTTCTGTGGGCTCAGCGACTTCAAATTTGGTTTTCTTCTTAATGCAAGTCATTACATGACAGGGGAATTTGATGAAAAATGTATGTTTGGACACAGCTGATGAAAATTAAAAGTTGAGGGGTATTTTTGATGAAATTGAAAGAAAATAGACTAACATGATGATCGACTTAAAGTCGATGAGGGTAAACTGAAATTAGTCTAAACAAGTTATTTACACTAGTTCTAGTCTTAAGTATACATCCCATAAAGGTTTTCCTTGTATCTAAAATTCCTAATGCATCATAGTTTAGGATATTGTTGTTATCCAAAACAATGAATTTCTAATCCAATACTAATACACTATCTTATTAGATATCTAGGATGATTCTTTCTAGATCCATGTCATAATCAAATTGATACTTAATGATTCCTTGTTACTCAAGGATAACTAGTGATAAATCTAAATCTATTATAACAGCCCTAACGTCACTGACTGTCCTCCGTTGATCTAATCCTTTAAGTGTTAAAGACGACGGTGCGGCTCGACAACGACATATAGGTCTCTCAACGACCCACCGCCTCTGTCCTCAACCGATTTAATCCTCAACACCCTGAAGACTATGGCGCAGCTTAATGACGGCACATAGCTAGGTCTCTCGCTGCCGCGCGGCCCCACTGCCATGAAGTAGTGCAGTACAGTCAGATCCAAACAAGGAGTCCTTCGCCGCCGCCTCAAGGTTTGAGTTCAGAACAACGAGAACGACACACCTCGTCGGTCACGATTCAATAGATCTAAGGTAATTTTGGTATGTCTGGCTTGGATCAGATATGTGGGATTTGGGATTTGGGTGGATTTGAACTGTTTGAGTAATTAATTTAAGTTTAGTTACTAATCTGAGTATCCATGAAAGTGTAATAGTTTATTGTTTTGTATATAAATTAGCTTGTTATATCAAAATTGGATTCAATGGGGTGTGATAATGAGTGTTGTTACTGTACATTCAATATAGTCGTACCAAACCAATGGTTGGTATTCAGAGTCGACAGTAACAGGGCGCTAGCATCGGAGTCGTCAGTTGCGTGCCATTATCAGAGAATTGTTGGAATTTTTTTTGCAATTAATAGCGTTGGTAGTAGCACTCTTTTGTCGACAGTATCACCTTTCAACTCAACAGTAGCAGCACGTCAGCACCAGAGAATCGACTATGTAGTGAAGGGTAATTTGGTAAAATAGGTAATGACAGATAACATGTGGACATCAATTTGTCATAATTTGTTAATTTTTGTCCTAGTTTGTTATTTTCACTATGGGATTGGTATTGTTGGTCTTTAGGCTCGAACTTGTGTCATCTCTTCTTTATTAATTAAGACAATTTGTCTTAAGAAACTGCCATGAGGTTAATTCCTTTTGTCACCCTGTGTTTCAATAAAAAAATGATATGTTACATGGATGGTGAAAACAAAAACAGAAATAAAAAAGAACTACATAATTCAAAAACATATAACTACTCTGGGTAAAAGTGGATAACTCTCACAATAAGAAAAATTGCCCTATGAAAGAATTTGGTTATTCGTGGGATTTCTGACGAAGATCAACGGTTTCACTCCCCCATTTATCCTCAGTTTATACAGAACAAAAATATCCATAAAGAGCAAACAATGAAAAATTATTCCAGTATGAAAATCCTTAGTTGGTACAATTGATTTTCTGTTTCATTGATGTTGGATTCCCTATCTAATTTTTCTTTTCTCTGTTCTTAGGTGATGTTGAACATATGAGAAACTTGATATTTATATACGAGGGCAAATGAGTAAACAAGTAAGAGAAATTCAGTTTCCTTCCGAAACTTAAATATTAAGTTATGCATGTCTTCTTTATCAATTAGGCGAGCGTCGACAATCTTTCAGTTGTTTCAGTGATTACCTTTTATTTGCCTGTCATTTGTATTTGGTTCTGATTGATGGGGTGATTCTTTTGATTTGTATTTTTCATTCATCTGTTCTCTACTATTAATAAAGCCAGAAAATTCTTTTAACATTTTGAAAGGTCAAAATTTTGAAATACCAAAATTACCATCTTATTATTATTACACTTCAATCTAGCTTATAATCTCATTAACCTAAACATTCTTTTTTTTTTTTTTAAATTATTAAAAGTGGTCTGGTGCTTTTTTTCATTGGTCAAAATTCTTTTCTTTTCTGGTGATTTATTTCCGGGTCTCATTTATCGGTTTGTTCCTCTCAATCTCTCATACAAAGACGGAGACTCGATCCATACGATCGGCTGCTGCAGTTGCGTTTGTTCAGGATGGATGATGGATTAAACGAGCATCACACCGCCATTGGCGACCTCGATCCAGATCCAATTCGATCGTTTCGGATTTCGGTAGCAAATCTTCGGTAACTTTTCAGTCTATCTGAAACTCATTTTCTTTTCAGGTTAGAAATTGCAGTTGATTTTTGAAGAGAAGCTTCAAACACCATCATTTTTTTACTTCTACTTAATCTTACAAGGTGTATTGATCAAGTATTCAACTCAAATTTCGCTCACATATAAGCAAGTAGTCAAAGTCTAAATATTATTAGCATTCCCTGTAGAAACTGTTGTGGATCACCATAGTTTCGGGCAGGCGTTATTGGATTGAATGAAACCTAGGAGTTGCTGCTTGACTGCTGGACTAAAATTGAACCTAGGACTAAAACAGCTGTTTTCGTATGAAAAGAATGATGGTAAGAGATGATGATGTAAATTGCACTAGGAAATAGATGTCTCATTTCACCTAACTAAACGCTCCATCGATCATCTGCTTCTTCAGATGGAAGGGGAAGGCGTTTTAGATGCGGCCGCTCAATAGGTTTAATGTTTGAGTTTTTTTTTTTCTCCTTCTAAACATTGTAGTACTAGGAGATCCCCACTAAACATTCTAATAATCGATATTTCCCTATACAATTTTCCTTCATTGCAAAACACATGGAGTTTGTTCTAATTCACTTTCTCTGCTCATTCTTTGAAACAGGCGCAGGTACTACTCAGGTTTATTGAAGTATGGATGCAGAGGAAACCGAAATTCTTTTCTTTCAGTCTGGATGAAATTGAAGAGTAGTAATGTAGGTATGCCGTCATGTTTCTTCTATATTGCACATCTTGTATTGCTCTTTCTCTTGCATTTATGTCTGATTAGTGGCTAAAGATTGGTCTGTAGTCAAAGGCTTTTTAGTCAACTTGCTTGCTGCTCTGTTCATGGGTTTCCGCTTATTCTTGGTTTAGGTTTTAAAATCAAGTCCTTTTCCATTCTTTATTGGAACAAATTCATTTGAAAGGCTTAATCTTTTGTGGATGATATACCCAATTTGTTGGGGTTTTCTGGAACGTCTTGAGCTTTTTTTAGGTATTATCAGTTGCTTCACTCACTCACTTTTTATTGTCTTCAGCCAAAATATTTTTGAATTGCTCAACACTACTCCAATATTATTTTTTTTGCATTGGATAACTTTGCAAATGATAGATGTAGGTTTGTGTTGTTTGACATTTAATTCAAATGCAACTCTAAACTTTTTCTAGAATGAAAAATTTTGTAGCATGGCACTGAATATGTTTTGCAAAGCTTCATTGTTCTGTTCTTTGACTTCTTAACAGAGCCGGCCCTTGCCCAAGGGGCATCCAAGGCAGCAGCCTTGGGCATCGGTTTGGGGAAGGCCTCAGTTTGTAAATACTCTTGTTAATTTGAATATATATGCTTCTTGCTTTCTCTACAACTGAAAGCAATGGCTTTGCCTCAATTGTTATAAGCCCAGTCTCAAAAGTCCGTCAAAGAGGGCGCTTGGTTACTTTGCTTTGTGCAGTCTACAACTTAGTTACTTTGCTTTCAATAGTTTTCAATAGTTACTATGTACATGGCAATACTGATATCGCTTCTAATCTTAGAGGCCCTGTTGCTGACACGAAGTGTGTGTATATATATGTTATATTCAAAATTTATTCCTTTTCTTTTGCCTTCATAAGTAACACCACCCCCAATTTACTCTTTTTTCATCAAAATTAAAGGTACACCAAACCTTTATCAAATTATGCTTCTATTTCTCGAAGAGGAAAATAGTGAAAGCATTATAGACATACTGATTATAGGTTTTTTTTACAATGTATCAATTATTTTCTTCTTCTCCAATGGTTTTTTTCAGTCTTAAGAGTCCTCAGATCCATACTGTCCTGCAGTGCCTTCAAAGCTAAGATGGGCCTGTTCAGAGGGGCATGTGTTCCTATTTCATCTTAAGTATAGTATAAAGATCAGGGGCCTGTGTGGCTTCATGATCTCATTGATGGAAACTAGATTGGTTTAGCTGAGTTATTCGAATTGGAAAGGGGAAAAACTGAGTTGGAAGAGTAGGGACAATGGGAAGAAAATTCCTATGTACTTCAATAGTTTTAATCATTATTATAATTTTAACAAACACTATCTAAACGATTATAATCTACATTTAGTTCAAAGGGCTTAAGGAGCTTGAGCTCTCCAAGGTGACATCTTGGTCGCCGATTCAAGCTCCTCAGGAAGCTATCGGTACGTGATTTCTCTGCAATTAATTTTGATCCGGAAAAAAGAGTTTGAATTATCTGCATTTTACCAAGATGAAAAATTTGCCGGTAGAAAATGCTCCGGTGTCGTTGAGAGTCGCCAATAAATACATCGGAGAGTTTGTCAACATTGTCATTGACTGCTAAACAAGTTTAAATAAGATTTATGCATCATGTTTGAATTGACCTATAGCAGGTTCATGTGGTTTCTGGATTCTTATGCTTTCGATTATATATCCATGCCTTTGGTCTTGCATTTGTTGTTTGTCATGGTAGGCCAAGATTTGGACCCTTTTTCTTGCACATCAAAGTGCACTCTTGGTGGTTTTAACTGGATATGGTTTATTACACATTTGCATGTCTTATAATAGTCTTCTAATGCTCTTGTCACTATGATGAGTATTGTCTATATTCTTGTAATGATTGATCTTCTATTAAAAATTTAGAATTCTATCATCTCCAATTGATTGACTTTCGCATATGCTATCAGAGTATCAGGAGAGGAGACAATCCTGAGACATCAAATGTAAAATATTATATAATGTATTCAAGGAAAAGAAGAAGAATATTGAAGGTAAATAGTCATGCTTATGAGATAAGAGAGATCCTCTACTTCTCTGTGTTTTCTACTAGCGTATTTATCCAAGTTGTTGGCTAATGTAGGATGAGGTAGGTGCTTTGAATGCTTTGCCAATATCAGAAGAGCCAGCCATGGAAAGGTCAGTCATTATTTCATATTTCAACAAATTTTCTTAAAACTCTACATGTATTTTTAGGGCCTTCAGGGTATCTTGTATCACCTTGACAGTGTGCATCAGTATGTGGTCTCTGGACTGTAATCTGTTTAATTTCGTATACAGACATTTTTAATTTTTTTTTTTGTTCACCTTGACATGGTAGGCAACGATCCTGACATTTGTGCAAAGTGATTCCCTTGAATTTTTCAATTTTCACTTCTCGCTTGATGATTCTGGATAAGGTTTACCTGATTCATGCATATGTCCTGTTAATCTCTGGTCCACTTTGTACAAGCATTCTCTATTTTCTTTGGTCGTTTATCTACTGTGTGATCATTAAACTTATATCGATATTAAGTACTCAGTTTTACATCATATTTTGGACAGCAGATATTCATCAGAAATCAATCATCAAATCATGCAAAGGAAAAGAAGTGAAGGAAAATAATCTTGGTATTTAGGTAAGTTTATTATATCTTTTCACATCTCCATGTCTTGCTATTAAGGAGAAGAAGTGAAGTACTTGAATATTGGTAGCTAGAAAACTTTGAAAGGAAAGGCCTATACCATGCATACTTCTTTAGTATGTCTTTATTTTACAATTCATCAGAGATTTTCTTCGTCTTTGCTTTTTTTACTCCTGGGACTTTCACATCAGAGATTCATCAGAGACTTTCGCATATGCTATCAGAGTCGGAGGCATAATTGTCTTGCAGGGCCTTAAGTACGGCAGCCTGGTCCTCTTGTTCCATCTGAGGTGGCATTTGTTGCAGGGCCTTAAGTGCGGCAGCCTGGTCCTCATGTTGCATCTGAGGTGGCACTTGTTGCAGGGCCTTCAGTGCTACAGCCTGATCCCGTTGTTCCTTCTGAGGTGTCACTTGTTGCTTAGGGAAAAATTTGAACGTGGGAATGGGGGCCTGGACACCAACTGGTTTTGGTCGGCAACGAAATGAAGGGGTGACTTGCCTCCCTGGGATCCAATACATTAGATTATACTTCCAAAGAAATAGAAAAATGATAGAAGAAATTAGAAAAATCTACTTGGGAATGCAATACATGTAGACAGAGTTTAGGAGACTAGACTCTTATAAGAGAGGGGGGAGGATCTAATACATTAGATATTAGATGTAGACAGAGTTTAGGGGCGGTGGGGGGAGAAGAATTTGATATCCAGAGTACAAGGACATAGCTGTGATAAAAATGGCTTGAAGAGTTGATATAGCCCTGCAAACAGTCCATTCATTGTGGATGGCTCTAGAACTGAAAATGGCGATTTTGGCGCTGGAGGGGTGATAAGGGATGAGACTGGTTCTTAGTGGGGTGGTTTTATGGTAAACATTGGTACTGGTGAGGTTCTGCAAGCTGAAGCCTGGGGATGGGATCAATGCTGAGTAGTATCTACAAACCTTTTCCTATTATATTTTACCTATATTTTCAAAACTGACTGAACCTTGTAATCCATAATCTTTCCTGTCATCTTTTTCCAGACGACATAAACAAGGGTATGTGTATTTCCTATATAATATTGCTTTCAAGACAGAAAAGAGAGTGTAGATGACAAGATACCTTCAAACTGAGGCAGCACTATATCTTCATCACTAGCTTCTCTGTCTTCCTGTTCCTTTTTCTTTGAACTGACTTCACGTTCCGTTGTATCGTCTTGATGGTCCGAGGGATAATAGGCGATTCCGTGATGCACCTTTTTCCTATAGTAGATTTCATCAAATTCATCCTATGAATACAGAAAAGACAAAGAGTAAGACCATGGTAAGTGAATATGGTCAAAAGTAAAAGAACCGGATAACAATATTCAAGAAAATTTAAGAAATGAGCCAGATTCTTACCGCTGGCCCGTCGGCTTCGTTAACGCTGACACGGCGTCGTTTTCCTCCCCCATCATGTTTAGAAGTTGTAGTCCTCGAACGGCGTCGTTTGGTACGTTTGGACTCTCTGAAGAACACAATTTGGGGTCAGATCACCTTTCCTTGAAAAATGTAGTGTAGTACTTCCATTGTTTCAAGCAACTCGAAATTTACCTTTTCTTGGATTCCAAATATTCCATTTCCATTTCAGAGAGAAATTCAAGCTAGAGCTAGAGCAAGATTATAACCAGAACAAGAAGTAGGGAAGAAGAAGAAGAAGAAGAAACGTAGTTGTGGATTCTGGGTTACGGAAAATAAGAGAGAGAGGAAGAAGAAGAAGAAGAAGAAGAAGAAGAAGACAATGTAGTTGTGGATTCTGGGTTACGGAAAATGAGAGAGGGAGAGAAGAATTAGACAATGGGTTTATTGAGGGTTTATGGATTCGGAAAGAAATGGGGGAAAATGGTTTAAATATTATTCGAGTTTTCGTTCCCGCGGACATTTTTAATTTCATTATTTGTTATTTTTCTGAAAACGGTTATGAAAAACGGTTATTTTTCAGATTTTTGGCTGCATTCCTTTCGTTTTTGCTCTGATGGAGTCAATTGGAGGTGGAATTGGCCCAGGTTCATCACAATTCGAGGAAGTAGATATCTGGTAAGCAATCGTGTTCTTATTCTGAGTTTTCGGGTTTTCGAGTTTTGGTAGTCTTGTTGTGTTGTGCAGGGTGGATGAGCTTAAGATATTGAGTGAGCAAGAGTTGGTGTAAATGCACATTGAAGCTTCAAGTACTGCGAGGTTTCAAGTCCAATTTTGTTGCGGGTTTTGAGTCCAATGTACAGGCTGTTGATTTTTGTTTCCTGCTGGTGTATTTGATTTCAGGTCTCTTGTCATAATCTAAGCTAGAATACATATCATCCGAAGGTACGGCAAACCAGTCCTGCAATGCTCTCCTCCAATTTGTGACAGGTGAGCTCTCTTAATTTCTCCCTTTCTGTTTGGATATAAGTTCTCGTAACATTGATTTTCTTGCATTGGATAAGAAATCTGTTGGGAGGTAGGAGATGACACAGGGACCTGAAGTTTCTCGGGAACTGTAGATGATTAGATTATCAATGAGATCTCTGAATTGGAGTATGTATCATTCTTAATTGAATTTCTTTCTTTGCATATCATTTTCCTTTGATAAAACATTGGTTGTGGAACTTTATATGTTGCATTTTCCATGGACCTGAAATATCAGGACTTGGATTTATGTCAACAGCATTTTACATGTTGGATCTGTATCTATAAATGCTGTCAGCTTACTTCTGGAAGCATATTTCTTAAAGCAGATTAATTGCGGAGTCTTGGGAGGCTTACAGGTATCTATCATAGGGTGATTTAAATTTTTTGTTCTTTGTAGAATCTAGGACCGTATTATATCGTACATTTTTGAATTTCAAATGGGGGAGTTCACATTCTGGTAATTTGTTTGTGATAAGAAGATAACAGGTTGTTGCTTTGTATGAATATATATTGTTTCCAAGACATTTGCTAATAATAGCAGTGATAAACCATATGGACTGCAAATGATTTTTTGTTGTACCATGATTATGAGTTCTGTTACATTGGGACAAAGATTTAAGAGGGAATATGTTGAACTTTCTACATGTTTATTA
Organism: Fragaria iinumae; assembly: GCA_009720345.1. NCBI lineage: Eukaryota > Viridiplantae > Streptophyta > Magnoliopsida > Rosales > Rosaceae > Fragaria > Fragaria iinumae. The sequence continues at coordinate 605,531 of CM019122.1, read as the reverse complement.
GACATCATTGCATGACTGATTTTTTCTTCTTTCTTGGTTCTTGCAGAAGTTGCTCAATTTTTGCTTTGATTTGTCAACTATTTTTTGTTGTATCGCCATGTTTTCCTGACTTTAATTCTGGGTAGGGGAGTTCCTTTTCCTATTTTCTGCAGCAGCCAAGATTGTAGCATTCTTTTTCTCAAAAGAGAAAAAGATTGTAGCATTCTCTTATCACCCATTCTAAAAGAATCTTCAAATACTTTGTGTTACCTTGTTCATGAGTAAATCTCAGACTTCTGTTCACGTCACGACACGGATTCCTCCACAGATGTGGCTTTCCTTTCCTCATTGGAAAAAAAGAAAAACAACCCATACATGTGGATTTTTGGTTCAAGTTTGGTTCGAAGACGGAGTCCTAGTCATGCTGGGATTATGTTTCGTGCTGAAGTTTAGTTATGCATATATAGCTTTTGTCCTTCTTTCTCTCTATAAATACCTCTGCATAGAAAGTCAGGGTAAATTCGGACACGTACGTACTTTCTTCATCACACCACATACATTTCTCTTCATGAAGATCTGCAGAAGAAATAAACGTTTAAGGGTTTCCGGTAGCTACAATTCTATGAACGAAGATGTCCTAGTAGAGATTCTGTCAAAGTTACCAGTAAAGTCTCTAATTAGGTTTCGTTGCGTATCACAAGAATGGAACGCTCTTACAAAAAACGCACACTTCATTGCCAGACACCTTAGTTGCTCTGATCCGAATCGATATGTTTTCCTTGATCGCGTTGCTGGAAACGATGGAAATATGACTAGATTATATGGAATGTCACTGCTTCAGGATGATGGCGAAAAAACTAAATTTACAAGTTTAGATTTGCCTTTCTTCAACCATAAAAGCTGGTCCATTGCAAATTATCTGGGATCGAGTAATGGCTTAGTCTGCCTTCTGCTCGAATATGAGAATTGCATTACAAAGGAAAGGGAAGATTCAATAGTAGTATGCAACCCAGCGACGAGAGACTTTAGGTATCTTCCTACACCTACTCCTTTTAGGAAGAAGGAAGATTGGCCTCTTCTGTGTTTTGAATTCATGCATGACATTAGGGAATACAAATTGGCGAGTATTTTCCCATATGTTTCTGATAATGGATCAGAAGTAGGTTTAACGTTTCAAGCCCAAGTGCTCACCCAAAGTACAAATTCTTGGAGGCAAGTTATAAACAAATTAGAATTTCCATCATCCAAACGTGATTGTCATACTGATTCATCAATTTCCTTGAACGGGGTGATGTATTGGGCGGCAAAGGATACTAAATCGAACGAGAACTATGCTTTGTCTTTCGATATATATGATGAGGTCTTCCATGTGATAGACCTACCGATGCTGCGGCTACCCGAAAATGTTCATCTGAGAAACCGACCTTCATTCCTCATATGGAAAAATTCACTTGCAATGCTACTACCTTCAATACCAACTGGATACTACCAAGTGCTTTGGGTGATGACCAAGAGTGGAACAACATCGACATGTTCGTGGACTCGACAATTCAGGATGCGAACCTCATCAATTCCTTCAGGGCGCGTCATGGGATTTCTGAAGGACCAATTACTTCTCAAAGCATGGAAAGAATTCCTTGTTTTGTATGACCCTGAGACCAAGAAAATGAGAAAGATTCCTACACATAGATCAGCCAAAAAGTATTGTCAATTCCATAATTATGTGCAGAGCCTACTTCCAATCCGGTAGTCTAGATTCTACATACTTACCAATGAACTTTTTTCTTTATACTTTTCATAGTGGTTTTTTTTTCTTTGTCAAAAATGAAGAAATTTTATTCACATCTCTAATCGTTAAATACATATTATTTTTTTCATACAAATTATACGCGATTTTATGAATACGTAAGAGATATTCATATCAAAAATATAGAAACCTAACCGAGCCGACGCACATTTTGTAACGTGGGTTATAGCGGGTCGTGGGGTCTGCCATTTAAATCCCAGACTTTTGTTCTCGTCACAACAGAGAGGCCAGAGAGAACTCGACAATTAGACCAATGATTTTGGGTTTGAGAGAAAGAGATCGAGTGGTGGTGGTGCGGGAGCATCGAAACGTCGTCGTCTTGCTGCGTATGTGGCTGGTGGCCACCGACGTTGAGATGGCCAAAACAAGTACTGAAGTACTACTGCATAGTAGTACAAGTGTGAAAGATGTAACAAATTGGTGCGCGGCAGCTCGGAAGCAAATGTCTATACCTGAGGAACCTAATAATGTTCTTGTAATCCGACTTGAAAGATTCGAGGGCATTTGAAGAGTTTTTGGTGCTTGCTTTCGAGCTTCATATGTGCAAAGCAAGCCAGGTATGTATGTTTCAGTCACTGTTTCCTTGTCAACTCTCTATCTATCTCACCGGAAATGGCCGCCGTCGTCGGATATGTGTGGGCTCCTGGTGGGTGTTAGTGGGTCGTGGGGCCCACCACGTAAAAAATTTAAAATCAAAAGAAAACTAATTCTTGCGAGCTAGGCAGAGAGGACGCGTGTCTAGGCGGTGACCAGTCACGTGGTGATAGCGGGTGACCAGTCACGTGGTGATAGCGGGTGACGGGGCCCAACCAGAAGAAGAGAAAAAGGCGCCGGGTTCTGCACGCTGTTGAGCTCCGAGAACGAAACGACGTCGCGGCCGATTCAGCCCCTTGCTCGATCTATCTCCGGTAACTCTCTCTCTCTCTCTAAACCCTTTACTCCTTTCCAATTCGGCTTTAGTACAACTCCACGGAATCCTTGAATCACTATGAATTACAATCTGATAATCTATGTAATGCAGGTGTCATGAACCACAGTCCGGCTCAGTTTTCTAATCCTAATCCTAACCGCAATTTGTTCCACTCTCGGCCGCATAATGCGCATCCCGCAATCACCACTCCTCCTTTGCCTCCTGACCTTTCGACCGCAATCTCATCCCTGAGTAGCCTCATTCGTGACTCTTCCCGGATCCTTGACTCACTCTCTACAATCCTTCCTGTCCCTGATTCTGATGACAGTGATTGCCCCCTAGTTTCCTGTGCTGTGAACCCCCATCACCGTTTGCATCCTCACTCCCTTTTCTCCCACTCCCTCCGCTGCCCCCGGCCTCTCCACCACCTCATCCCACCTCTCCATTACCCCCAAACCCTCAAATCCGCCGACCAATCCCAAGCTGGTGAAAGTTTTACTCAATTTGGCGATCTGTGCTTGTCCTTGGAGCATTACTATGCGGAATTCTGGTGCAATTTTTTCTACCGTGATTGCCCTGGTGTTGTTAGCTCTTCTGCGCTGGATGGTTTCGATAAAACATTCACACTTCCCTCAGTTTTGTCAGCCGAGTGTGCGAATTTTTCGGGTAAAGAAGTTGGGGAGATGATGGGTTGTGACAAGGTGTGTAGTAAATTTCTGCCATCGGAGTCTTGGGCCATTAGGAATGAAGTTCTAAGGTGGAATGAGTATCCTCCTATGTACTCGAGCTGTGTACTACGCGCCATTTTGGGGTTAGGTGTGCTTAGAGAGTGTGATTTGGCGATATGGGTGATAGAAAATTCACCCAAGTACGGGATTGTGATTGATGTGCCCATGGGAGATCATATAGTTTTGCTCGTTACCCTGTGCTTGAGGGCAGTTGTAAGGGAAGCTTTAGGTAAGGTAAATTATAGAGATTCAGAGAGTGGGTATTATGAGTGTCCAGCTTTGGTTGAGGCATTAGTGTGGTTGGCATCTCAGCTTTCCAAACTCTATGGTGAATTGAATGGAAAATTATTCGCCTTAAACATTCTTAAGCATTGTGTACTAGATGCTGCCTTGGGCTCATTTGTTTTCCCTTTAAAGCAAAAGGAGACAGAGTTTCATGGTTTAGAAGAGGGTTCATTGAATTTGGATGCTGAGGGTAGTTGTGTTAAGGATGAAGATGTTACTAAACCGCTAAGCACTGAGATGAAGGGAATCGTTATCAGTAAGGTGGTATTTGTGTCCCAGGTTGCAGCAGCCATTGCAGCGTTGCATGAACGGTTCTTGCTTGAAGAAAAAATTAAGGGAGAACGAGTTTCAAAAACCCTCACTAAACATCAACGGTATGACATTATGATCAGTTTCTTTTATATTCAACTTGCTTGCAGGTTTTACTTTTAACAAGCAAACAATCTAGTTGAATTTATAACTAGAGCAAAAGAGGATAAAAAAGAGATAAACTAAAATGGTCATTTAATTAGATTTCCAATGTAATAAATGCTAAGTTTTACTTCTTTGTAGAGTACTTGAGCATGATTATGTCTCCCAAAGAGCTGATGAGGAGCGGAAAAACCGAAGTCAGTATAGACCTATCATCGACCATGATGGGCTGCCTCGGCAAAAATCAAGTAACCAGGTACCATTTAATAGTTTTGTTTTGGGATAAAATAGAAGATACATAATACCTGTCTGGTAATCTTTAGTGTATTTAAAGTATGGCTAAGCGGCTAAAGGAATTAAGTCAATCAACCTAGTGATAGCCATAGCCTGATATATGGTTCTTCATGCATTCCTATATAATGTTTTACTAGATTGTTATCTTCAGACATTACTTCTTTAAAGAACCTTTCATGAATATTGGGAAATTGCTCCTCACTTTTAGAATCTCTGACGTTCTTTGTTCTTTGTTGGTTTACATAAGGAAACTAGCAAGACCAAAACAAAAGAAGAGTTATTAGCAGAAGAAAGGGACTACAAACGACGAAGGATGTCATATCGTGGCAAAAAGGTGAAGCGTACAACTTTGCAGGTAAGGATCAAGTTTATTTTATTATATTCATTTTTAATGCTTCTTCTTGCTTACATATATATGACATATGCCCCATTTGATGAACTGAGATATTTCTCATTAGTTCTTCTTAAGCCTTTGACTGTATTCTAATCAAAATTAAAAGCAATGCAACAATCAAAAGTGGAATAGAGTTTTAACGTAGAGCAAAGGAAAAGAAAACTGAATCCCTTTACATTCGAGATTAGTGCCTGATTGGCTAGTATGCTTAAGGGCAGTCAATCTGCTAAAATATTATTGGCTTACAGTTTCCTTATCTTGTAAAACAAACTTATTTTGTAACACAAAATGGTTCTTGAGCATATTGTTTGTTTGAAATATAGCCTATAGAGCTAAAAACATTGTTATTATAATTTCACACCATGCATTTTTGTGGCAGTGAAGGTAGGAAACTAAGATGAATCTAAGAATAGTACTGAAATATTGACGTCAGTTCTTTTCACCCCTTTTCATTATACTGAATTTTTATTTACTTTTCCTGTCTGAAGGTTACCAGGGATATTATAGAGGAACACATGGAGGAAATCAAGCAAGCTGGAGGGATTGGATGCTTCGAACGAGAAATTGAAGGGCAAGGGAGCATTCCATTCAAACTACCTACTGCTACTGACTTCACCACCGATGATGATAATCGAACAAAAAGAAATAGCGAGTCAGAGGGAGGTAGCCCAAGTCGTTCTAGGAAACAATCACATTCACGTTATACTATAGATTCCACAACTTCCAGACATGCTTCTGCTAAAGATCAAGAGAAACCAAGTCATACTCTTCACCGTGAATATCTGGAAGATTCTAGAAGTCTCAGTAACAGTCATGATACCGAAAATTATTCCAGAAGCCCAGAAAGGTCTCGAAGTCGTGGATGGTCACATGGGAAGAGTGAACAAGATCATCGACAGCGGACCAATACCAAGCATCATGAAAGAAATTGGTCATCCAAGTATCATGATAGTAGATCCAAGTATGTTGATAACAGATCATCTTCTCTGTCCAGCTCACACCAGAAGTCAAAACTTGAAAGATATGAGAAAACATATGAGAGTCATAGTTCAAACTCTCTGGAAAGAGATACTTTTGACGATAGATACGATCCCTTGGAATCTCATGACAGATATGAAGAGGATCAATCTTCTAGTAAAAAGTATGTTAGAGAAGGCAGATATTCTGTAAATGAGCAAACTCCGGAGTACAATTAGGAATCAGAGTGCAATCTGGGGTAAGTTATCCTTGCCTTTTCTTTTATGTATTTGTAGTATGCTCTTGTATGATTTAGAGAGTGACCTTTTTCCTTTTTCCTTTGTGACATGGTTTATTGACACAATTTTGCAGTACGAAGTCATCAGGTTTCAGCATATTAACTTCATCTGTATCCTCCTTTGTATCCTTGACTGTTTTTTCTGTCAGCTGCTAATCATTTAAATTTAAATTCATTGATCTTAGTTCTTATTACTTGTTCTGAATAGGCAATAATAAAATTCACTAGTTCTGACATGATAGTTTCCATGAATATCATAGTTTTCTTAACCCTCTTAATTTACTGTAGTCTTCTTATTTGTATCTACATCATCTTTTACCTTCTAGAGATGGAAAACCCAAATCAGATCTAGCTATTTTAGCACTGATGTGGTTTAGAATCATGATAGTAAAATGATACTATGGGGATGGGCTAGCTGTCTCTGTCTAGCAGAATGTTCTCCAACATGGAAGGAGTTTGATATCTGCTTCAACGGATTGTAGCATAGCCCCCTAACACCCCCATTATGTTAGCTAAGTTTGCTCACACCTTTGGTGCAAGCAAAGGACGTTCATGATTCCAGCAACTAGTTATTTCCATATTCGGAGCAAGTCGAGAGCGACATCTTTTTACTCTGTTTGTTTAGGTAAATAGACTAATATACAGACACTTGTTCTTCTCTTTGCAATCAAAGATTTGTGAAATAATATAAATCCTTACCAAGGGCTAGCAAGATCTCCGCAAATAAGGGTCGGCAGGTTTGTGGTTGGATGCCGAGCAGGCATCATTATTTTTCTCCATCGGGGAAGCTGTGATTTTGCCCTCTTAATCATAGATGAAATTTACTTGCTTTTCTCATAGCATATCTGTTTTGGTTGAAGTTACTAAACCTTTTCCTGTTGCATGTAGCTACAAGAACACAGCTTCTGCTAGATTGGTAAAATATGAGGGGCAATCTCATGCTCAAAGCTTCTCAGCCTGCATGAAGTTCAAGATGAGGAAAGCTGGATGTAGCAGACTACTGGTCTTTCAGCTATTGTTGCAAGTACTCTGCTCAAAGAATGCAGTTTAGTGCTGATAACAAGTCTTTACACTAGTCTGAACATAGCGCCTGGCTTCTTCCCCCACTGAAATATGCAAATGGAAGAAATTGTATTTCAAGCATTCTTGCTTTTTGTATGGATGTTTTTTTTAACATGATGGCAGATTCAGAGTTCAGTTTCTTGTACTTCCATATACGCATTTTAGGTTTTAGGTTGTATGAGCTTTCTTATTCCATTTCTTTTGTTCTCGATGGACAAAGGAATACCATGCCCTAAACCCTCTAGAGCAAACTCGAAGGCAATGCTAGAGGAGGGAGGTAAGGTGGTGCTGCGCTCTCACTTCAGAGCCTCATTACTTCCATGACAAGACAACGCAGTTAGTTCTTACTGGAACTCGAGTCACTAGACTAACATGGCCCGATATTTGGCTCGTAGGCAAAACTTAGTACGTGAGATAACAATCAAGCAGATGACTTGTATAGACGAGTTTTTGTTGGCAAATGTTGTATCACTAAATGAGTGATGACTCTACCGATAAACACTCGCCGGTTATTTAATCCGGTAACAGAAAATTTTGTTAGGAGAGCCAGAGGGATCACTTGTTCCGATTACTATTTGTCTGAAGGTGCATAATGCAATTATGCAACAAAGCAAAAGTTTTATTGCGACTGCACCCTGATTTTGTTACATAATTCAGTTTGGCACATACGGTGACGGCAAATGCCAACCACACCCAGTGACTCAATCACTCTCTTCTCTAGCAGTGACTGACAGTGAAGGACGACTAAGCAGTAGATACTGCCAGTAGTTTATGCCATTTGCCAGTTGAAACTCTAGTTTGCGTGTCACTATCTTTCATAGGAAAACAGAGCAAACAAAAAGACAAGACTCTTTCATCTTCTTCTTCTTCTTGTTTCTCTCTGACAGATGATGAAGAAGAAGCTCACAATTCTCTCTGACAAAAACCCATTAGTCTGAACAAGCCAGTTAAGCAGTTCTCCTCTGTAGTTTCCTTGGGTTCCTTTCACAAATGGCCAGGACAGGTGTCTCGGAAGACACTGATAAAGAAGCAGCCATGGAGATAAAGAAGCAGTTGAGGAAACTGGTCAAGGACATTGTTGAAGAAGAAGACTACAGGGTAGAGACTGCTGAGGAGGCTATGAGGGCCTTGTCTTCTTTGAAGAACTTGAAGAGTTCTAAAAATTCTCTCTCTTTCAAACTTGATGTTCCTCAAGAATTTAGGTGTCCTATTTCTGGAGAGCTCATGATTGACCCTGTTGTCTTGGCCACTGGACAGGTTTGCAACTTGTGACAATACCCTTGTTTGATTTCTGACCAATTTGACTATGCATGCAAGAAACTGATCTAGTCATTGAAATTTTGATCATTCTTAGTTCTGAGAATTTTCTTTTTGTTTTTCATCAAGTTGGGTATCAATGTTGTTTATGTGTTTATAAGGCTGGGGGTTCAATAACTTTTTCTCTCTGGTATTTCTGCTTGATCTTTCAAGACCCAAAAAGAAAATTGGTTTGGAGTGTCAACTTTTTGAGTTTAAGGACTTGTCAACTCTGGAACTGTTCTTGTGGATGTGACTAATTGTATGAAATTTCTTTTTCCATTGACCACTTTGATATATACAAAGAATTTTCTTGATTAGATAGCAAGTGTTGCTCTCTTCCTCCATTAGAATTGAAAAGGCAGAAAATTGGCTTTCATTGATTACAAACGGGTTGTTGCTTACTTAACTTTAGAGTATCTGTGATTATAAAGACTCCAATTGGTTTTGATATGAATGAGGTTGGCTTGCCTGCCTTATGAAGCTTGATTCCATTTTGAGTTTGTGCAATTTCTAATCCTTTTTGAATTTCATTTGATGAACTGCAGACTTATGATAGGCCATTCATCCAGAGGTTGCTGAATGAAGGTAGCCAGATATGCCCTCAGACCAAGCAAGTCCTTGCTCATACTATCCTGACCCCAAATAACTTGGTCCGACAAATGATTTCACAATGGTGCAAGGAGCATGGTATTGAGTCTCCGAAACCTGTTCAAGATATTGGTGAGGAAATTGTCACCAGTGCAGACCGAAACTATCTGAATGCACTGCTTGAGAAGACTTCATCATCTTCCCTGTCTGATCAGAAAGAAGCAGCAAAGGAACTTCGACTGCTAACAAAGAGGAGTTCATCATTTCGGGCTTTGTTTGGCGAGTCGGGTGAGATCATTGCACAACTGCTGAGTCCACTTTCACAGGGTCAGGTTGCCACTCATCCTGACCTTCAAGAAGACTTGATCACGACTCTACTAAACCTTTCAATTCATGACAACAATAAGAGATTAGTTGCTGAAAACCCATTGGTGATCCCTCTCCTTATTGAATCCTTGGTGTTTGGAACCATTCAAACAAAAAGCAATGCTGCAGCAACTTTCTTCACATTATCAGCCATCGATTCCAACAAGATTGTTATTGGCGCATCTGGTGCTCTCAAACCTCTGATTGACTTGTTACATGAGGGGCATCCATTAGCCATGAAGGATGTTGCCACGGCCATATTCCGCCTATGTACAGACCTTGAGAATAGAGGAAGAGCTGTCAATGCTGGAGTGGTGTGGGTGATTCTGAAGAAGATAATGGATGGTGTATTGGTTGCTGAGTTGCTGGCTATACTTGCAATCATTTCGACCAATCAGAAGGCTATTCAGGACATGTGTGAACTTGGCGCTGTGTCTTGTTTGGTTAAAATCATCAGGGAGAGTAATTGTGAGCGCGACAAGGAGAACTGCATTGTGATCCTGTACAATATCTGCTTTAGTGCTCGGTCTAAACTGAAGGAGATTAAGGACGAGGAAATGTCGAATGGTACAGTTTCTAGACTTGCACAGAGTGGAACTTCAAGAGCTAAGAGGAAAGCCATTGGAATTCTTGAGAGGTTGAATAAGACTGGTACAGTAACACACACTGCTTGAGGGAAGTAGTACTTTCTGTTTTTCATTTTTGACCCCAAAAAAGAAGGTACGTACCCCATGACCTCATGTAAATGCTACTTCTACACTTAGCTATTATACTCCCCAATCTCAGCTTCATAACCTGTACATAAGTAGTCATACATTACCTGTAATGCTACCTAGGCAAGTTTTGGTCCATTTGAGGCCTATAGACATTGTAAATCTCATCACTATGAAATTCACAAGTATTTGGTTTTTCTGAGTTGTATTAGCTGTCCCATTTTCTAATTTCTGACATGTCCAATTAGTGCCAGCTGCTCTTTGAAATGCCAACATTTATCCATTTGTATTATTTGACTGAAATAATGATGGTATTTGGTATTTTGTTTCTGTTCATGTAAATCTCATTGGAATCTCTGCTTCCTCACTACTCTTTAGTCTTGAATATCCAGAGATGTGAACCATTTCTTAGTCACTACTCACTATTTTTGCAATGTCCTATACACTGAACTAATCTAACAGATTCCTTCTCAAGAATTTCAATACTCCGAAGCTCTATAGAATGGTCATCATATTTGGATTTTGTGATCGATTTAGCTGTATCATTTTCTATTTCCGACATGTTCTTTGGAAGGCTCGACATGTTTTGTTTGAGCCAGCTATGAATATTACCCTCTATGAAATGCCAACATCGATTCATTTGGATAATTTGACTCCAAATGCTGATATTTGGTATGTTGTCCTTATTCAAAAAGGATTTGGTCAAGGCCTATTGAATGAGATGGATCTGCAGGGTCTTCCTTGTTCAACTTTAGGAGTGTCGGCAAGCTGATGCACCATGCTGCATAATTTCAGAACCTCCTTTGTCTTGATGCACTAATCCAAATTAGTGGACAAAGTATTCTGCTTTAATGTTTGATTATGACTTTTCCTGACGGTGCCATAAGAATTGCGCTTAACTTTAATACAAAAGAGAAGAAAAGAGAGGTGATTAGGGGGGAATAGTGATGCTGATTTCTGGTCTTTCATGCTGAAGCTGACTCACTATTCCATCACCAAGATCACATTACAAATCTAAATGTGGTAGGTGAACTGTAGAATATAACTTCAATGATATGCAACACCTAGAGAAGCTAGGCTACTTGATCTTGAACCTTAGTGGAGGAAGAATAATTATGATGCTCCTGTTTTCATTAGTCTTCTCTTTGTCATTAGAAGAAGTTTTAACACACTAATCAACTTGGTTTTGAAGTGCAAATAGTCTTTGGTTATGGATAGATATGTATACTGAACAATGTACATGCCTACATGACATGACAGTAGGTGTACATCGGCTTCTGCAGAATCTGATTCTGGTGGAAAATTGGCCTTTTGAATGTGCTGACATTCAGGTTCTATACTTTGAGGGGTGAAGAAAAATCTCCAAGTCTTAGTCCCAAGATTGTAACACATAAGAAAATGCTAACCACAGTTCACTAGAAGACATTGCAGACCCTATCCATGTCACTTTGTATGGAACCCAACCAGAACAAGTAGACAACTCAATTCCACTCATATGCAGCCTGCTTGTGATCATATGTCATTTGCTGGTCCCATCCTTTCAATAAAGCTAAAGATTCATGAAGATAAAGAATCTGATTTCACCAAGGATAATAGGAATCTGATTTTTTCTTCTCATACAAATGTAATTTTGTAAATCAGAGTGTTCAATCCATTGTCTACATCACCTTGCGAAACTTATTTTATCGCGAATATTGTTTAGTCATCCGATTGAGTATGATATTATTTGTTCCGCGTGTAGTATAGGAATGCGATTTGCTATGAACAATTATCTTCTAGACTAGAAACCTTTTAGCTGCATTTTTGATCTGCTTTCGGTTGGAGTGGTCCTTGAGAGGTAAGGGATGATGGAGTTGCTCTGAGCTTGACAAGACCATAAAGAAAAAAGATGGTCCATTAATATGATCATGGAATTGTTCAGTGTTCTTCTCTACTTAAACAATGAGAGCCCACAATCAGCGGGGAATCGAAGCTTCTCGTCTCAGAAGATACCATTACTACTAATCATAGTCACAAATTAAGGTCGAGAGTAGTTCCTGAATCATGACGCCGGGTCTATACTTGCACCGTCGTGTATACAAGAATTTTCCGAATTTTGGATAACCAAAAGGCAGCACCGTAGTAGGCCGAATATGTCAAGAGAAATAGTTCATACATAAACAACGTCCTACTGTATAATTGAGCGCCAACCCTCAAAACCCTAGGAAACAAATTGAGCGCGCCAACACAAGTACCATCTAAGCGGCGTTGTTTTGGTTAGTTGAACTTGCACGGTTGCACCATCTCGGCTCCCAAACCTATATAAAGTACCGGTCAATATGATGGAACACGAATCTATGTTCTATCTTTAATGTGTATGTTCTTCCTTGTATTATGTAATGGACTTAGCGCATATGATAGTAGCAACCGTAGGAACTCATTCGGCCCATGTAGGTAGGTAGTTATCATAGGAAGTTATTCTCCTTGATTATAGCATATAACTCCATCTTTATAAGTCTGTAATCTATCTAGAATCAATATGGATAAATGATATGAACGTTGTTTAGTTTATTTCTTTAGATTTTTCTTGATTTCCTAATTTTCCTTTTATAAATGGATTCTGATCCTAACACAATACCGATAAAAAAAAGTCCCCAAATCCGTTCTCTCTAGATAAACCCTAATCAAAATTTCCACGATTCTAACAAAGTTCATCAGCTCAGGTATCTGATTTCTTCCTCTCTTTTTGTATGTGATTATGATTTAGAGATTTTGAGCTTGTTTGATATCAATTTCATTTATGATCAACTACAAAATTTGCATAGGTTGTGATTGTCCTGTTCGCTTTGATAATCATTCTTGTAAATTTAATTATCTGTTTATCCTTTCTGGATGTCTGAGAACACCTCCCGGAAAAGGTGTAGGGCAAAACGGGAAAGAAAAAGAGTGGGACTAGAAGGAGAAGATGGCTTGGTGGACAGGATCAGTGCTTTGCCATATGACATTGTTATTGGTATAGTGTCCTTGTTGCCCTTAAAGGATGCCGCAGCGACTTGTGTCCTTTCTAGGAGGAGAGCCTATTCAGCGCACCCGGAAATTTAACGGTGAGATGGCCGAGTGGGGCCGGGCGCGATGAGTGGACGGTGAGATTGGCCGGGTGCGCTGTATAATTTTCGTTCTAGGAGATGGGAGCATGTGTGGAAGTTTAGTGCTTCTCTTGATTTTGAACTTAGTTTTGAGGATTACTTGCTCTCGTAGACTAACCGAAGAAAAAGACCAGGAATACCGCAAATTTTTCGATTGGGTAGACTCTGTTATAGGAAAACATAAGCCCCAACCATCAAACGATTCAGGGTTTGCTTTGGTTTAAACCGTCGTTTTCTAAGCTTCTTCGTTGATAGATGGATGGAATTTGCAATGAATAAGATAGTTCAAATACTTGAATTGACGGATCATAGTAACTTGTATCCATTTCCCCAAAAACTTTTAGGTTTGGAAAAAGAATCTGACTTGAAGCTTAAGCGTTTAGATTCTGCTGACACTCCTGGGTAAAGTACTGGATTTAAATTTCTTGGGAGTCCTTTGTTTCGATTATAGTCATGTGACTCAAGAAGTTCATGAGCACTTCTTGTATAATTCTCCAGTTCTTGAGAGATTAACTGTGTGGTCGACCAACAGTTTGGTTGGTTTGAGAGTTTCTGGTCCCTCGATTGCATTGAAGTATCTAGAGCCAAGTGAGTGTGGCCTCAAGAGCGTTCAGATTTGCGACACAAACCTGGTTTCTTTAACTATTTCTCATGGTGCAGAGATATGCTAGTTCTATTTTTTTTTTTTAAATGTGCTGGTTCTATTTAAAAAAAAATGTGTTAGTTTTCATTTCGAGAAATTTTATTCACACATAACTAAATACTAGATACATATCTCATACTTAATATACATTCTATTCACCTTTTTATTTTAACATTTTACTAGATGTACAACTTTAAATTTTCCAAACTACCCTCATTCACAATACACCATACCTGATATTCAAATCACAGTTTTATGATCGATTTATAGGCACTGGAAAGCTAGGAGTCAATTTAGTAATCACTCCTCCAAATGGCCAAATGCAAGATACAAGCAAGAAGCTAGTCCCAAATGACGTTAATGATCAACGAAGTTCTACCTATCAAGGTTGAAGATATGATTGTTACATATGAAGGGGGAAACCAATCCCTCACCTGGGCACGCGATTGAGCTTAAGTCCTTGACCTTCATGAGCCAACCATCTACTGGGTCACCACCACTAGAAATATGACAGGGATAGTTACAACAAGTACCCGTGGTGAGGGCCTTGGCAATCCTTCATTGAAACCCTTTCTTATAACACCAGCTTTGATATATGTGTTTTTATACCAGTTTAATTATATGTTTCGTTACCAGTGAAATAAAGATTTGATCTTTTGTGTTTGTCTTCAGACTCAAATGGATTGTATTTCATTTCAGTTTTAAAGATAAAAGTGACTAAATGCACCTCTTGATCGGGGTTTGCAACACATGCGTGCAACCTTCATATTGGAACCTTGAAGCTATCTTCTCTCTTGGCTTTCTTGTGAAATACTACTGTCTTGTTTTGACTTCCATAACCAGATTGCCTATAATCAGAAATTCATATAAGTTTTCATTTGCTCTTGTTTGTTCACTAAAGACTTTTTGGTAATTTAACTTACCCTTAAAATTTGAAATTTAATGTATGAAAAAAATGATGTGTATTTAATATTTAGAAGTGTGTGAATAAAATTTATCTTCCACCGCTTCACGATTTAAGAAAAAAGAATTGTTTGGGCTCTCAAAAAAAAAAAAAAAAAAAGGAAAAGGAACTGTTTGGGCTTATTTGATCACACGCTTTTATGGACCCACCCAGGAAATGCGCAAGCTGGCCCACCGCCTAGGCGTGCAAACCTCCACCTAGCCCACATGATGGGAAAACGCCAACAATCGAAAGCCTATGTAAGAAATTGAGCACTCACACAAAACGGCGTCGTTGTTCCAAGTCGTATAACAGAATTTGCATTCTCTATCTCTATGAACCCTAATGAGAATTCACGACCGCCATGACTGCTCTCGCGAGCTTCAGGCGTACGAGGAAAGCAGCCCAAGAAATTTTTCATCGCCGACGAATGTATGTCTCCTACGTAGATCGATCTCTAACTGTTATCTATATCGATCATGTTTGATTAACCTTCTTTCTTTACTTGTTACAAAAGTTTCATATGGTGTGATTTCTTTCATTTCTTCGGTTACCCTTCTTGTAAATCCAGTTTCATGACTTGATGCTAATAATGAACGAACCTGCTGCAAGCCTTAACTCGTTGTCTGTTTATGTATTAGATGCCTGATGAGCACACCTCCCGGAAAATGTCTAGGGCAAAACGGGAAAGAAAGAGATCGGGAAAGAAGCAGAAACTAGAAGGAGAAGATGGCTTGGTGGACAGGATCAGTGCTTTGCCAGATGACATTGTTATTGGTATAGTGTCCTTGTTGCCCTTAAAGGATGCCGCAGCGACTTGTGTCCTTTCTAGGAGATGGGAGCATGTGTGGAAGTTTAGTGCTTCTCTTGATTTTGATGAGGACGATCAACTCTTTGCTCGCTTTCATGGACTTGAACCTGAAGAAATGGACCAGGAAAGCCGCAGATATATCGATCGGGTAGACTCTGTGATAGGAAAGCATAGAGCCTCCACCATTGAACGATTTAGGGTTTGCTTTGATCTAGATTTTCGCTTTACAAAATCGGTTGATAGTTGGTTTGAATTTGCGATGAATAAGAGAGTTCAAGAACTTGAATTGGAATTTCGGAGCGTATATATCCTCAGTGGAGTGATACCTAACTGGATAAATCGTAACTATATGTATCAGTTTCCACCAAAGCTTTTAGGTTTGGAAATGGAGTGCGACTGGCAGCTTAAGCATTTGGATTCTGCATGCAGTATTGGATTTAGTTTTCTTAGAGTTCTTCGTTTCACGAATGTTGATGTGTCTCAAGAAGTTCTTGAGCACTTCTTATATAACTGTCCAGTTCTTGAGAGATTAAGTGTGAAGTCTACCGGAAGTTTGGTTGGTCTGAGAGTTGCTGGACCCTCGATTGCATTGAAGTATCTAGAGCTACTCAGTTGTGATGGCCTCAATAGCGTTCAGATTAGTGACACAAACCTGGTTTCTTTAACTATTTCTCAAGGTGCTGAGATTAGCCTACTTCTCATCAGTAATGTACCATCACTTGTTAAGGTCTCCTACAAAATATCTAGGTCCATGGATTTACCGCGTTTCTTTACTCAAATTTCACGCTGCTCTCATCTGGAGATGCTCATGCTGAATGTTAGTGTAATGGTTAGTATATATATTTATAGTGTTTTGGTTTTCTCTTCTTGTTGAGATAGGTGAACAATATATTTGTGGTAAACTGCATCAATGTGAAAAACACATTCCATAATAAGTGGTTCAAAATTGTAGTTCTCCTACTATTCTCCAAAATGGCAATTGTTTCTTACTGTACATTATTTTCAGGACTACGATTCCAGTCTTGTATTCCCCCATTTTCCGAATCTCAAGCATTTGGAACTTACAGTTGAACAAGACAGCGAGAGGGGTTTTCAGTACTTGCTATCTTTCCTGCAGGCATCTCCTTATTTGGAAAAACTTGTGTTGAAGGTATGTCACTTGGCTATGTAGTAGTAAATAAGACTATTCATAGTTGAAAATGCATAATAGTTAATCAAGAAGCTACTACACAATCAAGGAATTCAGATCATGGTAATGGAGATAATGAGAAATAAGCATTATTTATCTTTGGTTTATTAGGAATGTACCTAAACCACATTGTTTTAGCCCTTGAATAGAGTTGGGATTCAAGAGGGACGACATAAACAGGTTAAGCATTTGTGATATTCTCTTCTCGTGTTGATTGTTGATCAACATCGCTTTCTGGTTCTTCCTTGATATAATTCCATCTGTAGCGTTGGATCACTTGGATGTCTGATGAATTTGTTTACTTGGTGTAGTTGGAGCGATATGTGACCCGTGAATACTACAAGGTAATAGGAAACGTAAAGAAAATGGCATATTGCCCTCATTATCACCTTAAGGTAGTTAAAATAGAAAACTACCGGGGTAGATCATGTGCTAAGCATGTCATGTATTTGATCCATAATGCTGCTGCATTGGAGAAAATTGTTATCAAACCTATTTGTAATCTGGGTTCGCAAACAGTGAACAGTGAAAGACAAGAAGCTTTGGCGAGAAATCATGCTATGCAATGCCTTAAACGAAAAGTGCCTTCATCTATTGAATTTGTGTGCATGTAGTAATTGTGGCGCTTATATTATCTAGGTTGCAATACTTCATGCACTGTAAGAGCATTTCGAATCACATCCTTAAGTTTCCGATTCTGTCATGATTTAAGTATCACTACTGCTGTATTCTTGATACAACATTTTCTAATAAAGTGGGACTTTGGTTAACCAAGTATGATGTTGAACTTCATTTCAATTTCATTTTGTGCTACAGCATTGGCGTCTCCAATTTGCATCTTGCAGTAAAAGCTCTGTAGTCAGAAGGTTGAGATTTTGAGTTTCTTGATGAGTTGTTTGGAAGTTTGTATACCATGTTAATGGTGTAACATTTGGAGATGTGATTTTGAGGGTGAAATAACTATCATTAGCAATGTAGGATACAAATTAACCTTTCTTGGTCTTTGACATCAGCTCACAAAGTTAAAAAGAACAAAAGAGTGAATCCTAATGGCATTAACGTCAAAGTTATCTATTGCTGATTGTTACATCCCCATCAAAATAAAACAGAGCAGCAGTACTAGTGTTTGTGACATATTTCCCTAGTGATCAATCGCTATAGGGGCATTCTTTCCTTTCCTACGAGCAAATGATTACCCCCTCCCCCTCCCTGTGGATTCCAAACTCATGAAGCACAAGCAGGCACCAAGCAAGAGAACAATCCCAGCATTTTCTTCTGCAAAAACCAAAATAACATCGAGTACAATTATTGTCCAGCTGCCAATGTTGAGAAAAACACATGAAAAGAATAATTTAACCAGCATAGATTAAGTTCTAAGTAGGCATCAGTCAATTCGGAGTCAATTCGGAGTCGAAAATGGGTTTGAAATTTGTGACACAATCCACTAGAGGCCATTTTTTTCAAACTCATCATGTGAAACTTTAGACATTTTGGTGCATCATGAGTCAAAATTTCATATTAGAGTATGAGATTGAGAATATATGTTTGTACACACCCGCTTGGTAGAGTGAAGGAGCTCAGGTGGTATCTTGTAGAGGTCTTCATCAACCGGCTTGGGAGGCCTCCTTGGTCGCAAAACGGCATCGTTGCTGCGAGTGTGATACTGCTGGTAGTGTAGCTTTGACGGTTCAGTTACTTCGTCATGGACCTTAGCTTGATGCTGCTGCTTCTTTTGCTCCTTGACATGCGGGTTATGAGTGCATCTCTTTTCTCTTCCCCTTGCAGTTGTCTGCAATAACAGTGTCACCATCATAAGTCATGAGTAGGCATAAAACGACATCATTTCATTAGTCCTCTCATCACCATCAAATTAACTGCAACAGCAGCTTTTACTTTCTAAACGACATTGATGGGTGCTTAGGTGTTTGTTAATTTGGTCACTCAAAACAGAAAACTGGTCGAGTATGATTTGATCTTACAACGTGTCACATTGGTAAGAGGAAACTGAAATAATCATATTTATATTTATATATATGGCGTCGGAAAATACGAGTATGCAACTATCTACTCAAGTATAATGTAGTAGCAAACATTAGCAAATCGAGTACTTCAAAATCATAGTTTCAAAGTCCTGAGTTTTTGAAATGGGTTTCTTCTAAAATCATAGGGCATGGCATTCAATCTTAAAAACTTGAGTCTGTCTTAGATGTTCATAGTAATGAAAAACATGATGGGAGGAGTTACTTTAACTAAGAAATTGAAAGAAAGACACCTACCTCCATAGCTCATTATAAACCAACCAAAAATTGCACACCCCACCATTAAAACTCAACCACCCAGTAGTGACAAAAATATCACCACTTTCTGGGATCAGAATATCCCAATGACCATAGGAATGAAAAGATGCAACCTTTTTTCCCCAAATTTGACACAGATAAGCAACAAGAATCCATAATGATGAAAACCAAGGAGGTAAAAGAGTAAAAGTTGGAACCTTTCGAGAATTAGGAGCAACAACAACCCGGGAAGGCTTCTTCTTCATCTTCTTAACATCAACAGCATACAAGTCAGCATGCACATAGGCTGCCGGAACATCGCTCTCACCAGAAGAAGAGCTGAACCTGATCAAACCGGCTTGCCTTGCACACTCGAAATACTGAGTGATTGGTAGCTCATTGGCATAATCCCAGTCCCCAAACGCCGGAATTTGACCGCTCCGTTTATAGTAGTCCTGCCACCACCATCAACCACGTCCATGATAATTCAGTAAGATAAACTACTTAAAACAACGATATCAAACAAGTGGAGCTAACAAGGGAATATTGTTTGGAAGAAAATTACTTACATCCATTGTGGAAGAAATGGCCAAGAGAGCAAGAACCCAATAAGCTTTTTGAAGGGTGGAAATTGAAAGGGAAAGTTGGAGAAGAAAGGTGAAAAGGGTGGGTGTTAAATAGGGAGAGAGACAGGTTAAAAGAGGCAAGGGGGCGGTGGGGTTGAGCAGAGAAGCTCCAGAGGGGGATATAAATACTGGGTCAGAATGTGAAGAAGGAGAAGAAGAGGGAATCTAGGGGAAAAGAGAGAGATAGTACTGAGATGGATGGATCTTACTTAGACTTTTATGGCAATACAGCACAGTTAGGTCAGTAGCCTCAGGTTCTGAACAACAAAGGGACCTTGTTTTAGGGGGATGGGCTACCAAGCTGCTGTGACTTATGAATTATGATGCCTACAGTTGCTTCAAGAGATAGAGATCAGAGTTGGGTTGGTTTGGACTTTGGACTATGGTGCAATGAGAGAATAGGAAGGAGGAGGAGAAAAGCTGCTTTTAGCTTTTGTGGTGGAGGTAAGTGCTTTTAGTTGACTCAGTGGTTATGGAAGTATGCAAGAGTCCAATGCCACATTGCAGCCATGCCTAGAGGGAGAGAGAGACCCTTATAAATATGGCAGTTCTAAAAGAGGGTTTTCCCCAGACAGGGTAGGGGCCTACACTGAAATTTAACCAGTTTTTTTTTTTTTTAAATTTTTTGTTTATTTTGTGAAAGAGTGAATTCAACTCAACTGCAGGCAGAAGCATGAGAGGAGGTATGGACAAGTTGAAAAGGGCATTGAATTTTTAATGTGCATAGCTGCTGCTGAACTTTTGGTTGCTGCTGCTGCTACTACTGTTGGGTGTGGTGGGTGGCTGGGTGGTTCTATAATCTAGATAAGTGAAAAGGTGAGTTTGGGAAGAGGACTTTTTGGAGAAGTGAAAACGCCCATTAATAAGGGATCTTGTCCATTTTCTACCTTTGAGCACCAAGCTGCTGCATAAGGAGGGGGATGGTCATGCATGTGGATATTGAACAGCACATATTACATGACCAGAAGCCATGTGAAATCACTGAAATGGCTTGACCTCAGTTTGCAGAGGTAAATGTTTATTCTCAAGAGTCTGGACATGACAAGATCAAATATGTACACAAAACCCAAGCCCTAACATGGTTAAGAAAACTAAAGTTAGATAATTGCCGTGAATATCAAACAATGAGATTAGTAACATGCTCAATCCGTCAACCGAAATGTGCTCGGATGGGATGGAATGATTTTTGTGTGATCTATCACATAACTGACGATATCGTAACTTACATATACAAAAGTGTATATGTATGGTTGGACGCGTTTATAATTAAACTATATGATGCACAAATATATTGAGAAACGTTTCGAAAAATCAAATATTTTCATCATATATTAAGAGTCAAGGGAGTGGTTCATAGAAAGCTATCTCTAATCCAGTGTGTGTTGCAAGATTCTAGAACAAGGTGTCCATAAATCTCCACTGGATCTTGCACAAATGTTTGCCGAAGAACACTTTTGAAGGCTCTACGAGAATGACAACTCTTAGTTTTAGTTTCTCATTATGATTTACAAGTTACTATAAGTACATATCTTTGTCACCAAGATAAAAGACTAGTGAGTAAATTGCCAAAAGAAGAGGAACCAAATGAGGCAAAGAATTCTACCCAATTAAGAAGCTAATGATGAACACTTTCTAGTTAAACAAACCAAAGTCAATTACTGAAGATACCAAAATGGGGGCATCTCGATTGTTTACGGTTTTACACTGACCTAGAGCTGGAGGTGGTGATTATTATTAGTAAAAGGTTCTTCTCTCAACGCCAGAATAAGCTAGCTCCATTTGAAAACCAAACCAGAGCAGCAATAATGCCAGAAGCTCATGCATGTGAAGCTGCCTGAGAATCTGTGACTATACCAAAATCAAACTATAATCTAATCCTTGTGAATACATATAGTCTAGATTAACGAACACACTCAGATCCTGAAAAACATCCTCCCCAGAGATATTTACAGATTCTTTTTCTCGTTTGTTCATGGGGAAGAAGAAAACCCAAGCGCAGCAGAAGGGAAGGGCCGTCGAGAATTGCTTCCCTCGAGGAGTAGTCCCTAAATTTTGACTCTCATTTCTTTCTTGTTTTACAAGTTTTACTACACTGCTCAAAAATTTCTGATCTAGTAGCTGTAAAAAAGAGAGGAATTGACTCGTAAGCTTTGGGGGTGGTGCAAATATTTGACCTAAATAATATTATGGGAGAAACCCAAAAAACATGGCTGTGTCGAAGGACTGGCATGCAAGATATGAAATAGCGGTGGTGGCGTGGTGTAGGGTAAGGTTCAGGGTAGGGGTCCTCCAATTTGACCAGAGTGAGGTGTGTGAGGTAACAAGTCAACACTATCACGTCCTAGACAGACACACACATGTGTGGCAGTGTGAGCGAGTAAACGACACTGCCAACCGACCAAAGCATTAGGATTTTGACAAAAACTCCAAAAAAGAAGAATGGCCCCAACACTGTGTCCTAAAACCCACGATTCCTTCCCTGTATTGGGGTCAGGTCCTAATATAGCCATTTCACACCATTAGTAAAATGTGGAGAAGTGTCCGTCCAAACGGACCCAGGTCGGCAAGGTAGCCCGGAGATAGGTCGTGGTCGTGGTCGTGGTCGTGGTCGTGATTAGGATGGTATAGTGTTGTCACGTTTTTGAAAGAGTTAGCAGTTTCTTTTACATCGGAATTTTGGCCGGAGACAAAAAAAAAAAATTATATTGTCTAAAAAACTTAAGTATGTTTTACAATCTCTCATTACATACCGAGCATCCGTTTTAAAGTAAGGTTAAATGACTCGTACTTGTTTCCGTCAAATATCTTACGGTACCGTAATGTTTATCTCCGGGTCAATCGGCTCACTTTATACTCAAGTACTGTGTTTGAGGGGGACACAATTTTTGCATAGCCTAGTTCATTTCTTGGGTCGTCAATGTCATACCCCATAGATGTCTACTAGTTACTTAGTTAATAGTTGCCCATTTATTCAAATATTTATTTTGTTTTATTCCTTTCCTTTGGGCTTTCAGCTCCAATTTGGGTCTGGATATGAACTTGGACCAACTAATGCACATAAATGAGTCCATAAACACGGGCTTGGACTTTCATAAAGAAGCTTTGGGCTCCTCTGGTGAACTCTGTTCCTATTGGCCTTGTACTTAAATATCTTCTAATGTTCAATTTCGTTTAGGATTTTCTTGTGGATAGAGTCCTCTTTACTTAAGGAAACACCATGTCCTGCTTCGTTTAGGCATTCTTTCCCTAAATACCCTTCCCTAAGTTCATAGGAATCACAATTGCACAACACGGCAACCCACCCTCTATATAATCTTTGCCAACCCAAATTTCCCATTCACATATTTCAACTCTCCAAAGCATTTCCCAGATTAAACCCCAAATCAAATACCCACTTGGGTTTTCAAGGGTTTTGCCTCAAATGCTTGCTCTGTTTTCCGACTCCATTGTGTTCAGATCTTTCAGCACACTCTTCATCGAAGAAGAGATTTCCCCGATGAGGAACTCCGGTTTCTCTACCACTGTTTCGTGTCAAAACAGTTACGAAGAAGAAGAAGATGATGATTCTGAATTCTTTGATGCTAATGAAGAAGAGTGCCCGGAGCCAACTTTTGTGTTTAAATTTGAGTACCAGACTAGGGAGATATTAAAGACACTGGAAAAAGTGGATGAGATTGGAGATTATGTAGCTTTTCAAGCCGGGAAGAATAGTACTAGTTGCTTCATTGAAGAATCACAAAATGGGTCTGCTCATAATTCAAGCTGTGATTCTATAGAAGCAAATGTTCATGTGGAAGAAGGTGATCAGGGTTTTGGAGATGGTGCATTTGAGGAAGAGGAGGTTGAGAAGAGAATAGTGATTGAGGAAAACTCTGTTTCGGATGACGAAGAACAAGCAAATGTTAATAATGAAGTGAAGTTTGGTTCTGCTGTGAAGGAAGACATGTCACATTCAGATGAGGAAAGTGATTCTGATTCGACATGTTCAAGGGAGGATGATAATGATGAACTAAGTGCTTTGGAAGACATCGGATTGCGCAAGCCTGATGGTTTTGATGACAAAGATGATGAACTAAGTGCTTTGGAAGACATCGGATTGCGCAAGCCAGATGGTTTTGATGACAAAGATGATGAACTAAGTGCTTTGGAAGACATCGGATTGCGCAAGCCAGATGGTTTTGATGACAAAGATGATGAACTAAGTGCTTTGGAAGACATCGGATTGCGCAAGCCTGATGGTTTTGATGACAAAGATGGTTCCGAGGACACATTAGAGACATCAGACACATTGGAGGCTTTGTGTGAACATCTAAAGTCGATAGATAAGTTGAAAATGGAGCTCAGGAAAGTTAGAGCTACTACTGGTCTGCCTACTATTTTTGAAGAATCAAAGTCTCTGGATATGGATGACTTGAAGCCACTCAAGATTTTTGATATATACCAACATGGAGATACATATAAGAGTTACAAGTTTCAAATGCGCAAGTTGGATATTTTGAATTTTGCAATAGGTGATCTGGAGTCCAAACATTCACTTAAATTGTTTTCGAGCTACAAATCCTTTCTTTCCAACTTGAGGCTTTGTAGACCCAAAATAGATTGTGATCCAATGCGTAGTGAGTTAGAAAAGATCTATGTTGGGCAGTTGTGCCTTTCTTGGGAGTTTCTTCAGTGGCAGTATGAGAAGGCCTTGGAATCTGCCCCCAATCGAATACATTCATACAATGAAGTCGCAGAAGAATTGCAACAGTTTCAAGTGCTCCTACAAAGATTTGTAGAGGATGAACGTTTTCAAGGGCAAAGGGTCGAAAACTATGTTAAAAGTCGATATGCTATGCATAAGCTTCTACAAGTTCCAGAAATCAGAGAGGACAGAACGGAGGAAGGAAAGGAAGGCAATGAAGTTACCACTGACATTGTCGAGACGTTGAGAGAATCATTAAGGACCATGTGGCGATTCATTCAAGCTGATAAAAATGCCACCATAACTACTGCTTGTCAAAAAAGATCACTTCCATCTGGCTTGGATTCAGAGCTTTTAGGACAAGTTCAAGCAGATCTTCGGAAGAAAGAGAGGATGCTCAAGGAGGTAAAGAGGAGTCAGAACCGGATCATAAAGAGATTTCGAAAGCATGAAGAAGAAGGATAAGAAGATGAAGAGAGCGCAGATCATGGTCACCTTAGCTTCTTTTCTCAAGTTGACATCAGATTGGTTTCAAGGGTTCTGAACATGTCAACTATAACACAAGATCAGCTAGTGTGGTGTCAAAGTAAGTTGAGCAAGATACACTTCGTGAGGCGCAAGGTTCATGAAGATCCCTCTTTCTTGTGGTTTCCATGTTAATAGAGTCAACTTCTTTGTTCACTGAAACAACCTAAATTTCTTATATGTAATTGTTTAGTTGTAATTTTATATAACTAGTAGTAGTACAAGCAGTCTCTTCATGAAATACCTCAAAACTTTATTAAGTTATTCAGAAGATATCAGCCTGGACAAGTGGGTCAAGTCGTCAAGCTAGCCAATTCAGGATGCTCTTCATCCAAATCACTACATAATCAAAATACTAACCATCAGAATTTAACAGAACACCCAATTCAGTACATAAATAATGCTACATAGGAGGAACCGAAGCTTGTGGCTTGTCTTCGCATTGAACAGAGACAGGTACAGAAGGATAAGACATAAGCCTGCAACTCTGTCTATTTTGGGGATGGCTGCATATCTAAATAGGTGTTTCAGGAGTCAAGAGAACACTAAATGACACAGAGGGCTCGCCTGTCTCAGAAGCATTGCCAACACTGCAACACATATCCCAGAGATCTTTCCAAAGGAACATGAAGATGTTACAGGCTTTGCTTTCCTATTTAGTCTCCCTCCTGATCTTTCGTCTGCTGCAACTGACATATATAGCCATATAGGGGTGCTTGCCGCACCTTCACCCTGAAAATAAAGAGAAAGATAATGATGTGGCTTGGTCAGTAAAATAGGATAGCCGATCCATGTTAACATACTAGCTTGTAAATTTTCTGGAGTTAAGTGATAAAATTGAGGACAATTGTTCAGAAACCAAAAACACATTATTGCAGGACAGCTTAGTCCCTAAGCACATTTTTGTTGGTGCTGTATAGACATACAAATTTCTCATTTCCAATCTCATTTCCAATTATACATGCCAAAAGTTCAGTCCTGAAATGAAGACTTACCATCACCAAATTAACTTCGGGGGATAGAAGATCGAGCATAGATAGCAAAGTAAACCAAAAGAAAGAACAGCTTGTGGAGCTAAAAGAAAGAACAGCTTGTGAAATGTGTGTGAATTCCATTGCACTCGTAATCCATTGGTTCACTGTTTAGTAACCAGTGCAGAGAAATGCTGTCCATGTAAACAACATAGACATCAGTGACACTGTAACAAGATTTATCACGGTTTGAATATATGTGCAACCGAAAAGATTTTAAGCTTACTATCACAGTTCTGGATTTAGGATGACTAATGATGTATGTGAAATAAATAAAACATTGGATCTCCGAAACATAGACATAATGCTTCATACTTAAGAAGTTATGATGCCAAATAATTGCCAAAATAGTATTGTCCTCCGAACAAGGCAATAAGTCACAAGCAATCTCTCCAGGAACTTTGCCGAATACAAAATAATACCCTTATAAAAAGAGAACGAAAAAAAAAAAAGTGATGTAGATGTATAGATGACGAAGACAGAAGTAGAAAAAATTGAACAGACAAGGCACCAACCTGTAAATTCATGTACATCAGTACAACCAAGAAATAATCTACCAACATCCTCATATGATGATCATGGTCAGCCCCTCACAGACCTAGCTTCAAGAAATGAAGTCAAGATAGTTGAACTGATACCGGCTTCATGACTTAACTCTAATCCTGGTTTAACAGGCCAAAAGTGGTAAAAGAGATCCATTTTAATTGCTAACCTCTTAGTGTATCATAAGCAAAAGTTAATTACCTAGTTTAGGGAAGAGCCTCATGCATCAGTCAATGGGTGGTAGAAAAAGTATCCTTGATTATCCTATCATTGCCTGGCCATCCTTCTCCAGAAATAGAATGCTAAGATGTCATGGACTCTCTCAATTTCTGTAGTTGGAGCGGCATGGCCTTACAATGCAACCTTTCTTCCTTGATTGAAGCATGTTGAAGTTTCAATCGGGTTGTTGATCTATTTCTAACAACTCTGGCAACAAATGCTATTGCGAACGATCTTCACTCCTCCCGATGATCACGTCCCTTTGTTTGTTTTCATTAATGGGGAACAATCTTTCATCACTGAGAAGGAGAGACTCACTTGCTTCTGATATCAGATTTACATCCCACAACATATGAAGTAAGATTAAAAGTAAATGAGGAAATACGCGTTACTTAAGTATATATGACAGATCAATAAATACTAACAGTCAGAAATAAAAGATATTCACCTGAAGAAGTGAATAAGAATAAGATTGAGAGGTGTTGTTTGTAGATGATGAAAGCCATGAAGAGTTCGAATACTCTTGGTGCTTGAAACGGAAATTACTTGCGCCTTCCTACAACGTAAAAAGAGAAGATAATCAATTAGACAAATACCGAGGAAACTGCAACTTTTTTAGCTCTAAATTAATACATGAGCAATGCCAGATTCAATTGGTGTAATTTGAAGCGATTAATCTATATGCATTACTTAATTTAGCTCACCGTGCTACGTATTCTGATGATTTTACAATGAGCCGCACAAGGCCTAGCCGTTCCACATGTTGATGAGTTCTGCTTGTTCCAGGAGAAATTAAAGCCTGAGTAATTTAAGAGACCATAACAATGAAAAATTACAGGTCGCGTTGATCGTAGTTACTCTGACTTGCTACGAAATATTGAAGGGAAATTCTACCTTCAATGAACTCGTGCCAATATAAGGGGATGGAAGATAACAGGAAATGGATGCCACCAGCAACTTCTGTGAAAATGAAAGTAGTTGACAATTAATTTCCCTTGAAAAAAAAAAAAAATTAACTTGATACATCAATGATCACATTGCATAAATAAATTTTAGTAAAAATTGTCTGCATTCTAGACAAATAGAGATCCATAACTATTTAGCCAGACAAATCAGACATAAATGCTCCTCTGCATTAAGCTTATCATGTGTTGCAGTAAGAGTTGTACAACAATGAGCCGTCAACAGAGAAATCAGAAGTGATAATAAGTTGCAAAGATTGTAATATTTGGGAGGTGAGAAATCTTACCAGAAGAGAAGACCAGTGAACAATATTTGGTCATCTAATTTTGATTTGTGGGGCGTGAGAAATCTTGGCCCACTGCTCACTTGTTTTGTCCTTGAGAATATCACTGAGAATCGGTGAACCGTAGATGTCCACAGTCTGTAGTGGTGTGTTGCGCAGGAAGTCGGGCAGCGTACCAAGTTTCGGGCAGTCACCAATTACTAACGAGGACAGGCAGGGCATTATTATAATATTATTATTCTGAAAATCCCCTTCCCACTCTTCCCACCGATTCATCCCAACGAACTTGAGGGTTTTCAATTTGGGGAATAAAGACGAGGAGCCTTCATCATCACCTCCCAACAACAACTCGACTCCCACCTTTTTCACTTTATTCATCTCATAAAACATGAGAGTCTCAAGCGACGGCAGTTTGCCCACTGGACCCGAAAGCAGCTCGCAGTTACCGAATCCAGCGATAACAAGCGCTTTCAACTTATGTAAGGACAAGATCCAATTAGGCAAGAGAATGCTGGCCTCACAGTTCCAGATCTGCAACCTTTCCAAATCTCTATGTGGTTGCAACCCATTCAGTATTTCCATATATATGTGGCCCCTCCCTTCTCGTTTGTCTCCCCCATCACAAAGAAAACACTGGAAATCTAGAATCAGTGCAGAAAGACGTTTCTCACCCAAACATGCCTCGCTCGCATCTTCCACCGACCGCAAGTGTGAAATGTAGAGACTCCCTTCAAGTTGGTGCAAGTCTTTTAAATCTTCCAACTTCAACGTCCCTTCCTTGTCGGCACCTTCATAACCATTTATATGAAACTCATCCAGCTCCTGCAGACCGGTTAGCCCCCTTATCCCTTTCGATTTTAGACGACAGCACCCATCCACATAAAGATGCTTTAGCTTGGTCAGCTTCCTCATCGCCTCTTCATCTGGTAATTTGACAAGTACACGGCAGCCTACAAGTCGCAAGGTTTGCAGATTGTATAGATCACCTAAACTGTCAGGCAATTCCTTCAGTTCATCGTTCCGCGACAAGTCCAGATATCTCAGATGAATCAATCCACCAATCTCCTTTGGAACTTCTATAATCGAGTTCCTACTCAAATTCAAACTCCTAAGGCTTTTCAATTGCGAAATCAACTCTACCCCGATGCAAGTAAGTTTCGATTCAAAACATGCGAGAGTGCGAAGACTCTTACAGTTGAGAAAAGAAACCGGAAAAGGACCCTCTGGTGCAAACATCAAAGACAAATGACGGACCTCATCACCCGGTAACTCCATTCTCTCATTACCACCCTTAACCACCATACTAAAGCACTCATCCTTGGTCAGGTATTGCACAAAGTCATGCACAATATCGTGCATCTTACATCTATAAATATTCCCTA
The DNA here is from genome assembly GCA_009720345.1 of Fragaria iinumae. Taxonomy (NCBI): domain Eukaryota; kingdom Viridiplantae; phylum Streptophyta; class Magnoliopsida; order Rosales; family Rosaceae; genus Fragaria; species Fragaria iinumae. Next base: position 576,197 of record CM019122.1, on the reverse strand, counting down.
TCCCATCTTCCACAAAATCTTGAAAGAAAGACCGCATTACTAAGTTTTCAAAACACCTTTGACCGACTATTTTTCTCTCTTTGTTCCCTCTTTTGACTTCAAGATAATCTTGTGACATCCATAACTCAATCAACTCATCTTTACGAATTAAATGATCTTTAGGAAACGTGGCACAATACAAGAGACAACGTTTGGACAGCGGTTCTAAATCATAGTAACTTAGTAGTAAAGGTTGGAAAACCTGCTGCTCAAAGTCTTGTATTTCCCATATCTTACTATTCAAAACATCTACCCATTGCTCTATTGTATTCTTATACCGCATTAGACTACCCAAAGTCTTTGCAGCAAGAGGCAAGCCCTTGCATCTCTTTACAATTTTATTACCAATATCTTCAAACTTTTCAGACTCTTTTCTTGCACCACCAAAAAATGCAATATGATAGAACAATGACCGACAAGTTTCTTCACTTAACTCCTCTAATTTGATAGTGTGATCACTAGTGGTTCCAATTGCGCTAGCAACCTGTGCTATTCGCGTCGTAAGTAAGATCCTACTCCCTATGGCACCACACTGTAAAGTGGTCAAGAAAGGTTCCCACTTTCTATGATCTGAGTCCCAAACGTCATCTAGGACGAGAAGGAACTTCCTGCCCTCAATAGAGTTAGATATACGTTGAACATATGTTTCTAACTCATTTGAGTTTGGGACACTTTCATTAAGACCCTCAAGGATGGCTTTTGCAACCGCAATTTGTACAAGGGGTTCTGAGACACAGACCCATATTCTTGTTTGAAAACAACCCTTTACCTCGTCATCATTATAGGCTAGTTGGGCAAGAGTGGTTTTTCCTATCCCCCCAAAACCAACAATAGATATGACAAGAGGCTTCTTCCTTCCTTCACTATTCTCACTCACCAACTGGCTCACTAGTTTTTTCATTTCGTAGTCCCTACCAAATGTCCCAGATTTATCGACAATTGAAAAACTTTTCAATCGTAAAGGTTGCTCAATTTCTGTTTCACTGTGATGAAACTTGTAAAATTTTCGTTGCTCATGAATCAAAGCTAACTTCTCATTCAGCTCTTTTATCCTCACAGCAATATCACGACGAAAAATGATCTGATGGACTTGGCCATTGCAAAAACAATGGAAGGGAATAGAGAAACACACCTTCTTCTTGGGAACAACAGCATTTTCACCTTGTTTCTCGATTTGTTGTTTCAGGATTTCAGTGCTCCACTCGTCCACCACATCGTTTATCTCGAACGACACTTCTTTGAGATTGTTGAGCCAGCGTCTGACGTTGGCCTCCTTCACTTGCCTCCTCTCTGCATCGGCGAGCACATCTTGAATAGTCTCGAGGTTGAGGGTAAGATTTAGTACTTCTTTTTTGACATTGACAACAAGTCTCACGTTTTGTTCCACTTGTTGGAGAAAGATGGAACCCAACTGCTCTACAAGGAAGGAAACAAGTGCTTCAGACATGTTGTGATTGTGGGAGGAATGAAATGAGAAAGTGGTCTCGCTTCAAGTAAGATGGTTTTCTGGTGTGGCGGAAAGGCTCCTTCCCAGTACCAGCTTTATATATTGAGATTTGAGTTATTATTGTAGTGCAATTATCTTCGATATCACGACAAATTACCTCCAGATTTCTTAATAGCCACAAGTTTATTTTTTTTCAGTCTGAGCCGCATCGACTACTACTTTGGAAGGAAGTGATTGCATCTCTTTCTCTCTTTAGAAAGAGAAATGTGAGAAACATGTACGTAGAATATGTGCGGTGGTCTTTGCTGCCATTGGCCTACTGGGTTCCACGGACCGAGAATTGATTTGATACCCACTTAGTAAAAGATGTAAAGCTCTACAAGACCTAAGCACTTAAAACTATATTATTCATAATGGAACAGCACGTTGCTTTGGATTCCATCGAGACACAACAAGCTTACCAGCCACAATCCACTGTAAAGCTTACAGAACGTTGTGAGTCTTGTGACTTGTCAGAGGAAAGAAAAAGAGAGGAGTAAATGAACTTGCTTTTCCTGGGGTGGATATATGGGTAGTGCCCAGAGATAATTGAAGAATTGTTGGTGGCATGGACAATATCCCTGCAATTTCTTAAGAGCCGCAAGGCCCACGACCTCTAACCTCTATTAGAGAGACGTGACAAAGAGAAAAGCAACAAAATGTAAATTTCTAGACCGATTGACTTGAGTAAAGAAATATGTAATGTTGGTGAGTGATGACGACCGAAACGTGACGTTTCAATTAAAAACCATTTTGTGTTAATTGTAATATATAGACGTGACAAAGAGAAAAGCAACAAAATGCAAATTTCTAGACCGACTGACTTGAGTAAAGAAATATGCAATGTTGGTGAGTGATAACGACCGAAACGTGACGTTTCAATTAAAAACCATTTTGTGTCAATTGTAGTATATAGACGTGACAAAGAGAAAAGCAACAAAATGCAAATTTCTAGACCGACTGACTTGAGTAAAGAAATATGCAATGTTGGTGAGTGATAACGACCGAAACGTGACGTTTCAATTAAAAACTATTTTGTGTCAATTGTAGTATATAGCAAATAAAGGTATCGTTATAAAAATCGACGATTGAGGGTACCTTTACAATTTACGTTAATTACAAAATAAGATAAAACAAAAGATAATAGTACTAGAGATATGTGGTTTTGTGATTATAAACAAAAGAAAACAAAGAAACAAAATAAAACAGAAAAGATTAGATGGATGAGACGTTAGAGACTTGGAAATCAACCATCAAGTATATTTCAAGACATGTTAACAACCAAAGCTTCAATCATTAAGTCGCAAATCGGCATCAATCAAGAACAAACCGTGAACGCACTGCGTAAGTCCTTATTACTTCCCTTGAATACTTAAGCAAGATGAACGCACCATTACCAAGCCTTTAGAATAACCGATCAAGATATAGACGTTATCTTATCAACAAATTATTCTAAGCATTAAGATCAATGAAAGTTTGATTGAACAAGTATGCAAAACTAGTGTGGAACGTCTACCTAGCATGCAATCCAATTTATTTGATTTCACCTATTGTCCTATAGGTTTTACTACTTTGAAACATGTCTTTTAACCGTTTAGGAGATTAATCAACCTATTTCTAGCCTCACTCACAAGTTCATAATGTTCTATGTTGCGCATACATGAACATAAACAAGCAATAGTTCCCCATAAACCAAAACCAAATAAACAATTTGTAAGACTTAATAATTCGAAACCAAAGTTCAAAACAATATCTAAAATATTCTTGGGGCTTCAAACCTTGCCCCTAACTAAGAGAAATCAGCCACACATGGTTGCAAAATCACACAAGGAGAATAAAAGATAACAAATGAAAGGTAAACCGTAGATGATGAAGAGATCAATGATGGATTGGCGGCTTCCTTGTGCGAGTCCGCAACTATGGAGGTTTTGATGATGTGAGATCGTTGGCCTCCTCTAATCTTCACGTCCTCCCTTCTTTTCTGCTGTGATTAGGGTTATAAAACCCTCAAAACTCGTCAATGGGCTTGCCAATGTGGTATGGATCTTGAAATAGAAGTTTTGGTCCAAATCAGAAATTCGGGCAGACTGACCTTCGGCCACTCAAACGGCCATAACCTCTTCTCCAAAATAGGTATTGATGATCCGTAAAAATTTCTGGAAAGTAGACTCTTGTATCTTTCCATTGATATATGGCACATCTCCTAAATCGTTGTGAACTGATCACAATATTCTGTCGAAATTAACTGACGATTTCTGGCAGATTTTCTGATTTCTTTCCTTGCACAACATGGATTCATTTTCCTTCAAGATTTCTTATCTTTTGTCTCTTTTGAGCTCCTCGGCTTTATTTATGACCTAAAAACACAAACTTAGTTAAAATGAATATTGTTAAAAAAATTATATAGCTAAATAGGGTGGGAAATACATTATAAATGTAGCATTTTGTGCTCCTATCAGTGAGTAAAGCTTGACATACATAATGGCAATTCGATCAACTTTGGATTCCATGGTTAATAATGAAACTAATGCTTTGGATTCCATAGAGACACACAGCAAGCCTCAATCCGCTTTAAACTACGAGTCCAAGGTCGCGTAGCAACTCTTAACATTAGTTGCTTCTCTGCAGTTGATCATGATTGACCGCCATACATTTCTTCTTTTTTGAAGTTTACTTCTATGTAAGATTGTGTTATTAGCTTCCATGTAGCTTTCCAGTTGATTATTTTGCACAATTCAATTTATTAAAGTGCAAGATTGTTGTATCATGCGCTGCAAGATTGTTGTATCATGCGCTGCAAGATTGTTATATGTGTTACACTGGATGAATGGATATTTATTAGTACACCGGTTGTTTCGTTTTAGCTTAAGAGTCATTATCTCAATTACCTTCCAATCTGCTGCTCTTTTGCCTCTGCATACAGTATCTGATACCATTTTTTGTTTAAAACGACCTGGTAACTTATCAGTTTTCACCCGATAATTGAGTTAATCAATGAGGAGAGTTCAAGAATAGAGCCTCACTATTTGGAAGGAATGATCAATAATGAGTTAGTGCTAGTACGAGTTGCAAGCTGCTGCTAACTGGTTAGGTTGAGTAGAATGATTCATATCAGATCAGGTCAGTTTATATGTGCTGCAATACCATAAGATCTCTAGCTATTCCTTTTTGTAATCAATAACTTCATTACAAGATGGAAAATTGTGGTTACTAGATTTATAACCAGCGCTTTGCCGCGGTATACGTTTGTAATTGAAGCTGAAGAATACCTGATTGATGCAACTCTCTTTACACATGCATCACAAGTCTCACTTCCTTAGTAACTTTATGCCACATTGTGAACTAGATGATTAGATTTTAGAACCAGAAATTTCCAGAAACTCAAATGCAGCAGAGTAAGAATCGAAATCTAGGATTCTAGGAGTGTGATCAGGACCCACCAATTGTGTTTTAGTATAGAGCCAATACTCATGCCCCCTATCTACCTTTCAATGGGGTCCATGAATTAAGTGGAAAAATAAAGACACAAACTTTGCTCTACTGGATGGCAATTGCTTCTGAATTATTATAGAAATCATGGAAGGTAGAACAAATTAGAATACCTCATATGCCATTATTGGGGTCACAATGGAAGAAGATGAAAAAGAACAAACTATGCTTGCCAGCATTAGATTCATATAGTGACAAAATTAGTTGAGTTTTTTTTTTTCTTATTAGATTTTTCCTTTACCCTTTGATCTTTCTGTTCCTTCTGTTGTTATAACATAAACATTGTTCTTGTTTTACAGTCAGGATGTTGTAAACCTCCAAAAGCTTGTGGCTACAACTATGTGAACCCAAATCTGTGGATAAACCCAGTAAACCTTTCAGCAGACCAAGACTGTTTGCTGTGGGATAATGACCAAAACATACTGTGCTACAATTGCAACTCTTGCAGGGCTGGTTTACTAGGCAACTTGAGAAAAGAATGGAGAAGAGCCAATCTGATCCTCATCGTGGCGGTGATGATTCTCATCTGGGTCTATGTAGTTGCTTGCAACGCCTTCAAGAATGCGCAAACAGAGGAGCGCTCTTCCGCCGTTACAAGCAGGGATGGGTGTGACTTCAGCCATGTTGCCAAACACAGCTCAAGTATGGGGCACCTAGGTCTAACCAAGAGGCTTTATCCTGGAAAAATTCTACAATGTGTTAATGCATGTGAATGATGTGATGCATCAATTTTGTAAATTGAATCCTCAAACTAGTAATATTAGTCCTCAGAGTTGTAATACGAGCCCTTAAAGTTGTAAAATTTTCTAGTTACAACATTAGTAATCATGTGTCATTAAAGTGGTAAAATGTGTGCTTAAAATGATAATTGAGTCCTCAAAGTGATTAAAAAAAAGTTGTTACAACTTTGATGACTCATATTACAACTTTGAGGACTCAATTACTACTTTAAGGACAAATGTTGTAACTAATTTATTTTACAACTTTAACGACTCATATTACAACTTTGAGAACTAAATATCACTACTTTAAGGACTCATTTTACAACTTAATGACAAAGTTGATACATCACATGCATCAACACACCTTAGCCTTACCCTTACCCTTATCCTGTTGGTGATTAATTTGTCTTTGTCATCAGTAGCATTTTTCTATGAAATGGACAGTGAGAATATAATCTTATTCCTCAGCTTTTTCCACCAGAACTGGTATCAGATGCTTCTGTTTCAATGGTGCTTGTGGCTTCTTGGATTAATATACTGTTTTGAGTATTATATTGTTACACCTGCTGATGCACACACTTTCTGATGCACCGACATCACCGACTACAGAGACCAACTTTCACAACATCAAGGATGAATCAACTCAATCAAGTCTCAGATAATTATGTGTATGGTGTGATCATATAAACAATGGACAATAAAACAATATCACGTTTATGGTGCTCAATATTATTAGTTTCGTTGTAATAGAAGCACTTGTAATAGTGCTTCCCAGAAAAACACTAGTTAAGTTCTTCCTACTGGATGAGGGAGTGTATATTGCTTATCTAATCTTTTCCCTTCCTCGAGCTATTCACTATTACTAGCCTTCATGCTTGCGCTTTCGCGCGTGAAGAAGTGCGGCACACTTTTGAAAAAGGAGGAAAAAAACTTCATGAGAATATCATGGTACTCAAGATTCTAACTTGAGAATAAGACAACATATTCCATTTACATACTTTATACCCATTATACTTATAGTGCTCCAACACCATAATTCAATCTCGTTTCAACACCAACATACCAAATAGCATATTAAAGACCATAACATTCCAGAAATGCTCAATTTTATTGGCCAAATCAAGAATTGTAGTATGAGAAAATGAGTACATTCTACTGTTCTAGGCTCTGAAGAAAGAGAGAATTGTTTGGGAAATACTACAAGTGAGCTCAATCGCAACCTGAAAAAAAATACCAGACAACATTAGACAAATAAGAAAATGAACAGCAACTGCTTACTAAAATATGAAATTGATAGAAGAAACATGAAAGAAAATAGCACCCTGGAAAAAAAATTACTATGGTAGCTCAATTGCAACCTAAAAAAAATGGCGGACAACATAAGGCAAATAAGAAAAAAGGATCAGCAACTACTTAGTAAAATGTGAAACTGATAGAAGAAAACATGAAAGAAGTAAGTTCGTTTCATATAGAGTAAAATATGGAAGAGATCCCAATGTCAAATACATTGTCAAAGAAGAGATAAATGAGTCCATAAACACGGGCTTGGACTTTCATAAAGAAGCTTTGGGCTCCTCTGGTGAACTCTGTTCCTATTGGGCTTGTACTTAAATATCTTCTAATGTTCAATTTCGTTTAGGATTTTCTTGTGGATAGAGTCCTCTTTACTTAAGGAAACACCATGTCCTGCTTCGTTTAGGCATTCTTTCCCTAAATACCCTTCCCTAAGTTCATAGGAAGCACAATTGCACAACACGGCAACCCACCCTCTATATAATCTCCAAAGCATTTCCCAGATTAAACCCCAAATCAAATACCCACTTGGGTTTTCAAGGGTTTTGCCTCAAATGCTTGCTCTGTTTTCCGACTCCATTGTGTTCAGATCTTTCGGCACACTCTTGATCGAAGAAGAGAATTCCCCGATGAGGAGCTCCGGTTTCTCTACCAATGTTTCGTGTCGAAACAGTTACGAAGAAGAAGAAGAAGAAGAAGATGATGATTCTGAATTCTTTGATGCTAATGAAGAAGAGTGCCCGGAGCCAACTTTTGTGTTTAAATTTGAGTACCAGACTAGGGAGATATTAAAGACACTGGAAAAAGTGGATGAGATTGGAGATTATGTAGCTTTTCAAGCCGGGAAGAATAGTACTAGTTGCTTCATTGAAGAATCACAAAATGGGTCTTCTCATAATTCAACGTGTGATTCTATAGAAGCAAATGTTCATGTGGAAGAAGGTGATCAGGGTTTGGAGATGGTGCATTTGAGAAAGAGGAGGTTGAGAAGAGAATAGTGATTGAGGAAAACTCTGTTTCGGATGACGAAGAACAAGCAGATGTTAATAATGAAGTGAAGTTTGGTTCTGCTGTGAAGGAAGACATGTCACATTCAGATGAGGAAAGTGATTCTGATTCGATATGTTCAAGGGAGGATGATAATGACGAACTAAGTGCTTTGGAAGACAATGGATTGCGCAAGATTGATGGTTTTGATGACAAAGATGATGAACTAAGTGCTTTGGAAGACATCGGATTGCGCAAGCCTGATGGTTTTGATGACAAAGATGATGAACTAAGTGCTTTGGAAGACATCGGATTGCGTAAGCCAGATGGTTTTGATGACAAAGATGATGAACTAAGTGCTTTGGAAGACATCGGATTGCGCAAGCCAGATGGTTTTGATGACAAAGATGATGAACTAAGTGCTTTGGAAGACATCGGATTGCGCAAGCCTGATGGTTTTGATGACAAAGATGGTTCCGAGGACACATTAGAGACATCAGACACATTGGAGGCTTTGTGTAAACATCTAAAGTCGATAGATAAGTTGGAAATGGAGCTCAAGAAAGTTAGAGCTACTACTGGTCTGCCTACTATTTTTGAAGAATCAGAGTCTCTGGATATGGATGACTTGAAGCCACTCAAGATTTTTGATATATACCAACATGGAGATACATATATGAGTTACAAGTTTCAAATGCGCAAGTTGGATATTTTGAATTTTGCAATAGGTGATCTGGAGTCCAAACATTCACTTAAATTGTTTTCGAGCTACAAATCATTTGCTCCAGCTATCAAATCCTTTCTTTCCAACTTGACGCTTTGTAGACCCAAAATAGATTGTGATCCAATGCGTAGTGAGTTAGAAAAGATCTATGTTGGGCAGTTGTGCCTTTCTTGGGAGTTTCTTCAGTGGCAGTATGAGAAGGCCTTGGAATCTGCCCCCAATCGAATACATTCATACAATGAAGTCGCAGAAGAATTGCAACAGTTTCAAGTGCTCCTACAAAGATTTGTAGAGGATGAACGTTTTCAAGGGCAAAGGGTCGAAAACTATGTTAAAAGTCGATATGCTATGCATAAGCTTCTACAAGTTCCAGAAATCAGAGAGGACAGAACGGAGGAAGGAAAGGAAGGCAATGAAGTTACCACTGACATTGTCGAGACGTTGAGAGAATCATTAAGGACCATGTGGCGATTCATTCAAGCTGATAAAAATGCCACCATAACTACTGCTTGTCAAAAAAGATCACTTCCATCTGGCTTGGATTCAGAGCTTTTAGGACAAGTTCAAGCAGATCTTCGGAAGAAAGAGAGGATGCTCAAGGAGGTAAAGAGGAGTCAGAACCGGATCATAAAGAGATTCCGAAAGCATGAAGAAGAAGGAGAAGAAGATGAAGAGAGCGCAGATCATGGTCACCTTAGCTTCTTTTCTCAAGTTGACATCAGATTGGTTTCAAGGGTTCTGAACATGTCAACTATAACACAAGATCAGCTAGTGTGGTGTCAAAGCAAGTTGAGCAAGATACACTTCGTGAGGCGCAAGGTTCATGAAGATCCCTCTTTCTTGTGGTTTCCATGTTAATAGAGTCAACTTCTTTGTTCACTGAAACAACCTAAATTTCTTATATGTAATTGTTTAGTTGTAATTTTATATAACTAGTAGTAGTACAAGCAGTCTCTTCATGAAATACCTCAAAACATTATTAAGTTATTCAGAAGATATCAGCCTGGACAAGTGGGTCAAGTCGTCAAGCTAGCCAATTCAGGATGCTCTTCATCCAAATCACTACATAATCAAAATACTAACCATCAGAATTTAACAGAACACCTAATTCAGTACATAAATAATGCTACATAGGAGGAACCGAAGCTTGTGGCTTGTCTTCGCATTGAACAGAGACAGGTACAGAAGGATAAGACATAAGCCTGCAACTCTTGTCTATTTTGGGGATGGCTGCATATCTAAATAGGTGTTTCAGGAGTCAAGAGAACACTAAATGACACAGAGGGCTCGCCTGTCTCAGAAGCATTGCCAACACTGCAACACATATCCCAGAGATCTTTCCAAAGGAACATGAAGATGTTACAGGCTTTGCTTTCCTATTTAGTCTCCCTCCTGATCTTTCGTCTGCTGCAACTGACATATATAGCCATATAGGGGTGCTTGCCGCACCTTCACCCTGAAAATAAAGAGAAAGATAATGGTGTGGCTTGGTAAGTAAAATAGGATAGCCGATCCATGTTAACATACTAGCTTGTAAATTTTCTGGAGTTAAGTGATAAAATTGAGGACAATTGTTCAGAAACCAAAAACACGTTATTGCAGGACAGCTTAGTCCCTAAGCACATTTTTGTTGGTGCTGTATAGACATACAAATTTCTCATTTCCAATCTCATTTCCAATTATAGTTGAACTGATACCGGCTTCATGACTTAACTCTAATCCTGGTTTAACAGGCCAAAAGTGGTAAAAGAGATCCATTTTGATTGCTAACCTCTTAGTGTATCATAAGCAAAAGTTAATTACCTAGTTTAGGGAAGAGCCTCATGCATCAGTCAATGGGTGGTAGAAAAAGTATCCTTGATTATCCTATCGTTGCCTGGCCATCCTTCTCCAGAAATAGAATGCTAAGATGTCATGCACTCGCTCAATTTCTGTAGTTGGAGCGGCATGGCCTTACAATGCAACCTTTCTTCCTTGATTGAAGCATGTTGAAGTTTCAATCGGGTTGTTGATCTATTTCAAACAACTCTGGCAACAAATGCTATTGCGAACGATCTTCACTCCTCCCGATGATCACGTCCCTTCGTTTGTTTTCATTAATGGGGAACAATCTTTCATCACTGAGAAGGAGAGACTCACATGCTACTGATATCAACAGAGAAATCAGAAGTGATAATAAGTTGCAAAGATTGTAATATTTGGGAGGTGAGAAATCTTACCAGAAGAGAAGACCAGTGAACAATATTTGGTCATCTAATTTTGATGTGTGGGGCGTGAGAAATCTTGGCCCACTGCTCACTTGTTTTGTCCTGGAGAATATCACTGAGAATCTGTGAATCGTAGATGTCCACAGTCTGTAGTGGTGTGTTGCGCAGGAAGTCGGGCAGCGTACCAAGTTTCGGGCAGTCACCAATTTCTAACGAAGACAGGCAGGGCATTATTATAATATTATTATTCTGAAAATCCCCTTCCCACTCTTCCCACCGATTCATCCCAACGAACTCGAGGGTTTTCAATTTGGGGAATAAAGACGAGGAGCCATCATCATCACCTCCCAACAACAACTCGACTCCCACCTTTTTCACTTTATCCATGTTATAAAATTCGAGAGTCTCAAGCGACGGCAGTTTGCCCAATGGACCCGAAAGCAGCTCGCAGTTACCGAATCCAGCGATAACAAGCGCTTTCAACTTATGTAAGGACAAGATCCAATTAGGCAAGAGAATGCTGGCCTCACAGTTCCAGATACTCAACCATTCCAAATCTCTATGTGGTTGCAACCCATTCAGTATTTCCATATCTATGTGGCCCCTCCCTTCTCGTTTGTCTCCCCCATGACAATGAACACACTGGAAATCTAGATCCAGTTCAGAAAGACGTTTCTCACCCAAACATGCCGCTACAGCCTCGCTCGCATCTTCCACCGACCGCAAGTGTGAAATGGAGAGACTCCCTTCAAGTTGGTGCAAGTCTTTTAAATCTTCCAACTTCAACGTCCCTTCCTTGTCGGCACCTTCATAACCATTTATATGAAACTCATCCAGCTCCTGCAGACCGGTTAGCCCCCTTATCCCTTTCGATTTTAGACGACAGCACCCATCCACATAAAGATGCTTTAGCTTGGTCAGCTTCCTCATCGCCTCTTCATCTGGTAATTTGACAAGTACACGGCAGCCTACAAGTCGCAAGGTTTGCAGATTGTATAGATCACCTAAACTGTCAGGCAATTCCTTCAGTTCATCGTTCCGCGACAAGTCCAGATATCTCAGATGAATCAATCCACCAATCTCCTTTGGAACTTCTATAATCGAGTTCCTACTCAAATTCAAACTCCTAAGGCTTTTCAATTGCGAAATCAACTCTACCCCGATGCAAGTAAGTTTCGATTCAAAACATGCGAGAGTGCGAAGACTCTTACAGTTGAGAAAAGAAACCGGAAAAGGACCCTCTGGTGCAAACATCAAAGACAAATGACGGACCTCATCACCCGGTAACTCCATTCTCTCATTACCACCCTTAACCACCATACTAAAGCACTCATCCTTGGTCAGGTATTGCACAAAGTCATGCACAATATCGTGCATCTTACATCTATAAATATTCCCTATCCCATCTTCCACAAAATCTTGAAAGAAAGACCGCATTACTAAGTTTTCAAAACACCTTTGACCGACTATTTTTCTCTCTTTGTTCCCTCTTTTGACTTCAAGATAATCTTGTGACATCCATAACTCAATCAACTCATCTTTACGAATTAAATGATCTTTAGGAAACGTGGCACAATACAAGAGACAACGTTTGGACAGCGGTTCTAAATCATAGTAACTTAGTAGTAAAGGTTGGAAAACCTGCTGCTCAAAGTCTTGTATTTCCCATATCTTACTATTCAAAACATCTACCCATTGCTCTATTGTATTCTTATCCCGCATTAGACTACCCAAAGTCTTTGCAGCAAGAGGCAAGCCCTTGCATCTCTTTACAATTTTATTACCAATATCTTCAAACTTTTCAGACTCTTTTCTTGCACCATCAAAAAATGCAATATGATAGAACAATGACCGACAAGTTTCTTCACTTAACTCCTCTAATTTGATAGTGTGATCACTAGTTGTTCCAATTGCGCTAGCAACCTGTGCTATTCGCGTCGTAAGTAAGATCCTACTCCCTATGGCACCACACTGTAAAGTGGTCAAGAAAGGTTCCCACTTTCTATGATCTGAGTCCCAAACGTCATCTAGGACGAGAAGGAACTTCTTGTCCTTAATAGAGTTAGATATACGTTGAACATATGTTTCTAACTCATTTGAGTTTGGGACACTTTCATTAAGACCCTCAAGGATGGCTTTTGCAACCGCAATTTGTATAAGGGGTTCTGAGACACAGACCCATATTCTTGTTTGAAAACAACCCTTTACCTCGTCATCATTATAGGCTAGTTGGGCAAGAGTGGTTTTTCCTATCCCCCCAAAACCAACAATAGATATGACAAGAGGCTTCTTCCTTCCTTCACTATTCTCACTCACCAACTGGCTCACTAGTTTTTTCATTTCATAGTCCCTACCAAATGTCCCAGATTTATCGACAATTGAAAAACTTTTCAATCGTAAAGGTTGCTCAATTTCTGTTTCACTGTGATGAAACTTGTAAAATTTTCGTTGCTCATGAATCAAAGCTAACTTCTCATTCAGCTCTTTTATCCTCACAGCAATATCACGACGAAAAATGATCTGATGGACTTGGCCATTGCAAAAACAATGGAAGGGAATAGAGAAACACACCTTCTTCTTGGGAACAACAGCATTTTCACCTTGTTTCTCGATTTGTTGTTTCAGGATTTCAGTGCTCCACTCGTCCACCACATCGTCTATCTCGAACGACACTTCTTTGAGATTGTTGAGCCAGCGTCTGACGTTGGCCTCCTTCACTTGCCTCCTCTCTGCATCGGCGAGCACATCTTGAATAGTCTCGAGGTTGAGGGTAAGATTTAGTACTTCTTTTTTGACATTCACAACAAGTCTCACGTTTTGTTCCACTTGTTGGAGAAAGATGGAACCCAACTGCTCTACAAGGAAGGAAACAAGTGCTTCAGACATGTTGTGATTGTGGGAGGAATGAAATGAGAAAGCGGTCTTGCTTCAAGTAAGATGGTTTTCTGGTGTGGCGGAAAGGCTCCTTCCCAGTACCAGCTTTATATATTGAGATTTGAGTTATTATTGTAGTGCAATTATCTTCGATATCACGACAAATTACCTCCAGATTTCTTAATAGCCACAAGTTTATTTTTTTCAGTCTGAGCCGCCTCGACTACTACTTTGGAATTGCATCTCTTTCTCTCTAGAAAGAGAAATGTGAGAAACATGTACGTAGAATATGTGCGGTGGTCTTTGCTGCCATTGGCCTACTGGGTTCCACGGACCGACGATTGATTTGATACCCACTTAGTAAAAGATGTAAAGCTCGACAAGACCTAAGCACTTAAAACTATATTATTCATAATGGAACAGCACGTTGCTTTGGATTCCATCGAGACACAACAAGCTTACCAGCCACAATCCACTGTAAGCTTACAGAACGTTGCGAGTCTTGCGACTTGTCAGAGGAAAGAAAAAGAGAGGAGTAAACGAACTTGCTTTTCCTGGGGTGGATATATGGGTACTGCCCTGAGATAATTGAAGATTTGTTGGTGGCATGGACAGTATCCCGGCAATTTCTTTAAAGCCACAAGGCCCACGACGTTATATATTACACATTGCACATACATTATACACATATGTTATATATTACAAAAACAACACTTTGTTATGTCATGTCCAAAATAATAAATGTTTCAATTGTTTTAGTTTGTAGGTTCAGAAATCAGAGTCTGGAGTACGAAAAGTAATAAACATGAAATAGAAAATGAAAGAATTAGAATACAACTGAGAAATATAACATCGAGGACATCAGGTAAAGATTCAAGGCGAAAGAAATATAATATTGGTAGTTGTAGACTGCTGAGTTTTGCTAACAGTGTAGCAAGTGTACAATCTCAAAAACACAATGCTAATTGTTTCCTCGAGACTAACACTACTAACTAAAATTGAAACATAACTGGATCAAATGTTTAGGAAAATTTGGAAAATTTTCTCTTACTTTTTACTATCACATACCAAATGAGATCAGTTTTACATTAATTTTTGAAACCTTGTATTCATTCAACTGTGAGTTTCATGCCTAGAAACCACTGAAAAATAAATGAACTATTAGTATGAATGTCTCACCACATCAAGAAATACAATCAAATCCCAGATGGACTAAAGGCCATCTAAAATTGTAAGTTCTTAATCCTTCAACAGTTCAACTGAGTCATACTTTTCTCAACATTAATCTAATGCGAAGTTTACTGTAAGGATTAGTATAACATATGCAAGAAAATGAAAAAAAGGACAGTTTGTCCATGCCTTTAGGATTCGAAAGAAAGAAAGAAAGCTATGATTATGTTATCAACCAAAGGTGCACAATTTCAAGTTTTGTTATTCCAAGATAACTTCAATTCCCTGCAGTCTGAGACTATCTATGAAATTAGAAACTTTATCAGAAAATCCTCCAATTTCAAGCATAGTTATGTTTCCCTTATCACAAAATGTAACACACTCCAAAAGAAAAACAATCAATAACTTAATGTCCTTTATCGAAAGCAGCAAACAAAGAAGAAAAAATTAACAGAAGTGCATTACATACTGAAGAAAATCAAACAACCGCAAAACTGAGATCCCCCTGGTCAATCAGAGTAAAATAATACTGGCATCCAACATCCAACATCTTAAAAAAAAGCTTGATTATGATTTCAATTTGAACATACAAAGGAGCTGTAATATACCAGGTATTCGAAGGAGCTATATATGAGAGCTCGCTGCTCATCAAGCTGGTTATTGAATAGAACAACTGACTGGTACTCAAATCTGCAAAACAAAAAAGAGAGAACATTTACATTACTGAGCATAAATACAATTATATGAATTCCATTCCAAATTTGCTTAAACATGTTACTGAAGTGGTAGTTTCATATAAGTAAAAACCAAGAAAATAATTACAAAGGAATGCTTACTTGCAAGAAAACCACACAATTCATCTTTTCTCCTTTCCAAATTGGACGTATCAAAATTTAAGATCTACATAAATTGAGATACTAAACAACAAAGCATTAATCGTATCAGTGAGGATATCTGATTTTCACAGATGTAGAAGACTCCAAAGCTATTCTTTGCAAAAGAAAGAACAAAACCAACTAAGAGTCTCCATCCATGCCACAAATCAGGGGTTTAGCAAATCGCAATACAAACAATCTGGGAAACAGAACTCATGATGATGGCCACCCATCAAACATGGACTAAACCTCAGATACGCATCAGTAAATCACCATCTAAATCTACTTTGAGCTTCATGAATAGAACCTGTATACATAACTAAGCTTAGCATTACATGCTTCTGCCATTCGTCTGGAAAAGAACCAAGGAAAACATATATGAATACACTTAAGATTAAACTGAAAACATGCAATCACCTAACAGCAAGCATACATTCTTAGTAATATAAAACACAAAATTATGCCCACAACTATGAAGTTTGCCGAAATAAAGTTTAAGATTATTGTACCATCCAGAAATTTGCATTAAGATTTAAGATTATTGTACCATAAGATCACCGTATTTGTAAGAGAACAAAACTTTTAAAAAGCCAAAGAGCCTACACATATGCAAGACTGTAATTGTTACCAATGCTCCTCAATCCGCTGCATAACCGTGTCCTTGTCGCCAGTCAATTTAAACCTATTTTTCTTCAAATAAAGCTTACATTGCTCCACTTCCTGTTTCTCAATCTATTTATCCGCCACCAAACAATGAAAGAATTTTTATCAATACACCATTAAATTGAACATATTCCATAATTTTGCTGTTACTGATGGTATATGTAGGACATTTCAAAGGATATATATATATATATATATATATATATATATATATATATATATATATTTTCTCAGGTGCGGATGTCCTTATTTACTCTTACGGTGCGAATTTCCACTTTACACTCAACTTTCAATCGAATTTTCATATCTCTACCGTCTAGTATTTAGATACTAATGTATAGATCATCTCTGCAAAATTTCAGCCAATTTAGTTATTATTAAGGCACTCAAACTACGTTTTTCTGTGGATGAACATAATTCTGTCAAAGTTGAACCGTTCATGTTTATAACAGAAAAACGCAATTTTGAGTGCCTTAATGATAACCAAATTAGCTGAAATTTTGTAGAGATGATTTATACATTAATATCTAAATACTAGACGGTGAAAATGTGAAAATTCGATTGAAAAGTGAGTGTAAAGTGGAAATCCACACAGTAAGAATAAATGCGGACGTTCGCAGCTGAGAATGACTTGTATATAAATATATGCAATGGGCAGCTTGTGTTCTCTCTGTGAAATTGCTCAAAAAGATAAATGGATTGTTTAAAAAAGTAACATTTCAAAGGATAATGTCTGGTCATTATCAGAAAGATAATATTGTCTTCGTTTTACACATACCATCACTGATTTTGTTTAATTGGTATGCGCTTATTTATTTTCGTTTTCATTCTGATGCATCTTAATCTTTACAAACATAAATTGTAGTTGTTGACCTCTACCATCTAAAATATCGTAAAAGAATTTTTAGATACTCAAACTAACCTCACATGTGTTAAGTTCAAAGCAAAGTGATAGAAAAGTAAGAGCTTACGCATAAGAAAGGGAGTAGATCAGGTTTTGCATCTAATAAAGGAAAAAGCTGTTGGAAATTATGTAATAATATCTACTATGAATGAAAATAATATTACTCATGACATTTCCATTTGAAATGGTGTGTCTTTTTCAATAGGTGTTTTTAATAATAAGTGTGTCTCTTCAAGGAGATAAGTGAAAGGACATGTTGGTTCACTTGGGATTCTATATAAACTCATACTCATATCTCCTTAAATATAATATCAAAAATCATTAATTCTTCTAGAAGTCTTGTTCGTGTCAAAAGAGTACAAGATACAATTTATGGTTCGCTAGAGTCCAAAATTACGGTGCTTCTATTTTGGATTATCGATTGTTGTATTCTACAAGGCGAACGCCGATAGAAGTACTACAAGCACAAGGGTAGGGACGAAATCTAAAACTATCACCGAAACATCAAACCAAAAGCCAAACCCGATCAAAGTTTGTATCTTCGAAGAAAAATTGAGTCGATTAATCTTCCAATTCCTGCGGCCAACACCCAAATTCAAAACTAAACAACCAAATCGAAAAAAAACTTCATTATCAAATTCATCAATTTCCAAACAGAGAATGTATTTACCTGAAAAGAGGAGCAGTGTTTATGAAAAATGCACAAATTGAAGAAGAGGTGATGTCAGAAGATGAAGATTCGGAGCAGAATTGAGATAGCGAAGCTTCTCCGCCTATGGTTGAGACGGAGGAGTTTTACTAAAATGAGGCCACATTTCACTGTTCTTTTACATCTCGCCCTTTAGCGTAACTACGGCAACAATAACAGAAGACTATATGATAGTCTTAAACGAGTTAAACGACTCCCGCCCTGTAAAAGAACAATCTGAAACTATATGAGAAATTGCTCAATGTATTGTAGCCCGTTTCTTGAATGTTGAATGCACAAGTAGTTGAATGTCTAATTTGTTTCTAATTTGCTGTCCATTTATTATTTGGGAACCAAAGTCTGGACCGCTTGGTCATTGATACAAGTGACCAAGATAAGAAGCAAAAGCAGAAATATCATGCAGGGTTTTCAGTTACTTCTGGCAAAATAGTTATTGAGGTTCCCATTGGGGCTAAATAGTGATAAAGATGTGTCAATGGAGACGTAGTGATGCTGCTTCAATATAAACACACCTCCAGCCAAACTCACTTAGAAAGATGATGGACCATTGACTCTGTATATTCTTCTAACTTGGATAACAATCATGTGCTGGTACATTATGGTGTTTCAGCTTAGGGTTAGGCATGATGAATTAATCGGAAAGAACAGGACAAAAAGAGCCACAATAGTACAACATGGAAAATCCATGTATATAATGTCAAATCTCACTGTAGAGATTCATCAACAACTGCAACATTACAATATCAGAGAGTAGAGAAAGATGGGTGGTATTCCATGGACTGCGGAAGAGGATCAGTTGCTGAGGAAGTGCATAGACAAGTATGGAGAAGGCAAATGGCATCAAATTCCTCACTTAGCCGGTAATTAACTTGAGTTATGTTAATTAATCTGTTTTCTGCACAACTCTAGCTTGTATGTATTTTGGAGACTAGGAAAAGATTGATCAATGACATGCTTAAGGTTCGAAATCAGGTCTAAACAGGTGCCGTAAGAGCTGCAGGCTTCGATGGCTAAACTACCTTCGGCCAAACATCAAGAGAGGGAGCTTTGAACAAGAGGAAGTAGAACTCATCATCAAGCTCCAAAGGCTCTTGGGAAACAAGCAAGTTCATCTCAAACTCACATATATAGCTCTCTTTCAGTTGCTATTTTGTCTTGAAATGTTACTATCGACCAGTGCTCCTTGAACACACACTTTTCACTCTTTCAAGTAACTAAACAGTGCTATAAATACTTCTGATGATCTGAAACACTTTTTGACAGTTTTTGAAGTACCAAATACACTAGCAAATATAACACACCCAGGTGAACTTTATTTGCTTTTAAATTTTCAGGTGGTCATTAGTTGCAGCTAGGCTTCCAGGAAGGACCGGTAATGATGTGAAGAACTATTGGAATTGCCACTTGAGCAAGAAGCTAAATGCTCAAGAACCTCATGCAAGTAACGTACAAGTCATCAGACCCCAACCTTCAAAATATGCCAGCTCAAACTCAAAGAGGCCAATGATAAGTAGTACTCTTGAGGATCAGCCTTGCCAAGCCTTGGAAGAAAGCAACAGATCATCGAAGGAAATGCTGTGCAGTATTGATAGAGATCCATGTGTAAAGGAAGAACATGAAGGGAACAATGACTTCATTGGTGATTTCGGGATGGTAGACCTTGATCAATTTGAACAAGTTATTGAGCAATATGATCAAGAGGTCAACAACAACAACAACAACAACAACAACAAATGGGAGTGGGATGACTCCATCTTGGACATGGATCTTTGGATTTCTGACTCTTCATAAATGGTTATGAAAGTGATTTTATTCTTAGGTGTCTACTAGTCATTAGTAAGATTATGATGCGTGATTCTGTAATCAAAATAATGTTTATGTATCTGTGTAGTAGACTAATGTCGAATTGCCATTTCTTTGCATTGCAATGGTGATAGTGTCTAATGCCTAGTAAAATTGAAACTTTTGAGTAAGCCGTCAGTACTCTAGTTAGATTCTAGAATTTAATCAATATTTCCTTATTACATTATCGATTAACATCATTTACTTATGTTGACCAAGTTAACTCGGGCGACTGCCCAATTAGTTTTCTATCAGATCCATTGACATGTCAGTCTCTCCTCTTCGGAGTGAGGACAAGTAGATTGAGGCAAGAGTTATTTGTTCGTAGTTGTAATCTCTTGTTGGGTGTTGTAATTGCTTTGTTATTGCAGTTTATTGAATGAAATTTTGTTTAATCAAAAAAAAAAAAAAACATCATTTACTTTCATAAAAATCAAATTGCTTTCACCCATTTATCACACTTTAAAGTGAGATTGTCTCTCTTTCTTTTGTTCAGCAAATGGAGTCACTGAGCCAAAAACACCATACTACTAGCAGAAGAGGTTTTGGAAATCAAAACTGAATATTTTTATTTTTATACCTCAAAATATTAAAATAACTTTATAAATTTCTCCGATGTCTTCTATCTCTATTAATCTCTATTAATTAAGCCAAAATGATTCTAGGATGGTTAAACTTTTGAACTACCTATAATACCCTCTATTGATTAAAATTTCAAACTTAAGGATTTAAGAAACCATGAGTATAATGGACAACTTAACTGTCAATTTTTTTTATTTTTTAAATTTCAATCCTTCTTTTAGAGAGAAAAAAGTGAGAGAGATAAGAGTGATTAGTTAAACCAGAAATGATTAATTTTATTTTGCTATTTTACAGAAATAACTACCAATGAGCGGTTTCCACTTTCGAATATAATAAAGCAAGCCAAGTGACTTTTTCATTCTAGTCTTTTCATTTCCGAATTCCGACTGTGCTTGCAAGTCTGGTGCTTTGCCTTCAGTTCTCTCTGCCTCTGGGTAAACTCCTAAACAATTTTGCTCTTCTTTGTTCTGCTTCTCCATTTTTGTTGCTAGTTTATGAGAAAACCCAGTTTTACTATCTGCTAAACACTAATATGTTTGTACCTCAAAACCCTTTTCATGATTTGTTTCATTTTCTTTATGATCACTCTGTGAAAGGTCACATCTTGAATTAACATAAGAAAGGTCACATCTTGGCTTATAAAGTTGAGTACGGTGGTGGTTAAAATTTGCCCATCTGCTCTGTTTTTGTGTTAGCTTCAATTTGATAGTGTGTGTGGCTCCAGGAAAGTGATCAAACTAACTACCCAGTTGAAATTTAGGGTAGTGGTTACGGCTGATTGAACTAAAACTACAAGAAGCTGAAATGAGTTTGATTTTCTGCAATAAACATAACATATGACACCTCTTGGCTTTTATAAACTTTCAGTACTTTAAGTCAAATTTTGCTCACTATGTGTTCCTGTTTTGCTTATCTTACTGGGATTTTTTTGTATAGGAAAAGTGCTCTTGTAATGGCGTATATACCACCGCACAAGCGAAACTCAAATGAAGCCGAGAGGCCAGTGCTAACTCCAGACAAGCTTGCTCCTTTATTTGAGAGAAATGTAAATGTAAGCTCATCTAAGTCTAATAATAAATGGGGTTCAAAGAAGATAATCTATGCAGACCGTGCTATATCGAAATGGTGGGCAGTTGGTTTGAATGATGACACCCAGTTCCCCTCTTCTGTTAATCTTGAACCCATTTCCTCGGAAACCATTGAACACAGAATTGGAGAAAAGCCTCTAGAGTTAAGGAATTCTGATCTTGATGATGGTCAGTACTGTGAAATTTGGCTTTATGTGAAAAACTTTGTTTACTCTGCGTTATGAATCATGTTGGTAATGTTTTATGTGTTTGATACTTGATATTAGGTAATGAGGTACAATTGGACTTGCCAAAGAGCCCATGGGTATATATGGCAGAGAATGTGCTTGAAGACCTACTTGTGTCTTTTGAAAATGTGAAGGAGGAAATGAAGTCCCCAAAGTTAGAAGATCTAAAGCCTACATTGGTTGCTCGAGTTGGAAAAGTTCTTTTCCATATGTTAGTGGTTCCTTTCATTCTAATGGGTTTATCAGCTAATCTTTCATCCATTTAACTTGAACATCTCATACATTTATCCTTTTTCTTCTTGTTGTTTTAGCTGCGTACGATATGAACTTATTTGACAATCATGTATTTAGAGTAATACTCTAGCATAGATGCATGAGACTGTAAGTGATAGGTGATATTTGACAATTATGTTTAAAGCAATTTTTCTTTGAAGTTAAAGTAGGTTGCCTTCGTAATAGCCAAATTGACTGCCCAAAATTTGATTTGATCGAACAAACTAAACACTTGGACCTATTTGTGATGTAGGAGATTAGGTCCTCTTGATTAATCCAATCTACTGCTGATTTGAAGTGAGCAGAAAAGAAACACACACACACACACCCCAACAGTAGTCCAGGTTGGAGTGGGGACCCCTGATTCTAAGCCTCTGCCCTTATTTTCACATAGAACTATGTTTTGATATCAATGGTTAGTTACTGTCAATGTTCCGCTACTTCATATATTTAACGATGAAAAAGCATATTATACTCAATTGTATTTGAACAAATGTAAACTAAATGGTAATATTTGCAATTCAGGACCCCTTCAGTTACCCTGGAATCTCTCGGAGAAAATTTGACTACTGCAATGTTGAAAAATTGGAAGAAAAGATCATTTTACACAAATGTTCCTGTTTCGTATACAGAGAAGATTGTAAATGAAGTTGTCCCGAATATTGGAGTTGCTTTTGAATCGGAGAAAGATATATACCAAGTAATGGTATTTATCTTCCTATACCCATCAATCTACTGAATGTATGGTTTCCAAAGTTCTGATATTGGCTATTGAAACCCTCATTTGGTTCTTCTTGAACAGTTGGATGATTCAACAAAACCAGACTCAACTCTCCGCTGCAAATGCAGTGTGAAAGATGGAAAGCTACAACTGTACGAGGCAAGATTTATAATAGTTCTGTTATATTGAATTTGATGTTTCATAAATCATGATGATCACACTTCTATGTCATCATTTTCAATATGATATTTTTACTGCAAATTCATAAGATTTTTATAAGAAGAAGAATTGTTAAATGAGGATGAAATCAAATTCTGCCCTCCTTTAAGTTTCCCTTTCGCTTGTTATAGTTCTATTTACTGTTGCGCGTATCAATAATCAACTTTCATCCAGGTCGAACTAAACCAAGTGCGTGTTATGGTGGTGAACATATCCATCCCTAATAAGAATCTGGACCTGAGACTGATGTTAAACATGAAGAGAGTTTTAACAAGTCAGACTGTAAGTTACTTCTCGTACTATTTGAAAATTTTTCATTGCCATTCTTTGTTGTTTTGGAAACACAAGGAAATAGTTATTATATATTAGCATAGCAGCCAAAACCAAAACAAGCTACAGAAAAAGGTGAATTATTATCTGTGTTCAGATTATGAGAGTTAGGATCAAGGGAGGAACTTTTGTACTTTGGAATGACGTTTTGTGATCAGATTAATCTTTTCTGTTCCAGGATGATGAGATGCAAAGCATTAGGGATCTGGTCGATTCTGCAATTACAGATCCAGATGTGAAGGGTGGGTTGAGATGGCCCCTGGAGAAGACATCTTCTGGAAAGTACAATGTCGTTGGGGTTTGGCATGTAAGAGCTAAAGCATATAAAAATCAGTCATTAAGAATCAAGGTCAGGCATGCCGATCGATTTAATTTCATAACCTCAAGTGGGGAAGCATCTTGGGAGACCAGTCTGATGCTGAAAAAGGTTGAATCAGAGTTAAAGGTAATTGCTTACATTCCTCTGTGACTCATTCTGCCCACCTCATGTACTACTCTCTTCTAAGCATCTGGAGTAACCTCCTTTTTCTTTCAATTTTCAGGAAGAGAAGGTTGATGTCAGCTCGGTTACTGAGATGCTGGAGGAAGATATGAAGTTCATCTGGGACAACTTCTTAACCTGTGAAAGTTTTCTCACATGAAAGCAGATGTCATAAGTCTGTAAATCTATCTCTCTATCGTTTCAATTCGTCATTGCAGAGTGTGAGGATAATTTAAAACAGATTGCCACAGCTGGTTTACTGTTCATGCAATGGCGGAGTTATGTATTTTGACGATTTAGTGTGATGCATTAAGCTACTGACTTGGTATTTAAGCTGTCTATTTCATATATAAGATGTTCTCCCTTTGGTTACAATTGAGACCAGCTTTGATATCTTGTGGGTGGAACCCCATTTTTGATACCCTTTTGATGACATGAGCAAGAAGCCACAAACCACAATATATCTCAGGCAATAAATCCTTCATAGCTTTTGATATGCCCATCACATAATATTTTGCTAGCACAACTGACGTTATACCAAGGAATAAGAAATAGGGGAAACTATATAAGTCTCCCTACCAGTACTTACATTATTAATCATCCAATTTGATCTAATAGCAGAACTATACTATGAATTATACACTATAAATCAATATTCATATCACTAATTTACTCTTCAGTTGCCGATCGAGCTTGTACTCCAACGTCTGATTAGCACGCAGCCAGGGACGAAGTCCACTGCCTTGTAAGGATCACGTACTGACACTGCGATACAGTTTGTTATGGTTGGCAGTTTTACTTATACTTATTACGTTATACCTCATCTCTAGATCATCACCATTAGTTCGTGTTTTTGCTTCAACCTCGTCATGATCTTTCCCCGAGTTCCTGTATACCATATATAGGATTATTTGTGCGATGCCGAATAGGAATCCCAGTACGTTTGGTAACTGTTCATCATCATATGGTTACCGTATCAGGCTGATTAGTAGGTATACTTAGATTAACAATAATGACATCTTAGTTAACATCAGATAATGAAACTAAAATGGTAATAGTACTACTTACTGCGATGTAGTAATCCTTTGTGAAAAGTCCGTAGAAGAACCAAGTGGTCGCACAAAGTGTGAGGAATAAGGACAAACCAAATGGCATGAATTCCACACTTTTGGTTCTTATTACTTCCCTCTGCATAATGAACGTAATAGTAGAGGTTGAGTAACCCAGAAAGTTAGCATATACTTGAAAATAAGCCACTTCTCTAAGTTCTAGCATATACCATAATGCTTAAAGGAGCCGCAAAAACAGCAATGTTAAACACAGCACAGATCCATCCAACTGCGGCGACGCGTTTGGTTCCACTTAGAAGGAATATAGTGGCTGCCAACGTCAACCCAAACGCTACATTTACCAGCAGAATCAAGTTCAGCGTAAAAATCTGCAAGAGTTGCACAAGTATATCTCAATCAAACTAGGAAACTTAATATGCATGAGACAAGCTGTATGAGAGAGATTTGTACAAGTCACTCACCCTCTGCTTCTTGGGAGCATATGTGAGATAGAATATGAGGTAAGCAACTTCGATAACGATTCCAAAGGCATTGATGCTGATGATCAAGATAGCATTTGTCTTGATCACACCATAATACAACAACAACATTGCACTCAAAAGCGCAACCACATATGGTATGGATTGGAACCCTTCTGATGATTTCTTCTTGTAAATTCTGTAAAATGTTGGCCTGATCGATGAGAAGGAGATCGTATAAGTTAGTCAGGGAGAATACGTACGTACCATGAATGAGAAGTATGTATTTCGTTAGTGTTTGAGTTAAATGGTCTTACATTGGTGCCAAGAACACCATGAATGACACAATGTTACCTGCATATATGTGAAGAATGTCAGCTTTAATAAAAGTGAATTAGCATGAAAAAATGAGACAAAAATGTTAAAATTTCCAAAAAAGAAAAAAAAAAAAAATATATATATATATATATATATATATATATATATATATATATCTTTTTTTCCTAGCTAAAGGATGTTTAAGTATGCATTGTCTTCAGCTTTTTAATTTAGATAATATACAATACCTAACAAACCGAATGAGAAAGCGAGTTGCTCAGTAGTCGAATACGCCATACGTTTGATCTGGAGTATGTATTTCTTATAATGATGAAGATGCTTATTTCTTTCTTTCTTGTTTTTTTTTTTTTTTTTTTCGTTTTTCTCTGTTGAAGTTTTCCCAATGCACTAGAGATTGGCTCTGAAAAAACTTGGGTGACTATTCTGCTGGGAGCTTCCTTTATATATATGCTAGGTAGATATGTAAATTAGGCAACTGAGCAATCGAAAAAATAATTAGGCAAATGGATAATGTAAGAAGTAACGTGAACAATGCAAGATATATTGATTATAAACACTGTAATTTGGCTACCTTAATCTGATGATGTACTTCGTCATGTATACACTGTAATTTGGCTACCTTAATTTGATGATGTACTTCGTCATGTCACATCCTGTCCAGTTGGTTTTCTAAGTTACCATTGCTGGAAAATGGGAACAGAAACTAAGCAGCAAGGTAGGTTTCTAGCTTTGGCCTAAACCATGTATAGACAACCAAAACCAATCGATATTTTGACGAGTCGATAGACTACACGATCCAAAACTAATAGAGATGAAAATGTTCATGGAAGTATATATTGCCATACTATGATCAGTAGATCAGTATGTATATACATGAGTTGTATATTGTTGGCTCAAAAATCGTCCCGGCCACGTGTCAATGGGCCGAGGGCTTTTTTGGGCTACACATGTCCTTCTGGCTTGGTGACGTATGCGATGGCGTGCCAACTCGCAGCCGAGAGGCCAAGCGAGATTTTGTTCTGATATGTAAATGCATTGTCCTGACTTCTGATAAGTCGATTGTGGGCCGAGGAAGGATCAATCTCGACCGTGGGGTTCTCTCTGCCTTGGGTGCAAGGACTTTAACACGGGTCGGCTAGTAAGCCGATCTTGGTGCTGTGTAACTAGGTGAATGTTGTGATGGTGCAAATGATGCAAATGCAGGAATGTAAAATGCAGCAAATAAAATGCAAGAAACTTAAAGATAATGTAAAGAACACAAATGTAAATTGCAGGAAAGATAGCGCGGAAAAGTAACGAAGAGTAAGATAAATTGCAAGTATGTAAAGAAAAATAATGTAAATCGCGGCAAAGATAGACAAGTATCAGCAAACAAAAACGATAAGATAAACACGGAAGAATTGATATGTGTAATGCTGAGAAGCTGAATTGTATTGAGGATAAAAATGTGTAATTACGTAGAGCGTTTGGTCAAGGACCTCTAATAAGGAATCCTAAGGTCCTTTTTATAGTGAAGTAAAATAAAGAAAACGTAATCCCAGCTTTAAACACAAGGATGAATTACAGGTAAATCATTGATCAAAATTGTAATAAAACTCATTCAATATGATTGCCACAAGTTTGGTAACTGTAGTGACGTCTCCCTTAAAAGCGCAATCTTTGAGATTGAAATTATAGTATTTATAACGTCATTCCCCCAATAAAACTCATTCAACCTAATTGCAACCATTTTGGTAACTATGGTGACGTCTCCCTTCAAGGCACCATTTTTTACCGTAATTTAGTTTGTAAATATCAATCAGTCGACCTCGTATGGGTTTGACATGATGTAACATTTATTCTCCTTACTTAGTCGCTGCAACTCACGAATAGCCATGTTCGCGGCTCAATAGTCATGTTCGCTGCTCAATAACCATGTTTGCGGCTCAACAGCCATGTTCGCAGCTTAACCAGTGATTAGTTCTCGGCTCAATAGCAGTGATTAAAACGTCAATAGCCGCGGTCATCATCTCTGTTAATAATCGCGGTTATTTAATAAACCGCGTTGTGCACTACGGCTCAACAGGATCAGTCACGATATTTACTCATTAATGACCGCGGTCATTAATGGATCCATCCATTTGGTCTGCCACGTAGGTCGTGTCAAATATTGGTTCAAACATATATACAAAGTTTAGGCTAAGGCTCTACATGATTTGTCAAATCACACTTAATTTCATGGACATGTTCTATCGATTTACCATTTCAGAGTTGGTATATACTCGCAAATCCAATTAGTTGCTCTTATAACATATAGAAATTGGACGTTCTATTCAAATTACTAATTTTGGATTCATTGAAAAGTTGATAAAATGCTGAAAGATTGCCGACAATCTTACCCATATGCTCCCAAACATGCATTCCCAGGTTTTAGTCGTTAATTTCCATGAGGAAATATATCTAAAAGTAAACATCTTTGAGATTAATTACATAATCTATAACATTGGCGATCAGTCTCAAACCTTAATATGTCACATAGACTCGATTCTTTAAATTGAAGCCTTCATACAAGCTAATTAAGTAGAAAGACCGTCCAAAATAGGAACAACATTAATTAAAGTAATCACTTGGCATGCATGCGTTTTCCATTTACAGATTGAGACGTAGGGTTCTTAGTATACTAATTATACCTACGCTGCTTGCTCTTAATCTTTGTATATAAATTGCTCTTGTAGTAGAGCATATATGTGGAACTTTACGCACCACAACCAGTATATGATCCCTACCGAATCAAACACTGATTGCCTAAGGAAAGGGTTATGCATGCATATATGTAATTCAATTGTGCCGAACTAACCAGTGGTGAATCGAATATAGTATCAAACGACAAACCTTTCGCAATAATTCTTACCTAGCTTTAATCTGTATGTTTATCTTTTCAATTATTTTGGACTTTCAGTTCCCGGCCAAGCCAATGAAATCAAAAGATAAATATGTACATGGTTGTAATTAATTCGTAAAACTATATACGTACGACAAGTACTATGCATGTTGTGGTAATCTAGCTAGCAGATTACATCGTTATTTCCTAATAAACTCGACTGCAACTCTACTTATATATAATAAAACTAATGTCTAAACACAGCCTGCAGATATGTACAGATCGGAAAAGAAAGAAAAACCAGCATTTCGATCATGTTCGTGTCACACCGATAACACTCCTGAAGATAAAGACAATGGTGTTGCTGATGAACTCGTCCCTCTCTGTGCCCTCTGCACTCGAAGAAATTGATGTACAAAATATTACTACTTTGGTATATGTTAAACAAATATGATCGAGTAGCTAATTAAAGGCTCACCATTTCAGCTACAGTGTTCTTCCAAGCCTTGTCCATCTCTTCAAAGACAACGTCAATCGTAGGGCGACCCTTGCTTGATTTAGCGACACAAAGTACTGCAATTTGTAGAATCGAATAGAAGTCAGCTTTGTTGACATTTCCATTTAGTCTTGGGTCTTCAAGATCCTCGGGTGGACGCTTGTTCAAACTAACATCCTTCGCCTACAAAACCAAAATTGAGATCTCTCTCACTTTCTCTCTCTATATATATAGATACATATGAACATTTGTATGTGTAGACGTATATATACGTACCTTTCTTGTGAGTTGATCTCTCGCATTAAGATCAAGCTCAAACACTTTCTGCCCTGACAAAAGTTGCAGGGTAACGATACCAAAACTATAGACATCACTGGCACAGGTTAATTTGGCATTGGTCATGTACTCTGGATCCATGTACCCTATTGTTCCTCTAACATCTGTAAATACTTTGCTCTCCTCCATCCCCAACATCTTTGCCAACCCAAAGTCTGATAGCTTGGGGTCCAAGTTCTCAGTCAAAAGGATGTTCGTCAGCTTTGTAAAAGCAAATTAACATGGATCAACATCAAGTAATTATCCTTTCAAACACTAATTCATGAAATTTCATCATAAACTACAATAGGTAATTACCTTAATATCTCTGTGAACTATGCAGCCATCAATATAGTGGTGTAGATACCTCAAAGCAAGCGCACAGTCTCTGAGAATTTTAACCCTTCTCTCCCATGTCAACACAGGATCGTTTCCTGCATGTAAAGACACCAAGACACGAGTTTTGATTAGTAAGATGCTAAGGAACTAATCTGATCAGGAAATAGTTAAGGATCATATTGAATTTATACTTAAAAGATGTTGAGCCAGATTCCCTGATGAGCAATATTCATACACAAGATATTGCTCGCCGCCTTCGACACAGCAACCAAAGAGGCAAACCAAGTTGGGGTGTCGAACCCTAGAGAGCTGTTCCACTTCTCTTGTAAAAGAATCTGATATGTTACTCTTGTTTATATGCTTAACAGCCACGACTTGTCCACTAGGAAGAACCCCTTTATAAACATGACCTGCACTTCCTCGTCCAAGGTGCTTTCTTTCAGGTCCATAATTTATGGCATTCTCAATCTCAGCCTGGGAGAATCTATACAGGCCAGACCACGTAGTAGTCGTTGATCCTGAGAGAATCGGTTTTAGGGGCTTCTTCTTCGTTACGTGTTTTATCAGCATGACTATCAGCAGTACTCCAGTGATGGCTATCATGATCGAAAGTATCGCTTCTACAAAGGAATCTGTTGAGCTAAAATGATTAATTTCTATAAAATTATAAACATCAAGTATGCAAATGAAATTGCAGTAAATAAACTGATATATACAAAGACTAATGCTTACATTTGAGTTTGAAGTAACCTGGTTCTGCATGGGAACCAAAAACAAAAACACAGAGTTAGCTGTGATAGAGTACGTTCAATTCAGTGACCAACGTACACGAAGTAGTTTATTTTCTTACCGAACTTGTCGAACTTAGTCATACACCCAAAGTAGTCGTCAATATAAGCATTCGAAATGTTCCCGGCTGCAACGGAAATAACCGCAGCTACACCGCATATCGAATCTTCGGTTTTGTTGTTATCATTCTTCTGATGATACCGGTCCAACAAATGTTGCTTAAGATTTCCCACGGCAGCGGAGCAAGGGGTACAGACGGCATCAAATGAAGAAGAAGCATTGCCAAATTGAGAACAAAAGTTCAATGCGTCTTGGTACTCCTTCCCTTGCTTAATCTCTGCCAAGTTTACTTTGGAGCAGTCGCTGCTGCCATCGTAAAGATCATTAAGGCTGCACTGAACGGCCGACACGTCTTGTCGAACAAATGAGCCAGTGCAGTTATTCCATTCCGCATTGGAAACAAAGACACCGCCCTGCGTCCTAAAGGCATGGGAGGCCAAGGCTTGGGACAAAGTGGTGAGCACATTTCGACAGCAGAGATTTGGAAGTGTAAAGCTATCCCAGACCTTTATTTTCAGCTTGGCAGGACTTATGCACTCCCCAGTTGGTTGGTATGGGTAGGATGTAAAGTTTAGCACACAACTTCCTGTAGTTAGTCATGCATGCATGAAATTGTTACGCTGCAAAACTCAATTGAGTTCGATCAAGAACACTCTTATATATACCATGGCTGATGTTAATTGTTTGATGAAAATGGAAATAGCATCGTCCTATATATATATATATGGACCAAATATGCATATATTAAATCGCATCATCAAACAATGGAAATTCTTGTATGCATGATGTGTATTTACACGACGCAATCTTAACCGTTCATAACAATTCATATGTTTGACCACCATGTTTATATATTATTTCCTCTAATCTTGACCATCCATGTATGTATGTGAAGATACACGCCATGCGCTAAAGATGCTCTCATCAAACAAATATGATATGTGAATAACGTCAAACTAACTAAAGAGAACTTTTATCGAACAAATAAAACGCAAAATTAATTTTGTTTAGAAAGATAACATATAGGTAGCTAGCTTGTTTCGAACATGCTACTCGATATAATCTGATCTCATGCCAAAGTCTAATTGAGCAAACAGATAAACCAACCTGAGCCATCATCGGGTGACAAAGATAGTGATAGGGCTTGGACAAGAAAAGTGGCAATGAACAAAATCGTGAAGTGTCTTGCTGACGTCATATGCCCCAAAACCCTAGATCATATCAGAGCCCATTCGAAAGAAGACGCTAGCTGTTTAAATTAGCTCGAAACTTTTCAAAGGAAATGATGGATTTGGATACTTATAGAAGCACTCTAAATCCTTGATGTCATCGATGAGCTAGATAAACAAATTAATAAGAAGCATATTCTAGAGGTCCTCTTATAACTTGGTTCTTACAGCTAGCTCTTGCAACCTTGTGATTTCCGGTTGGGAATTGATCGTGTTCTTGATCGAGCCCTTTGATTGTAGAGAGATGCAAAGGAATTTTGAATGACAATTAAGAAAACCACCCACTAGGGGAATAGCTACAAAGGAATGTGCTTATAAAAATGTTGGAACCAATAGTGTAGATCCTTAAACACATCGCCGCATCGCTTATGAAATATACACATACAATCATATCTTATCTGTTATATGGTCATTTATTATGCTTGTCATGCCTTGCAAGTTAATTTCCAACACTAATTTTTTATTTTTTTTAGGAAATTTCCAACACTAGTCATTTATGCTTTGGGACTGTTATGTTGTGCCAGATGTTGAGATATATATCCCACATCAGAAAAATGGGACATTGTCTATGGTTTATAAGGGTTTGGGCCACTCCATCCATTGCTAATTGGTTTTGGATGTGAACCCGAGACTACTTCATCATGGTATCAGAGCGGGTTACCCACGTCCACGTGTGAAGCCCAAAGGCCAACGTCACCCCAAATGTTGTCCACATGTTAGGCTTGAAGATTTGCCATACGTGCGGGAGCGTGTTGAGATATATATATCACATCGGGAAAAATAGGACATTGCTTGTGGTTTATAAGAGTTTACGTCACTTCATCCATTGCCAATTGGTTTTGAATGTGAACGCCAGACTACTTTATCACCAGACAGTATGACATACATACACTCATACAAATAATGACACGTGCTTTACACAGGGTAGTTGGGTGTTTTGTTTTAGAAACTTTTGCCATCAAAGCATGTTGCATAACATGACGTCCGGTATGACAGAATTTCCCTTATGCTTTTAGCTAATATATTCGAGAGTAGTTGGGTGTTTTGTTTTAGAAACTTTTGCCATCAAAACATGTTGCATAACATGAAGTCCGGTATGACAGAATTTCCCTTGCGCTTTTAGCTAATACATTCGTGCGTGGATGAAGAACGAGTAAAAAAGGAAGGTTGGATTGTGTCTTGTTCTCTTGACAAGCCGACCATTATGCTCTTTTACAGCAATTGTTAACGAATGGATCGATGATTTTGACACATATTGTATACTCCCTAGGAGTCTATGATCAAAAAAGGGCTTTTTGAACTATCGGGTTTTTTTCTTTTTTGCTTTTTTCCTAGCCTCAAAACTCAAAGAAGGATAGCATGGAGTCATGGACTGGCCATTTTCTTGAGCTTCTAGCTACTCTTATATATCCTCCATTTTTGGTTGCCGGATTGAGTCTTGTGTCATGATTGGGATTTGGTGGTACGTAGTCTTGATCGTTGTGAGTTTCTAAGACGTGTAAATCAAATGATGATTATCCATTAATTTTTATTTCAAGTAATGTTCTTTTGGATTTTGAGGAATAAACATCTTATAAGTCTGTCAATTGGCTAAGGGGCCAGGGGATTTGGAGACTAACCAACCATCTTATATAGGAAATGAGTATCCGTTGTTAATTCGTGTATAGAAAAACTTGGCAAAGTTCATTCTAATTCATAACTTGATTGGTTCAACCAGATATAAGAAAGTGTACGCAAAAAATATCTTGAATTGATACAAGCAAAGATACTACATATATACATCAATTCCTTTATATTTTTCTTTGTTTTACCCTATTATTTTTTCTTAGTTTCCGTCTCGTGTTTTTCTTATTCGAACTATGTAATTTTTTTTTTAAATAAAATAAATACCGAACGTGAGGCTAAGGCCTAGTTTGGTATTGCTGTGACTTTTAAAAAAAAACTGTTTCTGCTGTGATGTAAAAATAATCAACTACGAATAAAAACAGTTTTGTGTTTGGTAAATATTACTTTTAAAAATACTGTCATGACATAAACTGTTTAGTAAATACTAAATAAAAGTTCTATAGATCTGTTTAATGACCAAAAAGGTCATGAGTTATTTCTTTACTCCTTAACAAATAAATAAATGGTAAATAATTATTTTAATAAATAAAACACTACAATAATAATATATACTTGATCATGACATAAATATCCCAAAATCATCAAACTTTAAAATCAAATTAAATAAACCAAACAGCTAAAGCCTAATGCCTACATTGCATTCATTAAACTTGTTGCTATAGGATTTCTCAAAGCTTCCATTTCTTGTGCACCGACATCATGACGACCATAACAATATTCTTATGTATCCCTCTCGATGTCGATGATATATGCATCTACTGTGTTATTCTCATTCCCATACTTGTTAGAATGTTTATCGCTTTCAACATATCTCCTTATGTACCTAGGCTGGGTTTCAAACTTTTTAATATAGGAAAAATAATTGAATTAAAAGGAAAAGAAAAAGAAAAAAGAAAAAGCCCAATTGGATACGTCACGGCGTTGGTTTCCACACGATTGCTACTCTCTTATCCAACAAAAACTTTGGCGCCCTTCTCTTCTCTTCTCTGCTCTTCCTTCCTCTCTTTGCCTGCGTCGTCCTTTTGTGCATGCTTTGTCCTTCTCTTCCTTTCACTTCCTGCAAACCAAGATAAGCTCCTGCTGCCATGCGCATACTCTTCTCCTCCAACTCACCCCAAGGTACTCTCTCTCTCTTTCTATCCCTATCTTTATATCCTAATATCCTATATATGTGTGTTATATACGAACCCAATATTGCACATTGCTTAGATTCTATATCTACTCACTTTCTAGTCCTACCGAACTGTCATGTCTTGTATTGGGTAATGAAAGTTTCAGGTGTTGGGTTTAGTTTTACACAAGGGTATGTTGAAGAATTCATTACTTGACAGTAGTCACTAGTAAAGTTTGAGAATATAGTGTTGATTCATTTAGCTGTATTATTTGGTATTGACAAAAGTAGGCAAAGTTATCTTCTTTGCATCTGGTATCAAGATTTATGAGGTTTTTATGTGCTTTTTCATTTGAATATTGTAAGGAAAATGACTATGTTTAGTGTATGCCATCTAGATCTTCTGTCCATTGGAACAATTGGATGATTGGATCATCGTTCTCGGAAAACAACTTAGGTAAGATCAATTTTTCATTTTTTTAGTTACCTTTGTTCAATCATTTGTATCAAAATAATTGTGGGAATGGAGTTCTCATTATGTGCATACTATGCAATACAAGAGAATGACTACCAACTCATATGATGAACTGTGTTCAGGTCTGAACTTGAAGCCAGGGTACTGAAGTATGGCACTGGCCGCGCGTTCAATTTCCCTGTCCCATAATGATAGTATTGGCAGTACATGTATGAGGTTGGGATTTACTAGTGAAGAAAGGTTTCAGAAGAGAAGGGTGGTTGATTTTCAAGTGGTTGTGAAATTTTGTCCCAATAGCAGAAAATCAAGATACTCCCAATTCATTAGTTCTGATAGGAACTCTTCTGGTTTGGGGTCGAAATGGTCTTCTATGCTCTCTAGGAGGACTGAGAAGGCCTTTTCAAAAAGGGGCACAAGAAGTAGTGAAATTGAGGTAACTTGCACAATGCATCTGCATTTGGTTTTTCTGTTCTAAATTTCTAACTTAGCTAGTGATTGATGATTTGTTTTCCTTCGTATATGAAGACGAAACAGGTGATTAATGTTATACTTGAAGAAATATCAAGTCTCGTTAGAGAGTGGAGTCAGTTACACTTCTTGAAAGTAGCCGGTTTACTGGTATGCGCTCTCATGGTGATACCTTCAGCCAATGCTGTTGATGCTCTCAAAACTTGTTCCTGCTTACTTAAGGAATGCAGGTAATGCAATCAGTTAGCTTTTTAACAAGTCTGCGGTTCTTTTCTTTTTATTTTCCTTAATTTGATCACTGGAACATTTGTTCATGTTAGGGTAGAACTTGCAAAGTGCATTGGAAACCCGTCCTGTGCTGCCAATGTAGCTTGTCTGCAAACTTGTAATAATCGTCCTGATGAGACAGAATGCCAGGTTAGGTTTGTTTCATATGTATCTCTATCTTAATCAATTTCACAGTGCCAAACGCTATAGGATGGAAAATCTGATATGTCATATATGTCTTTCTTGTTCCTTATTGCAGATTAAATGCGGAGACCTGTTTGAGAACAGTGTCGTGGATGAATTTAATGAATGTGCAGTGTCACGAAAGAAGTGTGTACCTATGAAATCCGACGTGGGAGAATTTCCTATCCCAGATCCTTCTGCTCTTGTTCAAAGCTTTGATATGGAAAAGTTTAATGGGAAATGGTTCATCACTAGTGGCTTGAATCCTACCTTTGATGCTTTTGATTGCCAAGTGCATGACTTCCATACAGAATCTGGCAGACTTGTAGGAAATTTGTCTTGGAGAATAAGAACCCCTGATGGTGGATTTTTCACTCGAACAGCTGTTCAGAAGTTTGTGCAAGATCCAAACCAGCCTGGCATACTATACAATCATGACAATGATTATCTTCACTATCAAGATGACTGGTAAATTCATGTCACATGTATACCTTATTTTTTTGTTCAATGTGCATTTCTCTATCACCTCAAAACATTAACAGAGATATGAACATGACTTGTGCAGGTACATTCTATCTTCGAAGATAGAGAATAAACCGGATGACTATATATTTGTATACTACCGTGGCAAGAATGATGCGTGGGACGGATACGGTGGTTCTGTGATATATACAAGGAGTTCAGTTTTGCCACAAAGCATTGTTCCTGAACTTGAAAAAGCAGCTGTGAGCGTGGGACGAGACTTCAGCAAGTTCATCAAAACTGATAATACTTGCGGGCCTGAACCTCCACTTGTAGAGAGGTTGGAGAAGAAACTTGAGGAAGGGGAGAGGACCATTATAGAGGAGGTTAAACAGATAGAAGGGGAGATAGAAGGGGAGGTACAGAAGGCTGAACAGACTGAGCTGTCATTGTTTCAAAGGTTAGCAGAAGGGTTTAATGAGATTAAACAAGATGAGGAGAACTTCTTGAGAGAGCTTTCCAAAGAAGAGATGGATATATTGAGCGAGCTCAAAATGGAAGCAACCGAAGTAGAAAAGCTTTTCGGACGAACACTTCCTCTTCGGAAGCTAAGGTAGTCCGACACTGAAAGATCATAGGTTTCTTGGTTACTTATACCATACTGTTATTCATATATATTTTTTGCAGAATGTAAGCTGATGCAACCAAAGCTATATTTGCTTTCACAATCAAATATAAAAGTCTTCTACTTTTGTTTCTGAGCATCAAAATTTACAAGAGTTTACTCTAGTCAACTGATCCCACAGTTTGACGACTATATACATAAAACTCATGAAGGTAAGAGTAGTGGGTAAGCTATAATAACAGAAATTCCCTTGCCAATTTACTAGTGGTCCATAGCCGTCTCAGGAATCTGGCTCAGGACCAAGGGTTAATGCCTCTCATGATTTTTGTAAGTTTTCTTTGTTTCTCTAAGTTTTAATGTTACATTGTCATTGAAGAAAAGAGATGAAATCACACAAGAAGACCTGAAAGTTGAGTATAAGAAATGTTGAAGAAAAAAAAAAAACAGAGAGAAGAGAACCTCATCATAAAATTCCTGCCCCAAGTCTTGATTCGGCTCTTTAGACATGAATGCTTCTTCTTTGGTGTCTCTGAAGGACAAAAGCCTTACATGGCTCATCATACAAAATTAGAAATGGAATGCATGTATGTGCAAGGAAGGCCAATCTAGTGACCACTCTTTCTAGGTGGAACATTCATTGATTCAGGTTGCCCTGCGACTGGTGGTGCGGTCCAAGAAATTGACAGATTTAGAGTTTCCATTTGTTGATTCTGCGCTCTTAATTCCTCCAATTGTGACAGTAGTCTCTTCTTTTTGTGGTACTGAAATACCTGCTTCGTTGGATTCTTCACTGTTGCTTCTAGAAGTAGCACTTCCATATTTATCTTGGCTGAAACTAGTACCTTGATCACTGTTGCTCTTGCTTTTACTTCTTTGGTCACCTGAAGAAGCGGCATCGTCTCTTTCAAATGAATGCCATTCTTTGGAGTCGACACCACTTAGTTGACGCAAATTTTGGTCATAAACATCCTTATCTGAGTTGTCATTAGCATAATGCCGGCGGCTATTGTGTGCACTTCTGATACGATCACTGTCTGAAGCCTCCTCATTGCTCTCATCATCGTCGGAAAGACTGTCAGATTCAGAGTTACCATCCTGGATTGTATAAGCTGGAACAGGAGCAGGAGTAGCCTCAGGAGGAGGCGGGCTTGTTGAAAGAAAACTTAGAGTTGTTACAACATCACTCATGAAGGGCCGGACTGATGGCTCCTCTTGCAGGCACATTGCTGCTATCGCAACAGCCTGATTTAGTTCCTTCTCCGGAAATTGCTTGTTAAGAGAATGATCGGCCATATCTGGATATTTTTTTGGGTCCCTGAATAAGGGTTGTGCCTGCTCACACGTACAAACCAGAACAAAGTCACATTAAATTTGATATTCATATTCCTGTAAGGTCATACTATCACCTGTAATGAGAAGTTATTTTACCCAAGCAACTAGATTTTGCTCATCATTTGTTCTTGTAGTGTCAATGGCTCTTCTTCCAGTAATTAGCTCCAGAAGAATAACTCCGAAACTGTATACATCCGATTTCATTGTGACTTCACCAGTTCTCGAGTACTCTGGAGCACAGAAACCATAGGCGCCCATCAGCCTTGATGGTCCATGCATCCTATCACCGGCATTGCCAAGCTTCGCAAGTCCAACATCCGAGATTTTTGGATTGAATTCTTCATCTAACAAGATATTTGAAGATTTGAAGTCCCTATATATAACGGGTGGATTGGCCTTCTCATGCAAGTACTCCAATCCCAGAGCAGCACCATAAGCTATTTTAATCCTCGTGTACCAATCTAAAGTCATTTTACCTGCTTGATTATCTGCACATAACTATTGAGGTCAAATACATACTCATCATGATAGAAACGGAACTAATGAAATAGTCCTAAATCAAGAAAAAGTAGCAGAAAAGAGGATTCTATGTACCAAGAACTCGGTCTTCTAGGGTGCGCCCTGATATAAATTCGTGCACCAAAAGCCTTTGATCTCCATCGGCACAATATCCAATTAGATTAACCAAGTTTGGATGGTGTAGGAGGCTTAGTGTCAAAACCTCTTCCAGAAATTCCTTGTTTCCATGCATTCCATTTCTGTCGAGTTGCTTCACAGCCACCACCTACAAACAAGATAGGAAAACAAACATTATAAGTACACCAACATGTCTTCATGAAAGAACAACTTGCATTGTGTACACTCATAGATTGAAAACAAAGTAAGAGTCGTTCTAACCTGCCCACTCGACTGAAGAGTTCCCTTATAAACTCTTCCGAATCCACCTTCTCCCAGAAGGCACTCCTGACGGAAGTTCTTTGTTGCTGTTGCTAGCTCACGGAAAGTGAAACTCTTTGCATTGATTTGTGATATGTCAACTTCCACATGCGAGTGTGACTGCTGTTTTGCGTGTGTTGAGTGCGAGTGTGAGTGTGTTGAGTGTGTTGAGTGTGTCACATAATGTGTCTCAGCAGGTCTTTGTTTTTTCATTTCTGCAGACAAAGACAGTAATTTGTAAGGAGCATGCAGGAAGATTACTATAACATAAAAGGGAAAACGTCCTTCTACCAGCATTATGAATCACAGACGAGGAGAGGGATTAACCTTATTTATCAAATTCTTTTCTGTCTTGCATTATGAATCACATATATTTATCAAAGAAGATTTATGTCTACAGCCTTTGATATATTAAACATTATTGTTTTCTTCCCATTAGCTTTCTATACAAGAAAAGACTACAAGGCTAAAGGTCGAAATTGATAATCTCATTGGCTTCTGAATCTAAATTTTATTCCTCGAAAACATATATGACGCCATTTCACATTGTAGTTGAGACAAATTTGATTTAGGGTTTATACACGAGATTATTACTTTTTGGGGTAACTTACCAATGAGATTATGATATCATCAGAAGTAACCAATACTTCAAGAGAGAAAAAAATTACCCTGTTCAACATGGGGTGCAGAAGCGTGATCTACCCTCCTGTGACTTGATCTCTTACTTCTCTGTGAGCCAAAACACGGAAAACAACTCATCTCGTCTACTCTAACAAGTTGATGCTTTTCAAAACAAAACAAGCATTAACAATGCAAGAAAGCTTTCCTTCCAGTTTGACAAGAAATGAGAGGAGGAGGAGGAGGAGGAGGAGGAGTGGGATCAGGGTCCTCCAAGGAAAATGAAGAAGGACCCCGAAGGTGGGGCGATGGCAGCTAATTGCAGTTTGAAGCTACGGGGGGAAAAACCTGAATCATTATTCATTAACAAACAAAGGAGAAGAGAACGAATGGGATTGCTAAGTTTTGGAAGGTACAAAATGTGAGACTTTTTCTTAGACTTCTCGTCAGAAAAAGGTGGGAGATGTGAGGGGGATGCTTTGCCTTATGAAAATAAAGAGAGCAAATTGTGGGAATGCAATTGAATTTTAGTTAGCAATACAGGCTATACATGGAAGGTGTCCAACCAATCGAGGATGAATAATCTTTGACACCAGTTATTTAGGGATATTGTTTTGTCTTAACACACAACCAGCTCTAAATTGTGCACTATGTTGGTGCATTCTAACAAAATCCACTCTTCACACCTCACAATGCTTATAGAAGATAACCTCTATATTCTAGCTGCCTCAAGTGTCTCAATTGACTTGATTTATAAGCAAGAAAACAATTAATACAGATGACTTATTGAGTTATAAACATTGTAAAAATAGTAAAGTAAATAAATAAATAAAAATCTCAGCTGATTTCACTGAACAGCCTCAGCTGCCATTTGAAGGACAGTTGTAAACTTCAACCCAGAAGTTCACAACCCTCTGTCATTCACTTCCAAGAATCATCCTCAGAGATGATACATATGTAGCTAGTTTCAAAAACTTCAAACTTCATCACCACTGTTTTTGTATTTGTCTTAGGCAATCAGACAGAGAAAGGCAACTCTTAACATAAATTGACATATATGAATCACCTAGTCTGCAGGCCTAAAATTAAGGAAATGCCTACAACACAGTAACTATATCTTCCTGAATTACAGTACATTGGTACCAATTATTCTATATCCAGATACAACACATGTAACCGCCATTGATTTTAAGAAAGGAGGAAGAAATGAAGAAAAGGAGGCAATTAAAAACTTTGATATCGTACTTATATTGAAGCATGAATGATGGATTACATAATTGAGTACATGCAACATGGATTTACGCTCTTCTTTCATTCGAGATCATACGGTTTCCTCAAGGTTATTTTATACCCACAAGGCCACAATATATAGATATGTGTATTAGGGGCGTAGCTACATGGAGAGCAGGAGGTTCAATTGACCTCTCACCATCTTGCCACGTCTATTGTTTTTAGATTTTTACTCATATATAAGAGTATTATAAACTCTTTGACTAATTTTGCCCCTTCAAATGTGATAACAAATATATTTGTTTTTAGTCAGTTCATGAGATTAAAGCCAAAACAATGTGTTCATTTGTTTGTATTTATTTTATCTAATATTTTTATCTAACAAAAATATTTTTCCTACATAGTTAACTCGTCCCAAATTAAGCTTGACTCATTTTAATATAATTTCTGGCTACGCCGCTATGTGTATATATAATAAAATCTAGATGGAGGCTTTTTTGGGCCATCTATGTTAGGCTTTTGGGCTGGCCTTTCATGGGCTTTGGGCTTCTGTGCTTTCTTGTTGTAATACTATTTTTTTGTGTCATGGCCGTCTAACCACTTGGAAGAGGACACGTAGTAAAAATAAGAATTTATATTCGACTTCACCAGCTCATGATTACAACGATTTCCTTGAGGTCTAGGTTTAATACCAGTCTCCTCTCAAAATAGTCAACCCACCTCTAAGC
Organism: Fragaria iinumae; assembly: GCA_009720345.1. NCBI lineage: Eukaryota > Viridiplantae > Streptophyta > Magnoliopsida > Rosales > Rosaceae > Fragaria > Fragaria iinumae. The sequence continues at coordinate 534,276 of CM019122.1, read as the reverse complement.
CTCTCTCGATCTCCTATAACTTTACAAGTTGGTCCAAAACAAAACCAGTTCATCAATCATCACCAAACACAGTGAAGTAGGAGAAGGATAAAGAGCAGGAGGAAAAACAATCACCTGCGGCAAAGTGATGATGGATCTGCAGGAGTTGCCGGAGGGTTGCATAGCCCATATCATATCGTTGACGACTCCTCGAGATGCTTGCCGGCTGTCTTTGCTTTCTAAGCTTTTCAGGTCAGCTGCCGATTCCGACGCCGTTTGGGATAAGTTCCTTCCACCTGAGACACGCACCATGTCCCCAGAGGAGCTTGGAGTATTTGCCGCCAGAACCAAAAAGGAGGATATACATGTTGGTTGTTATTTGGTTATAGACTTAGGGATTAGACTAGATAGTCTTATGGGTTATATAATGTGCATGTGTATGTAACTATTGACAGGTTTGCAGAGGTGGCTGAGCTTCTTCATGTTTGCTGGCTTGAAATCCATGGGAAGCTTGAGACACGTCTGCTGTCCCCATCGACTCTGTACAAAGGTTACCTTGTGTTCAAGTTTACTGCACGAGCTTCTGGATTTGTACACCTAGAGGCGGAGGTCACTATGGGTCTTGAGGGAGGAGAAATTAGTAACCGGACTGAGTTTCTTCACAGCGGGGTGAGGAATCACGACGATGATCGGTACCCGAAGGTGAGATCCGACGGGTGAGTTTTTTTGCCAAGGGGAATCACAAGGTGGGATGTTGAGAATGCATTGTTTGGCAAATGGGGCTGGTCATTGGAAGAGAGGTCTTATTGTTCAAGGCATTGAGGTCCGCCCCAAGACCATGCAGTTCTATTAGAATTCGATCGTCTCGAAGTTCATTCTTGTTTTGTTTTATGTTAATTGGGTCGGTAATCAAGAAATGTAACACGAATTAACGTTTCAATTTTCTGCAATTCATATTCAAATGAGCATGTGAATCGCTTATGCCTTATTGTGAAAAACGGTACTTCAACAATATTTGAGTCATTGGCCGATTTGTTATTACAAAGTACAAATACAAATCATCATACAGATGGCAAAGTATGATGTGTGAGATTCAAGGTTGCAAAGTAGAAACTCAAAATGAGAGAAATGAAAGGACTAAGAAGAAATATTGAAGTTGTTTCAGTATTGCCTCAGTCAAAGGGTCACTGTATTGCCTCAGTAGGGTTTTAGGGAGAGAGAAACCCCCGCCCCCGCCCCTCCAAAAACCCATCTATCTGTTCGCCGTCGATCGGATTTTAGGTCGGGGTTTAAGGAGAAGGCGACCATCTACGAATGGCTTATTAGGGAGGCTTTGGATCTGGGCGTGGGGAGCGAAAGTCGGAGAGGAGGAAGCTATTGCTTCGAGAGATAGAGCTGCTCCAGCTTTTCGGAGCTGTTGCTCACAGCGGTGGTGGGGAGAAGAGGAAGAAGAAGAAGAAGAAGAAGAAGGTGACTTCTTCGCCACTCATCCGTGCAGCTCAGGTGAGCCTCCGTTACTGTTCAGTTGAGTTTTCAGTAATAATAATCAGAGAGGAAAACGATGGTTTCATCATAATTTCCAAATGTCTTGTGCTAAAAATCTCCTTTTTGCATTGTTTTCTGATTTGGATGATCCAATTGAATTAAAGTCGCTGGTAGATGCAACTGGCTTTTTTTACTCTCTCTCTTTCTTTTGTGTTGGGATTGGGTCCTTCTGGCCTAATGTGGTGGTGTTGTTTTCTTGCTTTTGTTTAATACTGGATGGATGCACTTTCCCATTCCGTAATGTCTCCAAAGTGGAAATTGGAAACAATCTACTACTATGTTAGAACAAATCAGGAAATACACATAGTTGTTGCATAGATACATAGTTAATCCATACTGGTAGCTTCTGAATACAGTGTAGCAAGAAGAAAATACACATAGTTGTTGCATGGGAACAAATTTGCTGTCTAGAGCTCTGCTTTTTAAACTGCAAACAATTATCATATACACTGTTTTATATCAATGTAGCCTTGGGATCATCTTATGATACGTGACCATAATTTGATAAATTGCTGATAGGGAGGAGATATTGTTCAGCTGCTCCTGAAGACAAACACAGACGTTAACGATGCTGATGCAAATGGCGATACTGCTCTTCATTGGACCCTTAAATTGTCTAGATTTTTTCCTCAACGTATCAGGTCTCTCTCTCTCTCTCTCTCTCTCTCTCAGACACACGCGCGCACACACACCGATGCATACGGTTTAATCAACTTACTAACTCTGTATTCTTTCAATCCCAGAATTCTGTGGCTTCTTCTTGAGCATGGCGCTCTTGTACACCAACGAAATAAGTTGGGGGTGACAGCATTTGATATTGCTGCTCGTAATGGTAATTCAGAGGCCCTTGAGGTACAATATGTTATCTCTTCTACTTCTCCAATTTTCTTAATGAGTCAACATTCTTGGCAACCTGATAAACAAGAGCACACATTATTTTTTCTTGAATCTTAGTAGCACTGACTTTGAGCCATCGACAGGTTCTTCTGCTGGGAGACCTGGATGGGAAGCACTATATTACAGGAATGAAAGAAACCCCCCTGTCTGTGAAGAATAGGAGCGAGGAGTGTGCTGAGCTTCTTTCGACTTGGGGAGCAAATAGTGAAGTCCCTCAGCAGTGGTAAGGAACATCAAAAAATTTCTCCAGTTCAATTGTGTTGCATCTTTACAGTAGTGGGTTCTAGAGCCTCTTTAGTTGAAACTTTGAATGCTAACATATCTTTTGTGCATGTGCCTTCATGAATTTCTGCAAAACTGTTAAAACACCAGTAGGCAAAGAGCTATAGACTTGGCAACCTCTCAAGCTATGCGCAACATATTGCTGAAGCCCAGCACTGTTAACCTCAGTAAGTTCATTATTAAAATATGTGGAATAAATGTATCAGGCAACTGTACCCATCTTTCTTTATATTTGATTCAACTTCCCTAACCACTGTGCAGATAGCTCAAGCAACAAGGCGGAGGTTTATAAGTACCTTGACTCTCATCGAAAATGTGTCAGAGGAGCCAAGTGCTTTTTTATGCAAATTGTGTGGAGGAGTCTCAGAAAGTAAAAGAGGGAGCAGACCAGAGCCATTCCTTTGCCGCTAAACTACTCAAACGCAAAGTCTTTGTTGGAGGACTTCCTCCTTCAGTGGACTCTGGTAAAGCACCTATGAACTTTTATCAAATCAATATAAGTTGTATTAGTTAAGATGATCTAGCAGGATCAACCATCTAAGTAACAGACATACAAGCTTATTTTTTCTGACTAACATAATTCTATGTTTACCATGTTTCATTCATTAGGTGGGCTAAATAAAAAAAAGAATTAGAGGGTTCATTAAAATTATCTTCTTTTGAAGATACCTTTTCGCACGAGCCGAGCCAATAGGATGAAATTAAAAGAGTTCCACATCATGAACTATGTACCGCGCACATCACTTAGAAGGGCTCTAGAAAGTAACATAGGAAGAAATAAAGAAATAGAATATGAAAAAAAAATATAAGGAAATGAAAGAGGGTCATATTCTATTTGTACTGTATCTGAGATCAATCTTAGCTATTACCGCCCTTCAGCCCCCCTAGACTTAGACTCTATTTTTTGGTCTTTCAACTAAACAATTGTAATTTACCCTTTCGACTATTGTGACGCAGATGATCTGGGAAAGTTCTGTGAAAAGTTTGGATCAGTAGAAGATGCTATTGTGATTGTGACTCAAATTAAAAACAAGATACAATCTCGAGGCTTTGGTTTTGTCACATTTAGACAGGAGACATCTGCTTTAGAAGCTATGAAAGCACACTATGTCACCATGAGAGAGAAGACAGTTGAAATAAGAAGTTTGGTTTCAAAATTGGTTTTAGGAGCTGAGTTTGAGAAAATGTCACCTCAACAAGAAGAGGAGAATGTTAGGGAAGGGGATAGCCCTGAACAAGGTTCTTGGGATGATAGATTAGTACTTAGACAACCAGTAGCGTGCTCCATTGAACCTCAAGTAACTAAGAGCTCTGATGACTCGAGCACTCCTACATGGCTAAAAGTTTTCAAAAAGTGGTTTCTTTGGTTCTTACAAGGTCTGACAAAGAATCAAAACTATGCTCTCTCCTCTCTGAAAACTGATTTCTTGGCCAAGTTTGGTTTAGAACTGGATCATTTGTTTGGGGTCACTCCATACTCAGTAACTTTCTGAAACGTTTCTTCAAAATATGCATCCTTAAGAAGCTCCTCATATGTAAACGTGGAACGCACATGATCCTCCGGTCGAAGTTCTCTAGTCCCCATCGCCGACTCATCCATACACTTACAACACCTCAAACCATTTATATGTTTGCATTGATCGGGAACGTTGGTAATTGTCTTCTAAACCTCTCAAGTGGCGATGTTGGTGACTTAAAATGTCTTCAGGACTATTCGAAGTGTTTCCAAGACGTTTCAGTTGATAATATTGTTGATTCAAGGTGCCTTCATGACCTTTCACAGCTTAAAGGGACCACTAATGTCGCGTGGGTCTTAGAAGATCGTGTTCTCGCTTGTTGTGATTCAAGAAACACCAGTGATCGTGAATTAAGTATGTTTCATACTTTCATTATTACTATATTTTTAATTTGAGTTTAGGTTTTCTTTATAATTTTTTTTTTCCAGGGACAGATTCAAGAGTGAAGTTCACACTCGTCACCCAACATGTCCTGGCAACTAAGTGGTTCTACAAAAGCAGTAAAACAAGTCTTGAGGCATATGTCACATTCGTCCAGGAAGAAGAAGGCGGTCAGAGAGGGAACACATCGTCAGCGTGTAAAGAGAGTTGCTTGGACCGGGCGTTTGATGGGGAGAGAAGTTGACGCCAAAAACTCGGTATTCTTAATCTCCGGTGTACAATCCAACGTATAAAAAAAATATAATAATACCTTGGATTGTACACCGGAGATTAAGAATACCGAGTTTTTGGCGTCAACTTCTCTCCCCATCAAACGCCCGGTCCAAGCAACTCTCTTTACATGCTGACGATGTGTTCCCTCTCTGACCGCCTTCTTCTCCCTGGACGAATGTGACATATGTCTCAAGACTTGTTTTACTGCTTTTGTAGAACCACACGGTTGCCAGGACATGCTGGGTGACGAGTGTGAATTTCACCCTTGAATCTGTCACTGAAAAAGAAAATCATAAAGAAAACCTAAACTCAAATTAAAAATAATAATGAAACATACTTAATTCACGATCGATGGTGCTTCTGGAATCACAACAAGCGAGAACACAATCTTCTAAGACCCACGCGACATTAGTCGTCCCTTTAAGTTATGAAGGCATCTTTGAATCAACAATATTATCAATTGAAACGTCTTCGAATAGTCCTGAAGACATTTTAAGTCACCAACATCGCCACTTGAGAGGTTTAGAAGACAATCACCAACGTTCCCGATCAATGCAGACATATAAATGGTTTGAGGTGTTGTAAGTGTATGGATGAGTCAGCGATGGGGACTAGAGAACTTCGACCGGATGACCATGTTATGGGGAGCTTCTCAAGGGTGCATATTTTGAAAAAACGTTTCAGAAAGTTACTGAGCATGGAGTGACCCCAGACAAATGATCCAGTTCTAACCCAAACTTGGCCAGGAAATCAGTTTTCAGAGAGGAGAGAGAATAATTTTAATTCTTTGTCAGACCTTCCAGGAAACCACTTTTTGAAAAATTTTAGCCATGCAGGAGTGCTCGAGTCATCAGAGCACTTGAGGTTTAATGGAGCACGTTGCTGGTTGTTCAAGTACTAATCTATCATCCCAAGAAGCTCAGGGCTATCACATTCTCCTGTTCATGTTGAGGTGACATTTTCTCAAACGAATTCCAGTTTTCCGGCTGAGTGTGTGAAGTTTTAGGTGGAGGTTGCTGTCCAGACCTTCAAATCGATCTCGCCGAGAAGGGAAAGTGGTCGGGGTTGCCTCTGGTGTGCGCCCGGTGGAGAACGGAGCGACGTCCACACTTTAAGCCCAGTCCGCACCAGAACGGGCATGTATATATATATGTGTGTTTATATTTATATAGCTTAATATATTCTAAAGCAATAATGTCTTGAATCTTGATGCATATTTATATCTTCTTTACTATGTAAGTAACATTTGACATGCGGTTACACTGCATTCTATGAGTCTTCCTTTTTGCGTATGGCATCGCCGTTTATAATAATGTGCTGCTATCATGTATATGTTTATCAAGGGGGGACTCTTCTCTGGCATTTATAGGAAAGTTCAGCTACTGCCACTGATAAAGTTACGAAAGTAATGGTGAAGGTGAGGAAGAATGCCCTGTTGAAGCTTTGAGGGTTCTCAAGTATGGGGGTGTCCCTGCACACGCTGGCAGAAAGCAGGTATCTATTTATCATTCGTTTGTTTGATCATTAATTCAGTTCTGTTATCGATTTATCGTGTACAACATGACATTTTTGAGAACCTTCATTGTCATAGATGCATACATATTATTATGTTTCACGTTCTTACACACTTGCTGTTTTAATCATTCACTTGTTTGGAAGTCATTTTTTTTTTATTTGAATGTGGTTTTGTTAAGATAATTTCATGTAGTCATTCCTTTTCATTCAAGGGTTATAACATGGATTTTTGACGTTCTGGCTCTTCTTTGTATCAAAACGGTTTTACAGTTGACATTTGACCTTTCGAATTCTTAGATTTTTTTTTTCTTAACTATCAAATGGTATTAGTGAAAAAATTTGGGTATATTTTTTTTTTTTTTTTGAAAACGAAAAAACTTGTTTCTAAGAAAGAGTGAATGCTGATCACTGAATATAAGTTTTCAGTTTAACAATGAGACTAATAATGATGTTCAAATTTTGGATTTACTGATTAATGTCCTGCACCGTTTACTGGCAGATGGTTCAATTGTCATCAGCTTTTAGATTATATACCAAATTTGTGAAATAGGTATTTGTTGTATTTGACAACATTGATCACAACTGTTAACATTTTGGAGAACTTAACTAAGGTTCCTAGACTTGACACACTCATCATGCATATTTTCTCTTTGTTGCTTATAATAGAGTAGGTTGGATATCCTATCATACTAACTTCAATTACTTCGTGACAGATCTTGCTATTGTAGTTTTCTAAATGGATTTCACGGTCAATATTTTGGAGAACTTAACTAAGGTCTATTGTAGTTTTCTAAATGGATTTCACGGTCAATATTTTGGAGAACTTAACTAAGGTCCCTAGACTTGACACACTCATCATGCATATTTTCTCTTTGTTGCTTATAGTAGAGTGTAGGTCATCTATCTTATCTTACCAACTTCAATTACTTTGTAACAGATCTCACTATCGAAGTTTTCTGCAATGAGACCACCCACATTGAGTTCGCTGAAAAGCTTGCTAACCTGCATACAATGTACTGCCTTAAGCAAGGATGAAATGCATTGTAAAACAGATAAACGGAGCTATCAAGTTTTTGCTTTCACTCTACCTGTACTGTAAATTGAATTGGTGAAATTTAGTAATGCTCCAAAGGAAGCAGCCGAGGATTTTGTTGATCACTTTTCCTCGGCAATTGATTTTAATATCATATTCCAACTCTGTTGGGGGAGGTCTTGACTTTAGCCCGATTGGCACTCTATATTATGTATATATCACAGCATTTTCTACTGGGAACTTGTAGGTTTGTTTGTAATTGAAAATCTGTCGCGACTGTTTATATATCATTCAATTCCAACTTTCACTTGCAGCAGCAACTTGATTCATTACTTGTGTCGTTATCGGTGTGTATAATTTCGTTACCAAGGAGAAAGAGCTCTCACTCAATGTGTTTCCTGTTGTTTGATGTGTGCTTTTCTTTGGTATCATATAGGGAAGCATATATAGAAAGCTCATCCATATTCATTTTGTTTCAGTAGTATATGTTGTGTACACTTAATTTACCGATTCTTTTTCCTGGAATATGATACTTCATTGATAAAAGCAAAGAGATTACATGACATCCATCGTAGAAATCCTGCAGCCTGTTTGGCAATTCTATGTGCTGCATAATTGCATCCTCTTTTAAACATTTCTCGCCATTACAAATAAGCTGATTCATGTGATACAAAAACTAGCATCTCAGGCCAATAAGCCTAAACATCTCCAGATCATTACAAATAACTTTCACAACCACCCTGGATAAAAGGTTTATGAGAGCACCATAAGACCACTTGTTACAAGTCACAAGAGAAGTGATTCAGTAACTTTAGTTTTTACACCATAACTTTTACAACGTATACCGTGTCTCGGATAGCATGTCCACGGATTCGTTTTAACGCCCTTTACAACTTCTCTTAAGAAAATTTTCCGAAATTATAATCCAACAAAAAGTCATTTCCAAGGTCCTTAAACAATAAATCAGTTAATGAAAGTAATAAAAACGTTGACGTAAGCAATTAAGAAATAATCAAGAGTTACACTTCACATTTTTCAAGCAGTGCATTACTTCAAACACAGAACCCTTCAATCCATCATTACTTATCTCAAAAAAGAATCTCTAAAAATACTCGTCCCAAGGCTTGGCCCAAGTTAAATCCTAACTCCACCAAACACCTTATATAAACGAATTGGCCTCTCTTCGACAACTAGATAGATCTATCACCTGTCATGGAGGGACTCCGACATCTCCAGGACGACTCCGACCCCGGAGTCCGACCTGCCCCCAGACCGCGCCCGATCGGCACCGGGGCTTCGACTTCGGACGCGACCGAATCTTCCCTTGGGAAACACGAGATGCCGCTCCGCGCTCATGGTATGCATCCATATCTTCTTTTGTTGTAGCTAGGGCATAATAACAGCTGTTGGTTGGTTGGTTGCTGTGCTATAATTCTTAGAGCTCTGAATGTTTTACTATTTCAATCAGGATTTCTAATCTAATTAGGATAAGAGCCTATATAAGCCACTATATATGTTGTATTCAATTCAGAAAACACAGATTTAATTAACGTTAATGGAACCACTAACAAGCTTCTCTGCTACTGCAGACGACCATGAGACAGAAAAGACAATTGATCCACTTACCAAGGACGTGGAGGAGAATTTGTTTATCTCGGATCTATTTGAAGAGTCTGCTGAAGACAGTTATTCAGATGAAGATACAGATGAAGATACAGATGAAGATGTATACGATTTGCCTGAAGGAGATTTGTCTTGTGATTGTAATTGGGGTGAAGAAGAAACTAATGATGATGAAGAAACCCCTCGAAAGGAACCACCTGTTTGTGAGGTTTGTTTCAAGGACAAGGCACACTGGTCAGGGTCGTGTCCCTTGCTGAAGTGTATCCCAAACCCTAGGGACACTACTGTTGGTGAAAACTATATAATAGTTTGCCGGTGTTGCGGTGAGGGCGGTGAGGAGGGTGAGGAGGATCCCCACCCTGGAAGAAACTGGGTAGGACGAGCAATAAGGGATCCTGCTAGTGTGTTTTATATTAATCCCAATCCTGATTACTGCCCAATGATAACTGACTACTCGGAAGTTTCAACACCCCGAAAATTGAGACGTGTAGAAAAGTGAAATTAGGAGAGTGCCTTTCTAAAAAACTTTATCCTTTGTTTTGAGATGAAACTAATATTATGATGCATGTAGATCTGTTAGATCGATGGACTGACTACTGAGTGTGTGCTTTTTCTTTTTTTCTTTTTTTTTGAATAGGGAGTGTGCTTTTGTAAGAACTTTTGTTCGATATTTGTTTTATGTATAGAACTACTTTCGTGTTGATTTTGCAGTGTAGAAAGAGAACCAAATTTTGATGAAGGATTTTAGAGATAGGGTATTGGAGATTTGGAGAAGGAAAGACCAAGTGCATTTTGATTTTGTTCTTTAAATAATGGAAAAAAAAGAAATAGCCAGAAGTAGAAGAGTAAATGCGAATATGCAATTGCTTGCAATTTTGGTCCCTGATGAACTAGGAACATGTCAGGGATGTGCACCAGCAGAACCCAAATATTTGATTAAATTGTGTAAAATAAACAGATATGTGTTTATTACGTGTTCAACTTCATACAAGAATAATTCTTTAAACTGAGAAGTTTATGTCATGTTGAAAAAAAAAAAAAAAAAACTGAGAAATTTATGGAGAAATACCAATTTTAGATTTGCATTTTCAGAAAAACGAGTATCATATATACGTACAAATCAGGAATCTGCTATATGCAAGATAAGCTCTGCCTCTCTAAAGAAGAATAATGATAAGCAAGGATCCTAACAGCCTAAGGGTACGTGATAAACAATATTGAGGACTGATGAGGACTAGGAGTAATCGATCACATTGTATCGCCGGATCGATCTGCACTGCATGCGTTTTCCGACGTCCTCTAATTCGAGTCGGCCGCCTTAATTATGGACCTGCCGGATGATGAAACCCCCATCATTTCTTTCTTTTTTTGAGGAAACAAACTGATCGAGCATATGGGACTGTGGGAGGTGAAGTGGAAAGTCGGAACAGATTGCATAAGTGCCTTTCCGACGTACTCAAAGGAAAAAAGGTTAGAGAATGAAAAAGATTAAGGAACACAAAGACTGCGACTTGCGTGGCCGCTATATATGCTTTCCCGTTCGAGTGTTGAAAAAGAGCTCGAACATGCACACCATATAGTTGACACATACAAAGTGTCTCCTCCACACGTCGAAATACCATCCCCCCTCTATATTTTAACCGCATCACCAAGAAATTACCGTTGGTGAAATCAAGATGAAACCCTAGTATTTACTCATTGCCATCTTCACCGTCATATATAGAGTTTAGAAACGTGGCTGCCTCGACTCGATGACACGTCCTTTGTCATCCTGTCCAGGAGAGTCTACGTTGCAAGCTTCATCACCAATGGTGACGAGGCCTTCATGAAGGTCGACTTCTTCTTCTTCTTCACGGGGTTTCTTTTGTCTTTTTATTTTAACAGTGGATGTGGATTATTCTCGTATTTTCTTTTATCTTCGAGAAAAATGTAGAAGAAAAAACCCGCCATTGTTGCACGTTGGTTTCTACATGCAGTAACAAGTTCTCTGCCAGAAATTAAGCACAGGGCTGCACATGTAAAGGAAGTAAAGAGAATGGATTCTGATGCAAAAGGATATAACTTTTATAGCAATTAGCAGCTTTAGCTAATAATAAAAATGATTCCCCTAATAGATATATAATGGGGAAAAGATCTAACGACTTTTCTCAGATAGCCAAAAACTTAACCGCTAAGTTTCATCTCTATAAAAAAAACCAGACCCCAAACACTTCCACACAAATCCATGCCGCCACAAACTCACCAAGGAAGAACGACCACAACAAGAACAAGACCCCACCAAGGAAAACAGAGCAAGAAGAAAACCATGCGTAACGATGAAGACGATGATCAAGGGGGAGGAGGGATCACATGCGGCGCTGTGACGGTGGAGCTGGATCTGCAGGATTTGCCGGAGGGATGCATAGCCCACGTCATCTCTCTGACGACTCCTCCCGATGCGTGCCGGCTGTCGTCGGTTTCCAGGAGCTTCCGGTCGGCCGCCGAGTCCGACGCCGTTTGGAGCAAGTTCCTGCCGCCGGACATTCCCACTAACCTGTCTCACTCGGGGCCTGATGCCCCCAGTTGCCGATCCAAATCCAAGGAGTTGTACCTCGCTCTCTGCCGCGATCCGGTGCTCATCGACGAGGGCAAAATGGTAAATTCACTACACCGGGTTGCCACGGTGCCTTGACTTTTTTATGAACACTAAAACGTAACATGTTTGGACTTGTGTTTGTGATTGTGTTCGTGTTTGTACTAGCATGATACATTGACATGAATTGTCGAAATGATTTGGTTTATTCATTAATGTGGATTGCAGGGTGTGTACCTTGGCAAATTGATAACATAATGGACATTCTATACATTGTGAATGTGCATATTTCTGCAGCCTTAGATGTGACAATAATGGTGTACGATGATTAGATTAGGTTGGGTCAAGAATTCGATTATTGTTGATGTATATATTCTTGTACGTGTGTCATCATTCATCAAATTGAAATGATGGAATAGAGTTTCAGCTTGCTGCCATTAGCTACATATGCTATATTTGATATGATGGTGACTGTTCTTCACATTGTGCAGAGCTTTTCACTAGACAAATGGAGTGGGAAGAAGTGTTACATGGTAGCTGCAAGAGACCTTGAGATTGTTTGGGCTGATACTCCTAACTATTGGAAATGGATTTCTACGCCTGATTCGAGGTCTGTAAATTTAGCGTGTTCTTTTGTTTGATTGTTAGTATAGTTGGTTGTTTTGATTCTTACAATCTAACATTGTTTTTGTAATGTAATCAAGCAATAACAGGTTTGAAGAGGTTGCTGAGCTTGTTGGTGTTTGCTGGCTTGATATCCGTGGCAAAATTGACATACGCTTGCTGTCCCCCTCAACCATGTACAAAGCTTACCTTGTGTTCAAGTCAACTGCAGCGGCTTATGGGTTTGAGTACCAACCTGCGGAGGTTAGCGTAGGTCTGGTTGGAGGAGCAGAACCCACAAAGCAGACTGTGTTTCTTGATGCTGACAGAGGTCGGACTCAGAGCTACCAGATTGTACCAAGGCGTGTTGGTATTCCCAACAGAAGCCGCTTTTTGCCACGAGTGTCCCAGCCTAGGGAGATCAATGATAATCAATACCCGAAGGAAAGAGCAGACGGGTGGTTGGAGATTGAGCTGGGTGAGTTCTTCTGTGAAGGAGGAGAAGATGGGGAGTTGGAAATGACTTGTTTGGAAACCAAGGGTGGTCAGTGGAAGGGTGGTCTTATTGTTCAAGGCATTGAGGTCAGGCCACAGAGGAAGTCCTAGCTATAGTAGGATTCATCTGCTCGGAGGGTTTGATTCTTTTTTTTCTTTTGGTGTTGATAATTCTGTAAGTTAAGAAATGGAAAGAAAGGACTCCCTTTACATTGTAATTTGCTGCAATTGAGATTCAATGAATGATGTGCATCACTTTGTTGTGTGAAGAATAAAAGATTATAGCGTTGGTTTCTCGGAATATAGTAGTGCTTGTTCCTCGGTATATAACTGACCTCATTTGTCAAGAATCGAGTGTAACTGAACTTTTTAAGCTTGTAAGCTTAGAAGGTGGAAATGGTTTAGTGTTGATACTCGATACCTATTTCAAGTTTTGATCCATCATATGCCAAAAGTATGGCCCTGTGAAACCACTGTTCCACATGCTGTTTTCCGGATTCGCCATTTCTAACAAGATCTATGCTTCTATCAGAAAGGCTCTCCGAGTTTGGAAGTCTGATTTGACGACTATGAGGGTGTGAATCAAAGTGCAATCTTTATTTTGGTTTGTGATTCAAAGTGCAATAGATGTGAATTCAATTGGTGTGATGACGCGAGTCGAAACGTAATCAAGCAGGTATGCAAATTCATTTAGTGTGGTGACGTGAATCGGACTGCACTCAAACTAATGCGTACATTCAATTGGTGTGATGACGTGAGTCGAAACGTATTTACACTCATATATAAATTCAATTGATGCGATGACGTTTTATAAAAAAACAAATTATAACACTAAAATATCTTACAAAATGTGACGAAACTTAAGATCTGATATCCCGAACTCAAAAAACATAAGGCTTACATAAGAAAAACTAAAAAAATATAAAACGGGATAATGTCTTTGACATATCTAAAATTCATATTTTTTTTATCAAGGCTAAAATTCACATTCTCATGATCACTTTTTTTTATTGTATTTTTTTTTTTCAAATATCGAGTAATAGTCACTGAGTAAAACCTAAAACTATCAACAAGAAATAAGATAAAAGGTTAAAAAAGAAAAGAAAGACAAAAGGTTTTGTTAGGTTTGGGTTATCTTCTCGAATTGCAGGACTCCAAGAACAGACAAAGAAGAAGAAGAAGACCTGAACAAGGCGAACATCATCGTCATCAGAACAACAGCAGAAACCCACTTAATCTCACACACCAGGTACCTCGTGTCTCCTCTCTCTCTCTCGCTCTCGCTCTCGCTCTCCCTCTGTCTCTCTCTTCATCTTTACTTTAGTTTTGTCTCCACCAAAATGTGAAACACTAAGTTGAATGAAAATCAAAGCACAAAACTTGTTGATTTTTCTTTTGATGCTAATCTCAAAGGAATCGTCTTTTCAATTGAAAATGAGAAGAACCCATTAAAGTCCTGATTTTTATGCTCTCTGGGGGCGTTGGGATCTCTGGGTTTACTCTCTCAGATCCGTTCTGAGAAACCCAATTGTTGGTTCAATGCAAAATGTCAGATGCTGTGGTTTGAAATTCTTGGGTTTTGGAGGTTCCGGGTTTGGGAGTTGAGGTTGGGAATCGTTATGGAGCATTGGGTTCTGGGTGAATTTAGTTCACTGACTCAAATGGTGATGTTTAGTTTTCTGTGAGCTTTGGCTGTTTCGCAGTCGAGTCTGGTCTTAGTTCCAGTGCCATTTGACCTACATTGTGTTTGATTTGTGATCAATGAGAAGTGATTACTGTTTGAGTACCTAGAAGACATGTTTAAGTCATATTCTTCGGCTTCTGGTTAGTCTGCCTAGGATGATGGGTGAGTAACTGCATTGTGACTTAGGAATTTGACGCTGCTGTTTGAGGAAGGAATAAGGTCTTTGTGTCTTAACTCTGCCTTTTATGCAGTCGCGTCTGGTCTTAGTTCTAGTGCCATTTGATCTACATTGTATGTGTTCAGTGGGCAATAGATTAAAAGTGATAGCTCTTGGAGTTCCTAGAAGACTGTCTTAAAGTCAAATTGTTCGACTTCTGCAAAATCTTTTGATATTAGGATGATGGGTGAGCAGTTGCATTGTTTGCCGTATATATGGCTGAGGAGTGAGGTGTTTTGTATCTTAGAAATGTTAAAGTTTATCAAGTGTTATAGGTGAAATCTAACGCAAGGAGTGAGTTGTTTTTCTGTCCTGAAACTATTGATTTTTCGCTGAAAGTCCATGTAAACTGCTGATTGGGTTTTTTCTTTGGTGTTACAGGTGAGGTTAATCCTCGGAAGATATCATTCATTCATCATCTAAGGAAGAGTATACACTGTGAATCACAAATGTTAATTGAATCAACAGAAGTACCCTTCCCCTGTAGCTAGTTATTAGATAGTACTGGTATGTTTTTTTGTATGTTCTCCTTTTTCTTCTTTTCTCTTTTTTTGTTATTCATGTGCGCATCATCATATGCATGTGTACACATAGAAATACTATTCCCTTGTTGTTCTATCTTCTCATTGCTGTATCTCTTTCTAACAGGAGGTGTCATGTCGTGCAGTGTTTACAACACAACCCTGGATACAAGTTTTAATGTGTGTCAGGATGAGGGGTTAGAATCCTGTGATACTTCTGCTCTTTCTGCTGATATATACATGGAAGATCATGCTTTAGTTCCTGTGCCCGATGATTCTCTCACCTTGACGGAATGTGCATTAGCTATTGGGCAAGAATTTCCTGATGTTGAAACTTGCCGAAGAGCATTGAAGGATGTTGCTATTGCAATGCATTTTGATCTTCGTATCGTCAAATCAGATCGAAGCCGGTTTATAGCCAAGTGCTCCAAAGAAGGCTGTCCATGGCGTGTCCATGTAGCAAAATGTCCTGGAGTTCCCACCTTTACAATAAGAACCCTGCAGGGTGAGCATACATGTGAAGGAGTCCGCCACCTTCATCATCAGCAAGCATCAGTAGGTTGGGTTGCTAGGTCCGTGGAAGCTCGAGTTCGGGATAATCCACGGTATAAACCAAAGGAGATCCTGCAAGATATCCGTGATCAGCATGGGGTTGCTGTTTCTTACATGCAAGCATGGCGTGGCAAGGAGCGTAGCATGGCAGCACTTCATGGAACTCTTGAAGAAGGGTATCGCCTTCTTCCTGCATACTGTGACCAAATAAGGAAAAACAATCCAGGAAGCATTGCTTCAGTTTTTACCTCTGGACAAGACAATTGCTTCCAGCGGCTCTTTGTTTCCTACCGTGCATCAATTTATGGGTTTATACATGCTTGTCGACCACTTTTAGAACTTGACAAAGCACATCTTAAGGGCAAATACCTGGGTACATTGCTCTGTGCTGCATCTGTTGATGCTGATGATGCATTATTTCCACTGGCAATAGCTATTGTTGATGTTGAAAGTGATGAGAATTGGATGTGGTTTATGTCAGAGTTACGGAAGCTTCTTGGAGTAAACACTGACAACATGCCTAGACTTACTATACTCTCTGAAAGACAAAGGGGTATTGTGGAAGCCGTGGAAACTCATTTCCCAAATGCCTTTCATGGTTTTTGTCTGCGTTATGTAAGCGAAAATTTTCGTGATACATTTAAGAACACGAAGTTGGTGAATATCTTCTGGAATGCTGTTTATGCTCTCACTGCAGTTGAATTTGAGAGCAAGATTGCAGAGATGATGGATATCTCGCAAGACGTAATACCATGGTTTCAACACTTCCCTCCTCAGCTTTGGGCTGTAGCATACTTTGAAGGTGTGCGATATGGTCATTTTACCCTCGGGGTTACAGAGCTGCTGTATAATTGGGCCCTTGAATGCCATGAGCTCCCCATTGTGCAAATGATGGAGCATATTCGTCATCAGTTGTCATCGTGGTTTAATGAGCGTAGGGAAATGGGCATGAGGTTGACATCAATTCTAGTACCTTCTGCTGAGAAGCGTGTTCTAGAGGCAGTTGCTGATGCTCGCTGCTATCAAGTGCTTCGTGCAAATGAAGTTGAATTTGAAATTGTATCTACTGAACGGACAAATATTGTGGATATAAGAACTCGAGTGTGCTCCTGTCGTCGATGGCATATATATGGTTTACCTTGTGCACATGCTGCTGCTGCACTTATTTCCTGTGGACACACTGTCGCTTTATTTGCTGAGCCTTGCTTCACAGTAGCAAGTTACAGAGATACCTATTTACAGATGATTCATCCTATTCCAGATAAGAGCTTATGGAATGAACCCACTGAAGGGACAGAGGGTGGGAGTGCAAAAGTTGATATCATGATTCGTCCGCCCAAGACCAGGCGTCCCCCTGGCAGACCGAAAAAGAAGATCCTTCGTGTAGAGAACTTCAAGCGTCCAAAGAGAGTTGTTCAATGTGGTCGGTGCCATATGTTAGGACATTCTCAAAAGAAATGCACCTTGCCAATATGACCTTAATTAGCTCGTTAGATCTCCTTTTATTTTTTAGCCTCCCTTGTTTCTGACTCACTTTCCTATCATTGCTCTAAGATGCAATAGAGTCAGTTGGATGTTTGTAATATTAATGTATGTTTTAATTTAGTAGTTTCTCTAAATGGGAAATAAGGATTCAGTCCTTTCGGCACAGTTCTGTCTATATGCCATGTGCACATAGTGGCAGCATCTTTGTGTTTTCTGGCTTTTTAACCTAAGCATAAGGTGCTATACGTGTATCTGAAGTGCTGTATGATTTTGTTATATGATCTGTAATGTGTATCTCTTGTTAGATCATTTCTCTTATTATTGTCCATTTGTCCAGGCATAGGTGTCTCTTGGTTTTGTCAGTCAATGGAGATATCTGCTGGTGTTTCCAAAATTAAGGTAAGTATTAAGAAACTGTTGCACTTTGTGACATTATTGGATGATTCATGATTCAGAATGCGACTCAGATGCTCAATCAACTGATGCAAGACTGTTTGTTCAGTTTTGCTAATATTACATCAAAATAGATGGTGCTTTTGTGGAAGATTGTGCTCCTTTGAGTTCTTGTTTTCACTGTTGTCATCCAAGTAGTTTTCTTGTACGTTGCTAATTGCTTCATCACAACAGTTCTATAATACTACCAATTCATAAATCAACTCTTTTCACTATTGAGTTGTATTTCCTACAACTCAATATCAATCCAGTTAACAAAAGATGGTGTTTCAATTGGGGATTCTGGGTTGTTAAGATATTATTATATTCAGTTGCCATGAATGCATTAGTGTACAGGCACGAAACAGAAAGGATAAAGGAAATCTGGGAAACAAAGAGGATAAAGGATAAAGGATAAAAACCAACTAGGTTAACTGACTAATCTCAAATCTCAATCAAAACATTTCAATTGCTCATAGTTTTAGACCAAAAAAGCTCTAAAGTTTGTCTCCCTTTGCTATTCATTTATCTTTTTCGAAAATTCTTCTACGCATCAAGATGCAAGTTAACCGAACAACTAATATACAATATTTTGATTCCGGTTATCCACGTCACATCAGAGGTACTCTTATTATGGGCGCTTAATTTGATCGGATCAAAAATAAAAATGAAAGGAATGAATACAGGGTCTCTAGTCTTCGTTGGATCTTCGTGTATATATATCGATTTGAACATTAATGATGCAATTGTACTAGTCTGTAGAATCCGCTCTGTTTTCTAAACGACGTCGTGTTGCAGAACCGATTAAATACATTGGAGCCCTAAATCGGCCGTCTTTACCAAATTCCCAAAATCAAAAGCGGAAGCTTTCAGATTTTCCGATGACGGAGAAGAAGACTCGAGACTTGCCGAACCTGACAGAGTGCCATTGCTGCCACCTCAGAGTCGACCTCGCCAAATCCAAACCCAGCAAGCTCCACCTTCTCTACAGCGAATGGCGGATCGTCCTCCTCTGCAAGAAATGCCTCTCGCGCGTGGAATCCACCGAGCTCTGCTCCTACTGCTTCCGCCACTCCTCCTCCGGCGACTGCTTCTCCTGCCGCCAGTGCAAGCGCCGAGTCCATCGGGACTGCGATTGCGAGTACCGGAGCTCCGCGGTGTGGTCCGGCTCGTCGTCGGTGGCCGCCGCCGAGGAGGTCTCCGTCTGCGGCGATTGCTGGGTTTCGGAGTCGCTGGCGAGGTGGAGGAGGAGCAGGAACAGTAACGGCGGCGTTGGGAGGAAGAATAATCGGGCGGATTTGGGGGTTGGGAGAGCTAGGGTTTGTGATGATGAGAGGAAATGTGATTCGGATTCGGTTGCGGTGAGGTGTTTGCGGCTCGATGCTGTTGAAGAAGAAGAAGAAGAAGAAGAAGAAGCAGAGGAGAATGTGGATGATGATGATGATGGGCAGTTGAAGGAAGGACAGGGGAGCTGCTCGAATGGCGTCGAATCGGAGCCGCCGCTGTGTTCTAAAGTGGACTGCAATTGTGTCGCAAGGCCGAAAGATGAAAATGACAATGCCAAGCTTGATCCTTACTATTTCAAGTACAGGAGGAGGCGCATTGATCACGCGGTGTTGACATACAAGAGGAGAAGCATTTGTAAGAGTTTGAGAAATGTTGAGTGCCCTCTGTTGACGTATAAGAGGAGAGGAAGTGTTGATGATGCTCGGTTTATGTTTACGTATAAGAGGAGGAGGAACTTTGATCAATCTATGTTGACGTATAGGAGGAGGAGACCGGAGATCCTTTACGCAAGTTCAAAGATACAGCTTGAGGGTCAGTGCTGAATCCTGAGAGTTCAGAGGTAGGATAGAACCTCTTCCTTTGCTGAATTTTGCGCTTTTTTATGATAGTCATGTGCTTCCAATTGGCTTGTTCTTGAATGCTTAGTGACGCTGCTAGATGAATATCACAATCCATATACCATATTGTGTTGCCAGGCCAGAGTTCAATGTGATTATTTTTCCTGCATTTTGGTTCGTAATGATGAATATAACAATGGTTTGCATTTACAAGTATTCGTTTGTTTTATTGTCAACACAACATGCATGCTAGAAGGAAAAAGTTTAGTTCCATAGCTGGAAGAAACGATCTCTTGTCAGTAGTAGGAAACTAACTGTAATCAAACCTAAGCTTTCTAGACTGGGTTTGCAATCTTTTGTCCTGGTTACTCAATGGAATTAGTTGGACAGTGTAAAACAAGTAGGAGTACCATTAATAGCTCTAAGTTGACATATCAGAGCACAAGCACCAATGCTCTCACAACGTTAGTTTATTGGAGTAGGAGAACCAAAATTCTCCATGCTTGCCGAATAGCTAGCCTTGAGGGTCTCTTCTGATTTGTGATAGTTCTTTTGTTTTGGATTTACATTTCATATACTTCTCTGAGTTTTGTTGAATGCTTAGTGACACTGTATGATTCATTGATACTTCATGTAGTTGTAGTTTCATATATCATGTTGTGTGCTCAGACAAGAACTCACAATGTTATTTTCTATTATTATTTGGGTTGTTATGGTAATGATCAAATTTCTCAAGATTTAGAAGTTAATAATTGGTAAAATGTCAGTATTGATAATTGATGCATGCCTACTAAATAGAAGGGGTAGTAACTTCAATTAAAGATAAAATTTTAGACTATGTTAAAGATCCTCTTCTCTCGGCATGATTCCAAAGGTATTGGTTGGACTGTAGAAAACAGAACAATCTTATTAAGTTTAGATAGGATTATTCATTTTTCCCCCCCTGCAATTGTTGGACATTTAGTAATCAGACTTTGCATTGGACATTGGAAGGTAGGTAGAGTATAGGAAATTAGGAATATGCGTTCCTACATATGATAATGATCGAATGACAAGCAGTGAAACCCAAGCTAGGAAACAGGGGACTCGCCTAATCGCTCAAAGTCTGGCTTGCCAAAGCCAAGAACAAGCTGCAAATCTGCGAGTGGTTCAGCATCATTTTCTGCAAGAAATGCGTGGCTCATGTTGAGTTCATGGTGCTGTGCTCCTACTGCTACATTATTTGGTCATCCCATGAAGATTTCTCTTGCTCCCAGGGTAAGCGAATAGTCAACACACAGTGATTCCGAGCAGCTAAGGCGCTCTGGTCCAATTGCACGTTGGCCATGGAAGTTTCTGTTGGCACTGGTCACTGGGTTCCTTTATCCCTGACCGGGTGGAGATGGGTTGTTAGAAGTAGGAGCATTAGTAACAGGTTTGATTAGGAACTGAGGAAGTTTAGGGTAGTGGCAGTGGAATTTAAAAGCATAATGCCTCAATCTATCATCTCAAGCACAGGAGAAGGAGCACTATCCATCACTGTTAACATCCAAGATGAGGTGTAGCTTTCGTCGCGGTTAGAGTTTGAGCACCAGTGTTGATTGCCATATGTTGACATGCTGTTCTTTGTTAACATATAAGAGAAGTCTGAAGATCCTCTACTCTTGTTCAAGATTAAGAATGACCGAAGGTAGCAGCATCTCTAACTTTGATGAAATGTTATTTGGAGATGGAGACTGACTTGATCCTCATCCCCTCCAAAACAGCGAGATTGATATTCACTCTTCAGCCTCTTGGGATTCCCTTATCTACTTGCAAGACTGATGCAACACTTCAACTTTTGTTCTATAAACAATTATTTATGAACGCATTAAATTGTAGTTAATATATTCAATGGAAATTAAATTTCTCTCTAAATTTCATTGGCCTCAAAAGAATCCTTGGAAGACTGAAAGAGACTGAAAATACATTGCAGTTGATTGCACTTCTCATCTTCTCACACGTATTCGTTATCATTGTGATTAGTCTAGTATATAAATCAACATTCCACCACACAACTGAACATCAGAGTAGCAGGAGAATGAGTGCTACTGACCCAAAAGAAGAAGCGAGAACGGACGATGAAGTCTATCACATTCCCACACTGGCACAGGAAACCCTAGTCAGGGTTTCTCCTCCGAAAGAAGAAGATCCTACTATTCTTCTCCGAGTGCAGAGTCAACAACATCCTCACATATCCTACATGACCAGTCCTAGTATGCCTCTCACACATGTTTTACGAGATTACTGTAGACGCACAGGTCTGATCTTCGAAACAGTACGCTTTCACTTCGATGGAGATAGGGTGCAGGAGAGTGATACTCCGGAACATTTTGCTATGGAGGATGGCGATGCCATCGACGCGTTTACTGATCAACTGGGTGGTGGCGATGTATGTTCTTGATTTGGAGGAATAAGTAACTTTGCAACCTGTTCTAGTTAGTTCAAGCTGCAGACTGGCCTAGCTGTACTTCTCTTTGTTATCCTTATTTTATATATGGAACAAAAACCAGCTCTCTCTGAATCTCTGATCCATCGTGCATGCATGTTTGATTGTTTCTTTGGAAATGGCATAACTATTTTGGTTCAGAATCAGTATAACATCTGTTTCTAGCTTGATCTCCACCTATAATTTTGTTTCATTTTCTAATTTTCTCTGTATGGTAGTATATCAAAAAAAGTGGATAAAATACATATATTTAGGGTTTTGATTGACTGTGTGAAATGGCAGCTGTAATCAAAATAAATGATTTTAGGAGCAAATCAAGTATCACTACACCGTGTGAACGCAAAAAGAGAAAAATAATCTTGGAAAAGATTTGATGGGGAATGAATTAATCATGGATTAATGCTTGATTACAGCAGAATTTGATTTTTTTGGGTATGTCATAGGGGGCTGTCAAATGGATCTGGTTCCAATTGCTAGATCATCAAATTTCAAATTTCCAATTTTAACTCGATCATGGTCAAATTCTTCAATCTGTGGCTATTTCCTTGAAGGTGAGTCCACATTTTTCTGTAAGTTCTTTGTTGCATCTCCATTGCCTTGCTATGTTTATGTATATATATACACCTCGAGCTATATACCTTATTATCCTACTTCTTCTGTAATTTGATTTGTTTCTCAGACTAACGAATTCTTGTGATCTAGTGTGTTTGTAACTAGATAATGGGTTTAGGCTCCTGTGGTCTTTATGTCTCTTTTGGAAAGAAAAAGGACATAGCAGGTCCTGATGAGCATATGAGTCCCGATCCTCAGGAAAATGTTTCTGATGAGTTTCAGTCTTGTCCTTCTTATTCAAATACTATTAGGTGGTGTTCTAAATCCCCAAGTGACGGAAATCTGGTCACTGAGGAGTTTGGTCACAGAAGAAGTTTATCACAAGGGGGGAACATACATAAACCCCCTCGAAATATTTTGATCCCAGGGAGGTCATCTGGTGCAACCGAAGCTGTAAACCTGGCAAGTCAAGCTGACAGAGATTCGGTCACCAAGAACAAGTTTTGTCACCAGAGAAGTTTTTCACAAGGTAACTGTTATGAAACCCCTCGAAATAATTTAGTCCCGAATAGGCCATCTGATGCAAATCAAGCTGTGAAGCATGGTTTAAGTTCTAGCGCATGTCATTATTATGGCCATGGAAACATCATTAAGGGGTTTAATAGCATAACACAACTTCAAAACCCTGGAAGTGTGGAAGAGATCAACAATATGGCCAATTTGAAATATAGAAAGGGATACTTTAAGGAGGCAGTACCCTTGTATGATAGGGCCATTGCGTTGTGCCCTCAAAATGCTATTTACCATACCAATAAGGCTGCAGCATTGATCAGCCTTGGTAGATTCACTGAAGCTGTGGAAGAGTGCCTAAAGGCAATCAAATGTGATCCATCATGCTCTCGTGCCCATTATAGGCTTGGAACTCTTTTGACTAGGTATTCTTTATGATTGTAAATTTATGAAATTAATTTCCTTACTTCTTATCATAGATTTGTTATAAGATTTGGCCTTTTATGCAGGTTTGGTCAAGTTGATGATGCAAGATGGCATTTCATGTTATCTGATAAGAATATTGGCTCAGAAACTATGCAGCGTCTATCACGTATTGAAGCTCATTATGTAAATACTAACAAGGCCAGGAAGGTTAAAGACTGGGGTGGCGTTTTGAGAGAAAGCACTTTATGTATTGAAGCTGGAGTAGATGCATCAAACCAGGTGATTTGAAAATACTCAAGTTTTGGCTTGAAACATGTAACTTGGTTAACATTTACTTGTATGAATATATTCTATGCTTTCTTGTGGCAGTTGGTCGCTTTAAAAGCTGAGGCTCTATTTAAGCTTCAAAGGGTAGGTGAAGCTTTTGAACTAGTAAATGCTGCAAGTCATTCGGAAGAAAGTAGAGTCACAAAACCTCGCAAGGGTACAGCATGCTTGCTGATCATTGAAACCAAACTCCATTTGTATCTCGGAAGGTATGCAATTGCATTTTCTTCATTAGATTAAGGTTCTTATTTAGTCCTAATATAAGACTCTAAATTGTAGATTGTCCTTTGTTATCTTAACGAACATCAATTTGGCTGAAAATTTGTAGAAATGATCTACTCATAAACTTAAAAACTGAACGGATGAGATGTCAAAATGTGATCGAAAAATAGGTTTTTTAAACCATAAACCGAAAAGTCTTCAACTAGTCTTCACTAGAAGGGCTCCCACGTAGGATATTCTACTTGGTTATGTCATCTCATCCCTAGAAATTACAATGGCGCTAAAGTTTTAACTGTGTATCAGATTTGAGAAGGGAGTTAAGTCTGCAGAAAAAGCTGTGGACATGGATTCAACCCGGAAGTCTCTAAAGTGGCTGAAGAAAGCTAGGGGTGCTGCAGAAGCCAGGAAATGTGGAAATGACTACTACAAGGATAAAAAATATTTGGAGGCATGCACAGTGTTTGGCCAGGGTCTGCAGTATGTTCCTACAAACAATGTCTTACTTTGTGATCGAGCTGCTTGCAGGTCTAAGCTTGGACAGTGGAAAATGGCCATTGACGATTGCAATGCAGCTTTAAGAGAACGACCTAATTTCCACAAAGCTCTTCTATGGCGTGCTCACTCTTATGCTAGGGTATGGTCCTTATAAAGCACACATTTCCTCTTTTCTTTAGGTTTCTTTTTGCTTGATCAATTAATTAACACGCCACCACGTTTTACTGGACCAGCTTAGGAGATGGAAGGATTCTTTAAAGGACTATTCTGCCTTGAGCAAGGAGTTTCCAGGAGATGAATTTATTGCCAGCTCTCTTGATCAAGTAAAAAAGGAATTGAAGGCTCGAGCTCATGGTAGATTCTCAAGCCTTGAGCCAATAATGGAAACATATATGTATTAATCAAAATTTCCAGCTTATTGATCCATTCTTAAGCTTGAGCATTTGCAAAACATAGACTAGGATAGAACTTTATAGATCAGTTCATCGACCGTGAGTACTACTTCGATATTGTTTGGAGTACTACAAAATTGGCCAACGGCCATATCTGAATTGAAAAACTGGCCAAGATGGTTAGTGTTCATTTTTTGTGTTCAACTCTTTGATACTTCAGTGCCTGCTACTTAAGGAATTGCTGGAATATCCAAAATCCTTGTACCAAAATATTCCTTTGTTTGAACTATTCATTCTCTAGGATCAATGCACATAATAGAAAGATGATGTTAGTAATATAGCATTTGGATAAAAAAAAAACTCGTACCTCTTGTTTATGACAAGGATTGCCTTTCATCTCAATTAAGTACTTGGCTTAAGTAATCAATCATTTAGTTAACAGTAACTGACTTGCTAGCTAGCTATATTGCCTTTCTTGTTTTGGCCGAGTTGATGATACCAATGTTTACACTGATGCCGGCCTCTGTTCTTGCCTTCTTGGCTTCTTATATATGTTTTAAAAATCTACAAACACTGTTATTCATCGTCATTTCCTTAATAAGGTCACTCACATTCAGATGTTTATATAGCAGAAGATAGAAGCCTATCATGAAACCCAAGTAAAGCTCTGGTTGCTAATTAAAGAAGCAATGAGAACTAACAATGGGGTTCCACTTCCTTACATTTTCTCTATTCTTGCATGTTGTCTGTTAACTCTCCATGTCAACATGGCTTTGGCAGAGAGATCCACTTATATTGTCCACATGGATAAGTCTCTGATGCCCAAATCCTTCACTAGCCATCATCATTGGTACTCCTCCATTGTTGATTCCTTCAAACCTGATCTTCACACCTCGTCAGATCCCCACAGACTCACGCCATCCCTTGTGTACACCTATGATAATGCCTTTCATGGTTTCTCAGCAGTTCTGTCCACAGATGAATTGGAGACATTAAGAAAGTCTCCAGCTTTTGTTTCGGCTTACAAGGACAAAACTGTCACAGTTGACACAACCCATACCACTACATTCCTCTCCCTCAACCCTTTCACTGGCTTGTTACCTGCTTCGAATTATGGTGAAGACATCATTGTTGGTGTCATTGATACCGGGATCTGGCCGGAGAGCGATAGCTTCAGAGATGATGGTCTGACCAAGAACATTCCAGCTAAGTGGAAAGGCAAATGTGAGGTTGGACAAGAGTTCAATACCTCTCTGTGTAACAACAAATTGATAGGAGCAAGATCCTTTAACAAGGGTGTAAGGGCTGCAAATCCTGGTGTCACACTTAGCATGAACTCTGCTAGAGACACTCAAGGCCATGGGACTCATACATCATCAACAGCTGCAGGGAACTTTGTTGATGGGGCATCATATTTTGGTTATGCTAAAGGAACAGCTAGAGGTGTAGCACCGCGTTCCAGGGTTGCCATGTACAAGGTCCTTTGGGACGAGGGTAGATATGCCTCTGATGTTCTAGCAGGCATGGACCAAGCCATTGCTGATGGTGTGGATGTTATCTCAATCTCCCTAGGCTTTGATGCCACGCCATTGTACGAGGATCCTGTGGCAATAGCATCCTTTGCTGCCATGGAGAGGAATGTGGTGGTCTCATCTTCAGCCGGAAATGAAGGAACATCAGGCCTTGGGAAGCTGCACAATGGCATCCCTTGGGCCTTAACTGTTGCAGCAGGCACCATAGACCGCTCATTTGGTGGATCCTTAAGTCTTGGTAATGGTTTAACCATTCCTGGATTTACCTTGTTCCCGGCAAATGCCCTTATAGAAAAGCTTCCACTGGTTTACAACAAGACGTTATCGTCTTGCAACGACACAGAACTATTGTATGCTGGCCCCAGTGCAGTCCTCATATGTGATGACATTTCAGACATCAGTGGTCAAATGTCTCATCTTGTTGCTGCAGAGGTGCTTGGAGCTGTCTTTATTACAAACGATCCTAGGATTCTTGAGTTAGGATATGTTAGAACTCCTAGTGTTGTGGTAAGTCCAGATGATGCACCAGCTCTTATGAAATATGCCAAAAGAGCAGACGCTACTGTCAGCATAACTTTCCAACAAACATTTGTTGGGACAAAGCCTGCACCGGCTGCTGCATTTTACACTTCAAGAGGTCCTTCATCAAGTTATCCGGGTATCTTGAAGCCGGACATAATGGCACCGGGGTCATTAGTTTTGGCTGCATGGCCTCCGAATGTAGCAGCTGGCAGAATTGGTGGAAATGTGATGCTACCAAGTGACTTCAATATGATATCCGGAACATCCATGGCTTGCCCTCATGCTTCAGGCGTTGTTGCTCTATTGAAAGGTGCACACCCGGAATGGAGTGCAGCTGCCATTAGGTCTGCTTTGGTCACCACAGCAAATCCATTAGACAACACTCAGAATCCGATTCGTGACAATGGTGACAATTTCAACTTTGCTTCACCTCTAGCTATGGGAGCAGGCCAGATTGATCCTAATAGAGCACTTGAACCCGGTTTGATATATGATGCAACCATACAAGACTATGTCAACCTCTTGTGCTCCACCAACTTCACCCGGAAGCAAATCTTAGCCATTACTAGATCACATGAGTACGATTGTTCCAAGGCGTCTTCTGATCTGAACTATCCATCGTTCATCGCTTTGTATGGTCAACATCATGCAAAGAAATTAAGGGTTCAAAAGTTTCAGAGGACAGTAACAAATGTGGGAGATGGTGCCGCTAAGTACAAGGTTTTTGTAACAGCTCCAAAGGGTTCTACGGTAATAGTGTCACCAGAGATATTGAACTTTGCAAATATATACGAAAAGCAAAGTTACACTTTTACTATAAAGTACAAGGGGGACAAACAGAACAAGGTTTCTTTTGGTGAACTTGTTTGGGTTGAAGAAAATGGAAAATACAAAGTGAGGAGCCCCATTGTAGTGTCACCTGATCTTGTTTGAGTTTAAGGTAATAAACGTCTTGTAAACCTTAACAATGGAATATTTCAAATAAGAGAAATCTAAACAGTATATGTGGAGCTAGAAAAGAGAGCTTAATTTATGCAAATTAAAATTTTATGGAGCTCCTTGACATATGCACAGTTTTTGCAGATGTTTCAAGACATACCAATTCTGGAGCATATTTCTCACCATCCTGCAGTAAACAAATTCAAAGGTTGAATTCCTTCAATAACTGAATCAATTTATCAAACATAATACCCATCTTCAAAACATTCCACGAATCAACAAATATATTTGCACATTTTACATCTTCTTATGCCTTCTGAGTTCTGGCTATACTTGCATGAGAGAAAATGAACATCGATAGGATGGTGAAGACTGAAGAGCGAAACATCAAGGTAAACCAATTTTTCAGTTTGGCTTGTACAAACGAATCCTGCACCTAAAACCATCATAAACAGAACCAGTTTGACATATAACAAATTTAGCGAAATGTTCATGAATTATTTGACAGATAACAAATTTAGCACAAGTGCCAGGACATTCTACTTTTTAAGCTTTAACATTAAGGAAACTCGCATATGTACTTCAAGAAGATTGAAATGTGAAAAACTATCTGTCATTCAGGTATAAACAGTCCACAAATTACTAAGCAGAGGGTTTTAATTGCCTTAGTAACTGGGGTAGAAGCATTATCTGCAATGATAAAATCAGTGAGCATATAAAATAAGGTTGCTGCGAGATCTAGATATTAGTTTGCAGTATAATCCAAGAAGAAAGTCGATAGTTCACGTCATCGATTCATTACTATTTGCTAATTGGTATTGATTATATCATGATGGGACCAAACTATATAGTCTAATTTTCTTGTTTACTACGTTTATGATACTAATTACATAGATGCCGGCTTCTGACTACTTCTTAGGCTTGTATGTTACAATATTATAGTCATATTCAGGGCCATATATCTATATAGCTACCAAGTGAAGCTTTCATGAAACCTAAGTAAAGGCTCTGGTTGAAAAAGAAACAATGGGGTATTACTCTGGGGTTCTTCTTCCTTGCATTTCCTATGTTGTTTAGTGGAGGGAAGAACCACAATAGGTTCCATTACTTTGTAGTTTGTGCTACATTTTCTGTTTCTATCAGTTAGGTGGTAAGAGTCATTGAGTCTAGACAAAAGGATTTCCATTTCTAGTTTAAAATTTTAGGTCTGGTTTTTATCTATGAGATGTATTATTGCTGGAATACTTTATCATGGAACTCTTTGATAATAGTATTACTGCATTAGTATTACTTCTGTTGATAAGCTTGTACTAACCTAAATATAAACCTTGATCGGTCTTCAACTAGTACAATTATATTTTTTGAAAGGAAACTAGTACAATTATTGATAGCCAAATATAGTTATGAAAACAAATGGGGCCTAAGTAATTTTCATTCTCATTTTTTTAATTTTTTTTCCATAGTCTCAGAACTCATATTCTCTAGCCCTTTTATATCAAGGATGTCATAATGCATATGCATGCCCAAGCAAAGCTCTAGTTGCAAAAGAAACATGGGGATCAATTGTGGTGTTCCTCTTCCTTACATTCTCTATGTTCTCCAGACTTTTCTGTTAGCTCTCCATTTCAACACTTCTTTGGCAGAGAGATCCACTTATATTGTCCACATGGACAAGTCTCTGATGCCCAAGTTTTTCCCTAGCCATCAACATTGGTATTCCTCCATTGTTGATTCCTTCAAAACTGAAACTCAAACAGATAGCCACAGCTTCTCACCATCCATTTTATACACATATGACAATGCATTCCATGGTTTTTCTGCAGTTCTTTCTGTAGATGAACTCGAGACCCTAAAAAAGTCCCCCGGTTTTGTTTCAGCTTACAATGACAAAACTGTCACACTTGACACCACCCATACCAGTGACTTCCTCTCCCTCAACCCTTCTACCGGCCTTTTGCCGGCCTCGAATCATGGAGAAGACATCATCATTGGTGTCATTGATACCGGTGTCTGGCCAGAAAGCGAGAGCTTCAAAGACGATGGTGTCATAACCAAAGACATTCCGGCTAGGTGGAAGGGAACATGTGAGGTTGGACAAGAGTTCAATGCCTCTTTGTGTAACAAAAAGTTGATTGGAGCTAGATACTTTAACAAGGGAGTTATGGCTGCAAACCCCGGCGTCACACTTGGCATGAACTCTGCTAGGGACAGTGAAGGCCATGGGACTCATACATCCTCCACCGCTGCAGGGAACTTTGTCAATGGCGCATCTTATTTTGGATACGCTAAAGGAACAGCCAGAGGTGTCGCACCGCGCTCAAGGGTTGCAATGTACAAGGTCATTTGGGATGAGGGGCGTTACGCGTCTGATGTTCTAGCTGGTATAGACCAAGCCATTGCTGACGGTGTGGATGTAATTTCCTTGTCCATGGGGTTTGATGGAACGCCACTCTATGAAGACCCTATAGCAATAGCATCTTTTGCAGCCATGGAGAAGAATGTGGTGGTTTCAACTTCAGCCGGAAACGATGGCCCGGGCCTTGGGTGGTTGCACAATGGTATTCCTTGGGTCTTGACTGTTGCAGCTGGCACTATAGACCGCTCCTTTGGCGGAACACTAACTCTTGGTAATGGTTTAACCATTACTGGGTCTAGCTTGTTACTAGAAAATGTCATAGTAGAAAAGGTTCCACTGGTGTACAACAAGACCTTCTCAGTTTGCAACTCGACAAAGGTACTATCAAATGCCCCAGAAGGAGTCATCATCTTATGTGACGAGAATGATGATATTCCATTTCAGATATCTCAGTTCATTGGAACACATGTGCTTGGGGCTATTTTTATTGGCAAAGATCCTGAAATATTTGATGAAGGAGGTGTGACATTTCCTCTCGTAGTGGTAAGTCCGGATGATGCATCAGCACTAATCAAGTATGCTACAAGTAGCGATGAACCATCTGTCACCATGAAATTCCAACAAACATTTCTTGGCACCAAGCCTGCACCGGCTGTGGCATCTTACACTTCAAGAGGACCTTCACCAGCTTATCCAGGCATCATGAAGCCGGACATAATGGCACCGGGGTCATTAGTTTTGGCTGCATGGCCTCCGAATGTTGCAGCAGCCCGAGTTGGGTCGGAGGTGATCTTTTCAAGTGACTACAATATGATATCTGGCACATCCATGGCTTGCCCTCATGCCTCAGGCGTAGCTGCTCTATTGAAAGGTGCACACCCCGAATGGAGTGCAGCTGCAATTAGGTCTGCCATGGTGACCACAGCTAACCCACTGGACAACACTCTGAATCCAATTCGTGACAATGGTGATCATAACTTCAACCCTGCTTCACCTTTGGCAATGGGAGCAGGTCAGGTGGATCCTAATCGAGCACTTGAACCGGGCTTAATATACGATGCAACCCCTCAAGACTATGTCAATCTCTTGTGCTCCACAAATTTTACCGCTAAGCAAATATTAGCCATCACTAGATCACCTGCCTATGATTGTTCCAATCCATCTTCTGATCTGAACTATCCCTCCTTCATTGCTTTGTATGATCGTCGTCACGACACAAGGAAGCTAAAGGTCCAAAAATTTCGGAGGACAGTAACAAATGTGGGAGATGGTGCGGCTACGTACAAGGCTTCAGTGATAGATCCACAGGGTTCTAAAGTGACAGTGTCACCGGATACATTGTTCTTTTCAGAGAAATATGAGAAGCAAAGCTACACTCTTACAATAAGTTACAAGGGGAAAAAGAAAGGAAATGTGTCATTTGGTGAAATTGTTTGGGCGGTAGTAGATGTAAAGTACATGGTCAGGAGCCCCATTGTAGTGTCTCCTCTTGTTTCAGTGTCTTAAGTGAGTGGCGTTGTCCATGAAACTCAGAGGTTCAGAACATCACAAATAAGATATTAGCATTATAACATATGTTTATCATAACCTCTTGTATTTCTTCTATCTTAATGAAATAAATTGATTACTTTGTTATGCAAGTACGAGTTGAATTAATGGAAGAACTGAATTGAATTCGTGAGTCTTGCTTATTAGCTTCTTTGATGTTCATCAACTTGGACCAACTTTACACATTGTTAGGTTTTGTTAATCTTCCCATACTGTTAGATACTGTATCCTTTACAGACTTATCATGTGAAATGACAAAGACTTGATGATGATGATATGTAACAAATTTCTCCAAGAAGGAAAGTAATTAATAGGTTGTGAAAGTTTTTGATGAGTACAAGAAGCTAGCTAGGTAGGTGTAAGTCTTTTTTTTTTTTTCGGAATTAATGAAATGGGTAGACCCCTTATATATAGGAGCCCAAACAGGTTAAATTACAATTTAACTAAGATAAATTACCACTCATCCCCAATCCACATGAAAAAGGTAAAAGAGAGTAACCCTAAAAAGAAAAAGTTTACATCAAACCTTAAACTATTAGCACAGCTGCTGCCACCTTGACGTACCTTAGCTGCCGCCGCCGTTAGTGACTAAGAGGTCATGAGATGTGCCAAAATGAAGGAAAGATGATCGATAATATGCTGCCAAGAAAATCTAACAACACAAATCTTGTCAAAAACAAAGGAAATGAAGATGAAAGAGAAGGTGCAAGTTTTTCAATAACAAAACAATGCTTATTCCATTTTGGCCTCTATCCTTCTTCTGCAATCGGCCTCATTACTTAGAATCAAAATGGTATGTGAAAGCAAGGCAGATAAGCTTAATTGGTCCATTTTTCCCTTTGATACCACAATCCTTAGTTGGCAAGGTTCTGTATATCTGGTCTTTTGCTGAAAACCTACATACCGATTCGGCGATTCCCCATCACTGAATAATGAAAATGGTATGTAATAGCTAGGAAAAAGGATTCCATTTCCTATATTTTTAAGTATATAACACTTTATTTAGGTGTGATTATGTGCGTACATAATCAAATTATTGTCTACCCATGTCACCATGTGCAATTTAGGCAGTACAATACTACAATATGATACAATGCCGTGACTTTAGTGGCCAAAGAGCAAGTGATAGGAACCCTTCAACTCAATTAGAGTCTAAAATTAGATAATAATGAACAAAAATTAGAGTCTAAATGACTAAAGCTAGGTTAGGTGGCATGGATTAATTGAATTATTTACAACAAGGTTACGTACATGTGAAGCTGAGCCAATTAGGATTCATTTTTGATCAAAGTGTTCCATATATCAATCCTTGCTATATGAATATGAGCGTCACAAAATGCATGGTTCCTCTCGGTTCGTCGAATTAAGGTACTTATTGGGAGCTGGGGCACAATCCATTATTGGAACAAATCAATCCTGCTACAGCTGCATGCGGCCTTTTGTATTGTTCAAGAGACCATTCAATTATCCTACTTGGATTCCAAATGAAATAGTTGTGGCCAAACCGGGAGTAGTTTCGTTCCAAAACGTACCGTCCAATTCGAGATCACGGTTTCACGGTTGGAATTTGCAGCTTGCTTCTCTTCTAAGGATAAGGCATTGGATCCGGGTTTGATTTGTGAAATTGCATGTGCCTCCCTGACTGTGCCAGAAAATATTACAGTAGCCCGCCCAAAATGGGAAGACAGTAGCTCATGAAAACCAAAGCTGAAACAGGTTAACACTGAAATGGAAAAGCAAATTTGAATGCAGCTGATTTTCGATACCCTCTTGGCCTCTTCTTCTGTTGTCATTTACTGGCAGAGATAGTAGTGAAAAACAACCTCTTCTTGTATTGTCATTTACTGGCAGAGACATATGGTAGTGAAAACAACTGCAACCATATCCTCCACAACCCAAAAGAACTGTACTATTGCTTGTTAGTCCCTCCCTTTCTCTTATTTTGAATTTGCAACAGGCATTGATATCGATCAAGCTTGAATGTGATTAAAACCTAGTCAATTAAACATGTTTCTAAAGTATGCATTACAGTTACAATCAGGTCATGCTCATCGACCTTGTTCAAAGAAAACTTCTCAAATCAACTTAAGTTGCCCGTAGAAGATTACTGGAATGTATGTTATCGTCGAACCCGAATTATGTACCGAATTGCTAACTAAGACTTTAGATTTCAGTGTTATATAGAGATCGGAGATTTCATGGTAAACCAGTTAAGATGCCTGTGATATTTTCCGGGAACCAAGAACTTGATATAAACAATAGTAACTAGAAGTCATTCCATTTCATGGATGTGTAAGGGTAAGAAGTAAACACATAATTCAACACTGAAAACACTGAAAGTTAAAAGATTTTAATTCATAGCTCGTTTAGCACCCTAACTTCATCCATTTGCTACCATATTGTGTTCCAAAATAGCTCCCATTTCCACTCACACTAATCATTACATCAGACTCTTAAATGGACCAAGCTAGCTAGCTTAAACACATACTTAACACAATCTAATAAAAACCCTAAGCCTCTTCTTATCCCTCTCAAGCATCACAGATCCACACCTGAATCTCTCATCGCCCCGACGGCGACTATGTAAAGATAATAGACCCCAGACGCGTGCCAACCACAAGCGAAACCAGGCGAGCGCAGACGAAGAGGGGCGGCATAGTGACAATGGCGACGAGCAAGTAGACCAGGTAACAAACGGAGAAGATAGCAGTGATGAAGAAGTGGCCATCAGCGCAGTCACAAATATCGTGGTAGTAGACCCTCAGACGAAGAGTATTGATTGCGGCGGTGGCTGAGTACATGCCCTCAAAGAGAAGCATCATCCAACTGTCCAAGAGTGAGGAGCTATTAATCTTTGAGAGATAATCCTCACCAGGAAGAGTCATGTGACAAAATGAGAGGCCGAATATAAGCATCAGAAACCGAGGACTCGAAAAGAACCGGGTCATGGTTACAGAGTGAGGTAAGGAGAGAGATGTGAGAGGAAATTTTGATCCAAATTAAGGAGGCGACGTTTAGGGGTTCTGTAGCAATAATGTGATATTTATACCGGAGAAACTAGCTAGGGTTAATAGAAAGAGACGCCCCACTAATAAATCGACACCTGAGCCGCTTCTCAATCCCAAAATTGTCTTAATTATCGTCATAATTAGTAAGGATAAGATGTTTCATGCAGATCGATAGTACGTTTAGAACACTACTTATGAATTGATCAGTGGAGATAGTTATGATGAGCACCAAAAGCCTTGCTTCCATCCCTTTCGCTCCCATGTCTGAATAAGTGGAGTCATCGTTTTAGTAAAGGAGGGATTTTGGCATATCATTGAGCGACCTCACTTGTTCATGTTTTTTCCGCAAATGCTCTTCATAGTTTAGTGCCTCTATGTCCGTAGATGAAAATATAGGGGCATTACCAAAGTCCCCGTTGTTCCTCTCGGTTTATACATAGCAATGCCAAAGACATTGGGTATATAAGTGTACTCAAATCAACCACATCACTTCATCAAAGGTATTTGGGGCAATAGGGGGTGTTTCTTGCGATGTATATTAAAGTGTAACTAGTTATCCATATTTTCTGCTTTACATAATAATAAAAGTATGAAACTTCAAAAGGCAAAAGCTATTCATCTTGAAATTATATTTGACTCGTGTCTTTTCTCAATTTACGTGATCGAGCTTAAATTTCGCCTAATTTGAGCCAACCCCTTACTATAGTGCATGATGAGTTTTTAGGAATTTCACTTTTTCTTGACCTCCAATTTTTTCCATTCGTGTGTGCTTATAGACACTTCATAACATCTTTTGTGCTTATATGACATCAAAAATCCGTATATTTTCTCATTTTACACGTGATTGAGTTTAAATGACTCACGCATACCGTATTTTGTAAAGCTATTGAAATTGTTATTTTTAGAGATATCGAGTGCATTTCTAAGTTTGTGATGTCTTCAATTCTTCTCATACCAATCTGGGAAAGCTCAGTTTTTAGTAAAAATTAAGCATCACCTCTCCCCTCAAGTTTCACATTATTTTAGCTAAAACTCTTTGTTAAAGCACACGAGTTTTTAAAAAATTTCACTGTTTTTTGACCTCATGTTTTTTCCATTCGTGTGTGCTTAAACAAAATGTCAAAAGATCGGTAACATTTTATATATCTTAGATTCTTAGTCCTTGCCTATTTATCCTCTATCTTATTTTGAATTTTGCAACAAGGGCAATATTAAATGTAATTATTAAGCTAGACTTGCTAGTTTCATCTCATTCAAAGAAAACTTCTCACATAACAAATTATTATAAGACAATTGGTAACTAATATAGGAGATTTCATGGTAAACCACTTTAAGTTGCATGTGATGTTGGAAGCAAGAACTTGAATACGGTAGTAAGAGCACAAGTACGTACTAAATTAGGCAGTCAGGATAACCTTGGGTCTTTCACTATAACTAAGTAATCTCGTCTAATTTCAAAGTTAGAATAAATGTTCAGACTATGATTATGAATATACTGAAGTGGACAGAGTGTAGATGAGCATCAAAAGCGTTTTGAAGAAAGATCAAACTCACATATAATTTCAAAAATCGACGTTGCAATAATAGGCACCGAAAGTTTTGTGAAGAAATATCTCACAAATCAATTCGAGAAAGCCTTCAAACCAAACTTCTGCAATCTTATTCGTCTATATCTGAATCTGATGGCACTTTTATATGAGTCTAACTAGATACTAGATACATCTAGTCGATCATCATTTTCGTAAGAGGGACTTAGGCCTCAACCAAAAACTACATTTGCTGATCTATTTGAGCTGAAAATCAAGCATCTTTACTTATCGTCGTTGTTATAGCCCATCAGATTCAGATTAATTAATACAAGGCAAATCAAGTTAAATAAACAAGTAACTTCACGAGTAATAGCATTAGATAACAATTAATTAATTAGCTGGACTTAAACTTCTGTTACATCGACATCACAACACTGTACTTCCCTACTAACTAGCAAATTATTAAGCTGGGGATAGAGAGCTAGCCAGAAAAGAGCTGATTAGCACCATTAGCTACGACACTAATCATACTTAAACTGAAAATTAAGCAAATTAAGCCAAGCCAGGCTGCGAGACTAGCCTAAATTACCATCTGACAGAATCTTGAGAGCGAGCACCTCCAGTATTACCTAGCTCATCAGAGAGGAGAGATCTGAGAGTTTCCAGCAGGCTCCAAGTTACTTCATGCGGCCACACACACGATGAGGTGGACCACCGGAATGGTAAAGAAGGAGAACAAGAGCAAGGCGTTGTAGGAGACGATTAACCTTAGAGAAAACAAGGTAGAGAGAACAAGCTCCGGCGAGAAAATAACCACACGAAAGAGATAATCTGAGAATGGCACTTCGCTGAGAGACTTCTTCTGCGGCTGAGGGATGACCATGGCTGAGAGAGAGAGAGAGAGAGAGAGAGAGAGAGAGAGAGAGAGAGAGAGAGAGAGAGAGAGATCTGGGCGGTGCGGGTTTGGTTGCTGTGGCTTCTCCGATCTGTGGGGCGATTTAAAGACTGGAAAACTAGGGCACGAAATGGGGCGCATGGTTACGTGGACCAATAAACAGTCAAAACGTGTTGTCTGCTTTTTCCCAACAGCAGACTTTTGGCGTTTTTGGAGTTCGCACCTTGGCTTATTTACACAACCTTTTACTTTGTGTAGTTACTGAGTTACTGCTTTGTCTTTATTAGATTTGTTGTTTTCCAATCACATCACGTCATCATCATGTAACATTGTTATGTCAGACTTTTTGTTGTTTTTCTTTTTAGGACAAAGTTTATCTAAGGGAGTGAAATTTACACACTATTTTTTACAATTCATACGCTCAATGTCCTAAAAAGAAATGTCTAAATTATCCATATTTTAATCTCTTTAAGTTGTCTAAGATAGAAACATTTTAGACATTTTCTTATTAAATAGGGATGTGTGGATTGTAAATAGGGGTGTGTAAATTTCAGCTCCATTTATCAAATCAAGAACGACACATCTCTTTTATACGAAAATGCTCATGTGGGCGAGAATAGGTTACTCCACCACTTTGACACGAAAATGCTAACTACATGAACGAGGACGGTTCAACAAATAAAGGAAAAATGTTTATATCTTTTTTATGTGTACATGCATGAATGGGAGAACAATAGATTGAGATTAGATAAACCCAAATCACCGAGGTCTTGTTCAACTGCAAAAAAGCTGCCTGCCACCAAATTCTTGATGGATTTCAATGTCAAATATGAGACTCGCGCGGTTTAGTGATATGGAGGGTGATGAGGAAATTGTGATTCCAACCTATGTGTGTAATATACATGTATACCAGTTCTATGTACTTAATTAGTAATGCTTCGCTTATGTCAATCTCACTTTAAATCGTAGTCCCATTCCTATATTTCTATGTTGATGAATAGCAGCGAAGCACCATATATATCCTAGTTGAAGAACCTCTATGATTCATAGTTTAGGAAGTATCATGTATGATGTGATTGGTTTTTGTCGCATACTCACCAAATAATGCAATGCTTACAACGACCTTAAAACTGGTGAGCAGTTGGCAAATGATCGAGGCTTAATTCAGAGTGTAAAAAAACATTGTCAAAAGCAAAATGTGTTCAAATAAGCTTGTCATCAGAGTTTGAGACCCACTCAGATATTCACCCGAAAGTTAACTTTGATTGAAGAAGGGTCAAAACACCTCCCAAGAGATGTAGACATGTAAACTGATAATTAACTCATCATTAGCTGGGTCATGAATTACTTAATAAGACTGTTCTAGTTTACTTTCTAATTGATAAAAAACTAAATTTAGCATATGTTTACTCCCACCGTCGTCTCCCGCCATAGGCTACAAAATTTGAAGCCAAAACCTAAGGTAAGAGGGGATAAGATAGTTAAAAAGGATCAGAGATCCAAAATATTTATCAATCAAAATTAGCATAACCAATCAAGATTTCACAGGGTTTAGCTAGGAATAGAACATTACAACAATTACTACGTACTAATTAAGCAAGATCCGAGCTAGAGAGCTAGATCAGGTAATTAACTACAACAACATCAAGTTAAAATCTCAGAACTAATTGAAACTAATGACAGAATCCGAGAGAGAGCACGGAGCAGCATTTACCAGCTAAATTCCACAAACCCTAAGCCTGTGGAAATTTCCTGGACTCATTCATAGAAGAAAACACCAGATCGATTGCTGAGTTGATCAAACACCGGGGAGCAGCGGAGATCGAAATGCAGCGGGTTCATCAGGCCGCCGGCGAGAACCGAGCGAGCATTGGCCCTCGCCGGCGGCGGCTTGGCCATGGCAGAGATCAAGTCTTGGACTCTTGGTTAGTTGTGAGGGTTTCTGGTGGTGTAGGATGATTCCGATGTGTGTGGATTTATATATACTGGGAATTAAGCTACGTCAAAATGAGAGGAGGGTATATATTATGGACCATTGACAAGTCGAAACGTGTTTTTGCTTTTACAGAGCTGCAGATTCTCTGGCCATCTGGGGAACTGGGATTTATTGGTTCGATCTGGACCATAGCCGTTTACTTGGTACCAACTTCCTGGACCATATTTATGATTACTTCCAAGTGTCATGATGAATTGGGGCTCAACAATAAGTTTGCATTTCTTGTGCAAGAGCATCTCCAAGTCTTCAACAACTTTCTTATTTTCTCGATTTTTCTTTATTTTGAAGAAGATTTTAGGTGTTTTGTTCAAACAGATTCTCTAAAATTTTCTTTAAAACGAGGAATGTGAGGAAAGAGAAACCCAAATTTTCCATATTTACAACAAATTTTATAATTTTATAGAATGATTTGGGGAATGATCATGAAATCTCCAAAATAGGGAATTTGTTGGAGTTAGAGAAGAAAAATTGTTTGGAGTATTGACTTTTACTTCCCCATTATAGAAAAACTTTGGGGAAGCTGTTGGAGATACTCTCAACTAATCAAGTAAACAGATGTGTAAATAGTTAAAGATATTTGATTTTTTTTTTCTTCAATGAAAATGAGAATAAGCACATGAACCATCAAGTTATAAGTGTAGAAGTTGAAAAATAGAAAAGTTTGAAGTTTGATATTTTTAGGTTGATATACAATTGATGAGGGATTAAACCTGTTAGTTGCAAGAAAATATATATAGTGAGAATTTCCTATTGGTTATTGAGAAAAAATTATGACAAGAAACTCTAATTGCTGCAATATCAACACCCAATTTGGCCTTGGATGAGAAGGTTAGTTGACTTATAAATCGAAAACATAACTGTGTTTCAAAATTGAAAACATGCATGAAAGAACTTAAGTTACACATAACGAGATATATATATATATATATAGGGCCCTTCCACTAAGGGATCATTTTTTTTGACATATATGAGGGATAGAGGATTACACCAACTTTTCGATCACAAAATCACATCTCCATCGTTCAATATGTAGTTCTATATGAGTATATCACTTCTGTAAATTTTCAGAAATTTTGGTAATCGTTAAAGCATTCAAAACTACGATTTATAAATATAAGCATGAACGGTTCATGTTTGGCATATTTGGTTCGTTCATTGATTTAATCTTGTTCGACACCTTAACGATCACCAAATTGGCTGAAAATTTGTATAATTGATCTATATATAAGGATCAACAAACTGAACGGTTGAGATTCAAAAATATAATCGAAAAGTTGGTGTAATCCCTCATCTCTCATATATGTAAAAAAAAAATCCCTTAATAGAATGGCGATATATATATATATAAGTCCGTTTACTTGATCAGAAGATTGCTGAAGCAAGGGACAGTGAATTATTCTGACCAAAAAGAAAAAGGCACAGTGATTTATAAGTAATGTCAACTGTAAAAGATTCCAATGTGAAATGCAAACACTGAACGGAATAGTAACAAGGAAGTTTAGCAGATCGAAATGAACCTACTTATTGGTACTGCGTACAATTGATCTAGCTAGTTCCTTTTGGGTCTGACCTCAATCCCTTGCACAGTGATGCCATCCTTGCCGCTACTATTAATCTCACAACAAATCATCTCCAACTCCGCATCTTCATCACCTTCTTGGATTTGAAATTAGGAGAGGAGAGGGAATTGGGGTGAGATAGGATTGTAATTTGTGTCTCAGGCGGAATGAACTTATCCCAAACGGAGTCGGATTCTGCCGCCGACCTGATAACCTTAGAAAGCAACGAGAGCCTGCATGCATCTGGAGGACTGGTCAAGGAGATCACGGTGGCTATACATCCTTCCGGCAAAGCTTGAAAGTCCAGCTGCGGCTGCTGCATCTCCACCTTATGCAATCGGGACACTCGCGAGTTTCACTCGGGTGGGTTTGTAACCTATTTATGCATTAGGGGCCTAATTGATCTTGTAATAAGCCCATGATATAGCAAAGCCAGCGGTAACCCTTTCTTAAGTCGTAGAGCAATCCGTGGGAGAATTGACAATTCCCTTTTTCTTTTGTACCTCTAAGGTAGAGCTGAAAAGGAAAAAAATGTAGTTCAAACTAGAATCGATCAGAAGTCATCTATTCAATCATGCATCTGGATTTAGAGATATTTTTTATATAGAGATCCGGAGTATTGCATGTTTAAGTCTTTAACCATAACAAATAGAAACCAATACTGTTGGTAAATTGTCAAATTCGATTACGTGAAAACTGAAAAGGCACGGGTACTGATCGACAACTATTAATTAGTTTGAGATTGCTGTGACTTTTTAGCAATGGTCTAAAAGGTGCTAGGCGGGCGGTGACCCATAACCTAGCGCCTGGACAGCCTAGGCGGGGTTTAGATGATTTATTTATTTTTATATTTAATTAATTTATATAATATTTAAAATTAGTAATTGAGTATACAACATGGAAGATTCAAAATAGAATAGAGTGAATAATAGATTCATACCAGAAGTCCAGAGTTAAAAATTGTTTGTCTCAAACAGTCCAACTACCAAGCTTGATGTCTTGATGATGATTGATTATTCGATTATACGATCCTCAGCTGTATAATGAGGAGAATCAAAAAGCCAAAAAGCCAACAACACAGTAGTTACTACTTACTAGTTAATACTGAGAAGAACGGTACAAGGCAACAACACGAATTCACATTCACTTATTCTATATTTCTGTTATCATCAAAGCATATGTTTCTCTATTATCATCAAAACAGAGGTTTGATTAAAGAACAAAAGAAATACCAAGGCAAACTAACAAGAATTAAACCGTTTATCGGTGGCAGATCCAGCCTTCTAGTTTCAAATAACCTCATGGTCTGATCTCAATCCCTTGCACAGTGATGCCACTCTTGCTGCCAAAGAGCTCACAACAAATCATCTCCAGCTCTCCCTCTTCTCCTCCTTGACAGAAAAATTCACCCAGCTTCATCTCCAACCAGCCATCTGTCCTCTTCGACGGAAACTTCTGATCATGAGCTTCATTGGATATTCTCTCGGGATGTGCAAGAATGGCAGTGTGCTTAAGCTCTCCTCCTTCAAGCATTTCACTCAAAGTAGGGCATTCATAATCAAAGCCATAAGCTCTTGCAGAAACCGCCACCACCATAGGATTGTTTTCAAAGCCCCATGCGCCTTCAGTAAACTTGTACACAAGATAAGCTTTATATAGAGTTGATGGAGAAAGCATGCGTGTAGCAATTCTCCCACGAATTTCAAACCAACCAAGCCACTGAAGCTCAGCCACTTCGTCGAACCTGTTCATGTTCACTTTTGAACTTCATTCACTTTCACAATTTCATTTTAAACCGATTGACAAAACTTAGATGATATCAAATTAATTAAGAATTCTACAAACCTGGTGTTAGGCAGAGTTTTCCATTGCCAATATTGAGGAGTATCACCCCAAGCAATCCGAAGGCACTTTGCAGCTATCATGTAACATTTCTTTCCCGTCCATTTTTCCAGAGAAAAGCTCTACATGATGTGCGTTAGTTAATGAATATATGATACACGATATCCGCAACCCCAAATGTTCCAAGTTTATGATAATCTAACAGTCGCCACCATTCATATCAAGCAACCAAAGAAACTCTCAAAGTAATTAAGAAATCGATTTCGATAAGCAAGGAAAGGAGAGGGTATTGGGATTAAATTACCATAGCGGCATCGTCAATGAGGACGGGGGTGTGGCTGAGAGACATGTAGAGCTCCTTCTTGGATTTGGCAGCGGAAGCAGTGGCGGAGTGGGATAGGATCTCGTGGGTCTCCGGCGGAAGGAACTTATCCCAAACGGCGTCGGATTCTGCTGCCAATTTGATAACCCTAGAAAGCACCGATTGCCTGCACGCATCTGGAGGACTGGTCAATGAGATCACGTTGGCAATGCATCCTTCCGGCAACGCTTGAAAATCTAGATGCTGCGTCATATCCATGCATGTTTTCTTTCTCTCTTTCTTTTCTCTGGATACTCTTTTATGTTTCCAATTTTATCGGACGTTCCTGAAGGAACACCATCTTTTTTTTTTCTGTTATTTTTGCTTATTTTTTAATTTATTTTATATTGACAAATGCATATATACTTGCGATGATCAATAAAGCATATCCGATGATGAACCACCACAGGTGATCGAGCTGATAAGAATTAAAATGAACTTTTACGATACATATATGTACTGAACCACCACAGGTGATCGAGCTGATAAGAATTAAAATGAACTTTTACGATACATATATGTACTGAACAAATTTGATACGATATCAGAGTTGTCTTAAACTAGTTACCAATGTACACAACCAATCTATATCTGAATCGAGCTACTTTTCTTGATTCTACATTGACATAGCATAGAAGCCTTAAGAAAGAATATCATTCAACAACTACAATATCACTGAGTGGTTATAATTCAAATTAGTTGATCATCGATAGCACCAACAAAGCCCAGATGACAACATGCAATGAATCAATTGACATGATTTAATTATATATTGGTAGCAGACTGGAAATTCAACAAACGAAACCAAGCTCTTCTAAATTATATGTCTATGAAATTCGATTACACCAATGAAGGTAGCTGTTAGAACATAGCGAGCAAATCACCATGATCCTGATCGATAACTATATCCACCTTAGCTAGCTAGCTAGTTCCTTTTTGGTCTGACCTCAATCCCTTGAACAAGAAGACCACTCTTACCCGTACTAGTCTCACAACAAATCATTTCCAACTCCCCTTCTTCGTCTCCTTGACAGTAAAACTCACCCAGCTCCATCTCCAGCCACCCATCCGCCCTGTTTTCATTCGGAAATTTAACTTCATTGATGTCATGATTTCTTGCAAGCTGTCCTTCCATTTTTCTTTGGGGCACCAGAATCGCAGTCCGCTTAATGCCTGCAGTTATTTCCAACAAACCAGGGCATTCATAATCAAATCCATAAGGTCTTGCACCAACTGTGACCACGGCAGGCCAGTCTAGTCCATAAGTGTGTTCGGTTAACCTGTACACCAAATAAGCTTTATATGTCGTGGATGGGGACAGAATGCGCGTTTCAATTCTCCCACGGATTTCAAGCCAACATACAAAACGAAGCTCAGCTGCCTCCTTAAACCTATTCATCATTTTCGAAGATGTATATCATTATTGTATACTACAGTATAATGTTCGTATAAGCTGCCTAACAAAGTAACATGATGTATAGTGAATTAGCTAGCCTGATCATATAACTACAAGTAAGGATGGTGAAAGAAATAATGTAAGGACCTGGACTCGGGGAGAGATTTCCATTTCCAATATTGAGGATTATCACCCCAAGCAATCCGAAGGTGCTTTGCAGCTATCATATAGCACTTCTTCCCACTCCATTTGTCCAGTGAAAAGCTCTAAATATATGATGAAAATCGATCACAATCGGTCACCAGGCATATGCATATCTAACAAGTAACAACTGCAACAACAAGGCTAGCCGCGCTAGCTAAAAGACTAAAACAACAGGATTCTACTATGTGTCTAAGCTGATCATATTTGATGCATTCTAGGAATCTAGCAATCAGTAAAACTAGGTCAATGTATACATATTGCCTGCAGATCTTGATAGTTGTCCAAAATTTCACAAAATTAAAGTAAATTGAAC
Source organism: Fragaria iinumae (assembly GCA_009720345.1). NCBI lineage: Eukaryota > Viridiplantae > Streptophyta > Magnoliopsida > Rosales > Rosaceae > Fragaria > Fragaria iinumae. The sequence continues at coordinate 489,435 of CM019122.1, read as the reverse complement.
TGGATCGGTACTCAAATACTCACTCATAATTTACTCTAGTGTAGAACCCGTATAAGTCATAACAATGGCAAACAATTGAAATGGGAGTTATAGCAAAATTTTCAAGCCAAAGAGAGGGTGATGAACACTTTAATTACCATATTGCGCTCGTCGATGAGGACGGGGTTGTCGCAGAGAGACATGTAGAGCTCCTTCTTGGATTTGGGAAGGGAAGAGGAGAGGGAATTGGAGCGGGAAAGGATCGTGTGTGTCTCAGGCGGTATGAACTTGTTCCAAACGGCGTCGGATTCAGAGGCCGATTTGATAATCTTGGAAAGCAAAGGGAGCCTGCATGCATCTGGAGGACTGGTCAACGAGATCACGTTGGCTATGCAACCTTCCGGCAAAGCTTGCAAGTCCATCTGCGGCTGCTGCATCTCCATCGCAGTTGACTCCTCCCTCTTCTGAGTTGATCGAATTCTCCGCTGTGACCTCACTGTCTTATTCTCTATTGTAATTACAGAAATGATTAATATAGGCAGGAGTATTTTTTTTTTTTTTTTTTTGAGAAAAGGCAGGAAGTTATGTTAAAAATAGTATTCAAGATTGAGAGACTATAGGTTAAATGTGCTTTTGTTAAAACTTAAAAGTCTAAAGCCTCACGTGCGTAATTGTCAAAGTTGGCATACACCGTGCTGTAATGCATAGTTTGAACATTTCACATATATTGATAGATTAGTCAGTAATTGTCAAAGTTGGCATACACCGTGCTGTAATGCATAGTTTGAACATTTCACATATATTGATAGATTAGTCATTAAGTGTCGGAATTCAAAGTTTTTAAAGTAGCTTCATTTTGTCGGAAAAAAAAAAGTCTAAAGCAATAAGATATGTCTTACATTATTCTTAAAAATAAACATTCATGATTCATGTTTTGTAACCCAAAAAATCTTCTTTTCCATTTTAATTTCCTTTTTTAAGGGGTGGAAGGAGCAAATTTGAGAAGAGACTAATGCAATGTCTCAAGCTACCTAAAGAGACGAAGCATGACACATGTGATTTCAAAAAGCAAAGCATGGTGCTTCGATTATCAGAAGAGGGAGCTTTGGGACGACGATACCTAGAGAAGAAAATATATAGAAAGTGCAAAAACAAGCTAAGATCTACATGCTAAAAGCACATATCCAGGAAAAACTTCACGAGTAATGTTTTGGCTTCGGATACAGCAGTTAATGAGCATTCACAAATTGACAAACTTCACGAGTAATGTTTTGGCTTCGGATACAGCAGTTAATGAGCATTCACAAATTGACAACTCTGATGGCTTTACTCTCACTTTTAACCAAGCTTTATATATATTTCAAACATACAAATATAGCTTCACAAACCCTCAATTTATTTAGATTATGTAATTTGATTACATGTATCAACCGGAGCAAGACCATGAAGGTATAAAAACTGGAAACCCTACCATGATCATTACCATACATATCTCCATGATCTACTCCCTTTCGGGTCTGACCTCAATCCCTTGAACAAGGAGACCACTCTTGCTCATATTAGTCTTAACCTCACAACAGATCATTTCCAACTCGCCGTCTTCGTCTCCTTGACAGTGAAACTCACCCAGCTCCATCTCCAGCCACCCATCCCCTCTCCCTTCGTTTGGAAATTTGGCTTCACTGAGATCGGGCATCCTCTCCAACTCCCTGCTTTGTAGTGCTTTTTGGGGCGCCAGAAACACATTCCCCTTATTGTCTGCAGTTAGTTCCATCAAACCAGGACATTCATAATCAAACCCGTAAGCTCTTGTACCAACTGAGACCACAGCAGGCCAGTGTAGTCCATAAGTGTGTTCAGCTAACTTGTACACCAGATAAGCTTTATATGTCGTCGATGGGGATAGCATCCGCGTTTCAATTCTCCCACGGATTTCAAGCCAACATACAACACGAAGCTTCGCCGCCTCCTTGAACCTATTGATCGAATTCGACAACATCATATCATTGTATACAACAGTTAATATACATCTATGCTATGGTAATTGAGCTAGCTTGATTAATAACTACAACTAAGGAAGGTGAAAGAAAGATACGGACCTGGACTCAGGCAGAGATTTCCATTTCCAATATCGTGGAGTATCACCCCAAGCAATCCTAAGGTTCCTTGCAGCTATCATATAGCATTTCTTCCCACTCCATTTGTCAAGGGAAAAGCTCTACATGTATTGGACATCAGATTAAGTATAGGCGGAGCCAAAGACTAGAAATGAGAGGTGTCATCATTAATAAAGGGTGCCATCATTAACAAATTTCTCCAATTCAGCTAGTTTTCAAAGGCCAAATACATGTAAAGCCAAAGTTTTGAGGGGTGCCTTTGATCTATATGTACCTCCGCCTATGAGATTAAACATATTTAGCGAATGGAACGTTTTCTAATCTCTAATAATCTATCTTATTTCAATTTTTCAACCCTTCCATGACATATCTATGAGACTTTCAAATATAAAATAAGCTTTTAAAAGATCAAAAACACATATATCTGAATTATAGGGAACACGTACTTTGCATCTCAAATATCACAACCATTGCTTTATATTTATCGATCTTAACCCCTAAAAGAATCAAAATTCGTGATCCTAATATTTCTAGTAAGCCAAAAAAAGATCAAGGTTAATTAGAAGCAAGTGATTACCATCTTGCCATCATCGATGAGGATGGGATTGTCACAGAGAGTGAAGTAGAGCTCCTTCTTGGATTTGGCGTCGATTTCAGAGTCGGAGTGGGATAGGATCTCATTGGTATCAGGCGGAAGGAACTTGTCCCAAACGGCGTCGGAGTCAGCGGCCGACTTGAAATCCGTCGAAATCAACGACAGCCTGCACGCGTCTCGAGGAGTCGTCTTCCCGATCATGTTGGCTATACAGCCTTCCGGCAAGTCCATCATCACCGCCGTGTTCTCCATTGTTTTTCTGGTCAACTTCGTTTCATGCGTTTTCTTTTGTTTGTGAGTTGTGACTATCTGAGGACGGTAGGTTGATATATATGGAATTAGCTTCATATGTTTCTCCCTAAGTTCACATGTTTGGGTTGTAATTACCCACGCATGCATGCTTTTGGGCTTAATTGGGCTTGTGATAAGTCCATAATATAGGCAAGGAGGGAAACCCTTGTTATGTTAAACATAGTATTCAAGATTGATTGAGAGACAAGCAACATGATCTGCGTTCCATTATTCTTCAAAAATACAATCATGTTCAAACTGAAGGATCGAGGAGAGAACAAATTGGAGAGAAGAGACTCATACAATGTCCCAAGCTAGGCGAAAAAGACGAAGCATGACATGTGATAACAATTATCACTGTATCTGTATCCATGATCTACTTAGTTCTCGCGGGTCTGATCTCAATCCCTTGAACATGGAGACCATGCTTACTCGCACCAGTTTTAATCTCACAAAAAATCATTTCCAACTCGCCGTCTTCGTCTCCTCGACAGTGAAACTCACCCAGCTCCATCTCCAGCCACCCATCCTCCCTCCCTTCATCTGGAAATTTGGATTCATTGCGATCTAGGTCCCTTTGTATTGCTCTTCGGGGCAGCAGATACACATTCTGCTTAATTCCTGCAGTTATTTCCATCAAATCAGGGCATTCATAATCAAACCCGTGATCTCTTAAACCAACTGTGACCACAGCAGGCCAGTGGAATCCACAACTGTATTTCTTTAGCTGGTACACCAGATGAGCTTTGTATGTCGTGGCTGGGGATAGCATGCGCGTTTCGATTCTCCCACGGATTTCAAGCCAAATCACAGCACGAAGCTTCGCCATCTCCTTAAACCTAGTGATCGAATTCGACAACGTACATGATCAGTATTGTTTAGAACTATTAAAATTCATATATATATGCTGCCTAACAAGTATGGTAATCGAGCTAGCTACAAGTAAGGATGGTGAATAGATGTACGGACCTGGACTGGGGGAGAGATTGACAGACATGCTGCGATTGTGGACAAGATCTATTTTATTTTAGTTACTATATTTTACTATTTTTTATTTTATATAAGGTAACTATTTAAATGGAATTATCATGAGTTTTGATCATTTTTATTCTAACTATTTAAATGGGCAATCCACAGTTTGACGAAGTCGAGCATTTGGCTTTATGATAGTAGAGATAGAAGGAGATTCTTTAGCTGTAAAAGTTTTTGGCTTTTTTTGATTTTTTAGGTCAATTGTTTATGTGCTCCCCTCGTTTTGTATTTTGTATTCATTTTATATATTTACTGATATATATTCATGTTCACCTGGTCATGTCAAACCAACCAAAAGAAATTAACTTCAACGCCTCCTTAAACCTACACATTGAATGATTGAAATTAACGTACACACAAGGATTGTATAGGACATATAATAGATGCAAGCAGCTGAACGAGTTGAGATGAACTGTACAAACAGACCTGGACTTGGGCAGAGATTTCCAATTCCAACATACAGGATCATTACCCCAAGCAATCCGAAGGCGCCTTGCCGCTATCATATAGCTTTTCTTCCCACTCCATTTTTCAAGTGAAAAGCTCTACATGTATATATGATGTGAATCAATGAGGACCATCAGATTAAGTCTAAAGCGGTACGGGTCCGGACCAAGGGACACAATATTTGACACTATTTTTTACATTAATTTATATCCGTTAGATTTAAGTTAATCTAATTGTTGTTATTAATTAAGAACATGATTTGACAAGTGACGTGACACTAATATTAATTCTTAATTAAATATATATATGATAAAATTCTTTTTATATATAAAAAATATTACATGATAAGAAATTAAGAACACCCATGAACCCATGTTCTTCATTGAAGATGAAAATTCCAGGTTTATGCAAGCAAGCATATGAATCCACATCTAATCTTTCTTTTAAGAAACCACATCAATCTTCTTAACTGAATCTCTTTAACTTATGGGCAATCCAACCGATCAAGTTAATGCCTCCGCAAAGAGATTAGGGACTTGAGCAAAATGTGGTGTCCCTTGAACCGGACCCAATGTAATTTTTAACCTATCGTATTTCAAGTTTCTAACTAGGGATGACATAATCATAGATATAATATAAGTCGCAAACTCTTTGAATTTTAGGCATATGGCGGACAGTTTATACGTCAAATAGCTAGGGTAGAAGTAAGTAAGTTACCATGTTCCAGTCGATGAGGATGGGGATTATCAGAGAGAGTCAAGTAACGCTCCTTCTTGGATTCGCCATCGGTTGCAGATTCAAAGTGGAGTAGGATCTCATTGGTCTCAGCCGGAAGGAACTTGTCCCAAACGGCGTCAGAGTCCGCCGCCGACTTGAAGTGTCTTGAAATCAACGACAGCCTGCATGCATCCGCAGGAGTCGTCATCCCGATCACTTCGGCTATGCAGCCTTCCGGCAACGCCTCCAAGTCCATTGCCGCTGCGTTCTCCACACTCTTGCCCTAAACCCTAAGAATGAAATGTTTTTCTGCCTGCGTCTTTTTCTTTTTATAAGGGAACTCTTCAAGTCTTGCCTGTCTTGGACCTTTGCCCATGATCAAAAACTAATCCGCAGTCGGGAGGTCTTGATAGATTGGGGGATCCTTTTCCTAGGATTGTTGCATTTTCTTACCTTGTTAATTCAAGCATTTATCAACTCAGCTTGCAATATGGACTCTGAAGATCAATTGGAAGTACGTTATGCCGACCGGTTTTGTTACCTCAAGGATCAACAAGTTGAATAACTTGACAACAAAGCAAGGTACAGGAATACAGGGTAAGAGGATATTGAGGTATTGACTACTAAAGCATTTATGCATCAACTACAGTTAGATGTGTGATTCAAGCGCCTCGACAGCGGATACAGAACGAAAGTTCCTTTTACTCAATCAAAACTTCCAATTGGTTTCATCTCTTTAACCCGTTACAATCAGGGTAACAAAACACTGAGCCTAGTAAGTACAACTTGTAATTCAAGTGTCAGTGACTGGTACAAAAAAGTTCTGGTGTTCTGGTCAATTTTTTGGATCTCTTACAGGACTTTATACATCTCAGAAAAAATGCAAAACCTGGAAAAACCAGAAAGAAAAAAAAAAGTAAGTAGAGAAACTGTGTGATGGAGGAAGTAAAGCTAAACATTTACATTAGTTTAAGGCCAACTTTTTTAGGGATGTGCTTGACAAGATATTAATCATGCTTCGGTGCATATAACATGACACTAGAAAGAGAGAGAATATGCCCATACCTCAATGAAATTGTACAAGGGAAATGCATAGACCGAAATTGGCTTCTGAAATCCTCAAAATCTGATTAGCCATCTCCAAAGAAGCAATTGATTTGCTACACTTTACAACAACACTTAACTAGCTTCTGACCCAAATCTCTGCACCAAAAATTCATCTAGTTGACCCCAGTTTGGCGTACCAGATTCACTCATTTTATCAGAAGGCAAAGATCGAATGCATCCAAGAATGTGCTTAACATCACGACAGAGCCTGGTAGACAGTGAAAAGACATGTTACACTAAACAGGACAATAAGTACACACACAGAGGGATCAATTTTAGTGGGCATTACCTGTCCTTGGCTTGTGGTGTGCTGATCTCTAAGCGTGAAAGTGCTTCTGAAATTTGTGAATGAAAAATAATAATCACTTGCCTGAAAAGTAGAAACAATATTAATCATTAGTTTGTAGGTCTGAGTTTCACAACCAGTTGCATAAATAGACTCATAGTCTAAATGAGTGCTCGGAAAGGAAAAAGAACAAAAAATAATACGGAAGGGCCACCAAAATTTGTGGTGTTCTCTTCAAGAGTTTGTTTCCATACTTTAGCTAGGATTAAAATCCCAGAGAGATGGATGTATGTCCTGGTTTAAAATTACTAGATACAGAGGCAAAGCAAAAGGTATTACAAGTATCCAAAATCTCAACAATCAATTGCATGCTAAAGATGAGACAAACCTGAAAATTGCTTGAACATCAACCTCATGTAAAGTTCGAGTTAGAACACGTTGCAAGTATCCAACTTCCTGGGAATCAGTTGGTGAGGCCACAACAACCATGTAAGACAAAGACATTGCCGAAAACCAATACTTATTAGACATGGGTCAGCATGGCATTTACCTTGGTAAGTGATCGAGCGAACTGACTAGGCTGTGGGTCAGCATCTTCTGGTCTATTCCAGCTCTCTACAATTTGAGGCAACCCACGAAGATGAACCAATAACCTTTCTCTCATGATCTGAACCAGCTTTGTATGTATTTCATCTCTATGAACCTTATAATCCTGTTTCAATTGAAAATAAGTCTTAAGTAAACAAACAACAAATTGTATAAGAATAGCAGAAATGTTAAACATTAAAGAACATGTCACAAACAGACATAGTAGCACAATAATAAAGAAACAACGACTGTTGATTGTTTTCTTTCCCTTACAGAAAAAAAAAAGATTTATTAGTGAAGAAAAAAGAAGACTACAATCGGTACAATTTTTTTTTTTTTTTATCTTTCCTTTTTTCTTTACTGAGTTATCTTCAACTTCATCAAGCAAATTAGAGGTTTCTTCGATCAGAGAAAAGTAATTAGTTTCTGCTTCTTACATGTATACAGCAAATACAAGCATGTGAAACGTTCATATTGTACAACAGTTTTCTAACTTGATGTCCAAAACTATGGAGAAAAAATGACAGGTAAGAGTATAACAAACTGAAATAAACAACGTGAAACCAGGTTGACATTGTTTCATGATGTAAGAGGACAAACCTGAGCAACTCGATCAATTTCAGATAGCAACATTGCCTTTCTTGTCTCAGGTACTTTCAGAAAAAGAATTTGCCTGAGTTCTTGAAGCAAATAAAATGAATAAAGTCAGGATATTTAAACAAACAATGCATGGTCAAAGCAGAAATAAATTTAGAAAATACACAAACTGTGACTGAAGAGTAGACTATATTACATCTTTAAGTGGAAATAACGTTTGGCATGAAGATATAACAAATAGTCTATGGAGTACAGATATTGCTTTAATAAAGAAATCAAAAACATCAAAGTGAATGAATGTTATCAGAATAGGCTCCCAAGTGTCAGGATATACTCTTAAGTTATAATCACCTACCAGGAATAATAGCATACGTGAAACTGATGACTTGACTTGCCAAGGCCAAGTGTTTAGAAGTGATCGACTTCAGACCAGATACCTGCAAGAACACATGATCTGGTCAGTAGTTAGTACATAAATCATAAGTAACCAAAAGATAAAAAAAGATATGCAGTATTCTACTATAAAATATGAACAATGAAAATGATTGCTGGGTTAAAAGGATTGCTGGGTTGAAGTCTTAAAAGGTCGAAGAAACAGTTTAATTGTTGAATTCATGTACATACAAGAACAGTAGAAAACATCAGGATATCTTGCATAACCATACTCAACTATCTATTTGACAGCTTCATAAAGTACACTGGAAAGGCATATCAACTGATTACTGTTGAAACTTACCTGCATGGCACCAGCACCAAGAACAAGCTGACATGTTCTTGTATTGAAAAATTTTAAAATTTCAACAATACGATGAACAACTTCTGAGGAGAGTACCGGAAAAAAATTGTTCATATCAATGTACTCTGACAACATCTTCGTCAATATCAGGCCACTGGAGAGAAAAATTGAAGGAACATGGAGTTAACGACTTATACAACAGCATGAAACTCCAAATACCACATTAGCTTTACAAAAAACACAGTATTGGCAGAGATATCACAGGAGAATGAGATAAGTAGATTTAAGAAAAGGAAAAAATAAAAACAGAGTTAAACAAGGAAACTAACCAGTTTACCATGTGAAAACCAACACCTTTATACGATAGGGTTTGGGAAGTTGATTTTCCCCTCTCCTTCGTGTTGCTGTGGTTGTTCTGAGCCACAGAGTTTGTAACATCAGCCTTATTCTTTCCAGCTCCATCAGCAGATGTAGAGTTACTCTTTCCAGTAATACCCGTAGATAATTCAGTTGAATCAGTTTGCTTAATTTGCATTTCTGTAATCGACGGTCCTGTATCCACCACATCTGAACTATTGTTGCTGGCCATCTCAGTGTAGTTTGTTTCTGAACTACTATGGATAGCATCCAGGTTCTCGGTTACCGATTCTTCAGAACAAAATAATGAAGTGACAATAACCTGAAATTCATCAGGAACATCTACTTCCACCCACGTTTCTTGGTCTAGAACTGCCTTAATCTTGGTCATCTGCAAATACCAAGACGCAAAGCAGTTATCTTAGAGTACCATACCAGGTGAAACTGAAATTATATAAATGTAAGCAGAGTTGGAACTAACTCGTGATTCATGCTGAAAATCGAGGAAGGCTTTGGCCTGTGACTGTAGTGTTCCTCTAATGCTAAATCCTGGCCTTCCCCCTACCTGCACATGTTGGGCAAAATTGAGATGCATAACACATTGTCTAATCATCACACTAAAAACAAAAATGGAAGATGCAACGAAAAGGAACGGAAAAGGAATAAAAATAAATAAAAGTTTTACCTTCTCAGTAGCAGTTATAAACTCTTGCGTGATATTATATATGCTTAAAAACTCCTGTAATCTCAACTTCGGATGAAGAAGAGCACGAACCCCAAGTAGCTTTGCCCATCTTCCCTGAGCAGCATCACATGCTGCAACAACGGCTTCTGTGTTTTCTCGTAACACATCAGCTCTGTTTAGAATCATTGTTTCAGAATACTGTATAACTTTGGGAACATTTCAAAATTTGTACTATCAAAACCAAACAGTCAAATGGAACACAGGACAGAATAAAACAGCCATTTCAGAATTGGACAATACTTTTGAGGAACAAACAATTCAGAGATAGTATTCTAAAATCTAGACCCATCTAGGTGAGCACTATCATTAAACTTGAATAACTTAAATGGAGCATATATCATGTATTCTACTTAAATAATATATAAAAACAAGGTTTTTAATCATAAGAACTTTCAGGAGTACAAGTTAGAAACAAGACTAGTGCCAAAGAACTAACATGATCAAGAGAATAGACTTCACCTAAAATTCTTAGATGTAGTAGAAGGACTTGCTGCATCATTTGCTTTTCCTTGGAAAGAAAGGGCCTTTGCACCAACTCTCGGAGATGAATACGACATAAGCAAACCACCTTGGCCATCACTTTCTTGAGCTGTTTCTGCAGCCTCAGCACCAACTGCAAGTGCAGCAGCTACTGAATCGGATGCATAGTGACCATCAAGGTTGCACATAATCCACTCAATAGCCTTCTTCACTTCAGCAGACCGTACTAGATGTGCCTGCATTCACTAAAATAAATCATATGACATCACACTCAAATAGTGATGTATGCTTTAATAAAAAAGAAAGTAGATACAAACTTTGAAGAAAATCACTAGGTTATTATATTCCCATCTGTTTAGTGATGAACAGCTAAATTGTCAACGTAAAAGAGATTATAAATATGTAGATTTGACCGCAACCACCACAATTGTCTCTAATATCCCCAACAATTAAACTACTTGACTCAAACTTTAAACTAAGTCTATGACTTTAATATACATAGACTACGGAGTACTATCAACAATATTAATTATTTGAACTCAATAATGGGGTTCCATTTTTGAATATCTTGTAGAATCCAGATAAATCAGTTTCAAGCTCAGCCTAAGCTGTTCATAAAGGGTAAAAACTTTTTTTGTATCCCTAATCGTCGTCATTCGTTATGAACAGGAAGTATACTAGAAAATAAACAAACAAAATTACAGCCATTCCAACCCATAAAAGAAATATAAGAAAGTTAGGCACGCATAGTCTAGTACACATACCCTTACAATCAGAAAGATAGCACTTAAAAGTTGAACAAAGCTTTCAGATGACAGGCTCCTCAACTTGCTTGCAAGTGATGCACCAATACCTACATCACCAAGTGTTCAAAAGTTAAAGAAAAGTACATCTTAGAAAGCAAAGAGAAAAATGTCGCCCTGTATCATGCAAGTTTTCAGTCTTTTGCATATAAGAACAAATCTGATTATAAAGAAATCATATGACTAATAATTATATCATCATCCACTTATCTTGTTTCAACAAAGTTTTCGGTCGCATGAGAAGAAAATAAACAATATAACAGATTTCTCACCGTCTGCATCTGCAACTCGCTCTCCAGGTGTAAAATCGGATTCCAGAGGTCGGGAAACTAGAATGGGAAGCAGCTCTGCAACTGCATTCTTAATAGCATTCTTCATATCAGCTGTGAGTTGGTCACGATATAGCCTCAACACAGAAGGGAGCTTAGCCTGAAAGTGAAAAGGATACCATCAGACATATGAGAAAAATAAAAAAAACAATGCAAAAAATACATCACAATGCACAATGCACATGCACAGTTGATAAAAGCATGTAAAACACCAACTGAGAGTTAAAACCGTACACTGAAGTAAAGATTATTCCATAATAATGTTCTTGCAAGTCCCACAAAGCTATCCATATTATGTGCTCCATATAAATTACAATAACTATACGACACCATTTTTGCTATCAGACCATAAAGTTCGTTAACTCTCTTCTCTTTCATCAACTCTCTGGTTTCCAACCGTGGATACTATTATGAAATAATTACTCGTAGTAAATTTATACCATAAATACTCACTGTTCTAAGCAATCCAATGATGATAGGAAGAAGACGATCTTGATAATTGGAGGTTTCTTCATCGTCCAACTTAACCTGACAGCAACAATGTAAAAGTAATCAGTTCACATCTAAGAATCTTCCACTAGCTACTGAAATTTAAATAAAAGAAAAGGACTTCAAAATGAAGCAGCCACATGGCACTGACACAAGTAGACCCTTAACTATGAAGTTTTGAAAAGCCACTCTACGGCCTTGTTTGTTTCAGGGAATAGAAGACTGGGGTTGGGAAAATTTGGTGAGTGCATTGTTGTGACACTATAAAGATTAATCAACTCTATGATATGGTTTTCCCAATCTATACAATGCAACCCCTCCAGGAAGAGAATGAATTCTTCATAAAGGAAAGAAAGACTAAGAGATTTGAGACAAATAATTACGTTTTGACTCTCACGATAAACCAAAAATAAACAACTTTCAGACAGTGAATAAGCAAATATAATAGAGCTTACTTCACCATCTTCCCCATTCATGAGTATGGATGCTCTTGCTTTTGCTTTAGATATTATTATAGTGTCTGTATCTCCAGCATCATGTATTGAAGCACGCATAAAGTCTGAAGACAGAATGCTACAAGAATAAATTTAATAAGTTACTAGACAGGTCTAATATCAGCTATTTTCACCTCAAAGAAAGAATGTTTACTCATTGCATGTTTATTGCACATGTTAATTTGCACCACAACATAATCAATTTTCCTTGAGAAGAAAACAGTTTTTATTTTTTATTTTTTTTTTGAAAAGGGAAGAAAACAATCTTTTGTTGGGTTGAGATTCTCAGGATAAAGGAGTTTAATGACTGCCAACCCTTATCCGATCAAAGAAACTGTCTCACTCATTCATTTCATATCTACTGCCACCATTTAGGGAAAGTACCTGTTTATGGAGTCAATTGAAGCTGCTACACGATCCCTGAGGTGATGAAAGCAATGTAGACCAGTAAGTTCATCCCCGTCCTATTACACATATAAAAACATCAATAAGGAACATGAAACTGCAGTCCAGTAGACTGATTCTTTCAAACTACATTAGTAAGTGGCAGCAGATAAAGAAACGATAAATAAAAAGTACCAGCAAATGTTGCAGGTCGTCTGTGACATCCAAAGCTCCAGCACAATCTGCAGACACAACAAGCTGTATCACAGAAAAAAGTATATCAGCTTATATCAGGAAAGTAGCTGCCCACAGTCATAAGTTGTAACTGTACAAATTACAATGCAGCCAGGTTAGGGTATGGTATTAACACAGAAGAGAGAAAGGGGCGTAATTCACCTACTCGTACATCAACAAGAAAAGAGAAGAAATGCCACCTAAAATATAAATCATCACAACATTGATAATTCTTAAAGACTTCCGTTGATTTAGTCTAAATATCATTGTTTCATTCGGCTATCACTGGTGTGTGCCAACTAGTAAGAAGTCTTATTCTAGAAGCTAATTTTGCATGAAGTGAATGACCAAGATGAATGCTATGCTACAGAAGGTTGAACTATCAGGTTGCGCAAAGTCTTATATACCTAAACATTACCGATTTCAAATTAGCTCAATGTTACCGCAACTACAACTCTAGAATTCTACACTACACAGCTAACGATTGTTGTAAACATACAAGAATTCATATGCATTACCAGTTTAAGTGCCGAAAGAGCTTGATTGACGTATAGAATTAGCCTCAGTTTCTGTTGCAGAGCCAACAAATTACTCCTGGTAACATTGAGCTCCTGAATCTGCCTAGCAGAGTCCACCAAATCCACATCCAACAGCGAAATGGTCTCCTTAAGCTCCCTTATCCGATTGCACCCCTCCACGATCTTCACATTCAAGTCCTGCAGCTGTCCCTGCGCCTCGAAAAACGAGCTCGATCGCAGCGAGATCTCCTTCACCAGGTGAAGCTCCACCACGTCCAAGTAATGCGTCAGCTTCTCCTGCAGGACGAGGTTCTCCGCCGCGCCGGAGAACGGACACGCCGACTTGAAGGTGGCGCCGTCTTCGAGAGCGAAGTCCTCCTTGAAATAGAGGGCGGGGACTTCGCGGAGACACGCGACGAGAGCCTCGCCCTGGCCGCCGATGGAGTCGAGGTCGTCGAGATTCTCCTTCTTGAGGTGGTTGAGTATGTCGTCGAAGCGGTTGTAGTGATCGGAGATGGAGGAGAGGTAGGGTTGGAAGTCGGATCGGGTGAGGGAGTCGGATGCGGATTTGGGGAGGAGGGGGAGGAATTCCGGCGGGGCGGCGACGGAGGCGGAGGAGGACCACCAGGCGGACCAGGAGGAGGAGGAGTCGGAGGCATTGGGGTTGTTGAGGATGGAGGCGAGGCTCTGGCTGGTGCTGCTGCTGGAGCTCGGGTCGGATACGGAGTTGGATCGGGTTTGGGGGGACCTAGTGGAGTCCATCGTCACCGTACTTCTCTTAGGAGCATTGCCGCTCATGTATTGGAGTCACCGAGTCGGGAGGGGCTGAGTTGACTCGGAGCGAGTTGGATAAAATGAGGAAAATGTGAACAAGGTGGATCTGGGAGTGTGATCGTGAATCAGAAGACGAAAGAAAGAAAAGCGAAACAGGTTTGAGGCGGAGAGAGGGTGGGAGAGTTAGTGATGATGCCCGAAATGGAAGAACCGGGTTGAGACTTTGGGCCGCTAGGCGGTGGTCTAGTTGGTGTATGTTTCTGGACGGGCTCACAAAACCTCACTGGCCCACTAATAAAAGCCCAACAGGATTAGTGAAAATCTAACGGCACTAGCCATTTTGTAGTCAAATTTTAGCCAAAATAGTTAAAAAATCATTTAAAAGACAAATTAATTTAAATGTGTTTTAATATTACATTAAATAAGAGCGATATAGTTAAAAGTTAAAATAGCTAGCCGTTAAGAAGCCAATATAAAGAGTCTGCTAAAAATACTTTAATTAACACAGCTAGTCAGCTAGAAGAATTAGAACAAATTAAGTATAGAAATTAAATATATTCAATTTTAGCCGTTTGGTAAAATTAAAAGCTCGCTTTTCGGTAAATAAGTAAGTTCTAGCTAGTTGGTAATATTCAACATACTGTATATGGGTTTAAAACTAAATAAAACACTGCAAAAGGAAACTGGCAAAGGGTCCTAGGTAGCACAAAATGAACCAAATATCCTTAACAAGCCCCATGACACCGGTAGCACTGGGTAGCCCTAAAAGCAGTAGTACTACTTGCAGATGGTTCTCCATTGATCAAGGGAACCATCAAGTCACACGAGAAGGTCGACTCTTGTTTCCATCTCGGAATCCAACATCCCACCCAGCTCTCAGGTGAACGCAATCTACGAAACTTGTTTCTGAAATAAACCTCCACAAATATTTCATACACTTGTCCTTCCACTGCCACAGTAGCAATAGGGTTTGAATCAGACCCGAGTAATCTACGACGTCCTAAAGTTTTAGGGTTTGAATCAGACCCGAGTAATCTACGACGTCCTAAATTTTTAGGGTTTGAAACATGAGCGAGCATGGAGGATGATCCTTTGAGAGAGATTGGAGGGAGGGTTGTGATCCCACCTTTACCTTGGTAAAAGGAGTTCACATCGGCCGCAGCAAACATCTTCTTCATGACGAACTCGTGGCTTCCTTGATCAAATTTAGAGCCATCACCGTAATAAGTTGTAGACTCGGAAGACCAATAAGCCTTGACTTGAAGGTCGTCGTAATGCACGTCGTAGTTGACGTTAGGGTTCCGGGCAGTGATATTGAGGTCGAGGCCGTAAAGAAGGGTGTGGCCGTCGGAGGTCAAGCTGAACTCGTTGAGGGAGGCCTGAGTGACGTGAATGAAGGGGCTGAAGGGTCTCGTGATGGGAATCGTGGTGAAATGGCCGATGAGAATGAAGAAGAGTGAAATCAAGCCAAAACAGGCGAGGCCGAGTGTGAACATGATGACGCCGACACCGAACACAGAGGTAGCACAGCCAAACAGCACGGCCTGAATGGTCTTCATGATTCTGCGCTTGGGTTTCTGATCAGCCATGCTCGACATGCTGAACGCAATTGGGATACTCAGTTCTGGTCGACTTTCGAGTTATGAAAATATGATACTGTATGAAATATGTGACTCTGATTCAAACTCGTTATTAACCTAAAATATGAGTCAGGGTTAACAGCTTACGTGTTTGCATTGGATATATATATTTAAGTGGTTTTCTCCTTCTCCAACTCCAACTCCATCATATAATGAAAAAGGTGGTGTAGTTATATACTGTGAATATAGTAATGAGATCATCTGTAACTCTGATTCAAACTGCTGGCTCTTAACCTAAATGGTTTTCTCCTTCTCCAACTCCCTTATTCATATCATGAAATTTTGGCTACATTTACATGGCCAAAATCAGACCTATGTATTGTACTTATTGACCAATTGTATGTTTTTTTTTTCTTTTTTCTTTTTTTATGGAAATAGGATACGCACTCGGTGATTTCTTCCTAACTGAATGCTGATATACTTTCTGTAGAAAAGTGTTTCTCATTGATTTGAAATGTTTACAATCTGTTCAATATATACAGACTATCCTTGACATTCTAGATAAGGAATACAGCAAATACAATTGATTACAACTGATATTGATATTAAATACAGATGATTCTATTAAGGGATTAGGATGGAGAGAGTTTAGGAGAATCATGCTGGATGAGAGGATTGCCTTTTAGGGTTTAGGGTTTCTCTATTTAACAGTACGTAGTTGAAACTCATCAACAATTTTGATAATCAAGCCACAATTAAACATCAAACATCCCAAGCGTAAACATCAAATATAGTAATCCGGATGCGCATATAAGATTCAGTTCTACATAACAAGTCATAAACAGATCGAAATTATCTGTAAGAGCGAGGATATATATTAGAAAGCTAGCTAGCTAAATGTGATCAAGGAATCGATCTTATTAACACTGGACGGTCCTAAAAGGAATACTACTAGCACCGGCAGACTGGGATTCATCAATCAAGGGAACCAACAAGTCACACGAGAAGCCTGTCTTATATACCCGGCTCCGGATCAAACTTCCCTCCCAGCTATCAGTTGATTTCGATCTATGTAACTTGTTTATGAAGAAAACCTGTACAAAAATTTCATAAACGTGTCCGTCCGCAGTAGCAAGTAAACTAGGGTTTGAATTAGCATGAGTAGTCATGAGCATGGAGGAATGATCGACGACCTCATCACCACTAAGCATCAATTGGTTCCCTTTAAAGGAGAGCGGAGGCAAAGCTGTTTCCTCCCCTTTGCCTTGCCAAAAGGAGTAGTTCATATTCGCCACAGCAAACAGCTTCTTCACGGTGAGCCGGCGGCCGTCATAAGTAGTAGTCTGGGGAGACCAATAAGCCTTGACTTGAATGTCGTCGTAATGGACGTCGTAGTTGACGTTAGGGTTCCGGGTAGTGATGTTGAGGTCGAGGTCGTAACGGAGGGTGTGGCTGTCGGCGGTGAACTTGAACTCGTTGAGGGAGGCGTGAGTGATGCTGATAGAAGGGCTATAGGGATCCGAGACGAGATAGAAAAACAGATAAACGGAGCCGAACACGGCGGCGATAAAGAGTAGGACTTGACAGCAGCCACTGCAATAAGACATGTCGTCTTCCTCGGTTGTCATGATGATGATGATGATGGTGATCATATTCAAGTGATACAAATGCGATTCTTATAAGAGGGCTAGCACCCCCAGAGGTTTAGACTGATAGAATCATACCATAATTCTGCTTCTTAAAAAGACAATTATCCTTGATAATTAAGACAAATTTTCAAAAATCTAGTCTCCCCGGTCTTAATAAGTAGAAGGTTGTGAGTTATTACCCACTAAAAAGAAAAGAAAAATCTTGACATTATCCTTGATTGATTTCGATCACTAAAAACAAACAACGAAAACTACAAAGTCTCGTCAATTCTTATTACTTTGCTTGCTATTTCTACCTTGGTCATTTAATTTTGTGTCATTCTAAGGTTATGTTACTTGTGTATGTGTTGCCGTTTAATCTTCTAATTTTGTGTCATTCTAAGGTTATGTTACTTGTGTATGTGTTGCCGTTTAATCTTCTGACGAAGTGTCGAATTGTACGTAGTAACTAGTTTCATTGTGTTTTTATAATCAGAGAAGGCAAGCATGGTTAATGTTGTGCATTGTTGCAGAAGATAGAAGTTGCATTGTCCATTCTAATACTATTATGTAGTCACTCTTAGTCCCAGACTCCCATACCAGAAATCAAGAATGCTCGCAGTTTCTACATAATAGATGACTCAACAAGAAGATCATACAAAGTTCAAATACATCCGTTTGCATTAATAATTACAAATTATTTGACTTGCAGATTAATAAAGCACAATACTTCTCTACAACAAAAACAACTTCAGTCTAGCTACTACAACCTAGGACTAGAACAAATCTAATCGGATATAGTCCCTTCAGAAGAAGCATCAGTATCAATAACAATCAAGTTTTCTTGTTCAACGCCGTCACGAGAAGAATCTGTTTTCAGTTTGGCGATCTCAGGTCCTAATCCTGCACTGAGACACGGAGCATTACTTGCTAATGGCTGTAGGTCATATTCTCTTGAACCACCCAATGTATACTGCCTCTCTGCCCTTTCTTCACAATGTGATTTGGTTGGATCCCAAGCAGAGAGGGGGACATTCGACGTATTAGAATGGGCAAATGCAAAAGATGAAGCCCCAAGACTTGGAGGAGAAGCAATAACAGCTTCTTGGAGCCACTGGGGCATATTACCATTCACTCCAATACTGCAAGTTGAGGGAAGTTCAGTTGATAACAGCTTGCCCCTTAGCATACCCCGACTTCTGCTTATACTATGAAATTCGTCCTCATTATATTTGCTCCTTCGACGAGATACCCTCTTTGGTTTACTAAGAGGCATGTGGAGGACTTCCTCGCCATCGTTGCAAACATAAGTCGATTTGGACTGTGGCCTCCTCGAGACATTACCTCCTGCTAAGTATTTTTGCCAGCTGAAGCCTGTTCGGGGACGCAAGAAGTTGTTCTGGTAGAAAGAACTGCCTTGTGCTCTCGTATACTTGACTTGTGAGCCATACATGCTACTCAAAAGTTTTGACTGTTCCTCTTTCCACCGCATAGCTAAGTCCCTTGCCACCCTCCATGATGAGAAGTGCAATCTCGGATCCATTAACATAGCATTCCAGTTGTCCCGTCCATATCTCCTCACACCTATCCATAGAAAATCCAACTCCTCTTCAGACCACATGGTATTATATGGCTGAGATATGTCATCAAAACTGCCCATTGCATTCAAAGCTCCTGCTTGGCTTGCAATGCTATCATGCATCATCTTGTGTCTTAAAACTGATGATAAACGGCTTGACGAAGATTGGAGACCTGCATCATTGATAAAGTCTCTGGTTCCGGTGAAGGAGTCGAAGAAAGGAAATGTATTGAAACAGGTGTTGATTGCATATCCTGCAGTTGAAGGTTTAGTTGGTAAGGATAAACCTAGATTGAGTAGAGATCCTTGTTTAAATTGATTATTGTTGCTTCCCAGATGGGGCATTTTTATCTCCTCTGAGGCCATACAAGCAGTCACCTCCGGCTGGATAATAACAGGGTGGAAAATGTCGCTGTTTTTTTCTTCTGAAAATAACTGGAATCAATTCAAAAAGGGTGAAGAAATTAATCAGCAGCCAACTAATTCTCAAACATCAAACAGCAAAACTTAGAAAACGTACCTGCAGACATTTTTGCTTTGAATCAAAGCTAGGAGTAACTTGATCATAATTTCTGCAGCTGGCACCAATTTCTGAAGAATCAAATACATCGTTGTGTAACAGAGAAGTATTAGGTTCTATCCTCTCAATTTTGACAGCCACCATTTCAGGAGGAGGTGGTTCATGTAAGACAGTGGCAGGACTTCTGCTGGTACAATCAAACGAGTCCAGAGTGCTTTTTGGTGCAGCAAGAACAGGTTGCTCTTGAGGACTCAAATTTAAGTCAGCATTCAAGTCCAAAGTACAACTGTTTGAATCTGTATTTAGGAATTCAATTAGATAACTCATGAAGTATTGTTTAGCAAATGAAAAAGTGACTTGAAGAACTTCTGGGCTCAAATGCCTAGATATTAATGAAGTCCTACCGGTGCTGATAACAGACAGGTTCAAATTAGGAAGGGTTCTGCTCGAATGAGAGGTTGCTGCTGATTTACGATCATCATCACTTGAAAAAACTTGAGGTTCCTCTTTTACCAGTTGTGTATGTGTACACAATGGTACAGTTCCAGAAGAGGAGTCTTTCATACAACTTAATGAGGTTCCTAAATGATCCACAGACTCTTCTTTGACATCCATCAAAGTTCGAGCACTCTGGTCAGGAACCTTTCCTGCTTGTTGTAAAGCTTCTTCATTTATTGCCCTCTCCGTATGCATCAAACTGTCCAGATGTTTAAGGTAAGTAACTAAAAGATAACAGACATATAAGTTTTAAGTTCTTAAGTTATGTGAACATACATTTCAGACCCAGTACATGATCCAGCATGAGAACATGTAATATCGATAACCTGTCACAAAGCAATGAGACCAGTGATTGCAAATTATTTAGACAGAAATGAAGCAATAAGATGTTACCGTTTATTTGGCAATTTGAATCATATGCACATGGATAATAGAATTGTGTATATGTAAATGAAAATTTCTATACTGTGACCTATTCTATTTACCATTTTCCATACAAGTGCTGTGTAGTTTGTTATGTCAGATGTCTGTGCTATACTTCCAACTTCCTAGGCCACATACTTTATTTTATCCAAAGCGAAAAAGTATATACATCATATTGATTACCTCTTTGTAGGGATTTAGATCTGCTCCAGGATCTAGTGAGAAGCTTTCAATGGAAGTTGCTTCATATGAAGTGGTTTTGGCACATGCAGACTTGTTTGATTTGGTTATCACTGAACAATTATTTTCCACGTTCAGTGATTTGCTTTGTATGTGACACTCATCCATATCTTGTTTTCTTTTATATCTCCGGCGGTGGAAAGTACGTAATGGGGTTTTCCACTTGGTTTGTACAAACAAATCATCACATGAGTTCTCTAACTTAACTTCAGCAAACGAATCAATCTCTTCCAACTTCGATGAGCTCAACCTTAATGAACTATCATCTAAGCTATTTCCTCTTCCATGTGATGACAATGGTAGTGTGTATCCAACAGAATCAGTGATCATATCAGTGGCATTCCCCTTTTGGGTAACTGACCGCTTTCCCACATTACCATCATCACCCAATGCAGCCGCAATACACTCACAGCTTAGCACTTTTCCATGACCAGAATGCTAAGAGAGAAGAGGGAAAGAGAGACAACAGTACATCAAGTCATTAGACATTCACAAAATGAATTTCTTTACTTCACTGAACCACCCCGCCACCAAAAAAAAAAAAGTTGGTGTTCCTTATTGCACAAAGTAGAATACCTTGAGGCGCTTATCTAGGCATTCAAGATGATAAGACTGAAGACATTTATCACAGTGCATCAGGTTACCCCCGACACAGCACACAACACAAAGACGGCACACCTGCAAGTAAAAGAGAAATGAAATGAGATAAAACAAGCACAATTAATGTTCCTGAAGATAAACTAAGCTTTAATCTAGTGAATCTACATTCAATAGTTAAACGAAGCTTCAATTAGCTAACTGGCCATTCCTGTACATATTTGTCATATTTAGAACGTACGATGAAATGATGAATATACAAAGATGACTGACATATGGCATGTATCCATATCAAGCAAGCTAAATAGGTTCAAATTTTGTATAATCTCACCGCAGTCTTTGTTTCATAATCTTCTGATGCATTATCATCAATCAAATGCACTTGCATGTCCGGCTTAGATAAGCAAGTACCCTTGTTAGCCTCAGAAGGTGAATTAAGACCCCCATCTTCCTGTAGATGACCATTTCTTGCGTGCCGCTTTCGCTTGTATGTTAAAAGCACTCTGCTGCAAGACATTTAAGCTTTCCACAAATATTATTGCGATTCCAAATCTAGAACAGCTGCACCTTTTCTGAATTAAACATCTACTCGTTCCCCTGCATTCACTCGCATTTTCAAGACAGCAAAACCTGCAAAGAATAATGAAGAAAATCCCATCAATATCGAGCTACAGGTAGCAATTCAGTGATACATCAAGGAAACAAATTAAATAGATTGCCGTACAAATGAAATGGTGGTCACTATTATGTGGAACAAAGCACAGATAGTCCTTCAAATATTTTCTACCTCAATGAAGCAGACCGAACAAGGTTCAAAGTTCCAAAACTCCATTGAAAAGCATTTAAATTAAAAACCCTGCTTCTATTGATTCTCTCTTTTTGTTCTTGAAGTACCTTCGATGATAATCATTGAATGTAAAGTATTAGGTACACCATTATAAACCAGAAATGGGAATTCTCTGGAAAGGCATTGTCTCAAATGAGTACTGAAAATTTCCAAAGTTCGACTACATACTCCAACCGCATCTAAAAGAAAACAAATCTAACAACATATCTCAACAATTACCAAGTACAATGATACCAGCTATGATACTAGCTACTCTCAGAAACTCATCCAAAACCCAAAAATGCATTCATGGCTTCTTTCACACATTCCTTACATGGGTTTCACTAAACAACTCCACAGAAAACCTCAACAATACATGTGCAATTCCACACATTTCTTACACCCAAATCCTCCGCAGAGTTCTAATTACCCACAATTAGCCTCATGTTGCAAGACACACACACCCAAAAGCAAATAGCATCCAAATTTCCACACATAAAATGAAAAAAAAAAAAAAAAAAAAAAAAAAAAGTAAGGTTGAAACAGAGAGAGAAGGATAACAAACCGGAGCTAAACGACGTCGTCGGCCGGCGAGAACCTCCACCTGTTTCGGCTGCTTCAATTATTTTTAGTTTCCAGCTTTGGGTAGAAAGACAAGAGTGTAAGACATTTATGAGTTGAGAGAGTTGAAGTAAGTGAGTGACTGACTCACTCTTCGAAACGTATCTGTCTCTGCGTTTTTCTTTTTTCTCCGTTTCAAAAACATTGTCAAAAAAGCAGAACTCTCTTTCTCTCTCGAAGTGGGTGAGCGGCACGCGTCCCGATGACGCCTTACTGCCTTACTGAAGGTGTGGGGTCCTTGTGTTGACCGAGCACATGATATTCACGCGCGGGAGGAGAGGAAGTGGAATAGAAAGGGAGGTACCTGAAACTTCTACTGTGCGCGCGCGCCGTAGAACACGCCACCTCGAAATGATACGTCAGTGTTTTGTTCTTCCGGTTGCTCCCGCACACGTGTAGGGTCACACGTACGGCCCACCGGGTTAACTGTGTGATTCAGTACCCGTCATGATTTTTCTGTGAATGGAAATCTAATCATTTCTTAATCCCTGATTAGTGCCCAAACACTTACCTCAAATCCCGACCTTTTAACTACTCTAATTTCATCACACCATCACGCCGTGTACTGAATATGTTCCGCCACTATGAGCTACGTCATGGTGCAATCGATTACTACAAATCTCCAAGTTTAGCGAAAAATTTTAAACACTGATGCATTGGAACATGAAAGATTGTAGTAATCTCCAAGTTATCCTACCATCAGCAGAACAGTAAACATGACATGGGAATCTTGTTCTATCTATTCACATTGCCTACTCGTTTTTCACCAAGCAAGAAGCACAAACAAAAACAGATACAAGGCACTAAAGCAGATAAAACAAGAGGCATAAAGGTTTTCACCAGAGATATTCGGCATTAGAATGAAGTAGTGATAAAAGAGTGGACAACTGAATCAGCATTTCTTCTTGCTACTAAACAATGTATAATTTCAAGACCAATAATTCCCAATGTCAAATTGGAGCACAAAACCTTACCACATGAAAATTCTGTGCAACATCTTGTGAGGATGTGAGGATACAAATTACAGGACAAGTTATATATCATACAAATTTTCAACTTCATCCCCCACAAGGTGCTGCACCTAGACTACCCAAATTTGGTCTTGTGTAAGCTTCATTATCAGTATGCAACATAGCATATGTATGATTGTATGGGGTTAAGAAAAAAAAAAAAAAAAGGCTTAATAATAAGAATAGATACATATTTAGTAAAAGGTAAAAGAATAAAAGGCTCGGTTGGATTCAAGGATGTAAGGGTAATATGCCCCATTGGTGCAGAAAACCCTCCCCAGTGGTGACTTCTAGGACCAGTAAAACAACCACTGCCAACATAGCTGCTCTTCCATTCCAAGTCTCGGCACTTTTGGTCCAACCCCATTCCCAAACTGTCACAAGCGGTGGTAGCTCCCTCCGCTGTGAATCATATGCTGCTAACAGCTCTTCTACACTCCCAAGTGGAACTAAAGACTGCAGGGTAAGACCCAACACCATCCCGAGGCAAACGCAATATTAATAAACAGAACAAAAAGCTCTAAGGGCCTATCAGAAATGAACTTACAATATGACAACAGCAGCTACTAATAAATGAGAACTGCTACAATAAGTTATAACTTATAAGCAGCTTTTTGTGAGTGTGTTATCCAGAGTCCCACCAATACCACATGCATGCACTTAGCCACACACACACACACACACACACAGTTCAGGTAAGAGTTCCAAAATTACCTGTCGAGCTTCAAGGTTTGAGACTGCCATAGCTCCAACATATGGCAAACTCTCAATCACCGCGTCTGCTAGATCTGAAATGAAGGTGGGCTCACATCCAAGTGCAGGAACACGCCCCCAACTCTCTATACCAGATTTTAGAGCCAATTCCTTGTACTCCACATCAATTTCTTCTAGAGTTTCAATATGCTCACTGACAAAGCTGTAGATCAAGCAGAGAACTAATAAGATGACGAGCTAGCATACAGCTATCATAACGGGGAAAAAGAAGCCGACACAACAATTACCTTATAGGGACTGCCAACAGCCTTTTAACTCCCTTTTGCCCAAGCTCAATTATTGTGTCATCTGTATAAGGTCTTAACCATTCCACAGGTCCGACTCTGCTCTGTAAGAACATTCAGTTACTATCAAGTATCAACCAGTCACCATGCAAGATACACAGGATATGCCCACATTACCTCAGAACAAGTTTCTGCAGATAATCTTTGAAATAGCTATTCCTTATTCTAGACTCTCAGCAGAACAAGACAAACCTGGACCACTTGGGTAGTTACATTTCCTAGGAGTAATTGATGTTTTGGTATTCCTGTTTGGTCTAGGATTTCTCTGTGATACATTTCTTTCATCACAAGCTTCTATACCTCCAACAATTTTCCATTCAGAATCACTTCATCTGCACTAAGTTCTGCCTACTTTAATAATGACTGTTTTGATTTGCTTCATCCATACCATGTATGTCACTTCATTAAAATATGTTGAACAGATAAGTATTTAGGATTTCGAAAGATGAAAAGATCTCTGTATAGAGGCTCGGACTAAAGTTTTCTCCTAACAACCATAATTGTACGTTATTACTCCACATCAGTAAAGTGCACTCTACTTCTTGAAAAACAAAGCATACCTGATAGGCAAGGGTGTATGCATTAGTTAAATTTCTCTTTTCTAATTCTTCCATTATCAAATCCACACATTCCTCCATTTCTGCCTTGTACGGATCACCAGCCTCTTCCACATATGCAAGTGGCACTCCATGAGCGCTGAAGAATAACATCACCTATAATGCACATTTCGAATTAAGGTTGGCAATTGGCATACATATACTCCAGATTTAGCCTTTGAAACTTAGGTGCCAGTAAGAGAAAGGCTACAAGAGAACAGAAAATATTTGAATATTATATCATGCATGTATTAACCAAAACATTGCAAACTCTGGCAATACTGACACTTTGTGCAAGAAAAACTGACAGCTAGACCATGTCCACAAGGGAGTTCATAATTCTATAATGGAAGTAAGGCAAACTTCCTTTGCATGTTATGGAAATCTTTTTCAAAATAGAGTAAATTTGAACCCAAATTTAAAATAATAACAGAACTCCATATCCTTCACTAAAGTAGATATAAGAATAACTAACTCTCATGCAATTTTGCTTTCAAGAGGCCTCATATGCAGCATAAGCAACTCATTAACATACAGTAATTGAAGTTTGATTGTCTGAATATGGGACTATTTATTAATGACAACGCTTTGACTTATGATGCAAACTTTCAGCAGATGATTTTTCTGTGAACCTATTACGGTGGTTTAGCTTTCATTTGATATCCATTCACTCTTGTGAATGAGAAGTGCACGTGTATCATAACTCAAGTCAAAGATAGGTTGTGTGACAGGAATATCTCATTAATCAGTGCATTGACAAAGCATCTTGTAGACATTCAACGCTAAAAAGAAAAATGATCACCACACCTTGTCAGGGAAGTCAAAACGTTTTAGCTCCTTTTCAATCAAATTTGCCATTGCAGTTATGTATCCTTCACGCTGGTACCACGATGGTATTACTGTGTGCTGCATGTTGACTAGATACTCGTCCTCCCTGATGATGTACCAATGAATTAATGGTCAGATTCCATATAATAATCTTGCCCGATGATATGGTAACATATGCTAAGGCATCACCGGAATATACTCTCCAACAGCCGAAGGCTTGAACCACTAGTCGATATTGAAAATTGTGGATAAAGCGGAAGGACAACAAGCTTCGTAATTCCATCTCGTTTTATCTACAAAATTATTTTGCAATCAACAACTCATTATAGTCAGGTGGAGTGATCCGACTAAATGGCTAACTGACATTTGCTTCTTCTAATACTCAAAGCTCAGAACAATGAATGCAACACAGTATACATTTGAAAACAAGAGACACTAGATTTACATGATACTACAAATGCATACCTTGAAAATCAAAACTAGAACTCATCAAATTACCTGCTCTATAGCTTCTTCAGTGAATGGATGCCAATAACGCATACCAACGTACACTTTGGCCGAGACATCCTTCTCCCAAAGAGACTTCCTCAACTCTTCCGCCTGAACAAACAAACCATCTCCAATGATCTTAACTCACTGCGCAATTACAAGAGTATTTGAGTCTATGTGAGTAGACAAGAAGTGGTCATACCTGTGCATCGGTCATCTCCCGAAGAGGAGAGCCGCCGCCAATTGCGGCATAGCCTTCTTTGCTCTTTGGTGCCCTCAGAACCGATATAAACTGCGCCAATGGCTTCTGAAGAAACCGGAACAGCCTCGGCAGTCTAATGATATCCTGCCAAATTTTATCACCTCCACTCAAAATCACAATGCCAATACAATAACTCACACACATCCTAGGGTTTCTAATTTCATGTAGTTCACTCAAACAACACAGTAATTAATCAAAATTGAGGTCTGAATTCAGTAAACTTTACTATGCCAGTACAGTAATTGCTACAGTGAATCTAGAAGTTTCTGAAATTAGTGAACTGAGCTTGAGGAATTTACCGGATCTGCGAAGAGGTTAAACAAGAAAGGCTGGACGTCGTTGAGAGTCTCCGGTCCGCCGAGGTTAAGCAACAACACTCCGACTCTATCGTCAACACCAAGCGGCGTCGTATCGGCGGTTCGAGTAGTATCGGCGGTCACAAGCGCTTTTAGCGGCGGCAAGCACTTCCGGAGCGAGAAAAGCGGCGAGGATTGCGCCGCCGACGAGGAAGAGGAGGAGCAGTTTCTGGAGAGAGCGGCGGAGTGGGAGGAGGAGACGGAGAGGACACGTGGCAGGAGCCTGTGGTGGTCTGAGGGGATGGAGGAGGAGATGGTGTAGGGTAGCATTGCTATGGATTCTGCCGCCATTGCGACCGAGCTGTGTGTGTGAGGCGAACAAAGGAAGAAAGAGAAGGAGATAGTGTTTTAGGCTATGGGTGACTGGGTCTTGGGTGCGCGGTTAGGACGCGTGGCGTGTTACGAACCACTCTCGCCTCTGCGCAGGTTTAGGGGGCTAAATTTTGATAAAAAAAATTTGAAATTCTTGTTAATATCTTTTAGCGGGATTACTCGTAAAAATCAACTTTTAGCTCGATCGAATTATAACACTCCCTAAAACGTTACTCTTAGTAAAAAGTAAAAACTATGTAATAGTTTGCAGTGTTGCGGTAAGCGGTAAAAGTTGGATTTACATATAAATATCATAAACGTCAATTTCATTTTCATCTATAATGAGAATCTAAGTTGTTAATAAGACGCACGCTGGTCCACAAAAGTACAATAATCAGACCAAGACATATGACTCATATAGTACGAATTGTAGTGCTAAATATGATAATCATATATCTCTTTAGAGCAGCCGACTATTTCCCCTCTAAGTGGATAGCCGACTATTTCCCCTCTAAGTGGATAGTAAGGATGAATTCAACTAGATAACTGATCTTTGCGTATTGATTATAGCCATAAACATTATAGTCATATTGATTGTTCCCTTCTTACTTGAGATTCATTTGAGATTCCAGTCCCACTACCTAAACTGATAGACTCAAAACTTAACGCAACTGAAGCAACATCTTGATCATCATTTGCACTTGTAGTCCTCCTCCAATCCTCTCATACATAGTATCCTTTTGCGCTTCATACCTAGTACTTCTAAAGTCATGATCATGATCTTGAGAGGCATGATTGAAATCTTCTTCATATCAAAAATTGTTCAATCCTCCCACTGTAGAAGATTGTCCATATTCATTCAGACATACTCGAGGAAATTACTCGTCTCTCGAATATTTGTTGGAACGTGATTTTTTTTTATGTGAATTTTTTTTTTACAGATATTTCTTTAATATATCAAAAATATATCATAAATATCCTAAATATTGGAGATATTTCCTATATATTGGAGAAATATCGGAGATATTTGACGGTATTAAAGAAATATCGGAGATACGTTAGAACATAAGATATTTACTCCTCTAAATATATCGGTCCTTAAAAAAATGGAGATATCAGGGGATATATCGCAGAGATTTTAATCTTTGGTCCTAACTCTTAAGGATCTCTCTTTCTTGCAGTTTCTATGCTTTTCTTGTCTTTTTTTTTATAGGAAAAGAAATAATTAAGCACTAAATAGAGGTGTCTCTAGTGCACTCATACTGCATGTTTGTTATAAGAGATTGTCTAACCCGGGCTTAAATTCTAATAGAGTCCATCACTACCACGGCTTCACCCAGACTCGATGCAACCCTCGCACGGGACTCCGACAAAGATCACAGAGAAGCCGAGAGATCAACCCGGATCTTTGGACCCAACTTGCATATCCGAACCCACGAAAAAAGAGGATTTTACCCTTTATGGTAAATGAGATAATTTATTAAGGTGATTTTTATAATTTTACTGTGTAGTCATTTGTCATTTACAGATTTACAATTTACTGTTTTTTGTTACCTATTAAGTAGTAAATATGAAATCTATATTACTGTTTGCATTATTTACTGTTTTATGAAACTACAAATGGTAAAAATGCAGTCTGACTTACCATTTAATTGTTTACTACTCTTATTAATTATTTATATGATAATTGTGAAGTAAATTAAATATATATGATTAAATGTGACTAATCATATATTTTTTTTTGCTTTTACATGTGACATCACCAATTACCACGTGACGATGAATACTCTAATTGGAGAGCAACAGCTTCACACGCAGTTTATTTGGCAAACTAACAAGTATGATTTAAATTAAAGTTGTCGTTTTTGTCAAATTTTGTTCATATCAATACATGATATTAAGCATGTTTTGTTAAATTATTTCACAATTATTGTGTTATAATACTATATGCTATGCCTACTTTATTTTTATCAAATAATTGTTGCTTAGCATGTAATATAAATTGCTTTTATGATAAAGTAAATTCAAAACATCGAAATGACAAACCTCCAACTGTAATGAAGCATTTTCACAAAACATCAAAAAGGAAATTTGACCACTATGGATCTTGGTCTTCAAATCTAATTCATATCTCTTGGAAATTAATTAACATGGATGTCGTTATGACTTCGTAAAATGAAAATGATAATGTAATTTCATGTGCTTATAAAGTAAAGAAAATGATTAAACATAAAATTTTACGGTAATAATGAAATATCACAATCGATATGATGATTATACATCTTATAATATTTTAGTTATCGTGGATGCCTATTTAGACTGCGAAATTAATACATCTTCTCCTTTCAATATTTTTACAGATGGATGAACCATTATCCTGATTCCGACATATTAGACTCTGAAGAACTTGAGTACCAGTCCCCCATTTACTGAGCCAACCAAGACTCGAAGCATCAATGTTAACGAGGCGCACATCACCCGCTGGAAATATTTATAGTTGAGAGAATTTTCTTGAGCTATGAACTACTCTTGAAGGACATTTTGGGAACATACAGTACAATTTTCTCCCAAACTAATAGTTAAGTGGAAATAAATTTGTAGTTAATGACTTCATACAAAAACATGATGCGCCTATTGGACATGTTACAATTATGTGGAAAGTACGTCACAGATATATAATGACACAAAAATTTCATCATTTGAGCAATTATACTATCAAATCAGTACATGTTGGAATATGACCAATTGCAACGCCCAGTACCAAATTTTTTCTATTTACTAAGCATTCTACGGGATGCTGATGAATTTAATCGTGCTCGGTAACTTAGTAAGTTAATACTCGAGTTTATTTGCGAGTTCTTCTGGAAATGTCAAATTCTTCTTTTAAGGTCTCGGTGTTGTAGTTCCCGTCGACACGGGTTCTCCGATATTGAATGTCCTTGTTGTTGGTTGTTGGATTATTTTGGAGTATTTTAATTTGAGATATGTGATGAACTTGGGGGAGCAGGAATACTACATGAGTAAAAGGTTGGAATATGATTTTAGAAGTGTGTTTGCAAGTGACTTTAGGAAGGGTTGTCCATTTTCAATGGAGGTTATGCTGAATTTCCCGTAGCATCTCCTTTAGAGGTGGTCCCCGCAGAGTTCGTTCCGGATTTCAAGGTGAAATCCGGGGTGGGTCATGACACAAATAATAGTTAATCAGCAATATGCAACTAACTGAGTAGCATAATCAAAATCTCTTAAATGACAATGCCAGGACAAAAGAAATGTCCCAAAATAAATTATGCAAAATAACTAATAGTGAAAACAAACCTAAAACAAAGGGCAATTACCATATGTATGAAGGTCTAGGAGACGTGACATAAGCAGTGACATATATTGTAATTTTTGTGAATATAAACATTGCGAGCTACCAATGAATTAGCTATGACTTACAAAAAGTATAGAGAATCATGGAAGCACCAAGAATTGAAAAAATATATTCAACACCAGGATTGAAAAAAAAAACTATCAATCCCTAAAAGCTTACCATATGGAAGAAGATGGAGGTAATGCAGATGTCAATCCAAAAATGTCTCACTTTGGTTAAAACTACTTTGAGTTTTTTCAAAATACTTTATGTAAAAGTCATTATGCGGATGAAACTTTGTACAATTATGTCATTACGTCTTTATGTTAATTACAATTACAGAACCTCAAATAATCTCTAAATTAGATGAAACTTTGCAGGAATAATCTACATACTATGTTTTAGACACTGAACAGTGGAGATGTGAAAATGTGATATAAACATGAGCGAAATGAGATGCATCACACTTTAATTTCAAAATGATGTCCCGCTATGAAAATGAACTATATATATATATATAAATAACATTTGAAATTCAATAAAGAAATAATAAAACTGTGCTGGACGGTTTCATCTGTTACAAACCCGACCCGTGAAAGCCTCGTGGGTCGGTTACATTGCTTTTCGCGCCCTCGGAAAACGTGTCCTCACACCAACGCAACCTCCACGTGACTCTCCGTCCTCCTCTCTCCCTCTCAACGAGTTAGGCCACCCCATTGGGAAATTGAGATACCTAACTTTCCTAACCGGCATTATATGCCATCCTCCTCCACCTCGAGAATCCCCCACTCCCAAATCCATGGCCACCGCGCCTCCCGCCGACCACCGCCGCGCCGATTCCGGCAGCTCCTCCGACACTTCCGTCTATCACGACGCGCACCTCGACGGTAACGACGCCAACGGCAGCAGCAGCTCCTCTTCAGGTTTTGATTATTCGTCTCACTGTAAATGTTTCACTGATTTTCTCTGCGCAACGGTTTTGATTTTGTGAGGGAAATGTGGATTACGTAGGGTTTATGGAGCGGCGTGTGTCGATAGAAGCCTCCGGAGGAGAATCGTCGAACGCCGGAACCGGAACCGGAACCTCGTCGGGTTCGAGTTCCGGTCCGACGAGTCCGAATTTGAGCCAGAGTCGGTCGTTAGCTCTATATCTAACCAGACTCTTCGACGAGAAAATTCCTTTCAGAAAAAAGGTGCTCATTCTCTTCGATTTTTGTTCATTCTCTGCAAATTTGTACGTTTTTAGAGTAAGGAGATTGAAATTTTGTAGTGTTGTTGGTGTTGAACTTGTCCAGCTTAAGCATATAAACCGAGTGGCCACGGTTGATAACGGAACTGTACATTTCGACGTTCCGGGGGATGTTAGGCCGCAGTTGCTGGATTTTGGAACCGGAGTTGTTTATGACGAGGAGAGTTCCAGTGCAACAGGAGATGAGGTGCCTGATGTACCTCCGCTGCAAATTGTAATGCTGATTGTTGGTACGCGAGGAGATGTTCAACCATTTGTTGCTATTGGCAAAAAATTGCAGGTCATATAAGCTTTCGGTGTTTGATTTTGTTGACTTCGGTGGTAAATGTGTCGGTGATAATGTGCTGGCTACACTTGATTAGGTTGAGTAATGAGATGCAGTTTTAAATGGAAATAGCAACTGTTTGTGATTTCAAAGTTCAGTAGCTTTTTATTGCTAGGTTTGTGCCTGTACATTATTGTTGAAACTGTTGCATGACATTGAGTATGCTGAAAGCAAAATCTAACGTCAATGTCTTGGTCTCTTGGAGGATCCTCTTTAAAGGACACTGAATGCGCCCATCCAAATGATACGGTGATTTGTGTTTCTAATTCTATCTCTTTGTAGAAAAAAGAAGAAGGTGATATTATTAAACTGGATAAATAAGTACAAAAGTTGGATATGGATTGCTCAGCTCTCAAAGCAGTATTCTGGAGGACCATTGTTTTCTGAATGATTGATGCTTGATTACCATGAGTGCTCTGTCTTTCATATCTTTAACTTTCTCTTAAATCTCACTATCTCTATCTCCAGTTCTCTCTCTCTCTCTCTCTCTCTCTCTCTCTCTCTCTCTCTCTCTCTCTCTCTCTCTCTCTCTACACACACACACACCTCATGTCCTTGTCTTAGTTCTTTCTCTTCATCTGCATTGCAGTTATAAACTATCTGATGGTTATTTGTAATTAGCTTGTTGTCTATGTATTCTTACTTCCTCGAATAATTAATCTTGGGATTTCACTATTGAAAGAGGATGGTTTGGGTATGGACTACATGGTTTATTAGTCATTTTGCAATTCATCTTTATGTTGGCTTTATAAATATGAGTACTTGGAAGATTCCTTCTATATGGAATTGAACTTCACAGGAGATGTTATGTTACTTTACTTTGCAGGAATATGGCCATAGGGTTAGGCTAGCAACTCATGCAAATTTCAAAGATTTTGTCCTTACTGCTGGGTTGGAGTTCTTTCCTTTAGGTGGGGACCCAAAAGTTCTTGCTGAATGTAAGTGAATATTTTTTTTTCTTTCCTTTTTCGTTGTTGGATATCCTGCTTACATGAAGAATATTATTTTCTGGTAATTTTGGTGATTGATAAATTCTTATTTTGTTTCTTATGAGGGACAAGGTATTTACCCACTGCCTTGTGTGATCTGTCAGACTTATTTGTAGTGTATAAAGTATTAACTTTCACCTTTCTTGTTCTGCTTTATTGACTAACTCTGGATGTAATTTGGTGCTGGAAAACAATTTGGATATTTTAGATCTGAAAATTCAAGCTTATGTGCCTGTATGTTTGTTCAAGAACACACAAATGTGCACCTAACTGTCACAAAAGGTTTCAATCAATAGAGTTGGTGATGGGGGTGTTTATGCTAAAATTATTTGTGAGATAGAGCACACGTGTATGAGAATCTCACCTTTTGTAAGATTCTGATTGAAGTTACTTTTGTAATTAATTACCTTCCTTAAAGCTCTCCTCTGAAATAGACATCTACTTCACCATCCAAATTCCAATTGCTGTCCATTGGTAGTTTATAACCTGGGAATTGGTGAGGATCATAGGCTCCACACATATGAATCTGTTAATGATATATCCATTGATGGCTTTCCTGGGATAAAGAAAAACCTCTAGTGAGCAACATGATATGGATTCTTAATATATAAAACTCAATGTTGCAAATCTACTGGGATTCTGGGAATATGGCATTCTTTATTGGATGCTTAATCTTTTGTAAAAAATTGCATTGGCTTGATGCTTGTCCTTCTGTACTAAAATGGAAAGGTTCTTTGCCCAGCTCTTTATACTATTGTTTTTGGTTTGTCCATACGATATAAATGAGACATGAGTTTTTAGGATTTATAGCCATTAGTAAGCTCAATTAATAGCTTTGTATATTTACAGATATGGTCAAGAATAAAGGTTTCTTGCCATCAGGACCTTCGGAAGTATCCATTCAGCGGCAGCAAATAAAAGAAATAATTTTTTCTTTACTTCCTGCTTGCAAGGAACCTGATCCTGATTCCAAAGTCCCATTTAAAGCTGAAGCAATAATTGCCAATCCGCCGGCATATGGTTAGAATTCTTCGTCTTATTTTTGTGTTTTCAAGAAAACTAAGAGCAAATGGTATTTGTGGTTTCCTTAAGCACTGAAATAGTTGACCTTTCTTCACATATTGATATTTTGCAAGCCAATTTTACACATTGTTTCCCTGGAAATGAACTAAAACTTTCTTAGTGAGGGATCTGAGTACTAGACAGTTGATCAAAGGGAAAAAGTGGTAACAAATTGGACTTTGAATCAAATTTTGTACTTGTATCTATGAACTATCCTCTGCCAGAAATTATAGTGTTTTTGTTTTCTTCATCATCACCTTTCGTTTTGGACCAAACTCCCTTGTGTGACAAATTAGGTCAATGTTCTATTGGCACAATAATTATTTTAAAGATATTTTTATTTGTCTGCGGTTCGAAATTATTTTGACTAATCTTTGCAAATCCTTGTCCAGGGCACTCTCATGTTGCTGAGGCACTAAGAATACCACTTCATATTTTTTTCACAATGCCATGGACGTAAGTGTTTCTAATTAACTGTTATCTTGTTATTGTTTAGACTTTCTTTATGTCTCCATTGTTTGTATAGTGCTATGGGTTTCTCTAAGTACACAATAGATATCAGAATAGGGGATGTTCATCACATATGTAGCTTTTCTAAAAGTGTGTTGCTAAATTATTTTACTTTCAGACTTTATCCCTTCTCATTTTCAATAGGGACTTTTTGGGTTTAAAATAATAAAACCAGTGCCTCATCCTAAGAGAATATTCTTTCATGTTCATATGTAGCTTCCTATCTTCCATATTAGATTTGTATATGATATTGTTGATAGTTTGCTCATTTTTTCTTAGGCCTACCAGTGAATTCCCTCATCCTCTCTCCCGTGTCAAGCAACATATTGGATATAGAGTGAGTCTCATATCCTATATCTTACTGATTTTGATCTGTATTGATGCTTTTGTTGGCCAGTTCTTTATTTTGCTGTTAAACGGATTTTTCTTTTCTTTCCAGCTATCATATCAAATAGTCGATGCATTAATTTGGCTAGGAATTCGAGACATGATAAATGAGTTTAGGAAGAAAATGCTGAAGCTGAGACGTACCACATATTTAAGTGGATACTATAGTACTCCTCCTGACGTTCCCTATGGGTATATATGGAGTCCTCATCTTGTTCCCAAACCTAAAGGTCATATTTAAATCTTTTTCATTCAGATAAAACCTTTATATGAATTGGCATGATATAAGGTCTTGGGTTTTTGGCATACATATAGTGTCACAGTTCTCTTCAGTGCATTGCCCACTAGGTACTGAGGGACTAACAGTTGCTAATAATTGAGGTTGTCATTGTTTGTTCCTCAATATTCCATGAGTTAAAGATCAGCCTGACTGTTCATATGTTCTGTTTATATGTTGGCAACCTAATTGTCCATTATAAGTAGACTTCATAATGAGTATCTGCTAGGTCTCTCCTCTAGCTTCTGAATGTATAAGCCAATGTCTTTTCTTTGGAGATCATTAAAAAAGGTCCTAATCGATGTAATATTGAGTAAGAGTCCCATAATATGTCTTCTGCCATGCCACCTTGACCAGCTAAGAAGAGTAGAAAAGACCAGATAGACCTATTAAATAAGGGGGGGGGGGGGGGGGACCAGATAGACTAGACAGGAACATACTACAATTCAAGGTACAGTGCAAGAAAGAGGAAAGAAAATGACTGTAGTTGCTGATGAAATAAACTCTATCACTATCCAAATATCTTGAGTTCATGTTATCTTCCTTGCTGATGATGAAATACTAAATATAATGCATTGTTTTTCTTGCTGATGATTAATATTCGTAAGTTTTTACTTGATTGGCAGATTGGGGGCCTAAGATTGATGTCGTTGGGTTTTGTTTTCTTGACCTTGCTTCAAATTATGAGCCTCCTGATTCACTTGTGAAGTGGCTTGGAGCTGGTGAACAGCCTGTCTATGTTGGATTTGGTAGCCTTGTATGTTTTCCTTCTGTAGCTTTTTCTATTGCTGATTAATATTATTCCTTTTGTTATAGTTATATTCCAAGTAGCTCCCTTTTGTCGTCCTTACCCACATAAGTACAAGTTCCTTCTCAACCAAAAATTAACTTAAAACCCTTGCCTCTCCAAAGAGTGACCGCCTTCATATTTGCACCACTGACAGGTCCTAGGTTTCTATTCATAATAGCTGACAATTGATCCCTTTGTTTAATTTTCTAATATCGATTTGACTGAGGTGTGTTTGATGAGTATGCTTGTGTATTGCACACTTAAGGTTATTAAGCTGATCATTTCATTCAAGTGATAGATTGGCTCGCAAAATGCTAATGTTTTTCTTTTACTATGCGTTGTATTAGCCTCTTCAAGAACCAGAGAAAATGACCAATATTATTATTGAAGCTCTAAAGATTACTGGACAGAGAGGCATTATCAACAAAGGCTGGGGTGGCCTTGGTAATTGTAAGTATTGATTCTTAGATTACTTTTGAGCAAGTGTATATGCATGCTTATCTGGACATGAAACCCATGCATTTTTCTCTTCTCAGCGGTAGAAACAACGGATTCTGTGTACTTGGTGGACAATTGCCCTCATGATTGGCTCTTCCTACGATGCTCTGCCGTGGTAAATTCTTATGCTGTTAGTTTATTTTGATTTCATTCAGATTTTGCGGCAGTGGGTGCTTTCTAGATTTATGACAGCTATGTGGTATACTTATTGCAGTGACATGATTTTTAATTCAAATCTGACAATAGAAATAGTACATTTTCATTTGAAGCATGTAGCAGCAGTTGCATGTTGTCATGATAACTTGATGTAGTAATAAAATATTCATGTGGTCCATAGCAGTCTACTTGTTTTATAGTAGTTCTAAAGTGTTATAGTTTGTCAATTTTGATTTATTAGTGCCAAAAATAAAATAAAAAGGTGAACCACATCAGGTACTAGAAAAACAATAAATGGAATTGTAAGAAGAAATATCTCAAGGAATCTTATTGTGGTAGATACCAAATCAAAGAATGCTAAACTGTAGTTGAAGCTATCAGAATGTTCTGTTTCAAAGGTACTGTTACGAGTACCTAAGAGCCAAAAGAAGATCCGAGTTCGTGTTTCAACATTTCTTTGAGCACATATCTGGTTTCTCAATCGATATATGGAATTCTTTCCAGGTACATCATGGAGGTGCTGGGACAACTGCTGCCGGTTTGAAAGCTGCGGTAACATAACGGCTTATGCTATTCTTTTCAATCTGACATTTGTGAAGGATTCAGCGGCTTACTTTGGTTGTCTTCCGTCTTTTTTTAGTGTCCAACTACGATCGTGCCATTCTTTGGAGACCAGCCATTTTGGGGTGAGAGGGTGCATGCCAGAGGAGTAGGTCCTGCACCAATCCCAGTTGATGAGTTCACACTTGAAAAATTGGTTGACGCCATACGGTTCATGTTAGATCCAAAGGTATTTGCCATTTTCTTTACAATCCATTCAATAAATGTCATTTCTGATGGGTGTGTGTTTGTCACATGTGCAGCACATTGCTTAAACTGAATTTGTGATGCTTAGTTACATTATTGCATATAATTTTAACATGCAAAAACTTCAAACTTGCAATCTTTTAGAAACACTACTGACCAAATGTAAACATTTATAGCAAACGTGAATTAACGTAAACATTTATAACATACAATAGATTATTATTTCTTGTTAGTAAATTATCAAAAGGAAGTATTAGTCTTAAATACTCTAGCTTGTTTTTCTGTCATCAAGACACCTAGCCTCAATACATTTCAAACTCATGCAGGTTAAAGAGCGTGCTGTTGAAATTGCCAAAGCAATGGAGAATGAAGATGGGGTCGCTGGAGCAGTGAAGGCCTTTCATAAGCACTTTCCTAGCAATAAATCTCAGTATGAGTCGATGCCGGCTCGGAAAGGGCATTTTTCTGTCAGGCGATGTTTTGGCTACTCCTATTCATGATCTCATGCGCATCAATAGTTCAATACGTTGGCTGGTCTTGTTTCGATTCGCCAATTCCATGGCCGCTCAAACCTCATTGCCTTCACCCAGTCATGGCGAAGTATGCAGTAAAATCATCAAAATCAACACTTCGGTGTCGTGTCGAATCATTATTATTATTTTCGGGTCAAATTGTGAGTTTCTCTATCTAAATACCTATATGTTTTTGAATGCAATCCAACTTCAAATTGATCATAAAGGGGAACTATTTAAAAGGATTAGTGATTAGAAATCAAATATAAGATCAGATCAGAATCATGTATTAGTACAACTGAACAACAATTAAATTACACCCGTTATCATTATAAACTTGTACTGCACGCTCTTTGGCCTCTGCAGAAGTCCACACGAGAATCAAAACCAGCACCGCAGCCAATATAACCAAGTGGAACTCCAGTAGATAAAGAAAAACAAAATGGAAGTATAGCTCATCATCAAAGTGATCTTCATAGCACATGGCAGATTGTGCTCCTCTGTTTTTGTTGTAATCACTCATCAAAGAAACCTCCAAGTAACATGTTATCTTGGACTTGACTTCCCAGCTCGGCCAAATGAACCTGGTGATCATAATTGCCGAAGGGGATTGGTAATTGTTTCGACGATAGAGCTCAACAACAATATTGTAACCATCTCCAACGTCGCAATTCTTAAGCATGCAAAGATCTTCAGTCCTATCAAAGATCATCAGTTGTTGTCCTTTCAACGACAGTGTCATTTCAGTTGTATTCTTTTTCCCTTGGTAAAAAGAGCTCAAGTTCGCCATGCCAAACCTCTGCTTCTTGTAATAAGCTAGCACTTGAACATTGTCATAGTAGATACCGTAGTTTTCGTTTGGATTACCGACTGCGATGTTGAGGTTAAGCTGGTAGTGAAGAATAGTTGCACTAAAATTGTTGGTAGTGGTGGCGGTACTAAAGTTGAACTCGGCAAGTGAAGCATGAGTAACGTCAGAATTAGCAATGTAGGGTCGTGTGAAGAGTATAAGAAGCATAACAGCAAAAACTGTGAGAATGATAAGCGTGAGGAGGCTGAGGATGCCTTTGAGTTCAAAAAGGAATCCATTTGCATTGTTAGAATCAGCGTCGACCTTGGCCATGGATGAGATTATGAGAATGCTTAACAAAAACAGAAATGGCCGAAGATTAGTGGAAGAATGATTCAGATTAAACTACCTTCCCAACAACATAGGCCGAGCTAAATATAAACAGAACTAGGAAGAACGATCTTAGCTTAGAATGAAAAGGGTAGTCTTTATAGAAACAATGTTTACCCAGAGCCAGTGCGACCTTCAGAAATAAGGATAGGCTTTCCCAATTCCTTTCGGGAACAGGAAAAAAAATCCGATTTCAATTGGGATGCCTACTGATCCTCATCTGAATAGGATTAATGGAGAAGTGTGTATATAAAAGTACATAACCACCAATCTCTCAATCCATTTCAGCGATGGCATCTACCGAGATCTTCACTCTGAAAACCTTCTTCAAAACGGAGAACCCAAAACATCCAAAGGCAGCAACTCTCCAAATCCGCCTGAAACATAGACACAGAGTTCATCAGCAACCTCTCAACGACGCCGGATCTCCGACCACTTACGAAGTGTCATTTCCGGATGTGACCAGCGAGTGTTTTGCTATGCCACCCCACGTCCTAGATCTCCCCCGGTTACGGCGACGCTGCATCCTCGAAGCACTCGCCAGCGTGCAGATTGACAAGTCTCTTAGCGAGTGTTTGTGGCCAAGACTAGACAAGTTTGTGGTAGAAAAAACACAGGCTTTTGGGATCATGGGATTTGCGGTGGTGGCGGAGATTGAAGTCAAAAGGATAGAGGGACTGGTGGATGAAACAGACCCATCTCCGGTTCTGGTACGACAACGGCGTAATGGGTTAGACGCAAAAGGTGATGTTTGTGAACCTAGAAGGAGGTGTAGTGTGGTGGCTGGTTTGGACAGAAAGAAGAGTGCGTGATGGCTGCTGAAGAATAATTCTTCTTAATTTTGTTTCATGAAAACATGAATGAAAGAAAGTAGATATAGCTGCTTAATGTGATTTTGTTCTCCTCAAGTTCACTTAGTTTCAGTGAACCCCACTGTACATATATGGTTTAAATTGTTGAAGAATGAAGATGATATATGCAAGAAAAATTAGAGTTTCTTTTTCCGAATACGTATATGGAAAGCATAGTTGTTGAAAGTAATCCAGACTCAGTAATCCAGACTCACATTTGGCAAGAAAACATAC
Source organism: Fragaria iinumae (assembly GCA_009720345.1). Lineage (NCBI taxonomy): Eukaryota > Viridiplantae > Streptophyta > Magnoliopsida > Rosales > Rosaceae > Fragaria > Fragaria iinumae. Next base: position 448,734 of record CM019122.1, on the reverse strand, counting down.
AAAAATCACATGTTATCTATCTGCACTTGCAGAGAAAAGTCAGAAAACATTCAAAAGGAGGAGGAGTCTTTGTCTCATCTCTCATGTAGGGAGAAGGGGAAGAAGAATCGAAAGACTTTTGAATTCGCGCGGTGACGACTTGTTTGGTTCTGGGTCATAAGCTCAAGATTGACAAGAAATAATTGTGAACTGACTACGATGAGACTGGAAACTGGGAAAAAAAGAAGAAGTATTTATAGACCCAGTGTGATAAGCAGTTTTTTGTCCTTTCAACGGCAGTGTCATTTCAGTTGTGTTCATTTTCCCTAGGTAAAAAGAGCTCAAATTGGCCATGCCAAACTTTTGCTTCTTGTAATAAGCTTACACTTGAACATTGTCATATGCCGTAGTTTTCGTTTGGATTTCCATTTCCGACTGCGATGTTGAGGTTAAGCATGTAGTGAAGAATTGCTGCGCAGCCTGCGCTTAAATTGTTGGTGGCGGTGGCGGTACGTACTGGAGTTGAACTCGGCAAGTTAAGCATTAGTAACGTCAGAATTAGCAATGTAGGGTCGTACGAAGAGGATAATCAGGTTGACAGGCAAAAATATTGAGATTGATAAGCGTGAGGTGGCTTAGGATGTCCTCGATTTCAAGAAGGAATTCGAAGCAGTTCGCACGTTGAGGCTTGGGAACATGCATGTTCTCCAGCTTCACCTTGTTCGAAACTGGAGAACATGTTCTGCAAATTAACTTTGAAACTCTGTGCAAAAGTCCGGCCATAAGCCCAAACATAATTCTAACATTCCTACGATGATGAGTTTGAAATTGAGAAAAAAGAACAAGATATAGAAGCTAGCATTTAACAGACCTGCTTCAAGTAACTCATAGACTTGATCTATTTAAGATCGACATGTATGAAACTAGCAATTATATGAATCATGAAATCGGCACTTGGTAGGATGAAAAGCAGCAGCAGGGGCAGATTGTGATCCATTCTGCAGAGGAACCTGCTTCAAGTCACATGTGAAGCAGATTTGGTTTCCAATAGAAGGGTTACTCCATAGGTACCAGTTGACTGACTTGACCTTGGTCGGAAGATAAAGCTTGACGAGAATGCTGTAGACGTCAGACCCAGCTGATTCTAATTTATCAGAATGAATTAGAACTAATCATTTTATTCTGATGACTCGTTTTATAAGAATTATGTTATACACGCAGGGACGTATTCATGAATATGTAGGGTGAGCTAAATTTGTATCATTTGGGTGACGGCCAAATTATTTTTTTCAGATGTCTCCGAAATTTTTTCTGATGTCTCCATAGCTTAACGATAAATAAAAGGGAAAAATTGAAATTAGAGAAAGAAAAACAAAAAACGGAAGAAAAGGAAATTAAAATGGGTAAAAGATGAAAGAAAGATTGACAAAAGAAAGAGAAGAATGCAAAGTACACTACAGGAGGGGATCGAACTACACTGCAAAGACGACGCAGCTTTGCATTAAAACCATCTCCATCCTCCCCAACCACCAACTCTTCTGAACTTGATCCAACTCATTCTCCTCAGCTATCCAGAGTCGGATATCAACAAATTTTTCAAGTTCAAGAAGAATTTTCAGTTTTTCCTCGTGTTATGGTTTGTTTGATGCATTGCTACCCTTGCTCTCCTCCTTTATGCTGCCTCATTTGTTGCCGCGACCAACAAGCCAACAAGATCTTAGAGATGCTTGGTTATTGGCTTCTCAGCTTGAAGTCTGTGTTGCTATTGCTTGAAAGCCTCGACTGATATTGCATACAGTATCTTGAGCATTGAAGAATTAAGAAGTTGATATTATGCTCTGCATTTGATTTCGATACTTCTTTTCGAATTTCTTGTGATTCGCTTGTGTGCAAGTGTCATTGTTCAGCTCTCTTGTGGTTAAGGAGTTGATATTATGCTCTGGATTTGATTTCTATAACAGGATTCAACATTGTCGGTGTGCATTAATAACAAGTTGATGCTAAGATTCTAGACTTGATCGCTGTCATAAAACCTGTTGTTAATCAACCATGGGAGTGTGAATGCTTAGTTGTTAGAGAAGGGGAAGTGTCTGATTTTGTTACCGCTAATACCTTGGTTAGACAACTATACTCACCCAAAAGTTATGATGTTAGGGATGGACAATGTATATCGACTTTGGTGATGTCACGTTCTATATGATTTTAAGCGAAAATTATAGAGCGCACCCGGGTGCGCCGCGCACCCGGCCGATCTCACCGTCCACTCACCCGTGCCGGCCCCACCCGGTGATCTCACCGGCGATCTCACCGTTAAATTTCCGGGTGCGCGGCGCACCCGGGTGCTCCGAATACGCTCTCGATTTTAAGTGCAAGCGTCTCTGTTTTGTATGCTAAAAAGATTGCAATGCATGTTTTTCGGCTTAAGACATCACCTGACATCATGGATAATGCAATGGATCTTGTTAGTTCCTATATTCCTATCTATTTACTAGATTATTGCATATAACTGCTTACGTGGTTGTTGTTTTACGACACTGGTTTCTATTGGTTCTTCTAGCTTAGGATTACTGTGACATCTTTTTCTTTATGTAGCATATGGTTATTTCTACATTTACATGCGCACTGATGTAATGCATTTTTGGATCATGCAGATGACCAGAAGGTTACTGCACCTATGCTTGGTAACCCTTGGTTGACAACCACAAGGACACAATCTCCCGCGTTTCCAAATATTCCCAGATGAAAGAAGAAGTCACGTATTTTGGGGTTCCACTTAAGAAGTATCAGACCCTCAAAATCACTACAAACCTACAAAAGTCCTTAACGCTGATCCAAATCCGAGCACCACTAATGCTGCTGATCCAAATCAGGAGACAACCGATGCTGCTGACCTGAATGAGTCCAGTGTTGCTGACCTGAATGAGTCTAAAGCTGCTGACCCGAATGAGTTCAATGTTGCTGATTCAAATGAGTCGGGTGCTCAAGATGTTAAAGTCAATGGTGCGCTGAAGTTTAAATATGATTTCTCTGCTATGAAGTATGAATGTCCAGATATGTTTTGACGTTGAGAAAAAGGAGGATATGTTTGATTGAAAAGCTGGGATCTTGATACCTAACTCCCAGTTTTTGACAGGTTTAAGTATCAAGTTTTCGTTAGACACCAAACGTTTACAATAATAAAAGAAAGAGCCAGGGCTACGACTAGACCAGAGGCTTGCCTACCGAATGATAATCTTTACTTGTTTCAAAGACGTCAAAACCTCGTAACTATGAGGTGCCACATAAATAGTGCCTTTCGGAAACGAAAAACACCTGAAATTTTTCCTACTTTTACCAGGAAAAGGAATCTTATGTTGCCGAGTGAGGGGTCTAGCTTTTATGAAAAAAATGTCTCGATCTGCCTTTGACATTTTTTGGTGGTGCTCGGAAGTCAAAGGCAGATCGAGACATTTTTTTCATGAGAGCTAGACCCTTCACTCGGCAACATAAGATTCCTTTTCCTGGTAAAAGTAGGAAAAATTTCAGGGGTTTTTCGTTTCCGAAAGACACTATTTATGTGACACCTCAGAGTTATGAGGTTTTGGCGTCTTTGAAACAGGTAAAGATTATCATTCGGTAAGCAAGCCCCTGGTCTGGTCCTAGCCCTGGCTCTTTCTTTTATTATTGTAAACGTTTGGTGCCTAGCGAAAACTTGATACTTAAAACTGTCAAAAGCTGGGAGTTAGGTATCAAGATCCCAACTTTTCAATCAAACATATCCTCCTTTTTCTCAACGTCAAAACATATCTGGACATTCATACTTCATAGCAGAGAAATCATACTTAAACTTCAACGCATCATTGACCTTAACATCTTGAGCACCAGACTCATTTGAATCAGCAACATTGAACTCATTCGGGTCAGCAGCTTTAGACTCATTCGGGTCAGCAACATCGGTTGTCTCCTAATTTGGATCAGCAACATTGGTGGTGCTCGGATTTGGATCAGCGCAAAGGACTTTGGTAGGTTTGTAGTGATTTTGAGGGAAATTTCTCAAATGGAACCCCAAAATACGTGACTTCTTCCTTTATCTTGGAAACGCGGAAGATTTTGTCCTTGGTCTCATACTTCATGCGATTTCACCAACTGTGAAATTAACTATTTATATTGATGACTTGAGATATATAGCTTCAAGTACGTACGGTCACTGTTGCACTATACAAAGGGGAAGAAGAATCGAAAGATGGTTTTGAATTCGCTCGGAGAAGACTTTTTGTTTGGTTCTGGGTCATAATCTTTAGACTGACAACACATAATTGTGATTTTTTGTTTGGTTCTGTATCAAATCTAATGCAGTAATTGCTCAAAGCTGGAGAACATGTTTACAAATGTAACTAAGTAGCTAGTCCGGCCATAAAGACATAACTGCGAATCGCCTACGATGAGATTGAGAACTGGGAAAAGAGAACAACAAGTCTGCATATGAATTTAGCATGATGAGCAAATACAGGCAATAACTACGTTCTTGATCGATGGTTTATAATTTATATATAGTAACGCATAGACTTCTAACAATGATAACTATCTGTATAGCTATAGCACTTGGTAGGATTAAAAGCAGTAGTGGCAGACTGTGATCCATTCTGCGAACAAGGGACGTCCTTCAAGTGACATGTGAACCTAGCAGGAGAGCAATTTCCGCCCGAATAGGAGAACCTAGACCAGGTAACGGACTTGAACTTGTTAACCGTAAGATCAAGCCTGACGAGAATGTCTGCTGCTGCTGCTGCATCATCAGCAATGTTGTTATCTCGCTGCAGTTTGAAGGACAGCGTCTGAAAAGTCGTGTGTTTTGGTGGTTGGTGAAAGCCGGCAATGCTGGCCATAGCGGCCTTGTTACGGTAGTCTGCGACGAGAAGGGCCTTGTCGTAGTAGACGCGGAAAGGCTTGTAAGGATTTCGAAGGGTAATGTTGAGGTCTAGATTGTAGTTGTTGAACTCATCATCATCGGTGAGGGAGGCACCAGTTACAGCGATCTTTATGTCACCTGGTCTGGGATTAATCACATAGTTGACTAGTTGTGACCAAAGTGGCAGCCCTATAATGCACGAAATCGCAAAGATGACCAAGATAGCTATGCCGCAGCAACGCAGCCAGCCATTGGTTTGCCGGTCGGAATCTGTACACATCCCTATATTGTTACACACGTAAATTAGTCATAATTAACATCACAAGAACATGACGTGAACGTTTATTTACTATTTACTAACCTCGCTCATCCATGGTAGGATTTTTCCGGTCTCCAACTGTGCGTCCCATACTTGTGGAGCTAATAAAGATTAATTAATAATTATGAATGATTTAGTGTTTGGCACTGCAAGCACCTAGAGGTATATATATGACTATGAGGGGCATCAAGTAGTACGCACCTAGCTTCTTGACGGCGAAACGGAGACTAATTCCTGATCATGCTCAACAAGGATTTGACTTAGGCTAACTGGACTAGAACTCATCTTTACATTACTGTTCCATGTTGTAAAAGAAGTACATGGCCAAGTTGATGTAGCGATTTTATACAACAAGAATGCCACGAAATTAAACCATCTTCTCTAGTGAATGAGAGAAGTTGACCATGCACGTAGCACATATACTAAGATTGTAGTCGTAAGTTGAGCCTAGAGATGTTACCACAGGTAACAAAATTCTGTTGAAATGCTTTGGTAGGGAACCAAGAATTTAATAAAGTTCAAAGATCGCAGTATTGTGCTCTCTCAATCCTCTCATCTTAATTATTGATGACTTGAGATAGCTTCAAATACAGTCACTGTTGCACTATACAAAGTTACATATTTCTTTGATCCCTTTCCTTTTGGCAAGACTGCATCTACACACTTTCATCTGGCCATAGCTCTTGGATTTACAGATTACTTTATATACCTGCCCATCATCAAACAAACTGCTTATCTCTCTAGTAACATAACTCCCAGCTCATGTCCAAAATATTACAGCTTTCGAAGTTTTGATACATTAATCAAGAATAAGAAGAAGAAACTCACCTTTTTGACCGACTAAAGAATCCCCTTTCGAAACACCAACAGATGTATCCGCTTCAAATGCAGGCATCTCCAATGTTGGCACTATGGGAGGTTTTATTCTTCTTGTCACTGACATGTTCAACCCTTCTGTAGTGTGAATCGTTGCTCCTGTAGTCATCTTAACCTGCACGGAGAGCCACTCTCGTCAATCCCTATTCTGTAATTACTAGAAAGGCTGTCTATTGAAAATTAAGTTTCTGCAGCCATAATCCGGGCAATTCGTAGGATCTCTGCTGCATCCTCTGTTGTAACAGAGTTCATCTTCGTCTATGTTAAAACCACTGTTGGTGATGGAAATCCCACCAACAACCATTAGCATAAACAAATACCAAGTAAAATCTTGTTCTAAAAGTTCCAGGGCATATTACCTCAGGAGCACCAAGTGCGATTTGAAAGTTAAATCTTCGAACAAGCATTGTAAGTGCAACCACATTCTGTAATCATCAGAGTAAATGTTACAAATACTCTTCTTTAGTAAAGAAAAAGCTCAGAATACGTAAAATGTCATCTCGAGAAGAGAAGCATGCACACATTTCAGTGATCTATTTTGCGACTTATAAAATACAAAAGTTAACCTATCACAAGTTCATACCTCGTATGTGGCAAACATGTCACCTACACATTTCCTTGGTCCTCCACCAAAGGGCAAGTAACTGAAACAATAAAGTCAAGTACACTTGTGATTATTTGTGCACTAGATTAAGAAAGTTATACCAACTATTACAAAAATGCAGTAAAATCCTTTCTTAAAACTGACAGCACAGACAGGTGTTATGCATGATCCTAAGTGACTTATTGACTTACACTCACAGCCCATGTGTACGGGAACTGGTCATATCCAAAAGTGAAAACAAGTGAATTCCATGAATGTGGTTCTTTACATGAGTAATGGATAGGTTTTGTTAGAACTGTAGTTTTATCCGACCATTACATTCATCCAGACATCTACAGTACCATCAGATACGGAATGATGCAAAGGCATACAGAAAAGGCCTACTTCATAAACTACACGAGATATTAAGAACTTGTGTAGATGTTAAGTTTTCAACTAATTATACAAACTCTGCAGCTTGCTGTTTTCTTTTTCTTTTTCTTGTACGTTCTTCCAGTGTCATCCTTCAAAGTCCATACACCATCAGATATTATGTAGATTTACTTTTCAGTTTTCACATTGGAGTGCAACAAAGTATGCAATGCTAAGGTGGATAGCTTATATGCCTACCACATACTATGCCACCTTCCTAGTTCCTATACTACAACAATATTATTGAGGATGACATCATTCATAACTTCAATAACTATACAGATCAGTTGTAATATCACATAATAAAACTAGCTGTTTAAAGGAAACACCCATACAAGTATTTTGTTACATGAATCTGATTTGCTAAATAATCAGAAAGATGATATACCTGAAGTTTTGGTTCGTCTCATTTGGATTGGGTCCATCTAATGGCCATCTTTCAGGCTTAAACTTATCTGCGTCATCCCATAGTGTTGGACTGCGATGCAAATTCCAGACAGAAATAAAAATATCCTCATTCCTGTAGAATATAATGGTAAGATTTGCATTAGTATCTTTGCATAACATACTGTGTACGTCCTTTTTACACATTGCATGATTTCCCCATTAAGCAAATGAGTTATACTTATACATGGACGAAACTGTTCACATCATAAAATTTAAGGCACTTAAGAAACAAAGACTAAACTATGAGTACCTATTACTTGTTCATATGATTGAGGAAGCACCTATTAAATAAAAATTTGATAGGAAATAATCAAGCTGTTGGACTGGAGAACTAAAATGGTTGACAGGACCTCATATATCATTACAGAATTAAAATAAACCTTGAAAGGGTGAAAAAAAAAAAGTTCTTAACTCATGCATTGGGAGGAGCAGAGCATGCGGATATTGGAAGTCATTATCTAATCTATTGCCAGAGTTTGGTAAGAGAGGTCAGTGGGTAATCCATAATCCTATCAATTGAGATAGAACTAAAGTTATTTTGTTACTTCACTGTATTAAAACTAAAGTTACCATATAGATAGAACTTCAATTCATGCATGTAAAAAAACCATATCTTAGGGATTTCAATGCTAGGGAGCCCCGCTGTGAAAAGTACCAAAGCCACAGACAGTCCAACAAACAGAACATAAAATGCGAAGAATAGGAACTTATTAACGTATTTATCTTTCGAAAAAACATAGTATTGGAAGGCAGTGTGATTAGGTCATTGCTCCATAACACCATACTCCTATACTTCCAATACATAGGGTTGGAAAGAAGCAGATAAGAAGAGACAATATAAATTACGTATATAAATAGCATTGCAGAGAGAATTTATATGCATGACCTTTTTATCGGGTATTCTCCCAGCCTATCATCCTCAATAGAGCGACGGATTAACACAGGTGGTTGTGGGTATAGCCTCAAGGACTGCAAAAGGAGGAAAGACCAAAAGATAAACCAAAGGATCAAAACTGATCATAATCTAAATACAAGATTAAATTATTATTCATTCTGATAAATCTGATCAGCTTACTTCATTGATCACTCGAGTTGCATACTTTAGTTTCTTCATGTCTTCAATGGTTGGGATTCTATCCCCTAGAACAGAGTCAACCTAACAAATAAAGTAATATAAATTTAAATGAAACACCATCATATAGAATCATAATTCCAACTGATTGTCTTGGTACAACAATGGATACATAAATATAGAAAGTTATGGTAAACCTCCTCTTGCAGCTTTGACATGACCCTTGGCTCCTGCAAGTCAAAAAGTAAACTCGTGATAACTTCTAGTTACAAGGCATGTATGGTAATTTCTTGGGCTCAAATTTCTAATCTACTTTACACAACGAAACACTTCATTAGGGCTTGCAAGATAATTATGTGCTCAAAGTTTACAAGTTGTAGTTCACCTTAAGTAAAGTCTACTTCTATGTAACAATGATGAAAAAGGTCCATGTTACCTTGGAAAGAAGATAGAAGGTCCATGTTAAAACTGCAGCTGATGTTTCATGCCCAGCTATAAGCATTGTCATCAAGTCATCACGGAGTTGCTTGCTAGAAACCTATAAAAATTTGTGTAAAAAGTCTAAGATTTGAGCCAGTTATCATCATGTCTGATAAACTGCAGTTACTTACATCATCCCCTGATGCCAAAAGGAAATGGAGAATACTAGGATCTTGTTCATTCATGTACTCCTCATGAAACTGTAGTTCTTCTTCGTCTACCATCCTCTGCAGATGTAAAAACAAATAGAAAAATTACAGCAAAATCTCATCAGCTTAGCAGCCATCTATCATATTGTCAACAGAACAGTCATTTCAATTTGACTTCAAAATTCTACCCAAGAACAAAGCAATTACTTCAAAATAATCAATTGAGTTTCCGTATACTAATGATTTTTAAGGGATTTGCACCCCTTCAAATAAAACTAGTATGAGTTGCAATAAATGAGTTTCTTATCCACAATAGTTAGTCGGGACTCAGTTAGTTGGGACTTGAGAGTGAGTGAAGTTATTGGAATTTAGAAGCCATGTAATACTGCATATGCTTATACATATTGGAAAACATGTCCACGGAAGATAAAGGCAAAAATACTTGTGGAACACAGCTCTGATTTTTCCCATACTTGATGGCTTTACCTTGCAAATTGCGATCAGATCATCCAACGTAACATTGATTAATTTCAGGGCTTTTGCCACCTTTTTTTGTCGTGGTGAAATGTCTTTCCATATTGGAATCTCCCAGAATGGTATTGGTGCCACACTGCGATCTTCTGCTTCTCTCAAGACAGTGTAAACAGCCTATTCCCACCATATAGACAGAAATGAGTATGTGAAGTAATTCTGTGAAATGAACTCCCAAAGAAAATCAAAGATGTCACTACTGAAGCAACAAACAAATGAATGATAGAAATACCTCAACTATCCCAGTGTCATTGGTTAATGAATCAAAGTCATAATTAAAAAGTGCCTTGCCAATGATGTCCAGTGTCAAACGAGAGAAAAGTGACTCCATCTCTACATCTTCCCCATCAGATGCAGCAGTGTCGAGCTTTTGGCAAAGCCTCTCTGTAGCTTGTCCAAAGAGGTTAATCATAGCTGTTACATACTACAAATCAAAGCAAGTACTGAAATCAACATAAAGAACGCTCCGTCCATGATGATCAACCAAAGATACTGACAAATAGTTTGTACAAGAGGGTAAGTACCTTCAGATGCAATGCAGGGACAATAGCACGTCGTCGAACACGCCATATTTCACCATCTGCCGGGATGAGTCCTTTACCCATGACAAATTCTAGAATTTCAGCCAAGATTCCCTGTTAAAAAAAGTAAAAGCATAGCTATCAGTTGAGAGAGAAGATATTAGTTATTTGATGAGACAGTGAGAGATTAGTTTATTGGCTTACCTTTGAATAAGCCTTTGCATTATCTCTTAATATATGTTTGGCAATGGCAGGATCAGATACAATCAAAAAGGACTGCGAAAAGAATTAAATAACACTTCAGACCAGAAAGAGAATGAATGACTATATACTTCAACAAAGAAAGTGTCTTTTTGTCATCACAATCCATTAAGTGGAGATAAATGTTAATATGCTAAAAGTACCATACTACAAACTACCAACCTTTGGTCCAAAGGTCAGCCTGAAAATTCCACCATATGTGAGGTAAAGCTCATATAGGGGAATGAAAAAGGCCTCATTCTGAACAGCACTAATTGATCCTTTCGCCTCTGGAATTTTCAGACGCAGTTGTTGCGTGTCTCCCCAATTGAATAAAAAGTCTAGCACCTCCCTAGGAACACCCAACTTCAACAAACCGTTCTTCAATTCAGATGGATAACTAGTCCACGTTCAGAGAAACTCAGAATTATGAAAACATCAACTAAAACATTGCATCTATAATAACACAAACCATCAACATTGGCCCTTATATAGCACTAATCATACAACTTTAAGCATACCCACAAGCATTTTCACCACAAAAACACATACCATTACAACATCTTGGAGCTTATACAATTAAAGTTACTATGATTAAATATTTCTAAAATCCAGAGATTGATTTCCTCAACAAATTGAATCATTATAGCTGAAATTAAATACAGAGTTCATACCCAGTTTTGTTCACAGTGAACTCTCCTGAGGCAATTCGAGCAGACAGCTCAGCTCGCTTTTTCTCTTCAGCCAACTGCTCCACACTCTTCACAGAATCAGGCCCTCTTCCATTTGAAGAGCGAGTAATAACTGAGAACCCAATATTTCCTGCAAAACCCAACAAATTGATCAATCAAACCAAACAATCCAAACCAAAAAGAAGCTCAAAGATTGAAACTTTTTCTCATGGTAAATCTCAAAGATTGAAACTTTAGTGAAATCAGACCTCTCTGCTTTGTGGGTCTGAGTAGTCTATTCGTTTGGAGCTTTGTTTGGAATGTTTTGGTGGGGACAAACTGAAACAGAGGAATGGTGGCAGCCATTGATGGATTCAGTTGAGCACTGAGAATTAGTGACCAACTGAAATAGAGAGAGGAAGACGATAATGCAGCAAAGGCCAAATGTGGCGGTTTTCTAGTGCACACAGTACATGTTTGGGAAAATTTGGAATCTTTTTCAAGTGGCCTCGTGTTAGATACCCACCAGTAAAGTCCAATTGCCTCTTTAACTATGTATATAAATTTCGGTTATTCATCACTACATTTTCATGACATGTTAATGATGTTATCACTACAGTTCGGTTTCTGTATTCCAATTTCTACTTTCGAAACGTGTATTTACAAGGCACATTGATGATGTTTGGTAGTAAAAGGGTTTGATTTATATGAATCTTCAACTAAAAAAAAAAGTTAGGCATCGGTCGGGATGAGGTTCAAGTTCTTCACATATGGAATTGGAATCTTGGATATAGGAAACTAGGAATGTGCTCCTTAATTATTACATGAAAGAAACAAGAACTTCCATTATTTCTACATGAAAGAAACCTTCATAGTTCATACAGAGTACATACATGGGGATAAAAAAAATCTAAGCACAGTTTATTGATTGGTTCTGTTGGTCCATTTTTCTTCTCACAGCAGAAATGAAGCCAGAATCTCGCCCCAAGTGTGATACCATTTGTAATGCGATATGCTGATACGCACTGCTGAGAAAGCTCATCACAACTTCTTCACTAAGAGATTAACTCCCTGCTCAGGCTCAATCACCAACCTTATTGCTGGTTTGTGGCAATACTTGGAAGATAGGGAGACAGAAAATTTAGAGAGAATAAGAGCTACTAGTATTTTGAGCTCAATCATGGCCAAGTTCTGCCCAAGACACACTCTTGGTCCAACCCCAAATGGCATGTACAAGTGTGGAAGCTTACAAGCACCTGTAATTCCATTTGCAAATCTTTCTGGGTTGAACTTGTAGGCATCAGGTCCCCATACTTCAGGGTCAGTGTGCAATGTCAGTACCATAACCCATAGGTTCACACCCTTGGGAACATGTATGCCCGCAAATTTCATGTCCATGAAGGCCTCCCTTGATACCACAGACACCGGTGGATAGAGTCGCAACGATTCATGAATCACCATTGTTAGCTGCAAATACAAACCAAATATTTGTCATTAATTATGTGGAAAAAAAAGAAAAGAAAAAAGAAAAAGTGGACGAACATACTTAATACCGGTAACACTGTACCTGTTTCATCTTACGGAGCATGTCAGCATCTGGAATCTGGCCACCACAAACTTGAAGAACCTCGGCACGGACGCGTTCTTGCCATTCCTGATTTGAAGCCAACAACATGAGCAACCATGTGGCAGAGACTGCAGTGGTCTCATAACCAGCCAAGTAGATGTTCTTGCAGTTATCAACAATGAACCGATCACTTTCCGCTTGGCTTAGGTCACTGTTTTGGGTACTCTCAAGAACCATTTGCAACAGGTCCTTCTCATGTACACCTTCCACTCTCTGCTTCACAACTTTGAGTATCAAATTGCGAACCTCTTTTTCTAGTCCCCATGCTTCTCTTCTGTTCTTTGTAGGAAGATGCCTAGAAAACAAATTTTCAGAAGATAATCAATCAATAAGGCTTTGCTACAGTGTTAGGAAATTTTTATGCCCTAAACGCTTAAATGGTAACGATAAGTGACTAATGCTAGGGGAACCACATTACTAGCTACGTACCTCATTCCAGGAATCCCTGTAGCTAAGCATTTCCTAGACATGGCCTCTTGAAGAGCTCTTAGTTTGTGAAAAATTACTTGACCACTGGCAAAGTTGCTTCCAAAACAAGCTCTTGAGATAACATCTCCTGAGAAGCTTCTCATGTCCTCATCAATATTGATATCCGCCACTCCACCCTCTTCATCAATCCTTTTCTTCCATGACTCTTGCAATGTAATCGCAGATTCGGTAATAAGATTTATCATCCCCTACAAATTGAAGAACATATATATGAACCTTAACCTAATCGGTTTTTAAACTTCACTGCTATTAGTCACTAATATTATACGTACCTTAACCTTGTCCATGTATAATTGTGGAGCAAGAACTTTTCTCTGATGTGCCCAAACAGCCCCATTTGACGTTAGAATGCCTTGGCCAAGCAAAGGGCCTCGCTCTTTGAACTGATAGGTAGGTTTCCCCAAGTCCAAAGATGTGCATGTAGTTATCTCTCTCACAGCTTCAGCTTCATTCACGTACAATATTTGTGTGTTGCCAAGGGAGAAGTTGAACACTTTACCTGCACAAACAGAAGTCCTTAAGCACGTACGTGCGTACTGAAGTAATTAGTTACTTAATTTCGATAACGTATACGTACCGTATTTGCTTCTCCATTCCTCAAAAAAGGGAAAGAGAGTAGCAGCAAGGTTGTGGGAGGTTAGGAGTTGAGTAGTGGTAGCGTCTTGGGTCGGGGACTTCTGAGCCTTCTTGATCTCCTTGATATTTCCGAGCAAGAAGGTAGGAGGCGGTCCAACGATGCCTTGCTTCCTCAGAATTGATCTAAGCTTCTCCGGCTTCGTCACCAAGGCATTGTATAGACGAGCAAACAGACCCAGAAAAGCAAGCAACACAAAGGAGATGAACATCTTTTCAAGCTCCATGACTATGCTATCTTTGGTACGGTATTCCTCTCTATACGTACTCGTAGCTTATTTGATTGAGGTACGTACTAAAAGAATGATCCCCTTGGTAGAATATATAGTGTTAGGGGTCATAGAATCGGTCGGAGTACGTCTAGTCCGGCCGTCTCTGGAAGACCAATTAATATTGGTAATCTATATGTGAATCATATGTGGTTAGATGGTGGCCAATCAAGAAAATCAGCCGGCTTTGCTGGAATCCAGACACATAAGGCTAAATAATGAAGTACATTGCATGATTCAATCATCCGTTAAATTTCTCTAATAGTATTCAATTGTATTGCAAGAATATGCATGTAATGATTTTCCTCAAGGCCGCCAATGCATACTTTATATTTTTGCAATTTTGGGATATTTACGAATTATTTGCATTCTTGCATAGTATATATGTCTGTTGCAAAACTATAAGTCCATGGGTCAATTAGTGATGCTAAACGAGGACGTTTGGTACCAATTAGTCAAGAAGAACTAGTGGCCGGCGTAGAGTAGAGGACAGATTTATGACTGATATCTATCACTATCCATAGCTCATTGCTTGACTGAACGAAATTCCATTTTCAGACCCAAAAAAAAAAAAGAGAACCAAATTCCATTTCGTATTACAGACGCAGAACACCAGTTTTGACAAACTGACGAAGACCTAGACCAAAGCAAGGAGGAAGACTCACTGACAAAATAGGACGTAAACTTGCTTAATTTGCTAGCTGTTGTGAGGATGCGACATCTAGTTAAGAGTATGAAACTGAAATTTGCACTTCTCAATTTGTAATCCCAATTTAAACTTTATAATTCTACGGCGGACATGCATAATGCATATATAATTCTACAGCGGACATGCATAATGCATATTCCCATCCTAGCATGCACCAAATTCAAAGTACGTCAAACTTTGATTTATTCAATACATATAGTGTATCATGAAATTAACCCAACAATCCAACATAGTGATTCAAAGACGAAAACAACATACTCCGCAATACCAAAGCCTAGAGCGATAATTTTGACACATAGTTCTTTATTTTACTGGTAGTTTAAATTCCAGAATGAAAAGCAAACAGCATGGATTTATTGATTTGATGAGGGAATCAGTATGCCGGTAGCTCCAACACACACCGATGCATGGTACGTAACTTCTCCGACGACTAACCGATCTCACTTTCCACCATTGCTTGCAGGTGCTGCACACAAAACATGATAAAATCAATTCACGAAGAATCATCAGGAAGTGCATTTCCTGCTAATGATCTGCAAATCAATGAGATAAATTGCTTATTGCAACCACATACTGTTGAGTTTCGAAAGGAACACACGCAAATGAGGATCCAAAGGTAATCCCATGGCTTCAAACATGGGATCGTAACATCCGTTTATAATACGCTGCCTGCATGCAATTAGTGTTCATTAGTTTCAAGGTAAGCCCTAAACCTTAGAGTAGTAACTATAAACTGGTTCATCAACTAATTACTTGGAACTTGGAGCAGCAGGGATGTTAGTGTTCATTTGCATGCTAGAGCTCTCCAGTAGTCTTTGGTTTGAACCTTGAGCTTCAGCTGGAGATGAAATCCAACCAGCTTGCTCCAGTAGTAGTCTTTGCTGCTGGCTCGAGCCTTGATCTTCTGTTGCAGAGAACCAATTACCATATTGCTCAGGGTTGGTTGGTTGTGGCATGTAATCCCCATTCCAACTCGGGATTGGTACCTATATGAATGAACAAAATGGTTCATATATCAAAAACAAAAGCCAAACTAATGAGTCAGGCAACAACAAAGAGTAGTAGTACGTTATAAACTTATAATAGTACGTACGCTGGTAGACCCAAACGGCATTTGATCATGAGTGATAATTCCTCCATTAGTAATATTTCCATCATTTGGGATTCCTAGCATTCCTTGCTGAAAATGCTTTTAATATATCATTAGAGTTTATGCAAACTATGGAAAATTAAGATAAAGAATATATAAAAGCTAGATTGATGAGACTCGACAAAGGTGCTATACATTACATCAAGCAGCATCCAATTCCAATACTCAGTTATAATTTAATTAGGTCGATAAGGCTTATAAGGCTTATATGACTTATGTTTAAATTTTCATTAACCTCAAATGTCCTTGTCACAAAAATTAGAAAATGTAAGATATGTAAGATAAAATGTTACTTAAGTATAAACAAGGACAAAAGAATGGAATATGGGTGTTGTTTCAAATTAGAGTGGCTACTGTTAGTTTTTAAAAAATTTGAAACTATAAGTTCAACGTTGTCAGTTAAATTACCTAGCAAACTAGGTCATGACTCACCGACAATCCAATTACTTTTGTTAATATTATCACTTCTTCTTTTGTATTTCGCTTAAATGACACTTTTTTGTTCTTTACACCACAATCGATTGATTTGATTTTGGAGTTAATTGATGTACAAACAAGGAAGAGATTAAGCGAAAGCTTGTTCCCGTTTATTTTGAAAGATCAAACATATATCTTATTTCTTGAATGTTCTTCAAAACAATTTATTGTCCTGCAGGCGAATTATAATATTTCACATTAAACACCACCGCATATGTAATTGACGATCAACTTTATAATCGAGTTACTACGTCCAATCTCATTTTCTAGACACGAAACTTAATCATGTTTAAAACCCTAGCTAACATCCTCTTCAAAAACATAATATGTATATACAATGACTGACCGACAACGATAACACTACAAGATGTGATTCAAAAGCTAGAAAATAGATTGAAATAAAATGCTTATATGAACCCGTCAAGAAGAATAATACATACTTGATCATCACCGGACATATTCACAATCAGAATTTGATTCAAATGCACCTCCAATTCCTTGTTCTGCCGCACTCTTTGAGCCTGGCTGCCTGAATTGCTTGTGGACTGTTGAGTAATCGTATAATGGATCGAGTCAGTGAATGGTAATAATTTTCATTTTAATATTTCCATATTAAACCTCTTTTTTTTCTTTTTTAAATCAAAGGAAAAATTAGGCAAATGCATGTAACTTAGATTTAGAAATTACAAGGCACAATGTGTCATTTGAAATACATATGTGTTTTCCTTGATTAATATCTATATATGAATGAAAAGGTGAATATTTTATTTCTCTTAGGTGATATGAAAAGGACATTCAAATTCTTACTATAGACATACCATGAGGGTGGAGCTACCATGGATTTTTTATTTATATTTTTCTAAAAAAGAAAAACACTTTACTCGAGCTACCATACTTAGCATATTTAATTTTTGGATTTGAAATAAAGGTACAATGTACCGATGATGAATTCCATATATTCATACTTCATACTATGTGGTTATTGTTAAACAGCGACAAACGTGATTTTCGGATCATTTTTGTACAGATACAGTCCCAACTTAATTGTAGATTGAGAAATTTAATTTTCTTTATTGATTTAAAAAAAAGGCCCACATGCGTATCATCGTGGGCCTGTGGACCCAATTCCAAATCAATTTAGGAGGGAGAGCGATGAAAACCTATATATATGTCGCTTTGGTTAACCTTGATCAGAATCCACAGAACGCTTCAACCCAGACGACGACGTTTCAAGAGTTTTTGTTATCGTTTTTAGGGTTTTCGAGTTCCGATAATGACGTCACATCCCAACTTGGGCGGCGGTGCGGAGGCGCACGCCCGGAACAGGCAGTACGAGTACACGTCCAACTCCAGCCTGGTGGTGACCGCCGGCTCTCGATCACGTGACACGCGCGAGCCCACCGGCGAGCCGGAGTCGCTGCGGGGGAGGGTAGACCCTAAGAGCTTCGGCGATAGGGTTAGCAGGGGAAGACCGGAGGGTGAGATTGGGAAGAAGCGCGACGGCGATGGTGGAGGTGGATCAACTCGCCGGAAACGGCGTCGTGTTGAGGAGCGGCAGAAGAGTGTGCTTAGTGAGGCGGAGGAAGGTGTGTATCGGCCTAAGACGAGGGAGACGCAGGCGGCGTATGAGGCGTTGCTCGGTGTGATTCAGCAGCAGCTGGGGGGCCAGCCGCCGAGTGTAGTCTGCGGCGCGGCCGATGAGGTTTTGGCTGTGTTGAGGAATGAGAAGTTGAGGAATTTGGAGAAGAAATCGGAGATTGAGAAGCTGTTGGATGCTGTATCGGATTCGGTGTTTGATGGTTTTGTGAGGATCGGGGCTCGGATTACTGATTACGAAGATGGGAGCGATGGTGGTGTGGCTAATGGGGACGAAAGGCTTGATGATTTGGGGGTTTCGGTTGAGTTTGAAGAGAATGAGGACAATGAGGAGGGGAGTGATTTTGATTTGGTGCAGGATGATGAGGAAGAGGAAGAGGAGGATGGTGATTTGGGGGCAATGCAATTCGGTGGGGGGATTGATGATGTCGAAATGCAGGAAGCGAATGAAGGTGTGAGGCTTAATGTGCAGGACATTGATGCTTATTGGCTTCAGAGGAAGATTTCGGAAGCTTTTGATAAGCAGATTGATGCAGAGCAGTGCCAGAAGGTTGCTGAGGAGGTTCTTGGGATACTACCCCAAGGTAATGATATGGACGTTGAAAATAAGCTAGTGCAATGCCTAGATTATAAGAATTTCGACCTGATCAAGTTTCTGTTGCTAAACCGGTTCAAGATTTTCTGGTGCACCCGTTTGGCACGAGCTGAAGATGTGGATGAGAGGAAGAGAATCGAGGAGGAGATGTTGCATGTGGGGCTGGCATCGATTGTTGACCAGTTGCATGCCACAAGGGCTGGTGCAAAGGAGAGGCAACAGAATTTGGAGAGGGATATTAGAGAAGAGGCTCGGAAGTTGAAGAACAGTGGTGGAGATGGGGACATGGCTAGGAGGGGACATGTTGGTGAAGATGGTTATAATGATCGGTGGAATAATCAGTCTCAGCTGCTTGATCTTGAAAGCCTTGTATGTAGACATTTGGAGCCGAAGAACTGCCTGCTTCCGGATGGATCTTCCAGATTTCATTCAAGAAAGGGAGTTGAAGAAGTTCATGTGCCGGCATTGAAGCCTAAACCATTTGGTGCTAATGAGAAGCTTGTAAAAATATGTGATATGCCAGAATGGGCTCGACCGGCATTCAAAGGAATGACTCAGTTGAACAGGGTACAGAGTAAACTTTATGAGGCTGCTTTTCAGAAAGCAGACAATATTCTCTTATGTGCTCCTACTGGGGCAGGGAAAACTAATGTAGCTGTTCTCACTATCCTCCAGCAGTTGGCACTCAACATGAATGAAGATGGTTCAATTAACCACAATGCTTATAAGATTGTATATGTTGCTCCTATGAAAGCTCTTGTTGCTGAAGTTGTTGGCAACTTATCTAGTCGTTTGCAAGAGTATGGTGTCACGGTGAGGGAGCTAAGTGGTGACCAGACACTGACTCGCCATCAAATTGAAGAGACTCAAATCATTGTCACCACTCCTGAGAAGTGGGATATCATTACCAGAAAGTCAGGAGATCGTACTTACACAGAACTCGTGAAGCTTCTAATCATTGATGAAATTCATCTTCTCCATGACAATAGAGGTCCTGTTCTTGAAAGCATCGTTGCTAGAACTCTGAGGCAGATGAAGACCACTAGTGATCATATTCGGTTGGTGGGATTATCTGCCACACTCCCTAACTATGAAGATGTAGCCAAGTTTCTACGTGTTGATTTTGATAAGGGCCTGTTTCATTTTGACAATAGTTACAGGCCTGTCCCTCTTACTCAGCAGTACGTTGGAATCACAGTAAAGAAGCCATTGCAGAGGTTTCAATTGATGAATGAAATCTGCTATGAGAAGGTGATGGCTGTAGCTGGAAAACACCAAGTTCTTATATTTGTCCACTCCAGGGCAGAAACAGCCAAGACTGCTCGTGCTTTACGAGATACTGCACTTGCTAATGACACCCTTGGTAAGTTTTTGAAAGAAGACAGTGCAAGCAGGGAAATTCTTCACACTCATACTGACTTGGTCCAGAGCAATCATCTCAAAGATCTTTTACCATATGGTTTTGCTATTCATCATGCTGGGTTGAATAGAGCTGACCGCCAGCTGGTTGAGGATCTCTTTGCTGATGGGCATGTTCAAGTTCTGGTCTCAACTGCAACACTTGCTTGGGGTGTGAATCTGCCAGCTCATACTGTTATAATCAAAGGGACCCAGATTTATGATTCAGAAAAGGGAGCATGGACTGAACTAAGTCCTCTTGATGTTATGCAGATGTTGGGTCGTGCAGGAAGACCTCAGTATGATTCATATGGGGAAGGGATAATCATTACAGGGCACACTGAACTGCGGTACTATCTTTCTATGATGAACCAACAATTTCTTATTGAAAGTCAATTTGTGTCCAGATTGGCAGATCAGTTGAATGCTGAAATTGTTCTTGGAACTGTTCAAAATGCTCAAGAAGCTTGTGACTGGTTGGGATACACTTACCTGTACATTCGCATGTCAAAGAATCCCATGCTCTATGGTCTGGAAGCTAATGTTCTCACCAGAGATCCTAACCTGGAGGAGAGGCGAGCTGATCTGGTAAGCATAACTACATTAATATTTTACTTTCTTACTATCTTAAATAGATTTGTTTGCTTGTCATTTGATTGTTGCAGCCATATTAGTTATCCTTTAATTACTAGGACAATGAAAATGGGTTGATTATGCACAGGGGGTCACTGATAGACAAAGCATTAGGTGTCTTGGTATTGGCAAAACAATTATTAGGAATTCGTTCTGCACCAACAGGTGCATGTCAATCCCATGGGTTTACTATGCACAGGGGGATCACTGATAGACTAAGAAACATTAGGAGGCTAGGTATGTTAAATAATGATATTAGGAGTTTGTTATGAACCATTTTAGTAGATAGCGTTTGTGTCCATACGGGTTCACCATTTCAATGATGTTCAGTCCTTCATATACTTTTGCTTCTTAAATGTTTACTTGTGATGATATTCTCAATTTAATATTAATAGAAGTTTATTGATTTATGGTCTTGCTGGTTTGTATCTGGTGATTCTGGCCACTGTTAATTATTCTAGATGTATGACATTTGCAGTGATTGTTTTTCTTGTGTTTTGTATCTCTTATGGATTCTCATGTAGTTAATTTTTACTTTCACAGATCCATTCTGCTGCAACCATCTTGGAGAAGAACAATTTGATCAAGTATGATAGAAGAAGTGGATATTTCCAGTCCACGGACTTGGGTCGCATTGCTAGCCATTACTATATAACTCATGGGACAATATCGACATATAATGAGCATTTGAAGCCAACTATGAGGGATATTGAGCTTTATCAATTGTTCTCACTCAGTGAAGAATTTAAGTATGTCACTGTGCGGCAGGATGAAAAGATGGAACTAGTAAAACTATTGGAACATGTTCCCATTCCGGTCAAGGAGAGCTTGGAAGATCCCAGTTGCAAGATTAACGTTCTGCTGCAAGCATATATTTCACAGCTGAAGTTTGAAGGGTTCTCATTGACACAGGATATGGTTTACATTACACAGGTTAGTAATCTTTGTCTTTGCCCTTTTTCCTTTCTGTATTATTTTTGAGTTGCTGTTAGTTTAGCATATTTTTACACTTTATTTCAATTGGATTTGTTTGCTTTTCTTAGTTTTTATTCATTTGTCTCTTTGATTTCTCTTGGTCAGAGTGCTGGGCGTCTTGTACGGGCTCTTTTCGAGGTCGCTTTGAAACGAGGATGGGCTCAACTTGCAGACAAGACTTTGAACTTGTGTAAAATGGTTAGCAAGAGGATGTGGAGTGTCCAAATACCACTTCGCCAGTTCCATGGAATAACAAAAGATATTTTGGTGAAGTTGGAGAAGAAGAATTTGGCCTGGGAAAGGTATTATGACCTCTCTTCACAGGAGCTAGGGGAGCTTATAAAGATGCCAAAGATGGGTAGAACACTTCATAAGTTCATCCACCAGTTCCCCAAATTAAACCTTGCAGCACATGTGCAGCCAATTACTCGAACTGTACTGAGGGTTGAGCTTACTATAACCCCTGACTTTCAATGGGAGGACAAAGTTCATGGCTACGTGGAGCCATTTTGGGTACTCGTGGAGGATACTGATGGGGAACATATTCTTCATCACGAATATTTTTTGCTGAAGAAGCAGCATATTGATGAGGATCATACTTTGAACTTCACTGTCCAAATTTACGAACCCCTCCCACCTCATTACTTCATTCGAGTTGTATCTGATAGGTGGCTTGGGTCGCAGACTGTTTTACCTGTTTCTTTCAGATACCTCATCTTACCTGAAAAGTATCCTCCACCAACGGAGTTATTGGACCTGCAACCACTTCCTGTGACCGCATTAAGGAATCCGCTCTATGAATCTTTGTATCAAGATTTCAAGCAGTTTAATCCTGTCCAGACTCAGGTCTTCAATGTTTTGTATAATTCTGATGACAATGCCTTGGTTGCTGCACCGACAGGGAGTGGGAAGACCATATGCGCAGAGTTTGCGGTATTGAGGAATCATCAAAAGGCCTCTGAAAGTGGCATGCGCGTTGTGTATATTGCCCCTGTTGATGGTCTTGCCAAGGAAAGGCACACTGACTGGAAGAAGAAGTTTGGGCCAAAAGGTCTTAATCTGCTTGTTGTTGAATTAACAGGGGAAACAACCACAGATTTAAAGCTACTTGAAAAAGGTCAGATTATAATCAGTACTCCAGAGAAATGGGATGCTTTATCTCGGCGATGGAAACAGAGGTCGCATGTTCAACAAGTTAGTCTTCTTATTATAGATGAACTACACTTGATTGGTGGTCAGGGTGGTCACACATTGGAGGCAATAGTCTCTAGGACGAGATGCATGGCAAGTGAACTTGAGAACAAGATTCGTATTGTAGCGCTGTCAAGTTCGCTTGCAAATGCCAACGATCTCGGAGGATGGATAGGGGCTACCTCTCATGGCCTTTTCAATTTTCCTCCCGGTGTGCGCCCAGTGCCAGAAATACACATTCTGGGGGTTGATATAGCTAATTATGAAGCAAGAATGCAAGCTATGACAAAACCAACATACACTGCAATTGTTCAACATGCCAAGAATGGAAAACCGGCTCTTGTGTATGTTCCTACAAGGAAACATGTCCAACAAACAGCTCAGGATCTGGTAAATTACTTGAATGCAGAAAGTGGTGGGAACACCTCATTTCTGTTGCGGTCTCTAAACGAGATAGAGCCTTTCCTTGAGAAGATTAGCAGTGATAAGTTGCGAGACTCTTTGCGGCATGGAGTGGGATTCTTGCACGAGGGGCTAACCACTGACGATCAAAAGATTGTGTCATTACTTTTTGAAGCTGAGTATATTCAATCGTGTGTCATGAGCAGTTCATTGTGTTGGGGAGTGCCATTGTTAGCACATTTGGTGGTTGTGATGGGAACTCAATATTTTGATGGCCGGGAAAATCTTCACACGGATTACCCAGTTCCTGATCTCCTGCAGATGATTGGTCATGCCTGTCGCCCAAAGAAAGACAACTCTGGAAAATGTGTCATCCTCTGCCATGCTCCGCGTAAAGAATACTACAAAAAGTTCTTATACGAAGCATTGCCTGTTGAAAGCCATTTGCACCATTACCTGCATGACAATATAAATGCAGAAGTTGTAGCTCAAGTAATCGGAAACCATGAAGGGGCTCTCAATTACCTTACATGGACTTTCTTCTACCGGAGGCTCACACAAAATCCCAACTATTATAATCTTCAGGGAGTTACACATGCGCATATTTCTGAGTACCTTTCAGAGCTTGTTGAGAATACACTGAGTGACCTGGAAACAAGCAAGTGTGTTGCTATCGAGGACGGGGACGTTTCTGCCTTGAATCTTGGGATGATAGCTTCATATTATTATATCAGCTATTCTACAATGGAGCGTTTCAGTTCTTCCTTAACTTCAACAACGAAGATGAAGGGTCTTCTTGAGATTCTAGCTCATGCTTCAGAGTATTCACAGCTTTCCGTACGACCTGGAGAGGAAGAGGTGATTCGAAGGTTGATTAACCACCAGAGATTTTCCTTTGAGAATCATAACTGTGCAGATCCTCATGTCAAAGCAAATGCTCTTCTTCAGGCTCATTTTGCAAGGCATCGTGTGCCTGGGAACCTATTAATGGACCAGCGTGAGGTTCTCCTTTCTGCAAGTAGGTTGCTTCACGCAATGGTTGATGTCATTGCCAGCAATGGATGGCTAAACCTTTCTCTTTTAGCAATGGAAGTCAGCCAGATGATCACTCAGGGGATGTGGGATCGTGACTCGATACTTCTACAGCTTCCTCACTTCACAAGTGAGCTGGCAAAGAGATGCCAAGAGTGTCCTGGGAAGAATATAGAGAGGGTATCTGATTTGGTAGACATGGAGTTTGATGAGAGGCGAGAACTACTTCAGGAACTACTCCAGATGTCAGATATACAACTGGAGGATATTGAGCAATTTTGCAAACGATTTCCCAGCATTGATATGACATTTAAGGTGATGGAGAGCGAGAATGTAAGAGCTGGGGAGGAAATCACTTTGCAAGTTGATATGGACCGTGAACAGGTTGGTCCTGTTGATGCACCGAGGTATCCCAGGACAAAAGAAGAGGGGTGGTGGCTAGTAGTGGGGGATACCAAGACTAACTCACTGCTTGCCATCAAGAAAGTTCCGCCGCTACTAAAGAAGGCAAAGATCCAGCTTAGATTTTCGGCTCCTGCAGAAGCTGGAAAGAAGACATATACGCTGTATTTCATGTGTGATTCGTATTTGGGGTGTGATGAAGAGCATAACTTCACTGTTGATGTTAAAGAAGCAGCAAACCTTGATGAAGACAT
Source organism: Fragaria iinumae (assembly GCA_009720345.1). Classification (NCBI taxonomy): domain Eukaryota; kingdom Viridiplantae; phylum Streptophyta; class Magnoliopsida; order Rosales; family Rosaceae; genus Fragaria; species Fragaria iinumae. The sequence continues at coordinate 423,714 of CM019122.1, read as the reverse complement.
TGAGATGGGAGAATGAAAACTATTTTAGCTTCTGTGAGTATTTGCCTATGGTTTTGAGAAACACCTTGATTCCTAGGTTCGTACCAATGATGAAACACTAATGATTTTTCAGGGGATGTTTTGGTGAATATTTGCAGTTTTTATTGATGCAATTCCAGTCATATATAAATCTCTTGCATGGTTTGCTTGAAAATATGTGATAATATAAATCTCTGTAATGCTGCTGATGATTACTTGCTTTGTAACTTTTGTTGCTCTTTGGTAATTCTGAGAATATCAAGTTCAGGTCGTGTAAGTTTTCAGCTGCTCTGTTTCTTTGATTTCTTGTGCAGAGTCCTTTTTTTTTTTTTTGGTCTGAATCTTGTGCAGAGTCTCTGTACTCTTTTTTGGCTTCTGATCATGAAACTAAACACTCAAATTTATTTTCAGCAGTTAAATTGTAACTCTTTTTTTTTTTTAACAGATCTGAAGCAAGGATTTATTGACACACTGTTTCCTAGCCTTTTACATCTGATGCATCATAAACATGAAAAAGAACTAATCGCTTTCTCTTAGAGAAAGGAACCATTGTTTTAGATCCCAACAGTGGATATAGGTAGAGTAATAGATATAACAAATCTTTCAGGTACAAAGGTTGTCGATGGACAGGAGGAGAGCTGACGATGAAGGTGGTTAATTGATAGGACCCTTGGTGTTCATGCTCTTCTTGACCTGCTCTGCATTTTCTTTAACGAACTCCTTTGATTCTTGTGCCTTTCCCATGACACATTCCTTTCCTTCTTGTGCCTTCCCCATGACGTTATCGGCCGCCTTCTGGGCAGTGTCCTTAGCTGTGCCCCAAGCATCCTGCACTGTCTGCTTTGCTTTCTCACTCACATTTTGTGCCGTTGCGGAGATCTTTCCGGCCACATCATCGGCCTGATTTGCCACCTGCATTCATTCATCCACACTCTTTTATCACACACAAAATATACAAGCAATGATAACATCGATATGTAACTCTTAAAGAAGAAAATATGGATATGTCTATGGTTAAAGGATTACCTGTTCACCAGTATTCCTAGCTTCATTTGCTCCTTGTTGTAGTGCGTCTCTTCCTCCATGCTGTGAACCTCCCTGTGATATACACATTTACCAAACCAAACATTATATCGTCTCAAACTTGATAGGATTCAGATCAAAACCAACAAATGCAACCATTAACATAAATTTTACTTGAAACCGTCTCGAAAAAATCCTAGAAGTTGGTGTCCTTGCAATTGCTCCAAGTTTGGTGGTGAGGCTTGCCATTGTTCTAGCTACTTTGTCTTTGGGTCCTTTTTCCTGGTATTGTTTTGTAGTGAAAGAGGTTTTGCAAGAAGCTGAATATATAACGAAACCAGAGAGGCTTAAATAGCTTTGTGCATGGAGAGTATTTCCCGCAGATGATTGGTCAGAAAACTGTGTTTAACTATGGCCAATAAGACCCAGTATTCTAGGACAGCAATGTTTTATTAGCAATACATGGGATTAATCTCACTTCATTTTCTTGCCACCAACCAAAAGATAATGGTTATTCCACTCACGTACGAAGATAAAACTGTTACCAAATGGTAAACAAAAGCAAAAATATTCTAACTTGGGAGTTGGGACTGTAATTTGGGGACGTTATTATGTTGTACACATGCTTCGGACCACGAAAATGTCAGGTACCTAAGTATGAACTTAAGTATGGAAATTCTGAGATCGGGTTCCATGCCTCCATTACCATGAAAGACTCAAATACAACCATCCAGCAAGGCAGCAACACAGAACAAATTTTAGAAAATCGCGACAATTAAGCAGAGTGAACTTCACATACGTCGTATAAAATAAATATCACAATAGGTAACAATGAATGACAATGCATAAAGATTTCCTATATTTTCAGAGAAACAAAATATATCTCCGGTCCGTCAGCTCTTCCGGTTAACTTGGCGGCTTCTTCGTCTACGAGAAACTAACGGCACGAAGTGTGGGGGGATCCAGATTTTAAAATTTTACTGCGCCACAACAACAGCAAGGAAAAAAAAATATATAAAAGAAAAATAATTTTCTGTGGGCTAGAGGAGACAAAGTGGGCCTTGGCGGTCCAGGTGGGTGGGCCTTACGGGCTCAGCGTCCACCATTTTAAATGAATACATATACCGAGAGCAAAAACTTAAATCCCCAATTTCGCACCAAAACCTAAATCGACAAATTCTCAGCGAAACCCTAAATCGGCGATTTTGCAGGCATGTTTTCCAGAACCCACGGTCCGAAAAAGCCTCTGTTCGTCCGAAAAGGTATTTCCGTTTGATTTTTTTGGGTGCTCTTCATGTTTGATCAAGACATTGATTTTTGGGTTTTGTTTTGGTTTGTAATTATGTGACAATGTTTCCTCAAACAGAAAGCAAGTTCACACAAGCAAAGAATCGTCCTGTGACTCGTGCTCTGAGATCTCGTTTACGTAAGATTTTCAATTTTTTTTTTAAGGTCTGAGAGTGGGGTTTATCTGCTGTAATTGTAGGATATCCATGATTTTGGATCAATTTGTGTTTGAAGATTAAATTCCCGTATTGGTTTGTGGTTGAGAATATGTAAAAAAAAAAATCTATATTAAGAAAAGATATAATTGTAACATGAAAAAATTATTTATTAAATTTTTTAAAATTGCATTCTTTTCACTATGAGTCATAAATAACTGAGTTTGGCCAGTATTAGGTGATTGGATCTTACATCTGCTTGCATCTCTGTTTAATACGTTTTTTGTTTTCCTTCGCTTCAAATAACAGTGATATATTTGTTAGTATTCATTCATTTTATGTCATGCCCACTCTACTGGTTTCTGGGTTTTGTCGTTGTCATCATCCATTCATTCACTCTTCTTCTTTTTTTTTGTAATTTTATTTGTGAAACAGGCATCAAGGCGAAGGAAAGGGAGATGGCCAATATGCATATTATGCGTGACTGTATGATTTTATTTTTGTTATACAGTCTGTGAGTAGTTATTTTGGATTTTTGAAAAGGACAAAACAGCATGCTGATAATTTACTATGTAGTTTGAGGAATACTGAGCCAAACCTTTGATCATTCTGACTTTTGGAGATAACTCTCTAGCTTACTCAGTTTCATCTGTGCATGATGCATAGCTGATACCAATGGTGTTTTGCCAAAGCCTTAAAAGCCCTTGAGGAATTAGCTAGCTTTTGCTTCTTTATATTGTATATCTAGAAAGTGCATTATAGATGAAACGTAATGACTTCTTTAATTCATCTAATTCATCTGAAATAAGAACATTTTTTCTTTTTGGCCTTTTGTTTTCTGTTTTGTTTTTGCGTATCACATTACCAAGGAAAGAAAAATTAAAGCAGTTTTATCGAACATTCATTTTGCTTTTCTTATGGTACTAATCAAGTGTGATCTGATCATAGTACTTATATTCAGTTTTATCCCCAGCTGTTCTTATTTGCTTTTTATCTTTCTATCTGACTATAATTCAAACAGGGTACAAGGATTGTGGTTATTACTTCAATCCCATGGAATTCTGTGATGATCCTGGTAAGAATTTGATTTTTGTTCTAAAGTTTCTTTGGCTCTGTGACTTGACCAAAATTATTGGAAAACTATTATTATAACCAATATTATTTATTATCTATTTATTTATGTTTTTCTTTTTTGCAATACTGTGAGATCAATTTTGCTTCGAGGATAATTTTACTAGCCAAGTGTTTTTGGTTTTTTATTACGCATAGCGGAGGTAGATTATTATTGTTTTGATAGTTTTAAACTTATCTCTTCTAGCCAATTCTGTCTGGTCTGTGCATGCTGCATAGCCTTCAGTTTTTTGATGGGACATGATTCTCATTATTTCTATGTAAAATTCTTGTCATTATTTTAGTCAGAAATTCATTGCTTTTACTTTGGTATTCATAGTCTTATTATTGTTTTACTTGGTTGATGTTATAGTTATTTAGTTTTTGTAGTTTTGTTATTATTATTATTATATATATATATATCATCAATATTTTGTATGTAATGATGTAACTTTGAAGCAGGTGCTGTGCCGTTAGGAGAAGAAACCGAGCGCACTTGTCCCCACGAGGGTATGCTTGTACCTTTCTTTGCGTTTGCTTTTAAAAGTATCTTGGATTTGCTTGATCATTGTGTGTCCTGGAGGACAAAAAAGTGTTGATTTTATTTCATATTATGTATTTAGGGAAAAACTGGCTTCAACTTTTAGATCAATTTCACTTGGTGAAGATACCTTTTCCGGCCAAGTCATTTTGGTTTTTGCATGATCTTTATCTGATAATCAAGTAAACTATTGTCTGACGGGATTTTGCTTGGGCTCGTGTTTATTTTAAAGTCGTTTTGCATTGTAGCTCCTGTTTCATTAACCCTCAGCATAAATTTTGCTGTCTGATGTCATGTGGTCTGATATATGGGTTTTGACATGGTCAGTGGTTCATTATCTTGTCTTTTATTTTGTAAACAGGTAATGAGGATCCGTTTAGTTCCTTTTTCTGTAAACCAGACTGTGAATGAAATACTCCTTTTGGTAAGTAATCTTTTATTTTTGTTGCAAGGTTTGTGAGAATATTATGGAGTTACTGGGGCTCTTGCAGTGTAGAAAATGAATGTTTATTTTTTGGTATTGTAATTAGTCAAATAATGTCTGATCAATCTGGTTTTTGAAGATTTACAGTAGTTTTTAATATTTTCAAGATTAAAACTGTAATATTTATAATAATTTTAGTCTGGTTTATAATACTTTTCCACGATGCATTTGGTTTGCAATTAGACAGTTGTTTTTGTTCGTATGGAACCATTCAATGTCACCTGGACAGTTACAATAGTTTTAATTAGAGATCATCTTTTTCTTTGCTTACGACCCATCATCTTTTCTTTGCTAGTTCTTTACGGTCTGATGTCATATTCTCATGTAGTCACGGTCTTGATGTTTTGGGATTTGATACATAGAATATATACAATATTTGTTGTGTCCATAAAGAGGATGAGGTATTGAAGAGGGAAGAGGATAGACTAGAAGATTGGAGATATTTCTCTCCAATTCAGGACCTATAAATCTTTGTAAAGGGTAAAAGACACAAGCCACCCTTGTTCTCTGAAGGTGGAAATATATAAATTAAAAACCTTTGAAGTAGCCCTGCTGTTAGCTTACTGGTATAATTGAGGCTCCAACTTTTCATGCCTGCATGTTGTGCAAATGGAATTGTGATAAATTAAAAAGTCGCTACATATAAAAAATTAAGGTGAATTGCTGTTTATTACCCTACCGTCCTACACCCATAACTAACCCTGCATCTTGCAATTCTCTGTTCGATGCCTGCATCAGATGATAGTCAACCTTTTGGATCTCTTAGGTTTCTAGATAAGTTCTCCAGTTAAGCCATATTGATAGCCTACATATGAAATAAGAATTGTTAATTTTGGTCTTCGGATGATGCATAGATGATAAACAGAATAAAGTATCATGATTTTTTATGTGATCATATACCATTTTGCGTTCCAGCATTAATCATTTACTTTTTGTGGTACTATTCATTATCTGACGACATAACCACATACAGAAGCCAGTGTTGGTCCTTGCATCATCAAATGTAACTCCAGTGCTCCTGGTAAGATTTTGACTTTTATAATAATGTTTGCGAGGGATAGTATTTGAGAACCTCTTTGGGCTGTTTTTATCTATACAGAACATTTGTTTGTTGAAGATAACATCATGATTGGTTTTGGTTTTTTTATTTTTTTATCACCGACTCAAATAGTTCGGTCATGATAGCTAACAATACCAGTGAACAGGTAGCAATGAAGGACAGAAGGCCAGTAAAGATTTGGAGATGATGCGAGTCCCTTATGGTATGCATTGCTTCATTTTAGTTATTTATTCTACTACTACTACTACTATTATTTTTATTTTTATTTTTATTATTATTATTATTATTATTTTGGTTAACTATGTGTTTCGGAAAGCCTACAAACTAAACCTACTGGTAGCTTGATTTACTTGCTTTATTTATTCCAAGTGTCGGATAAGTATTTGTTGAGTGCCCATCTATGAAATTTTGTCTAGACAATTGAAAGGTTCGCTAGGCAATTCAAAAAATAAAGAATTACGCTTTAGCACCTGACATTGTTACACCTTTCTAATTGCAGCTCCTACTTATTCATTATCTTGTCCTTTATTTTGTAAACAGGTAATTAGAATCTGTTCAGCATGTTTTGTAAACCTGACTTTAAAGGAAGTGCTCCTTTGGGTGGGTAATCTTTTATTTTTGTTGCAAGGTTTGTGAGAATATTATGGAGTTACTGGGTATTGTAATTAGTCAAATAATGTCTGATCAATCTGGTTTTTGAAGATTTACAGTAGTTTTCAAAAATAAGGGATTACGCCTTATCAGCTGACATTGTTACACCTTTCTAATTGCAGGTCCTACTTATAAGATTCCTGAGCGTTGGGAATGTGGTCCTCCTGGTCTTGATTGGTACTAGGGGTTTGCTTCAGCCTGATGTTTTGAGAAACAGATCATTGTTGATATATCTCTGTAGAATGAAATATATTGGCTAGTTTGTGTGTTAAACTGGGGGTTTGCTTCTGCTGTGTTAAAGATATATTCACACTGATTTTATTTGGAGCGGTTGGAACATGGATGTGTAGTTAAGGATTGAGAGGCTTATTTTTATTTCTGATTGTAATTGCTGAAATGTCTTAAGGAAAATAAAGAAAATATATATATAAGAACTTTGCAACACAGACTCAGAGTATAAACACAATTCAGCCGTTGTACCTTGTAAGGGTTAGGTTCAAGCATTGAGCTCCACAAAGGTGCTCTCTTTTCTCCGCCTCTCCCATCTCAGAAGAACACATACAGTGTTGTAAGTCGACATCTCTCCCTCTGTGTTTTGATTCATTGTGTTTTGATTCGTTGTGTTTTGATTCATGTAAAAAGCTTATCTTTTTGTTGTATTTTGGGCTTTAAGGGTTAAAGGTTCAAGCTTTGAGCTTTTCAAATGTGCAGGACAAGATGGATGTGAAACTACCTCTAGGATCTAAACTTAAATCAGGTACAGCCATTACAGCATTTACTGGTGAGAAGGCAATTTTTATCGCTGCGGATGGAAAATCAACTTCTGCAGCAGAAGAAAAGAAGGGCGAAATATCGTCGGGATGTTGTCCAACGATGCTTCGACTCACAAAACATATAATGGTCGCCTTAGCTGGTGACTTGAGTGAGGGTATAACGATGATATGTAATGTTGCGGTTGCCATTATGAATGTCTCTGGTAGGGTGGGTATGTCGATGGTGAGGAAGTTATTTCAGGAGGAGAAGCAAAAGTGGAAGCAGCAGCATGGGCGTAAAAGCCGTTTTCCAGCAGCATGGTATGTCGAAGTACTCGTCTTTAATGATGTCAATACTCGGGCCTCTTACAAATATTACCCTGGAGATGATATGATTTCTTGGTCTGGTAGTAAGTATGATTATGAGCTTTTTGTGCCTACACAGGAGAGGATTGCACGCTTGTGCCAATTTCTAACATCAATACCTGATGACTATTAGATGATCCAGCACCGCTCAGTAGTTTTTGATTCCATCCAGCTGACTGACCTGATCAACATAAGTGATAGATAGCAAGTCTCCATATCAGATGAACGTTCAAGTAGGTTATGACTCCTTATAAGGGAGTCTGGGAAAAAGGTTTTGGCCAGTATATAAGGAGCACAAGTCCATGTGTTCAACTAGGTCTCTTAGCCTATAGTTTAATCCCATTCTGAAGCAAACAGTAGGTGAAACACAGAAGACTCAGGAGAAGCTGCTTCAAGCTGGTAGATCAAGCTGCTGCAAATGGCTCGATGACAAGGCTGCTCAGGTGCTTCCCCAGCTCACCTAGGAAAGCCTATTGTAATTGAGGTTCTGTGTTCATATTTTTAATGTGTGTTTATGTCCTTATCTACCAAAACGATTGAGTTTGATACATCATTGTTTTTATAAGCAATTCTCCTAGTTGAATGGTTTGTCCTTATTCACTTGCTTTTGCAAACTCTGGCCCTCGTGCAATTCTCCTAGGAGACTATTGTTTACTTTCAGTGTGGCACTGTCTATGAAGGTATCTGATTTTTACTTCTTCAAGGTCCACTTGCTGTGTGAAATTAGATACATATTTTTGTTCAGGAATGCTGATGTAGTAGGGAGGCAAAAATATAATGTTTTTGTTTCAGGACACAACTAGCACAAATTACAGGCATTTTTGCAATTTTTCATCTCCCTCTACCCGAATTGGATGATATAAAAAGATGTAGTATATAATGACTGCAGGAACATGTAGGAGACTATTGTTTACTTGCGTAATTCTGTGACACTCTGATTTTGAATTACATTTGTCTTCTACTTTCTAAACTCAACTCTCAGTATAATTTACTTTGGCATAAGATCTTTTTCTTGGATAGTATTTCAAGAAGCAACTAATTCTGAAAACAACGAACTCTTTTATTTCCAACCCCGTACTAGATATCAAATTCATCATTATAGTCAGTCATAAGGGGTAGATCAACATTGAGGACATCTATAGTTGTAAAATACTGTTAAAGAAAAGCTAAAACATAAAACTGCTGGATCAAAGCTCAACAATTAAGCACCAGATGATGATGATCCCACTGACTTCCAAAGCTTCACCCACGCCTCCATGGCATCTGATGCACGAGCAAACATAGGATCCACCTTTCCCAGCTCCTCCTTAACTGTTTTCGCCATACGGACAACACAATCTTCTGCAGTAACTGCTGATTGTGGCAACCTAACTGACTGAAAGAAAGGGACCACTTCCTCCATCAGCTTCACCCCCTCCCACTCTTTCTTCAAGCTTTGAACCGCATCACCTCGTTCTTTTCTCCATACATAAGGCATCCCACTCTTTACACCAAGCCCCAGGTGATCACATATAACCTTTACACACATTCCACACCATATATCTTCCATCGTCTCCCACCTAAATTTCCCCTCTCCTGCCAACCTCAAAGCTGGGAACAACGCTGGCCCAACCACCTCACGATCAAAAGCAATGTTGATTCCACTTACAGGCAGCAAGGCTCTAACAGGAACAGTCAAAACAGCATCCACATATCGAGAGTTTCTCTGTTCTGGCTTGAGGGCCTGAGTTGGCGCATCAAGGTCTGCCAAATTGAGCCACAGTCCACAGGATAGCGCGCATGTAACCCCACTTCGCAGGCTAAATGGGTAACCGCGAACAAAATCTGCTCCCTTCCGGAACGGATCATAGAGTGTGTTAAAAAAGAAAGGGGTTGCTGGTGTCTTAAGGTTGGTAATGTGCTGCGCAACAACATCTACTAAATCACCATTGCTGTCCCTAGCCGGGGTGCAGTCATCATCAATTGAGATAATATATTTTTTCCGTGATACCAGATAACCAAAGTACCTACATGAGTAACCTGAGAAGGCAATGGAGGTGGTAGAACCCACCATGCGGGTTATGTCAGCTTTGGTATAGACATTTGCATTAAATCCTTCTGGAATCTGGAGTTCCTGCTTCATATCAGGGTCTTTGACAATAATCAGATGAAACTGGGAGATAAAAGGTCTCCATTCATCCAAGAATGATTTCAGGTCTGGGTTGATTGCCGCAATCACAATGTCAACATCACTGTCATTGATGGTTGTGTTAGACATCTTGAAAGACTCAGAGAAATCAGTACTGCTTGGTGTTTTGTAGTTATTAAATCTGTCGCTTCAAAATGCTATGCAGTGTGTGAACACAATTACAGTCTCAAAATTTTTCAGAACATCCTGCAAGAGATACCAGGAGGTCAAAAGAAGAGTGCACCTCAATAAGCTTGATAGCTGAGGACAAGCAAAATCTAGAAATGCAACTTACTGGTAGGAAGGACAGGGCTATGGATCTGTCGGATATTGAGTGCCTCAATTAGTGAAAGGATTTCATCCTTGCCAGTTGCTATGAATAGCTTCAAGACTTTCTCGTTCAGCTTTCCAGCACTCAAAGTTTTCTGTCAAGTAAGCAAGTGTCACTATAACAGAAAAGGTATAGCAAGATTCAGCAGATGTTCCATGAACACAATATAGCAGCCCCACAAGTAGAATAAGACTACAACACCGTATTATGGTTGCATTAAATTTTCTTGTGAAATTTCAAATTGAACTCCCATTAAATCTATTATTGAATGTTCATCAAACAAAGCATGGGGTCTATAAGAAAAAGAAACAATCACAGAATGGCATCACTATGATCGTTCAAAAGGGGAGTGTGCATGCCATTCAACTGTGTTAAACAAACATTTCTCCATCTGAAGTAAATATGGTTTCAATGTCATATCTTTGCAACACTTCCGGAACTTCATTAGCTCATGAAGTCACAAAATTAGATCCCATGAGTGAGCCGTGTGGCCCCAGAGGATTAGCACATCCAATATAGCGATGGAAAAATCATCAACAATGAAGGGATAGCCTTCAAACATTCAGAACGCATAATCTTACTCAACATTTGCCACACAAAGAACATTCTCCAAAAGGTTGAAATCTTCAAAACACAATCAAGTTGAACTTACAACTAATGAAGAAAACTTACAAACAACACATACTTAACAATGAAAGATTCAAACTCTAAGCACACCCAGTTCAAATCTAACAAGGTTGAACTTGAACATTACCCAAAACCAATAAAGAACTATATTATTTCACACCTCGAAGTCTCAAATCAAAAGCACTGTATAAACAAACAAACCTAAAACACAACACTAAAACCAGCATCAATCACAATGAAAGACTCAAACTTTACACAAACCCAGTTCATATCTCACCAGATTAACCTTGCCCATTTCCCCCAAAACAGAAACAAATCCATTACTCTTCACTTCAAACCAAAAGCACTAAATGAACGAATGAAGCAAACTTATCAACAGCACACACTTATCAACGAAAAATTCAAACTTTAAGCACACCCAGTTCATAAGATTAAACTTTCACATTACCCAAAACCATAAATAAGTCCATTACTTCACACCTCAACGTCTCAAATCAAAAGCACCTTATAAACAAATAAACCAAAGCACAACACTAAAACCAGCATCAACCACAATGAAAGACTCAAACTTTACACAAACCCAGTTCATATCTCACCAGAGTAAGCCTGCCCATCACCCCAAAACCACAAAGCAATCCATATTCTAACACCTCAAAGTCTCAAACCAGAACCACTCAATGAAAAAGTGACTGAAATCTAATGAAGCAAATAGAGAAGAAAGAGTGTACCAAGAAGAGATCACAGAGTATGTGGTCAGGGAGAGGAGAGAGATCGGAGATGGTGGCGATGTTGAGGAGAGCTGAGTCAATAGAGAGAGATAGCAGAGAAGGCGGAGTTCTCATTCAACTCATTCATATAAATACTTAGCTGGAATCGTAAATATAAATCTCACACTCTCTCTCTCTCCTCTCTCTTCTTTGCCAGACAAAACCAACTAAACGAGGTAGGAGAAGAATTGGTCTAACGTGTGAGTGGGAGAAACAGAAGCAGATCCCCTTTGTTGCTTGGTTTCTCGAGATTTCTGTCTGTGTTTTCTCCGTCTCTGAGGTCAACTCTCCATTGGCCACCTCTTGTTGGGTCTTTGCCGCCCCACGTGTCACGTGTGCGCTCAGAACCCGACCCGACTAATTCATTCTTGGATTCGGGCCTGAACCGTTATTTGACTTATTTCAGTCATGCTTTTTGGTTTGAAGCTCAAGTGAACTAGAGTACTATAGTTTCTAGCATTATGTTTGAGACATCTTTAGCTCTTATCGGATTTGCAAATCGAGATATCAGACATGTATGGCTCCAAAATTCGGTCTATACTTTGATGAAGTACTAGTGTTTGTGATCAGACTACTACTGATTTCCATATTTGATTGAAGCATGGAAGCATAAACTGCACACCTTACCACCACTATCAAGTATGAACTCGATCATAGCGGTACCATGGATTTGAAGTCTTAAACACACAACCAAATAGTCAATACACACGAGAAGATAACGTTCACGACTGATACAAATCAGAACAGCTGTTGCACGAAACATAACACTAAGATACCCTATTCGTATAGGTTAACCAAATACATAAGATGTCTTGGTATGCTATGTAATCTGGAAAGCGAGAATGGATAGTCTACGAACAAGCACTACTGGCTATTTCAGTCCAATAATGGACATGAGAAAACGGAGTTTGTTGTCGACTTGTGCAAGATCAGGAGGGTCGTTGAACGATGAAGGAGGCTCTACTCCAGTGAAGATGTAAAGAGCCTTCAGTTCCTCCATATAACTTGCATGGGGTGTGACTTTATATCCGACAATGCTTCGTATAGCTTCAATCTGTTTCCATATCTTGTCCTCGTTTTTAAGTACCTGAAGAAGCAACAAGCCAACAAGTCAATTCGATAGAGTAGCCGCAATAATTCACAGAAAAATAATGCAGACGGAGATACTAATTGATTGAGTCTGCTAAGCTAAGATAAATGCACTCAGAAAGCAGTGTACATGTACAACCTGCTGAATACTGCAGAATACAGGCATGTTCCAACTGAAATATTCCGACAATTCTCCCATTATGACTATACTGATTTGTCAAGCTTTCCTTGTTCTATCCATATTATAGCCAAGCAGTGATTAACATGTGATACAATTTGACCGGACACTACTTCAGCACAGCAATTGATCACATGTCTAATTGACATGAACAACCCAAAAACAAGCATATTGAGCATTGGATGAATTTTACTCCCAGCTACACTTGTACATGGATAATAGCATCAGGAAACTAACATATGTTCTGTCTTGGGATTGTCATCAGGGAGAAAGCATAGTTGATAGTTGTATATAAGATACATAAAAACACAAACATCAAATGAAATACTCAAATATGTAAGAAATTGTTCTGAACGAGAAATTGCAAGGAAGATTTTAACTATTAACCCCTCTCCCAGCAGGCATTGTTCTAACAATGCAATAGCAACTCGTTACATCACTTTTCACCAAGATGTTTAGCAAGTATTAAACCAGATATGTGAAATTTATGTCAGAATAGCATGAATTAAATCTCTAACCCCATTGGAATGGATGTTGTCCTTCTGAGAAGATATCTTAGCATCGGCAGATTCACTGACCCTGCTTGAAATTGAAAGCTCTGCATTGCAGTCGGCACCTTCTCCACCCACATTACCTGAAGAGTGCATATATGGCACCAGGTCAAATTAGTGCCTAAGAAACAAATAATCCTATGGACAATAAAATACAGTATCTGAAATTACTGAGATGAGTGTCAATTTCACCTTCACACATAAAAGTACTGTAATTAAAATTATGTGTGACTTGCTCACCTGATGCATTATTCTCATCAACCACATAAAGGCCGATTTCATCAGCAATCTTTCTCACATCTGCATTCGCGGAAACAACATTTTCCTTCTCATTAATCGACGGAAATGTGACTTGACTGATATTGTTCTCTGCTCTCTCTGCTTGCAGTACTTCCTCTTTTTTCGCCACAGGAACATGTGTCTCTTCCACAACTGTGCTCACAACCCTCTGCCTTTCCACTCCAAAATTGTTGTCAGCATTTTTGCTTTCTGATACACTTTCCCAATCTTCAGAAACAGCATTCGCATCGGTCACATGTATTTTATCTTCAGATTTTTCACTTCCTTTTGGAAATCCACCTTCCATGGTACTAGTAGGTATACCCAAGCCAACATCAGCATCAGTTGATGTCTTGTCAACTGCCCTCTCTGTCTCTTCAAAATTACTTTTTGTTATCTCATCCATCTCCTCCTCTCCTTGTTCAATGACTCCTGCATAGGGCTCTGAGATTGCCACTGCGCCATTATCAGCACTGCCAGCATCCCTCATTTTTTCTAGCAATCCCCTTGTTTCTTTCACCAATTCTTCATCCTCCATGAAGTCATTTACTATTTCTTTTTCCTCAGGTTCTTCAATTATAATCTCCTCCTCCCCATCAATTACATTTGACACATATATGTCCACCTCATCACTGACTACATTTTTATCTAGTAATATATCCATGGAATCCTTCCTTGATCCTGGAGTTCCATCTGAATAATGATTCTCCATTTCCATTCCATCATCAGCACTGCCTTCATCCCTAATTTTCTCCAGCAATCCCCCTGTCTCCTTCACCAATTCCTCCTCTTCCAATAAGTCGCTTACTTTTTCTTGAGCTTCACTTCCTTCCAGTCTCACCCTTGTCACTTCAATTGGTGACACTCCAAACTCCTCCCCGTCCTCAATGACATTGAACACCACGAGATCCACCCCATCACTGATTGCATTCTCATCTAGCAGGACATCATCATTGTACTCATATCTCGACCCTTCCATTCTCGCCCCATTAATCCCCTCCAAGAGAGGTTTTTCCTCCATATCAAAATACTCACCAACGTCCACCTTTACATCCTCTTCCGCATCCTCAAACTCTTCTTCATCCTCATTACTATTATAAGGGAGCAACTTACTCATAAACTTCTCAGAACAAGTATAACTCGCCATCACAACCCCGCAAGGAACCCAACAGGCAAACGCTATTGCAGACGTAACAACAAGCGGTGGGAGAACAAAAGGTGCAGAAGAAATGACTGCACCAGTCATCAATAGTTTCGTCCCAATCCCCCATCCCTTGTTCAGTATCCAACTCACCTTGCCAGTACTATAATCTACTTGCGGAGAGTGCTCAGAGTAGTAACTTTCTTCTTCAATCTCACACTCTTCAGTTGGGTCTTCCATTCTATACATAAATAGCAAGACAATTCATTTCTAAGTTTTTTCAAAACTCTAAGGAAACGAGAACAAATCATTACACTCAAGGTTATCATCTAGCAAGCTGCAAATTAATACTACCCCAGAACAGCACAATTGAAACAGAAGAAATGAAAACAAAGGAAATCTAATATCAGAGTTGCAAAAATAAAGGTAAATTTCTAAGAAAACAAACCAAGAAATCGACTAATCCTACAAGGCTACAACTGCAAATCTTACCTGAACCTGGAAAGCTAGCTAGCTACTTAGCTTGAGTCAATATCTAGTAAAATCTTGGGAGCTATCAGCAAACCAGTTCATCACCTGCTCCTATCGTTTTATAGTTTCGAAGGATATATATGTTCTGTTCTTGTATAGCTAGGGTTTAGATTTTCATTTCTATTATCTGAAAAAATAAACCAGTCGCAGTATATAAAAACAAATAAAACCCATAAAGGGATAGATTATTATGAAATGAGATTTGAATATATGACACGCGTTGTGAGTATGGCACTGCCACTGTTGCAGTAGCCTCTTGCAATTTGCATGCAGACATGCAGCTTATACAAGATTGGTAACGTGGCTACGGCTAGCTCCAGCATCTGGCACCTGTTACTGGGTCGGGTCTGAGTTGGGCTGGGATGGGTTTCGTTGCTGTCTTCAGGCCTTCACTGTTATACAAACTAAATGATCGGCCCTTCATACGTGAGAGTATAAAATTGCCAAGAGTACACTAGAAAAAATGATTCGCAAGTCTACGCTTCAAATAATACGATAGATGCAAATTTTTTTTGTTGGACGCTGAACTTCTTTTTTTTTTTTTTTGAAGAAACTGATGTCAAGCCTAAGGATTAAAATCTCTGCGATATATCTGATATATCCTCCGATATCTCATTTTTTCGAAGGACCGATATATCTATAGGGGTCACTATCTTATCTTCCACTGTATCTACGATATTTCCCCGATATTTCTCCGATACCGTCAAATATCTCCGATATTTATGATATTTCCGATATATCACTGATATATTAAAAAAATATCTGTAAAAAAAATTGAAATGATATCTGGAATAGAAGTAATTCTCTCGAGGTATGTCTCAATGAAGAGTGTGGGTCTCGAGTGATATCTAGGATAGAAGTAATTCCCTCGAGGTATATCCCAATGAAGAGTGAGGGTCTTGACTCTTGAGTGATTTCTGGAAGAGAAATTCCCTCGATGTATATCTAGAATAGAAGTAATTCCCTCAAGGTATATCTCAATGAAGAGTGTGGGTCTAGAGTGATATCTAGGATAAAAGTAATTCCCTCGAGGTGTATCCCAATGAAGAATGAGGGTCTTGAGTGATTTCCATAAGAGAAGTAATTCCCTCGAGGTGTATCACAATGAAGAGTAGTGGTCTCGAGAAGATGATGATGAAGACGGTGGAAGCATAAAAGGTGGTGGAAATACCGAGTTTGTGTATGGACAATCTTCTACAGTTGGTGGATTGAACAATTTTTCAATTGAAGAAAATTACGATCATGCCTCCCATGATTATGGCTATAGAAGTACTAGGTATGGAGCGCAAGAGGATACCATGTATGGGAGGAGGACTAGAGGTCCAAATAATGATCAAGATGTTGTTTCAGTTGCGCTAAGTTTTGAGTCTATCAGTTTAGGTAGACTTGAACCTCAAATGAATTTCAAAAAGACAACAATCAATATGGCTATAATCAATGCGCGGAAGTCAGTGATCAGTCATCTAGTTAGATTCATCCTTACTATCCACTTACAGGGGAAACAGTCGGCTACTCCAAAGACATATATGATTATCATATTCAACACTACAATTCGTACTATATGATTCATATGTCTTTGTCTGATTATTGTACTTTTGTGGACCAGCGTGCGTCTTATCAACAACTTAGAATCTTATTCTGGATGTAGATGAAGTTAATGTTTGTAATATTTATGTAAATCCAATAAATTAAATATTTCAGAAGAAAAAAAATTCTTCCCAAAATCCCGATATTTTTTTCTGGATTTCCCCGATATATCTGATATCTTCCTTTTTCAAAAGACCGATGGATACACCGATACCGATATTTTAATCCTTGGTCATACCATATATCACCGTACCGTAAGCCAGAGAACAAACACACAAACTTGTATTTCTTTGTTGTTAATGTATTTGTTCTTTATTTATGCATTTAGAAGTCATGATTTAAGTATACAAACTAGTGTTGAACTCTTATGATATGGTAGCTAGGAGTCGTGAACTTAGTTTATAGAAGGGGATCCTATGCCGCTGGATAAAATGTCTCTATCAAACTAAATGTTAGTAAAATTTTATGATGGATTTAAATTCTTTTTTGTTATCAATAAAACAAAATTTCGGTCAAAATAAGCTTTTTATTTCCTTAATTATTTTGGGGTAAAAAAATTAATTTGGTTGGATACTTCAAATATTTCAACCAATAATTTATGGAATTACCATGAATTAAATTACGAAGAAAGAAATCTCATTAGATATGGAAGACCAATTATCAGGTAAAAAATAATTGGTTAAAAAATAAATTCTAATACATGCACACAACAAATCTTCAAGATATCGTATACACCATCATATCCACAACAAGAAGATATCGTATACACCATTCTATTCTTTTACCATGTATAATTAATCTTATCCATAATTGTCACCATGTATGCTGTACATATTTCAGTATACATGCACCATTTACATGACACCATAAAATTTGAATATGTTTCCATACGAATCTACAAAGTAACATCTGTTGTATGTAGATATACCGCAAGCATAAGCAACGACCTCTTATCCAAATATAGTGGTAAGAAATTAATTAATCACCATAAAAGCAATCTTATCTTTGTGTATAAATACATGAAAGAGTATGCGTCACTATCAAACTCCATCATTAGGCAATTCCATTAGAAAATTGAAAATGAAGTTGGGACAAATCTACTGTGTTGTCTTGCTCCTTGCTTTAGCATTCCCTTTAGGTAATTCACTGCATTTGCATTGGGGAAAAAAGAAGTTTGTACGCATCGTCAACAATCTGAGTAACGGACAAAGACTTTATTTTCATTGTGAATCTAAAGACAACGATCTTGGTGTTCGCAGTCTTGCTGTAAATGAGCAATTTGAGTTTGGATTTCGAATCAACTTTTGGATCACCACACTTTTTCATTGTCATTTATGGTGGAAGGATAATCATTCGCGATTTGTTGCATTTAAATGTGAACAGAGTTTTTATGATGATTGTGGTGGCGGGAATCATTGCATATGGACAGCCAAAGACAACGAAGTATATTTGGCGGACCATTGGATATATCTTTGGGGTAAAAGTTGAATACATGCATGTATGTGTTTTCAATAAATTTCATGGATTGCTAAATTGATGCAACGATTCATATGTTCTACTTATGCTCAATTAATAAAGTTTATTAACAATGTGTTGGTGAAAGTTTCAATATCCATACAATTTATATGTTAATTAACAAAACAAAAAGATTTAGACAAAACTATGGAGATATCGACAATGATTTGGTGGTGCTATTAACACACTCATTTTTGCTATTAACACATCCTTTATATGGTGGGAACCAATCATCAATCAAATTTAAGTGACAAGTTTGTAAATAAAATATAAATGTGTGGATAAGAAAATAGATGAGGTATGTTAATAGCAATAACCATTCAAATAACTATTTAAAATTGGTTAAAAAATAAAATCTAATATGTGCACATAGTAATCTTCGAGCAGCGAGCCATATACACATATTTTGGTTCATAAGCAGAAATAAATCTTGCTATATAGAGTAATCCTCAAGGAGAGAATCATATACACATCTTTTGATTCATAACGAGAAATCAATCTTGTTATATATATATAGTAAATGATATATCCAAATAATTATTCAAATTGGTTAAAAATATCATATGCACCGCTAGTTTATAGTGTATTCTTAGGGCTAGTTTGATATTATTGTGACTTTAAAAAAAATATGATTCTACTGTATTGCGAAAATAATCAGCTGTGAATTAAAATGGTTTTCTGTTTGGTAAATATTAGTTCTAAAACTACTGCAAAGTCAAAATACATAAATTTGTGTTTTTATGATTGTTTCTAAAAGTAACATTCAGTTTACTTCTAAAAGTTGTTGCCGGTGACCTATAATTTAAAAAAAAAAGATTTTCTTTGATCTACCAAACACTATAAAATCTAAAAATTCGGATATAAACTGATTTTTTTTTTAAAAGAAGATATACCAAACGGGGCCTTAATCTCATGTAGAAAATCTATCATATATAATTTACGTTTTGCTTTCATAACATGCACCAGTTACATAACGCCATAATATTTAAATAGGTTTGAATATATTTATTTTTTTGAAAGGAAAATAGGTTTGAATCTTACAGAGTAAAATCCAAATAAAGTGGTCAGAAATTAATCACCACAAAACAATCTTATGTTTTTGTATAAATACATGAAAGAGTATGCAGCACAATCAAACTCTATCATTAGTCAATTTCATTAGAAAATTGAAAATGAATTTGGGACAAATTTACTGTGTTGTCTTGCTCCTTGCTCTAGCATTTCGTTCAGGTAATTCACAGTTGCCACGGACAAAGAAGTTTGTACGTATCGTTAACAATCTAAGCAACGGACAAAGACTTTATCACCATTGTGAATCTAAAGACGATGATCTTGGTGTTCACAGTCTTGCTGTTAATGAACGATATGAGTTTGGATTTCGGATCAACATTTGGCTATCCACACTTTTTCATTGTCATATATGGTGGAAGGATAATCATTCAAGGTTTGTTGCATTTCGAGCTACACGAGAGTTTTATAATGATTGTGGCGGAGATCATGCAATATGGACGGCAAAAGATGATGGTATATATCTTACTCACATCAATGATATGTTTGGGGATACTCAAAAAAAGATATATCTTTGGGGAAAGAATTGAGTATCTGTATGAATGAATAATATGAAGCTCCATCAGCGATGATGATGTGATCAATGTTTCCAATAAACTCTGTCGTTAGATTAAACCCAATAAACTCTGTCGTTAGAATTAGTGTATTTCTGATACTTAATTTTGTTATGCGAAGTTCAAAATCCACAGACAATAAAGTCAGAAATCATCTAACTAAAAAATCATGAATAAATTGTAATTAAAAGTAGGTGAGAAATTATTATAATTTTGTCTTTCATACTCATAGCCATTAGAGATGTTAAACAAACCTTAACTTTTAGAAAAAATTCGGAAAGTTATTCTTATCCAATCTATCATTATAAAACATCACGTGTATAAAACTTTGTAACTGTCAATTTCTTTTTCTCCTCCAATCACTACGCCAACAAGTGCATTAGACAATGGTGAAAAAAAATTCATTGTGTCACAATAAGTTAGATAACGCTAGTTTTAAAACCATTGTGTGACTCTCAGCAGATGTTTTCGTCAGGTGCCGACAAAGTAGACATATTTGATGAAATCACATAATAGTTCTCCATTCAAACTTGTTATGTGAATGTTGGCAGATTTCATCGACATATGAAGATCGAGGAACATGAGGAGGATGAGGAGAAAGAGGAGTGTGGGTTATGCTTCTTCATGAAAGGCAGCGGGTGCAAATAGATCTTTGTTGCATGAGAGAACTACATAGAAGCCTCAGACGTGCTTTGACCTCTTCGGGTGGAAGAAAATTACGAGAATACCCTCACGTGCATAACACATGTTGATCTTTGGACAACAAAGTTGACAAGAATTGGCTTATTCCACTGCTGTGTAGCAATTTGGCTAATTTATACGGCAAAATGACATAAATAAAAGCTATAGCAAATTGACATAAACAGTAAACACTAAAAAGTTAGGGTAGCAAATTTGTAATTAAGCCTTTGAAAATTGATAAGGTAATGAGACTATATCTTTACTAATATTTACCTCAAGTTTAGATACAAATCTCGGTTCATTGACCTTGTTTATTCTGTAAATTGAGAGTAGAAAATCGATTTGAATAAGTGAGCATTAATTTCACAAGCATGAGCAGTAATTTACGAATGGTGACCTGTCAAAAAATGAAAAAGGAAAAGGATTTTTTTTATATATTTTGTTTGTGTTATAAACTAAAGAATATGTAGAGAGAAAAGAGAAGAACAAAATGTAAGAGGAGAAAGAAGTGTCATTTTCATTTTCAGTAGGCTCTTTTATATAGGAATATGATTTACATCTTAAGGACATAACTAATGAGTATTTACAAGGACATCCACATATATTATAATATTTACAAGAGTCTGTATGTTTTTTTTTTTTTTTTTGGGGGCGGAAAAATGAATTAACTCTGTGGGCGGAATTGAGATAATGCAGACTACGGGGAAGGAAGTATGATATTGACAAAATAGTGGTGCCAGATTGACAATTTGAAAACTTCCCTGTCAAAAAGACGGTTTAATGGGTCTAAAACAAACCGACCCGGAACCCAAACAGATACAAAGGCGTGACATTTAGCTTCACTCTGAAACCCTAGCACCACACACACTATCTTTCTCTCTGCAACTGCCGAAAAGCGGAGGCGCCTCTCTCTTTCTCTCTCGCTCTGAAGGAAAGAGAATCATGACGGACGTGCTGATGCACGAGATAGATGCGACGGCGGCGCGTCTCGGAATCGATCCCCAGCCAGACCTCGACTCAATCCGTCTCCCTCCCGGAGAGAAATGCGGGATTCTAAGGTAAAACCCTAACCCTAGCGCCGTCGAGGAATCCAAATCTCAGTTTACAGCTCTTGAAAATTTGAATTGCGTTTGTTCTGATTTCAATCTTTCATTATTTTTTCAGCGACAACGACGACGTCGGCAACGATGTCGATTCGGAGATGGAGTCCGGGTTCGGCAACATCATCGTTGTCGATAACCTGCCGGTGGTGCCGATAGAGAAGTTCGAGAAGCTGGAGAATGTGATACGCAAAATCTACAGTCAGCTTGGTGTGATCAGGGAAGATGGCTTATTCATGCCTCTCGAGCCCGAAACGCAGAAGACTATGGGATATTGCTTCATCGAGTTCAATACTCCTCAGGTATTGTGTTTGTGTGAATTAGAAACGGTGTACATGAGGCATTTCGATAATAGGTTGATATATAAGCTTTGTCTTGGTGAAATTGTAGGAAGCCGAGCTCGCCAAGGAGAAGACTCATGGATACAAGCTGGACAGGTCACACATTTTTGCTGTGAACATGTTTGACGACTTCGATAGGTTCATGAAGGTTCCTGATCAGTGGGCTCCTCCTGAAACTAAGCCATATACTCCCGGGGTAATTATATTTGTACTTTCATCTCATATGTTTCTGTGTTCCTGTCACTGTTGGTTATCAGATTATAGTACTTATTGTATGTTACTCCAACTTGATTGGGTTATGAATAATTTCTTGTGTGGAACTTGACAAACATATCTTTGTCTTGTCACCTCTGATGATAGATGAATGTCATAAACCTTATTGCTAGTTTAGTGTATATCTTATTGCTTGGGTTTAACCTATACTTAAACAAGTAGCCTTTTCTTTTTTGGTTTCTGGATTTTCATGAAATATCAAATAGACTCACTATAATCATCTTCAACTATCTGGAAAAAGGACTTGTATATCTTCCACATTATCCTTTTATGCTTTCTGCTTACCCTCGAGTTTTACATTTGCTTTCTGGCTATGAGGGGGAAAGAAGTGACTATGTTTCAAATTTTACTCATATGCTTATTATTCTGTCTACTTGTAATATTTACAGGAAAATCTTCAAAATTGGCTCACTGATGTGAAAGGACGGGATCAGTTTGTCATCCGTGCTGGTAATGATACTGAAGTTTATTGGAATGATGCACGACAACTGAAGCCTGATTTTGTGTACAAGCGTCAAGTGAGTGGATGCTGTATCTCAGCGATCCATTACTCTCTTTCTTTGTCATCTCCTACTATGTGACCCATCTGTCTTGTGTCAACATTTTGATAGTGAATGATTGTATTTGCTTGCAGTACTGGACTGAAAGCTTTGTGCAATGGTCACCCATGGGGACTTATTTGGCAACTGTACACAGACAGGGTGCTGCGGTTTGGGGAGGTGCCACCAATGAGTTCAAACGACTAATGCGTTATGCACATCCACAGGTTGCTATTGATTTCCTGGTTTTACATCTTTTTGTAGTTTTTCATAGTTTTTATTTTATTTTTATACTAACTGTTTAGCTGCAATTTGCCAACTGCAGGTTAGGCTGATTGATTTTTCCCCTGGTGAGAAATATTTGGTGACATACAGCAGCCATGAAGCAACCAATCCTCGCGATACAAATGTGGGTTATTTTGGATTCATCACTTTGTTATAATTAGTTGTCCCCTGTTTCTATGTCTAACATGTGCTTGTCATACAGAGGGTTGTCATAGACATTTTTGACACAAGAACTGGAAAAGTCATGAGAGATTTTAAGGGAACTCCTGATGATTTTGCAATTGGAGGATCTGGAGGTGTTTCAGGCGTGTCCTGGCCTGTGTTCAAGTAATGTTCTTGTCCTTTGTGGCAAACAGTGTGATGTCGATTGACATCAATATTCTAATGGATTTTGTTTGTTATCTATGCAGATGGGGTGGAGGAAAAGATGATAAGTACTTTGCCAGAATGGGAAAGAGTGCTATATCTGTTTATGAGACAGAAACGTTTTCACTTGTGGACAAAAAGTCTATTAAGGTTGAGAATGTTATGGACTTCAGTTGGTCACCAACTGATTCAATTCTTGCTCTTTTTGTTCCGGAATTGGGTGGTGGGAACCAACCTGCTAGGGTGAGTAGTTATCTAGTTATGCTTCATTTTTTATTTCCAAGCTTTCCCTGTTTTACATATAGGTTAGTCTAACTATTACTTCACATGATACAAATAGGTAAGTCTTGTTCAAATACCTAGTAAAGAGGAGATAAGGCAGAAGAATCTTTTCAGTGTTAGTGATTGCAAGATGTACTGGCAAAGCAATGGGGAGTATCTTGCTGTTAAAGTTGATCGGTATACAAAAACGAAAAAAAGTACATACACAGGATTTGAACTTTTCCGAATCAAAGAGCGAGACATCCCCATTGAAGTTCTAGAGCTTGAGAATAAAAATGACAAGATCATTGCATTTGCCTGGGAGCCCAAGGGACATAGATTTGCAATTATACATGGTGACACTCCACGGCCTGATATAAGCTTCTACTCGATGCGTTCCGCTCACAATACAGGCCGCGTGTCAAAGCTCATTACTCTCAAAGGCAAGCAGGCCAATGCTCTTTCCTGGTCACCTTCTGGGCGCTTTATAATACTTGCAGGATTGAAAGGTTTGAATGGGCAGTTGGAATTCTACAATGTGGATGAGCAAGAAACCATGGCAACACAAGAGCACTTTATGGCAACAGATATTGAATGGGATCCAACTGGAAGGTAATATCAAGACATATGCCTATAGCATGGGTTTATTTGTTTTATTATGAGTATTATATAGATGCGCTCTTACATATCTGGTCCTGATGTGTTACTTTTACATCCTCAGATATGTTGCTACTGCAGTTACTTCAGTTCATGAGATGGAGAATGGTTACATCATATGGACCTTCAATGGCAAGCTACTTTATCGGGTATTGAAGGATCATTTTCTTCAGGTAATGCTATTTTGAAGATCATCCAAACCATGTTCAGTTCGATGAACATATATCTATTATGTGAAGAAAATATATATAAAGAAGTCATATTCTAATGGTTTCGTTGTTGCCCATGGCAGTTTTTGTGGCGTCCAAGGCCAGCATCGTTCCTGACTCCCGAGCAAGAAGAGGAGATCGCAAAGAATTTGAAGAAGTATAGCAAAAGGTATGAGCTCGAGGATAATGATGTGGAAAAACAATTGAGCGAGCAGGAGCGGGCAAAGAGAAGGGAGTTGAAGGAAGAATGGGAAAAGTGGGTAGCTGAGTGGAAGCAGTTGTACGAAGCAGAAAAACTGGAGAGGCAGAGGCTCAGGGATGGAGAAGTGAGTGATGAAGAGGAGGAGTATGAAGCAAGAGAAGTTGAAGTAGAGGAAGTGATCAGTACTCAAGAGGAGGTTCTTCTAGAGTGATACTTTGGAGATGTCTCAGGCTATATATGATTAGATTACATCCCTCGAGATTTGAACCTATTTTCTATTATCTTCCTTTGGCAGCAAATTTTGTGGGAATTTGAATCAACCCCTAATTTTGATGTTCACTTGTGGTTGTACTCTTTTGTTCAGCGTTAATTACATGTTTTCTTTTTCTTTTTGTTGGATAGTTGAAAGCTTTAATTAGCTTTAAGCACAACCAAGTGAACCAACAAGGCAGGAAAGGTGGAGACGCATAGCTGAATGAAATTGAAAATGCATCAATATGATGAAAAAGATATATCATAAACTATGCACATTTACCCCACCTAACCTGTATATCAGACGATGTCAATATACCTAGCTAATAGCTAATGCTAGTAAGTCAGAATGCAGCTTATTTAGGCCTAGTTTGCTACAACTTTGTTTTAAAAAAAATCAGTTTTTATCTAAATTTCTACATTTTATTGTGTTTGATAAATTAAATAAAAGCTACTTTTTTAAAAAATTGCAGTAGAAGCAGATTTTGAAAGCAGCCTTTAGGTTGCTTTTAGAATTAGGAAATTTTATTAACCCATCCCTAATTACTAGATACACCGATACTTAATACACCACATTTTAATTTTATTGTTTTAATATTTTATTAGATACACATACCCAAACTTCCTATAATACATTCATTTGAATACACAACTTATTCACTAAATACACGACCCATTCACTAAATACACATACTTTTTTAGTTCCGCTACTCAATTTATCCACACAAAAAAAAGTTCACGTTAGTGAGATTTTTCTCAAAATGTTTCATTTTTCCTCGTACTGTTTCACCTCATTGACATCTTGCTCAATCTTGTGTAAAACTAAATTAATCGATTCTTGGGAACCATTGCATAATATTCATATGTGGCGTCAAAATATTGGTACTCGATTCAAGCTAAAAATTAAAGTGTTAGAAATAAAATAACTAATATAAATGTCTTAAGCGGGGGATATTTTCTTTACTTTCGATATAAATGTCTTTTTTGGTAATTTTACGGACCCATAAAGTCTTATATAATTTGTATAAAAAAAATAATTTACTGTTTTAATTTACAACCGATTATATTGACAACGGAACATAAGCAAATTTTTAAGAAGCCCCTAATCAAGCTCTCCGATGTTTGATCCGCGGAACACATAATAAGTTAATAACTGGTTTGACATAGTCTCTCGAAACTCATGAGTTCGACTCAGAAACTCACAAACGGGTTTGATCCTAATCAACGACCGTGATTACTAGTAAAGTATTGAAAAGACTGTTTTGCCCGCCACGCCCGCACTGAACCGAAAGCTTTTTAACCTCTTGTTCCTCCCCGTCAATTCCACACAAAAAGTGAGTGACCATGAAGATTGTTCACAAGGACTTCGTTCGCGGCGGACCCGGCAAAGTTAAGGTAATCTCTTCTTTCTTTGTTGAATTTCAACCAAAAACATTGGGTTGCTTTTTTCCGGCTAACTTTGAAACTTTCCGGTGTGGCAGATGGTGCCGCTCGATTCCGATGATCTGTGGTATGTTTTCAACTTGATAGCTGTTGGCGATAGTGTTATTGCTGTCACTGTCAGGTAAACTCCTGCTCTTTGCTATTCATTGTGTATGTAAAATATTTCGGTGTTTAGTACTGATTTCATTTAATATCTGCGATAAATTCCAAGTTGGTAGTTTTTGAATGCTCTATGTTTACTCATGGTGAGGTTTTGAATGGTGAATAGCAGTTTTCATGGTGTCGTGTATGTCTTGTAACAGGAAAGTTTTAAGAGAAGCGGCTAGCGGTGGGAGAGACGCAGAGCGTGTGAAGCTCAAGTTGGAAATAAAAGTTGACAAGGTATGGAGAAAAGTTGGATCAATGTCGATTTGGTGTTTCTCTGTGTGTCTTTGATGCTTTTGGTTTGATGTTATGTTCTTATTTCTCATATTTTCTTTTAGGTT
Source organism: Fragaria iinumae (assembly GCA_009720345.1). Lineage (NCBI taxonomy): Eukaryota > Viridiplantae > Streptophyta > Magnoliopsida > Rosales > Rosaceae > Fragaria > Fragaria iinumae. The sequence continues at coordinate 396,788 of CM019122.1, read as the reverse complement.
CCTGAGTATGATCAAGAAGGCGGTGTCGTGCGTGTAAGCGGAAAGAATATCCTTGAAAATGAACATGTGAAGGTAAATGTGGCATTGTTTTACATTACGAATAAGAAAGAGCTGCCGTTAAACTTCTCATTATCTTACTGCAGATAGGAGCGCATCATACTCTGGAACTTGAGCTTCACCGGCCTTTTGTTTTAAAAAAGGCATGCCTTTTCATTTACTTCCTATGTGTATTATACATGTAAATATGTTTTTTTTTAATTTTTTTTATACATGCGGTATATAACCTTTCATTCAATCCTTTGCATATTTAATTTCCATTTACGAAAGTCTGTGACGTAGGTTAATCAAAGTCTATCTTTCTGTGCTCAAGTTTATCGTGTTAGGAGATAGAGGTTGGGAGATGGAGGTGATTTACAGATGAAGCATATGTTATCAAATCATTCATTCTAGAAGTCCCTAAATTATAACTTGCTAGAGGGGTACCGTCTTGTCACACTTTGAAATAAACCGCGATCAAGTTAATCTTGCCCTCCAGATGTTAGAACTGTCTCGGAGAAGCAGAGGTGATACGAGAATGTGTCCGTGGTGAATTGATTCTAGGAATTTTCATTCTCTTGTTTATCTCTAAGCCATAGACTGTAGTTTTTGGACCATTAGTTTGAATCTCATGAATACATCTTAAGAAGAGTTGACAGAGCCATAGTTCACTTTCACACCAGTAACTCAAATTACTAACATATCTAACCATAAACTCTGGGCACAACTTCTGAAACTGTTTTCTATCCGTCTGCCTTTAATCATGGCATCGGTCCCACACACAAACTTGCTGGGATTGAAAATTTTCTCATGTGTGTGCTTGATTTATATGAATACACATTTGTATCTGTTCAGGCATATTTAACTGCTCTTTATTGCAATGTGTTACTCTTGCATTCGTATGGAAGTTACATGTCATGAAAAATGATGTTTCGATCAGATATGGTTTTAAAATATGAACCACTTTTTCTTACTGACTCTTGACATGCTGTGTGTTATATGTTTTAGGATGTGTGGGACTCAGTGGCCTTGCTTGAACTCAATCAAGCCTGTGGTATGTCCTCTCTTTTCCACATTTCAGCTCCTTTAGTAACTGTTGACATTTTATCTTTCTTGCCCTTTTTTTTTCTTTATTTATTTCATTTGGATATCATAGAGTATGTTAATGTGGATCAATTATTCATAAGAATTGTTTCAATTGCCTGCTCTACATAAATGAGTCCAGCCTATGGTAGGCTAGTATACCTGCCCAGGCTGGCCATCCATTTAGACATAGAAATTCTACCACTCTTCAGACCTATGCGATTTACATCAACACAATAACTAGCCAGTGATATTATGCCTAGTGGCACCTCCTAATCCAAGGAATAGTTTGTATGACAAAGTAATGATAAGACACACAAACTGGATTCTTAGAATATTTACGCTACCCCATAAATTGCCTTTTGAGAAGTGCTTAACTGCTTACAAGTGTCATCTAGAGTGCCAAGTATGGAGTTGAAGAACTTAACTTCAACCATTTATCTGATGATCTTTTCTCTGTAATTCGCAGATCCTGCGGCGAGTGCTGACCTAGCTGTTGTAATAATGCAAGAAGGATTAGCACATATTCTCCTTGTTGGTAGAAGGTGCGTCTGATTTTATTAGGGACATGATTCCTTTCGAGCTTCATCGGTTGATGTTTCATGAAATTGATGAACTTTGAAGCCTATATGAAAACTATCTCGCTCACTCGAGTTACTAGTTCCCCCATCTTTTGGAGGTTACCTTAAATATGATCTTGGTTATGGTATTAAAATGCGTGCTAAAGATACTACTGATTTACATGTAAATTTTTTAATTTTATGAAAGTCTGTTCTTTGAGAATCTCCATCACAAGTTAGAAAAAAAAAAGATGTTCAAGATATCATTTATGCTGTAATGACCTGATGCTGATGTTCTTGAAGCTAATCATATCAGTATGCAATAAGATCTTGATTATGTTATTAAAATGTGTGCTAAAGCTACTATTGATTTACATGTAATTTTTTTTAATGTTATGAAAGTCTGTTCTTTGAAAATCTCACAAGTTAGAAACAAAAAGTGTTCAAAATACTGATTATACTGTAATGACCTGAGACTGATGTTATTGGAACTAATTATATCAGTATGACAATAACTCGGTCACGGATAGAAACTTCAATTCCACGCAAGCATGGACCTTCAGTTGCAGGTTATGAGAAAGTATGTTTCCTTTCCTTTCAAAATTTAATTTTCCTGAGTTTAATCTTATCTGGCAAGCCATGAGACTTGCATTGCGTTACTAATATCTTTTTTACTTTTGACAGGCTTTGAGCAAGTTCTTTGAAAATGTGTTACAGGTGAATTAGAGTCTGTACTGCTCCCTGAGATTTCAAAAGATAGTTTGTATTTAATCTAACATTTGTCTATATGCTCCAGGCTTTCTTGAAGTATGTTGATTTCAGTGTTGTTCGCTGCGCTGTGATTGCAAGTCCAGGTTTCACAAAGGTATGTATGAGACTGCAAAGCTTGCTCATTGTTATTGCAAAATTGTGATTACTCACCAACGCCTCATTTTTACGGGTGGACTAGTTATTAGTGCTACATTTAAAGCTTTCCTAATTTCCATAAACGGTTATGACTTGGATTAGCTACTTATAAAAGAATTCAAATGGTTTTGTCATATTAATGTTGTGTTAGGTGCTGCAGGATCAGTTTCGTCGTCACTTATTTTTGGAAGCAGAGAGAAAACAGCTGAGGCCTATCATTGAGAACAAGTCACGGATAGTTCTTGTGCATACAACCTCGGGTTACAAGTATGATCACGCCTTATTTCATTTAGTTGGTGACATTTTTTTTGAAACAGTGACTACCTAATGTGGTATCAAGCTCTAGATAACATGTAAATGTTTCTAATTGTACAGTGGTTACTATTCTCCTAGTGCATGTGATTCTCAGTAAAAGAAAAAGAATGCTTTGTTGCTGTCCTAAGCTCTTCTGTTATTTTAAATCTTTTGCATGTGTATATCCTCTTGCAACCACAGGCATAGTTTGAGAGAGGTCCTGGATGCTCCAAATGTTATGAATCTGATAAAAGATACTAAAGCAGCACAAGAGGTACAACATTGCCCTACTCGGTCAATTTATGCAATTTGTTTCCAGTTCATTAGTATCGCAAAAAATTGTAAAAAGAAACTCGTCTCCCTTTTCTTTTGAAAAAGAAAAAACTCAACTCCAGCACTGCAGCTGCTTTAACTTACATTAAGTAATTATACAGCGAGACCCTGCAATAACATTATTTATTGGTCTTTTGTCTTCAGGTCCGGGCTCTCCAAGATTTCTTCAGTATGCTTTCAAATGTCAGGTTCTAAATCTGAAATGCTTTTTTTTTGTTGCTTTCAAGGTTATCGTTGAATGCCAACTGACAAGACATATTATGGAACATTAAGTGTTAGGGTTGATAAGCATGTATAGACAGTCACGTTAAGTGAAGTGACTCTCCCTCTTATAGAGGACGGAATTTTGATTCATCCCATCATTATGAGAATGTAATTTTTGTCAGTTCGTGTAGTTATAAATAATTTTTTAATGGTAGCCTTTATGGGCTTCAAAGTATTCTTCATGTCAAGTTCATTTAACTTGTCCTTTTTTAGATTCTCAAACTCATTAAGAAACTATAACGAAAGATAATATATTGTGAGATTTTTGAATACTTGGTATTGCGTGAAACTTAATCATTGTTGTTCTTGGGCAGGAGCCACATCGTGCATGCTATGGACCAAAACATGTTGAGGTTGCTCATGAACAAATGGCTGTGCAAACCCTTTTGATAACAGATGAGCTGTTCAGGTCAGTGCCTGGCCTTTTCTGCAGACTCATTACTAAGCCGTGCTATTTTTTATTTTATAATTTTTTGAAGAACATATTAACACCTTTTGAGGAACTTATACCTGCATATGTGTATAAATTTTTCTCTGTTTTTTATGGTGAAATGCTATTCTACTTTTTTGGTTGTCTTTCAAGTCTTTAGTAACAGGTCAGATTTAGGATTGTGAAACATGGGACCGCCAAGTAGATACGTTTTTTAGAAATACTCATTCATACTATCAGTTTAATTGATTTGGTAACTCATACATGGACACTATAGAGCTTCGGGATTTCGTTGATACACCTGCACATTCATTTCGGTAATGCTATTCACGAGTTAACAAGATGACCTGCCCTCTTTACCTCCTTTACCATATTCCATTATCAACCAAATGGGGACTGTTCCAGAAAGCTCTTCTTATTGCTGGAGTCGTGTATGTTTAAAGAGCTGTAACACTACGAATTTCTTGGTGTACAGGAATGCTGATGTAGTAACAAGGCAAAAGTATGTCAATTTGGTGAACTCAGTGAAGGATTCGAAGGGAAATGTTCACATATTTTCTTCTATGCACGTTTCAGGAGAACGTGAGTATTTGCATTTTGCATTTGAACGTTGCTTTAGGTATCTATCTGACCCTTGTTATACATTCTGAATCAACTCTCTAATTATCTTCTTAAATCAACAGAACTGGCACAAATAACTGGCATTGCTGCAATTCTTCGTTTCCCTCTACCAGACCTGGATGATATAGAGATGTGATAGAGCATCTGGTGCTGTTGGTAAACACAAATGAATTTTAGGTTATAGGCTTATAGTTGGCCGCCAATGTTGTGTAACTTGTTTACTATCTGCTTTGGCCAATGCTTTGTACACACAACAGCAATGAAATTCGTGACACACCATATGTAACCCATGTGTTTGTTTGTTTTGATGAAGTTACAAGATTGTTGATAGAAAACCTTTACCTGTACTCAAGTATATGGAAAGAGTTGAAGAAAAGGGTGTTTTACATTTTTTTTTTTTGGACTGCCGCGAAAGTTACCACCCTGCTATCCTTCTCCTGCAATTATTGATCTACTTCTTTGGTCGACCGACTGTTCTTGATGACTAATCTCTTTTTTCACCTATGTGAGATTGAAGCCAACGTTCTCCAATTTTCTAGGATTTTATCCAAGTTTTATCCGACTTTTAGGAATCCCATTATCCACAGCTATGAGAATATTTGATCTCCTAAACATTAGATCCTTCTCTTGAATTAGGGGACTCAACCTCATAAATTTTGGCTACAAATGTGTGGTTAAAATCACAAGTCGTTCAGAGCTCTAGATGGCCAGTCGTTAGTTCGCAAAAGCCTTCCCTGTTTAAGAAGCTTGTAAGTTAAGAGTGCTATTTTAAGAGAAACTTGTGTGATCAGTATTACAGACGATGGATGAGGGACCAATTTGAATTCACAGGAGGAACAATTCTCTGCTGCCCTTCTGTTCTCTTTCTTTGGTTTGTTTGAGATTCAAAGTAGAAAATTCACTTTGGAAGATCATATTGCAAAAAATCCTTTGAAAGATCCATGCCAAAGAAACTGCTATCTTACTAGATTGTTGCGGGTGATTATTGACCAAAGCAAAACTGTTGTGGGGGCTTTTGTAGCTCTAGTTTGGGAACATTTTCCCCCAGTGCTTGATTCTCAAGCTTTCTTGATTCCTTTTAAGGCATAAGCACAAGTACGTAGTATGAGCATTTACCTCTACATTATCCACGGCAAGAATCCGGATCTCGCAGCCTTGTTTGGTCAGAAGAAAGTAAGAAGTTGTTTGTAAGGGGATGCCGAAATCAAGAACACGAGTTGTTATAGATGGGGTGGTGCAAAATGAGGAGGGTGACCTCACCAACTATATGTTGGGGGCATGTACTATTGCTGCCATGGGCGGTCTCCTATTCGGTTACGACTCAGGTTAATTAGACTCCATTTCTTGTTAAATGATGTATATATCCATGCACATAATATATATGACTTCCTTTATTTGGTTTGAGGGCTATATAGTGATTTTGATGACACTAATGGGATTGTTGTAACCTGTAGGAGGGGTGGCTTCAAGGTCATTCTACCTGAAGAACTTTGTTCCAGACTTGACCATGAAAGGCACAACCATTCAAGGCCACATATACTGCAGACCCGGCAACCAGTACTTGGATTTGTTCACTTCTTCTGTCTACATAGCGGCATCGGTAGCTTCCTTGCTTGCTTCATCAGTAACCAGGTACTGTGGCCGAAACGTTTCCATGAGTTTGGCTGGATTCATCTACTTCTTCGGCATTTGCATAACCGCAGGTGGAATCAACTTCATAATGCTTGTTATAGGTCGAATGTTTGTCGGTGTAGGGATTGGATTTGCCCTTCAATCTGTTCTAATATATCTATCAGAAATTGCTCCATCAAATGTTAGAGGAGCTATGAACCAATGTTTCCAACTGAATGTTACAATCGGAATATTACTAGCGAATTATGCGAACTATTGGACTGCTGATATAAAGAACTATTGGACTGTTGATACAAAGAGTGGATCGGGATGGAGAGTGTCCTTGGGTATTTCAGCTATCCCAGCACTATTGCTTGGTGTCGGGTCTCTCTTCCTACCTAACTCTCCAAGTTCTATGCTTGAGAGAGGCCAAGCTGGCAATGCCAAAGAGTTGTTAGAAAAACTACGCGGCGAAAGCAATAATGTGGATCAGGAGTTTGAGGACATAGTCTTCGCATCCGAGGTTGCGAAAAGGGTAGAACATCCGTGGAAGGACATCTTGAAGCCAAGATATAGGCCTCACCTTGTAATGTGCCTTCTTATTCCACTTTTTCAGCAGTTCACTGGCATTAATGCCATCATGTTCTACTCGCCTCTTCTCTTCAGGGCTCTAGGCTTCGGCGAGAAGGCTTTGTTGGCCTCTTCGGCGATCACCGGAGTTGTTAATGCCGTTGCCACTTGTGTTTCTATTGCCTTGGTTGACACTAGTGGGAGGAGGCCTTTTCTCATTCAAGGTGGTATTCAAATGTCTATTTGTCAGGTATTCCAATCCAAACTATAACAATATGCATGCTCCTCACTCGTAAAGTTGAAAGCTCAACGTTGTTCATTCTTATCTTATGATTAGAAGTGGATTAGCTAGCATAGTTGGATTAAGATCTTAAAAGAACACACATATACGTACACAATGCCAACATGCATTGTCCACCAATTTTTGTTCTTTGAATTCTGTCTAAACTCTAAGCACTCGGATTATTGTACGTCACTCGATCTTAACCATTACTAAATGCATGGCGGCATCTTGCAGGCAGCAATAGCAACCTTTATCGCCGTCAAGTTTGGAGTCTCCGGCGAGGGGTCATTGTCGAAAAGCGATACGGATATGATGGTAGTGCTCATTTGCTTCTACGTAGCAGCATTTGCATGGTCTTGGGGTCCTTTGGCTTGGTTACTACCAAGTGAGATCTGCCCATTAGAGATTAGATCAGCAGCTAATGCTCTCAATGTCACTATGAACATGCTTTTCACCTTTATGATTGCCCAATCTTCCTTCATTATGTTTTGCACATTCAAGTTTGGCCTCTTTTACCTCTTTGCCGGATTTTGCTTGATCATGACTGTTTTTATCTACTTCTTCCTGCCGGAGACCAAGCACGTCCCGATTGAAGATATGAACTCAGTGTGGAAGGAGCATTGGTTCTGGGGGAAGTATATCCCCGACGATGTTATTCCTGACCGTGACGCATTTCGGCATCTCAATATGTAGGCTAACCAATTAGGCCATGTACATTTTCTCTTGCTAGGAATTAACCAGAGTATAGGACAAGCTATGGTACTATATATGATGTGTATAATATACTAATTTACATCTATTTAGAACAAATATCACAACTTATAAGAGCCTACAACATTACAACAATGAGGACCAAATTCTCACATTAGTTTTATACTATTTTTATAATTAAGCCAAGATTACAACACTAAATTGTATAGAAACTCTTAACAATCAAGGTCTTAAGACGCGTAATTACCATTAATATAACTAAGTTTACACAAAACAACACTTTTGTTAACATCTCTAGGTTAGCATAATTAACATCTCCAGATTAAGGACACGATTACTGACTTGGAATTGAAATTATCATGAATCGGTATCAATAAAAATCGGTATGAGAATATTTCATTACATTCTACTGTTTACTTACCATAAGAAATCAAAACATGAATGAAACTAATTACGATTGATGTTGTTTACTTATCATATGAAATCAGAATTAAAACTAGTTTGATTATTAAAATACCTCTACAAGAAATAAAGCTCGAATGTTTGCAATCTTTTAGGGTTGAGTAATTTGGAAATATTATAATTATGTGAGGATATTTTAGAGAGAAAAAGTTGATTCCATAAGCTTGATTTCGATACCCATCTCCCTCCTTAGGTATCAGATTAAGGAGTTCATAAATAATCGAAACCTGATAAGCAAGAGACCCATACTCATTCCAATACCTTGACATGTTAGTAAATGTCGGAATTCACCAATCTCGGAATCAATTCCGCCACTCTCAATTCCATTCCAGGTTAGTAAACATGTCATAAACATATGGGATTGGAAAGCACGAACTTGCAAATGAATACTTGCTTTAGGCAGTGGGCACAAAACGATCTAGCAACTGCAACCATCCTCATTATTCTTTTTTCTGGGTCAATGCCTCATACAAGTTATGAAACCAGAAAAAGGAGCCTCCTTTGCTTTCAGACAACTTAAACTGCTCGAACATTCTTGAAAACTCTGCCGTAGAAACAAAAGGAAGTCACCAATTCAAAAACATTGCTTTCCGCAGCACAATGGCTTACACAAACAAGTGGTGTGCAAAGTTGAACCAATGCACAAAGTCGCTTCACAAAATTCAGGGATTAGTACCAGAGACCTTTCTTGTTGAAGGTGACGGCGACGACCTTGTTCTTAGGAGCCCTATTGTTGATGTAACGGACATGATCACCACGTCTTTAGCCTTCTCCGCTGCCATGGTTGCTTTCCAACTTGTGAGAGATCGAACTGAACTCAGGTCGTTGCGCGCCTTTTCTTATTGCTAATACTAGGGAAGAAAGTCATTATTACGCCCGTATATCAAACTTATTTACGAATACATTTTTGGACATTTACGACGCTTTCCCGTATGTTTTTGGCCATTCCGGCCATACCGGAGCGTAGCCGGTGGTTTGTAGGTTCATAATATGTTAGAAATGCCGGAAACGCATTGGAAATAGCCGGAAATGCGTCGGAAACGTCAGGAAACGTATATGTAAATAAATTGGATGGCGGGAGTAATTATGACATTTCAGTTTGGTGTATTAGTGTATACAATATGGTTGAAAAGTCATTATTGCTCCCACATATCCGACTTATTTACGGGTACGTGCCCAGCCATATAAGAGGCGTTTCTGGTCATTTCTCGCCGTTTCTAACCATACCAGTGCGTAGCCGGTAGCCTGTAGCCTGTAGGTTCAAAATATGTTCTCGGAGACGTCGAAAACGGCTGGAAACACGTCGGAAACGTCTGGAAACGTAAACGTAAACGTAAAAAAACGGATTGTGGGGGCAATTATGACATTTTTCTTTAGTGTATTAGTGTGTGCAATATGATTGGAAGTCATTGTTGCCCCACGTATCCGACTTATTTACGGGCAGTCATTGTTGCTAGAGCGCGCAACATATGGCTTGTAGGTTCAAAGTATGTGTTTGGAAACGCCGGAGACACATCGGAAACGGCCGGAAACGCGTCGGAAACATTCAGAAATGTGTAAGTAAATAAATTGGATGGTGGGGACATCTCGGACATTTCGGTTTAGTGTACTAGTGTGCGAATTGGAAAAGTCATCATTGCCGGAAGCGTTCTAAAACGTATCCGTAAATAAATTGAATTACGGGGGCGATAGTGACGTTTGTGGTTGCGAGGCTTAAAACTTTAACGGTAAAAACCCATTTTTGGTGCGAATTTAACGGCGACAAAAGGTCTAAAACCCTAGTCTTTGCTCCTCACCCGCCACAAATGGCAACCTCCTCTAAGCTCTCATCTCACCTCCGCCGTCGTCTCCGCTCCTCCTCCGCCTTCACCTTCCTTCCCGCCCTTTCTCACTCTCGCCAATTTCACCTCCTCTCAAATCCTAATCCTATCCCTATCCCCACCTCCAACTCTAACCTTCTCCCGTGGAACGCCTCCGCCTTTAATCACCAACCTCTCGCTTCGTCTCGGTTTTTCTCCACCGGTTCTTCACATGACTCCGGTTTCGATCGATTCGGCGACTCCGGAGTCGCCGGCTCCGGGAACGAGCTTGAGGTTTTGGATTTTGGTGCTACTGCCAGTGCTGCTGCTGGTGAAGGGTCGCTGCTTCCGGTTCAGGGCCTCATTTCGGTGCTCGATCACTTCCACGACCTCACTGGTTTGCCTTGGTGAGTGCTCTTGGTCTCTTTAGGCTTTGTTTTCGAGACTGCGATTTTCGAATGGTTTTGTGATTTGAAATTGTGTGCAGGTGGATAGTGATTGCGTCGTCTACTGTGGCTATGAGAGTTGCGTTGATTCCGTTACTTGTTGTGCAGCTCCAAAAGTTGAAGAGGATCGCAGAGTTGTTTCCTCAATGTGAGTTTTCGACTGTCATTTCAAGCCGTAAATGACTCTGCTTTTGTTAATTTATGGACTTGTTTGATCAGTTATATGCATTGTTACTACGGAATTCAAGTGTATCTTTTCGAAGTAACATATGTATTTCTCATAGTGCCTCCTCCAATGCCACCAATGTTATCAGGAAAGAGTTATATTGATCAAATGTTTCTATTTCGGAAGAAAAGGAGGGAAATCGGATGTCCCACGTTCTTGTGGTTCCTTCCGTACTTATCTGTCCAGGTAATCCACTTGTTATCTTGGAGTATTGTTTTCTTTTGGAGCTTGTCAACCTTTTGGAGCTTGTATTGTTGGTTTCTGTGCACATTTGTTAGCCTTGAAATTTAAGAAAGCAGGTGTGGTAGCAAGTAGAAACGGTTACTATAGGAGCCAATATAAGGCATGGATATATATTTGTAACAATGGTGTTGAAGATTAGATTTAGGGACTGAGAGATTGGGTTAGAGATATTGGTTGTTGAATGATTGGTGTGGATCTGGAATATATTTATTCAACGGTCTTGTCTAGATAATTGATGGCTGGTCTTTTAGTATGTCTTATGTCTTGTCTAGATATCTATCATTTATTATTTTTTTTCTCCTGGAGTGGTTAGACCATAGGAAATAACAACAGAGTTCAATATTGAAGTTGCAAGGTCGTTAAGAGTCAGCTACTTTGATGACTAACGTAGCTTGGTTTAGAGGCTCAGTTAAACTGAGAATTTCAAGTTTCTTAAAAAGACTTTGGGAAATGGTTGTGAGAAAAATATGTATTTGTCTATCTACTAACAGAATGGATTATTATGTGTCTGCTTAAACAATACGTGACTTTAGATGAAAACGGAAAGTTTTTCAAATCAATGATGTTACCCCTTCTTCTGATTCATCTGCAGATTCCATGCTTTTTCCTGTGGTTGACTACCATTCGCAGAATGTCACTGGATAATCACCCCGGCTTTGATTGCGTAAGAACATATACAGTTTATTTTTCCGCTCTTGAAATAGTTTAGTTTATATTTGTTTTCTACAATGCTTGTCCCATTGTATACTGCTTTTAAGGATTTTCATTATATTGTGAAGTTTGGAAACATTGCTACCACTTATGCAATTTTTGATTTAGTAAAAATAGCAAATGAACATGGATTTTGGTGATTTCATTTCAGGGTGGCACTCTGTGGTTCCAGAACTTGTCTGAATTACCTCATGGTGTTTCAGGTCCTATCTTTCCTCTCCTGATTGTGGGTTTGCACTATGTTAATGTTCAGGTATTTTAATCATGTACCTTGTCTCTGATTTAAGCTATTCATCTTTTTCTGTTTTGAGCTGCTTTCAACCTTCTAGATGATTATATTGTCAAATATGTTCAAAGAATGTTCAAAACTGTAGTGAAAATGCTCCATTGCCTCCATTTCCCCACATGGGTGCTAAATGTGTGGTTGATGTTTCTGTTCGACTTACAGATTTCTTTCAAGACATCTTCTGTCAGGACAATGAAGGGTGTGTTTGGCACATTAGCTCAAGTGAGTTTGCAGATAGCTTTATCGGTTATTTGGAGTGTGCTATTTCGTGAACTGAAAGGACAGGATTGATTGGTATAAGTAGTTTCTTTTCACACAACTGATCAAGTCTTTATATCTTATTGCAGTATTACAAGTATTATTTGGATTTCATGACATTACCTTTGTTTTTTATTGGCTACAATATTCCTCAGGTAATCTGTCATTCTTTTTCTTCAAGTTGTGTGAAATTAGACTTTGTTATAGTAGATTTTTGTGAGTACTCGCTGTATTCGCTATCGTGGTCCTGGAAAATTTTGCTCACTCTTCTACATTGTTTTGTAGGGTAGTCTAGTCTATTGGGTTACAAATAGCTCATTAAGTGTCATTCAGGTGAGTCACTGCACTAAGAACTATATAGATATGTATCGTAAACCCCTTTTTTATGTCTTTTTCCTTTCTTTTTAATAATATTTCACTATCTCTCAGCAATTAGCTCTGAAGGATCCTGCTGTACGTGCAAAGTTGGGGTTGCCAGACAATGTCGAGCCTACAAAAATTGAGAATCCTGAGAAGTCGGATACTCTTGAAATATCACCCTTAGCTTCTCCTACTAAAATGAAAAAAATATCGTTACAGAACCTGTCACCTAAAGATCTTGTCAATGTGAGTATTATGAACTAAAACCTTCTGAATGTGTCTATGTTTCTAGCTTTTTATTTTGATTTTTTATTATTCATAATTTGGTGGCTGTTATTATTGACAGCTTTCAGTTCAAGTCTTATCACAAGGAGATAGAGAAAGAGCACTTCCTTTACTAACGTAATTGCCCTCTCGTCAACTTACATATATTGCTTGATTATAAATTGTTACATCCAGCAACATTCATGATAGATACACTGAAACAATTTCTAAAACAGACTTGCTCTTGAGAAAGATCCTGAGTATGTACGAGCATTGATAGTAATGGGGCAGACTCTATTGCAGAAAAAATTGGAGGCAGAGGCTACTGAGTACTTGGAACGCGCTATAACCAAGGTCCATATTCTGCCTTTTCTGCTTTCATACGAGCATTCATGATCGTGTTATTCTTTGGTGTAGTAATTACCCTTGCAGCAAAACTTGTGATTAGTTTTTTAGAATTCACCGTAAACCTCTGTTCCTGCATCACAAAATGTTGATGAATATTATTCAGAGGCATGTTACTTATCACTTATCAGTCTCTTATGCCTGTCAATTGCTGTGCTATGTTCTATCTCAGGATTCTTTGCTTATTCATTCATTAATCAGGAGCAAATTTAAAAATGTTTACCAATCTGACCTTCTTTGAATTCTCATTAGCTCTTTAGTACTGGTGTTCCCACACAAGTGGAGGATATTGATAACCTAATTCTTGCATCTCAGTGGACTGGTGTTGCCTACATACGGCAGGTGAGGAAGCAATGCTTTACTGATCTTTCATTTTCTGTTTTATTCAAAAATATTTCTTTCTCTTATCCATATTAGCATCATGTTATCTCTATCCATATTCAACTCCTTGGTATTTAGGTTCTCAGTGCTTGACTGAGTCATGGAAGTGTATTTGGTTCAGCAGGTTCAAAGCACAGAAGTCTTAATTTGTATTTTGGTTTTCCATATTTGAATAGGGAAAATTCCTGGAAGGGATTGGACACCTGGAAAGAATTGCACAATTGAACGAGCCAGATGAACCAAAGGTGAAGGCTCATTATTTTGATGGGTTGTTAATGCTAGCAAGGTATGGTTATTGGTAGTAAAGTTTTGAAGGTAATGTGCACACATCTATATTAGCTACTTGTGTACTAATCCTAGCTTGGCGTTTCAGTGCTCTATCCAATGTGGGTCGCAAGGATGAAGCTCTGAAGCATCTGCGCTTAGCTGCTGCTTATAATCCTGCTTACAATGAATTCGTGGAACAGTGTGAAAATGAGGATGACGGTATAGTCAGTGATCTTACCAGCAGTAGACGATCTGATTATTGATTATGTATATATCAAATGCAAATTTTGCTTGGGCAGGCCGTGCCATTTGCTCTCCCTAGTTACAAAGATTTTAGAAATACAACTGGGAGTGCCAGAGCATTTCCCTTTTATAGCTTACTGTTTTGTATCTCATTTTGATAGTAACATTTATAGTTACTGATCATTGATTTGTACTTTTACAATAAAATTCTACCTTGTTCTGTCACTCATGAAATAATTTACCTGGCAAATCATTAAATGAAGATCAGTTGTTGAAATGATTTCTCTATATCTACTATTAAGAGATGATGTTGTGGAAGTTAAAAAACCTGTTATGCCTGTTGAAAAATTAGATAGCTGTTGACCTTAATTAGCTGTTTCTTTCTGTCAAAGATTTGTAGAATATGAACAAAGAGGAAGAAGAAGGAAGGAGCTGGGTGATTGATACAGATAGCCAACTGGCCAGACAACTATGGCCGGCCGTCTCCTTTATTTGCATCCTCGCAAGAACCCCATGTGGATTCCATTACTGTTTATGGAGATTGAGAATCCAACACGTCACAAATTCTCATTTTCTTTGTTACAAGGAGATCACCTAGAACAAAAGGGAAAAAGAAAAAGGAAGCAGTAGATCTAGCAGAGTCTTTATCAAGTCTTTTCAACTTTATTTTCTTTTTCTGGATAAGAATCAAAATATACAAGCTTCTAATCAGAATATGAGTTTTTTCCACATCTGCTGACTACAACAAGAAGCTGCTCTTACATTCTTTGCTTCCCCTACAATTCTTCCCAAGCACACAAGAAACCTCAGGAACTATCAAAAGTAACGTATCTACTACTACTGTGTCTTCCCTTCTAACACAGCTTTGCTTCAGCTTTGATCCCCCAAAAGCGCCAAAACCAAAGACTGCTCACCTTATTTGTTTCTTCTCACAAAGACCCTCATTTTTCTTAGCACCAGTTTCACCCAAAAACACCAACACACTTCATGATTTGCAAAACCCACAAAACATTTTGTCCAACAAACACAATCCAAGGCAAAGATTCCATCTTTTTTGTGTTTTTATCAAAACCCAACAAACCATTTTGTCCAAAACCACACAAATCCAAGCAAAGATTTCATCTTTAATTGTCTCCAACAATACCCATGAACCATTCTGTCCATAACTCCAGAGTTGAAACCAAAGTTTCCATCTTTGTTTGATTCTGACAAAACCCACAAGCCATTTTATGAAGCAGAATGAGCTGCCCAGCAAACAGCTTCAGCTACAATGGAAGCCACTGTGCTTGTGCAGTTGGGTATCTTCAGAACCTTACCAGCAACGCCTGCGTTCTCTTCACGGCGAACTCCACCATCTCCACCGACAACGGCGTCTCCGAGAACTCTTACTCCTTTGGAATACCGGAGAGCATCTTCTCTTTCGATTCCATCAAGAAGTTTACACAGTCTCAAGCTGTGTTCTTGGAGGCCACGCTTGTTTTGCTGCTATCTTGGTTTGTGTTTTGCTTGTTGCTGAGGTTTACTAAGGTTGGGAATGATGGGAGGAGCCTCTGGTTCAGGATGAGATGGTGGGTTAGCAGATTGGATGTTTGCTTTGCCACCAGGCATTGGCTGGTTAGTTAGTTTGTTTCATTGCTCTTTTTTATGCTGGATTGATTAATCTCAGGTGTTAATTAATAGCTTTAGTGAACAATTTGTGAGGTTTTAGTAGCTGGTGTGTGATTGGTGCAACTTTATGGAACCTAAATAGTATGAAGTAATTTGTGAATGATTCACTAGTTAGTTAGTATATACTCCAAAAATGTTGCAGCTTGGAACATAAAGGATAGTTTTGAATTTGAGATGTTTTGCAGTTTGCAAGAACAATTTTAGGCAAAGAGAAGATTGCTGCTTCATGTATGAGCTTTGATGTAACTGAACAGTAAGGTTATCATGTGAGTGGATTCATATTTGTTGAAAAGAGATGTAACTCAGTAGTGTAGAATACATAAAAATTTAAATTTGGAGACCTTTGGTTGTACCTTTAATCTTTTTGAGGAACTATTAGTACCGTTTAAAGTTTCTGTCAGCTTTCTCCCTTATTCGCTTTTTTATCTTCTTCCATAAAGAACTCATTTGTAGTGAACTTTGTCTATGCTACTTATTGAATCTACTTCCCAGCATTCAGTTAGATGTTTTTTTTGAGAGGTAGCTTTATCAGTAGCTTTCTTGTTCATCCTGATATCAAATTAGGGCAATGGATTTAACTAGCTTCATTCGTGGTATAGGATGATCAAAAGGTGGTTAAGAAACGGAAAACAGAACTTGGTGGAATGTTTTCGACAGCAAGCTGGATACTCTTCATTGGTTTGTTTGCTGCGTGAGTATTCTGATGAAAAAATTCAAACTATCTCTGTTCATGCTCTTTTTTAGTTGCATGGATTTCTTTTTCTGAGTTTATATTTACTTGGTTTTTCAGTTTTTTCACAGGTTGCTCTACCAAATCATAACAAAGAGAAGTATCGAGGTACATAATATCAGAGCAACAAATGCACCCGACTTGGCTTTGTTCAACAATGACCTGGAATTTAACATCACCACTATTTCTAGCATGTCCTGTTCAAACTTACGTGATCTTGGTACTTTGGTTACCGGAAATCCTGGCTTCATTGATTACAGAAGGGCTTCTCTGTCAAAATTTGGAAACTACTCGTGTCAAAATACAAGTAGAGGACCAATGATATCTCTTGGGTGCAATAATTGTCAACCAATTCAAGACAATATGTACATTTCCTGGCAGTTCACTGATCTTCCTAATAATCCTGCTGCTGCTGTTGGATTTCAGTTCAATCTTTCTACAAGGAGTCATACTAATAAAAGACATCTGAGTTTTGTTAGTGGAACCCTAAAGAATGGAAGTACTTTTGATGACAGACCAGTTACATTCAGAGGGAGTGATACAAATATACTGAAATTTAGTTTATTTCCACGGATATACCATCATCTACATGATCTAAGGCTCATCCAACCTCTGTTTCATGAGTTTGTACCGGGTTCATTCTTTAGTGACACAAGTCAGCTCCAAGCATCCCTTCAAAGTCCTAAGGATGGAATACTTAACACTACATTGTACATCAACTTCCTCTCTGACTATATTGTGGAGATAGATAAGAAAAATATTATGGGTCCTGGTAAGTAACATTTTCTTCCCATAGGTAAACAAGATCCATCATTTCAGTATGTTCTATGTTACACACTAGCTCGTTAACCTGCAGCTTTTCTGTTTCTGTTTGTTTTAATTTGATCTTCTGCTTTTCCATTTCTGCTGTTCCAATCGTTCCTTAACCCAAAGCTGCCAACAGATGATTTTCTTGTAGCCACATTAGTTGATTTAATGTAATTGATTCTCTCTATTTAATGTTATGGTCTAACATTTCATCTACCTTAAAATGCAGTGAGTTTCCTTGCGGATCTTGGCGGCTTATATTGCATCTCAATTGGCATATTTTTCTACCTTCTGGTGCAAGTATGATACTTGATCCTCAACGTTTTGCTTTGTTCTTCATTTCTATTGTTTTTTTATTTTTATGAAAAGCTCCAAAGGACACAGAACGGAAAAAATCTTAGGTTGCAGCCAAAATCAAGATAATATTAATAGGGGAGACCACTACTAGCGAGTATCTGCACTAGGTAGGAAAGTTCTCCATATTAAATTGCGATGACAGTCCCTTTAGGAGTCCTATTTCTGTTAGCTTTAAGTCACAGCATATGCGATGCTGTTTTCAACAACCAACAAACAACCAACTTTTCTTTGGGGAGTGTGGTAAGTAATTATGTATGCCACTGTCCCTGTCAAGCTTCCTCGTTTTCGAAGTCCATTTTGAGTATTTCACGATTAGTCATGAAAATGAAATAAAAATAGCCAAAGGACATAGATCTGTGGCTTTAGGTAGTGCTTGGTTTGTATCTCCATCAGAAACCTATGTGGTTTCTCTTTACTGGCATGCTTGTTCTTACAGGCCCTACCATCTTCCAGCTATGCCCTAGTCTTGAAGTTGGTTTTTTATGGTTGAAAGCAGGCACAAATGTACTTCTCCAGTTCCTACTGGTGATTCGTATCCTACATGTTTCTAATGGTTTTATGCTTTTGAACTTCGGTAGTGTGAGTTTAGGATAAAAAAACTTCGGAATGAAGATGGCGTGATGCGCACAATCAGAAATCGGCGAAAAGCTCAAGACCATTGGGATAAAGTAATTTCTTTTCTGTTTCCTTTTATTTTTGTTCATATTTGTCCGAGTCTGTTTCCTTCCCTGCTGCTTTTCGATAAGATATTTTTTGAGTTGATATGTTAAACTCACTGACGCATGTGCTTTCCGCTAGTTGAGGAAATATGTGATGTACACATGGAACTGCAAAGCATTGGATGATTACTATGAGAGCACAAACAACAGATCAGGTTGCACTGGTTTCAATACAAGACCAATACTTCGAAATGGGACAGTACCGAAGCGAATGCAACGAGAAGCAGATACCATTAGTTTTAACAGGAAACTCAGTTTACATAACAAGAAGGTAATGTTTTATAATTGTATATCTGTTTAGTCACCTGAAAGACCCATTTTAAGGTCTTATTTTATAATGTTCTAGTACTTTCTCTGAAAGAATGACTTGGTTTTCCTTAAAATATTGTGCAGACTGTGGTTCAAAAATGTGTGGACACTGTTGGGGATGTAGAATTATGTACATCGGGAACTAGAGTGAACCCTCCAGAAAGTTCATCACGCACTGGAGCTAAAATTGGACATGTGAGTCATCATTAATCTTTGTGTCTTTCTCAAAAACTTGAGTATCTCTTTATTCAAAGATCAGAAATCCAATTCATCATAATATAGCTTTTACAAATGCATAGGCCAAATTTACAAAATTACTTATTCGTGGCTTATTTTAACCACAAGAATGTGCAAGGGCTTTTAAAATGATGTAATGTGTGTTGATCATGATGTGAATGTTGTCATTCCAAGGATAAACACAAGGAGTAGGTGACTTCTATATAAATTATGGAAGTGTCATTTTGTTCTTTGCTTTATTTATTGAGAAACATGTGCACATGACATGTTAAATTGGTATACCTCACTTATTCTCATCTTGCAGCATCTGCAAAGTGAATCCCTTGCCCCTACAACAAATGGAAAACAGCAAAGGGTTGCTTTGTGCCAGCAAGATTCATCCCTACCTAAAGCATCGTCTCTCACCATTGACGATATCATTCCCCCACCCCCTTCACTTGGTTAGAACCAACTCATTCAGATCAGTGTTACCATCTTTGTCTCTGCCTCAAGTTCATTTTTGGCTTTTCTCTGGTCCTTATGCTATTTTATTTTTGGTCGCTGCAGAACTGAAGGACCCTGCTCAAATGGATATGTCTGATGTTCAGAAGAATCTTAGAAGTTTGTACGAGTACAATGTACTGCTTAGGGAAAAATTAGTAGAGGCTCAGTCTTTGTTCCATTCTTTAGCTACAAAATCTTCAACAGAAGGCCAAACGTAGCTTTCCATACAAGGATATCCCTTAGTATTCCTTTGTAGAGTGGTCATTCCTTTTCACGGATGGCCAGTCTACTTTTTAGTTTTTGTTAACGATTAGTCTGCAGTATTATTTGTTTTTTTGGAACTTGTTTGTAGAGTTTTACAATTTGCCAAATCTGAAGCGATAGTCTGTACCTTGATCTTTGTAAAACAAGGTACTTGAGGGTATGCATAAGAGGAATAAAACACATCTCAATCATTTTACTCGTGATATGACCTAAAAGGACTTTGCGTGTTTTGTGATACGACTTAAAATGACTCAAACGTGTCGTGTTTTGTAAATCTATTGAAATTGTTTTTTAGAGGTATTGAGTGAAATTTCAAGTTTGGGTTGTCTTTAATTCTTCTTTTAATACGTGTTTGTTACGGGGAACTAGATGAGATTGGATTGATTAGTAACTGTAGCAAGCCGAAGCCTGTGTTTGGCAGCAACATGGATTATGTTTAATGAGCTTGTGGAGTCCCAAAAACAGGCCAAACACCTTCTTACATAACGGCCCTAAAATTGGTGGGTTTACGGAAGAAGTGTTTTTCGCGCCTCCACATGAAATCTCTTCAATTTCTTCGTTTGGACGTCGCCGCTGTCGCTGCCGCCGGACTCCTTCACCTGATCAACCCTTCCCGGATATCCAACAGATCTCCTGCAACCACCACACCAGCCTCATCTCCCTCCTCGGCGTCAGCAGCTCTAACAACTCTACACACCGTCCTCTCCACCTGGATTTCCCACCTTTAGATCGCTACTAACCTAGCTCCGGCTTGGTCCACAATAAGATTTGCCACTCCAACACGGCGGAGCTCTGAAGAGAGAGCTGGGTGACATTGAATTCGATGGTTATGCTTTTGGGTTGGGGATGTTGAATCTGATTTCTAGGAGGCTGAGTTGCGGTTGGGGGAATGAAGGTGAGGTGAGAGGCGGTCATGATGGGGATCACGATGGTTATGCAGTTTCGCTTTTCGGTTGGAGAAATTTTGATAAATGACCAATGTTTG
The DNA here is from genome assembly GCA_009720345.1 of Fragaria iinumae. Taxonomy (NCBI): domain Eukaryota; kingdom Viridiplantae; phylum Streptophyta; class Magnoliopsida; order Rosales; family Rosaceae; genus Fragaria; species Fragaria iinumae. The sequence continues at coordinate 376,176 of CM019122.1, read as the reverse complement.
GCCTTGAAATTGATTTTTGACCAACATTTAAGAAATAGTTGATAAATGACCTTTTCATAACGTAAATTACTAAAATATTCTCTTATTAATTGAAGACTGATTCCTTTTTTTAGAAGAATTGAAGGCTGATTTTACAATGAAAACATAAAGATAAGCTAATGAAGCTGCTTTCATATGCCGTTTTGCCTTGGATGAATATTGTCTGCGCATGAGATCTGTTTATCAAAATGGATTTTCGATTGATTCTTCTATTACATTAATGATCTTGTTTTGTTTCTCATTTCAAATGTGAACTCCACCATAGTACTTGAGCTACAATTCCCGCAAAAGTTATTGAAATCTTATTGGCAATGGTAAATATTCTTGATTCCACAAAGCTTATATGAGGCTTGAAGAGTACAATAACACAATTGGATGAAGGTCTTGAGTGATAATCTCATAGAAAGTTTCTAGTGGTTCTGTCAAGGTCAATCCAATTGGCCACGAACACCATAAAGTATCGCTCTTCGCCAAGCACTTGTAAAAAAAATTTAATTGAAACAAAAGTTGGCCTAATCATTTGAGGCTTAAAACTGGGTAGATTCTTGATGCCTCTCTGTGTTATCGATTGGAGAAACAAATTACTGAAATTAGTTAATGGAATGTATAAATTGAAGATGAAAGTAATCACTGATCAAGACTCTAGGCTTTTGAAGGGGGGCTTGTTGTCTTTTTACCATATAAAAAGGTTATTTTTCTACTATTTCTTAATTGTTGGTCAAAAATCAATTTGAAGATCAAAAATTGGTCATTTATCAAAATTTCTCTTTCGGTTGATTGTTTAGTTTTAATAATAGTCCACTAACATCAAACATTGGTCAAGCTTGATATGAGATAAGTCTTGTTTGTGGAGTGCAAGAATACTGAAGAAATTAAGCCAGTTGTACATAATTCCCCATAATAAACGCGCTGTTACTGACATCGAGAACCTTAGTTTTCAAATTAAAATTACGTATTACCCATCCTCTCATGTTTTACCCAGTTTGAGCCAAATTCTTTGCTCACACGAGTTTTAATGAAGTTTCACTTTTTTTGAACTTCTACTTTTTTTTTTTTTTTTTTTTTTCATTCGTGAGTGTTTATAGACCTCTCAAAACATCTTTTGAACCATTATGGTATCAAAATTCGTGACTTTCCTCGTTTTACTAACGATCGAGCTTAAATGACTCAATCATGCCATGTTTTGTAAAGTTATTGAAATTGTTATTTTCAGAGGTACTGAGTCAATTTCCAAACTTGTTACGTCTTCAATTGATCTGATACCGACCTTAGGAACCTAAATTTTCAAAAAATTAACAATTACACTCCATTCAAATTTCACCCAATTTGAGCCAAAACCATTTGTTGCACACGATTTTAGAGAAATTTTATATTTTTTGACACGTGGTTTTTTCTATTCGTGTGAGTTTATAGACCTCTCCTAACATCGTTTGCACCATTCTGGTATCAAAAATTCGTGGCTTTCATCATTTTACTAGCGATCGAGCTTAAATAACTAACGCATGTTGTGTTTCGTAAAGTTATTGAAACCGTTATTTTCAGAGGTACTAAGTCAATTTCCAAGCTTGTGATGGATTCAAATCTTCTCATACAGACCCCGGAAACCTAAATTTTCAAAAAATTAACGTGTTCCCCTCCCTTCAAGTTTCTCTCAATTTGAGATAAAACCCCATGTATAGCACACGAGTTTTCGAGTAGTTTAACTTTTTCTAGGCAACCGTTTTTTTCTATTTGTTTGTACTTATAGACATCTCTTAACATCTTTTGAACCAATATAGTATCAAAATCTTGCGGTTTAAATCAGTTTACTCGCGATTTCAGCTAAAACCCCCTAACTATCACGAGTTTTGAGGCAGTTTAACTTTTCCCGGGCCACAGTTTTTTTTTATTTGTTTGTGCTTATAAACACCTCCTAAAATCTTTTAAACCAATCTAGTATCAAAAGGTCGCGGTTTAAATTATTTTACTCGCGATTGAGCGATTTCAGCCAAAACCCCTTTACTATAGCACACGAGTTTTGGAGCAGTTTAACTTTTTCAGGGCCACTGTTTTTTTTCTATTTGTTTGTGCTTATAGACACGTCCAAACATCTTTTAAACCAATCTAGCAACAAAAGATCGCGGTTTATATCAGTTTACTTGCGATCGAGCGATTTGAGACAAAACCCCTTACTATAGCACACGAGTTTTTAGCAGTTTAACTTTTTCTGGGCCACTGTTTTTTTCTATTTGTTTGTGCTTATAGACATCTCCTAACAACTTTTGAACCAAACCAACATTAAAAGCTCGCGGTTTAAATCAATTTACTCGCGATTGAGCTATTTCAGTCAAAACCCCTATAGCACACTAGTTTTGGGGCAGTTTAACATTTTCTGGGTCGCAGTTTTTTTTCTATTTGTTTGTGCTTATAGACACCTCCTAACATCTTTTGAACAAATCTAGCATCAAAAGCTCGCGGTTTAAATCAGTTTACTCTCGATCGAGTAATTTACGACAAAACCTGTTACTATAGCCCACTAGTTTTGGGCAGTTTAACTTTTTCTGGGTCAAAGTAATTTTTCTCATTTTTTGTGCTTATAGACACCTCCTAACATCTTTTAAACCAATCGAGCATTAAAAGCTCGTGGTTTATATCAGTTTATATCAGTTTACTTGCGATCGAGCGATTTGAGACAAAACCTTTTACTATAGCACACGAGTTTTGGGCAGTTTAACTTTTTCTGGGCCACAGTTTTTTTCTATTTGTTTGTGCTTATAGACATCTCCTAACAAGTTTTAAACCAATCTAGCATCAAAAGCTCGCGGTTTATATCAGTTTACTTGAGATCGAGTGATTTGACACAAAACCTCTTACTATAACACACGAGTTTTGGGCAGTTTAACTTTTTCTGGGCCACAATTTTTTTCTATTTGTTCGTGCTTATAGATACCTCCTAACATATTTTGAACCAATCTAGTATCAAAAACTCACGGTTTAAACCAGTTTACTTGCGATCGAGCGATTTCATCCAAAACCCTCTTACTATAGCACACGAGTTTTGGCGGCAGTTTAACTTTTTCTGGGCCACAGTTTTTTTCTATTTGTTAGTGCTTATAGACACCTCATAACAACTTTTAATTAAATAATTCATCATCATTTCGATGTTTATATCAATTTACTAGCAATCAAGTGATTTTAGCCAGAACCCCTTATTATAAAGTATGAGTTTCGAGGCAGTTTAAAATTTTTTGGGCCAATGTTTTATTCTATTCGTTTGTGCTTATAAACACCTCGTAACAACTTTTGAGTCAATCAAGCATCAAAAGCTCGCGGTTTAAATCAGTTTACTCGCGATCGAGCGATTTCACTAAAGACCCCTTACTATAGCACACAAGTTTTGGGGCATTTTAGCTTTTTCCGGGCCAATGTTTTTTTTCTATTTATTTGTGCTTATAGACACCTCCTAACTACTTTTGAGCCAATCAAGGATCAAAAGCTCGCTGTTTAAATCAGTTTACTCGCGATCGAGCGATTTCACTAAAAACCTCTAACTATAGCACACAAGTTTTGGGGCATTTTAACTTTTTCTAGGCCAATGCTTTTTTTTTTTTTTCTATTTCTTTGTTCTTAGAGACACCTCCTGACAACTTTTACGCCAATCAAGGATCAAAAGCTCGCTGTTTAAATAAGTTTACTCGCGATCGAGCGATTTCACTAAAAACTCTTTACTATAGCACACAAGTTTTGGGGCATTTTAGCCTTTTCTGGGCCAATGTTGTTTTTCTATTTCTTTGTGCCTATAGACACCTCCTAACAACTTTTGAGCCAATCAAGGATCAAAAGCTCGCTGTTTAAATCAGTTTACTCGCGATCGAGTGATTTCAGCCAAAACCCCTTACTATAGCACACAAGTTTTGGGGCATTTTAGCTTTTTCTGGGCCAATGTTTTTTTTCTATTGCTTTGTGCTTATAGACACCTCCTAAAACCTTTTGAGCCAATCAACCATAAAACGCTCGCTGTTTAAATAAGTTTACTCGCGATCGAGCGATTTCACTAAAAACCCCATACTATAGCACACAAGTTTTGGGGCATTTAAGCTTTTTCTAGGCCAATGTTTTTTTTTTCTATTTCCTTGTTCTTAGAGACACCTCCTGACAACTTTTAAGCCAATCAAGGATCAAAAGCTCGCTGTTTAAATAAGTTTACTCGCGATCGAGCGATTTCAAGAAAAACCCCTAACTATAGCACACAAGTTTTGGGGCATTTTAGCTTTTTCTGGGCCAATGTTGTTTTTCTATTTCTTTGTGCTTATAGACACCTCCTAACCACTTTTGAGCCAATCAAGGATCAAAAACTCGCTGTTTAAATCAGTTTTCTCGCGATCGAGCGATTTCACTAAAAACTCCTTACTATAGCACACAAGTTTTGGGGCATTTTAGCTTTTTCTGGGCCAATGTTGTTTTTCTATTTCTTTGTGCTTATAGACACCTCCTAACAACTTTTGAGCCAATCAAGGATCGAAACCTCGCTGTTTAAATCAGTTTACTCGCGATCGAGTGATTTTAGCCAAAACCCCTTACTATAGCACACAAATTTTGGGGCATTTTAGCTTTTTCTGGGCCAATGTTTTTTTTCTATTTCTTTGTGCTTATGGACACCTCCTAACAACTTTTGAGCCAATCAAGGATCAAAATCTCGCTGTTTAAATCAGTTTACTCGCGATCGAGTGATTTCAGCCAATACCCCTAACTATAGCACACAAGTTTTGGAGCATTTTAGCTTTTTCCGGGCCAATGTTTTTTTTCTATTTCTTTGTGCTTATAGACACCTCCTAACTACTTTTGAGCCAATCAAGGATCAAAAGCTCGCTGTTTAAATAAGTTTACTCGCAATCGAGCGATTTCACTAAAAACCCCTAACTATATCACACAAGTTTTGGGGCATTTTAACTTTTTCTACGCCAATTTTTTTTTTTTTTTTTTCTATTTCTTTGTTCTTAGAGACACCTCCTGACAACTTTTAATCCCATCAAGGATCAAAAACTCGCTGTTTAAATAAGTTTACTCGCGATCGAGCGATTTCACTAAAAACTCTTTACTATAGCACACAAGTTTTGGGGCATTTTAGCTTTTTCTGGGACAATGTTGTTTTTCTATTTCTTTGTGCCTATAGACACCTCCTAACAACTTTTGAGCCAATCAAGGATCAAAAGCTCGCTGTTTAAATCAGTTTACTCGCGATCGAGTTATTTCAGCCAAAACCCTTAGTATAGCACACAAGTTTTGGGGAATTTTAGCTTTTTCTGGGCCAATGTTTTTTTTCTATTGCTTTGTGCTTATAGACACCTCCTAAAACCTTTTGAGCCAATCAACCATAAAACGCTCGCTGTTTAAATAAGTTTACTCGCGATCGAGCGATTTCACTAAAAACCCCATACTATAGCACACAAGTTTTGGGGCATTTAAGCTTTTTCTAGGCCAATGTTTTTTTTTTTCTATTTCCTTGTTCTTAGAGACACCTCCTGAAAACTTTTAAGCCAATCAAGGATCAAAAGCTCGCTGTTTAAATAAGTTTACACGCGATCGAGCGATTTCAAGAAAAACTCCTTACTATAGCACACAAGTTTTGGGGCATTTTAGCTTTTTCTGGGCCAATGTTGTTTTTCTATTTCTTTGTGCTTATAGACACCTCCTAACAACTTTTGAGCCAATCAAGGATTAAAAGCTCGCTGTTTAAATCAGTTTTCTCGCGATCGAGCGATTTCACTAAAAACTCCTTACTATAGCACACAAGTTTTGGGGCATTTTAGCTTTTTCTGGGCCAATGTTGTTTTTCTATTTCTTTGTGCTTATAGACACCTCCTAACAACTTTTGAGCCAATCAAGGATCGAAAGCTCGCTGTTTAAATCAGTTTAGTTGCGATCGAGTGATTTCAGCCAAAACCCCTTACTAAAGCACACAAATTTTGGGGCATTTTTGCTTTTTCTGGGCCAATGTTTTTTTTATATTTCATTGTGCTTATGGACACCTCCTAACAACTTTTGAGCCAATCAAAGATCAAAAGCTCGTTGTTTAAATCAGTTTACTCGCGATCGAGTGATTTCAGCCAATACCCCTAACTATAGCACACAAGTTTTGGAGCATTTTAGCTTTTTCCGGGCCAATGTTTTTTTTCTATTTCTTTGTGCTTATAGACACCTCCTAACTACTTTTGAGTCAATCAAGGATCAAAAGCTCGCTGTTTAAATCAGTTTACTCGCGATCGAGCGATTTCACTAAAAACCCCTAACTATAGCACACAAGTTTTGGGGCATTCTAGCTTTTTCTAGGCCAATGTTTTTTTTTTCTATTTCTTTGTTCTTAGAGACACCTCCTGACAACTTTTAAGCCAATCAAGGATTAAAAGCTCGCTGTTTAAATAAGTTTACTCGCGATCGAGCGATTTCACTAAAAACTCCTTACTATAGCACACAAGTTTTGAGGCATTTTAGCTTTTTCTGGGCCAATGTTGTTTTTCTATTTCATTGTGCTTATAGACACCTCCTAACAACTTTTGAGCCAATCAAGGATCGAAAGGTCGCTGTTTAAATCAGTTTACTCGCGATCGAGTGATTTCACCCAAAACCCCTTACTATAGCACACAAATTTTGGGGCATTTTAGCTTTTTCTGGGCCAATGTTTTTTTTCTATTTCTTTGTGCTTATAGACACCTCCTAACTACTTTTGAGCCAATCTAGAATCAAAAGCTCGCTGTTTAAAAAAGTTTACTCGCGATCGAGCGATTTCACTAAAAACTCCTTATTATAACACACAAGTTTTGGGGCATTTTAGCTTTTTCTGGGCCAATGTTGTTTTTCTATTTATTTGCGCTTATAGACAGCTCCTCACAACTTTTGAGCCTATCAAGGATCAAAAGCTCGCTGTTTAAATCAGTTTACTCGCGATCGAGCGATTTCACTAAAAACCCCTAACTATAGTACACAAGTTTTGGGGCATTTTAACTTTTTCTAGGCCAATGTTTTTTTTTTCTATTTCTTTGTTCTTAGAGACACCTCCTGACAACTTTTAAGCCAATCAAGGATCAAAAGCTCGCTGTTTAAATAAGTTTACTCGCGATCGAGCGATTTCACTAAAAACTCTTTACTATAGCACACAAGTTTTGGGGCATTTTAGCTTTTTCTGGGCCAATGTTGTTTTTCTATTTCTTTGTGCTTATAGACACCTCCTAACAACTTTTGAGCCAATCAAGGATCGAAAGCTCGCTGTTTAAATCAGTTTACTCGCGATCGAGTGATTTCAGCCAAAACCCCTTACTATAGCACACCAGTTTTGGGGCATTTTAGCTTTTTCTGGGCCAATGTTTTTTCTATTTCTTTGTCCTTATAGACACCTCCTAAAACCTTTTGAGCCAATCAACCAAAAAACGCTCGTTGTTTAAATCAGTTTACTCGCGATCGAGCTATTTTACTAAAAACCCCATACTATAGCACACAAGTTTTGGGGCATTTTAGCTTTTTCTGGGCCAATGTTGTTTTTCTATTTCTTTGTGCTTATAGACACCTCCTAACAACTTTTGAGCCAATCAAGGATCGAAAGCTCGCTGTTTAAATCAGTTTACTCGCGATCGAGTGATTTCAGCCAAAACCCCTTACTATAGCACACCAGTTTTGGGGCATTTTAGCTTTTTCTGGGCCAATGTTTTTTTTCTATTTCTTTGTGCTTATAGACACCTCCTAAAACCTTTTGAGCCAATCAACCATAAAACGCTCGTTGTTTAAATCAGTTTACTCGCGATCGAGCTATTTTACTAAAAACCCCATACTATAGCACACAAGTTTTGAGGCATTTTAGCTTTTTCTAGGCCAATGTTTTTTTTTTCTATTTCCTTGTTCTTAGAGACACCTCCTGACAACTTTTAAGCCAATGAAGGATCAAAAGCTCTCTGTTTAAATAAGTTTACTCGCGATCGAGCGATTTCACGAAAAACTCATTACTATAGCACACAAGTTTTGGGGCATTTTAGCTTTTTCTGGGCCAATGTTGTTTTTCTATTTCTTTGTGCTTATAGACACCTCCTAACAACTTTTGACCCAATCAAGGATCAAAAGCTCGCTGTTTAAATCAGTTTACTCACGATCGAGTGATTTCGTCCAAAACCCCTTACTATAGCACACAAGTTTCGGGACATTTTAGCTTTTTCTGGGCCAATGTTGTTTTTCTATTTGTTTGTGCTTATAGACACCTCCTAACAACTTTTGAGCCAATCAAGGATCAAAAGCTCGCTGTTTAAATCAGTTTACTCGCGATCGAGCGATTTCACTAAAAACCCCTAACTATAGCACACAAGTTTTGGGGCATTTTAGCTTTTTCTAGGCCAATGTTTTTTTTTTCTATTTCTTTGTTCTTAGAGACACCTCCTGACAACTTTTAAGCCAATCAAGGATCAAAAGCTCCCTGTTTAAATAAGTTTACTCGCGATCGAGCGATTTCACTAAAAACTCCTTACTATAGCACAAAAGTTTTGGGGCATTTTAGCTTTTTCTGGGCCAATGTTCTTTTTCTATTTCATTGTGCTTATAGACACCTCCTAACAACTTTTGAGCCAATCAAGGATCAAAAGCTCGCTGTTTATATCTGTTTACTCGCGATCGAGTGATTTCAGCCAAAACCCCTTACTATAGCACACCCGTTTCGGGGCATTTTAGCTTTTTCTGGGCCAATGTTTTTTTTCAATTTCTTTGTGCTTATAGACACCTCCTAAAACCTTTTGAGCCAATCAACCATAAAACGCTCGCTGTTTAAATCAGTTTACTCGCGATCGAGCGATTTCATTAAAAACTCCTTACTATAGCACACAAGTTTTGGGGCATTTTAGCTTTTTCTGGACCAATGTTGTTTTTCTATTTCTTTGTGCTTATAGACACCTCGTAACAACTTTTGAGCCAATCAAGGATCAAAAGCTCGCTGTTTAAATCAGTTTACTCGCGATCGAGTGATTTCAGCCAAAACCCCTTACTATAGCACACTAGTTTTGGGGCATTTTAGCTTTTTCTGGGCCAATGTTGTTTTTCTATTTCTTTGTGCTTATAGACAACTCCTAACAACTTTTGAGCCAATCAAGGATCAAAATCTCGCGGTTTAAATCAGTTTACTCGCGTTCGAGTGATTTCAGCCAAAACCCCATACTATAGCACACAAGTTTTGGGGCATTTTTGCTTTTTCTGGGCCAATGTTTTTTTTCAATTTCGTTGTGCATATAGACACCTCCTAGAACCTTTTGTGCCAATCAACCATAAAACGCTCGCTGTTTAAATCAGTTTACTCGCGATCGAGCGATTTCATTAAAAACTCCTTACTATAGCACACATGTTTTGGGGCATTTTAGCTTTTTCTGTGCCAATGTTTTTTTTCTATTTCTTTGTGCTTATAGACACCTCCTAACAACTTTTGAGCCAATCAAGGATCAAAAGCTCGCTGTTTAAATCAGTTTACTCGCGATCGAGCGATTTCACTAAAAACCCCTAACTATAGCACACAAGTTTTGGGGCATTCTAGCTTTTTCTAGGCCAATGTTTTTTTTTTCTATTTCTTTGTTCTTAGAGACACCTCCTGACAACTTTTAAACCAATCAAGGATTAAAAGCTCGCTGTTTAAATAAGTTTACTCGCGATCGAGCGATTTCACTAAAAACTCCTTACTATAGCACACAAGTTTTGAGGCATTTTAGCTTTTTCTGGGCCAATGTTGTTTTTCTATTTCATTGTGCTTATAGACACCTCCTAACAACTTTTGAGCCAATCAAGGATCGAAAGGTCGCTGTTTAAATCAGTTTACTCGCGATCGAGTGATTTCACCCAAAACCCCTTACTATAGCACACAAATTTTGGGGCATTTTAGCTTTTTCTGGGCCAATGTTTTTTTTCTATTTCTTTGTGCTTATAGACACCTCCTAACTACTTTTGAGCCAATCTAGAATCAAAAGCTCGCTGTTTAAAAAAGTTTACTCGCGATCGAGCGATTTCACTAAAAACTCCTTATTATAACACACAAGTTTTGGGGCATTTTAGCTTTTTCTGGGCCAATGTTGTTTTTCTATTTATTTGCGCTTATAGACAGCTCCTCACAACTTTTGAGCCTATCAAGGATCAAAAGCTCGCTGTTTAAATCAGTTTACTCGCGATCGAGCGATTTCACTAAAAACCCCTAACTATAGTACACAAGTTTTGGGGCATTTTAACTTTTTCTAGGCCAATGTTTTTTTTTTTCTATTTCTTTGTTCTTAGAGACACCTCCTGACAACTTTTAAGCCAATCAAGGATCAAAAGCTCGCTGTTTAAATAAGTTTACTCGCGATCGAGCGATTTCACTAAAAACTCTTTACTATAGCACACAAGTTTTGGGGCATTTTAGCTTTTTCTGGGCCAATGTTGTTTTTCTATTTCTTTGTGCTTATAGACACCTCCTAACAACTTTTGAGCCAATCAAGGATCGAAAGCTCGCTGTTTAAATCAGTTTACTCGCGATCGAGTGATTTCAGCCAAAACCCCTTACTATAGCACACCAGTTTTGGGGCATTTTAGCTTTTTCTGGGCCAATGTTTTTTTTCTATTTCTTTGTCCTTATAGACACCTCCTAAAACCTTTTGAGCCAATCAACCAAAAAACGCTCGTTGTTTAAATCAGTTTACTCGCGATCGAGCTATTTTACTAAAAACCCCATACTATAGCACACAAGTTTTGGGGCATTTTAGCTTTTTCTGGGCCAATGTTGTTTTTCTATTTCTTTGTGCTTATAGACACCTCCTAACAACTTTTGAGCCAATCAAGGATCGAAAGCTCGCTGTTTAAATCAGTTTACTCGCGATCGAGTGATTTCAGCCAAAACCCCTTACTATAGCACACCAGTTTTGGGGCATTTTAGCTTTTTCTGGGCCAATGTTTTTTTTCTATTTCTTTGTGCTTATAGACACCTCCTAAAACCTTTTGAGCCAATCAACCATAAAACGCTCGTTGTTTAAATCAGTTTACTCGCGATCGAGCTATTTTACTAAAAACCCCATACTATAGCACACAAGTTTTGAGGCATTTTAGCTTTTTCTAGGCCAATGTTTTTTTTTTCTATTTCCTTGTTCTTAGAGACACCTCCTGACAACTTTTAAGCCAATGAAGGATCAAAAGCTCTCTGTTTAAATAAGTTTACTCGCGATCGAGCGATTTCACGAAAAACTCATTACTATAGCACACAAGTTTTGGGGCATTTTAGCTTTTTCTGGGCCAATGTTGTTTTTCTATTTCTTTGTGCTTATAGACACCTCCTAACAACTTTTGACCCAATCAAGGATCAAAAGCTCGCTGTTTAAATCAGTTTACTCACGATCGAGTGATTTCGTCCAAAACCCCTTACTATAGCACACAAGTTTCGGGACATTTTAGCTTTTTCTGGGCCAATGTTGTTTTTCTATTTGTTTGTGCTTATAGACACCTCCTAACAACTTTTGAGCCAATCAAGGATCAAAAGCTCGCTGTTTAAATCAGTTTACTCGCGATCGAGCGATTTCACTAAAAACCCCTAACTATAGCACACAAGTTTTGGGGCATTTTAGCTTTTTCTAGGCCAATGTTTTTTTTTTCTATTTCTTTGTTCTTAGAGACACCTCCTGACAACTTTTAAGCCAATCAAGGATCAAAAGCTCCCTGTTTAAATAAGTTTACTCGCGATCGAGCGATTTCACTAAAAACTCCTTACTATAGCACAAAAGTTTTGGGGCATTTTAGCTTTTTCTGGGCCAATGTTCTTTTTCTATTTCATTGTGCTTATAGACACCTCCTAACAACTTTTGAGCCAATCAAGGATCAAAAGCTCGCTGTTTATATCTGTTTACTCGCGATCGAGTGATTTCAGCCAAAACCCCTTACTATAGCACACCCGTTTCGGGGCATTTTAGCTTTTTCTGGGCCAATGTTTTTTTCAATTTCTTTGTGCTTATAGACACCTCCTAAAACCTTTTGAGCCAATCAACCATAAAACGCTCGCTGTTTAAATCAGTTTACTCGCGATCGAGCGATTTCATTAAAAACTCCTTACTATAGCACACAAGTTTTGGGGCATTTTAGCTTTTTCTGGACCAATGTTGTTTTTCTATTTCTTTGTGCTTATAGACACCTCGTAACAACTTTTGAGCCAATCAAGGATCAAAAGCTCGCTGTTTAAATCAGTTTACTCGCGATCGAGTGATTTCAGCCAAAACCCCTTACTATAGCACACTAGTTTTGGGGCATTTTAGCTTTTTCTGGGCCAATGTTGTTTTTCTATTTCTTTGTGCTTATAGACAACTCCTAACAACTTTTGAGCCAATCAAGGATCAAAATCTCGCGGTTTAAATCAGTTTACTCGCGTTCGAGTGATTTCAGCCAAAACCCCATACTATAGCACACAAGTTTTGGGGCATTTTTGCTTTTTCTGGGCCAATGTTTTTTTTCAATTTCGTTGTGCATATAGACACCTCCTAGAACCTTTTGTGCCAATCAACCATAAAACGCTCGCTGTTTAAATCAGTTTACTCGCGATCGAGCGATTTCATTAAAAACTCCTTACTATAGCACACATGTTTTGGGGCATTTTAGCTTTTTCTGTGCCAATGTTTTTTTTCTATTTCTTTGTGCTTATAGACACCTCCTAACAACTTTTGAGCCAATCAAGGATCAAAAGCTCGCTGTTTAAATCAGTTTACTCGCGATCGAGCGATTTCACTAAAAACCCCTAACTATAGCACACAAGTTTTGGGGCATTCTAGCTTTTTCTAGGCCAATGTTTTTTTTTTCTATTTCTTTGTTCTTAGAGACACCTCCTGACAACTTTTAAACCAATCAAGGATTAAAAGCTCGCTGTTTAAATAAGTTTACTCGCGATCGAGCGATTTCACTAAAAACTCCTTACTATAGCACACAAGTTTTGAGGCATTTTAGCTTTTTCTGGGCCAATGTTGTTTTTCTATTTCATTGTGCTTATAGACACCTCCTAACAACTTTTGAGCCAATCAAGGATCGAAAGGTCGCTGTTTAAATCAGTTTACTCGCGATCGAGTGATTTCACCCAAAACCCCTTACTATAGCACACAAATTTTGGGGCATTTTAGCTTTTTCTGGGCCAATGTTTTTTTTCTATTTCTTTGTGCTTATAGACACCTCCTAACTACTTTTGAGCCAATCTAGAATCAAAAGCTCGCTGTTTAAAAAAGTTTACTCGCGATCGAGCGATTTCACTAAAAACTCCTTATTATAACACACAAGTTTTGGGGCATTTTAGCTTTTTCTGGGCCAATGTTGTTTTTCTATTTATTTGCGCTTATAGACAGCTCCTCACAACTTTTGAGCCTATCAAGGATCAAAAGCTCGCTGTTTAAATCAGTTTACTCGCGATCGAGCGATTTCACTAAAAACCCCTAACTATAGTACACAAGTTTTGGGGCATTTTAACTTTTTCTAGGCCAATGTTTTTTTTTTCTATTTCTTTGTTCTTAGAGACACCTCCTGACAACTTTTAAGCCAATCAAGGATCAAAAGCTCGCTGTTTAAATAAGTTTACTCGCGATCGAGCGATTTCACTAAAAACTCTTTACTATAGCACACAAGTTTTGGGGCATTTTAGCTTTTTCTGGGCCAATGTTGTTTTTCTATTTCTTTGTGCTTATAGACACCTCCTAACAACTTTTGAGCCAATCAAGGATCGAAAGCTCGCTGTTTAAATCAGTTTACTCGCGATCGAGTGATTTCAGCCAAAACCCCTTACTATAGCACACCAGTTTTGGGGCATTTTAGCTTTTTCTGGGCCAATGTTTTTTTTCTATTTCTTTGTCCTTATAGACACCTCCTAAAACCTTTTGAGCCAATCAACCAAAAAACGCTCGTTGTTTAAATCAGTTTACTCGCGATCGAGCTATTTTACTAAAAACCCCATACTATAGCACACAAGTTTTGGGGCATTTTAGCTTTTTCTGGGCCAATGTTGTTTTTCTATTTCTTTGTGCTTATAGACACCTCCTAACAACTTTTGAGCCAATCAAGGATCGAAAGCTCGCTGTTTAAATCAGTTTACTCGCGATCGAGTGATTTCAGCCAAAACCCCTTACTATAGCACACCAGTTTTGGGGCATTTTAGCTTTTTCTGGGCCAATGTTTTTTTTCTATTTCTTTGTGCTTATAGACACCTCCTAAAACCTTTTGAGCCAATCAACCATAAAACGCTCGTTGTTTAAATCAGTTTACTCGCGATCGAGCTATTTTACTAAAAACCCCATACTATAGCACACAAGTTTTGAGGCATTTTAACTTTTTCTAGGCCAATGTTTTTTTTTTCTATTTCCTTGTTCTTAGAGACACCTCCTGACAACTTTTAAGCCAATGAAGGATCAAAAGCTCTCTGTTTAAATAAGTTTACTCGCGATCGAGCGATTTCACGAAAAACTCCTTACTATAGCACACAAGTTTTGGGGCATTTTAGCTTTTTCTGGGCCAATGTTGTTTTTCTATTTCTTTGTGCTTATAGACACCTCCTAACAACTTTTGACCCAATCAAGGATCAAAAGCTCGCTGTTTAAATCAGTTTACTCACGATCGAGTGATTTCGTCCAAAACCCCTTACTATAGCACACAAGTTTCGGGACATTTTAGCTTTTTCTGGGCCAATGTTGTTTTTCTATTTGTTTGTGCTTATAGACACCTCCTAACAACTTTTGAGCCAATCAAGGATCAAAAGCTCGCTGTTTAAATCAGTTTACTCGCGATCGAGCGATTTCACTAAAAACCCCTAACTATAGCACACAAGTTTTGGGGCATTTTAGCTTTTTCTAGGCCAATGTTTTTTTTTTCTATTTCTTTGTTCTTAGAGACACCTCCTGACAACTTTTAAGCCAATCAAGGATCAAAAGCTCCCTGTTTAAATAAGTTTACTCGCGATCGAGCGATTTCACTAAAAACTCCTTACTATAGCACAAAAGTTTTGGGGCATTTTAGCTTTTTCTGGGCCAATGTTCTTTTTCTATTTCATTGTGCTTATAGACACCTCCTAACAACTTTTGAGCCAATCAAGGATCAAAAGCTCGCTGTTTATATCTGTTTACTCGCGATCGAGTGATTTCAGCCAAAACCCCTTACTATAGCACACCCGTTTCGGGGCATTTTAGCTTTTTCTGGGCCAATGTTTTTTTTCAATTTCTTTGTGCTTATAGACACCTCCTAAAACCTTTTGAGCCAATCAACCATAAAACGCTCGCTGTTTAAATCAGTTTACTCGCGATCGAGCGATTTCATTAAAAACTCCTTACTATAGCACACAAGTTTTGGGGCATTTTAGCTTTTTCTGGACCAATGTTGTTTTTCTATTTCTTTGTGCTTATAGACACCTCGTAACAACTTTTGAGCCAATCAAGGATCAAAAGCTCGCTGTTTAAATCAGTTTACTCGCGATCGAGTGATTTCAGCCAAAACCCCTTACTATAGCACACTAGTTTTGGGGCATTTTAGCTTTTTCTGGGCCAATGTTGTTTTTCTATTTCTTTGTGCTTATAGACAACTCCTAACAACTTTTGAGCCAATCAAGGATCAAAATCTCGCGGTTTAAATCAGTTTACTCGCGTTCGAGTGATTTCACCCAAAACCCCATACTATAGCACACAAGTTTTGGGGCATTTTTGCTTTTTCTGGGCCAATGTTTTTTTTCAATTTCGTTGTGCATATAGACACCTCCTAGAACCTTTTGTGCCAATCAACCATAAAACGCTCGCTGTTTAAATCAGTTTACTCGCGATCGAGCGATTTCATTAAAAACTCCTTACTATAGCACACATGTTTTGGGGCATTTTAGCTTTTTCTGTGCCAATGTTTTTTTTCTATTTCTTTGTGCTTATAGACACCTCCTAACAACTTTTGAGCCAATCAAGGATCAAAAGCTCGCTGTTTAAATCAGTTTACTCGCGATCGAGCGATTTCACTAAAAACCCCTAACTATAGCACACAAGTTTTGGGGCATTCTAGCTTTTTCTAGGCCAATGTTTTTTTTTTCTATTTCTTTGTTCTTAGAGACACCTCCTGACAACTTTTAAGCCAATCAAGGATTAAAAGCTCGCTGTTTAAATAAGTTTACTCGCGATCGAGCGATTTCACTAAAAACTCCTTACTATAGCACACAAGTTTTGAGGCATTTTAGCTTTTTCTGGGCCAATGTTGTTTTTCTATTTCATTGTGCTTATAGACACCTCCTAACAACTTTTGAGCCAATCAAGGATCGAAAGGTCGCTGTTTAAATCAGTTTACTCGCGATCGAGTGATTTCACCCAAAACCCCTTACTATAGCACACAAATTTTGGGGCATTTTAGCTTTTTCTGGGCCAATGTTTTTTTTCTATTTCTTTGTGCTTATAGACACCTCCTAACTACTTTTGAGCCAATCTAGAATCAAAAGCTCGCTGTTTAAAAAAGTTTACTCGCGATCGAGCGATTTCACTAAAAACTCCTTATTATAACACACAAGTTTTGGGGCATTTTAGCTTTTTCTGGGCCAATGTTGTTTTTCTATTTATTTGCGCTTATAGACAGCTCCTCACAACTTTTGAGCCTATCAAGGATCAAAAGCTCGCTGTTTAAATCAGTTTACTCGCGATCGAGCGATTTCACTAAAAACCCCTAACTATAGTACACAAGTTTTGGGGCATTTTAACTTTTTCTAGGCCAATGTTTTTTTTTTCTATTTCTTTGTTCTTAGAGACACCTCCTGACAACTTTTAAGCCAATCAAGGATCAAAAGCTCGCTGTTTAAATAAGTTTACTCGCGATCGAGCGATTTCACTAAAAACTCTTTACTATAGCACACAAGTTTTGGGGCATTTTAGCTTTTTCTGGGCCAATGTTGTTTTTCTATTTCTTTGTGCTTATAGACACCTCCTAACAACTTTTGAGCCAATCAAGGATCGAAAGCTCGCTGTTTAAATCAGTTTACTCGCGATCGAGTGATTTCAGCCAAAACCCCTTACTATAGCACACCAGTTTTGGGGCATTTTAGCTTTTTCTGGGCCAATGTTTTTTTTCTATTTCTTTGTCCTTATAGACACCTCCTAAAACCTTTTGAGCCAATCAACCAAAAAACGCTCGTTGTTTAAATCAGTTTACTCGCGATCGAGCTATTTTACTAAAAACCCCATACTATAGCACACAAGTTTTGGGGCATTTTAGCTTTTTCTGGGCCAATGTTGTTTTTCTATTTCTTTGTGCTTATAGACACCTCCTAACAACTTTTGAGCCAATCAAGGATCGAAAGCTCGCTGTTTAAATCAGTTTACTCGCGATCGAGTGATTTCAGCCAAAACCCCTTACTATAGCACACCAGTTTTGGGGCATTTTAGCTTTTTCTGGGCCAATGTTTTTTTTCTATTTCTTTGTGCTTATAGACACCTCCTAAAACCTTTTGAGCCAATCAACCATAAAACGCTCGTTGTTTAAATCAGTTTACTCGCGATCGAGCTATTTTACTAAAAACCCCATACTATAGCACACAAGTTTTGAGGCATTTTAACTTTTTCTAGGCCAATGTTTTTTTTTTCTATTTCCTTGTTCTTAGAGACACCTCCTGACAACTTTTAAGCCAATGAAGGATCAAAAGCTCTCTGTTTAAATAAGTTTACTCGCGATCGAGCGATTTCACGAAAAACTCCTTACTATAGCACACAAGTTTTGGGGCATTTTAGCTTTTTCTGGGCCAATGTTGTTTTTCTATTTCTTTGTGCTTATAGACACCTCCTAACAACTTTTGACCCAATCAAGGATCAAAAGCTCGCTGTTTAAATCAGTTTACTCACGATCGAGTGATTTCGTCCAAAACCCCTTACTATAGCACACAAGTTTCGGGACATTTTAGCTTTTTCTGGGCCAATGTTGTTTTTCTATTTGTTTGTGCTTATAGACACCTCCTAACAACTTTTGAGCCAATCAAGGATCAAAAGCTCGCTGTTTAAATCAGTTTACTCGCGATCGAGCGATTTCACTAAAAACCCCTAACGATAGCACACAAGTTTTGGGGCATTTTAGCTTTTTCTAGGCCAATGTTTTTTTTTTCTATT
This sequence comes from Fragaria iinumae, assembly GCA_009720345.1. NCBI lineage: Eukaryota > Viridiplantae > Streptophyta > Magnoliopsida > Rosales > Rosaceae > Fragaria > Fragaria iinumae. The sequence continues at coordinate 358,048 of CM019122.1, read as the reverse complement.
TCTTTGTTCTTAGAGACACCTCCTGACAACTTTTAAGCCAATCAAGGATCAAAAGCTCCCTGTTTAAATAAGTTTACTCGCGATCGAGCGATTTCACTAAAAACTCCTTACTATAGCACAAAAGTTTTGGGGCATTTTAGCTTTTTCTGGGCCAATGTTCTTTTTCTATTTCATTGTGCTTATAGACACCTCCTAACAACTTTTGAGCCAATCAAGGATCAAAAGCTCGCTGTTTATATCTGTTTACTCGCGATCGAGTGATTTCAGCCAAAACCCCTTACTATAGCACACCCGTTTCGGGGCATTTTAGCTTTTTCTGGGCCAATGTTTTTTTTCAATTTCTTTGTGCTTATAGACACCTCCTAAAACCTTTTGAGCCAATCAACCATAAAACGCTCGCTGTTTAAATCAGTTTACTCGCGATCGAGCGATTTCATTAAAAACTCCTTACTATAGCACACAAGTTTTGGGGCATTTTAGCTTTTTCTGGACCAATGTTGTTTTTCTATTTCTTTGTGCTTATAGACACCTCGTAACAACTTTTGAGCCAATCAAGGATCAAAAGCTCGCTGTTTAAATCAGTTTACTCGCGATCGAGTGATTTCAGCCAAAACCCCTTACTATAGCACACTAGTTTTGGGGCATTTTAGCTTTTTCTGGGCCAATGTTGTTTTTCTATTTCTTTGTGCTTATAGACAACTCCTAACAACTTTTGAGCCAATCAAGGATCAAAATCTCGCGGTTTAAATCAGTTTACTCGCGTTCGAGTGATTTCAGCCAAAACCCCATACTATAGCACACAAGTTTTGGGGCATTTTTGCTTTTTCTGGGCCAATGTTTTTTTTCAATTTCGTTGTGCATATAGACACCTCCTAGAACCTTTTGTGCCAATCAACCATAAAACGCTCGCTGTTTAAATCAGTTTACTCGCGATCGAGCGATTTCATTAAAAACTCCTTACTATAGCACACATGTTTTGGGGCATTTTAGCTTTTTCTGTGCCAATGTTTTTTTTCTATTTCTTTGTGCTTATAGACACCTCCTAACAACTTTTGAGCCAATCAAGGATCAAAAGCTCGCTGTTTAAATCAGTTTACTCGCGATCAAGTGATTTCAGCCAAAACCCCTTACTATAAGTTTTGGGGCATTTTTGCTTTTTCTGGGCCAATGTTTTTTTTCAAATTCTTTGTGCTTATAGACACCTCCTAAAACCTTTTGTGCCAATCAACCATAAAACGCTCGCTGTTTAAATCAGTTTACTCGCGATCGAGCGATTTTACTAAAAACCCCTTACTATAGCTCACAAGTTTTGGGTCATTTTAGCTTTTTCTAGGCCAATGTTTTTTTTTTCTATTTCCTTGTTCTTAGAGACACCTCCTGACAACTTTTAAGCCAATGAAGGATCAAAAGCTCGCTGTTTAAATAAGTTTACTCGCGATCGAGCGATTTCAGGAAAAACTTCTTACTATTGCACACAAGTTTTAGGGCATTTTAGCTTTTTCTGGGCCAATATTGTTTTTCTATTTATTTGTGCTTATAGACACCTCCTAACAACTTTTGAGCCAATCAAGGATCAAAAGCTCGCTGTTAAAATCAGTTTACTCGCGATCGAGTGATTTCGGCCAAAACCCCTTATTATAGCGCACAAGTTTTGGGACATTTTAGCTTTTTCTGGGCCAATGTTGTTTTTTCTATTTCTTTGTGCTTATAGACACCTCCTAAAAACTTTTCAGCCAATCAAGGATCAAAAGCTCGCTGTTTAAATAAGTTTACTCGCGATCGAGTGATTTCAGCCAAAACCCCTTACTATAGCACACAAGTTTTGAGGCATTTTAGCTTTTTCTGGGGCAATGTTTTTTTTCTATTTCTTTGTGCTTATGGACACCGCCTAACAACTTTTGAGCCAATCAAGGATCAAAAGCTCGCTGTTTAAATCAGTTTACTCGCGATCGAGTGATTTCAGCCAAAACCCCTTACTATAGCACACAAGTTTCGGGGCATTTTAGCTTTTTCTGGGCCAATGTTGTTTTTCTATTCCTTTGTGCTTATAGACACCTCCTAACAACTTTTGAGCTAATCAAGGGTCAAAAGCTCGCGGTTTAAATAAGTTTACTCGCGTTCGAGTGATTTCAGCCAAAACCCCTTACTATAACACACAAGTTTTGGGGCATTTTTGCTTTTTCTGGGCCAATGTTTTTTTTCAATTTCTTTGTGCTTATAGACACCTCCTAAAACCTTTTGTGCCAATCAACCATAAAACGCTCGCTGTTTAAATTAGTTTACTCGCGATCGTGCGATTTCACTAAAAACTCCTTACTATAGCACACAAGTTTTGGGGCATTTTAGCTTTTTCTGGGCCAATGTTGTTTTTCTATTTCTTTGTGCTTATAGACACCTCCTAACAACTTTTGACCCAATCAAGTATCAAAAGCTCGCTGTTTAAATCAGTTTACTCGCGATCGAGTGATTTCAGCCAAAACCCCTTACTATAGCACACAAGTTTTGGGACATTTTTGCTTTTTCTGGGCCAATGTTTTTTTTCAATTTCTTTGTGCTTATAGACACCTCCTAAAACCTTTTGTGCCAATCAACCATAAAACGCTCGCTGTTTAAATTAGTTTACTCGCGATCGTGCGATTTCACTAAAAACTCCTTACTATAGCACACAAGTTTTGGGGCATTTTAGCTTTTTCTGGGCCAATGTTGTTTTTCTATTTGTTTGTGCTTATAGACACCTCCTAACAACTTTTGACCCAATCAAGGATCAAAAGCTCGCTGTTTAAATCAGTTTACTCGCGATCGAGTGATTTCAGCCAAAACCCCTTACTATAGCACACAAGTTTTGGGACATTTTTGCTTTTTCTGGGCCAATGTTTTTTTTTCAATTTCTTTGTGCTTATAGACACCTCCTAAAACCTTTTGAGCCAATCAACCATAAAACGCTCGCTGTTTAAATCAGTTTACTCGCGATCGAGCGATTTCATTAAAAACTCCTTACTATAGCACACAAGTTTTGGGGCATTTTAGCTTTTTCTGGGCCAATGTTGTTTTTCTATTTCTTTGTGCTTATATACACCTCCTAACAACTTTTGAGCCATTTAAGGATCAAAAGCTCGCTGTTTAAATCTGTTTACTCGCGATCGAGTTATTTCAGCCAAAACCCCTTACTATAGCACACCCGTTTTGGGGCATTTTAGCTTTTTCTGGGGCAATGTTTTTTTCTATTTCTTTGTGCTTATGGACACCGCCCAACAACTTTTGAGCCAATTAAGGATCAAAAGCACGTTGTTTAAATCAGTTTACTCGCGATCGAGTGATTTCAGCCAAAACCCCTTACTATAGCACACAAGTTTTGGGGCATTTTAGCTTTTTCTGGGGCAATGTTTTTTTTCTATTTCTTTGTGCTTATGGACACCGCCAAACAACTTTTGAGCCAATCAAGGATCAAAAGCTCGCTGTTTAAATCAGTTTACTCGCGATCGAGTGATTTCAGCCAAAACCCCTTACTATAGCACACAAGTTTTGAGGCATTTTAGCTTTTTCTGGGGGATTGTTTTTTTTCTATTTCTTTGTGCTTATGGACACCGCCTAACAACTTTTGAGCCAATCAAGGATCAAAAGCTCGCTGTTTAAATCAGTTTACTCGCGATCGAGTGATTTCAGCCAAAACCCCTTACTATAGCACACAAGTTTCGGGGCATTTTAGCTTTTTCTGGGCCAATGTTGTTTTTCTATTCCTTTGTGCTTATAGACACCTCCTAACAACTTTTGAGCTAATCAAGGATCAAAAGCTCGCGGTTTAAATAAGTTTACTCGCGTTCTAGTGATTTCAGCCAAAACCCCTTACTATAACACACAAGTTTTGGGGCATTTTTGCTTTTTCTGGGCCAATGTTGTTTTTCTATTTCTTTGTGCTTATAGACACCTCCTAACAACTTTTGACCCAATCATGGATCAAAAGCTCGCTGTTTAAATCAGTTTACTCGCGATCGAGTGATTTCAGCCAAAACCCCTTACTATAGCACACAAGTTTTGGGACATTTTTGCTTTTTCTGGGCCAATGTTTTTTTTCAATTTCTTTGCGCTTATAGACACCTCCTAAAACCTTTTGAGCCAATCAACCATAAAACGCTCGCGGTTTAAATCAGTTTACTCGCGATCGAGCGATTTCATTAAAAACTCCTTACTATAGCACACAAGTTTTGGGGCATTTTAGCTTTTTCTGGGCCAATGTTGTTTTTCTATTTCTTTGTGCTTATAGACACCTCCTAACAACTTTTGAGCCATTCAAGGATCAAAAGCTTGCTGTTTAAATCTGTTTACTCGCGATCGAGTGATTTCAGCCAAAACCCCTTACTATAGCACACCCGTTTTTGGGCATTTTAGCTTTTTCTGGGGCAATGTTTTTTTCTATTTCTTTGTGCTTATGGACACCGCCCAACAACTTTTGAGCCAATCAAGGATCAAAAGCACGTTGTTTAAATCAGTTTACTCGCGATCGAGTGATTTCAGCCAAAACCCCTTACTATAGCACACAAGTTTTGGGGCATTTTAGCTTTTTCTGGGCCAATGTTGTTTTTCTATTCCTTTGTGCTTATAGACACCTCCTAACAACTTTTGAGCCAATCAAGGATCAAAAGCTCGCGGTTTAAATCAGGTTACTCGCGTTCGAGTGATTTCAGCCAAAACCCCTTACTATAACACACAAGTTTTGGCACATTTTTGCTTTTTCTGGGCCAATGTTTTTTTTTCAATTTCTTTGTCCTTATAGACACCTCCTAAAACTTTTTGAGCCAATCAACCATAAAACGCTCGTTGTTTAAATCAGTTTACTCGCGATCGAGCTATTTTACTAAAAACCCTATACTATAGCACACAAGTTTTGGGGCATTTTAGCTTTTTCTGGGCCATTGTTGTTTTTCTATTCCTTTGTGCTTATAGACACCTCCTAACAACTTTTGAGCCAATCAAGGATCAAAAGCTCGCGGTTTAAATCAGTTTACTCGCGTTCGAGTGATTTCAGCCAAAACCCCTTACTATAACACACAAGTTTTGGCACATTTTTGCTTTTTCTGGGCCAATGTTTTTTTTCAATTTCTTTGTCCTTATAGACACCTCCTAAAACTTTTTGAGCCAATCAACCATAAAACGCTCGTTGTTTAATTCAGTTTACTCGCGATCGAGCGATTTCACTACAAACTCCTTATTATAGCACACAAGTTTTGGGGCATTTTAACTTTTTCTGGGCCAATGTTGTTTTTCTATTTCTTTGTGCTTATAGACACCTCCTAACAACTTTTGAGCCAATCAAGGATCAAAAGCTCGCTGTTTAAATCAGTTTACTCGCGATCGAGTGATTTCAGCCAAAACCTCTTACTATAGCACACCAGTTTTGGGGCATTTTAGCTTTTTCTAGGCCAATGCTTTTTTTTCTATTTCTTTGTGCTTATAGACACCTCCTAAAACCTTTTGGGCCAATCAACCATAAAACACTCGCTGTTTAAATCAGTTTACTCGCGATCGATCAATTTCACTAAAAACCCCATACTATAACACACAAGTTTTGGGGCATTTTAGCTTTTTCTAGGCCAATGTTTTTTTTTCTATTTCCTTGTTCTTAGAGACACCTCCTGACAACTTTTAAGCCAATGAAGGATCAAAAGCTCGCTGTTTAAATAAGTTTACTCGCGATCGAGCGATTTCACGAAAAACTCCTTACTATAGCACACAAGTTTTGGGGCATTTTAGCTTTTTCTGGGCGAATGTTGTTTTTCTATTTCTTTGTGCTTATAGACACCTCCTAACAACTTTTGAGCCAATCCAGGATCAAAAGCTTGTTGTTTAAATCAGTTTACTCGCGATTGAGTGATTTCAGCCAAAACCCCTTACTATAGCACACAAGTTTTGGGGCATTTTAGCTTTTTCCGGGCCAATGTTGTTTTTCTATTTCTTTGTGCTTATAGACACCTCCTAACAACTATTGAGCCAATCAAGGATCAAAAGCTCGCTGTTTAAATCAGTTTACTCGCGATCGAGTGATTTGAGCCAAAACCCCTATAGCACACAAGTTTTGTGGCATTTTTACTTTTTCTGGGCCAATGTTTTTTTTCAATTTCTTTGTGCTTATAGACACCTCCTAAAACCTTTTGAGCCAATCAACCATAAAACGCTCGCTGTTTAAATCAGTTTACTCGCGATCGAGCGATTTCACTAAAAACTCCTTACTATAGCACACAAGTTTCGGGGCATTTTAGCTTTTTCTGGGCCAATGTTGTTTTTCTAATTCTTTGTGCTTATAGACACCTCCTAACAACTTTTGAGCCAATCAAGGATTAAAAGCTCGCTGTTTAAATCAGTTTATTCGCGATCGAGTGATTTCAGCCAAAACCCCTTACTATAGCACACAAGTTTTGGGGCATTTTTGCTTTTTCTGGGCCAATGTTTTTTTTCTATTTCTTTGTGCTTATCGACACCGCCTAACAACTTTTCAGCCAATCAAGGATCAAAAGCTCGCTGTTTAAATCAGTTTACTCGCGATCGAGTGATTTCAGCCAATACCCCTAACTATAGCACACAAGTTTTGGAGCATTTTAGCTTTTTCTGGGCGAATGTTTTTTTTCTATTCCTTTGTGCTTATAGACACCTCCTAACTACTTTTGAGCCAATCTAGGATCAAAAGTTCGCTGTTTAAATCAGTTTGCTCGCGATCGAGCGATTTCATTAAAAACCCCTTACTATGGCACACAAGTTTTGGGGCATTTTAGCTTTTTCTAGGCCAATGTTTTTTTTTCTATTTCTTTGTTCTTATAGACACCTCCTGACAACTTTTAAAGCAATGAAGGATCAAAAGCTCGCTGTTTAAATAAGTTTCTTCGCGATCGAGCGATTTCCCTAAAAACTCCTTACTAACACACAAGTTTTGGGGCATTTTAACTTTTTCTGGGCCAATGTTGTTTTTCTATTTCTTTGTGCTCATAGACACCTCCTAACAACTTTTGAACCAATCAGAGATCAAAAGGTCGCTGTTTAAATCATTTTACTCGCGATCGAGCTATTTCATTAAAAACCCCTTACTATGGCACACAAGTTTTGGGGCATTTTAGCTTTTTCTAGGCCAATGTTTTTTTTTCTATTTCTTTGTTCTTATAGACACCTCCTGACAACTTTAAAGGCAATCAAGGATCAAAATCTCGCTGTTTAAATAAGTTTACTCGCGATCGAGCGATTTCACTAAAAACTCCTTACTATAGCACACAAGTTTTGGGGCATTTTAGCTTTTTCTGGGCCAATGTTGTTTTTCTATTTCTTTGTTCTTATAGACACCTCCTGACAACTTTAAAGGCAATCAAGGATCAAAATCTCGCTGTTTAAATAAGTTTACTCGCGATCGAGCGATTTCACTAAAAACTCCTTACTATAGCACACAAGTTTTGGGGCATTTTAGCTTTTTCTGGGCCAATGTTGTTTTTCTATTTCTTTGTGCCGATAGACACCTCCTAACAACTTTTGAGCCAATCAAGGATCAAAAGCACGCTGTTTAAATCAGTTTATTCGCGATCGAGTGATTTCAGCCAAAACCCCTTACTATAGCACACAAGTTTTGGGGCATTTTTGCTTTTTCTGGGCCAATGTTTTTTTTCTATTTCTTTGTGCTTATCGACACCGCCTAACAACTTTTCAGCCAATCAAGGATCAAAAGCTCGCTGTTTAAATCAGTTTACTCGCGATCGAGTGATTTCATCCAATACCCCTAATTATAGCACACAAGTTTTGGAGCATTTTAGCTTTTTCTGGGCGAATGTTTTTTTTCTATTCCTTTGTGCTTATAGACACCTCCTAACTACTTTTGAGCCAATCTAGGATCAAAAGTTCGCTGTTTAAATCAGTTTGCTCGCGATCGAGCGATTTCATTAAAAACCCCTTACTATGGCACACAAGTTTTGGGGCATTTTAGCTTTTTCTAGGCCAATGTTTTTTTTTCTATTTCTTTGTTCTTATAGACACCTCCTGACAACTTTTAAGGCAATGAAGGATCCAAAGCTCGCTGTTTAAATAAGTTTCTTCGCGATCGAGCGATTTCCCTAAAAACTCCTTACTAGCACACAAGTTTTGGGGCATTTTAACTTTTTCTGGGCCAATGTTGTTTTTCTATTTCTTTGTGCTCATAGACACCTCCTAACAACTTTTGAACCAATCAGAGATCAAAAGGTCGCTGTTTAAATCATTTTACTCGCGATCGAGCTATTTCATTAAAAACCCCTTACTATGGCACACAAGTTTTGGGGCATTTTAGCTTTTTCTAGGCCAATGTTTTTTTTTTCTATTTCTTTGTTCTTATAGACACCTCCTGACAACTTTAAAGGCAATCAAGGATCAAAATCTCGCTGTTTAAATAAGTTTACTCGCGATCGAGCGATTTCACTAAAAACTCCTTACTATAGCACACAAGTTTTGGGGCATTTTAGCTTTTTCTGGGCCAATGTTGTTTTTCTATTTCTTTGTTCTTATAGACACCTCCTGACAACTTTAAAGGCAATCAAGGATCAAAATCTCGCTGTTTAAATAAGTTTACTCGCGATCGAGCGATTTCACTAAAAACTCATTACTATAGCACACAAGTTTTGGGGCATTTTAGCTTTTTCTGGGCCAATGTTGTTTTTCTATTTCTTTGTGCCGATAGACACCTCCTAACAACTTTTGAGCCAATCAAGGATCAAAAGCTCGCTGTTTAAATCAGTTTATTCGCGATCGAGTGATTTCAGCCAAAACCCCTTACTATAGCACACAAGTTTTGGGGCATTTTTGCTTTTTCTGGGCCAATGTTTTTTTTCTATTTCTTTGTGCTTATCGACACCGCCTAACAACTTTTCAGCCAATCAAGGATCAAAAGCTCGCTGTTTAAATCAGTTTACTCGCGATCGAGTGATTTCATCCAATACCCCTAATTATAGCACACAAGTTTTGGAGCATTTTAGCTTTTTCTGGGCGAATGTTTTTTTTCTATTCCTTTGTGCTTATAGACACCTCCTAACTACTTTTGAGCCAATCTAGGATCAAAAGTTCGCTGTTTAAATCAGTTTGCTCGCGATCGAGCGATTTCATTAAAAACCCCTTACTATGGCACACAAGTTTTGGGGCATTTTAGCTTTTTCTAGGCCAATGTTTTTTTTTCTATTTCTTTGTTCTTATAGACACCTCCTGACAACTTTTAAGGCAATGAAGGATCCAAAGCTCGCTGTTTAAATAAGTTTCTTCGCGATCGAGCGATTTCCCTAAAAACTCCTTACTAGCACACAAGTTTTGGGGCATTTTAACTTTTTCTGGGCCAATGTTGTTTTTCTATTTCTTTGTGCTCATAGACACCTCCTAACAACTTTTGAACCAATCAGAGATCAAAAGGTCGCTGTTTAAATCATTTTACTCGCGATCGAGCTATTTCATTAAAAACCCCTTACTATGGCACACAAGTTTTGGGGCATTTTAGCTTTTTCTAGGCCAATGTTTTTTTTTCTATTTCTTTGTTCTTATAGACACCTCCTGACAACTTTAAAGGCAATCAAGGATCAAAATCTCGCTGTTTAAATAAGTTTACTCGCGATCGAGCGATTTCACTAAAAACTCCTTACTATAGCACACAAGTTTTGGGGCATTTTAGCTTTTTCTGGGCCAATGTTGTTTTTCTATTTCTTTGTTCTTATAGACACCTCCTGACAACTTTAAAGGCAATCAAGGATCAAAATCTCGCTGTTTAAATAAGTTTACTCGCGATCGAGCGATTTCACTAAAAACTCCTTACTATAGCACACAAGTTTTGGGGCATTTTAGCTTTTTCTGGGCCAATGTTGTTTTTCTATTTCTTTGTGCCGATAGACACCTCCTAACAACTTTTGAGCCAATCAAGGATCAAAAGCTCGCTGTTTAAATCAGTTTATTCGCGATCGAGTGATTTCAGCCAAAACCCCTTACTATAGCACACAAGTTTTGGGGCATTTTAGCTTTTTCTGGGCCAATGTTGTTTTTCTATTTCTTTGTGCTTATAGACACCTCCTAAGAGCTTTTGAGCCAATCAAGGATCAATAGCTCGCTGTTTAAATCATTTTACTCGCGATCGAGCGATTTCACTAAAAACACCCTACTATAGCACACAAGTTTTGGGGCATTTTAGCTTTTTCTAGGCCAATGTTTTTTTTTCTATTTCTTTGTTCTTAGAGACACCTCCTGACAACTTTTAAGCCAATCAAGGATTAAAAGCTTGCTGTTTAAATAAGTTTACTCTCGATCGAGCGATTTCACTAAAAATTTCTTACTATAACACACAAGTTTTTGGGCATTTTAGCTTTTTCTAGGCCAATATTGTTTTTCTATTTCTTTGTGCTTATAGACACCTCCTAACAACTTTTGAGCCAATCAAGGATCAAAAGCTCGCAGTTTAAATCAGTTTACTCGCGATCTAGTAATTTCAGCCAATACCCCAAACCATAGCACACAAGTTTTGGTGCATTTTAGCTTTTTCTGGGCCAATATTTTTTTCTATTTCTGTGTGCTTATAGACACGTCCTAACTACTTTTGAGCCAATTAAGGATCAAAAGCTCGCTGTTTAAATCAGTTTACTCGTGATCGAGCGATTTCACTAAAAACTCTTTACTATAGCACACAAGTTTTGGGGCATTTTAGCTTTTTCTGGGCCAATGTTGTTTTTCTATTTCTTTGTGCTTATAGACCCCTCCTAACTACTTTTGATCCAATCTAGGATCAAAAGCTCACTGTTTAAATCAGATTACTCGCGATCGAGCGATTTCATTAAAAACCCCTTACTATAGCACACAAGTTTTGGGGCATTTTAGCTTTTTCTAGGCCAATGTTGTTTTTCTATTTCTTTATGCTTATAGACACCTCCTAACAACTTTTGAGCCAATCAAGGATCAAAAGCTCGTTGCTTAAATCCTTTTACTCGTGATCGAGCGATTTCATTAAAAACCCCTTACTATAGCACACAAGATTTGTGGCATTTTAGCTTTTTCTAGGCCAATGTTTTTTTTTCTATTTCTTTGTTCTTATAGACACCTCCTGACCACTTTTGAGCCAATCAAGCATCAAAAACTCGTTCTTTAAATCAGTTTACTCGCGATCGAGCGATTTCACTAAAAACCTTTTATTATAGCACACATGTTTTAGGGCATTTTAGCTTTTTCTGGGCCAATGTTTTTTTTCTATTCCTTTTTGCCTATAGACACCTCCTAACATCTTTTGAGCCAATCAAACATCAAAAGCTCGCTATTTTAATCAGATTACTCGCGATCGAGCGATTTCACTAAAAACTCCTTACAATAGCACACAAGTTTTGGGGCATTTTAGCTTTTTCTGGGACAATATTTTTTTTTTCTATTTCTTTGTGCTTATAGACACCTCCTAACAACTTTTGAGCCAATCAACCATCAAAATCTTGCTGTTTAAATCCGTTTACTCGCGATCGAGCGATTTCACTAAAAACCCCTTACTATAGCAAACAAGTTTTGGGTCATTTTAGCTTTTTCTGGGCCAATGTTTTTTTTTCTATTTCTTTGTGTCTATAGACACCTCCTCACATCTTTTGAGTCAATCAAGCATCAAAATCTCGCTTTTTAAATCAGTTTACTCGCGATCGTGCGATTTCATTAAAAACTCTTTACTATAGCACACAAGTTTTGTGGCATTTTAGCTTTGTGTCTATAGACACCTCCTCACATTCTTTGAGTCAATTAAGCATCAAAAGCTCGCTTTTTAAATCAGTTTACTCGTGATCGAGCGATTTCAGCCAATACCCCTTACTACACGAGTTTAGGGCATTTTATCTTCTTCTGGGCCACTGTTTTTTTCTATTTGTTTGAGTTTATAGAAACCTCCAAACAAATTTTAGGCCAATCGAGTATCAAAAGCTCGCGGTTTATAATAAATTGCGCCCGGTCGAGCGATTTCAGATAAAACCCTTACTGCTTTTTTCTATTTCTTTGTGTTTATAGACACCTTCTAACAGCTTTTGAGCTAATCAAGCATCAAAACCTCGCTGTGTAAATCAGTTACTCGAAAAGAGCGATTTCAGCCAAAACCCTAACTATAGCACACGAATTTTGGGGCATTTAAACCTTTTCTGGGCCACTGTTTTTTTCTATTTGTTTGTGTTTGTAGACACCTCCTAACTAATTTTTAGCCAATTAAGCATCAAAAGCTCGCTGTTTAAATCAGTTTACTCCCGATTTCAGCCAAAACCCCTTACTATAGCAAACGAGTTTTAGGGCAGTTTAACTTTTTATGCGCCACTGCTTTTTTCTATTTGTTTGAGCTCATAGATAGCTTCTAACAACTTTTAAACCAATAAATCATCAAAAGCTCGCGGTTTATATCAAATTACGCGCGATCAAGCAATTTCAAACAAAACTCCTTACTATAGCACCCGACTTTAGAGGCATTTTAACTTTTTCTGGGCCACTATTTTTTTCTATTTTTTTGTGCTTATAGACACCTCCTAACAACTTTTGAGCCAATCCACCATCAAAAGCTCGCTTTTTAAATCAGTTTACTCGCGATCGAGCGACTTCAGCCAAAACCCCTTACCATAACACACAAGTTTTGGGACAGTTTAACAATTTTTGGGCCAATGTTTTTTTTCTATTCGTTTGTGCTTAAAGACACCTCCTAACATCTTTTGAGCCAATCAAGCATCAAAAGCTCGCTGTTTAAATCAGTTTACTCGCGATCGAGCGATTTCAATCAAATCCCCTTATTATAGCACACGAGTTTAGGGCATTTTATCTTCCTCTGTGTCACTGTTTTTTTCTATTTGTTTGAGTTTATAGACACCTCCAAACAACTTTTGTCCCAATTAAGTATCAAAAGCTCGCGGTTTATAACAAATTACGTGCGATCAAGCTATATCAGACAAAACCCCTTACTATAGTACGCGAGTTTTGGGGTAGTTTAACTGTTTATGCGCCACTGCTTTTTTCTATTTGTTTGTGCTTATAAACACCTCCTAACAACTTTTGAGACAATTAAGCATCAAAAGCTCGCTGTTTAAATTAGTTTACTCGCGATGGAGCGATTTGAGCCACAACTCATTACTATAGCACACGAGTTTTGGAGCAGTTTAACTTTTTATGCGCCACTGTATTTTTCTATTTGTTTGAGCTCATTGATACCTCCTAACAACTTTTAAACCAATAAAGCATCAAAAGCTCGCTGTTTATATAAAATTACGGGCAATCGAGCGATTTCAGATGAAACCCCTTACTATAGCACACGAGTTTTGGGGCAGTTAAACTTTTTATGCGCCACTACTTTTTTCTATTTGTTTGTGTTTATAAACACCTTCTAACATCTTTTGAGCCAATCAAGCATCAAAAGCTCGCTGTTTAAATCAGTTTGCTCGCGATCGAGCGATTTCAGCCAAAACCCTAATTATAGCACACGAATTTTGGGGCATTTAAACTTTTTCTGGGCCACTGTTTTTTTCTATTTATTTGTGCTTGTAGACACCTCCTAACAACTTTTAAGCCAATTAAGCATTAAAAAGTCGCTGTTTAAATCAGTTTACTCATGAATTCAGCCAAAACCCCTTAATATAGCACACTAGTTTTGGGGTAGTTTAACTTTTTATGCGCCACTGCTTTTTTCTATTTGTTTGAGCTCATAGATACCTACTAACAACTTTTAAACCAATAAAGCATCAAAATCTCACAGTTTATATTAAATTACGTGCGATCGAGGGATTTCAAACAAAACTCCTTACTATAGCACACGACTTTCGGGGCATTTTAACTTTTTCTGGACCACTGTTTTTTTCTATTTGTTTTATCTTATAGACACCTCCTAACAAATTTTGAGCCAATCAAGCCTCAAAAGCTCACTGTTTAAATAAGTTTACACGCGATCGAGCGATTTCAGCCAAAACCTTTTACTATAGCACACGAGTTTTGGGGCAGTTTAACTTTTTATGTGCCACTGTTTTTTTCTATTTGTTTGTGCTTGTAGACACCTCCTAACAACTTTTGAGCCAATTAAGCATCAAAAGCTCGCTGTTTAAATCGGTTTACTCGCGATTTCAGCCAAAACACCATAATATAGCACACGAGTTTTAGGGCATTTTAACTTTTTCTGGACCACTGTTTTTTTCTATTTTTTGTGCTTATAGACACCTCCTAACAACTTTTGAGCCAATGAAGCATCAAAAGCTCGCTGTTAATATAAAATTACGGGCGATCGAGCGATTTCAGATAAAACCTCTTAATAGCACACGAGTTTTGGGGCAGTTTAACTTTTTATGCGCCACTGTTTTTTTCTATTTATTTGTGTTTATAGACACATCCTAACAAGTTTTGAGCCAATCAAGCATCAAAAGCTCGCTGTTTAAATCATTTTACTCGCGATCGAGCGATTTCAGTCAAAACCCCTTACTATAGCACACGACTTTTGTGGCAGTTTAACTTTTTATGTGCCACTGCTTTTTTCTATTTGCTTGAGCTCATAGATACCCCCTTACAACTTTTAAACTAATAAAGCATCAAAAGCTCGCGGTTTATACCAAATTACGCGTGATCGAGCGATTTCAGTTAAAACCCCTTACTATAGCACACAACTTTTGGGGCATTTAAACTTTTTCTAGGCCACTGTTTTTTTTCTATTTGTTTGTGCTTATACACACCTCCTAATAACTTTTGAGCCAATGAAGCATTAAAAACTCACTGTTTAAATGAGTTTACTGGCGATCGAGCGATCAGCGAAAACCTCTTACTATAGCACACGAGTTTTGGGGCATCGAGCGATTTCAGCCAAAACCTCTTACTAAACCCTAAAACCTCTTACTATAGCACAAGAGTTTTTGGGCAGTTTAACTTTTTATGCGCCACTGTTTTTTTCTATTTGTTTGTGCTTATAAACGACTCCTAACAACTTTTGACACAATGAATCATCAAAAGCTCGCTGTTTAATTCAGTTTACTCGCGATTGAGCGATTTCAGCCAAAACCCCTAACTATTTCACACAAGTTTTGGGCCAGTTAAACTTTTTATGCGCCACTGCTTTTTTCTATTTGTTTGTGTTTATAAACACCTTCTAACATCTTTTGAGCCAATCAAGCATCAAAAGCTCACTGTTTAAATCAGTTCACTCGCGATCGAGCGATTTCAACCAAAACTCCTTACTATAGCACACGAATTTTTGGGCATTTAAACTTTTTCTGGGCCAATGTTTTTTTCTAATTCTTTGTGCTTGTAGACACCTCCTAACAACTTTTGAGCTAATCAAGCATTAAAAGCTCGCTGTTTAAATCAGTTTACTCGCGATCCAGCGATTTCAGCCAAAACCCCTTAATATAGCACACGAGTTTTGGGGCAGTTTAGCTTTTTATGCGCCACTGCTTTTTTCTATTTGTTTGAGCTCATATATACCTCCTAAAAACTTTTAAACCAATAAAGCATCAAAAGCTCGCTGTTTATATCAAATTACGCGTGATCGAGCGATTTCAAACAAAACTCCTTACTATAGCACACGACTTTTGGGGCATTTTAACTTTTTCTGGGCCACTGTTTTTTTCTATTTGTTTGTACTTATAGACACCTCCTAAAAACTTTTGAGCCAATTAAGCATCAAAAGCTCGCTGTTTAAATCAGTTTACTCGCGATCGAGCGACTTCAACAAAAACCCCTTTAATATAGCACACAAGTTTTGGGACAGTTTAACAATTTTTGGGCCAATGTTTTTTTTCTATTTGTTTGTGCTTATAGACACCTACTAACATCTTTTGAGCCAATCAAGCATTAAAAGCTCGCTGTTTAAATCCGTTTACTCGCGATCGAGCGATTTCAGCCAAAACCCCTTACTATAGCACACAAGTTTTGGGACAATTTAACTTTTTATGCGCCAATGCTTTTTTCTATTTGTTTGAGCTCATAGATACCTCCTAACAACTTTTAAACCAATAAAACATCAAAAGCTCGCTGTTGAAATCAATTTACTCGCGATCGATCGAATTCAGCCAAAACCCCTTACTATAGCACACAAGTTTTGGGACAGTTTAACTTTTTCTGGGCCACTGTTTTTTTCTATATGTTTGTGCTTATAAACACCTCCTAACAACTTTTGAGCCAATCAAGCATCAAAAGCTCGTTGTTTAAATCAGTTTACTCGCCATCGAGCGATTTCATCCAAAACCTCTTGCTATAGGACACGAGTTTTGGGGCAGTTTAACTTTTTATGCACCACTGCTTTTTTTCTATTTGTTTGAGATCATAGATACCTCATAACAACTATTAAACTAATAAAGCATCACAAGCTCGCTGCTTATATAAAATTACGCGCGATCGAGCGATTTCAGATAAAACTCTTTACTATAGCATACGAATTTTGGGGCATTTTAACTTTTTCTGGACCATTGTTTTTTTCTATTTGTTTGTGCTTGTAGACACCTCCTAACAACTTTTGAGCCAATTAAGCATCAAAAGCTAGCTGTTTAAATCACTTTACGCGCGATCGAGTTATTTTAGATAAAACCCCTTATTATAGCACACCATTTTGGGGCATTTTAACTTTTTCTGGGCCACTGTTTTTTTCTTTTTGTTTGTGCTTATAGACACCTCCTAAAAACTTTTGAGCCAATGAAGCATCAAAAGCTCGCTGTTTAAATCAGTTTACTCTCGATCGAGCGATTTCAGCCAAAACCCTTACTATAGCACATAAGTTTTGAGACAGTTTAACTATTTTTGGGCCAATGTTTTTTTTCTATTTGTTTGTGCTTATAAACACCTCCTAAGATCTTTTGAGCCAATCAAACATCAAAAGCTCACTATTTAAATCAATTTACTCGCGATCGAGCGATTTCAGCCAAAACCCCTTACTATAGCCAACGAGTTTTGTGGCAGTTTAAATTTTTGTGCGCCACTGCTTTTTTCTATTTGTTTGTGCTTATAGACACCTCCTAACAACTTTTGAGACAATCAAGCATCAACAGCTCGCTGTTTAAATCAGTTTACTCGCGATCGAGCGATTTCAGCCAACCATCCATCCATCCACCCTTCACCTTTCCATTCTTTTTATGTTTTTGTTGTGTTTTACTTGGTTATGTTTTGTTAATCCTTTTATAGGGTTAGGATGATGCCCTAGCATGATTGTTTATGTTTTTGATGATTAATTAATGGATTTATAGTTTCTTTATGATGAATTCTTAGTCACTATTTTAATCGATGCTATATGTTTGAGTTCTTTGATTGATCACCTTAGGGCTTTGCATCTAGTAAATTAGAAGATGAATTTGAGGCGTAACTGCAATATAATTCAAATTAGCTTCTTATGATTAAAAGTTGTGAATTACATTATTGTCGTAACTGAAGTAATGGTTTACATGATTCTCTTGTTTTCTAGAACGTAATGAGTCTTACATGTTAAATTTATGACGTAACTGGATAGACTGCATGCTAGGACATACGACCTCTGCCGTACCTAAAGAGAATCCTACACTTAAGGAAAACTATGGTCTAAGTGTCGTACCTGGATTTAGATACGGGAATTATCATCTAGAGAAACGAAAGAGTCTGTTAGTTACATCAAAGCATGAATATGATTGTTAGTGGTTGATTCTGACGCCCTAGATTCATTCATCATTGTTTGTTTATTTATTTTCTTGTTTGTTTGTTTCTTTAAATTGTTATCGTGATCTTATGTTTTAGTGTAGTTAGTTTAGGTATTTCATAATTTTAATTGAACTAATATCCTCGTGGGAACGACAACCCCTTTTCTTCCATTCACTATACTACATCCACCCTGTATACTTGCAGGAATCCATCAATAGACACCTCCTAACAACTTTTGAACCAATCAAGCATCAAAAGCTCGCGGTTTAAATCAGTTTACTCGTGATCGTGTAGTTTCAGCCAAAACCTCTTACTATAGCACACGAGTATTTGGGCAGTTTAAATTTTTCTGGGCCACCGTTTTTTTTTATTTGTTTGTGCTTATAGACACCTTCTAACATCTTTTGGACTAATCTAGCATCAAAAGCTCGCGGTTTAAATCTATTTACTCACGATCGAGCGATTTCAGCCAAAACCACTATAGCACACAAGTTTTGGGATAGTTTAACTTTTTTCTGGGCCACTGCTTTTTTCTATTTGTTTGTGCTTATAGGCACCTCCTAACAACTTTTGAACCAATCAAGCATCAAAAGCTCGCAGTTTATATCAGCTTACTCACGATCGAGCGATTTCATCCAAAACCCTTTATTATAGCACACGAGTTTTTGGGCAGTTTAACTTTTTCTGGCCACAGTTTTTTTTCTATTTATTTGTGTTTATAGACGAGTTTTAGTGAAATTTCACATTTTTTGAACATGTTGTTTTTTCCATTCGTGTGAGCTTATAGACGTCTCCTAACTTCTTTTGAACCATTATGACATAAAAAATTTGTGACTTTCATCCTTTTACTCACGATCGACCTTAAATGACCCACGCGTTTTGTTTTTGTAAAGCAATTGAAATCAGTGTTCTAAAAATCGGCCCTCCTATGCGGAATAGCTTTAAGGCGACATCTGGGCGGTCCAAGCAGTCTATGGGCATGTCTAGGCGGGTCTGGGCGGCTCTATGCGGCCTTTAGGAGGGTCTGGGCGGGTATAGGCGGCTTCTTGGCAGGTCTATGTAACCTCCAAGCGGGTCTAGGCGGCCTCCATGCGGGTCTAAGCGGCCTCTAAGCGGGTCTTGGCATGTATAGGCGATCTAGACGGTCTATGCAGGTCTAAACGGCCTCTATGCGGGTCTAGGCGGGTCTATGCGGACTCTATACGGGTCTAGGCGGGTCTAGGCGGCCTCTATGCAGGTCTAGGCGGCCTCTAGGTGGGTCTCAACGGGCCTAGGTGGTCTAGGCTGCCTCTAGGCGGCCTCTGGATAGGTCTAAGCGGGTCTTGACGGCGTCTAGACAGTCTAGGCGGCCTCTAAGCGGGTTGTCTTGTTAAAGTAGTTCAAACATTTCATCCAATTGAGCACGTCTAGCATATTTTTTCACAGTAATAGGGTCGCTATCCATCCAAAACGCGGGGCCGCTCCTAACAACACTTACTGATGAGTAACAGTGGACACATTGCTCAATTTACCAATCAACGTGGTAATGCAGGAAATTTCTACAATTTCTTCTTCGTCAGTTTAGAAATGGGTGGCTCTCATCTTGGTGGCCCCAAATAAAACGGGTATAAAAGTAATTGGCTGTTCACTCAGTCGGGAACAACATTTTCTTGTTTGGCTTCTCATAAAAAGAAGATAATAGATAAATAAATTTACAAAAAAATAAAAAATAAAATAAAAACACACAACAACAACATTTTCTTGTTTGGTTTTCCTATTCCTATTGGGTAAAGAATTACTAAAACACGTGTGCGTCCATGTTCAAACGGGAATAGGCTTTCTCTTTATAAAACCCTGCTGGCCTTTTCCTTGTGTGATCGTAAATTTGTAATCCACCTCAAATCTGCTCCCATTCATTGTTTCGCTCTAAACTTCCTTCCAGGGTTTTCCGCTTCAGGTCGTCTTCGTTCCTAGTTTCTAGGGTTTTAGTCTGCCGCAGCTGGTTCAAGATAGCAATTCTTGAATGGACTCATGGACGTGATGATGAATAATTCCACTAGTTCGCCGTTGATTTTCGGCGGCAGAATTCCCGGCTACCCGACACTGTCTTCGATCTCGAGCCTTGTTGAAGATTTTGTCAAAGGGCTTTCTTTCATTAATAAGCAAACAGATGTTAATGTCGACCTTATTATGGAAGACCCGCAAGTCTCAACTCTTGAGCCGCCGCCAGTGACAAAGACGTATCACCGTAACCGAAAAAGAAGCCCTGCAGTTACTCATGGTGATTCAGATGAGTCCAGTGAAGATTCGCAGCCTTGTTCGAAAAGGTTGAGGGTTGATCAGACTAAAGAAGGTGCTTCTGATTCTGAAGTAATGCAAGTGAAGATGGGAGAAGTTGAAAGCTCCATACAAGATGAGCCGAAACCAGACAGTGAAGTGACAAAGCGTGATGAGCAAATCAAGGCTCATTTGCAGAGTCTAGTGTCCACCACAACGCCAATGAGTTGTTCAAACAATGATCGAGTGTGTCAGTTCTGTGCATCCGGTGAGCTGTTGTATGCCGCGACGCCAATGTACTGTTCAAACTGTGGTTGTCGGATCAAGGAGAGAGGAAACTACTACAGCACACCAACTGAGCACGGTGCAAAGTATTGTTTCTGTTCGCGGTGCTATAACAATACTAGAAGTGGAGATATCTTGTTGGAGGATCATGTCAAAGTTCCAAAGGCGTCACTCGAAAAGAAGAAGAATGATGAGGAAATAGAGGAGCCGTGGGTGCGGTGTGGTAGATGTGAGGGATGGCAACATCAGATATGTGCTCTCTATAATGATAAGTTTGATTCGGAGGAGTATGTGTGTTTCAAATGTGTGTTGAGAGAGATGGAATTGGGAGAGCACAAGCTGAAAAATGTTGGTTTTTGTGCAAAAGATTTGCCAACTACTATGCTCAGTGACCACATAGAGAAAAGACTGATTAGGCGCCTCGAGCAAGAGAGGAAAGAGAGAATGTCAAAGGAAAAAGGAAATGAATCTTCTGAGGTTGTTGGAGTGGAAGGTCTTGTTGTTAGAGAGGTTTTATCGGTTGAGAAAACAGTAAAAGTGAAGCAGCAGTATTTGGATCTGTTTCCTGAACAGAGTTACCCTGCTGAATTCCCATACAAATCAAAGGTGATTGTTATGTTTCAGAAGATTGATGGTGTAGATGTGTGTATTTTCGGAATGTATGTGCAAGAATTCGGCTCAGACTGTAGCTACCATCCGAACAAAGGTTGTGTTTACATATCATATCTGGATTCAGTCAAGTACTTTACGCCTGCAGAGGGAAGAACTGCGACAGGAGAAGCTCTTCGGACATTTGTTTACCATGAAGTACTAATAGGATACCTTGAGTTTTGCAAGAAACAAGGCTTCGTGACTGCCTACATATGGGCATGCCCACCTGCAAAGGAAGAAGATTATATTCTGTACTGCCATCCACCAATGCAGAAGACACCATTGCCGATTAAGCTGCGTAAATGGTATCAGTCGATGATAAAGAAGGCAAGTAATGAAGGGATTGTGGTCGGCACTACTAACTTGTATGATCGGTACTTTGTTCCTAGTAGTACTGGAGAATGCCACTCCAAGGTCACAGCAGCTCGTTTGCCTCATTTTGATGGTGACTATTGGTCTACTGCTGCTCAAGATTTGATCAAGGAGATTGGCAAGGAGGAGGAAACGAAAATTAGAAAGAGAACTTTAGAAGCCATGGGACATACAAATGATTCTTATGGTTCCACCAAAGATATTCTTCTGATGCAGAAACTAGGGGATGCTATCTTAACCAACAGGGAGAATTTCATGGTTGTTGATTTGCAGTATGTTTGCATACGCTGCAACAAAGCGATATTGTCTGGGGAAAACTGGTCTTGTAGTCATTGCAAAAACTTGCACCTCTGCGAAAAATGCCACAGCCTTTGTGGTGGTAAGGACACACACATGACAGTCAACATGGAACAACATGTGCTCTCTCGGGTAACAGTACTGCAGGATTATGAGCTTCCTGATACTAAGGATGGAGAGATTATTTTGAAAAATGGTTTATTCGAGGAAAGAACATCTTTCTTGAACTTCTGTGTGAAGAACCATTATCAATTCGACACGCTTCGCCAGGCCAAGTATTCCTCAGTGATGATTCTCCATCACCTCAGCGATATTACTGCGCTGACTAGTGCTGAGAACAAGGAGACATGCAGCAGCAGTAGCCATAAAAATGCTGATCAGAGCTTGGTATGTGAGATTAATGAAGATAAAGGCAGTTCCCCCATTGTTGGTCATGTGACAAAGATCAGTAGACAGACAAAACTGACTGAAGGATTGAGGGCAGAATTGATGAAGGAACTTCTCCAGGTGTTGAAACATGCTGCTCTGTGTTTCACTACCAAGAACCGGCCATGCTCTTACCCAAACCGAAACTGCCTCACAATTAAAAAGCTGTTTGTCCATGTAAAGAAGTGCAGTGTTCGAGCTTCTGGAGGCTGTCAACCATGTAACAAGGCATGGCTTGGATTGATTTTTCATTCAAGAATATGCACAGAATCAAATTGTGGTGTGCCGCGTTGCATGGACCTGAGGAATTATACAGATCAGCGAGGGAAAACCAGAGATGGGACTAAAACAGTTAAAGCTAACACCAAGGTGTCCAGTTGTTCGAGCCAGACTTCGTTGCCAACAGAAGCACAGCGGTTGCCTGAGGTTGGAATATGGGCATCCCCATACATAATTCCATTTTAGGATATTTCTCCCATGTTCTATTTGTTGTATATATGTACAGTGTAGTTATCCAATGAATTCAATGATCATCTTTGTGTGCTTCAATGGACTAAATTGTACCTTACGATTAACAAAAGTTCATGTAAAAGTTTCAGGGTCCGGAATGCCAGAGTCAACATGCATTGTACAGAACGCATCTCTTCACAAACAAGATAACCTTCATAATATTGTACACCCTTAAGTAGAACACTCTTAACGGAACAAAGAAAATAGAAAATAGAATCCCATAAAATTGAGCAGTAGCACCACCAATTACGACAAGAAACTTTGACACAAAATATTGTACTTGATCACACCAAAATGACACTCAGTTAAGCTTATGCATGCCTCTATCTTCCTCAAAATAACTTATCAAGTACAGCCAACAACCCCATCATCCAAAATATCCCAGCTGCATGATCGACTTTGTTTTTACACAAATATCTGCAGATATCAGCTCCCTACGAGGATTATCATCATGTGTGTGCATCCATACAAGTGAGCAACCAACATGTACCAAAACGATCGCTTTCCTCCCATTCATCTCCATTGATATCATCCGCGCCATCATTCCCTGCCCATAAACAATCCGTTGTGTGACTGAAGAGACCCCAACACCGCAGTTGATGTTTGCTGAGTACCAAAAGTAAATGAACCCAATAACCAATATGCTTGTCATGACTTTACTCCATGTTAGCATGCTTTATCTCACTGCCTTTTGATGAAACACCATTCTTCCCTGAGCGCATTCCTAGGGCATGAGCAAACATCCTCTTTGCTGCACCCAAATGTTCCCTTTTGATGTCTTCCTCATCTGCACCATTTCCTTTTCTTCCATTTTGAGGTATGCTGTTGACAACTTGTTTTGGGTTTGTCTTCCTTTCATTTAGAGTTGGGGATGATGCACTCAAACTGCGGTTGTTCTTTTTCACTTCACCACAGGAGTTCACATTTTGGTCCAAAGGAGTTAGGGTCTGCTGATATGCTTCCACAATCAAATTGGTCTCAACTTCAACCTTGCCTTGACAATTCACTTTATCACTCAGCACTCTAGATGCGTTGGAATCCTCATGAGTGGCACCCTGACTAGGTGGGTTGATTCTTTTGCCTAGAGCATGTGCTATCATCCGCCGGGCAACCACAGGATCGTTGCGTTGCCGCTGAGTGGCAGATTCCTTTACTTCTCCCAAATCCCTCGAAAATATTCGCTCACGAGCTGCCAAATATGCTGCTTCTCTCTCCTCCAGTGAATGTTGAAGTGGAGGAGATTTCTTCCTTAACACTAAAAATTGTAACAGAAGGTCGTCTCAACATATCATCACTTGACAATAAACTTGGCTTTCATAATGAAACAATCATAGAGTTTCTTTGTTTAACATGACCATGTAGATAAGGCTACTACTATCAAGTGCAATTATACAAGATATGGAAATTACAACGAAGAGGCCTAAGGACCCTGTATTCCAGTAAAACTTTAAGAACAAAGGGGCGGGAGTAAATTCTTTACCTGGAGGGGCTTCTGACCTCTTTAATAATAGGTGTGAAGTCATTGGAGATTCAGGCTCATCATACTGCCACAAAATATCACTGACAAGGATGGAGGGTCTGCAACCCAAAAACACAGATTATCATAAGAAAATAGAAGAGGAGACATAGGACAATATCTAAGACTAACTATAATAATCTGGCTAGGCCACTGTTATAACTCCAACCACTCATGTTTATTAGTTCGGTGTGGATATCTTATACCACTCGAAAGACAAGTTTTTCCTGTATGCCAAATATCAAAGACCGTGATTAATCATTCACCACTTCCCATCCAGCTCTCATACTCTACCTAAACATTCCAGGAACTAATACTTTCCATATTGATAGTATAGATAAGTTGCTCCACGCAGACACCAGCCCAACTAATGCCACTCTAACTTCTAAATATAACATTGATTTAATAGTTCTACTTTTCTTGCCACACCGTTTGCTAACTCATGAATCTTCTCATATCAACACCGGTTCATAAATTAGTTTACGACACAAGATATTTTCTTGTTAGTGTACAAGTTCACAACTAATGTCTAGACTCAAGAGGTCCCAAAATGTGGAAGCATGGCAACATACAAGATATCTGCTAAAGCCACGGTAATTATACCTGGGGAATAAGATTCAATATATGTAAGAAGAATTAATAATAACAAGTCAAGAAAATAAATATGGGGGTTACGGTAGTCTTAACATACATTGATGTCTCCGGGCATCGCTCCAAAACTATATGCCGATCCTCTCCTTCACCAACAGATTCATGGGAAAATCTAAGAGAGGGCACATTATCATCAACAAAAGTCAGGAATATGTGAGCTAAAACATCCACCAAACAGAAAAAGTATATATCTGGCAACCAACCATGAAAGTGATCCAAAACATTCGGCAAATCAACAATCACATGATTGGAAAAATAAAAGTACCCAAATATATCTGCAAGACGATGCAAGAGAAGACGGTTGTATGAGTTCATTGGTTCCAACTGCAAGACTCCATTGGCACTGCAGCAGTGTGGCACAATTGATTTTACTAATACTCTCAGCAGACAATGATTATGAAAAACATGTAAAGATTATCTAGATCAAAGTTTAAATCCACATCAGATAAGAAAATCACCGCAAGCAACAGAAGCAAAGATGATAACAGTAACAGCCACAAGCTGAAGTAGCTGCTGCGGAGCAATTGAAAACAAGGATTTTTAAGATTTATTCTTTCACATAACATTGAGGGACTGACGTAAGTTCTGATACAAACAGGCATGAGGGGGAAGATATATTTAGTCTTCAGTAAACATATTATATTAGACATGGAAAACACGAAAGCAAGATACCTATTCACTTATGGAACATGCATGATTAATCAGGTCAGATGAATTATATGTAGGAGATAAGATACTATAAGACTTTTTAAAATGAAACTCTCTTACAGTAGAGAGCTCTACAGTTAATGACGCATCAAACCAATCTCAAACGGGGACACATGACAGTCCCAGAACACTCCTAAATGATATATTGTTGAGTATTGCACAGCTTTATTTCTAAACTAACAGCTAAGTGGACAAGACGGTGGCAATAACATTCAGCGGTTGTCTTACATGCCTGGTATCACTCTGAAGGAAGTCCACCAAAGCCTCTTCCACCGAGAGAATAAGATGCTTGCACGAAAGATTGTCCTTGACAAGAGATGCCAATTCCTCAACCTGCATTTTATTATGAAACAAGCATGAACTCCCACAGACCAATCATGGCAGATATACATAATTCAGAAATAATTATCAAATGTTGCAACGATGACATGGTTATGCAGTTCAGGTGTATACTTGATTTAGGTTTCAATCTCTCTATGTACTTTCAAGTTTCAACTGACTATTCCCAATAGTATCTCCTGTTATTAGTTGATTACACCTTTTTCAATGGCTGTAAAGGCTGTAAAAATTCAATGGGTGTTCTTTGAAACTATTCAACTGAAACATGAGTTTATCTGAACCAAATAGGAGGTTTCTTCACTCGTAAAATACCCAAGCAAAATTAAATTTTGCATATAAACGAATATGGGCATCGATGAAAAGCTTCAAGCTTCATAATCATGAGAAAAAGAACAAAAATTTAACCCCCTGCAGCACTAAACTTGCAAAATTTCCAACCTTTAATTCATATAATAACAACATGGGTTTGAAAAGTAGCAAACTAGAGAGTAAAGCTTAATTGAATTGAATTGAGAGAGAGAGAGAGAGAGAGAGAGAGAGTACCATAGCGAATTGGGTCATGCTCATATTGAGAATCGAGAGATAGCAGGGAATATGTGAGATATTGGATGATCTGTCAGATTTGGTTCAACGGGGTTCCTGCGTTTCTCTCTCGTCAATCTATCGTCTGTCTGTCGGAGGACATTAACCATCCTCTTACCTCCCTTTCAGGTCGGCCAACATCACAGACCAATCATAATCTCCCACGTGTCTATATACTTCATTTTTGATATTTAACCTCGTGTTATTAACACACCACTTTATGTTATTAACATTCTTGTTCATATATTTCAATTTTATTTACAAACTTGCTACTTAAATTTATTTCATGATTGGTTCTCGTTATAGAATAGACGAGGCATGTTAATAACATTAGCCTAATCTTTACAAATTTAAAAAGTGTTTTTCATGGTTCCTGTTACTCTGCCATTATCTCTGAATTTTACTTGACACATTGCTATAACAAGTTAACAACTTTAGATATCTGTATAGGCGCAGCAAGATCCAGCCTTTGACCATGGAAGGTCGGTCATTACAAATTTTATCAAGAAAAATTGCACATTGTTGCACATTTTTATGCGAACTAATGATCCTCGTTGCAGATTTGTTAGTACTGAAACAATACAATATACAGTTTTCCTTGTAATCCAAGTGCACAGCCTTGGAGAGAATATGAATTACATTGAAGCACTATCATCAGTCCACACTTTGATAAACCACAACCGCAAAGCTTCAGGAGCACATTGCCTTCTCCAGTACTTCTTGCAACTCCCCGCTTTTGTATGCATCTGCAAAGAAACAGCTTCCTCAAAGATCGCTTATGTATAGATAATGTATTACATATCTCAGCAAACTCAAGTATTGCATTATTTGCATACAAACCGTTCAACAAATGAACATAATAGACTACGTAAATGCAGCAAGAAAATGGTACTCAATAAAACCAATGAAGAGTTTGATCAATAGAATACCCTAGTCCTATAAAACCAATGAAGAGTTTGATCAATAGAATACCCTAGTCCTATAATCTCTGTCATTATAATATCATAAGCTGTAGGCTACAATGTTATATTCTTCGCCCATCCAGTACAATATGCTCTCTATATTAACCATCAGGTGACTTTACACGTGTCAATGTGCTAGTATGTGTCATTAACAGCAACCAATCAAGAAGCATACAATGAGTGTAAGGATCATTGAGCACAAAGTTAGGTTTTGATTCACTGCTGTTTACTAGTATTCAGGGCGACCAATATACCCCAATAGAGCCAATATAGTGATTTTTGTAATGGACTAGACACATGCTTTTCTGCTTAAATTTCATAGGCATATCTGACTGAAACTGTAAATCGACAGGACAGATCTATTGATCATTTTAAATCTTAGATTCATTTTGTTCAGGTTCTATATTTCGAGGTACTTAATTTAGTTGATTCCAAAAAAAAAAAAAAAAATTAAGATGTAAAGGTAAACTAGGTTCACAGCTGATGTCTCTCATGCATATACCTTTAGCCAATTCTGTTAGTAACTAATTGTTTATGTGCATTTAATGATGTGAAGCAATAGAACCACATAAGAACACAAATTCACTCACCAACAGTGATGTCACAACCACCAAAGAACTCTCCTTCAACATAAAGCTGAGGAAATGTTGGCCAACTGGAATACTCCTTCAATCCCTGACGCAAGAGCTCATTCTCTAGGATGTTTATAGTTTCAAAAGGTACATTCAACGACCTCAATATTTGTACGACATTGTTTGAAAACCCACACTGTGGGAAGTCCTTTGTTCCCTTCATAAACAAAACCACTTTGTGTGAATTAACCACTTTGTCGAGCGTGCTCTTCAGCTCTGGAGTTAATGCTGCAGACACAAACACATAAGCTGTGATGAAGCGAGAGAGGGAGGAAAACACAGAGAGCTCAAAAACTGTTAAATTCACATAATGATGGGAAACCACAGATGTTTCTATGAACTTGTTATACCTGTGAATCAATGACCACAGTTTCAATTTTTGCTATGACATAATCTAGCACAAGCCAAAATCCGAATGGACATCAAGATTACTTCTTTCAGAAAGAAGTTATCATTCAACTTCAATCTTCCCCATCCAACCATTTACAAAACCAAAGGCCGGAACTTTACTAGAATAACGTCAACTTTAGCCAGAAATAATCTCATTCTTTGCAACATCCATAGAATAATATGAAATTTAGACAAAACAAACACAACCCACATACGAAAAAACTTAAACAACTTCCACCAAAAACAGCCTAAATCGAAAGCCCAACATTCATTCATTGAAAACATATCAAACTCAGCCAAGGTAAACAAGAAGATTAGTGATTGAGAGAAGAGTGAGTGAAGTACCGGCAGAGCATCGGAAAGAGAGAGCTCTCTTGGGTCGGAAAGAGGAGGATTGATTTGAAAGAGTGAAGGTGGGAAGAGCTCGGAGAGGCCTAGAGGGGTAGTGAACGTGGAGAGAACAAGTGGGTGGTTTGGCCAAAGCTCCGAACAGATTGAACGACGGAGATGGTGTTGTTAAAGTGATCGAGTCCAAGGCCCCAACACTCCACATCTTGAAAGAACAGGTCTTTGCTTCTCCTCTTCTCTGCTCTCTGTTTCTTACTTCTTATGTTTCGATGTGTTCTAGGATTTTATGGTTGCCAAAACTTCAATTATTATATAGAAAAGCTAAATAGAAAAAGAAAAAAAGAAAGAAAAATATATATATGCGTGTGTGTGTGTATTTGGCACCTCACAAGAAATTGCTAGCTAGATTTCGGCAGGTCTTTTGAGTTTTGAGCATCGTAAATGTAATGGTATGACATACAAATTAACTCGTTTGAGTATAGGTTTTTCGGGTCTTTCTCTTCTGAAAATAGTCATTTTTTTCTATATAAGTAGAATCGAGAATGATTTTTCTCTGAAAAGCTTGATTTTTGGTCCCCCGTTGGATGATTTTAAAAGCAATATCTTCGAAAATAAAATGTAAACAGAACAGAGGTGAACATCAGCATTTGGTCAGGTGGGATGAAGGATCTTGAAATTTAGAAAGAATGAAGGAAAAGAATAAAGAACAACTATTGTTGTCAACATTTGCCACATGATACTTACAACTTGGACGTATAAAGCTGATTTTCTTTCTGGAAGTGGTTCCTAACTTCCTATAGTTATGTTGTTATTCTTTTGCTCATTCGCAGTCAACAATTGATGTACATCAAATGGAATTACAAGGAAGGAAATGGTGTAGATCACTATTCTTGTGCAAGGTTGGTTTGATCTGCTGAAATGCCAAACCCCATCGAGGAAAGATCTTGACGAAGCACATCTACGTTATTGAAATGCAGACCAATTATGCCAACTTCCTTTGCAGCCTCTACATTTCTCTTCCTGGGATAGAAACATGAAGCAACATTATTACATGGTGTCTTTAGTAAGCAAGATCAGTACAGTCGACTATAAATTACATGTTATTCAGATTCCAAATTTTCTTGCTTGATGCCTTGTGGTATTAATTTCGCCAAAACAGATGGAATCATGATGTTGGCCTATATAAGATAGGATATAGATTTTGTAGTTCCAGATAAATGAAAAATGTGAAAATGTGAATCCTATGTTCACACAAAAAAGATGCAAACCTGTCATCGATGAATATACAGCTTGCTGGATCAACTTTAAGATGTCTCACAACTTCCAAAAAGAATTCAGGATCGGGCTTCCTCTTCCCTGAAGCACAAAAGCAGATAAGAAGAGTGAGCCATTCAACTACATGCTTGTGCAGCTAACAAATGGAGGAGAATCCCAAAGTAAAATGCAAAATCTGCTTAACATACCATTTATACAGGAACAAAATGTCCAAGATAAATATTTTGAGAGTTTTAATTTGTCCTCAATCATCTCGTACCTACAAAGTAAAATTTGCCGAAACTATGATGAGCTGCTCACTAGCAAAGAAAGCATGACATGAAGTGTTCATCTAACCAGATGGGATAGTTTGTGAAAGCATGCATCTCATAATTGTTATGTTTTAATACATGAAGCAATTCCTCAACACCGTCGATATAGGAATATCCTTCTCTCATGCAATTTTTCAGGCCTGCAAAGATAAATGGAGTACTTTCTGTAAGAAGATTGGGAAGGAAGAACTAATAGATTAAAAGCATATGAGATGCGATCCCAGTTGACCACTCCAATATCATGCCAACGTACACACTTCTATTTATCATTCTCCCCGTTTCAATAAACATACAAATAAAGAATTAAGAAGGCTCTCGAAAGTAATATGAGAAAAAATTTCAACGATAACAACATATACCAAAAAAATAAGGTTATATTTTTAGTTAATGGCAACATTGGATATGCTGCAGAAGACTTTCGCAGACAAACGCAATCCCACAGTTCATTTTCCATTGTTATGTTCACTATCAGTATCGAACTTAAAAAAGTAATAAAAGCACCACTGAGGTAAAAGATTATCAGAGGCAAAATGAATTACTAAGAACAAATAGTCGTTTTCTAGTTGCATGAAGTACATTTTAAGCATTGAGTTCATACTAATGAAAAACCAGTATTAGAAGCACTACCAGACTGCAGAACAGTGTAGAAATGTACATTAAATCAGTAAAGCTAACAATGTCAAGTAACTACCTTCCAAATCTAAAGGCCTTCCATCCTTGAAGAATTTTCTAGCTAGTTCCACCTGAGAAATTAAAAGGTCATTTTGAAACAGATCTTTGACATAGCAAAACATTCACGTTTCGAATATACAATTGAGTCAACATTTTTTACAACTTCGAAGAAGAAATCAAAAGCCGCATTACAAATCAATCTGAGCATTACAATACTGAAAATGCCCCATACTCAGAGCTAACATTTCTCCGCAAACATAACCAACACCAATTCATGTATATATACCTCATCAATCAACCCCTTCTCAAACTCAATCCATGCAGTTGGGTGCTTCGATTCTATTAGTTCTTCGAATGGCATTCTGGACATTCAAATTCCCCAATGTTAAAATACAACAGATATTTGTAGAAAGTTCAAAAAAAATCTACCCAGCAACAGAACAGGTGACTAAAGAACTAATTTTTAAGCCCTAGTTACACCCAAATACCCCATTAAAAATCCAATTAACAATGAACAACACAACATGATAAAAGTTCGAACTCTGAAGGCAGTGAAAATTTGATCAATCTGTTTTTTTTTTCTTTCCTTTACTTATGAACAAAAGAAGAGACACAACCCAATTGAATTGAGTAAAAAGAAGAGAGATTTGGGTACCTGAAGAAGGCAGGGATGTCATGGTAGAAAGGGTCACGAACAATGGTGTCCATGATGTCAAAGAGCAGTATGGGCAGCTTTCGAGCAGTTGTAGAGAAAGAGATGTTGGTGTTCTTGTGGGTGTTTACAGCCATTCTAATTCCTTTTGATGAATGAAGTGACGAGTTTCTTAGAGGGAAAGGGATCGCGGGTAGTCTCAACAACACAGCCATATGCAGATAGCTCTCAATCCTTTCGAGTTTTGACTTTAAACTGAGCTTTATATTTTTAATCTTGTATTATGAGAAACTCATATCCTAACTTGAGAAACCCATATCCTAACTTGACACAATAACGTTGTTTTTTATAATCGGAGACTTTCGGAGTCTGACTTATTATCGAACGCTTGAGATGTGAGACACTGTCTGCAATTTCTATCTAAATATTGATATCTTTTTCTTCTTGTTTTGCTTGTGGTTTGCTTAAACGTCCTCCTACTCCTCAGTTAATTTTTTGAAGTGTTCGTCTCTCGATGCTCGATGAGTATATGAAAGACCATATGTATCCACGGAACTAATCATGATTTTGGAGATCGATCAACGACTCGATCCACTGAGTCTGTGTGTCCACTCATATATTTTTGTTTTGTGTGTAGCCCTTGAATAGCATATACATATCAATGGGATCTACAATGAGGTATTCTAATATATTTTTGTTTGAAAATGTGTGGATTGACGGTGAAGTTTTACACATGAGCCATATATTTGAAGACTAGTTTCATATATTTAAATGATCAAATCACATTCTATCAATAGATGAAACCATTCTCTATTTGACATGGCTACGTAATTCTTCAATTTAACTATTTTGGAATCTAACATTACATGTTTACATCTAACAAATTCAAAAAAAGATAAGTTAAAGGAAGGAACTTGTTTGATCATGGCCGGTCAGCTGTAGCTGAGTGACTGATTAGGCAAGTTTTTTCATAAGTAGAAAATTCTTAGCTAGCCCAAAGAATAGGACCAAATTCACCGAAAAGGCCATGCAATAAATATTTGATGATACACCAATAAATATTTGATGATACAAATTCACTTACCATAAAAGGTTTATACCCAGAAGATCATACAAAGAATGAAATAACCACAGGACAGCTAGTGAAATATTTGCTGCTTCTTCTTCGTCTTCTTCTTTCCATCCTCCTTGTTTCACGTTTCAAAGTCTTTAAGACTCTTTGTCGAAAAACCATTTTGTCCCGAGGGACATATGTTCCATTCCTTTTCTTCTTCTTCTTCCCTGAGTTAGTGCGCACCAGACAAAACCTTGGTTTTGCTCTTTAGCCATGGCAGACTCAGATTATCGTTCTCCAATATTACTCTCTGTAACTCTACTCCTCCTCTTCGTTACCGTCCTCTTCTTCTCCCCATTAAACCGAAACCAATATCTTTCGCTCAATCTCTCATCTCCTTCGTCGACTGCTCATGATCACCAACAAACCACCGACAACGACAAAGCCTTGAATGTCGTTTCAGCACCGGCACCGGCGCCGTTTCACCAACATGGCCCTCCCTCCGCTCTCACTTCTTTGCCTGAAGTACTCGGTCTCAGTGTCAAAGTGAGTATTCAACCTAATTCCGACATATTTTGTATTTTTGAGATTTTGGATTTTGTTTGTTGGTCTATGATTTTTTGATGAAAAGTCGTATGGGAAAATTTTCAGGTACAGAACAAGAGCAAAACGCAAAGAATTGAAGAAGAGTTGGCCAGAGCAAGAGCCTTAATTCGCAAGGCTATTCTTACAAAGAATTACACATCTGACAGGAATGAGATTTACATCCCGAGAGGAAGTATATACAGAAATCCCCACGCATTTCATCAGTTAAGTCTATTTTCTAGTTAAATTTTCTGGTTCAATTCTAAATATCCTGTTGTATTTCTTTGATGATCATGAATCCAAGTTCCATCTTTACAACACTTAACAAACATCTCTTTTACTGTACCGATACATCAATTGTAGATTGCTTAATGCAAATTAAGGTAGACCGATTTGTAGCGGTAGATTATGGAGAGATCGATGGTCTACTACTACAAGAGGCCTGCCGTACTTCTGCATATTAAGGTCTAGTGTGGTACATTACCGAAGACATTTCCTTACTTGCAGTGCAGAGATTGGGAATTGGATATTGAAATGCATCGATTTTACAAATGCCATTTATGTTTCTCATCAAAGTTCAGCCTTTAGTTTCTTTGGAACTTCCTTTGGTTAGTGGGTTGTTTTGAATTGGCAAATTGCAACCAAACACAGTCTTTTCACAATACTTATCAACATCTGGCTGCATATTTTGGGTGGGTGGCAAGTGCTAATCTACATTTTGTATTCTAGTTTTGGCCATATCCTGAAGTATGCAACCGTGGCATCGGAATTCTTTTGTTTTAGTCTTTACCATTTTTGTTTTGATGCAATACAGTAAGTCAGAAACACATGTAAAATAGGGATCAGTTGCCAAAAACAAAAGGTTCACAATCAATAAATTATAAATAATTCCTGCATAATTCATATTGTGTTGTCTCTCCTTTGTCTTTGCCTTTAAGCAAATATGATGCTTATTTTAGTTTAAATTTAGGTCTGATTTCTCTTATATTGTACGTCATGGTTGATAGGAGTCATATAGAAATGGTCAAGACATTCAAGGTCTGGGCATACAGGGAAGGAGAAGTACCAATGGTGCATGATGGGCCAACTACATACCTCTACTCCATAGAGGGCCAGTTCATTTTTGAGATGGAAAGTGGGCCGAGCCCCTTCATGGCCAAGCATCCTGATGAGGCTCATGCATTCTTCCTACCATTGAGCGTATCCAAGATTACTGACTTCTTGTTCAGACCTCACCGTGAGACATTTTTTCATCGACTGGATCGCATCTTCACCGACTACATTTATGTTGTACAAGAAAAGTATCCTTACTGGAATAGGAGTGGTGGAGCTGACCATTTTATGGTCTCTTGTCATGATTGGGTTAGTAAGCTTCTATTTCTATATTGTTCATTCTGCAGTGAGTTTATACTTGAGGCTTTGATGTGGATAAACCTTGCATGTTAAGATTTATACTCTCTTGTGGTAGATGGAACCAAGTCCAGTTCACCATGTTTCTATGAAGAAATGATGATGTATTTTGGGTTGAATTACCGAAATGGTGATGACTGAATTGATTCAATTTATAACCTTCTGCTTGTGTTTGGTATTCCAGGCCTCACTTATCCAACGTGATGACCCCAAGCCGTACAAGAATTTGATAAAGGTGTTATGCAATGCAAACATATCTGAAGGGTTCAAGCCTACTAGAGATTGCTCATTGCCAGAATACAACTTAAAAGCCTTCCAGCTTGGCCCTCCCCGTTTTGGGCTACCCCCTGAAAACCGTACTGTCCTTGCTTTTTTCGCCGGTGCAGCCCATGGAGACATTAGAAGCATTTTGTTTGAGCATTGGAAAGAAAAAGATGATGAAGTTCGGGTTTATGAAAAACTTCCCGATAATATAAACTACCACAAGGTAATGGGACAAACCAAGTTTTGCTTGTGCCCGAGTGGTTCTGAAGTAGCGAGTCCTAGAGTGGTGGAGGCTATGAATGCAGGGTGTGTCCCGGTGCTGATTTCCGAATCCTATGCAATACCTTTTGCTGATGTTCTTAACTGGAGCAAGTTTTCGATACAAATTCCACCCAAGAATATATCAGAAATCAAGACAATATTGAAGGCTGTTCCACACAAAAGGTACTTGAAATTGCAGAAGAGGGTGTTGCAAGTGAGAAGGCATTTTGAGCTCAACCGCCCAGCTAAGCCATTTGATGTATTCCATATGGTGCTTCACTCAGTGTGGCTTAAAAGGCTCAACATTCGATTACCTGATAAATTTTGAGGATTAGAAGGCTTAGCTTGTAAAGATTTAATCATTCATCACTTTCCTAAACACGAGGATGATTCCTTGTTCTGTGAGGATTATACATAGGTATTCTCGTATGCAGTTAGCTATACTTGCAAGTGCAAACGTGAAAGGAGCTATACTTGTCTTCGATCCTGTGTCCTATGACTCCTATCTACAACATAGTCACTTAGATTATATGGACCCAATCACCCAAACCATATAAGATGAAACCAAAAAAGTAAAAACGCCGTTGCCGGGGATCGAACCCGGGTCACCCGCGTGACAGGCGGGAATACTTACCACTATACTACAACGACTCTGATACTGAGCAAGTTTAATACACTTAATACCTATAATTACGATTAAGTGTTTCTGCAAGTAAAAAGAGAACTAGTAAAACAAAAGGAAGCAGATGAGAGAAGACAAAGACAGAGTCTTGGGGGTGTGCCAGTTTATAACTTGAGGTATGGCAGCCTTTGAGTTCCGATCACCATATTTTCTCTCTCTAACCATTCTCCTCCTTCTTCTTCTCGTGCTTTCCTTCTCCCCCTTTAACAAAACCAGTTTCAGTCTCATCAATCTTTCTTCTTCTGAAACCCAACATGTTCCTCTAAACAGTACTCATCTTAACACTTCAACCCAATATGTCTCACCCTCACAGCCACAGTCACAGTCAGAGCCACCACCCTTACCTTCTCCTCCTACTTCCATTGTTGCAGACCATGTCAAAGTAAGCATCTTTGACTTCTCTGCAATATTTCTGTATCTGGGTTTTTGGTTTACTGGGGGTTGTTGCTTTTCTTTTATTGCTTTTGTGTTCTTTTACATTTTTGTGTATGATTTATCTTGCAGAAAAGAAGCAATACAAACAAGATTGAGGAACAATTGGCCAGAGCAAGAGCAGCTATTCACAAAGCAGTTCTTACAAAGAACTATACATCTGATAGACAAGAGATTTACATCCCCAGAGGAAGTGTGTACAGAAATCCCTATTCATTTCATCAGTTAAGTTATTTGCAATCCCTTCCCAAATTCATATAATTTCAATTTTCAATTCTGGGTAACGTAAAGACTTCACCTTTCGAGCTTGATTGGTTTAATTGGCATAATTGGTGGTGTTTACGTTTGGAATAACATTCACCGCAATTTCCTTTTTCTTTTTTGACTAAAATGTCTGTCAGTACTTTTTTTACGTCCAACGCAATCCTTTTCAACTGTCCAACTTCATCTTCCTTTTGTGGATTCTTATCTGATGATTTTTTGATGTGTTTAACTTTTTATTAGGAATGGTCCAAATTCTTGTCATCCTTGTTTTTTTCTAGTAGTTCAAACTTCACTACTCACATTCCAAAAATAAATGAAGTTTTGGCCTTATCTTTGGCATATTCTATTACAGTCATTTTCTCCGGTTTGGAGTGGAATATGAATTGCAGGACTTTAGGATGGAATAAATTCTTAACTTTCCTGTCGTTGCTTGAGAATTAAACAAAGGATTAATTACAAAACACCACCCGAACTATTACGTTATTTTCATTTTCATACCTAACTATCTAAATGCTAACGGAATGAAACTTCGGATATGAAAATGAAGTTTTTGATAGTTAGGTATGAAAATGAAAATAACATCATAGTTCGGGTGGTGTTTTGTAATTAATCCTTAAACAAATTTACTCTTTTCCTTATTTTGTGATTGCAAAACCAAGATGTCTGCGATCAAGAAATTGCTACTGGTTTTTAAATTGATGATTGAAATTTTTAAATAGTTAGTCCAGTGTTATGTCCACGTTGACATTGATTGCATCTTCTTGGTTCTTGAAATAGTGACTACTGTTGTTACACTCTTCTGCAGTTGACTAATCAAGAGTTAAGATATTTCTTTGTTGTTCAGCTGTGTCGACTGATAAAATTTGTTTATAATCTTAGAGATAAGGGCCAATTGCATTATGGTTAGAGTGTAACTTCATGTTTAATCTCAACTTTGGTCCCATTTTGGTCATAATTTTTGCGAGATAACCAAAGATGGAACCAAAATATACAATGATCTGTAAATAAATATTTAGAATGAGTGATAAGAATAAATGGATAATTCGTCTTACGATAGTTTCTTAAACTAACTCTTTATTTGGATTAGCAGGAGTCACATAGAGATGGTAAAGAGATTTAAGATATGGGCATACAAGGAAGGGGAGCTACCAATGTTCCATAATGGACCAATGTCGTACATCTACTCCATAGAAGGCCAGTTCATGGATGAGCTGGATAGTAGTGGGAAGAGTCCGTTTCTGGCTCGACATGTTCATGAGGCACATTCGTTCTTTGTACCAGTAAGTGTGAAAAGGATTGCTGATTTCTTGTATGATCGGCCTAAACCTTACAGTTTTCACGGTCGATTGGTTCGTATTGTCACCGACTATATCAATGTGGTAGCTCGAAAATATCCCTACTGGAATAGGAGTGAGGGAGCTGACCATTTTATGGTCTCTTGTCATGATTGGGTATGCGTGCGTGACCTTAAACAATTTTGATTCTATTTGTTTTCACCATCAAGCTAGTGTTGCATACCTATACTCTTTTTTTGTGATATTTGCAGGCACCAGAAATAATAAATGATGATCTTAAGTTCTACAAGAACTTCATAAGAGTGCTTTGCAATGCTAACACATCCGAAGGATTCCAGCCAGGGAGAGACGTCTCGCTGCCAGAATATAACTTAGCCAGTGGCACGCTTGGACCATCACGCCTTGACTCACATCCTGATGAGCGTCCTATCCTGGCCTTCTTTGCCGGCGGTGCTCATGGCGACATAAGGAAGTTTTTATTTGAGCATTGGAGAGACAAAGATGAGGAAATCCAAGTCCATGAGTATCTTCCAAAGGGTCAAAACTATCACCAAATTATGGGGCAAACCAAGTTTTGCTTGTGTCCAAGTGGGACTGAAGTTGCTAGTCCTAGAGTTGTTGAAGCAATGTATGCAGGATGTGTTCCGGTGCTCATTTCTGATTATTATGCGCTACCCTTTGCCGATGTTCTTGATTGGAGCAAGTTTACAATAGAAATTCCACCAAAGAGAATACCGGAAATCAAGACGATATTGAAAGCTGTTTCTTATACAGAATACTTGAAATTGCAGAAGAGGGTGATGCAAGTGAGAAGGCATTTTGAGCTGAACCGGCCTGCCCAGCCATTTGATGTGTTTCATATGGTGCTTCACTCAATTTGGCTGAGGAGGCTAAACATTAGACTACCAGATTGATCTTTTTAAGAAACATAAGCATGCATTCTTTCATATGATCATTTCTTTCAATTAAGTGGTTCGAAAGTCTGAGTTTGATTCCTGAAATCAATTAAAATATCGATAAATAGCAGCAACCATTGGTGCGAAGTATCTATGGAACTAATATTTTGGAACTTTATCATGATATCTACCCTACTACAAATTACAGAACTATAAAACAGCGTAATTAGTCATGGTCGACCAAAATTATTTTATGCTTCTGCATTATTCATTATCGCAGCAAAGTTTCACAAAAGGTCAAAATCTTACAATCCCAGTCTCAAGCCCCTTTGTTCATTCTACCAAACACAAATAGCATAGGAAACAGAACTTAAGAAATACTTCATTTTTTTCAGGACTTCAGAAATACTCGGAGCCAAAAAAAAAAAGAAGAAATAATTCAAATGTGGATTTCATTAGCGATGCTAGAATGCTCAGTAGACCGACCTGGTGGAGGGGCAACGGAGGCTGGCTGCTTGGTGACCGCAACCATAATATCTGCATAACCAACGACTCCAACTAAAACATCATCACTTTCATCCTCAGTTACCCAGACATGGGTTGCTCTGTGAGACAACATCTGAGCCATGACAGCAGCCAATGAACTTGTAACCTTGCATGTCAAAGGTGCACTTCTACCCCTGTACATGGTTCTACTCGCTGCAAAGCTCGGGTTTGCAGGATCAAAACCTATACTCTTGCTACTGAATTTCTTTGGTCTTGTCGACTCACCACCATTA
The DNA here is from genome assembly GCA_009720345.1 of Fragaria iinumae. Lineage (NCBI taxonomy): Eukaryota > Viridiplantae > Streptophyta > Magnoliopsida > Rosales > Rosaceae > Fragaria > Fragaria iinumae. The sequence continues at coordinate 318,690 of CM019122.1, read as the reverse complement.
GCAAGATCGTTATTCCCAGCAGCTTGATTTACAGCGATAACTTTCAGTGACCTCGAGGACATGTTATCCTCAACCCCCATTACAAATTGTCCACCGGAGAGATTAGCTAAAGCCCATGCTGCTGCTAAGTGATCACATTTCCATAGTTTGGAGGCGGAGATCTCTCCGATAATCTTATACTGACCATCCTGCAACTGTTCGATAACAGCAATTGCACTGGGGTCTTCAGGAAGTTTCTGAGTGGCTTCAATGGCTGGGGATGTCGCTTCAATCGACTTGTAGTTTGGGTTGATAGCTCCAACCGAGGAGATAGAGGAGAGAGGAAGAGGTGCTAGGGCACCTAGGCAACCAATAAGGAATCGTATAACATCTTCTCTTGACAGACAGCAAAATTTGTCGCGGGCGCTGGTAGTGGACGATGAGGAAGGCCGATTGGAACTGGCACCAAGGTTATTGCTGCTGCTACTAGTATCGGCATTCTTGAGCCACTTACCATTATAGAGAATTGAGAATCGCTTGCTCATGCCTTGCCATACGACACTCTTTCGGACAAGAAGACGCTTCACACCATGCTTCATCATCTCCAGTGCATCTATCAACCTAGCAGAGAGATTTAAAACATTGCTTTAAAAGGAGCCATTTCTTGTTTCTTTCTCCAAACAATATTTATCCAAAATGTAAAGCAATTTTGTACACTCTATATCCAGTAGCGAAGAGACCTTGAATCCCAATTGGTTATCAAAACAAAATAGATTCAAAAGGTACTACAAACCCCAATACTTGGTCAATAGATGGACAGAAGGAAAAAGAAGATGACACATTCCGCATCACATTTAAGACCTGAATGGTAGCATTCCAAATACGTTAAGAGTTCTACTAGAACTTAATTCCTTATGCATCCAATTATTTAATGAAAGTATAGTGGTATCTTATGTTTTTCAACTACTTACGCTGGTTTAGCCTCCGCTTAGCTCCGCCCCTGTAAATACCCCGATGCAATGTCCACACATACACTTTCTCGAGCATGACCCTCTCAACAAAAGACATAAATTCTATATCTCGCTTACCGATGACGACCAGTATTTACTATTTACTATTTAATTATATATAACATACTTCGGCACTACAAGATCATCACATTCAAACCAAAAACATCACAACAAAAGTGATTCACAGATACAAAGAACTAGCATTACCTTGTGCCCGGATCAACCTGGCGCAGCAGGGAATTATTAGGAGCAACAACTTCGGCAACAGGAGTGTTGAGAGCCTTGTCATGATCCTCCATACACTCCTTTTTAGCAAAGAAAGCAACAATGTCAAGCGAATTGAGAATCCCCACAAACCTCTGCTGCCTCATTTCATTGGTTTCAATACCCGCATGTGGTTTCCTCTTCCACACCGGTATCCCACACTCGGTCGATTCTCCGATAGCCTTTATCGCCGCCTCCACCGACTCCGTCTCGCAAAACTCCACCATCTCCGGCTTCCCGACCGTCAGATCACCCACTACATGGTACAGAAACACCGATGCCATTGCCGATTCTTCTTCTGTCATTCAATCACTAATACTTAGCAAAAATAAAATAAAATAAAGTGAATTGCATTAGATTTTGATTAAAAAGAATCAAAATATACCTCAAATATTGGATTGGAAATATATCAAACAAAACACAAATGAAACAAACCCGGATCGAAATCAGGTCTGTTTTCTTCTTCTTTTTTTGATTGGGGATTGAACCTGTGAGAGGAGATACAGGGTTAGAAAAGGGAGTGGAGGAAGATGAGGAGGAGGAGGATTCCGGTGATGGGTAATCTGTGAAGGGTGTTCAGGAAAGAAGAGAGGGAAGTGGGGAGCGAGGTGGCGGCCATTGATGATCGAGCACAAGAAGAGGAAAGTAAAGGCCCATCAAATGTGTATCATGGAGAGCTTTAGTTCTGTGTCTTGCTGTCTTCGGGAGCTTGAAGTCTGGTGCTTTCTCAACTCTTGTGGATGGGAGCGCTTACTTGGGAACGAAATTCTGGTTTCGCTGCTATTTATTAATAATTTTTAAATAATTAATAATTTTCATATTTAATTGAAATTAGATATGGTTCAGCAAATTAAGAAAAGTTTATTGTTTTTTCTATATAACTCTTTCATGTCTTTTATCCCTAGTTCCATTTTAAGTAAAGTTATTACTTACACCATAATATCATTTATCTTAAACTCAATGACTAAAACCTTTGAAATGTTGACACCTCCAATCACATGTAATGTCGACTGATGGATCCAAATAAATAGGGATACCAGTCAAACTTTATGTATGAAGAGTTCTAAATTGATACAACATGACAAAGGGGATCAATTATTGAAAATGTATAGTTCATCTTCCGATGTTTTATTTTGACTAGCGTATTTGGTTGCTAACCAAACAAAGATGACTCGATCATCTTTAAATTTACATTTAAAGGTTGAAAGCAAAAGAAACTCTATTTAAAAATAATTTTCCCGTTACCAGAGTTACAGCAGTTAGAAAGTGAACATAGCTGGTTATTTTAGTAAGGCTTTTCTTGATTGAACTAAATGAGGCTTTATGAGTGTGATGTTTTTGTAAGACCGGTTACATAAAGCTTTCAACCTAATATATATGCTTAACATGAACAACATATGATTAAGGTTAACACAAACTCACCATCAGCATGAACAACACATTCTTCCATTGCTGCTTCCATTACTGCTATCCTGAAATCACTAAGTCACGAACTTAAGTTTCTTGAATTAAACAGAACTTGTGCTTGTGAATCGTGGTGATAACAGGGACCAAAACCATATTTATATAGGATCAATAGCCTTAAGAGTCCTTTCATCAAAGGGATATCTTAATCGTCAAGTATCCTAGTTAGATACCAGATAGTCTTTATTATATACTAGGACACCATAATAATTTAATACACATAATCATTATCAACTAATTTTGATCTTGTATTTGTTTCCATGAAGATAGATTTGATATTATATTGAATCATTATATTACAACGTGATAATATGTGACAAGTCCATAGTCGTTATAACAGTTTTATCATGTAATTTTTTTTTTGTTTATGTTATGTACTTAGTAAGTTAGGAGTTAGGACGAGTAACCATAATTTTTGAGGAATGAAATTTACACACTTGAAATTACAATCCACACACCATGACGTACTTTTAATTTTTGATTGTAATTTAAGGTGTTTAGTGTGGATTGTAATCTAAGGTGCGTAAATTTCACCCTCCTAATTTTGACCACACAAGAATGAAGAATGTGAATGTTCAGTGAGGGAAATGACCCCTTTCATCAGCAAGCCCATCCCAAAGTACCACTGGACTCAATTAACTGATCCATATCTCAATGGCTAGTGGATCCAATTGATTGCTTTAGCTCACTCACTATAAGCACAAAAGGCAACTAAGAGAGAAAAAGCAGCTTTCCCAAATTCCATATTCTTTTTCCTTTTTGCTCCCACCACTCTCTTCTCTCTCACTCATTCACACTAGTCCTCATTATTACCGATCTCCTTAATCGCCTCATTTTCATCTGTAAGTCTGATTCTCTCCCATCTTTATCTTAATTTCTTAACTCATGACTACATTCCATTCTTGCCTTTCTGATTGGGAACACTAAACACTAGTCCAAAATTTTGCTTCCCAATTCAGCTTCTTCAGTACTGTACCTCTGTGCTAGCTAGGTCTAACTGTAGCTACTGTAAGTCTGTAACTGAGCTTTTGCTTCTGCTTGTTCAAGATTTGGGGTTCTAACCCATTTTGGTGATGATGGGTTTTAGCTTCTCATACCTGTGATTGCTTTGCAGTTACTTCCTTCATCTACCCAAGTCTGTTAAACCCTCTATTTGTTCCTCATGGGACACAAATGGGCTTCAGGGGTTATACCCTTTGGTAATCTTAAGTTAGTTGCACAGTTACTGGTTTCGTTAGTGGTTCTATGCTCAAACCTTTGTCAAAGTCTTGATCTTGACCCAGAAGATAGAGCTTCCATGTTGCTATTTAGGTCAGGTGTTCAAGATCCTAGCCTGAGCTTGTCAAGCTGGGTTGGGTCTAGTTGTGCCAACTGGACTGGAATCACCTGCCAGAACCAGACTGGTAGAGTGGTTTCAATTAACTTGACCAATATGAACTTGTCAGGCCAAATTCACCCCAGTTTGTGCAAGCTGCCATTTCTTCAAGATTTGGTTTTGTCCCAGAACAACTTTAGTGGCCCAATACCAGTTTGTTTAGGCACTCTGAGCTTTCTCAGGACTCTACATCTCGGTCAGAATAGGTTTCAGGGTGTTGTGCCTGATACATTCATGAGGCTTGGGCAGTTGAGAGAACTTGTTTTGAATGGAAATAATGATTTGGGAGGTGTTATTCCTTGGTGGATTGGTAATTTCTCGGCACAGTTGGAGAAGCTAGATATGGGTTTTAATTCATTTCATGGGGAGATTCCTGAAAGCTTGTTGTACTCGAAAACTCTCAAGTATTTAGATCTTGGGAACAATGATTTATCTGGCAGTCTTAGTGATTTTCACCAATCCTTGGTGTATCTCAATCTTGGATCGAACCAGTTTACGGGTACTTTGCCTTGTTACTCTACTTGTCAACAGTCTGTTAGAGTTTTGAATTTGGCTAACAATTCTGTGGTCGGAGGCATACCTACATGTATTGCTTCACTTCAAGCTTTGCAACATCTGAACCTTTCATTCAATCACTTGACTTATGAGATGTCTCCAAGACTTGTGTTTTCGGAGAAGCTTCTTCTCTTGGACTTGAGTAACAATGACTTGTCTGGTCCTCTTCCGAGCAAGGTTGCAGAGACAACGGATAAATCCGGGCTTGTTCTTCTTGATTTGTCTCACAATCGTTTCTCTGGTGAAATCCCATTGAAGATTACAGAACTGAAGAGCCTGCAGGCACTGTTTCTATCGCACAATCTTCTTGTTGGGGAAATTCCAGCTAGGATTGGAAACTTAACCTATCTACAAGTGATTGATCTCTCATACAACTCATTATCAGGTTCAATTCCATTAAACATTGTTGGTTGTTTTCAGCTACTTGCATTGATACTCAATAACAACAATCTTTCTGGTGAAATTCAACCTGAACTTGATGCATTGGATAGCTTGAAGATACTGGATATTAGCAACAACAACATATCTGGGGAAATCCCTCTTACTTTGGCTGGCTGTAAATCGCTCGAGATTGTAGATTTCAGCTTCAACAATCTCTCTGGAACTTTGAGTGATGCAATAACCAAGTGGCCAAGCCTCAGGTATCTGTCCCTTGCTCATAATCAATTTACTGGAAATCTCCCAAGTTGGCTGTTTACGTTTGAAGTGATCAGAATGATGGATTTCTCAGGAAACAAATTTTCTGGCTTCATACCTGAGGGTAATTTTAACATGAGCATAAGTTATAACAATAGAGAGGTTGATAGAATGCAGAGAGATCCGTTTGTTTCAATGCAGAGTGCGGATACAAAAGTGTTGATTGTTGTCACTGGTAGTATTGAATTAAGCTTCAATTATATACTATCTTCAATGGTTGGAATCGATTTCTCTAACAATGGGCTAGATGGGGAGGTCCCAGTGGGGCTATTTGGATTACATGGTTTGGAATACATGAATCTGTCGCACAATTATCTTCGTGGTGGTGTTCCTGATTTAGAAAAGATGTGGAGTTTAAAGGCATTAGATTTGTCGCACAATTCTTTATCAGGTCCCATTCCAGGAAACATTTCCAGCCTTCCGGACCTGACTCTTCTGGATTTGTCATATAACTCTTTTTCTGGGTTTGTTACGAAGAAGCAAGGATACAAGAAGTTTCCAGGAGCATTTGCTGGAAATCCAAATTTGTGTTTGGAGACCTCTGATGGAGGATGTGATCCTGCAAGCCTTCCGGTGGTGCCCGGGAAGGCATTTGTAGGGGAAGAAGAGGTTGAGGGGTGGATTTCTGTTTGGATTTTTTGTGTAAGTGCATTCCTCAGTTTCTACTTTGGGGGTTTGGCCCTCTTTTGCTCCCCTCGAGCTCGGGGGTACATTCTGCATACAAAGGCTTAGTGCACTGTACATGTGAATGAGGATGAAACTACAATCTGTATATTTAGAATTACTCATTTTCTTGCTTGGACCATGTTGACCCTTACTAATGGATGAGTTTTGTGTTCCATTGCCATCATACAACCCAAATGTGCGAATGAGAAATGCAACAAATGATATGTCATTATGTTTCCTTCTTTCACGTTCTCAGATGTTAGGAGAAATTTTTCACAGAACAGAAAATTAGGATCGAATGCTGTGTTGGTTGTTGCATAGGGTTAGTCTTATTAGACTTGCTCCAGAAGCATCTACTTGTATACAAAAAGAAATATAATAAATTTAGGACATGTATGTTCAAGTGCAAATGGCTCAAAATTTATGTTCACTGAAAGCTCAGATGATTTACAAAATCTTCTGCAGACTGCAAACAATCTGAACACACATAGAATTCTGAGGAAGGGGAATATCCCATGCAGGTAACCTGATCACAAACTTTTGCAGCCTAACCTGAACCAATATCTCCAGCAAAAGGAACCCATACCCATTCATGAAAGCATTTCAAAAGAAAAAAGCCAAAGCTCCCTTTATCCCACAATGACTTCTAGTTCTGTAAGCATGGAGCCGTCAGGAAACGGCTGTACTATCCACATCCTCAAATGGTGACTGACATAATGATTTGGGGGTAGGACCATGATGTGCACCCGAATAAAAGATCCTTTCTGAATACTTTGTACGCCCAAAAAAAAATCTGAAGTGGAGGATTATCCAGATAGAATGGAAGAACTCTGATTGAACATGCAAATTACATTTCAATGGTTGTCAAATCACTCATATGTTCAGTTATGCTAGAGAATGAAGAATTATCTACTCACATAAACACATCAGATTGATCATTATTGTTCTGATTTTAATTTTTAACAATGGGGGCTTTAGAGAGGTGCCCAATCTCATAAATTAGACACTAAAACTAGAAACTCTGAATAAGTTAATAGTAAAAATAAGTTAATTGTGACCTCCACTCGCCATGTAATTTAGAAGATGATGGCTCTTCAAAAAACTCAGAGGATGCAACTAAGGATGCATAAGCCTGATTTTTGATAGTGATAAAATTTGCATGAGCTCCGCTGCACTGCCATGGTGTATATATAAGAAACGAGGCACAGAGAGCCTGAATGTGCAGGCACTCAGCTGACCCAATTCTAGAATAGATTCATATCCTCTTCACTGCACGCAGCAAGCAGATCACCATGTCTTGTTTATGTATACCACCCACCATATCATTTAGCAACTCTAGTATTTAATTGGGCCATCCAAGTTCCCAGATGCAAACTGAAAATAATAATCCCCAACAAAAAAGAAAAAACAGTTAACACTGAGACTCCAAATTAGATCGTCACAAAGCTAATGCATTCAACTTGCAGAAAAGTAATAATAAGCATTCCGTTCGATGAGAAAGATTGGTCTGAAAAGAGAAAAAACATATGTCCTCATTTCAAGGAATCAGACCAAGACATCAAACAAACCCCTGTAGAAGATTGTGAAATCACTTTGGTCAAGTCACTGAATAACTAAATTAATGATTACCTGTTGAACGATTGGATTTGTTGAGGTTGTGAATTCGTCAGTCATTCCTTGCCAGACTATCTTGCCCTCATACAGAAACAATAACCTACACATATTGAATATATTCCTATTATCATCTGACACAATCAAAAGAAGTATTCAGTATCAACGCAACAGCTTCGACTAAAGACACAACCTGTCGACAGCTCGTCTGATGGTGCTATGTTGGTGAGTTACAACAACATAAGATGCAATCTGCCCAGGCTTCTCTGATGTGGCCTGCCCTTCTGTATGGACAGAGCGGATGAGGTCTTCTACAACAGTAGATGCAATCGGATCAAGTCCAGCTGTTGGTTCATCATATAGGAGCACCTGTTGAAGAGCAAAGGAAGAATGTCAGGACTCATAAAACAGGCCAACTCAGTTGTCCATTACCACCAGAAACCGTACATTTGAAAGTAACCAAGCAAAGCTAAGTCGGTGTATACATGTTTACACTAAGCTTGCTTTCACTTATTACCTAATTGTCAAGTTACCCCCCAGTCCCACCAAACAACACCTCGATGGGAAGATCAGAGGGAGCCATTTGGGAGAAGTTCATGCCCAACATTCCCTATTATAGATGTCAACTCTATTGGCATTATCATTTCTATGAAAACTCTTATAGCAGCTTATCTCCTGATGATTCTAGTTCCCTCTGGCTGATAGGAAACGGAAAAGCTACTTTCTTTTACCCTGATAGTATGGTTATCTACCAATCCTCACTAGCAGCATATGATGGAGATCAAATTTCATACGCAGTACTGCATTCTCCATCAGTCTGACTATCATCCTCAACTAAGATGATGATACTAATGATAATTTTAACAATGACATAAGCACAATGCAATCACTATAAGGCCAAAATTTCAACTGTACTAAAACAGTTATGCATGCTTTATCTAATCAAACAAGAGAAGAAGAAGACAAGCTTTTAGCTATCCACCGTACCTCTGGCTCTATGGATTCCTTTGTCGTATCACATATTATAGATCGAGCCAATGCAACTCTTTTCTTCATACCACCCGACAGCTCTGAAGGTAATCGATCCTCAACTCCCTAAGAAAACAACATAATATGATCAAATAAATTTAAAATCCAAACTCTGGTCTTTTTTTTCTTTCCATTTTTTGATCAAGGAGCAGTTTCATTAAGCATATGAAGTCCCATATGTTACAAAAAAGATCTTTAGTTAGCATTCATGCGGAGAGTGGATAGATGGAGAGATAGAGAGAGTCTAGATGAAATCAATTAAGTTTTGGAAGGTAATTTCCATGCAGACAGATAATTGATATAATGCATACCTTTAACCCAACAGCAGCTAAGCTAGCAGTCACGAGCTTTGAAATCTGTTCCTCGGGCATGCTTGAATTTTCATACCTATCAAATCACAATATGAGTTGTGTTACAGCATATTGATTAATACCTGAATTGTGTCCCAAGTGTAATACAATGCAGAAGAAAGCCAAAATTGAAAGAATCTAGAAGCTTCTTACAGAAGAAAACCAACATTTTCACGAACAGTCAACGAATCAAAAAGTGCAGCACTCTGAAACACCTGTTAGATGGGAGATAGATGCATAAAATTGACATCTTATGTATGAGAAATTGCACCAGAAAGACTGCCAACAGAAGATGTAGCATTTTTACCAATCCAATTCGAAGACCAGATAACTCTTCGTCGCTTATCAAACCAGCTCTCTTTCGACCTCGAATGTATACCTCTCCCTGCTCATGGCAACAAGGAACACAGTATATAAGAAGCCCAACATGTAAGTATTGAATAACTCACTAAAGCTCAACAAAGTGAAATATTAATTAATTAAACAAAGGTGAGCATAATATCAGAGGCAGATTAACTAATTACCTTGTCAGGCGCAAGAAGCCCTGCCATAATCTTTAAAACTGTAGATTTCCCCGTGCCAGAAGGACCAATTATTCCAACTGCTTCGCCATGTCTAATCTATAAATGGATCCAAAATTAGTCCTTTACAAGATGCAACAATCTGGAATGGCCTTGAACCAAAAGATTGACCATTAAATGAACAAATATTTTGCTGAAATTCATAGGAAAGCACAGAGTAACAAAAGGATGACCAGCAGTTCATTATGTGCTAACAGAAAAAGACTAGGGAGAAGTAGAACCATACAAATCATCATAAAAAATAAAACCAATCCTAATTGACACTCTTCTGCTCCTTAATAAAGAACTTCTAATAACTCCCTCAAAAACAGATGGAATTCAGGAGCCAGTCAATGACGTAAGAACATCTTTCTCCTCAAGCAGTTTAAACTCTTATTTTTCTCTTCCACAAATCTACTGTTTATAAAACCCTCTTCTAAATCTCTTACAGCTTATGTTTACCCCACCCAATCTACCCCAAACTTCGAAGACCTACGCTAAAAAAAAAAGTGAAAATATTGATGCAAAAACCCAGACCTATCTTTGTAAGCATAATAATATACTACATAACATAGGCCAAGTCACATTCATAAACAAACAATTCATCGACTCTTGCGAAGCAAATCAGTATTGTCATTTTTTTATGAGCAAACATTTCATGCTAAAACGCTTTAGTCACCAGGAAATAACACCCCTTCAGTCTTTCACATGCCAAAGTTCAAACCTATCCCATATTCCCACAAAATCAATGCATCTACACAACTCAAAAGCCATAATCAAATAAACATAGGATTTTTGATATTAGATTCACCTTGAAGCTCACACCTCTCAATATATCCTTCTCACCAAATGACTTGTAGACATCTCTGCACTCAATCAGAACATCAGAGTCATCCTCGGGCTCTCTTACTGTGGTTAAATCCTCTGATTTCAATGAATCCTGCTAGAGACACCTTGTCAGTCACAGTTATCATATGACCAATATCTTCTAATACAATTATCAGAATATGCGCATCCAACATGATCAATGTATAGAAAAACACAAGATCAATGTTTTAAACTACATGCAATTACAAGTAATATTTGTTATTCCAAATATGCAATGGACTATAACTAAAATGCCCTACATATGGCATAAGGTGATGATAGTATTGAAAATTCAGCAGCAAATAACAAGTAATTCAATCATAACACCAGTTTATCAAAAGCAATATCTACAAATTGACAAACACCAGTAACCACATTTCAATTTAACTGTTGATGAATACCATATAACAATAGAAAATGGTTGCTTATATATATACATAAACAAAAAAGCAGAGTTCTTTAACATCAAATAGCTAGAAGGAAAATGGTGCTTACCTCGAATTTAGCTGCAAAGGATTCATCGCTCCTCAAGTTCTGGGGAGGCGCCATACAAGCACACACAATGTTTCTGGGCTCTCTCTTCTGCTTATAGCTACACAAACTGACCGTCTTTGCTAATCTAACTGGCCTAGAAATGCCATTGGATGTAGTCACAGGAAACAACACTGAATTCGCCAGAGAAACCATGCTTCTTCCCAGACCAATTGGGCTTCCTGAAGCTGACCCAAATGAGCGTTTTGGCTGGAAACCACTCTGGGATTGGAAATTTGTGATCTTGAACCAGACCCGGATCAGATTATAGCCCAGAGACCAGTCTTGAATGAGCAAATTCCGATTCTGGGTGATGCAAAGTTGCAAAATTGAGGTGGACCCAGATGAGTTTGGGAGCCAGAAAGAAAGGAATTGATTGGAATCAACGTGGAAAGATGAACAGGGAATGGAATGAAAGGGATTGAAATGGAGCAATGTTAAACGTGTTGTGGCAGCTATTTGGGTGGGGATGTGACGTGGATGTTCTTCTTGTTCTTCAGTGGTGAACTGGCGATCTCTTTCTTGGGTTTACAGAGAAGCATCAAAGGTGTCTGACTATGGAGACTAGTATTTAACATTCAGCCATTCTTAACTTGTTGATCGCTTCTGGTTTTCTTTGGGTAGACTTTTTATCGGTCAAGACTTATAACTCTATTTTTTTGTTTGTTCATTTTTATTTATTTATCAAGAAATTAAAATATACATAGAGGGATCCTTAAGGATTAGTCGAAGACTTTTCAGTTTATGTTTTTTTTTTTAAATCTATTTTTCGATCACATTTTGACATTTCATTCGTTCAGTTTATAAGTCTATATAAATAGATCACTTATACAAATTTTCAGCCAAATTGATTATTATTAAGGTAACGAACTACATCAAATTAATGGACGAACCAAATCGGTTAAATATGAACTGTTCAAGTTCATAATTGGTAAATCACACTTATGAATGCCTTAACGATTTTCAATATGGCTGAAAATTTACAGATTTGATATACTTATAAATATCTATAAACTGAACGGTCAACATACGAATATAAGATCGAAAAGTAGGATAAACCGAAAAGTATTCAACTAGTCCTCATTAGAAGAGCTCCCATATATGCGACAAGCATAAGGTGTTCGGTTCACGGCGTGTATCCATAGATATTATGTGAATGATTAAGATTGGTGATGTTAATACAAATGCATGTAATCCCTGCATATGATCATGAATGACTAAAATTGCACCGTGTGCTTGTTGTATATACAAGAATGTCTAAAGTAGAATGTTGAAACTTAAAAACAAGCAGTGTCGATCATTTTCAAACTTTAGTTTTTATTAACTCCAACATACTTAGATCCAATTAAACATGTTTAAATCTTTCCTTCACTTGCCTAAATATATGACTTTTGATTTTGTGGAAATTAAGTTTAAAGTATGGCAGTCATGATGATATGAGGTTTTCTATAATAACACTACAAAATTCATATATGAAACAAATGTCATGTACTTAAAAGACAGTTTCTTATAAAACCATTAAGTCGATCAAGTTTGTCGCTTAAGAAAATGATACGAGTCCAAAAGCATGACACGTTGAGGCTGAGAGAAATGTGTTTAAGTTCAGTATGTTATCATTACAAAAGAACATAATCGGTAACTGATCAACAAATTGATGCTCAATCACACTATGATTCCTTGATTAGTTATTAATCAAGTGAACACCGTCGAAGAAAGTAATAATTTTGATGCACAACAAGAATGTGGGCTTACTGCATGCAGTTTGGACATCATTTCAAATCTAGCCTTGCACTCGACTGTCTAGACTCTAGACGTAAGAATTCATCGATAGTTGATTCATTTCGGGCTTAAACTCGACCACCCAAAATAGAAATGCCAACTCCTCAAAAACTTGAAACTGATGATCACCACTGGCTTCATACTAGACATGTCGCATAAAAAATGCATGGACATAAATTAAGCATGTGTAGTTTCTGAGCTTGCATGCCAGTTTATGCTTTGCAGCATATTATTACATATCCTTCAGAATTTCAGATAGATGATATATGCTTGGTGAATTGTAATGCTTGTGATGAATGTGATCGATAGGTCAAGAATTCTCTCATGGTTCGATCGAATAATACTGAAATAATCGATCATGATTCATGAGATGCCTAATTCGATATATATATATATATATATGTATGCCATGGAGATCAATCACTTCCTTCATCATCAGGTGATTCTTCGGATTGCTGATGCATCCACCAACCTAGCTCGCGATCGATCTACTAGCATTAGCAACAACCATCTATTCTTATTTTACGTACTTTGTCAAATCAAACCATGTTTATATTCGATCTCCACCTTTCAATACAATGCTGGCTGGCCTCGCTAGCTATATATTCACCTTTTGATTCGAGATATATGCTTCCCAATTTGGCATGAACGATTCAGGAGTCGAATTTTTTGCATGTCATCATGAGAATGATAGCCGATCAGTAAATTTATACACGTACGGGAACCAAATCAATCAACTAATTAAGAAGTCTCCAATTTAAATTTTTGATCGGAGACATTAATTCATGCGTATACGTAAGAAGCCAGAGAGTCATGGATTTATAATTTCGAATTACACTGCGACAGTATTAAGGGTATATATAGGTCGACCTCGATCAAATTTGGCGATGCTCGCTAGCTCTTTCAACCTCGCTCCATGCATAAAATATTTATACCATTATATATGCATGTTTGTATCAAATGTATGTATGGATTGGAATTTGGAATAGAATAGTACGTAGTAATATTGTTATGATATAGGTGCTGTCGACCAAAGGTGTTTCCAGTCTCAGTCACCAGGTCGTGGTGTTGAGAACCACAAACATTACTGGAATATGTTCTTTGGACTACTATCGCTCGATGATAACACGCAAGAAATATGGTGGTGGCTCATTGCCATATATTGCATATATGCACTTCATTCTTCTCTTGTCCTCGATCGCTCGCTATTAGATCATAATATATATGGATGGAAATTAATATACATGTACATAAATACGCAATAACCAACAATCTTTGTGTTGCGGAGACTATGTGTAGTGCGAACCAATTCATCCATCTCATTAAACAAACAGAAATGCTCATTGGTACGTGGATACATTTTAATTTGGCTACAAAGCATCAGCTGGCTTTGCTAGCTATCAAGTATCAAGGATATTGGAGTGGCATGGAGTCCCGATCAAAACAGTAATTAATACGAATATATATCAGAAAACTAATCAAAGTTTGTATATCTATTCGAATGGATGATAAGTATGTCTTACCTGGAAAAGGTTAACTGCCACTTCTGTCTTCGATCTGGGCAGACAGCTCTTCGTTTAGGGTTTCAGCCAGAAGGTGAAGATTTCATCACCTTCTCTAAATCGAAATGATATATTTGCTGTACGTGTACAGTAATGCAGGCTAGGGTTTTCTATTCGAGTTTAATTACTCAATTAACAGTTATAAATCGAAATGTCAACCACGTACACACCCAGTCACCAACAAAGAAAAATAATAATCGGGCACTATCTTTTACTGCTAGCTTCAACCAATACCGATCTTCATCCTTCAATGGTGTTAATTATATTTATATACAGATGCATCATATATACAGAAGCATCGTTTTCTTTCAAAAGATTGCTTATATCACTCGACTAGTACTTGTATGTGCGTAAAATTATATATTCACAAGTACATAAAGGTGAAGACAGGATTAGAAATAACAGTGAATTAGCACTCATTCGATCAAAAACTAAGTTTCGCTTTGATTTATTAATTGGTAACTAAGCATGCAGACATGTTTAGTCATATAAACTTGCATGGCGATCAAAAACTGAGGCGTTCTTTTGGACTGAACCTTTCCTCTTTTCCTAGTTTAACCATCTAATTAATTTCCTAATTAACTAGCTATATACCAGGTCCTTTTCGATCTTTACGACTTCATATATTAACCTTGTTCCGATTCCAACGTACTTTATCAAACAAACAACCACAACAATGAAACCAAGGCCAGGAGAAATGAAAAGTAAACCAAACTTTTTTGTATGATGGATCATGGATGACTAAGAAAATCACCACATAAGCATTGTTACATGTTATTATTTATTTGATTAGTGAGTATCTAATTAGATATACAATTACATGTTATATCTATTGTGGAAGTCCTTGCAATTGACAAGACAAATTGTACACTTGTTTTTATGAACCTGTGGGGTTGTAATCGATTTCATTAATCAAGATCGATCTTATATATCAAATAGATGAAAAAGGATAGAAGCCAATCAGCCAATGGAAAAAAGAACTGAAGAACCATGCCTCGAATAAAAAGCAAATTGATCGATCACAGAAGACAAAAACCCTTTTGATTAATTAACATATATTGATGGACCAAAATCGTCGAGCTATATCATGACCACGAAAGTGAATGAATATGCGTAATTAAGCATAAACAGAAACCCTTATTCCTTGGCTATATATGATGGATCACATCGATCTGGTTCACACAACACACCAAGTGTATCTTAGCTTGTCGTTGCTCAACTTATTTAGTGGCATTGGTGCCTCAAGTACATATATATAATTGGATCATTCAAATGGAACCTTTACACTACGTTTACAATTAGGATTAGAGAATACAGCAAAACCTAAACCATCCAATTAATCGCCAAAGGAGGAAACACCAACAACTATCTCCACCATGAGAACTCAATGCGTGCCACAATAAGCATGTCTCACATCCCATCAAACGATCGAGAGCACATACAGATTTGTGGGTAAGTGATCGATTCAATACTTAAGTTCATCAAACAAAGACTTGAATTTAAGCTAGGCCTGATTACCTGGGAAAAAAAAAGGTGGAACATATTCCATATTCTCATCAATGGAGAGCGTATATGTGTTGTGGATGATGAAGTTGTAATTGATATGTGCTTGCCAATATTACCACATAATTGGTATCTATGTTTTGAGCTTTTATATTATGCATGCAAATTGTCATATTATTGCAGCATCACCTGAAAACAATTTTATGTCTGAGTAAATCCGCTTCTGAATTCTACAAGACAAAAAGCTATGTATAAGTGACCAATTTGGCAATAACAAAAAATAATAAACCAATTTACACAGGTGGGTGGAACAAATGCTGTACTTCGATCGTTCCTCATATTCTATAAATAAAAAGATCAATATATGCTGACCATTTATATATATCACAAGCTCGATCATTATGTGAAAGCAACTTCACAATCTGAGGCACTCACAGGTGCAAAACTAAATGCATGTCAAGAATCCACGGCATATATCGAATACCACATACTGATATACACCCCCTCAATTACCTCAGCTCTCTATCTCATTCTGCAAACCACATAATCAGTGGAGCACTAATCACATAATCTAGAGAACTTTTGATAGAACTATTTCGTCATCAATAATATATATTTGATAAAGAGCAATTGACCAAGTGTTTCAACAAAAGGTTCTAAAGGACGTCAAATTAAGGATTAATTTCAGTTTACCCTTCTGAAATTTAGGATTAATATCGTTTCACTCCTCATACTTTTAATTTTGAAAATTTACCCCCTAAAGTCTCCAATTTTCATAAATCAGACACAATTACTAAAATTTCGTCCAATTTAGAGGTTAAATGATAACATGAAATCTTAGAAAAAAAAGGTTCTAAAAAACAAATTAAGTTGTTATAAGACTATTTTAGTCATTTTAGTGAGTCATGAAATCAAAACTAACGTCCGAATTAGACGGAATTTCATCAATTTGGTATGATTTATGAAAATTGAAAACTTTAGAGGGTAAATTTTTAAAATTAAAAGTATGGGGAGTGAAATGATGTTAACCTTAAACCTCAGTGGTGTAAACAAAAATTAATCCTCAAATTAACATCCAAAATTTTGAGATTCAGGGACCTGCAAGGTAAATTTTGCACGCTTGATTATGGTGAAGCTAATCAAATTTAGAGTTTGTGTGCAAGAGGCCACTTAGTAGAGACTGCTCGAGGATTAACCCTAAATCTAATACGTTAGTTTTTACCCTAAAACCATTACATCATTTTTCCAATAACATCGATCCCTCCTAAAAGAAAGAAAAACAGAATAAACCAGAGAAAAGAACAAAGTTCGCTTTGTCCCTGCATTCACAGCACGTACGCATATATAAATACCCAACTCCGATCATGTACATAATCAAATAGCTATAGTGCTTGTAATCCTTTTGCAGCACTAGCTAGTAGCAATACATTGGTAGTGCTTTGAAGCTATTTAGATAGAAAATCATGATAGGATGGGAAGATGTTTACAAGGTGGTGGTAGCCATGGCACCACTCTACTTTGCACTCATTTTAGGGTTTGGCTCCGTCAGGTGGTGGGGAATCTTCACTCCTGAGCAGTGCGGCGCCATCAACCGCTTCGTCTGCTTCTTCACCCTCCCACTCTTCACCTTCGAGTTCACCGCTCACGTCGATCCTTTCGAGTGGAACTACCGCTTCATCGCGGCGGATGCCATTTCCAAGCTCATCATCGTGGTTGTGCTAGCGTTTTGGGCAAAGTGTAGTAGCAAGGGAAGCTATAGTTGGTCAATAACAAGCTTCTCTCTCTGCACTTTAACTAATTCACTTGTCGTTGGAGTTCCCCTGATGAAAGCCATGTACGGCCCGATGGCTGTTGATCTTGTAGTTCAGTCTTCGGTGGTGCAAGCTATCATATGGCTCACCGTGCTTCTGTTCGTCTTGGAATTCCGACGGACGGGGCTAGACATCTCGAGTAATGATACAAGGGTTCAATCGGTTGAACTTCAAGGCGTGAAAGATGTAGAGGGCCTGAACCAGAGCACTGTGGCCAATTCACCTTCTTATTATTACTGGTGTTTGCTGAAGGGTGTGTGGCTCAAACTTGGGATGAATCCCAACTCTTATGCCGTTTTCATTGGAATTGCTTGGGCTTTTATAGCAAACAGGTAAAAATATACATGCACGGACTGATCATAGATAATAGATTATTACTAGGATACTGATATTTTTGTTGTCGTTTTAACAGACAATATATTACAAACTGACTCGTGAATAATTGCAGGTGGCATATTGAGTTGCCAAGCATTATGGAGGGATCTGTTTTGATCATGTCCAAGGCTGGTACCGGAACTGCCATGTTTAGCATGGGTGAGTACTAGAACTACAAAACTCGATCACCCCCGATAACATTTTATTTTTGGTCTCTATCGCCTCACTTTGCACTTTGAAGTCAATATATTATTATTTCTCTAGAGCATTCACGAACCAGTGCATGGTGAGCTTCTCGCTAATTAATTAACAAATTAAAACCTAAAATGTTCTTATAAATTTGTTTACATGATTGTGGGTGTAGGTATCTTCATGGCACTGCAAGAGAAATTCGTAGCTTGTGGAACAAGCCTAACGATAATAGGGATGGTTTTGAGGTTCATTGCCGGACCGGCAGCCATGGCTATCGGATGTATCGCTGTTGGCTTGCATGGTGATGTTTTACGTGTCGCCATCATTCAGGTAATTATAACCAAATCGATCGATCATATATATATATATGATGAGTTCATTTATCTTTCAATCGATCATGTCTATAATTATAACAACATACATCTCATCACTTTTCATGGAATATATGTCATTCCATTCCGTTCCATGACCTAAAAATGTGGTGGCGATTCCATTCCATGAGCTGCCAAGCAAATTAGGTGGCTAAGCTAAGCTATATATACATATGGTCTACAGTACATATTTCCTTCTCCACTAATACGTACCAACAATATATACGGTTCCACTCCGTTCCATGACAAAATGGCTTTCATGAAGAGTGCTATTGCATGCCTAACCTGGTACTCGATCACTGTTGAGCATGAAGAGAAGCAGAAAATCCATGAGAAACATTTTGTATGGAATATTTCGAGAACATATTAGTCTAGAGAAAAAAAAAAAAAAAATATATATATATATATATATATATATATATATATATATATATATATATATATAAGCTTGAGCCATTGTGGTTTTAAAGTTTGGGAAATTATTAATTGGATACGTAGGATCCGACTAGCTCTCAACATGCAGCACACAGTTTTTAAACTTATTAACTTTCTTGTTGGCCAAACAACAACAAAACTAATTCAATCCCACTATACCTTCGTGCTTAGTCACTAATGTTATATATGATGAAATGCACATTGGTGCTTAGATAAATTAGTATACATGTTATGTTTACGGCATCATTTTTATATAGGTTGTTGCTAATTAATTAATGAATTTTGCAGTCAGCATTGCCCCAATCGATTACCTCCTTCATATATGCCAAAGAGTATGGACTTCATGCAGACGTTTTGAGTACTGCGTATGTGATCTCGATTCTCTTCAAATAAACTGCAACCTAGCTACTTAAGTTTCGTTTTATGCTTTAGTACTCACTACTTTCGGTTATGATGGCATATATGCAGAGTGATATTTGGAATGTTGGTGTCCCTTCCAGCGTTGATCGGCTACTATGCAGTTTTAGAATTTGTGCATTGATCGATCCTCCATCTTCTTTTGACATGCATGGTCAATGTTTCAATCAATGAATCGAGAGAGAAAAAAGAAATGGCTGGTTCTCGATTTCTTGTTTTACATTTATTTTTCTTAATTTGATTTTATTTTGGTATGAATTAGCTATTGGTGGCCGGGACTAATTTCAGTTAGTCTTTGTAGTTCCAAATCCTGCTGTAATCTAATTATCCTTACAATCCTAATCTCAAGAGATAGAGTTGGTTCTCCTATATAGCAGCGCTGCATGTACTTTAATTTGTCATGCTTCAATGCAAAACTGAGACTTTCAGAACAGTTTCACGTCGGTACTGTGCATAAAGGGTGGTTCTGAACTTGTGCTGCAACATGCACCATGCACCCTCCCATCCTCATTATATAATCACCAGAATCGAACATTTTTATATAAACTTGACGATATTGTGAGAGACGCGTATGCAGCGCAATGTCCTACGTACGTACGTAGGACAAAATTTCGAAGAAGAAGACACAACTGTATTTAGATACAGTTGCCCAACGATTGGATCTTGATGGAGCTTGGCCCTTGTTATCATATTTCTTAATAGATAGGATTAGTATTCTGGTGTATATATCAGTACCTTAATATATTCTGGTGTACGTAACATTAATATATTACAATTTAGGGACAATGCAGTTAGCCTTAATTTTAAGAATTTTATTTCCACTAATAAAATCAGGGAGTAGGGGTCTACTGGGGTAGTAGGGGTCTGTCCAGAGGTCTACTAGGGGTAGTAAGAGGGTCTATTAGGGGTAGTAAGGGTCTGTCTGGGAGTCTACCGGGGGCAGTAAGAGGGTGTACTGGGGGCAGTATGAGGGTATACTAGGGGCAGTAGGAGCAGACAACCAACATTTTCTCCACTGTCAAACCCCTCATCAACAACAACAACCAAACCAATATATTTTGCTCTGCCGCATTCAACACAAAACAACCAATATATGCTCTGCAAACAAAAAAACTCCATCAACATGAGCATTGAATATTATAAGACCATATTTTATCTCCAAGAGTACTTGTTACTTTGCTGAGTATCATGAATTAATGGGTTCTCTATAACAAAAGCAAAGAATTAAGTGACTGGTATATATCAATAAACCTACTGGGCCTCATGACCATGTACATAGCAATCGATTATTGCCTGCTAGCTGAGCTTTATTAGACCTTTCCCCCTTCAAAAATTTGAATGCAGTGTGTGAATTCCCATTACTTCCTACAACTGCCAATCAATTTTTTTGGATTAAGAAACCAGAAACCAAACTTAAACATATTCAGAACAAATAAAGCATATGTATGCAAATTGGTCCACATTTCGTAACTCAACAACATAAAAATGCATAGAGGGGTATTTTATTCACAGCCTTTGTAGTGCTTCAGCGACCCGAATAGTTGGCCCGGTTCAGCAACGCCAATCTCTACCAATTCTGTAGCACTTAGATCTGATTCAAGTGCGATGCTCAAATCCAGAAATAGCTTCTTCTTTCAGGCATCAGAGATTGTGTAGATTTCGATCTTCGAGAGCAGATCGGTGGCTTTCTCGTAGCATGACAAAGAAATTCAAGATTCGATTGTTTACCTTAGTATTGGGGTGTCGCCGTCACCGAGGCTGGAGGATGTACGAGAGCCAAACTTGGCGGCTGGAGAAGCGTCGGGATCAAAGTTGGTGCAGTGAAGCACGGAGATCGGAGGATGTGAGGAGGCCATTGGTTTCAGTTCAGCGTTCTCCGACAACCTCGTTCGCCTTCACGTGGACCTCCGACGACCTCGTCGAGTATTGTTCTCGCCTCCCTCTCTACAACAATTGGAGATCTGGTCTTTGCATTCAGAGGAGAGAGAGAGAGAGAGAGAGAGAGAGAGAGAGGCCCAAAGTCTTGCCGTTTTTGGGCTTGATGATCCGATCTTCCCTTTTAGGGTTGCAGGATTAGGCCCAAAGTCTTCATAAGATAGATTTTGTTGTGATGGAGAGACTCCGAGCGTGTAATATCAACACTGAGAGGACTTAGTAGTGTGCATGGTGTGGGAGTTAGGATCTTGCAAGTGTAACAAAATGCATGCTCATCGTGAAAAAGGTATAATGTAGGTGAGGGATTGTAAGTATGGTGGTGGTGTTCAGAGGTGTCTAAGGGTGTTTGGAAGGATAGGTATGGTGGTGGTGATCTAAGGTTGGTTGAGCATAAAGAGGTTGGTAGTGGTTTTTTTTTGCATGTAGGTGTTGTGTCTCAAACCCACTGTAGTCTTTTTAAATAAAACTGTAGTTGAAGATTAAGGGTAAAAAAATGACCCGTGACCCTCTAATTTCAGCAAAGGTCAAAACCCTTTTTCTCACTATCATCGTTCGAGCCTTCAACAAAAAAAAAACGTAAAGGTCGCAGTGGTTCTGAAGCACCTCCCTTCTATAATGACCATCTTGGGCGTAATGATCTTGATTCCTTACCAAGCTACTTTTGGCTAAGGGGTCAGGACGAAACATAGCCTTGGGTTTGCCTTAAGCTTATAAGGTGAAAGTTATGGAAGCAGGTGCTCAGGTCTGAGGTGACTTGTGATATTAGTATCCTATGTCTAAAGGCATTGGGTGATGAGATGATTAGATGAGGTATCCGTTACATGCCTATGCGCGGGAAACTCAAATTCAAGTTTGATCCTCGAATACTTGACATTTGGCCTCCATAGACCTTGCAAAATCTTGTGTCCTTCCGCACCACAACCCACTAATAAGCCCTATTTGGCCTAGTGTCTTGGGTCCACGTTACTGTGATGCTTGTGCCAACTATGCTTGACGTATGTTGGCACATGTATGAAATGGGCGGGCATGTGGTCATTAAAACATGTCCATAAGAAACCACGTTCCGTAAAAGGAGTAGGCTTGGGCATGAACCAGCATAGCATGGCCTGGCTTGACTCCCAAATGGGCCTTGTGTAGCTTTATTTAGGGAGGGGCTTGGCATGGCTTTCGTGACCTCCTTCTATAATTTGGGTATGTCATGGCGTGGCTTGCCTCCCTCATCTTAGATAAATGGAGTAGGCTTGGGCATAAACGAGCATGGCATGGCTTGGCTTGACTCCTAAATGGGCCGTGTGTAGCTTTATCTAGGGAGGGACTTGGCATGGCTTTCGTGACCTCTTTCTATAATTTGGGCATGTCATGGCGTGGCTTGCCTCTCTCGTCTTAGATAAAAGGAGTAGGCTTGGACATAAACTAGCATGGCATGGCTTGGCTTGACTCCCAAATGGGCCTTGTGTAACTTTATCTAGGGAGGTGCTTGGCATGGCTTTCGCGATCTTCTTATGTAATTTAGGCACGTCATGCCATGGTTTGGCTCCTTCGTCTTAGATAGAGATTTTGTACCAAACCCCAATTCGCTCGAGGCAGACCAAACGACTCGGACGTGGATGATACATGCCTCATATCAGATCTAAGCATGATCATTGACCTTAGGTCTCTAAGACTTTCAATAAAAAACAGGCTTACATTTTTTGGTATTAATAAAGAGTCACCTTATGGGAATTTCAGAATCTGTATTTGTTAGTGGGAATTTTTTTTCTTCCAAATTTAGGGTTAGTGGGAATTTTCCATGTTAAAGAATTCCGAATATCGTTTTCAAAAACTAATTAGTCCACGGATAAAACAAAACGATGTTCCCTTATATATTCGTAGGCTACAGTATCTCTAATTCTAAATAAGTTTTGATGACCGAGAACACTGTTTCTACTTCTTCTGATGGCCAGCCCTAGACACTTCTTTTTGTTTTTATTTCTTACTGTTGATCAGTTGACTTTGCTTGTAATTAAATCGAGGACACCTTAATTTTGAATTTGAAACACCCAGCTCTGCCTCTGTTTTACCTATACTGCTATACATGATCAATGTCTTTGAAAGTCTGAAGTATGCTCAACATGTATGTGGATGTTACTTCATATATATGTATACTGAACTGATTGAATTTTCTTGTCATTTTCCTTCGGTTGCTTAGTGACTACGTACTCTAATTGAATTCAAATACAGAATCCTATTAGGTTAATTTTTAATGATCATTTTATCTGGGTTCTGCTCATGAACTTAGAAATTAGAATGCCTCCAATACTCACAGTATTTGTTTATTTCTGATTTTATAAGGCTAGCAGTTTACTACTGTCTACTGTTTCAACATCTCCAGCTTAATTTGCTTATAAATTGAGAGCATGTACGAGTACAACTTAATTTTCTGTACATTGTAACTAGTTGAAGTATCTCAACATTTGTTGATATCTTGGAGTTTGTAATATGGCAGAGGAAAATGGCTTTGGTGGCAATACAAGTATGGATGAAAATGAAGCACCACCATCAGAAAGCATAGCACAAAAAGCAAGCAGAAGCTGCAGTATCACTGAAATACAGGAAGACTCGAAGGAGAAGACCAAAGGAAATGAGATTGTTCCATTTCACAAGCTGTTTTCATTTGCAGATTCAACTGATATCTTGTTGATGACCATAGGAACAGTTGGTGCCATTGGAAATGGGTTGTGTATGCCCATTATGACTATACTCTTTGGCCAATTGACTGATTCTTTTGGATATAGCTACAACAGCAAAGACATAGTTCATGCTGTTTCCAAGGTACCTGACTTGTATATTTATTTCGCAATCTTGAAGTGTTCTTTGAAGATTTATTCATTATTTTCTGGTATGATTTTAGGTCTCTCTAAGATACGTCTACTTGGCTTTGGGGGCTGGTGTTGCAGCATTCTTTCGTAAGTAAATAACGTACTTAAGATTACGTACTAAAGAGTAAAGACCATGTAAGCAACACATTAAACTCATTGATGTGTCATGTGTGTTTGTCTGTCAGAGGTAGCTTGCTGGATAGCCACAGGGGAGCGACAGGCTGCACGAATAAGGAGTTTGTACCTGAAAACCATATTAAGGCAAGAAGTAGCTTTCTTCGATATGGAAACAAACACTGGGGAGGTTGTTGGGAGGATGTCTGGTGATACTGTCTTGATACAAGATGCAATGGGCGAAAAGGTACTGAACTGCTGCAGAAAAATTGGAGTACTTGTCATCTTGGTTCACATAATGCTGGATTTTAAAAGGTTAGCTTATGCATGCAGGTTGGAAAGTTTATACAACTCATATCGACATTCATTGGAGGCATTGTGATAGCATTCATCAGAGGGTGGCTTTTAACACTCGTCTTGATGTCCACTATTCCACTTCTTGTGGCAGCCGGAGCAGTAATGTCCATTATCATAGTCAAAATGGCTTCCAGAGGACAAAATGCCTATGCGAAAGCTGCGACTGTAGTTGAACAAACGATCAGCTCAATCAGAACTGTATGTCATGCTGAAGTCCCAAGTTTGATACATGTTTGTGAAATAGTGGAAGCATATAACACCTCTTAACTTTGTCCTGCTCAGGTTGCTTCATTTACCGGAGAGACACAAGCTATAACCAACTATAAGAGATATCTTGTAGATGCTTCCAAGTCTGGTGTTCATGAAGGCTTGGCAGCCGGATTAGGTTTTGGCATGTTTATGTTGGTTATGTTATCCAGTTATGGTCTGGCTACATGGTTTGGAGCAAAAATGGTATTGGAAAGAGGATATAGAGGGGGTGCTGTGGTCAATGTGATTGTCGCTGTGATGGCTGGTTCCATGTAAGCTTTCATTTTGGCTTTTCATTAAATCTTAAGCTGATTTTGTTCCAAGTGCTTGTATAATGAACAAATTTTTACGGATGTTGTATGACCGTCTCAGGTCTCTAGGCCAGGCATCTCCCTGTGTGAGCGCATTTGCTGCTGGTCAAGCTGCAGCCTTTAAAATGTTTGAGACTATCAAGAGGAAACCAGAGATAGATTCTTGTGATACAAAAGGAATGGTATTGGATGACATTCATGGTGATATAGAGCTGAGAGATATTTACTTCAGTTATCCAACCAGACCGAATGAACAAATATTCCATGGATTGACTGTGAGTATCCCTAGCGGCACAACCACCGCTTTGGTGGGGCAAAGTGGAAGCGGAAAGTCTACAGTGATCTGCCTGATTGAGAGATTCTATGATCCACAGGCTGGTGAAGTTCTAATAGATGGTATCAACCTCAGAGACTTTCAGCTTAAATGGATCAGAGGAAAAATTGGTCTTGTCAGCCAGGAACCGGTGTTGTTTGCATCGAGCATCAGGGACAATATTTCCTATGGAAAGTATGGTGCAACTTCTGAAGAGATTAGAGCAGCAGTAGTTCTTGCAAATGCTGCCAAGTTTATTGACAAATTGCCTCAGGTTCTAAATTTTTGACTCTTGGTTTCATTTTTTTTGATTATTTACTTGTTTTATTCATTATAGCCTCAGATATGCTCATTTTCTGGATTTAGTTTTCCTACTCCTTTTCAGTACATATAAGATGCTAACTTTGCAACCCAGTGTTACTTCTGCAGTTGGTTGCAATTGGTACTTAAAGAGAGACCTACTTAGTGCCTTCTGTTATTAATTTTAGAACATTTCCTAATTCAGTCTTGTTTTGACTATATGATTAGGAGTTCAAGATTGTAATCCATGTCATGATCTTAGAATATTGATTTGATTTGAATTCTGAACTTTGAACTTTGAATCCAGGGACTGGACACCATGGTTGGGGAACATGGGATTCAGCTGTCTGGTGGACAGAAGCAGAGGATTGCTATAGCTAGAGCAGTTCTCAAAGACCCGCGAATATTACTTCTAGATGAAGCTACAAGTGCACTGGATGCAGAAACCGAGAAAATTGTACAAGAGACATTGGACAGGATAATGGTCAATCGAACTACTCTCATTGTTGCTCATCGTTTGAGCACAGTGAGGAATGCTGATATCATTGCTGTTCTTCATAAAGGAAAGGTGGTTGAGAAAGGTACTGAGTTTTTATGCATCATGAAAATATTTTTCATTTTCAATTGCCAATTCTCAAAACTAGTTACCCTCAGCTTACATCACCACAGTACCATTAGGATATTCTGTGGTGAAGTTTTTAAAGTATATTACTATTCCTGGCTGTAATTAATAACTTTTCACCTTGATGTTAAATTTTCCTCTAATTAGGTCCACACTCAGAACTAGTTAGGGATCCTAACGGAGCCTACTCTCAGCTTATACACTTGCAAGAGCTAAGTGAAGCCACAGAACAGGCTGCAGACTATTCAAGGAAGTCAGAAATTAGTTCAGAATCTCTTAGGAAGATAAGTAAAAAGAAGTCATTTCAACGATCCTTAAGCCATGATTCCTCTGGAGCAGGAAGTAGCAGCCACCATTCATTCAAACTACCATTCGGTTTTCCCACAGGACCTGATATAGTAGATACTTTTACAGAAGAACCAGGTAAAACAACTATGCAACAATCACAAAAGGCTCCTATCCGCCGCCTTGCCTACCTTAACAAGCCCGAGATTCCAGTGCTAGTAATTGGAGCTACAGCTGCAATAGTCAATGGTGTGATATTTCCAATTGTTGGTTTAACAATTTCCAGTGCCATCAAAACGTTGTATGAACCACCTGATCAACTCAAAAAGGATTCTAAGTTTTGGGCACTAATGTATGTGACCCTTGGTCTGGCTTCCTTACTGGTGATTCCAGTAAGATCATACTTCTTTTCAGTGGCTGGATGCAAACTAGTCGAACGTATTAGATTGATGTGTTTCACAAAGGTGGTTCACATGGAGGTTGGATGGTTTGATGAGCCTCGAAGTGGGGAAATTGGTGCAAAGCTCTCGGCAAATGCAGCGACTGTGCGCTGCCTAGTTGGTGATGCACTCGCTCAGGTGATTGGAAATATTGCAACAGCAGTCGCCGGTTTAGTGATTGCTTTTGTTGCATGTTGGCAGATGGCATTTATTGTCCTGGTATTGTTTCCTCTTATTGGTGTCACAGGATATATGGAATTAAAATTCATAAAAGGGTTCAGCGCAGATTCAAAGGTAGGACATAAAACTAAGGCCCTTTGAGTCTCACATTTATACATGGTACTGCTGTATTACTAACACGAATACATGAATGCAGATGATGTATGAGGAAGCAAGCCAGATTGCTACTGATGCAGTTGGGAGTATAAGAACAGTTGCTTCATTCTGTGCCGAAGAGAAGGTGATACAACTATACAACACAAAATGTGAAGGCCCTATGAGAACTGGGATTAGGCAAGGAATTATCAGTGGCATAGGATTTGGATTATCGTTCTTCTTGATGTTTTCTGTCTACGCAACAAGTTTTTATGCTGGAGCTCAACTTGTGGTGCATGGCAAAACAACATTCTTAGATGTTTTTCGGGTAATGGTACTCTTCCTATATCTAACACTCAAGTTTAGAGACTCACTCATTGATCAATGATCACATGCTTTGCAGGTTTTCTTTTCTCTAACTATGGCCGCTATGACGATTTCCCAATCGAGCTCCTTAGCTCCTGATTCATCTAAAGCAAACGCTGCTACTGCTTCTATCTTTGCCATATTAGACCAGAAGTCAAAGATTGATCCGAGTGATGAGTCTGGGATGACAATGGACAATGTAAAGGGAGATATTGAGTTTCGTAATGTATGCTTCAACTATCCGTCCAGGCCAGACGTTCAGGTTTTTCAAGACCTCAACCTGGTCATTCATTCTGGCAAGGTACATTTTCATCATAGTACCACTCGTCATTCCATTAAGAGACAAATATTGAAAAGCATATTGGCATATTATTTTACATGATGAGTTAAATCTAAATTCAGACAGTTGCCTTGGTTGGAGAAAGTGGGAGTGGGAAATCCACTGTGATCTCACTATTGCAAAGATTCTATGATCCTAACTCGGGTCACATTACACTCGATGGTGTTGAAATTCGGAAGTTCCATTTGAAGTGGCTGAGGCAGCAAATGGGACTTGTGATCCAAGAACCAGTTTTGTTTAACGATACAATCCGTGCCAACATTGCATATGGAAAGGAAGGAAATGCAACAGAAGCTGAAATATTGGCTGCATCTGAATCGGCCAATGCTCACACATTCATTAGTGGTTTACAAGAGGCAAGCCAATCAATTAGTTCATGAACATTCTTTCCAAGTATATTATCTTACAAATCTGTTGCAAATAACAAGCTGCATTGTTTTTTCTACAATGTATATGCAGGGTTATGACACCATCGTGGGGGAACGAGGAGTCCAATTGTCAGGTGGACAGAAGCAACGTGTAGCGATTGCGCGTGCTATAATTAAAAGCCCCAGGATCGTACTACTAGATGAGGCTACTAGTGCACTAGATGCTGAATCTGAGAGAGTGGTACAAGATGCATTGGACCTTGTCATGCTAAACCGGACAACAGTTGTGGTGGCACATAGATTATCTACAATCAGAAATGCAAACGTAATTGCAGTTGTCAAAGACGGAGCTGTAGTAGAGAAAGGAAAGCATGAGACTCTGATTAGCATCAAGGATGGTTTCTATGCATCCTTGGTTGCATTGCACAATACACATCAAGACTAGTTGTCGCAGAATAAACCGAATAAATATTGTATTCATAGTTTCTATAGGTGTTGCATTATTTCACTTGCCTTTCACGAACAGTTGTTTACTTCTTGTGTGAATCTACTTTTTCCTAATAGGATTAGGAATGACCTTAAGAATTAATCAGTCCTGGTGTATCCTTGTCTGGCACAGATTACTTTTCCTAATTCTGGCTGAGAAGGGGTTCTATTACATCTCCTTGATTGGATTTAGTAGCCTATATATATGTCCATTGATGTATCGATTATGTTCATCATATCGCATCAGATCAAGCCATGGATGTAGAGTATGAAAGCAGATTGTTTCAGTGGTGTGAAGTGAGGCAAACAGAAGTACACGAGGGACCGTACTCCTCACAATGCGACGACTTGCTCATCAGATTAACAGTCACCATTCATCTCGGGGATTTTGGGATAGAGACCAATAATCCACCTCATTCTTTTCTGTATAATTTTGATACAGACGCAATGGCGATCTTAGATGAACAAAAGATTTGGGTCAACTTCTCCTCTGTAAAAAAAGGAAGCAAGAGCTGCCGGGACTTGATTGATGCCCTTGCTAGGATGGGCATTTCAGAAATATTCAAGAAAGTTCAACCAGGCCAGCCGTGCCCCTCCCGCAGTTGGCTGTGGATATTACACGGTGTCGGCGAAAAAAGTCGGTAACAGTACCGGTTCCAGCCCTAGTTTATTACCTTGGTGAGTAAGGCACAAGAGACGTGATCTAGTAACAGGGAGGATATATCATTTAATGGTGGTTGATTGAAGATATATGAAGTGCAATGCATGCATGACGTCATGCTAATGTATAATTATATGGCCTTAAGGATTCATTCCTTATTGGTATTAGATTGCATGAGATGATATTGAAGAATTATTGTTAGAGGTAATTACATCTTGCCCAAGAAGACATCCACGGAGCATTCTTATCAATTAAAGTTTCTTGCCTTCGTTGATTTTGACAGCATACGTCCGACATATCTAACTGATCTCCAAGAGTTAGATTTGAGGTGAATATCTTTACCTACAATATCGTATCTTTGTGATACATGGACCGACACCTGCTGTCAAATATATGTAAATATATTTCTTTCCTCGTAGGTAAATTATTGCGAGATATTACAGTTGCTTAAGGATCTAACTCATAATCCGATTAGGAGATACCTTTCTAGTTGAGATAGAGGTCTGATATGCCTTGATCCGCAAGAAATATGAACCCTAGATCTTTATATAAAGGGGATAAAGGTGAATGAGAAAAGGACAGCCAATCAATCGATCAAACTTTGCACCTTGCAAATATCAAAGTCTCTCCGGAGCACCCACCTGCAAAAACACTCTCCGGTGTCTTTTATAACCAAAGATCGATTCGTCGGCAAACCTAAAGACCAATATGTTGGCAAAAGCCAAGTCTGATCCGTCGACAGCCTCTACTCATAAAGTCTGATCCGTCAACATATCCCGCCAAACCATTGTTGGGTGTAAAAACCTAGCAAACATCCCATTGTTGAGGAGAAATCTTTGGCAAATATCTTGTTCTAACATTTGTTAGCTATGCTTGACCTTATCGGCTTAAGTAGGATCCTGCTGTTCACGTGAGCAGAGAAAAATCTTGAGGATTTCCTTAGGTCTGAAGAAAAAACCTTGCAGCAGGTTTGATCGCGCCTGCTCTCAATTGCTTGAAGAAGAAGTCAAGAAGCGCGAACGAGAAAAGAAGATCAATTTGTACCTAACTCAGAGAAGATCAAGTTGTACCTAACTCATCGGTACTGCTATATGGATTGAATGTCTCATATTTGAGGTGTAAACCCTAATGATATACATTTCCCTCAAAATAATGAGCAATAGCCTTTGTTGAAATTGTGTAGGGGTCTACTCAGCCCATAATGAACAAAAAAAGGCCATAATCCAAAAACAAATCCAGGCATGATTAAGGAGGAAAAGTGGGCTAAGCAAAAGCCCAGCCCACTCCCACATGCCCTTAACCCGAATCCTAGACCCGGTTGCATCAAGACCTGAGCTTGATCTGGTGGCATGGAACCATCTCCGCCGTCGGATCAATCCGGTGGCCTCCCCGTGTTCATCTTCCCGTCTAGCCTATACGAAACTTCAATCGAAATCGAAAAAGATTTCAGTTGAGCCGCCTCCTCCCTAGCAGACCAAGCCTAGGTTGTGCCGATCTCAATCACTACACCCCGATCCGATCAGAGGGACCTTTGAATCGAGATAACACCTCGGTCAATCAGATGCAATCCTCCGCATCCTCAAGCACTCGCACGATGATCGAAGGCTCGTCACTTCTACCAAAGCATCTCAAAAACCAACAACAAGTACATAAATCTTCATTCTCCACAACCAAAACATCTCCGCCCAAAGCAACCATGGCAAGAAACAACGGCCCTCCGCCTTCGGTCGCCTGCCAGAATTGGCGACAAACATCTTATAGCAATAAGAGAACCTCAAGGGACGCCGCCGCCTTGTTCTCCAAACCCTAATTTTTGGTATGAGCTCCGCAAAAAGAGGAGGAATGGATTCTTCCTTAAATGAAATAACTGACCAATATTCATATTCAATCGGTAATTATCTTACACAGCAGCTATCAATGTCTACTATGATAAAGAGAAGCCTTTAAAAGTTCATCATCAACTTCCATAATTATCTTTAACTAGTCTTTTACTTGTGCATTTGCATACGCATACAATTCCTTAATAATACAATTATTATTCTCTCCTGTTATAAAACATACTACTAACTTTTCTCTTCTTAATTATCTCTTTATTTTGTTTATTTTGTTTTTTATTTTGCTATTTACTATAATAACTCTTGTTTTTAATAATCTGGATCGATATGGGTAATATTGTCATAACATAATTTAGTGATTTAGAGACTGCTCGTTTTATAGCAATAGAGATACACGTAGTATCATTCAAAATCCCCACGTGTAAAATGTACGGGCACAAGGCTGGTTTTCCCTAATACTTGCAGAGAAGGGTTTATTTTACTTCTCCTTGATTATCTAATCAACTTTTATACTCCACCTTTTCCTAATAGGAATAGTTTTAAACTTTTTAGTCCTGGTCTGGCACAGATTACTATTCCCTAATCCTTGCAGAAAAGGTTTTTGTTTTGTTTTACTTGTCCTTAAATAGACACTGATTAATCTCTATGTTCATATCCGTCAGTGGTTCAATCATCATGTGCTGTTTGTTTGGAGGAGTTTGGAGGTGGTGTTGATGATAAAATGATTGCTCGTTTGCCCTGCTCGCATTATTTTCATGCTGATTGCACTGCACAGTGGGTGGTGGATCGTCACACGTGTCCAGTGTGCCGAACCCAATTGATACCACTTCTGTGTGATGATGAAAATCAACCCTTCGATCGAAACCCTACCTGGTCCGAGTGACTCGATAAATTATTCGTGTCTTTGTAGTCAATAATATACCAGTCTTCTGTGTTGTGGTGGGCACATTGTAATATGCTCAATATTGCCTTTACTCTTGTAACATTACTAGGCTAGTGTACTTTTTATTTATCTTTTCATTTGGAAATACCGTTCAACATTTTCATCCCGGTGTGTTACTTTTGATTTTGTATTCATCAAAGATACACACACATGACCCTTCACCCGATTAGTGCTAAATTGTAGCACTTTAATATATTTATTGTTTTTCATATATTATTGACATTTTTTTCTTATTTAATTATAAAGAAACCTTCACCTGTGATAGTATGTACGTGTATGTTTGGACTCTCTTATTTATAAATTTTTACTAATGTAAATCATAATCTTAATAGTTCAAAAGTTAGATTAACCAATAAAGATCACATCTGTAAAAAAAATCAATGTTAACAAAATTCGTTTGCTCAGCTGATTGCATTAAACAAATGGACAGTTGATTATAAGACTATTATCATAATCTTGCCGAGTCAAAAAGAGGAATTGATCTTAGTGTGAGATTCCTCACGCGAGTGTTTTTTTTTTTAAAACAAAAGGTGTTGCACTTCCCACCCAGCCAATGGAAGGCTGCCACATTGCATGTGCTAAAGAGTCATTCGGTGAGTATTTGGCTATCGAGATAACACTTTAGCTATTTTTTAGCTCTTTGGCACTTTAACTTATTGGTTGAAGATGAGAGTGTGTTATAATCCCAGTGTTTGACACTTTAGCACATCGGTTGGAGATGACCTTACTACTCTAACATCCACCAAATGCATCTGTGACATGTTTTTCTTGTCCCTCATTTCAATACATATCCTCCTCGCATGTCTCACCGGAAGCTTGTTAGTGATACTTCACTCATGGTTATAATCTTTTAATAAATCAACAGCCTGCACGTCTGCGAAATAATAACCACATCCTTTTGAAAATCAAAACCCATATCGATGGATTATATATTGTTGGAAAAGTGTGGCTTAGATTAGAGCTCATTTGGAATCCCACATCAGAAACGTGAAGAGTTATTATTGGGTTATAATGAATGGTACCATACACACTAATGTCGAGGCCTTTTGTGTAAAACCCCATATCCGTTTCTCCACCGGGTGGCTAAAGTGGGGAGATTATCGACATTATTAGACCCGTGTGTGTGAGACTCGTGGGGCCCGTTGGCCGCTTCCATAACAAACTGGTATCTAGAGCTTTGGTTACGTTTGAGGTTATTTTCATATTCTGGATTCAATTATGAAGTCTTCTAATTCGGCGAAATATGAGATTGATAAATTTAATGGGATGAATGATTTCAACCTTTGGCATTTGAAGATGCGAGCCCTATTAGTTCAACAAGGGCTATTGAAGGCACTAAAAGGTGCAAGTGTTTTGCCAACTACTTTGTCAGATGAAGAAAAAGAAGACATGTTAGAACGAGCACATAATGCAATTTTGTTATGTCTTTCTGATGAGGTTCTACGTGAAGTTGCCAATGAGACGACTGCACCTAGTTTGTGGTTAAAGCTGGAGAAATTATATATGACCAAATCCCTCACCAGTCGATTATATTTGAAGCAGCGACTATACACTCTTTGGATGTGAAGGTACACTTGTTCAAAACCATATTGATGAGTTTAATAAGCTTATATCTGATTTAAGAAATATGGATGTGAAAATTGATGATGAAGATCAGGCTTTGAATTTGCTATGCTTTTTACCTCATTCTTTTGAAAATTTTGTCGACACTATGTTGTTTGGAAGAGGCTATCTTTTTAGAAGATGTCAAACTAGCTTTGAGTTCAAGAGAACTAAAGAAGAAGGTGTCAGACAATTTGAATGATAATCAAGAACATGGTTTGGTAGTTCGTGGTAGAGAGGAAAGCAGTAATAAAGGTAATTCAAAGTTTAAGCCTCGGATTAGAAAGGGTAGAGGCAACTATTGTCACAGAGAAGGTCATTGGACCCTTGAATGCCCTAAACTCAAAAACAAAAGTAAGTCTTCAGAAAATTCTCCTGGTGATGATGCTAATTATGTGGATGAAGAGTCTACTTTTGATTTTGCCTTATTTGCTGGTGATTCTTCTGTCGATGCTTAGTTGCTTGATTTGGCATGCTCGCACTATATGTGTTTCAATCGAGATTGGTTTGATACTTATCAACTTGTTGATAAAAGTTTTGTCTTTATGTGAGATGATTTTCCTAATAAAGTTATGGGGATTGGAACAGTTCGAATTAAGATGCATGACAGAATTATCAAGACTTTGGCAAACGTTAGACATGTCCTAGATATGAAGAGTAATTTGATATCTTTAGGTACTCTTGACTCACAAGGTTATAAGTTTTCGTCTCAAGGTGGAGTTCTAAGAGTTAGTAAGGGTGCTCTTGTTGTGATTCAGGGAAAGTTGATTTGCCATAATCTTTACGCACTTCAGGGTAGCATAGTTGTTGGTGCTCCATCAGTTGCCTCTTCATCGAGTCCATATTCAGATATTGGTACAAGTGTATTTGCTGAGGGCCAGTTTGATCGGTTATGTGAAGATTGGATAGTGAGACACCGCACTATTTTAAAGACACCACGTATAAAAATTACATAACATATTTGTGCATGCTTTCTAACTTGGATAAGTCTAAGGACTTTGGTGCTGAATTTGTTAATTCATGCTACTTGGTTAATTGGTCTCCATTGTCTGCATTTTGTTTCAAGACTCCAATTAAGGTATGGTTTGGTACTCATGCTGATTATTCTGATATTAGTTGTTCGTTTGGTGCTCATGTGAGTGATGGTAAACTTGAGCAGAGGACAAAATTTGTATTCCATGGATTTGCATATGGGGTGAAGATTTATGACTTGTGGTGTGTCCAGTCTAAGTCACCCAAATTTATAATCGGCCAAGTTATGAACTTTGAAGAGTATGCCATAATATTTGAAGGAGAGTCTATTGATTTAGGTTCAAGCCACGGTGTTAGTGAGCAGGTGGAGCTTGTTCAAGCTTTAAGGAAAGTGCCAGTGTGTGCTTTCATTCAGCCTAGTCAAGAGGTGCTTGTTTTTGTTGGTGATATTGAAGAGAAGCAACTTTGGTTCTACGACGTTGCTTTGCATGAAGAAATTCAATCTCTTTATTGTCAAAGTCATCTACTTTTGATCAAGACAGTTCATGTTTGCAAGTTCAAGCTTGGCTTGGGCTTGATTGCTATTTGCAATTAGTACCCTTCACGGTTTGATGAAGGAGACCTTGGGAGAAGATTCTACTTTAGAGATTTTTTTGATTAATTTAAGCCAAGGTGGAGATTGTTGGTTTGTGGCTTAAGTTAATATAAGTCCATCAATTATCTTTTAGTAAGCCCATATAATCAACCTGATCCTATTATGTTAGGGTTTTGTCTATGCATTATAAATATATGTTTTATGTCACCAATTAAGGTGTGAGAGACAAAAAGAGCCGCAACTTTAGGTTATTGAGAAGTAGCCGTAGTTTAGGGTTCTATAGAAGTTGTTCTTCTATTTGGTGTTTCTCTTCTGTGAGTGTATTTTTGGTGTGATAGGGATTTTGGATTTGAGTGTTAAACACCTTGTAATCTCCTTTTGATATTAGTGAAATCTCCTCGTCGTTTCCGCCCGTGAACGTAGTCCTTTGATTTAGGGTGAACCACGTAAATCTTTAGTCTCCTTTGATTTCTTGTCTATTTATCTTGTCACATATTTCGATACTTTATGTTTGTTTGACACTTCCGCACAACAAGTGATATCAGAGCTCAGGTGACGTTTGAGACTTGGTGTCTCATACGATGGAGTTGCAATTTGGTGGAGCTCTTGTTTAGATTAGGATCATAAGATTTGGAATTAGATGCTTGTGATCATGGTTGAGCTATTAGGACTTGGATCGTGAGATTTAGAGATGGCTCGAATCACGCCAGGTGGAGATTGTTGGAAAAGTGTGGCATAGATTAGAACTCCTTTGGAATCTCACATCAGAAACGTGAAGAATGATCCTTGAGTTATAAGAAATGGTACCACACATACTAATGTCAAGACATTTTGTGTAAAACCTCATACTCGTTTCTCCACCGGGTGACTAAAATGAGGAGAATATTGACATTATTGGACCCGTGTATGTGAGACTCGTAGGGCCCGTTGGCCGCTTCCGCAAAACAGATTGTACACTTCTTCAGACATGTACATAAGGGTAGAGGCCCTTAGCGCCCTTTACTGGTTACCAGTTCTGAAATGGTGTGTACGTTATCGAAAGTAGGTCTGCAATCGATTTCACATTCTTAGTTTTATGATCTTATATACTGATGGACATATAGTTCTTCCTTGATTAGAAACTGATAGCAATTTGTAAGGTATATCCCATGTATCCAAAGAAGAAGAAAAATGTGAGGTAGATTTAGTAGATGTATAAAATCAAAGACTCAAACCGACACATCCTAGATTAAACATCTGTTATTATCATGATGGTGATTGGTGAGTGCGTACGTGACGAATCACGTCGTCGTTTGCAGCATGAGAGGATGAGATTATAAACAAGAAAACAAAAAGAAACAGATCTTGTTTGGTGATTTTGTATGAGATATTTTGTGATTATGGGGTCTGTATTATTCACAGGCTTCTAATTCGTGCTTCCCCACGAACATATTGCACGTGTTACAGAGAGCTGCCGCCTCCTCTTTCCCATTTTATTTCACGTTGTGGGCTGTTGTTTTGATAAATCCTCCTCGTGTTTTCAGCAACATATTTCTGTGTGTTCCCGGAAAACGCGCCAGACAGGAACACAGGAGGAGGAGGAGGAGGAAAACAATCTAAGAGATACAGAAATCATACAAAGAATTAAAGCTCTGTTCTTTGTTTCTGGGTTCCTCTGTATTTTCATGGAACATGAAGTCACCTTTTGATCCTGTAAGTCATCATATTCTTTTTCTTTCTTCTTCCATGTTACAATTTATGCAATTTGTGAAT
Source organism: Fragaria iinumae (assembly GCA_009720345.1). Classification (NCBI taxonomy): domain Eukaryota; kingdom Viridiplantae; phylum Streptophyta; class Magnoliopsida; order Rosales; family Rosaceae; genus Fragaria; species Fragaria iinumae. Next base: position 281,269 of record CM019122.1, on the reverse strand, counting down.
GGAAAGTGAGAGAGAGATTTGGTATTCTTTGCTTCTTGGTGTTCTCATTTCTTTTTTCTGGTTATTAGACATTATGAATTCCTAGTTGGAAGCTTCTAACACAATTCAGAATCCTTGTTCTTTTGCTATTGTGGTGGAAATGGATTTTTTATTTTTTTTTACTTGAGATTGTAGCTGCTTTTTTTTTGGGGCGAGGCGAACTTGCATTTGTTACACAAACTTTTTTGAGTAAATAAATTTGAGTTTTTGGTTTTGTCAGATATCTTTGGGTGCAGGGCCAACAAGTGGGAGATCATACTGCATTAGGCTTCTCCCTTCAGCTTCTTTGATATTCATAGTTCTTCTGCTGGGTAGTACATTCATATTATCAGAATTCAATGAGGTAGACATGTATTCTGTGTGTTGGTTAAAGATTTTAACTCTAATATTTAAGATTAAATATCATAAATTTTACCATCTCAATGATCTCATTGTCTATTTCTGCTATGGTTTTTTATTAAATCAATTTTACTGTTGCTCAGAAATCATCGTTTGGGGTCAGAAATAGTTCGCGGAGTTTCAATTTCAAATGCAAGGTTGGTTCTCCATACGGACGCATGCCTTTTCCTTTGTTTGTTTTTTTCTCAGAAAACAATCCACTGCGGTGATAGACTGATAGTCGGGGTTCATTACCTATACTTGTTTATCTGTTTCAGTATCACAGAAAGCCATATGGAAGTAAAACATTGCCTAGAGGTATCGTCTCCCAGACTTCTAATCTGGAAATGCGGCCATTATGGACAGCATCTAACAAGGTAAGCTTTCCATTCAATGTCTGTATTTGTTTTTGTTAACTGAAAAGTGAAAATCCTAGTTATTGAGTCTAGAACATTTTCTATCCTTGAATGTAAAGTACGTACTATTATGAACAAAATGATGAATTTGACTATGATTTTTATGCTTGTTTCCTCCCAGCCACCTTCAAGGTTAAACCAGAGAAGTGCAAATTCCTCGGTCAGCTTATTCGCGATGGCCGTTGGGATCAAGCAGAAGGATCTAGCCAGTAAAATGGTCAAAAAGGTATAAAGTAAGTCTGTAAATGCACTTCTCAGCACTCAGATGAAAGTTTATGAGTTTTGACTTTTGAATCACTACTGGTATTTATAAAAACAATGGCTTCTTATACATCATATATAATGCAGTTTCTGTCAAGTGGTTTTGTTGTCATGCTTTTTCATTATGATGGCAACGTTGATGAGTGGAAGCAATTTCAATGGAATGATCTTGTTATTCATGTTTCGGCAGTCAATCAAACAAAATGGTACACATGTCTTATCTTCGTGCTTTATTCATTTCCTTTGTACTGGAAGTTGCATAGATGAGTTTCCTGAGTGATATCTTTCTTGATGCCTAGGTGGTTTGCAAAGCGTTTCTTACATCCTGATATAGTTGCTGAATATAGTTACGTTTTTCTATGGGATGAAGATCTTGGAGTAGACAGTTTTAATCCTCAACGGTACTGCAGCTGCATTTCCTTTTACCAAAGTTAGGAACTTGCTTGCATTTATACTACTGCATAACTGTATTGCTGAAACTTTATGTTCTTCTTCTTCTATGACACTTTTAGGTATGTGTCCATTATTCGAAAGGAAGGGCTTGAAATATCACAACCGGCACTTGATTTTTCCAAGTCAGAGGTGCATCATCAAATTACTGCACGCGTGAAAGGATCAATAGTGCACAGGTCTGTTATGTAACTAGCTAATACTAATTCATGACTACGTACAGTCCTGTACTTCTGTTCATTTCAAGCAGTTGGTGACTCTAGTTACATGCTATTGGGAAATTGTTTCTGCAGAAGGACTTACAAGCCTAATGCCAATGGGACTGGTTGCGATGAAAACAGTACAGCTCCTCCTTGTACCGGGTAGAATTTTTTTTTTTTCATTTGAACTAAGTTTTGTATTTCCTGCAAAAGAATGATGGTTTTCTAGTAATAGAAGTCATCCTGCTGCTTCAGGAAAGTATAATGAAATGATGCACTGCAGGTGGATAGAAGTGATGGCTCCAGTTTTCTCTCGAACTGCCTGGCGTTGTGTATGGTATATGATCCAGGTGCGTTACTTCTACTATTCCTGGAGCTCGAGATAGCTCTTCTAAGGGTAACAAAGATTGGACTTCTTATTTCCTTGGTTTAAACCATCATCGATCTTAATTGTATATGCAGAATAATTTGATCCATGCTTGGGGACTAGATATGCAGCTTGGCTATTGTGCACAGGCAAGCTCCTTAATATATCTGTCATTCATAATGTCTTCTACTATCCAAGTATTTTGTCTTGCCTCATCTGTTTCCTAAACAAGGACCTTTTATTTTCCATTCTAATAGGGTGATCGAACGAAGAATATTGGTGTCGTAGATGCGGAGTACCTAATCCATTATGGCCGCCCTACTTTGGGAGGTCCAAACGATAATGAGGTGAAAATTGTGTTAGCCTAGCTTTGTGTTAAGCTGTAAACTTTTATCTGAGACTGACTTTGATATCTTTGTATTGCAGAAATCACCTCAAGCTAGTGCAAAGGACCACAGAGTTGATGTTAGTCTCCAAACATGAATGAATCTCAGGCCACTGTTTTTACATAATGTGATATGTGTTTAGTTGGACTTAAAATCTAAATTCGTGCAGGTGAGGAGGGAATCCTACAATGAAATGAAGATTTTCAATCGAAAATGGGAAAAAGCTGCAAAGAACGATGAGTGTTGGATTGATCCATACCCTGTTAACAGTAGCCATCACTAAGCAGTGAGTTCAGAAATTGGTGTATAGTTTGTAGCATCCGTTCATACATGCATCATACTATTCAAAGTCCAAACATACAAGTCTCTGAATGTTCTTGTTCTTGTACTGTTGTACATGGTGGAAATGTAAATTCTATAGATTTTATATGAGAGAGAATCAGAAAGAAATCAACTCCACTTAACTTGTATACTATTAGTCCGATATATCTTGTAACATCGCATTCAGATCTCTCTGCCTAGAGACGGACCCATAGAAGCTACTGCTGTTAAATTCCATTCGTTAATGTATTTTTTCTTGTGCTTTGCTCTTCATCATTTCAAATTACTTGAAGAGAATTAGCATTTTGTGGTGGTAAAAACTAAAAACAAATAACGTACCCCAATTTTGGAATCTGTTCAGAACAGCTATGCTCATTTTCATGTAAGTACTGACATGAATCATCTCTACCAAGCAATGTTCCATCCAAAACACAAACACTACCAAGATTTAGATGTTGTGAACTGCATGGAAGTTTTGATGTTGTGAATTGCACTGCACAGTGGGTTGTGGATCATCACACGTGTCCCTTGTGCCGTAGCCAACTGATGCCACTTCTTTCTGATTCTGATGATGAAAACGAACAGTTCAATCCTAACCCTAGTTGGTCCGAATGACTCGATAACTATATTACTATATGTCTTTGTTGAGTAAGCATTTTATGGTTTCGGACAACGCGCAAACAAGAACACATGGAGGAGAAGCAAAACAAACTATAAGAAAAACCAATCGAATCATGCAACAAGTAAAGCTCTGATTTATGTTGAAGGGTTTCCTCTGTATTTGCATGGAACATGAAGACACCATCCAGTCCTCCTGTAAGTCATCATAGTTCTTTTCTTTGTCCCGGCCCTGTTAGAGTTATGTAATTTTTGAATGGGAGGTGAAAATCTTGATGATAAAGAGAGAAACTCGGTTGTTTGTATTCTCAGTATTCTTTTCTGGTTATTTTTCTGTTGTGTTGGACATGACTTTCTTATTACTTTGTGATTGTAGTTGCTTGATTGAATTCTTTGGCAGATCTTACATACAAAAGTTAAGTGAACTGAGTAAATTTGAGTTTGTGGTTGTGTCAGATATCTTTGGGTTCACAGCCAAGAAGTGTGAGATCATGCATTTGTAGGTTTCTCCCTTCAGCTTCTTTGATGGTTGTAGTCCTGCTTGGGAGTGCATTCATATTATTAAAATCTAATGAGGTAGACATGTACACCCGTTTCCAATTTTTATGTTCGTTCTGAGTGTTGCTTAAAGATGTTAACTCTAATACTGTTTGCACAGAAATCATCATGTTCGACAGTCAAAAACAGTTTGCGGAGAATAAATGTCAAATGCAAGGTTTGTTGTCCATGTAAATGCTTTTTGCTCTATATATGTGTGATTTCGTTATAGTTTCATTACGTATAGTTGTTTCTCTGTTTTAGAATCACAGAAGGCCTCATGGAAGTGAACCATTGCCACTAGGTATCGTCTCAGCCACTTCTGATCTGGAAATGCTGCCATTATGGAGAACGCGTTACACGGTACGGTTTCAATCAATGTGTGTATTTGTTTTTGTAAACTGAAAATGCTAGTTATTGAGTCTTGAATAATTTCTATTCTTGAATGTAAAGTACTTGCTGTTATGAAGAAAATGTTGATTCTATGATTTTATGCCTGTCTCCTCCTAGCCACCTTCAAGGTTAGACAAGAAAAGTGCAAATTCCTCGGTCAGCTTATTAGCGATGGCCGTTGGGATCAAGCAGAAAGATCTAGTCGGTAAATTGGTCAAAAAGGTATAAAGTAAGTCTGTACATGAACTTCTAACCCCCCAGATAGATATTGATATGTTTTGAATCAGTACTGGTATTCATAAAAGCAATGACTTGTTATACACTATAATGCAGTTTATATCAAGTGGTTTTGTTGTGATGCTTTTTCATTATGATGGTAATGTTGATGAGTGGAAGCAGTTTCAATGGAATGAACTTGTTATTCATGTTTCTGCAGTCAATCAAACAAAATGGTACACAGGTCTTATCTTCATGCTTTAATCATTTCATTTATATTGGAAGTTGCGCTATTTAGATGTGTTTACTGAGTGATAGCTTTCTTGATGCCTAGGTGGTTCGCAAAGCGTTTCTTACACCCTGATATAGTTGCTGAATACAGTTACATTTTTCTATGGGATGAGGACCTTGGAGTTGACAATTTCAATCCTCAACGGTACTGTAGCTGCATTTCCTTTAAGGATACTTACTGGTATTTGAACTACAGTATAACACTGTTGCTCAAACTTAAATTTCATTGTTCTTCTATGGAACTTTTAGATATGTGTCCATTATTCGAAAGGAAGGGCTTGAAATATCACAACCAGCTCTTGATTCTTCCAAGTCAGAGGTGCATCATCTAATTACTGCTCGCGTTAAAGGATCAACAGTGCACAGGTCTGTTATGTAACTAGCTATTACTAATTCATGTCTACAGTCCTGTGCTTCTGTTAATTTCAAGCCTCAATCCAAGCAGGTGGTGACTCTAGTTACATGCTTTTGGCAATTGTTTCTGCAGAAGGACTTACAAGCCTAATGCCAATGGGACTGGTTGTGATGAAAACAGTACAGTTCCTCCTTGTACCGGGTAGAGATTTGTTTCATCTAAACTAATTTATGTGTTTCCTGCAAAAGGATGATGGTTTTCACTTTTCTAGTTATAGAAGTCATCCTGCTTCAGGAAACTAGAATGAAATGCTGCATTTGCAGGTGGATAGAAGTAATGGCTCCAGTTTTCTCTCGAGCTGCCTGGCGTTGCGTATGGTATATGATCCAGGTGTGTTACTTCTACCAATCCTAGCCTGGAGCTGAAGTTAGCTCTTCTAAGCCTGACAAAGATTGGACTTCTTATTCCCATGATCGACAACCAATCTTAATTTGTTACTTGTGTATATGCAGAATAAGTTTATCCATGCATGGGGACTAGATATGCAGCTTGGCTATTGTGCACAGGCAAGCTTTTAGTTTGCTATACTATCGAAGTATTTCCTCTGGCCTCTTCGATCTGTTTCCTAAACAGGCTTTTGTTTTCCATTCTAATAGGGTGATCGAACGAAGAAGATTGGTATTGTCGATGCCGAGTACCTAATCCATTACGGCTGCCCTACTTTGGGCGGTCCGGACAAAAATGAGGTGAAAATTGTTAGCCTAGCTCTGTAGTGAACTAGTGATCGAGCTGTAAACTTTTGTCTAAGGCTGACTCGTTGACGGCTTTGTATTGCAGAGATCACCTCAATCTAGTGCAAAGGACCATAGAGTTGATGTTAGTCTCTGGCTACTGTTTTGACATAATGTGATAGTTGTTTAGTTGGACTTAAAATCTACATTCGTGCAGGTGAGGAGGGAATCCTTCAACGAAATGAAAATGTTAAGACGAAAATGGGAAACAGCTGCTGAGAACGACGAGTGTTGGATTGATCCATACCCTGTTAAGCAGTGATGTCCAGAAGTTGGTGTTGAATTTGTTCATGAATCGATGACGGACCAAATAAATGTCCGGCACAATAATCCCACCACCTTCACTGTTCAGGAAGATAGTTGATGGTTCAACTTAACGAGTACTTCAGAAAGCAAATTAAACATGGTGCTGCAATTAGATAAACCACAACGCTCACAGTTGCAGTGTAAATGCAGATGGGGCCTCGGGGGATAGTACTACAAAACTAACTGTGTAGGAATGGGGACTTGGGGGACTCTGCCTACCAATGAATATCTAAAACCCCACAGCATTTCCCTTACATGTTGTACAATATGTCATGCTTGCACGAAAACCATTAGCACAGATGGTTACGTTTTGAGTCAACATCGTCACTTCTTTGAAGATTTTTTGGTGAACATTTTGGCATATATTCATAAAACATGAAATATTGTACACCATAGTCAAACCAGAAGAAAAGGACAGGGAAAAAGGAAAACTGTTACTATGAAGTGATGGGCTTTACATACAGGTATACAGCTCACTCACTACTATACAGTATATAGTAACACAACAACACTTTTTTCTCATCCCTACTTCAAGTCATGGTCAAAATACTGGTTCACACCAAGAGAATCAATACTGGTTTACCCAAAGTTTCACTATCTTAAGCATGAAAAAGAGAAATGTGAATGGGTTTGGGATAATATGTACAAGTCATGCAACTATTATAACATCATCGAAACATGATAACTGACGCACTAATCAGCTATACCAAATGAACATCACATAAAATATGCAACAGGCAAAGTGGCATAGAAACTTTGTTATGTGATGCATTTCGAAAGATGTCTACAGTCAAATAATCGTAACCTCACTTGGACAAAGGGCAGTTCACAGGAAATTAAGGGCATGATGTAAGCAACCACAATGTGGTTGTCAATCAAGAGCACATGGGTTGTTGGCTACTTGGTTTGTTGCACATAGACATAGTAGTCAACAGCACAAACAGAGGTCCATGAGATTCCCCCTAAACAATCACTCCTATCAAGAAACTAATCTCAGACGGGGCTCCAAGCCCACCTAATAGCACTTCAATCTCTATAATACTAGAAGCAACTTCCATCCAAAACACAAACAATACCAATATATAGACTTCTATCCTAACAATCTACAACTCTCATATGAATAAATTAACCAGGAAACCCCCAAAATAATGAAGTAAGCATTAATAGCCATCAAAGAGCTGAGAACCAGCATAGCAACTCAGGGGCCAAGGCTTCACTGTCCTTGCCCAACTTCCAGCTGCCTTAATAATAAGGGTTGGCTGCACCTGCATGCATTGATATCATCACACTAACTCATCCACCTACACTTAAAAAAAAAATTCCATCTACTAAGGGCTACTCCGCCTTCAACAATTCGCAATCTCATCTATTTGGGGTAATTGAATAGCTGGCAAGACATATCTCTCTCACAGTCTCACTCCACCAATTAGGGTACCCCAATGATCAACTTTGAGGACCATTCATATCAGCCATGACAGATCTAGCAAGTTAGTTTCTCTAAACACTGTAAACATTATCAAAAGATAAGATCAGATCAGAGATAAGTTAGTGGACGCAGCAGAAACATAGTGGCAGCAATGAAGTACCAATTCCGATTGAAACATAAAATAAAACTCTAACTATTTCAATATGTTCCCATCCCACCATAGCAAATTAATAATTAAGCATGCAAAGTATGCAACAGCACAAGAGTATTATAGATTATAGAGAACTTGAATCTTGATCCTTGTTATGAGTGTCACAGAAGCTCTATTAAGCACTTGTATTAATATAATCTTTTGAACGAACAATAAAATATCATAGCATCCCCAATAGCTCCATTAACAAATGACAATGTTTCCCCAAATACTCCAGAATTATCCTAAACTAGCCAATGTGCTATCTCCAGACTCCAGGCATTGCTTATTCCACCAAAAAAAAATCTGGACAAAAAAACCCACTAGATATAGGAAAAAAGCTAACCTGGAAATAGCACCCCACAAGATATAAAACACTAAGATTATAAAACTTATAAACAAAGAAATAGAGAACAGATATTCTTTTCCATCCAGACCCCCAGCAGCAAAATCAAGATTTCCCAAACAAAACAATATAAATTATAAATTTTATATAAAAGAAAATATAGAGAAAGAGAATTAGTAATGGCATCCAAAGCAATTACAGGTCTTGGGAGTGAAAGAACAGAAACCAAAGGGCCTGTTGGGAATGTTGCAATTGATTGCATAGCAACAAGGAGAAGGCAAGCAAAGACCTTTAGCTCCTCCACAGCAAGTACACAGTGCACAAATCTGAAAGCTCCCCAACCTCCTCCTAGTCTCATTCATCACCAAAGTCTTCATCTTTTCAGGTTCTATCAGTGGCACAAATGGTGGTTCATCCCCTTTCTCAGACCCATTTGCCTGAAAAACAATAACACATAAACATGTCAAAACCCAGAAAGGAAAAATCATGAACAGTTTGATTGACATGAAAGAGTAAATGGATCTAAAGATGGGGTCTTGAAGAGAAACACTCACATGAGTTGAGCTTGGTTCAGTGCTAATGACCTCAGTGGCCAAAAAGAGCAGCAATATGAGGGAGAGGAAGATGACCCCATAAGAAGAAGGCATCATGGTTTCTTGAGATGCGGGTAGTGCTCTTTACTTTGGTTTGAGTTTTGAGAGACAAAAGTCTGATGGGAATCTGGAAAAAAAGAGTGAGCTGTGAAGTGGGTCACTACTCTACTGGGTCTTCATCTCTCTCTTTTTCCTTGAGTGGCTTTGATTTGGTGTATCATGAAATGTTTAAAATGAGGGTTTTAATGGGGTATGAGCTGCTTAAATTGAGAGGTCCCAAATGGGTTTGCAGAAAATGAAGGCTGAAAGGAGAGTGGTAGTAATGGGTTTGTGAAGGGTGGATGGTTTTGTTGAAGCAGACACACTGCAGCGGTCTCAAAGTCTAGAGACTACTGGAGTGGTGGTGGTGGGCATAGAGGTATAGAAACCCCTTCTCTCTGTGTGAATGTCATTATGTGAAGCACTACAGTTGTCTACGCCTCTTGTAATTTCAGAGGATTTCTGCCACGTGGCAATTAAAATGGGATAGTAATTCACAAATTCAATATTGGATTCCTTTGATTGAATCACACGATTCTCTCACTAATCTCTATTGGAAGATTATGTCAAATCATGTTTCCGTCTTTGTAACCATAGAAAAATCTGATCAGAATTTAACTTCATTCAACGTTCGCGGGATTCATATATTGGTATGAGAGTTCTGCACCTAAGCTTTTACCACATTGACAACATAACATGGAGTTATGTAACCTTGTAATCTTGTAGATGTAAACCTTGTTTATACTTGTAATCTTGTTGATGTAAACCTTCATGAACAAGAATGCAAAATTACATCGACAAAGAAAGAGTCTTGAAATTACATCTCTAGATATCACATGAACCCAACCTCTAAATGAATGTAAAAAGTTACTTATTGTCTAATCACTCTAATGTGCGATCCAAATTGATTTTCTTTATGTTGAATCCAGAAAAACGCAGGAATCATAATAGTTCTTTTTATTTTAATACTCACCCTAATAAGTAAAATATATATAATTATAGCTTTTTAGAAAGAAAAAAAATGTAATTCCAGTGTTAGGCCTTGAGTGGAGGCTTCCATTTGCTTTTGAATGCTTGGTGATGAAAATGACTTGTTCAAGTGCTTGCCAAAGACTCAAAGTTGTTGAAGACTTGAAGGCTTACTTGAAAGTTGAAACACTGACAATGAGCAATACAACTATGCAGGAAAGATGATTATACCTCTTTCCGCCTTTTGACCAAGAAACAGCAGCGTGGTGTGATTGGTGTCCTTATGTGGTAACAAGATTGTGTATATCACTGAAGATTCTTATGGCATAACTGTGACTGACTACTTCACTCCTGCAAGTATAGAATTCCTGACATTCAATCTCTGAGGCACAGAAAGCTTTATACTCAGATCCTAATTGTGTGGCATATACAAGTACATTTACTAGGAGAATCAATTCGGGATGTGCATCTATGAAGAAAAAGGAACAGTCGCATACTAAAGAGACAACAAAAGCATGCAGAGAACTATCCAAACATGAGTCACAATAGTGAAGAACCTTAAAAGTGAGAGGGAGGCCATTATATTGCAAAAAAGAAGTGCTTTACATATTATACTGGGGCAAACTAAATCACCAAAGTCAGAAAATTGGAATTTGGGGAAGGAGAGAATGTTCACATTGGGTTTTTTCCAAATGTGACAGTGACAATATTTGCAGGCTTTTATACAATGCAAAGCATCAATGTGAAATTCAGAAGGTTGAGCCTGTCAGCTGAATTCATTATCAGGACATAATCAACTTGACATGATTTCTGTAAACCTCCCAGAAATTGGAAATGAATTTACAGATAAACTCTTGTTTATCATCCCCCAATGACTGTTAAATTTAGATCGGCTCGTTTTGTTTATGAGCAGCTTTCATTCCTCTGTGTCAATATTTTCTTCTGCAGAAGGCATCTGCCTAGGCTCTGATAGTGAAAGCCTCCTAGGCTTTGCTGATCCTGCTTCAACTAGACCGTCTGATGATAAATTTAATGAAGTGGTGCCTGATGTCGACCCCAACAACCGGCGCGCAGGGCTCTCAGCCGAAGATGACGCAGCAAGGTTATAAGTGAAGATACCCATAGGGTGGTCAAACTTGCAACTCGGACCAAACTTACAGATACCATAACGAGAATAAAAGATGCACAAAGGTTCTCCCTGTTGATAACCATACCTCAAAGTTAGAAGATACTTATCATTTAGCTATAACCAAAACTATCAACAGAAATGACTCACCGGTCGCAAAGGAAGGCCTATTGGACTCAAAACACAATCTGGAGCAGGAATTAATCGCTCCCTAGGATGATGGAACCTACAAACTGCACCAAACTTACAATCACCTGTCTTCATGTAAAACTGGCACTCTGATTGACCAGGTCTCTCAGGAAATACATTTTCCCTCTGCAATGCATAGAACCCTACAGGAATGGAGCCAGACCGGTATGGAGAATAGGACCCTTGAGATCCTAAATTTTCCGGTTCACGTTGGCGTGAAGTTCCATAAACCTGACTGTTTCCTACTGTTTGCTGTTGCCCCTCTGAAGTTGAAATGGAGCCAACCTGGCCCTGGAAAAATTACCATTCTATAAGCACGTTTCATATTCTCATTGCTAAAAAAATAGTGAACTTAAGATTTGTGCTTAAGGTCTCTAAAATAAAATGTGACAAAAAGAACGCAAACTGTTCTGTTCAGAGACGAACAATAGCTAATTGCATCTTGACTTGCTATTAGACACTATAACAACTGCATCATAGCATTTTGCACCAAAGGGTAAGATAAGATAAAGCTTACACTGTATGCGCTCCATCCTGGGACTGATACCACTCCTTGAGGAACAATAACAGGAGCATAACTTGATGGACCTTGCCAGCGTGGACTGGGAATAAAAGATGCTCTTGACCAGTTTGTTACTCCTCCAGGGTACGACTGTTGACCAGGCGTAGTTGGAGATTGGACAGTAGGATATACAGGAGAACCACTCAATGAAACCATCATATTAGTAGGTGGTGGATGGTGGAATTTACAAGTGGTCGCGAACTTGCATTGCCCAGTTCGTAAATAATAAGCACATTCAATCTCATTCTGCAAACAAGAAAGAGCAAATAATGTTAAGATAACTATCACTTGGACTAAGACGAGGCTCATACACACCCAGTTAAGTGATGGGCATTGCGTTTCTATAAGATGCATGAACACATGAACAATAATATTTTAAATATGCAGCTGATACAGAAACCCCCTCGCCTCCAATGTCCAAACACAACATGATGGAAAAGGGGTACACTCCATATTAATACATAATAGTTTTGTTCTAGCATATATATGATTCTTATATCATAATTTTGTGTCTACTACCTCCAAAATCTACCATGTTTTTTGTCCCTACTTCTCCCAGAGAACCTAATCAAGTATTTAGCATTCAAGTTAGGCAGAGAACCTTTGCTTCTTACTAAAATGATGAAAATGTGCAACAACCAATTCAAGTGACAATGAGTAAGAGGTTAACAGAAGATCCAACCGGTCGAAGTGGATAGCCTAAGATATTTAAGGCAACTCTTCCAGCAATTCCTGCCTTGTCTCTAGGATGGTGAAACTTGCATGTCGCTCCAAACTTGCAAGTTCCTGTCTTCAGGTAGTACTGGAGGGCAGTTCAACCAACATATTAGCATGTGAAACCCAAGAAAATGAGAAAGTAAATAATCAGTATACTGCACAAGCCGCATGTCACTACAGAACTTTCAGGAAGATACATGCCTGGCATTCAGGTTGTCCAACTCTTTCTGGGAACTCCCCCTTCATTCTTGCGGTGGCAATAGCCTGGCAATATACAGACATTGTTATATATATAATTTTAAATGAGTATTTCATCAAAATTATCAATATTAGAACCAAGCTTCAATACGAAAGGCTTGATGCGGTTAAGATACATCAGTACATATGTCTACAAGAACAATCTACCTGAGGAAGCAACTATGGGAGGGGAACAGGGGAAGTGTCAGGACACATACTTAGGTTCATTGGATTCTTGAGTCAATATTAGCAAACATACTAAGAGGAAAGAAATGAAATAAAATAAAGAACAGTAAAAACCTTGAAAAAGAAGCAACTACTTTCAAATTGATCGTATCAAGATATGACATCACCCTTGGCTCATAAAAATGCTACAACTTACCAGCTTTCGGTTAGGGGGGTGATTGAAGCGACATGTTGCCCCAAATCTACAGAGGCCTGTTCTGATGTAATAAGAACAATCTGGCTCTCCGGCTCGCTCAGGATAAGGTCCAGGTTCCATAGTTTCACTTGATCTCAAATTCATTTGCCACATTCCATCTGAAATAACATTGTGTAAGTTAATAACATTGTACGCTACACACTAAACAAGAATCAAAGGGAAGGAATATTTTCAAAAAAGTTGCTCTCCTCCTGCATTGTGTGCTATCCTACTCCCACCCTTACAAAGAGTAAAGAAAGATACTGCGGCTTAAACCTGCAGCCTTAAATTCACTGCTTGCAGCTTAAGAACCTTGCCGAAGCTTATACATTTGGAAAATGCAATGACGAAAATCTTGCAAGTGCATCAATCCCTCACTTTCAGTCTTAAGTATTTCGAAACTTACCAGATAAGTTTTTGCATTACTAACAACTCAAGTTCTATACATAGCAAGGAATTGAACACTAAAATCACCCGAAACACGACAGAAACAGCATTGAAGAAACAGGACAACAATTTTATTTTATTTTTAAATATATTATAATAATATAAAACAGAAAGAAGAAGAAGAAGACGGTTTTGGTCAAAATCAAGAGAAGCATGCATATTTTGCAGCGCCGGGAATCGGAACCGGTAAAACGGAGAAAGATTCAAGATGGAGGGAAAGGGCAGAAAGGACAATTCACATCGCAGCATCATCGATCGAGACATGGATTGAAAAACAAGCAAACAAACAATGGGAAAGCAGAAACAGAGAGACACAAAGGAGCAAACGTTGTTAGAAGAACAAATGTACGAACAAGAAGAGAGAGAGAGAGAGACAAAACCTTGTGGTGACAGGGAGGGAGCTTCGTCGGTCACCGGCGCGGCGGCAGAAGCACGGGACATGGGAATTCCGGCATCGAAGTCCATGATTGGATTGGTCGGGTCAGTGAGTCACCGAGCCGTCACTGAAACAAAGCCTCTCACCAGAATTCCCATTCATTCATATTCACTCACCCTCGCTCAACCACCACCTACCTGTCACTCTAGAGCCGATCAAACACTACCTCTCAAACCGAATTCCCAACCAAACCAAACAACACAGAAAAACCGAACACCAACACAACAGTTTCCAACCTCAGAAACACAGAGCTCTTGGTTTAGAGAGAGAAAGTGCCTTGAGAATAATTAGAGAGAGAGAGAGAGAGAGAGAAGAGAGGAGCGGTGTGTTCTCCTCTCCACAAAAACGAGGGGAGAGGAATAAAAACCAACCATCTCTCAACCAGACAGCTTTTTTCACCCGCGTTTTGGAAATAAACGGACCCAACCGACTCTCCCACCCGCGCGAATACGCCTTCCACCATACTCGCGCCCTCTGCGCCACGCGTGCTCCCACTGCCACACCTTTTCGCTCTGCTAGTTGCTACTTTAGCTTTCTCTTCTCGACGTCAATGCCTAAACTAATTTTTAAACGACACGTGGGCGACGTCGGAAGCGAGTAGCTACTGCTCCCGGGGGATGCGAGTGAGCTCTTCACCAAACCGGGTACCAGAAACTCGGACCGCTTCGTATAACTTCTTTTACTATTTCCAGCTGATTTCTTTATATTTTCCAGTAACTTCTCTCTTTCTTTTTTTTTCCCTTTTAATTCTGCATTTTCTTTTAAATTCAATCTGTATTTCTTGTTAATTTGCAGAAACATAATATGGGAGTGCTGCATTGTGAGACCGAGACGTTCTAAGATGTATTGTGCAGGCAATAGTTGGAAGTTTATTCCAAGACTCTAAGCAACAAGCTTAGAATAAAGAGGATGTTAAGCAATGCAACTATAGTTGACGCATGAGTGCACTAATTCAATCTTTAATTCAATAATTTATTGTGGCATGATACTTTTGAGTTGACAATTTACTTTTTACATATAGTTAAAAAAAATAAAATAAATATCATTAATTATAGACATTTTAGTAAGTGGTTACGATATTAAAGTCGGAATAAACACACAACACACTTACATCACACATGTTGTAACACATGAATATTAATTAGATCAAGGATTGTACCGTATAACCAAATCGACAGTCTTAAGTGGGGCAATTTGATCGAGGATTATAAAGGGATAACCGCATTGTGCGGTCTTAAATGAGGTGATGAGATCGAGGATTGTAAAGGATAAACGAATTGTGTAATGTGAAACGTGGCGATTGCTTCGGAAATTGTAACGGAAATATAAAATGAATAATTTAATGTTGTGACGAATGCGTGAAAATTGTAACGTATACACAACTTGTGTTCTACACATATGACGGTCAGACGAATGTGTTACCAAAATGAAGTAAATGGTGTAGTAAAAAAACTTATCTAATCTTACTAAGTTACTTTTAAATGTCGCTTAATATTGTCGGTAATATGATTTGTCGGTAGTGTGAATACGTACAACCAAAGAGAAGCTCATTCATAGCTAAAATTAAACCGAGAAAAAGAAAATATAATGAAAATGCGATGGCATTTGATCAATTATAGTGACATCACAAGAAGAGGAAAAAATGGCAGCCATCCAGCAAAATGCTTTCCAACGATTAAATGAAATGGAAAGCTGCAAAAGTGAATGGGAAAGGATGAAGGTGTTGCCTACCGTATATGTGTGTGTATGCACTATTTGTACCCAAAAATAGATCATATAGGATACTAAATATGTGGTTTTGTTGAACCATAAGAGGTAGCCCCTGCAAAAACTAGATTTAGGTGCAGAGAGCAGTAAGAGCAAAAGATGTCAATTTTTCCTATTTCTATGCAAGCAATGGGACTTGATTGCTTTTAGGATGGCCGGCACTGGCAGTTCATTCAGGTAAAAATAAAAAGAAGATGGAAAATGCGGAGAGAGTGAAAGCGGGGAGTGGAAGGAAGAGAAGCAATATTCGGTGGCAGCACGAGGAACCCGGTTTGGCGTTTGAAGCGAGGATTGGTGGGTTGGGCACTCATGATTGGGACTAAAGCAGAGCTATGTGGACGACTTCCACTTGTCGTTTTTCTTTTATCTTTAGCACTTCATCCATCGCCTTCTTCATTCTAATTTCCAGCCATTTTCTTCAAAAATATAAAATCGGATATGGTAAAATTCTATCAACTTGTGCTTCTCTGTTCGAAAATCTCAAAATCTCTCAAGATATTAGAGTGCCAACAACTTCCTTTTCCTTTGAGTTTGTTAGCTTCAAACATGTCTATCAATAACATGAACACTCATTCTACCTCTAAATCAACATGATGTGTATGTATATGTATCTTAGACTAACCTTAAACACTATTTGTTAACCGATTCTACCTAAGCTTAGAGCAAGTCCAACAGCTTCCTTATATTTTCTCCATAATAGGGAAGCAAAACTCAAAATCTCTAAAAATTTTGTATACCAAATCCAACAGTTTCCCTATTTTAAAGATTCAAATATTTATTACAACAACAATCCTCATTTATTACAATATAATAATAAGTATAAAAATTTCAAAGTTTATTTTTTAGAATAAATTATGTTTTCTTTCTTATCTTTGAGCTTTGAAGAATGTGCAACATTCAATTCTTCTTGAATTTGGCTTCTCTGCTTGGATTAAAATTGCTTGGATTTGCTTGGATGTCTTATAACCATTAGGTGAAGTACAATCTGGGATCACCATGTCATGCTTATGTCATTCTTACTCCATCTAATGGTTATAAGACATCCAAGCAAATCCAAGCAACTTTAATCCAAGCAGAGAATCCGGATCCATTCTTCTTTCCCTAAATATTTTTAGAGAATCTGTAAATATAGGGAAGCAAAGCTTCTCTTTCATCTCTTTCCCCATTTTAGAGAATGAGATAGGGAAGCTGTTGGAGTGAAAAATGACCTCATATTCTTCAAAATAGAGAAAATCAAAGAATTTAGAGAATCTGTTGGACTTGCTCTTATAACTATAGGGTTGTTTATTTTTCATTATCTGAAAATCGAATATTTAGAATATGTAAATTGTTCGGTGTAAAAATAAATGCTCTCAACATAATATTTTACAGCCTAGTACCGTATCGTTGGTCTAGTTAACATAACTAAGCGAGAGATCGTGAGTTCTTTTACCGGGGTCAAACCTTTTTCACCTCTCTCTCTCTTTCCGTGTTTCAGAATTGAAGGAGCGCGTGTTTCTGTGTATTATAACATGTGAAATTCCTGGTACTCGAGGCTCTCTGTCTTGGGGATCTTCGCTTTTGGCAAGATCTCTCTCTCTCTCTCTCTCTCTCTCTCTCTCTCTCTCTCAGATCTCTCCGCAATTTCAGTTTACTTAGAATCCCAGTGAGTGAGAGAGCGATTCAGATCCAAACTGGTGGTGTGTGATGGGTTTCGGGTTCAATTGTGGAGCTGTCTCATTCTTGGTGCTGCTGCTCCTCTTCACCGTTTCTGCTCAGGTAAACGATTACGCTCCCTCTCTCTTTCGCCATTCCATGTTTTCTGATTGTGATCGTGATGATTCAGGAGTCTGAGGTCGAAAACAGAAGGCGAGAGTCCGGCGGATCCTTAGATCTGGGCCGACGTAGCAAGGTTTGATAACCGTTTCTTAAATTTCCAAGGCTTCTGGATTGTTCTTCGATTCAGAGTTGATGCTCGAATTGAACTAGGTTTAAGGTTCAGTTTACATCCTGAGCTGTTTAATTGAACAAATGTTCTACTTGAGTTTATACTTGTCTTTGAATTCAGTTTGTTGCTAGTTTGCAAAATAAGTGTCTGGTTTTGGGTGACATTATCTGCATCTGGCACCTGTTGGAATCTGTTGTTTGATGTCTATACTAATACGTCAAATCTTTGTACAGATTAATTTGAATCTTCTTGAAGCTCTTGGAGAGAATGGCGCCGATTCAGTTGCTGTTGGTCTCAATGTGGACTCCGGTCTTGGGATTTTCGATGCCTTTGTTGCTAGCTTTTCAATGATACTCGTCAGTGAGGTGTGTGCACAGACTTTCCTTGTTTTCATTGATGATGGAACTTTGCCCTGCAAGTTGCAACACATTTAACAACTATGTTTATTCTAATTGATGAATTTGGAACTAGATTGGAGATGAAACATTCATAATAGCAGCTCTTATGGCAATGCGCCATCCCAAGTCAATTGTCCTATCCGGTGCGCTCTCTGCCCTGGTTGTAATGACGGTAAGTTCTTCAATATTTCTGTTTCTATTGTCTTTTAACATGTTCCTTCAACCTCGCTGCTCTTTCATATTCCAATGTAATCAGGACTTAAGTTGTTGCATGTGTCATTTAGGTACTTTCTACTGGACTTGGAAGGATTGTGCCAAATTTGATATCAAGGAAGCATACAAATAGTGCAGCTACAGGTAAAGATGCTCATTTCTGCTACTTTGCTCTGTACATGTCTTGTCATTTTACTTTTAACAAAACACACTCGTTCTGCAATACATGTGCGATTAATTAAGGGGGAACCTGTGCGATAGACAAATCATATTCTACCAAAACCCTGATTTAACTAAAGAAAGAATCCTGGATATTGTAAAGAAACAGGAAAAAGAAATTTAGGTGTCCTCGTTACACTTTCTAGGGTAAATGTCTAGGCTCCTATGTTTCATTTCTATTTTTATCCAATTATTGCTTATTGAATTTCAGTACTATGATTTAGTTGGACTTTTGAATCAGGTTGACGGTCTGAAGGAACTCAAGTATTGTAATTCTATTTTCTTTTCTTTGCAGTCCTTTATCTGTTTTTCGGGCTGCGGTTACTTTACATTGCTTGGAGGTCTGATCCAAAAGGTTCACAGAAGAAAGAAATAGAAGAAGTATGTCTACTTTATAGCCATTCTCAGTCTGTGATATATTTGTATGTTAGCCTTTATTGAATTGATGTCTATACATCATCTGTAGATAGAAAATTGGAAAGTTAACAATGCTTGTTTGCTTTGTTATTATCAAGTTTATGGATCATGCTTATTGATGTTAGATTGGAAAATAATACTAAAATTGGTTAGATAGAAGTTTGTTTAGAAGTGGTGCTTAGGTTTCACCAGGCCTCGAGATGAAATTGTATCTTTCCCCTGTGTTTTGTTGTTGGGGAGGTCTTAAGAACCTTAAAAACCATCATCTGTAGTGTTAAATGTTGCATAAGGACTTTTAAAAAGAAAAAGTTGCATAAAGAACTGCGGCTCAACTTTGCGTGAGGCTGGTGAAATTGGGTAGATTTGTGTTCCTCGTTTTTGTCCAGGACATACCCGAGTAATGTGGAAGTACTTTGCATTTTGGAGAATTGGAGTTCATTTCTTAGTTTCCTACTTATTGTTCTAAATTGATAGCGTGTAGTATTTACTGATATATGATTTTTTTTTATATCCAATCATGACATTGATGGGCGTACATCTAGAATTTTGCCCTTCTGATACTCTAATTTGGGCTCATTGTCTAAATTTGGTTGGCATTTGATATATTCAGGTAGAAGAGAAACTTGAGTCTGGACAGGGGAAGACAACTTTCCGCCGTTTCTTTTCTAGATTTTTGACACCAATCTTTTTGGAGGTATGAATTTTGCTTACCAACTTATTATTGTATTGGTTTCTTTTTCTCTTTGTTACTGTGGACGTTTAATTGTAGCACATATGATCCATTATTATCCATTGCTTACCTATAGCCGTTATGATCTTCAGTACTGATTTATTATCTTTGATTTTGCAGTCATTTGTTCTAACATTTTTAGCTGAGTGGGGAGATCGTAGCCAAATAGCAACAATCGCTGTAAGACACTCCCTATTCATGGTTCACTTCACGGCTGCTTTATATAATTGTTGGTTTTATAAGCTACATGTTTATTATATATTCAGTTGGGTTTTGGGACATGAATATTATTGAAGTATCTATGTATGCATTTGAGTTTTTCATAGTTTGGTTTTAACAAGCAGTTACTTTAATCCTGCAGCTGGCAACCCACAAAAACGCAGTAGGAGTTGCGGTAGGTGCAACATTAGGACATACCATCTGCACATCTGTGGCTGTGGTGGGGGGGAGCATGTTGGCATCCAAAATCTCCCAAAGGACAGTCGCCACCGTCGGAGGCTTGCTCTTCCTATGCTTCTCTTTGTCCTCCTATTTCTATCCCCCTCTATAAAAGTCTGAACCCATAGTGCTAACCTGATTCTTTAAGAGCCCTCAGATGCTCTCCACTTAAATTTTTGTGTTATACAAGAGATCCTCCTTCTGATTCGTTTGTAAAACATTAGTATTTTACTAGTATATAGAGATTTCATTTGCTTCCCTCCATTTCTTCGGCTTCTCTTATCCCCCCTCTCACAAATTGCTGGAATTGGCTCATATAGTCATATAATGCTAATCTTCTCCGACTCCAAATCATAATGAAGCTCAATACGACGAAGCTGTGAATACAAATCATGAGTGCTGTAATCCTGAACGAAAGAGCTGCAGTAATCGGAAGCTGCAAAGGTTGTTTATACATGAGTTGATCCTTCGATAGTACTTTGAACTTATATAACAATTAATGATTTTGGACTGACAATTTTGATGTCTCGTCACCTAGTTACTATCAATTTCATCTCAATGTCTTACACTTGATGATCGATTCCATACCCAAGAACTTGGGAGTAAATCACCAAGCTTGGTGACCGAGTAAGCCTAGACTTAATATTGATAACGGTCTTTTTTTTTATTTATAATTTTTATTAATAATTCAGACACCTTATATAGAATCAGAACCCGACTTTGGTAGGTAACCACAACCAATGAACATGAGATAAATGTCCATTTTAAAAAGTTTGGCTGCAATTTAAGGACATAAACAAAGGAGTTTTGGGTATTTGACATGTTTGTTTGTAATTATTGTTGACACTTGTTCATTCCTCTCATTGGTGTTTGTCACTCAAAAATAAACATAGCTGGTCACCCAAGTTATTTCCCCCTACCTATGTCTAGTGAATTTTGAACCCTATATCTAGTGAATTTTGAACCCATAACCTTAAAGTTGTTAGTTAAATACCTTAACCAACGAAGCCAACTTAACATGTTAACTGAAAACCAAGATGGAAGGAACAAAGGAGTTAAACTCTTCAGGTCCTTACCTTTTTATATGTTAACTGTGTTCGTATGCTCAGACAACGTTAGGGTGGTAAGATGCGACGGGCTTATCTGAGAACCAGTTGCATCAGCTCTAACTCATTGTTAAAGCATACCCATAACTTGGAGTTTCAGAGATTCCAGCACTCTGGTTACCAATCATTACCTGATGTTCATCATGCCAAATCTGTCAAGGATGGTTCGTTGCACCATTTGAATGTGGGGAGCTACGTTGTTAGTCTGTACATGAAATCTAAAAACTTGGACTATGCATGCAAGCTGTTCGATGAAATGCCTGAGAGGGATGCCCGGTCGTGGACTATATTAATCTCCGGGTTCGCTCGGACTGGAGCTTGTAGATTTGTGCTCGAGCTTTTCAAAGAGATGCAAGTTGAGCGTGTTTGTCCGAACCAGTTTACGTTGTCGAGTCTTTTGAAGAGTTTTTCGAGTTTATGCGATTTTCGGATGGGGAAGGGAGTTCATGGATGGATATTGAGAAATGGGATTGAGGTGGATGTGGTGTTAGAGAATTCATTGCTTGATGTTTACGTCAAATGTGGAGCGTTGGATTATGCGGAAAGGTTGTTTGAGACTGTGAAAGTGAGGGATACAGTTACTTGGAATATAATGATGGGTGCATATATGCATATTGGGGACATGGAGAAGGCTCTTGAAATGTTCAGAAGGCTACCTTCCAAGGATGTTGCTAGTTGGAATACAATTGTGTACGGGTTGATGCAGAATGGGGACGAAAGATGTGCATTGGAGCTGCTTTATGAGATGGTGGAAAACGGAGTTTCGTTTCAGGATGTCACTTTCTCTGTAGCTCTCGGTTTGGCTTCATCTTTACATGTTGTAGAAATTGGGAGACAAATTCATGGCTGTCTTGTGAGGCTTGGCATTGAAAATGATGGATTTCTTCGACCTTCATTGATTGATATGTATTGCAAATGTGGGAGAATGGACAAGGCATCACTGGCATTCAAAAGAACGCCTCTCAGAGCAAAGTATAAGTTTACGAGTGATGAGGTGAAGACTGAAATCATATCATGGAGTTCAATGGTTTCTGGGTATGTTCGTAATGGTGAGCATGAATATGCTTTGATAACTTTCCGTTCTATGCTCCGTGAACAGTTTATGGTGGATCGATTCTCTGTAACCAGTGTTGTTTCTGCATGTGCTAACCTTGGGAGTTTGCTTCTGGGTCAAAGTATCCATGCACTTGGTCAGAAAGTTGGGTACATATTAGATGTTCACTTGAGTTCCTGCTATATTGATATGTATGCTAAATGTGGGAGTCTAACTGATGCCTGGATGATTTTTACACTGACTCATGATCCAAATGTTGTTTTGTGGACGTCAATGATTTCTGCTTGCGCTTTACATGGGCAAGGGAAAGAGGCTGCACAACTCTTCGAACTCATGATAAGAGAGGGAATGAAACCGAATGAGGTTACTTTCGTGGTGGTTTTAAATGCTTGCAGCCATGCTGGGCTCATTGAAGAAGGCAGCAAATATTTCAGCTTGATGAAAGGAGTATACGGCATTAAGCCGGGAACTGAACACTTCACATGTATGGTTGATCTTTATGGTCGTGCAGGTCACTTGAATGAGACTAAGCAGTTCATTCATGAAAATGGCATCTCTCACTTGAGTTCAGTATGGAAATCATTTCTATCTGCTTGCCGGCTTCATGAAAATTTAGAGCTGGGAAAGTGGGTTTCTGAAAAGCTCCTCCAACTCGAACCTTCTGATGAGGGGCCTTATGTTTTGATGTCAAACATGTGTGCTGCAAATCACAGATGGGAAGAAGCAGCTGAAATGAGGAGGTTGATGCAACAGAGAGGAATTAACAAAGTTGCCGGCCAATCTTGGATCCAACTGAAGAATCAAGTCCACTCCTTTGTCATGGGAGACCGGAGTCATCCACATTCCACTGAGATATATTCATACTTGGACGAACTGATTGCAAAACTGAAGGCAATCGGGTATTCAATGGACGCAAAGCTAGTGATGCAGGACGTAGAAGAAGAACAAGGAGAAGTACTTCTTGCGCGTCACAGTGAAAAGCTTGCAATTGCCTATGGCATCATTAGCACAGCTTCTGGCATACCCATTCGGATAATGAAGAACCTTAGAGTGTGTAGCGATTGTCACAACTTCATTAAATTTACTTCTCAACTTTTAGATAGGGAAATAATTGTCAGAGACCTTCATCGCTTCCATCATTTTAAGAATGGGAGCTGCTCCTGTGGAGATTATTGGTAAAAGGTCAAGTTTATTGTCACTGTTTTGGTCAAAAGTTAAATCTCCAACATAGATTGAGCTTGCTAATCTCAGTATCGAATGAAGCTCCAGTCAACCTCAGAGTTCGTTGATCCATCTATTCTATACATATAATTATACTAGTAGATTTGAGGTTGGTAACACAAGCGTAGCTTTCTTCCTCCACGGTTCTGTTTTTCTATTCTTGCAATCAATCATACATGCCCTGCTTCTAAGAAATAGGCCTAAGCCATGAGCTTGATTGTAACACCAACAGAGATCGCTTAGTATACACTGCTTGAAAGATAGAGTCCAAACTAAGTAAGCAAATTAACCCAAAAAAACACAGAAAGACAAGTGGAAATTGATGGCTTATTCTATAAGAGATGCAAGTAAAGTGGAAAAACCAACCCACTAAAAGTGGTTTTATCCTCTTTCAATTAGGTTAAACTTCACAACTGAACCTTGTTAGTGTGGATTCCACGTCCAAACATACCCATCACTAACTATATATTGCAAATAGCTCTATTTGTCTCCCACGAAAACTATGTATTGCAAATGTCTTGATGTAATTAGTTTGATTCTTTATCCCTCCAAATCTGAGCTACCAAACAGACTTGCATATGTGATCACTAGGAAGTTTCTATACGTATAATTATTGTAACTTGATAACTAAGTCAGTGTACTGTGTCTGCACTATTTTAACAGACCAAATCCCAAATCTACATTTTCCTCAAACACCAATTTCTCAAAATCCTCTCTCATTCTCTCAAGCAGTTTGATGTAACATGAGAGAAAGAATGGAAAGACTTGTGCTTCTTCCTTTCACTATTGGCTGCGTTTCTGAGTCGAGCATTGCTGTTGGTGCTCAACAACAACATCCCAGAAGATCCAAATCAGACAATCCATCTCCAATAAGTCTCTCTCAGACTCTGCTGACACTTGTACAATCTTCTGAATTTAATTAGCTAGCATAGTCATCTGTACGTCTGATTTAATTAAATTAATGATCTTTGTGTAGGAACTAAAGAAGAAGAGGAAGAAGAGGAAGAGGAGGAAGGAGATAGCCTTTCAAAACCAAACTTATCTATTGGTATACATAGGCTCTTAAAGGGTTTCAAGAATTTTTCTCAATTGTTTGGTAAGTCTCTCCAAATGGGGTTCATATACTAGTTCAATTTTCTCTCAGATTGTTCGTTGTGATGTATATTTACTCTATCTGGTGCCTGTTTCTTGTATATGATAGTGTACAAGGATGAAATGGAAGAAGAAGAAGAAGAAGAGGAAATGGATATGGAAATAGGGTCTCCTACAGATGTGAAGCATGTGACACACATTGGTCTGGATGGTTCTGGTTCTGCTGCTACTGCTGCAACAACTAATAAGGGCTCCTGGGATGATCTTATATCTCCTGTTTCTTGGAGGCAGTTCGAGCTCTCGAGGCCTTCACAACCTGATGCTGATGCTGATGCTATCAATGTCAATTCAGTGGCTCCTCTTCATGAATACTTGTCCAAATCGAGTCGTAGAATGATGAATTGATAATGTGATATATATTTAAGACTGTAAATCATCCCCTACTTACATTTCAAAGTATTGGTTTGATGGTTTCTTGGTGCTGAACTTGTGAAGGGATGAGTGATCACTCTATATATGATGAATGTATAATGTAGTATGTGACATTTCAACGTCTACTTTCCTCAACTCGTTGTTTCTAACTAGTAATGCATAGCATGTGGTGAAAACAGGTATTGTAGAACAAAATTAGGTTAATAACCACCAAAGATTGCTGTTAAATAGCTTAGACGAGTGGTAAACATGAAGTACAGTGACAAAATGGAGTGTTAAGCTTAAAATATACGATTTTCACAAACAATTGTAGCATACATGAGATTTCATTACAGGGTTGAACAGTAGAAGCAAATGTTTTAAATCTACTTGACGTAGTAAGGAAGGTTTATGACATAGAGGAGGAAGTAGGCCCAAGTGACACCGGAAATCCCTCCGAAAAAGAACCCTCCGGTGAATTTGGCCCATCCGTCGGCGGTTTGGAGCTGGTCGGGCTCCTTCTTGCGGCCAGTTAAGGTCAAAGAAGGAGCTGTGGATGGTTCTCCCTCCTTGAAGGATGCAATGCCGTACATGGTTAAGCAAACACTAAGGATGACAACAAGACCAGCAGCTGCCAAGGAGCCAGCTGCCCCAGCTACTTCAGTGTTCCTCAATGGGCCTGCCTTGACGAATGGGCCGACCAAGAGAAATCCATGAGCCAGGCCCACCTCAACTCCCCTCAAAAGTGGGCTCACTGCTGTTCTGTAGGCAGGGAGGTTGGAGAGGTACCATGCAATCAAGGGGCTTGATGTCACTGGAGTCTCCAAGCTTCCAATGAAAGGGTCACCATTGATTGGTTGAATCACTTGGAATGGCTGCAAGTTCCATCAAACCGCAATACTAAGTTATAACATGTATTTACTACTTTGAGTGATTTACTTTCCAAAGTTGTTGATAACATATGTGTTGTTCATTGGACAGTATGATTCATAATATGTAGCACTGTATATGTTGTAGATTTAGGGTTGCAGATCGAGCTAACCGGTTAGTTTCATAATACGAGAAGTGCATACACGTACCTTGTCGGTTTGGGTGGCTTTGATGGTGAAGGAAGAGGATCTCTTAGAAGGAAAGAGCCTGAGTGGAGAGGCAGAGAGGCCCTTGGGAGCAAGCAAAGCTCTAGAGACTGGGGAGGTGAAGGTGGACTTGAGCTGGCTGGCCATTGGTGAAGCACTGGCCATTGCTGTCTGCTTTGAACAAGACTACAAGCTAACAATTGTAAAGAAAGAGTAGCAGAAGAGAACTAGTGAGGGACAAAGTGAGAGCCCCAAAGGGAGTGAGATATGATATTGGAGAGGGCAGGCCAAGTATTTTTGCCAAGTGTGAGAGTGAGAGATTGTGGTTGGCATAGACCCCTCTGATTTCATTGGATCAACTGCAACTAAAATCTTATCCCTTATCCATACTTCTTTTATTTTTATGTGGTTTCATTATAATTTTTCTATTTGTTATGAAATTTGGAAAATATTGTTTTGGGCATGAGATTTGTTGGGCTCATATGGACTTTGTTTTTCTATTGGAATGTGGGTTTTGTCAATCAATCTGGTCTGCTTAGATGAGCCAGCTCTAAAAACACCAGCAGCCCACAGACTTGCAAAACAACTCAGCATTCAGCTGCTGCAGCCTGCTTGACTACCCACCATTTTCTCCATTTTAAACAAGCTGGGAAGAGTTTTGATCATAATATTAGAGAGCATCTTCAGTACATGGTGTATATCTTCATATATATATATATATATATATATTGTCAGTATTAGAAGAAACAATATAGAAACATGATGGTTAAACATATGAATTGTTATGAACGGTTAAGATTGGGTCATGTAAATACACGTCGTGCATACTAGTAATACAACCTAATATTATTGTGAAATGAAAGCAGTGATCAACAAGCTGAAATATGATCAAGGTGCAAGTAATTAACAAGCATACTTGAATATGTACACAGGGTTTGAGTGTTTGACAAGTCATGTAGAATTGAAGATGGTTTGAAAAATCAAACCCATTATGTTATAGCTTTCAGGTTGTTCATGAATGCTGGGTGACCACTGGAATCATTCAAGCACAGAGAAATTCAAGAGTCAATTGGATTCTGATTCTGTGTGAGAGCGATGCATATTTACTGGAAGATAAAGAAAGGGTCAACCTAGCTAGCTTGATTAGCAGCCATCCGAATTCGAAAGCAGCCATGGAAGGAGCTCGGAATCTCATGTGAATGATTCTATTCGAGGATATAAAGAAAGAAAGCTGATGTAGGTATTCAGTGAATCTCAAAGAAGAAGACACAACTACTTTTCAATATGCACGCTTAAATCAAGATGTCCTTTAGGCTTTTGCATATGCATACCATTCTCCTCTGTGACTGAGTCTGATGGCTCCGGTCAAAATATACGAATCATATCTGAATTTGCACAAGCAGAATCAAATTACTTTTCTCAAACCCACTTGAGAATATCCTTATTCCTTTACCACCGAGCTAGTTTCTTACCATCCCAAATTCTCAATCATAATTTAGTAAAGGAGAAAATGAAGGTTCGAAATCTTCAAATAACAACCTTTACAAATTAATTTGTAGACCATAAAGCAATTCTTAATAAATTTGGACATACTCAGGTTTGCTGAAACTTTATTTGATTTGTTGAGGTTATAGATACGAACTGCATTCTCCAAACTTATACGACTCTCACATCACATGACAACATAATCGAATTAGAGTACAAGGTTTGATAATGAAAATAAGATTTTTCAAAAATTTATGCAAATATGTAGAAAAAGTAGAATGTGAGAATTTTCAAGTTAATTTTAGTTATTTGTTGGAGATTTATTAGTGATCGGTGATGTAAAATCTCACTGTTTTTCAAAATCCAAGCTCTGTCTAAACCCTAAACAAAATAAATGGCTGGTTATTGTTTACAACCAACGTTGATAACCCTAATTATTATCTTTCTCACTTCCTCTAGAACAATGTCTCAATTAGTAACCTACATTACCTAAAAAAGAGTGACAACAGCTCTCCAAAATTGTTGTCTACTAAAAAAAGAAAATTGAACACCAAAATTGAAAAATAAATAAATAAATAAAAAAGAAAATAGCAGGAGGAGAATTAGAAGGGGTTCTGTATAAATAATGAGTAAAAAATTGAAAATGTGAGAGAAGGTAAAAAGTCCAGAAGAACCTCGGACTCTTTAAAATCCAAATCCAAAATCGAAATCCAATTCAATCACTACTCTCTCGCTCTTTTTTTCTTTTTGTCACGAGAAGCAGAAAACGAAACCCTTAAACCCCCCGAACGGCGTCGTTTTGATCGTCTCCTCCTCAAAACCATGAGCTCCTTCTATTCTCGTTTCTCTTGACACTGGGAATTCCGCGCTGCATTTTCGAAGAGAGCAAGAAACGAAGAAGACAGCGACGATGGAGAAGCAGAAAAAGACGAACGACTACGAAGACGACGACGTTTTGGAGCCGCCGATCAATTTCTCGATGGTGGAGGACGGCATTTTCAGATCTGGCTTCCCTCAGCCCGCCAATTTCCCCTTCCTCCGCTCCCTCAATCTCCGATCAATCATGTAAGTCCCTCCTCAGTTGCTAGTTGAATCAATTTTCGCATTCTTAGGGTTTCGATCGCTCAGAAATTGAGTGCTTGTTTGTTGCTGATGTACAAATTTGAATCAATTTGATGAATGTATGTAAGAAAATTGAAGGAAAGAAAAGTTTGTAGAGGTGAAAAAAGTTAGAAGATGAATGAGTTT
This sequence comes from Fragaria iinumae, assembly GCA_009720345.1. NCBI lineage: Eukaryota > Viridiplantae > Streptophyta > Magnoliopsida > Rosales > Rosaceae > Fragaria > Fragaria iinumae. The sequence continues at coordinate 252,444 of CM019122.1, read as the reverse complement.
GTTTGTATGTGGCTTAATGTGAGTTGATTGTGTGATTTGGTGCAGATACTTGTGTCCTGAGCCCTATCCGGAGGAGAATTTGGAGTTTCTTCGCTCTCAAAATATTCGGCTCCTACAATTCGGAATTGAGGGAAAGACGGTAATATGCTCTTTCTTTTGTAAAACTGTTCTAATGTTTACATCCTTTTGTGGTATTCGATATTAACATATGTTTTGATGTATGCGTGTCGACATGCCTGCTTGAAAATGTCCATGAATTCAGTTTGATACTTTTGTTGAAACGAGAACATTAGGCTTTGCTTGTGGAATTTGATAGAACATAGGCTCTATTGTATTTGTGTTGATAAGTTCATGGGCTTATGCAGGATCCTGCCATATTAATTCCCAAGGATACTATCTTGGAGGCTTTGAAAATCTTGATTGGTACTAGTCTAACATAGGCAATTCATTATTATTTCGCTCTTTCTTTAAGTAATTTACAGCCTGTAGTTTCTAATATTTACTCTTTGGGTTTGTAGATGTGAGAAATCACCCGGTGTTGATTCATTGCAAGCGTGGAAAGGTGAGCTTTTTTGCGTTCGACTAATTACCCCATGTCTTAACATAGCTTGTTTTACTTCTGTCTCTGTGCTTGGGATTAAGTTTGTTGGTAACCTTATCAGCAAATTAATTCCATTGTTTATACACTTCTAACTTTTTTACGATATGCTGTTCTTTCTCTTTTCTTCAAACGATGCAATACATGTTTCTTCATTGCTCATGTTAGTATCCATATCATTCTCCTTTTCTTTATCCAACCTTTATTTACACTTCACCATTCTAACCACTGAACATTCTGAATATCATGGTAGGTTGGTATGAAAGCTGTTTTATCCTTTGATAGATATAGTTTCCTGAAACAAGTAGCTGTGCTCTGAACTTCATTTGACTTGACTTGATACTAAAATGTGTAAAAAGGAGTCTTGTCCTACCAAATGTTATTTGCGTTTGCTAGATTCTAGCCTGAAATCAGCACTCACCTTCTCCTATTGTTCTACACCATAAAAGCTACATCTCAAAGCAGTATTATCTTAGAACTCTTTGAAACTTTGGCTGATACGTTTCACCTGTTATGCTTAATTACTGGATCTCTTTGAATTCATATGCTGTTTTATCAGGGCAGTTCTGACCTTCTGTTTACAATTTGTTCTTACAGCATCGCACTGGATGTCTTGTTGGTTGCCTGCGGAAGTTTCAGAATTGGTGTTTGTCATCTGTGTTTGAGGAGTACCAGCGATTTGCTGGGGTGAAGTCAAGGCCGACAGATTTGAGATTCATAGAGGCATTTGATATAATGCGCCTGAGGCAATGCCTTTACAGTATTATCTACCAGTATCAAGGTTACGGTTCTAACAAGAGGCGGTTGGTGTACAGAGACGAGAATTTACAGAAGCCCCAGACCATGAAAGTTTAACAACCTAGCATGGAGTTGGAGGGCCCCTTATCCTGATTTTGCTTGCTACAAGTCTCACTTGGACCTCTCTTTGTTGGGTACAATATGAGTCAAGACGGTTACTATCCTTGTCTTCTCTTTTACGAAGCTTAAAACATCCTTTTTAACACTTGTTTTTGACTTGGTATCTGCATTGTTTGTTTTGGAGACGTGATAGCAATTGGTAATCGGTACAGATCAATTTTCCTCTGTACAAAACAATAGGATCTGTTCGTCTCTTTTTTATCTAATTGATAAAGACCAGTAAATTCTTGATACTTGTACTCTTAGATCACAGAATCTTATTTGGTTTTAGTACGAGCTCTTGTAGTTGTATTTGAAAGGAGGACTACCCTAACTGTGGCCAACTCATAACGCACCAACGCTTTTGTTTTTGGCTACGGCTGACATTGACATAGATTCAAAATTTGTGCTATCTAGTACTAGGCTCACTGAATTGTTAAAACCAATGGGCTTTCATGATCTTCACCTAGACATTAACAAGGTGTAGAGAACTACGATAAGAGTAGGGCTCAGAACAAACGGTCCGGCCCAGGCAAAAGCGAAAGACCGAAGAAGACCTCAGGCGGGACATCCAATAGAATATCGCCACGTCAGCGATCTCACATAGACACGAGCACAGCGAGTGACGAAGAAAGGCGGATAAGCCCTCCTCTGTGTATATAAAGATCGCAAAGCGCACCCGCACACACACACAGAGACGACCCATATTCTCTCTCTCTCTCTCTCTCTCTAAATTTCCCCAAAAATCAAAGTTAGCGTTTAGGGTTTCTCTCTGTGTGGCCGTCGTGAACCAAGCCATGACGGGGAAGGCGAAGCCGAAGAAGCACACGGCGAAGGAGATCCAGGCCAAGATCGACGCCGCGACCACCAATCGCGGCGGCGGGAAGGCCGGAATCGCGGACCGGACCGGGCAGGACAAAGGCGGACACGCCAAGTACGAGTGCCCTCACTGCAAGATAACGGCGCCGGACGTCAAGTCGATGCAGATTCACCACGACTCGAAGCATCCCAAGATTGCTTTCGACGAGGCGGCGATCGTGAACCGTCACGCCAGCACCAGCACCAGCCAGGCTCCGGCCGAGAAGCCCAAGCCCGGTGTTCGCGGCAGCCTCAAGAAGTGAAGGTGAAGGAGGAGCCTCTTAGGGTTTGATGATGATGATGATGATGGATATATTGTCTCTTGTTTTCAGTCCTTTTATGTTTGTGTGTGTTTGGGGTTAGATTGTTGGGTATGGGAATAGTGCTCAAGGGTATGGGTGGAGGTGTGGACTGGATGAATGATGATCATGATGATGTATATTAGGTTTTCTTATGCCTATGATAATCAAGATGATGATTAATGTTTTTAGCTACTTTAATCTCATGTTTTAATGATGTCCATTATTAATGGAATGAGTACCCCCTCTTGGTGAAACGCATTACTTTTATCAAGTATGAACTGGCTTCAGCATCTAGGTATGGATTGATACAAATGGTACTGATCTGTACTCATATGATATGCTTTACATTTACAATACAATGCTTTACAGGCTATATCAGTAAACTGAAGAAATAGATCAAACAGAGAGAGGAGCAATTCTGTGACTGTATTAAGTTTTTTTCTGTTGATAAATTTTGATGAAGAAACAGTAAACTGTAGTTCCAAATTTTGTAAATTTGTATAGGATTTTCTCAGGGCTGAATGGAAAACAAGAAAGAAGCTACTAGTCTATGAAAGTAGTGAAACTGCCAGAAAGTAAAACCTTGAGCACTAGCTAGGGCTAGAAGAGTTTGAACTGATTCTGAAGAACAAAAAAAAAAATTAAGATGAATAGCCTCCCATGATTCTGTAGAATAGCGATGAGTTTGGTGCCAGTGATGCAGTTCCCTGGTCGATGACGGGGAGGCAGGCATCATAAAGGTTCTCATCCTTCTGCTCTTGTTTTGGCTTCAGGAACCTATAATCATTCTCCTGCAGCTGCTGTCCTGAGTAATAAGGCTGCACTGGACAGACTGACTTCCCGTTATTGAAATCATAACCTGTGAGACCCAGATATCCGGTTGGGGGAAGATTGAAGGGCAGCGACATGGAGAAGTCTGGGACAACAGAACCAGCCTGGTGAGCTACATTGTGATGACTAGCATTTAGACCATAAGAGCCATATGGCATTGCATTCTGAAGAGGTGGGAACTTCATCTGGTAAATGGAGGAAGCTCCGAATTTCAGGTCATTGTTGAAATTCCCAAGATAAGTAGGGCGCAGGTATTCATCATGAAACTCTGGTTTTCTATCAAAATGAGGCGCAAGATCTTGTACTTGTGTCTCAGGCTTTGGAATGTTGGTATTTCTGGATAACGCCAGTGGCTGAGCATTGGCAGCAGGTGTCTGTCCATGGGCACTACTTGAGTTTATATGGTTACTGTTTCTGGCTGCAGGCACTTCATGGATGTGTTTTCCCTCGTATGTAGTAATAACGTATTTCAAATCATGGGAGGCCCTTTCGACATGCTTCCTTACTAAGCACCCAGCACTAGTACATTTGTAGTAGCTCCTACAGGACAGAGAATAGTAGAAAGATTAATTACTTACATAAGATTTGTAGTTCCAATTGCTCCAAATCTTACCACCATTAAACAATCATCTGTACATCTTTTAGACAAAGTGAAACCAACTGCTGTCTACTGTTTGCTGTTGCTTGCTGTTTTTCATATGTGCTACTCTTTGTTATATATACCAAACAGTAACTACTATACCTCAAATTAGTAAACAATCCCAAAATGTTAAGAAGTTTTTCATAAGATCATGGTCAACTTAATCATCTTTGGCTACTGGAAACTAAAGCATGTACATATACAGAACCCAGCCTAGCTGTCCGACCAAAACCATTCAAAGGCCATGAAGTATTACTAATCATTCCACCAAACTAAGTACTAATCAGTAATAGCATACCTGGGGTTTGGATTTCCTTTGACAACCTTTTGTCCATACTTCCGCCAACGGTAGCCATCATCAAGTATGTCAATTTCACTCTCAATTTGGACAACCACTCTTGGTTCACGGACAGCCCTGGAAGCTATACTTGTTTCAATCATGCAGCTATCTTTCTTCCTGAAATGTAAAGCCAATACATGAGATAATTTTTTCCTCCAAGCTGATTTGGTTTAGAAATAGACATCTAGAAGATAAACTATGTACCTTCTTTTTGACTCAGATTCTTCATTATCTGCATCATCTCCAAGTGATATGCTGCGTTGGGCGGCCTGGTCATCAACACTAGCAAGTGCGGATGAAAACTCCGGAGTTTCAGCAGATTCAAAGATAGCCAGGGAGTTTCCTTGAGTGGTGGACAATGGATCAGAAAGATCAGTAACAACAGATGTTGAGGATGTCCTTTCCAGACCATCAGTCTTCCCATCATAACCACTCTTAATGTCCTCACCAGACTGAATTTTTGCCCAAACTGAATCACGGTCAACTTTGACAGAGGTTCTATTGCCCTCAGCCATCTCTGACATCTCATCAAATGAAAATGCTGGTCCAAGTGATGCTGCAGCTCGTCGATTAGGCTGAGGTTGTGCATGGTTATGAGGAGCTCCCTTGTAAATGATTTCTGTTATTTGACCATCAAAGGATCGTTCCACCTTTTTCTTCACCAGACAATTTGGATGTGTGCACTTATAGTAGCTCCTTGGATATTCACTACCTTTAACCTGTTTCTGCCCATACTTCCTCCAATTGTATCCATCCTCTGAATTCCTTGCCATTCCCAGAGATGGATACTCTTTATGTTCTCCTTCCAAAAGTTGATGTGTTTCAACATCCTCCCCATGAATAATTTCTTTTAGAAGAGAATTATGATCACTAGCTATGCTGGAATGAGGTATTTGCAAGTCAACACAGTTCTCATTCATTATGACACTGTTCAAGTTCTTATCATTAGATGGATCAACAGCATAGTTCGTTGCATTCAGTTCTTCAGGGAATTCCATCGGGAACTCAAAATCCATTGGCTGTTGCTCCAACACAAAAGCTTCATAGTCAACATTTGATCCCTGAGAAAAAAATCCATTGGAAAAACCGTCACATTCTATTGAGAATAATTTTATCAAAAATCTAGTTAGATGGTGTGCATGTAGTAGTTACTGTTTTCTGCCAAATCTAAAGGAGCACGACATTTTTTTCTACCATTAAACAGTCAGCTTCATCAAAGAGAATATTTGACTCCTGGTTTGAGTTAAACATTATGGCAGCATCAGCTGAAGGCCTAAACTTAGATGGTAATGCCGTCTGTAAATTGCTCAAAATTATTCATTCATGTCAGCCACTGCCACTATCATATTATTCATGTATTATAAATTACAAAAATTTGTTTTATGGACTTTCCTTGGTTGCAATCGGTAATGATCATCATCTAGTTATGTTCACCAGTGAGAAAAATAATAACATCCCCTTTTGTAGAAGACATATTTTGTCAGAGTTTAATCCTACTTAGTTTCAAAGTGAAGGCATGTCATCGTAAATTCCCTATTGATACTAAAGAAAAAAGATAAGACCCATTACCTGATTCTCAAAACCAGAATAACCTGGCAGATACTTAGGATCACCTTGATTCTTGAGCATGAAGGATGAATTAAAAGCACTCGTCCTATGGACATCTTCATTAGTTGCAGATTTCACCATTGAACTGTCACCGTTAGGAGGAAGCATATGAAAAGTTCCGGTAGTAGGAGATGGCAGTGCCTGGAAGAACAACAAATGAGTTAGAGATCACATATCATACAGCATCAAGCAGATATGCATAGACAACACTTGAAGCATTCAATAATTTACATCTTCCATCCCCCACATAAAACAATACAACTATGCCCTGGTCACTATACTGTAACTATATCACCATCCACAGTGTTCATTTTGGTTGTTGTTTTGTTGTTACTGTGTTTTAGCTCAGCTGCCTGCACTTACGTGCAATGTGGAAATTGGAATTCATTGCATTGCATCTTCATACATAAATCTATCTGCTGCAATCCTGATAATGAATTTAAAGATTCTAGTGCTCAATTGCTCATCCATCGCTCTTTTATATGTGCTTTTAAATTCATATGCTAAAAAACCGATTAATCTACTTAAGGTAAAAATGAACGAATTGGACGGTCCTTCCAGGCATGTGAAAAGATTCTTGAGCATAGTGTGATATTGCAATCACACCACATAAACTTAAAAACAGGGAGTTGAAAGCTAAATACAGATTAAAACTATATCACACTCACAAAGAAACGAGCAAAGAAGACCTCAGTGCATAATAATAAAAAAAAAAAAAAAAAAAAAAACCACATCTGTATAAACCGATGTAGGAGAGCCTAATTTAACGGTGAGATTGCCGGTGAGATCGCCGGGTGGGGCCGGTCACAGGGAATGGACGGTGAGATTGGCCGGGTGCGCTGTATAATTTTCCCCGATGTAGCTAGCATTTGTATTGGTAGCAGACTAGCAGCTCATAGTTCACATTATCATCTTGAAGACTGACTCCGTTTCTTTTCTTTCGGCACTATTTGATCTCGTTAACAATTCTCAACAAGACCAAGAGCAAGATACAAGTTTACATAAGAAACCAACAGACACTAGAACCAAAATATATACATCTAGCTATGTTTCATTCATCAAGCCATTTTTTACCGAAGAAAAAGGACCGTAATCATGAAAATGAAAATTTCCAAAATTGACGACGGAATGAATCACCTGAGAATTGGGGAGCATCATGGGGGAGTCGAGCAGAGCGGTGGGGCTGATTCCCGGAGGGATAGTGAGGTGGCCAGGAGACCTGTCCTCCGGCGCAGGCGACGGAAAAGGGCTGGCGGTGTTCTTCCTGAAACGCTGTGTATTGATCCTCTCGGCATTGAATCCACACTTGGCTGCCCTTCTCTCGGCAATGCTAACGCTACCATATTTGGCTTTGTCATTGTTTGCTTGCTCCATTCTTCTCACAAATCCCATATCGTTATTCGTATGAATGTGAATATGAGGGTAGAGTGACAAGGGTGTGAGTGTGAAGGAGTCTTTGGTCTCAGCTCCTTGTTTTTCAGTGATTATGGAGCTGAAACCTTCTCGTTGGTTTGATACAAGAAATGAATGCCGGGATATTGAAGATCAACAGCTGTTTCAGGTTCCAATATCTTATCTAGTATAGAGATTACAATGAACAAATACAACAAAAGAATGCAACTTTTGTATTTTCAGAGGTTTCCCAAGAACAAGTGTATTGATTTTCAGAGAAACAGAGGAGTGAGAGAGAGAGAGAAGAAGAGGAGACAGTGTGTGTACAATGTTCCTCCTCCTTGGAAACACAAGAGAATAAATAGAAGAGAGAGATTTCTCAGTGGGACCCACCCACAGACCCCTCTCTAGGGTGGTGAAATTGTGATAAAGATGAACTTTGTTTGCTTTCAAACCACTACTTTACTCCCATTTCATTTTTGAAGAAAATACATTTACCATTACATACCCACATCAAAAGATTTTTGTTTTCTTCATGTTTTCTCCTTATCTCATGTAAGCACACCTCCTAATTTTTTCAACAATAATTCCGAAACATTGGATCTAACACTTTATTGTTCTCGTACACGAATGACACGTCTGACGTTTCCGATTTAATATAGTTTCTTTTTCGATCACCTTACTAAATATTAATAGATTCATAAAATGCGTACAATGTTTCGAGAAATTTCTATATTTCGATAGATTGGGAACTAATTATTTAAGAGGGACTAGTATGTGTCATAACTTGGTTTAGGGACTTGAGAGTAGAGAATGACTGTTAGAGTGTTCTTGGCTAGCCGCAAATGTTGAGTGGGAGGTTATGTTTTGTGTAATCCTAAACAATAAGCAGTTAGAAGGGACACTTAGCAATCATACAGTTGTATATGCCCCGCAATATATGCCCCGTAACAAAACCGGCCTGTCATCTTTTCTTATGATTTAGTTGTAGTAAATCACTAAATCTCAACTCTTTTATCTAATTTGTACAAAACCAGAGAAATCTATTTCTTCCTTTGGAGTGTTGAAATTTAAGTCCAGAGTCTTCAACTTTGTTCATTTAGTATTGGCTTTATTGGTGTATCTATTTATGATGTAAACTATGTGCTCAACTGCTAACCATATTTGGTTTCAATTCAAAAATGTATTAGTCAAAGGAACTAGCAATTTCTGTAATGGGATTTTCTCATAATTTGGAATGTTATTCATTGCCAACCTCACTCCAAAAGCATTTACTTCTTAGCTATCTATAGCATATTTGCTAATCAAAATGATTCATGAATTTTTCATGGAAAGATAATGCACGCATTTAAGTCTTTTCTTATCTAAATATATCGTTGATATATATATATATATACACACACACACATACAATTGAATTTTACAAATTAAATCGAGATAATTATTATCAGAAAAATTGAGTTTAAATGCATATATAGTTCGATGGTGCTTCCGAACTTAAATGCACTTGCAAGTCTCTCCCATTGTGATGAGTTCTAGGAGACAGTTGAGTAGCTCGTTATGTTGTTCTCTCTTTTAAGAATTAGCGTCTTGAATGGTTCTAAAATTAGGACCACGTATATGCTTACGAGTTGCTTAAAAGCATACACTATCTTCCCGATTCTTTCGTAAATTTACGGCATTACGAGCACGTTTTTTGACTTGTAATGTGAGAAAATGATTACGGGGTATAAATATTCATGAAGAGTCTATTTAGCGCACCCGGGTGCACCGCGCATCTAGAAATTTAACTGTGAGATTGCCGGGTGGGGCTGGGCACGGTGAGCGGACGGTGAGATTTTCAATATTCATGCGCTGTAATTGAAACGGACGTAGATCCTCGTTGCTACTATCCAGTTCTTGAATAACCATTAACTTGATAACCAATGGACGATATAGGTTTAAGAATCATTCCCACACCGATTCCTGCTTATCCATTCCAGTTGTTTCTGATGGATGACTTTAACCCTCGTGTAGAACGTACGAGAGAGTTTTGGTCCAATCTTTTTCTGGGGGACCAGATTGTTTTATGAAAGCCCAAAGAGGCAAAGATCTGAACAAAAGCTCATATTCCTCGTAGGAAATAACCTGACCTGTTTGACAACAGATGTCAAGCGGCAAGACAAGAGTGCCACCACGTTTCATGTCTTCCTTTCATGCACATTACACACCTGTAGCTCTCTCAACTTTCATACTCTCTATGACTCCCATCTCCATGACTGTCTGTCTCTAGCTAGCTACCTCTCTTTCTATCTCTCACAGTAATCTCACTAGTTATGGAAACACCAACTTATACTTATGATGATGATGAAGACGACGAGTTCGAAGACGAGTATCTGATTCCAAAGCCCTCAGAGTGGTTCCCAAAGCTAGTCTCTTTACAAGCTGATTTGATTTACAACTGCATAATGATTCTGTTTCGCCCCGTAATATCCCTCTTCTCTTTCGCCTACGAGTCGTACCGCCAAGCCGAGAAGGCCAAGGTCACCGTCGAGTCCGCCTTCCAAAATGCCCCCTCCACCATCACACACGGCGCAGTCGTCCTCTTCAAGAAGCTCGGCTTCGGTGTTCTCGGGGCCGCCTATGTCTGCATGGTCATGTTCATGCTTTTGATTCTGGCCACAATTGTTGGAGTTGCTGCGGTGCGGCACTGGCTGGAGGAGCCTGTGGTTGTTAAGGAGATGTTGCACTTTGATTACACGCAAGCTAATCCCAATGCGGTGTTTGTGTTTGGAGGATCAGGATCACTTCAGGGATTAGCTGCTGGGAGTGGTATTAACTACTTCAAGACTATTAGCCGCAACAAGCGTATGCCTCTTGGGGTTCCTGTTGGACATACTTATACTGTCTCTCTCGAGCTTTTGATGCCGGAATCTGATTTTAATAGGGCCATTGGTGTGTTTCAGGTATGAACATAAGCCCACTGTCATGTTCAACTTGACGAAATCTGTGTTTGGTCTATGTTTAACTCTCTTTCGCAATTTATTCGACAAGCTAAATTTCTGCATGTTAGCAGATGGACCAAAAATGTTGTGCTATCAATTCATTTATTGATTCACACTGTCTATTATTGAATCAGATGACTGCAGAAGTATTATCAGCTGATGGTGATGTGATTGCAAAGTGGAGCCAGCCATGTATGCTACGATTTAGAAGCCTCCCAATTCGACTCACAAGAACATTTCTTATGGGCGTACCTCTGATACTAGGCATTTCTGGAGAGACGCAGAAAATAACAGTACAAATACTGAGGCACAAGGAAGTGACTTATCCAAGAACCCGAGCAATAAGAATAACATTAAGTCCAAGAGCCGGTACCTCATATCTTCCGCAGTTGTATGAGGCTGACATCGTTCTGAATTCACAGCTGCCTTGGACGAGGCAATTGGTGCACGGTTGGAGATGGACGCTCTACGTCTGGGCGTCTTTCTATTTTTACGTTATGTTCCTAATAACGTACGTAACATGTTGTAGACCACTCTTGTCACCAGTGAAAATGATCACAACTGTGGTGAATGTTGCTAATTATGCTATTCGTTACGGATCAACAAGTGATCATGTTCAAAGAGAAAGAGGGGCAAGTACAGAAGTACCACGGCGAAGACCCCTTCGAGTGCCTAAACCGGCCACAACGACGAGTAAAGATGATTTTGACCAAAATGAGGATATATCAGAATTGTTGAGTAAGTGGCGGCGGAGCAGAACGAAAAGGAAGGCAATCTATTTGCAAACAGATATGCCAGGTGAGACTGTTGGCACCTCATCTGCACCATCAACGATCAGTATGAGTACTAGAGATGATGATAGTACAGTAGCTACGGAAGAAGATGTTGGGGACTCGGAATCAGTGTGTACTTAGTTAGGAGCTGTGATCGCATATATGCTGCAGGGCTTGAATCAGTGTGACCTTAGTTAGGAGCTGTGATAGCATATATGTGCAAGGCTCGTAGATTAAGTTTTCTGTTAGACGAAGATCATGATCCCATGATATGTCCTTAGATTTTTAGCAATTTCTTACTGATCCAAGGTGTAATAAATCTCTGTTGGTCTATATGTCAAGCAAACATTGTCATTGCTTAAGATGTAGAGTACAATAAGACTCGCAGATAGAAGATATAATTTCAGCTGACTTAAAATGGTAAAGACAAACAGAAACCAGAACATACTTAATAGATTGATCATCTTGCAAGTTACTGAATACAGGAAAGTTTATCGCAATTAAGACCAGCAATACAACCAAGTTACAATAGTAGAGCAACTACAGAAAAAACATACATCCAGACCTGAAAAGCTTTATGCTACAGGGACTTGCTTGTTTTCCAAGGGAGAGGATCAATTCCAAAGGGTGTTGAGGATCACACAGATAGCTCAGTATGAGAAATTAGAATTCCATCGGTGTCTGCATAAATCCATTCCCCATCAGTGATCCTTGTCCCAGCAATGGTTATTGGTACTTGCTTCTCTCCTGTTCCCTTCTTGTTGGCTTTCATTGGATGAGAAGCCAGAGCTCTCACCCCAATGTCACAGCCATTAATCTCATCAACATCTCTTATGCAGCCATTGACCACTATACCAGCCCAGCCATTATTCTGAGCTTGAACTACAGGGTTGCCACCTAATATTGAACACCGCTTGCTTCCACCCCCGTCCACAACAAGAACTCTGCCATTGCCTTTCTCCTCAAGAAACCCACGAACCAGAACATTGTCTTCAAATACCTTCAGGGTAACTACTTGTCCAGAGAAGACCTGTCGCCGCCCATATATCTGGAAGATCGGCTCAAGCACCCGAAGCTCACCACTTACAATGAGCGACGAGTGTGCATCGCAGACTTCAGCAGTTGTAACCAAGGCCATTTGTCCCCAAGCACCTTCAGGGTAAGAATACATCACAGTATTTGTCAGAAACAGTAATGTGGTTTCTAGATTAAAATATGGCTTTAAATTTCAGCACCATCAAAAATACAGTTTTAGTTTTTCAAGCACAAGGCTAAATACCACAATGGCCTGTCTGTTTTATAAACTTTTTTAGTTCTTTGATAAATATAAGCAATCACAGACAACAATAATCTTCATTGAATTAAGCAAGATATGAAATGCTGCTAAGAAATGCTAGATAATGAAACAAGAAAACTAACTAAAACAGAAGGTTTTATCTTGGGATTTCACAATAGTCAAAGAACAATTCAATCAAACTTAGAGTCCATAACAGTCTTTCATTCTATACTAAGCTCATGTCTGTTACCACACAAACATACACATTCTATGATTACTGTGCCTCCCACCTGACCTTATAATATATATGTTCCCTACATTTCCAGATTCGTTCCAAGAATCAAACTACAGAAAATTCAATTGGATAGGCTATGATAAATCAAACTGATTAGTAGAATCAAAATGTGATGACACATATAGAAAGCAAAAAGATCACCCATCAAGTCAATAACAGACGCAAGGCAAGATTGGATCTTTACGGTCAACAGATTCGGAACTAGCAGTCTGATCAGAAGAGAAGCACATAAGATTCAAACCAACCAAAGTGTGTATTTATTCATCAATCACAGTAACTTGTATCCTCAAAATCCAAACAATACACCCAACGATCCAAAGCAACAAAGGTTGAAACTTTATGAACAACCATACTATTGTAATCCAAAACTGTATCCTAATCTTGTGAGCAATCAAAGCAGCAAATCGGAAAATGAAGAAGATTAACAGAAGTAAAGCAGCTGCTAAGTGTTTACCTTGAACTGAGCAGCAGGACACCAGAACAGAGCAGTGGAAGAGAGACAGATACAGAGAGATATGAGATATGAGTTGTGATGAATCAGAGCGTCTCTCTCATCATTTAACATATGAAGGAAAGGTCAAGTTTGAAGTTAGAATCTCTGTTCACCTGTAAAGCGCGTGGCACGTTTCTTTTTTCAATTCTTGCTCTTTGTCTCTTTTCCATTATTTTATACTCTTTTCTACTAAATTTACCCAGTGGTAAGTTTTCTTTCATATTTTCATATAATTACATTATACAATCTGAATAGATAAATTATTTACTCAGTTGAGCTCAATTTGCGGGTAGATTTAAATCGAATAATAGAACAGAGTCCGCTTGTATGAGTGTTGAAAGAAGAACAGAGTTTAGAGAAAACAGAAATAGATGTGGGAGTTTGTCAAATAATTCTACTGGTTTTGTTGGAACATTTATAAAATAATAAGTGGACGGCGTAAAGGTGAGTCTGAAATGTGAATGGATTCTGTTGTTCACGTTCACGCGATTGATAAGAGAGTAGAAAATGGTATTTGGTTTGTATCGTATAGCTATTAGCCTGATGCAGATTGTGATGTGAAATTTGCAAGTGGGGATTGATTCATAATGCTTCTCATTGGCGTCATTCAATGATGTGATGCTTCTCTCACTACTACCATATCAGCTACAGAGGAAATGAATCTGCAGGTTTCTACAAAATGAAGACCTTTATTGATTCATAACAGTTGAGTTCTACATTACAGACACCTTTTTATGTTGAACAACAGAACCAACAAACACCGGCAACAACAAAATGCCTGCCTATACTTGCTTTGTTTTCTTTTTCTCAGGACGCTTTGAGTCCAAATTTATTGGAATAAAAGCCAAAGCCACTAGCAATGATAAATAGCAACACCATAATCAAACTTTCCCAGTTCCACAGACTTTAATTGATCTGATTCAAGTCAACCTGTGGATGGTTTTCATGTCCGCAGCTTCCTTGATGGTGCGTTTCTCTACATGATCCCACCACTTGAAGAGGAAATTGTCCACAACTAGCCTGAACCAGGGGGACAGCTTCAGACCTTCCTCTCCGGCATCTGCCTTCCTCAGCAGCTCCTTCAACTCCTCTTGGTTTACGTACTTGATGTCCGCAACTTCATCAGGGTTGGGATGCACACTCACATCTCGCACAGTGAAGAGCAGGTAATCAACTGCAAATGACAAAGATAAAACATAAGGTCGAGTCCGCTTAACAATTTTGAAACAAACTCCCTCTTATGAGTTGAGTATTCTAAGCAACATAAGGTAGTGTAAACCAAGTTGGAATATTACGTTCATGTTCTCCCCACTTTCCGTCAGAAGGTGCCTTGTACAACATGCGGCCCAAAGGAATAAACTGATCAACAGGCACATCTTCAGCAGGGATACCAAGTTCATCCAAAAGCTTCCTTTGAGCAGCATTTCTTACTCCTGAAGGAGAGAATTGAGGGACAAAAAATCAGAGACAAGTAACTTCAAGGCAACTAAAACTGGTTCTCCAAATAAGTTAAGGTACATAGAGAAGTGAAAATACCAAGGCACTCCTCATCAATAAGCTCAGATTCACGGTATAGTGGATGGCTGCAACAGGTGTTTGTCCACACAAGAGGGAATGTTACCTTTGTCGCAGAACGTTGCTGCAGAAGAAGACGCATTTATTAGCTTATTACTCATTGTATTCTACTGATGCCAACCAAAAACGCATTTACAGATTTCAAACAAAATCATACACCCAACAACCAAGCTGTAAGTAGAAATAGAAGCCAAAGGAAATGCTTATGATATATAATCTTCTATACGCATCTACTCATGATGATGCTAATACCACTTTTACATGAGTTACAAGTTAAATCCGAGGAACATATGAAGATGCAGCAAACATTATGTTTCAAGATGTTACCAAATGATCAATGCCACACATTGCAAACATTCTCTACACCAGTGATAGAAAACTCTGCAGCTAATGAACACCTTAACTATGTCGACCATTCAACTTCCAGATTTCCATGAGAATTTTGAACCATATTCAAGATAATGTTTCTTACCTTGTTTTCAGTTATGATTGAACTACCAACCACGCTTACAGTTGTACACCCTAGTTTTAATCGTTATATACAAGAACTTCATGCATAGCATATTGTACTTTAGCGCATTGCTGCCAACAGATATCATGTCATGTCTCCAACCCCATTTGTCTCAAATTTCAAAAATGAGTTCAAGAACTCATTTAAACTCATGTCCATTTTCAATTTCAGCAGTAAATATCATATATAATTATATCCAAACACATGACATAAGAAAAGGAAAAGCACCTGAAGAAGCAACTCGTTCTTGGAGTTGAATAGAAAGACACTGAAAGCTCTGTGAAGCAGATTTTCAGCTTCAATCTTTTCCATCAAGTGACCTGCGGTGGACAAATTTAAAAAAGCACCAAAATTTGAGACAGAAGATGATAGCTGCATCAAGTACAAGTATTTATGACAAAGACGAGGTACTTACAATTGTACTTTGTGTCATGTCCAACAACACGATCATTCTCATCCACCAGAATACATCTGCACAAGATTCGAGATTAAATCACCAGAACCAGAACAAGAACTACAACACGCATTGAGTTTAACACTAAGTAGAAAGCTGGATCGATCTCTCGTATACATGACGTCGTATCGGAATGGGAGTGATGGTAAAAACGTGAACAGGGCAGGGGCAAAGGTGGGAACTTACTCGTCCTCGAACATGAGGCGTCGCTGGACGGCGTCCATGCCGGCATCGGGGGCGTCGGCCATGGTGGAGATGCGTAAAGACGGAGATGACCTCGCCGGAAGGAGAGAAGGGAAAGGCTTCGATGGTGAGAGAGGTCGACGAGACGCAAAGGTTGAATAAGAAGAAGAGAAAAGACGAGGAAGATGAGATTTGGGAAAGAAGAGGGAAGAGAGTGTGGCTCTTGTTGCGCTGAAGCTCATTGGACTGTCTCGACAAACTCAGTTATATAGAAGTCTCCGTCGGCGTCCGTCCGTATATATGATCCGATAGTCAAAACTCACAACATATTGGTAAGTTTTTACCGCTTCTTTTATACACCACATTTTACTAAGGTAAGAATAATAATTTTCTCTTTATAACTTACAAGTAGCGATGGGATATATTTTTAGACTTAAGAGTGTTGCGTAAGTGTTTTATGTTGATTTGAACTTAAGACGTGTAAGTTTACAGTCATGACATACACATTTCATAATATTGGTCAAGCACAATGATAACAGTGTGATTCTTATCACGTATGAATGAAAATAAAACGGTAGTTGTTTGTTAAAACTCTTTGTTTTTCATAATATTGTGATTGTGAATGTTCATTTGCTAATGTCATTATTTAACGAGTCTAATAATCCACATTCAATGGAACTTGGTGCGGGTAAATGATGGTTTACTAGTACAAGAGTTAAAAACATATGGAAGCAAGAGGTGAATGTGGGGGGTTGAAGTAATCAACGTCTGTGATGCTCCGTTTAGTCAGGTTTGCTGGGTCAAAGTACGTATATATGCTGGCTAGCTCTTCATCTTGTACTCTCTCGCAGACTGTTGTTAATGTTTATTGTAATTGCGTTGGACAATGTTGACCAGGCAGCCATGGAGGTAGGCATGCAGTAGTGTACTTGTTGTTTTTCAAACTTAAATCTTTTAAGTCAGGACAATGTTGGTTGTTTTTATCTTTTTAACAATTGGATCAAATTCTCTTGGAGTATGTATAAATTTAGAATTGAAATTTGTTTAGTCTTTCTGGTCTAAAGTCGACATCTGTTTAATCTTTATGATTTTATTTTAATCTGAATAGTCATTGAAGTCACGATTTTTCATCTAAATGGTTATTCTGTCAATGTTCTCAGTTAAATTGCTGACGTGACCGTTAATTGTTGACGTGGATGCAATGACCATTTGGATGAAAAATAGTGACTTTAAGGACCGTTTAGATTAAAATAAAACTTTAAAGACTAAACAGATTTCGACTTCAAACCAAAAAACCTATACAGTATTTTACCCATAAATTTATATCGTTGTTGTTGGTCATAATGTTTTGGTAAGAAAACGCATGGGGTGAAACCGTGAAACTTAGCAGAGCCTACCAATCAAGCCACCAACCAACCTGAAGCTTTCTTATAATGTGAAGAAAGTATGAAACGTGTGGAAGGATGAGAGAGCAGAGGGGAGTGGAGTGGAGGCTGTGGAGTCCCAGTATTATTATTACGAGTCAACATTGGCATCCCCATCACGCACGCCAACATTGGTTGCAGCTTTTTTAATCAATCTGAATCGGAAACCAAATCAAGAATACTTGTCCTTGTCCAGCAACCATTTTACCAAATATTGAGAGAGAGAGTGTGTAAGCCCACGAACTTGAAATCCGCCCAGCCCGCTGTGGCCAGGCGACCCAATCAATTTTTTATTTTTATATTTTTGTTGGAATGCAATAATAAACTCGTGGGTTTGGGTTTGGGTTGGAAGCATAAGCAGCAGCAATGTGGAGAGACAAGCCTCCCGGTTTGAAGATCCTGTGGGTCTGGACCCTCGGCACCGCCGCCGGTAGTGCTTCTATCAACTCTACTCTGTCCTCCTCCTCCTTTCATATCCTAATTTTCCGTCTCCTTTTTGTTAGTTTTGGTTGCGAATGTGGTCCGGACCAGGATCACAGACATGGACAAACTCATCAACAACACCGACGAGCATCAACAACACCGACGAGCATCAGAAACACTCCCGGAGCCTCACTCCGGTGAAGTGAAGCCCCAGTAGCTGCTGGCTGGCTAGGTACTCGGGCATCATTCCCAATTTTGTACCAGCACTCGACTCTTTTGTAATGTGAATTTCATATTTCAGGGTTTCATTTTGATTATGTTGACAACTGCTGCTTTACTAGAATCTGGTTCTTTCCTTATCCCTAACTCCTTCTTGCTATGTCAGCTGCTTCTGTCAAGACTGGTCAATTAGGTCGATAGTTAGAGCTGCCCACTTTATTGGGATTTGATTCAGTGATAGCTTTAGACCGGTTGTAGCAAATGATCTGTCTTATCATTCTTGTTTGTGTTTTTGAAGAGAATAGGTTATCCAATGAAACATGATTTGGATGTGGATCGTGTTAAAGCTTCTAACTGTTTGTAAATCATGTGCTGCTTTGAATTTCTTGTTCGATTAGCAGCAAGACTTTAGCACTCGGAGCTTATTAAGCTAAATTCATGTTGGTATGCTCTAATGAAGAAAAAGAGAAAAGAATCTTCACAGTGCTGGGTTATTAGAGGAGGAGCACCATCGATCACTCTATGTTAACATGTAAGAAGAGACCCCAACTCTTCCACGCTTTTACAATGATTCATCTTGAGGGCCAGCCCTGAGTCCTGGTAGTTTAGGCAGGGTAGAATCATAGAATATCTTCCTTCACCGAATTTGGTTCTTCCATCTATGTGTTCTTGAATGCTTAGTGATCACTGATACTGTATGATACTTTATCTAGTATTAGGGCAGGGTTGATTTATATTTCCTGCAATTTGGGTGATAATTGCTCTGGTTTGTCAGATTGAATGTGGGATAATAGTATCAATCCAATTCTATGCTAGCTAAAGAAAAGAAATTGAATATGTTAGCTGGAAGAGTCTCAATGCAGAAGCAGGGGAACCAACTATAATCTCTTTAGGTGATTGCTCTTGCCATGGTTACCTGAAGGAATTGGTTGACAGTGAAGAAGAGCAGGAGCACCAAAAGTCCAAAATCATCCATGCTTGATAAAAATTTGGAAGAAAAGACACGGTGTTGGTGTTGGTATTGGCAAAATTGTTTTTAGGCTCTCATTTTGATAGGTTTTGCATCAAATTTGTTTTATGTGGATTTTTTTTTCTTTCATCTTTAATGGTTTTAATCATACGGACACTACTGATCCTAAAGACAATTTTGCAAGCCCAAAGACTAATCCGCAAAGGGGAAAGGGGTCACGGCAAGAACAGATTGAAATAAACTTCAATCAGCATCAATACAAACTTGGGTATAAGAGTTCGACACCCGTGACTAACTATGTCACCACAAATGGTGGTTGTCTTACTTGGAAAGATGTCACCACAAATGGTGGTTGTCTTACTTGGAAAGATTATTAGTCTAACGACATTACTATTTCATTTCTCATCAATTGTTTTAATGATTAGTTAAACCAATCATCTGATTGAACATCTGAGACGACCGAACACAAAACCTCATTTAGCATCTTTATTTTCTTTTTATTGGTTAATACCTATAATTTTTTTTTCCTCTCTCAAGTCTCTAATAAATATCAGTGTCCAATCCACCACAGCAACCCCTTATTCTTCTTTGCCTTTATTTCTCTGTCTCTCTCTCTCTCTCCCGAATCAAAAAGGGGTTCTCAAACGCGCCGAGCCTACCTCACCGCCTCCACTCTCCGATCCCTCTTCGTCTTGGTTTATGAGGTCTGAACCTTTCTCTCTCTCCCTCTGCTTTGCGATCTCTACGTCCTTGCTTTTGATTCCATGTCACAGATCTGATTCTTTATCTAATTCGATTCTTGAGGCAAAGATTGGTTGTTTAGGTTGGATTTTCTTTATGGGTTTTGCCTATGTTGGGTTGTGTGTTCAATTTTTTGATCTCATCTCGCTATTTCCTATGTAATTTGGCTCTGTTAGGTTTACAATTTGATTTGGGTGTTTCTTGATTTAAAGAAAGGAGACATCTTTGATTCTTTGAAACTCAATTTGACCTCAAGATGGGGCATTTATTATGCTTCTCGTTTCCTGTGGTATGGAATTGAAATTGGATGTGAATTATAGTTATGATATTCACCTCTGATGGTTCTTTCAATCATTTGTGTTTCACTGGTGTTACTGTTTGGTGTGTGTTCCTTTTCTTTCGATCTGCTTTTATGTTTTGGATACGTTTATTGAGTTTGGATTTGTTTTTGTATGTGCAGCTCGAAGGAGAGACCCACTCTCGGGTAAGTCTTGCTACATTCTTTGTGTTTGTTTGGATATGCTTTTTACTTATTTGTGATCAGACTTGAGTTTTATTTAACTCTGCGACAATAGGGTATCTTAAATTGTTAAACTATAAGAACTAGTTTTTCATATATCGATGATAAGTCTCATCAATGAGTTATGAATCAAATAAAAGTTTGAATTGAGTGTGCTATATAGTTATTTGAAGTTCTGGACAGTTTGTCAAATTTAACTAGAATACAGTGACTGAATGTTTTCCCTGACTTATTGCCGTGTTTTTTTCATTTCTCTCTGTACAGTGGCACGCGGATTAAGACCCGCAAACGGAATATTGCAGCGCCCCTGGACCCTGCAGCTTTTGCGGATGCAGTGGTCCAGATTTATCTGGATAATGCTGGTGATCTGGTAAGGGTTTAGCTTTGCACCGGTGATCTAGTTCCCTGTGTCCTTTTGCTTTGTCAGTTGGTCATCTGTTAAGATTTATTTGTGCAGGAACTTATCGCCAAGAGCATTGAATCTTCAGACCTCAACTTCTCAAGATACGGTGACACCTTTTTCGAGGCAAGTTCTCTTAATGCTTGGGTACTTTTTGTCGTGGTGTTTTATGCCAATTGGTTATGATTCTTTGGTAGTTTCTGTGGATATTTAGCTCCAGTTCAGTTGAATGATCATTTTCTGCTTTGAGTCTGTTTATCAATTACAATAATGTGACTTTAGGTCCTACTATTTATACACAATTGTAGGTTGTTTTCACCGGGGGCCGTACACAGCCTGGAACAACAAAACCTGATGAGGGGGAGCGCCACCCCTACTCTGTACTAGAGTCTGAGCCTAGACGTGAAGTCATTATACCATTTGTTATCTACATACAAAAGATTTTGAGGCGGAGGCCATTTCTGATAAAGAATCTTGAAAATGTCATGCGACGTTTCCTTCAGTCATTGGAGCTTTTTGAGGAAAATGAAAGGAAGAAGCTGGCAATTTTCACAGCACTTGCATTCTCTCAGAAGCTATCAGGACTTCCCCCGGAGACTGTGTTCCAGCCAATGCTCAAGGATAATCTTGTCGGCAAAGGGCTAGTTCTATCATTTATAACTGAGTTCTTTAAGGAGTATCTGATTGACAATAGCCTCGATGATTTGATTTCGATTCTGAAACGGGGTAAAGTGGAGGATAATCTTCTGGACTTCTTCCCAGCCGCCAAGCGAACTGAGGAGTGTTTCTCTGAGCATTTCACGTAAGTTCATGTATGCTGATAATAGTTTTTTAACTTGTCCGCCTTGTGACACAACACATTTTTATTTTCTAATGTCATAGCTGATACATTTGACACAATAGAATCGATGGATCTCAAGTAGCTTCGATCCATGAGTGTTTCAATTCACTGCTAAGTGTTGGCTGCCAGAAAATCTCTCTTCTATGTCTGCTTCCTCACATCTCTGATTTTGAATAAATTAAAGAGGCTTCATGTTTCATTCTGGTTAGTTTCGATAGGAATGATACACATTTGGCTTGTCAGTGGTTGATAATATATATTGTAAAGAAATTCTTATGGCATCCCCCGTACTATGTAAATTTTATTAATGGGTTTTCAAGTGATTTCATGTTTTGATTAAAACATTAGTATTGGGTTGCTGACTTGTATTTCGGTATGTTTATGCCAATTTTCAGCAAGGAAGGGCTAGTGTCCTTGGTTGAATACAATGAAAAGAAGATTTTTGAGGTGAAGCTTAAGGATATGAAATCTGCTTTGACAACCCAGATAACAGAGGAAACTGATATTTCTGAAGTCATAGAAACTGTGAAGCAGCGTGTTAAAGACGCCAAATTGCCAGATGTTGAGGTTGTGCGTATCCTGTGGGATGTCATTATGGATGCTGTGCAGTGGTCTGGTAAGAATCAGCAACAGAATGCCAATGCAGCTCTTCGCCAGGTATGCCTGAATCTTATATCCATATGCTCAGTGAATTTAATAGAGCTGTAAATGACAAAAGAATGCTTCCAATGGCTAAATGAAGCAGTTGAATGTAATTTATGAGCTCTGAAAACACTCAAAAAGGAGCAAAGATCTGAGTTAACATGTTTAACCAAATCTAAATACTGAAAGCAGAAAACTATATATGTTTAACCAAATCTAAACATATATGTTATATGTTTGTGTTTGAATAGAATTGCAAGCTTTTGTGTTCATTATTGCCTAATGGGCTTTGTTTACAATCTAAAAACGCAGGTGAAGACATGGGCAGAACTGTTGAATGCCTTCTGCACCAATGGGAAGCTTGAGCTGGAACTGATATACAAAGTTCAGATGCAGTGCTATGAGGATGCTAAGCTGATGAAGCTGTTCACTGAAATTGTTAGGTCTCTGTATGACCAGGATGTGCTTGCAGAAGACACTATCCTCCATTGGTTTCGCAAAGGAACAAATCCCAAGGGCAGGTAGGGCTTTGTTCTCAACTTAGTAACTCACAATTATATGATTTGGATCAATGTTACTATGTCACAGATACCAGTGTTCTGTTGTGCAAGTTTCAACTCTTAATATCTGGTGGAAATTGGTGCAGGCAAACATTTGTGAAAGCTCTGGAGCCTTTTGTGAAGTGGCTGGAGGAGGCAGAAGAAGAGGAATAGATGCAGCCAGCTTCCACTGATGTTGCCACACTGTTCACTGCCCTGTCGTACTATGTTTTATCTGTTTTTCTAGTTTTATGAGAACCCAAGTCACAAATATTCTATATAACCTACTAAGGTTTGGTGTGGCTGTTGATTGTTGATGATGATGATGATGATGGAATTACATTATAAATAATCTATGTTTTCGTATAATTACTTGCCCCTTTATATAAATTTCCCCGTTGGCAGAATTCAAGTACATGTATAAAGCAAGTATAACTTGCATCCGATCTTTATAATCAGAAAACTGGATGTTCTTATGCACGAAACTAGATGCAATAGTTCAGAGCAGACCTGGAATGTACTCTTGTAATGACTCACTAAACATATCGGAAATGATGTTGGTTGTTTTGCAAGTAACACTGTACAGAAAACCCATTGAAGCGAAGCGATCGGACAGGTAGGGGCAGTAGTGACTTTTTATCCCTATTGTTAAGCGCTGAACATCACGTGCCTGATGCGTGGGGAATGAGTGAAGAGTGGGGAGTGTAGTTATCTGATGTAGTCATCCGTACGTGAAGTCTGGATGGCGCTCAGAGTTTACTGCACCACTCCCTCTCCCTCTTTACCCTGCAATGCAACTGCCGCATCCTCCCACGCGCTCGATGCCTCCTTCATCCAACGCGCCGTCGTTCTCGCCGACAAATCCGCCGGCTTCACCTCTCCCCACCCCAACTTCGGCTGCGTCATCGCCACTCCTTCCGGCAAAGTCGCCGGCGAGGGCTTCCTCTACGCCCAGGGCACCAAGTCCGCCGAGGTCCTCGCCGTCGAGGCCGCCGGGGATCTCTCCCGCCGAGCCACCGCTTATCTCAACATGGAGCCCGGGGATTGCCACGGTGATCACTCCGCCGTCTCCTCCCTCGTTCAGGTCCTAACTTCGCTCTCTTTCATTCTCAGTCTCTCAATTAATGATTGGATCGGATTGAATAGTGATGGTGGATTGGATTGGATAGGGTGGGATTGAGAGAGTGGTGGTTGGATTAAGGCATCCGTTGCAGCATCTGAGAGGGAATGCAATAAGGGCTTTGAGAAGTGAAGGCTTGCAAGTTGACGTGCTCGGTGAGGACCTCAACACCAAGCTCTTCGAGGTCCATGTCTTTTACCCTCTTCTTTTTACCCTTTACTCTCTCTTTTTACTTTGCTTGCTTACAGTAAATTGAAATTAGCAGGAAGCACGCAAGTCGTGCCTTGTAGTGAATGCTCCCTTGATTTGTAGAGCTGCTTCTCGAGTCCCCTTCTCTGTTCTCAAGTACGCTATGACCCTTGATGGAAAGATTGCTGCTTCCAGTGGACATGCCTCGTGGATTAGCAGCAAGACTTCTAGAAACCGAGTTTTTGAACTCCGGGGTAGAAGTGATGCCATCATTGTAGGTGGAAATACCGCTCGCAGGGACAGTAAGCGTTCTCATTTTTCCAAACTTTGTGATTGCTCGTGTTGATAGTATACTAGTTGGAAATGCTCAAGTCTAGCTCCTTTTATTATGAATTAGATCCGAGGTTAACTGCAAGGCATGGTGGTGGCCATATGCCCATGCGGATTGTGATGACACAGACGCTTGATCTCCCCGAGGAAGCAAACCTTTGGGACACCTCTGATGTTTCTACTATAGTTGTGACACAGAGGGGTGCGAGAAGGAGCTTTCAGAAGTTTCTTGCGTCTAAAGGAATTGAAGTCGTGGAGTTTGACATCTTGAACCCCAGAGAAGTGATGGAGTACTTCCATGATCGTGGATATCTTTCAGTTTTGTGGGAGTGTGGAGGGACACTAGCTGCATCTGCTATTTCATCCGGAGTAATACATAAGGTTTCTTTCTTCCTTCTTCTGTCTCTATGAATTTGTGTTGATCTTCAACTTTTGTGTGCTTAAAACTGATGAGTAAGGAATGTTGGTACAAGTTCAGTAATATATTGGAGAAAAAGGTGAAAACTTGTTTTTTCCATTGTGTTCGGCACACATAATTTTGGTTTTAGTAATGCATTTCATGTGTTGCAGGTCTTTGCATTTGTTGCTCCTAAGATAATTGGTGGAAGAAATGCTCCTTCACCTGTAGGTGAACTTGGGATGGTTGAAATGACACAAGCCTTGGATTTAATTGATGTGTGCTATGAACAGGTTGGTGGCAATTTTCGGTATATTCTCAAAGTTCCTTTCCCTTTCTTTGATCTTGTGTTAATCCTATGTTTCATCTCCTCCTTGAATGGGTTTTTTGTTTTCCCTGTTAACCTACAAATTAATTATTGAACTCTAGATTATGTTTGATGTATAACATTCATAATACTGACATTGGTGAAGATTTAGGGATCTATAATTCTACATTTGCTACTGCATTAAATTCAAAATCACTTTTATACAATTTGCTAACTGAGGTGTAGAGTTTTCTCTTTCACTAAGTAACTGTACATTGAATGTGGGGTAGTCCTGGGGCAAACGTATGCTGCTATGTGGTTATACTTGTAAGTTTTGATATATGGTCCTAGGCTATAAGCTAAACCTTTAGCTAATCTTAATTTACCCTTACTAAGGAGAAACTCTAACATGTGATTATGTGAAGCTCACTGATATAACTTTTTATAAAATAAAAAAAAAATCTACTTAATATATGACTCATACAAGTTCTTTTTCATAAAATCAACCCCTTGAATTTTGTTTATACTAGTCTCACATGTCATGGACAAAGTCTTAGGATCTTTTGCAAAATTGGGCATCGGATACAAGTCATTATGTAAAATTACTAAAGAATTCTCCTGCATTTTGATAGTTTTGTTTTATGCTTCTGAAACTTGAATGATAGGTTGGACCCGACATGCTTGTTAGTGGTTTTCTTCAACCCATACCAGATCTGACTCCTGTGATTCCATCAGTTGATGAAACATATGAAATTGATCCATCTGTCACTCCTTATGACTCAAGAATCATATTCTTCTACAAAACATGGGATCCTTATGGTGCTTTCTCGAATTTCTCTCCTCACCCAATTAAGATGCTTGATGTTGATGGTGCTTATTCCACTTGGTTGAGTGTAGAGCATTACTACCAGGTACGTTCTTTTTCTGCATGAATCTTCTTGTCATCTTATTAAACTGGCGTAGTTCTCACAAAAGAAGTACTAACATGTAGGCTCACAAATTTGTTGGGGTGGATGATCCTGTGGCACGAGATTGTGCTGAAAATATCAAGACTGCAAAAAGTCCAGAAGAAGCAGCACGAATAGGCAGGTCAATGCAGAGGCGGCACCCTAATTTGGTATGGCTCTACATAGATCTGATTGATTTTACATTGATATCAACATCAGGACAAATGATCCTATCATGTTATGTACGGCAGTGGTCATTTATGTGATAATCCAAATTTTTCCAATATTATACTACAAACAGAATAACTTACATAGATTTTAGACTTGACTCAAATATTTGACAGGTGGAATATGTTGCAAGCTGGTTCTAACATCTTGTATGTGCTTCGCAGGTAAGATCCGATTGGGAAAGTGTCAAGATTGATGTGATGTACAGGGCACTAAAATGCAAGTTCTCAATATACCCACATTTGAATTCTATGTTGCTGTCAACTGCTGGTTCTGTTCTTGTTGAAGCTTCACCACATGATCTTTTCTGGGGTGGAGGCCGGGATGGAGAAGGCCTAAATTATCTGGGGAGGCTTTTGATGCAGTTGAGATCAGAGTTTCTTGGTGAGTCCCATACTTTAAGTGAGAGCTCATGCTTAGGTGTATAATCTATAAATTAGTTTATTCACAACCCCAAAAGAAAAGAAAAAGGTGTATGATTTAAAAAACAAAGGAAGGAGACAAAATGGAAGAAAATGGAAGGAGACAAAATGGTCTGTATGATTGGGGTTTGGTTAGGTTCACATTGTCATGGGTTAAAGTTATAAGTTATAATAACCTTAATCTTGGAGTCAATCACAGAGTTAAGGCAAGGTGAATAAACCTTAATCTTGGAGTCATGTATGACAATTATTATATAATATGCTGGTAACGGTAAAGCTTGTCTGCTGAGTTTAACCTCTTCCTACTTCCTAGTATGAGTTTGATTTCAATTTCAGATATAGAGACATCTTTTTTTCAGTTTCTGTTACATTGACACATGCATTGTAACAGTATCAGCTACTAGCTCAAATAAGCAATTTCTAAGAGCTTATGTTCTCTTCTCTCT
Organism: Fragaria iinumae; assembly: GCA_009720345.1. Taxonomy (NCBI): domain Eukaryota; kingdom Viridiplantae; phylum Streptophyta; class Magnoliopsida; order Rosales; family Rosaceae; genus Fragaria; species Fragaria iinumae. Next base: position 225,329 of record CM019122.1, on the reverse strand, counting down.
TCTCCAACATTGTATTTACCTAGACTGAATAGGAATAGGAATAGCAGAGGAGCCAAATTTGACCAATCTGGAACTGCATGCATCAGTCGATTCTACACTTACTGCTAGTCGAGTCACCGGTACTGTACCATTTCAACTGGAAATTCCGATGGACATGCATGGTGCAAAGTCGGATGAGCTCGAGGCTGAGTCTGACAGAGTGAATTAGGATGAGGAATGGGCTCGAGGTTATTGCTATTCCCCAGCTAGACCTAGTTATGGCAGCACCACAAGTAATCAATAAGTGCCATATGCCATCCTTGCTCCGGATGAGGCCAGCAGACGTTCGTTCGGGCCAGGATTGACTTGGACAAGCCCTGTGCTGTAAAAGGTGGAACCAAACATATTTAGGGGTTAGTTTGGTATTATGGTTCAAAAACTCAGTTTTAAATAAGTAACTTTCAACATGTTTTTTAAAATTGTGGTTATTTAAACTAAAGTTTTAAATAAGTACGTTTTAAGACTTTATCAAACAGAAAATCTATCTAAAACGGTGATTATAAATTATTTTAATCCCTAAAACTCAATATCATTTGTTTTTTAATTATTATAATTCGATTTAATTTACAAACTATACTTGATCATTTGCTTCATCATAGATGCATAGATATGAATAGAAATGGTTGAAATCCAGCCATTCTCATTATCGCAAGAAAGGCCAAAAACCTAACGCGTTTCTAGTGCAGCTTTGTATACATATAGAAGAGATTCAAATGTTATTACCTAGCCATACATTGATCGAAAATGAAACTCCAACAATTAAGTGTTAATCATGATCTAAAATAAGAATATATTCTATTTGTTCTACTTGACAAACAATTCAACGTAGCACATTATTTGCGTGATTTAATTCTTTAATCTAAATGTTATGCACATATGTTTGTGTTTCTATTGTCACGACTGCTTCTAATGGGATGGAAAGTAACATTATATATATATATATATATATATATATATATATGGCCAAAAAGAAAAGAAAATATAATAGAGAGTTTTCCTTCTAAAAATAAGGAAATAATGCATGGCTGCATGCAAAACGTGACTGATTAATATACAGGAAAAGGGAAGATTTTTGTTGATCGGGATGAGGATGTGATTGTGACTAATCTTGACTGATTAAAGTTTATAATTTAGATTAATCACTATTGATAATGATGTTCTAGATTGATAATGATGTTCATGTCCTCGATCATCGCTCGTCACCAAAACAGCCATCAGAGACATGACTCCTTTTCTGTTCTATCTTTAACTTGAAAATAATGCAACTTGCATCATTTCTCATCTTTAATGTGAACAAATTCATCTTGTTCAGTCTCCGCGCAGCAACCTCCACCAAAGAGATTTCAGAAATTAATTTGCACCGCAACAAATTAATCATGTCCTCGCAACTGTAATCTGCTAATATATATTTATAGTCCGGATCAGAGGTGGACTTACGCACGCCCTTAAAGTGCGGATGTCCCTCTGTTCTCTCCGGCGCCGACGACGGCGCGCCTCCACCCGAGCGGACACCAGAGGCGTCCCCGATCACTTTTTCTCCCCGACGAGATCGATTTGAAGGTCTGGGCAGCAACCTCCACCCAAAACTTCAGACATGACTTGATAATATCTCTCTTCGACATATAGAGATATTATCAGGTCTAAATATCCTTATTTATTCAAAAGGTACCGATTTTCTTAATTTACCCACTTTTAGATCATATTTTCTCATCTTAACCATTCACATTGTAGGTATATATGAGTAGATCATCTATACAAATTTTCAGCCAAATTGATAATCGTTAAGGTATTCAAAATTGTGAATTACACGAACGGTTCCTGTTGAACAGATTTGGTTCGTTCATTGAAATAAGGAGTTATGTATCTGAAAAGACATGTATATATATATATATATATGTATCATTTTGGTTTTGAGAACTATATATGAAAGAAAAAAAAAAGGTTAATTCTCTAATAATATTGCCAAAAATGGATCATCCCTATGATCAATATTCAGGCTACGAAAGATAGTAGGACGAGAGTGGCCACGTAGAAATGAGTCGGATACTCACATTTTCAAGGGACATGATGATGTGTTTCATAGCTGTTCATGTAAATTGTATGAAGAGATAGAATCCAATGCATTTACCCATCTTTCTCCTGCATTTACTTTCTAATTAAGAATTCTAATAAACCACATCCATATATATATAACGAGAATTAATGTGCAACTTCTATTTCTAGCTGCATAATGTTATATCCAAAACTTTATCCACAGTTTTATCCTTATAGGTATTACCAACTCCATTTTCACTCTCCTTTATCCCTACGCGAACCCAGAATTTCACTTTTCATTACAAAAAATATAATGGAATTAAGCAGCATTATGATCAAGTGCGGTAATTTCTTACCCGCCAAAAAAAAAAAAGATGTAGCGGAAGATTAGATTGAGACAAGACATGAGAATGCTGCTTGTGTGTTGGTAAAGATAAAATAATTGATAGAAATGTATACATATTTCCTTCCTTCCCCTCCTGGCTGCGAATGTGATAGATGGACTAACCGAAATTCAACCCCATTTATATATCTTGTTGCTGCTGCTGTTGTTGTAGAAGAAGAAGAAGAAGAAGAGGAGGTGTGGACAGTGTGTGTTGGTTTCTCTCTCTAGAAAGTCAGGTCGTAGTATTACAAAGAGAGAGAGAGAGAGAGAGCGAGCGAGTTTGTTTGCAAAATATAATTTGGGGTTGCGATTAATTCTCAACACGTTCAAAGTCTTTTTCCGTTCTCTTCCTCTAATTTTGGCTCTATTACCCTCTTCTTCCTCTCCCTTTCTCTCTTCTTTTCCATCTTTGCTTTCTCACCTCAGCTCAGCTCGAATCTCCCTTCTTTCTTGTTCGCATTCCATCTCAATCTGATTCAAGAGAGTTTTTGTTGTTGGCATTGGGTGGGATGGGTTTGGGATGACAAGGTAGGCCTAGGCCTAGCCTTTTTATTATATAGATCTGCTTTTCAATTCATGTTATGTTACAAACTGTGAATGTTTGAGTTGCAGGTTGTGATTGATCTTGGAATGGTGGCAAGATTGTGATCGGAAAGAGTGAGTCTTGCGCTTTTGGATCGGTGAAAAGGAGAAGGAGGGGTTGAAACAGCTCGGTTGGTCTGGAGTGCATACTCAACATAATCAGGGCCCTGAGAATGGGTTCCTGCTTGTCCGCCGAGAGCAGGAGCCCAATGGCCTCTCCTTCGCCGGCGTCTCCAGGCTGGGGTGCCCCCCGCCGCAGGAAGACCTCTAAGAAGAAATCTACTTCCCGGAATTCTTCTTTTGATTACCGCCGGGAAGACCCCGCCCTGCATCGGATTCCGGGCAGAATCTTTCTCAATGGCTCTACTCAAGTTGCTTCTTTGTTTACTCAACAGGGCAAGAAAGGGACCAACCAAGATGCCATGATTGTCTGGGAGGTTAGCTTTCCTCTCTTCCCATTTATTTTATTTCTGCTTTCGTAGATTCATTTCTATATCTCTGATTGCTAGTTTTTCCTCTTTTCATTGTGATATGGAACTTTTTTCTAAGATTCTCAGCCATCAAATATTAGTTCTAGACGTTTGCTTCATACAAGGGGTTTAGAATTCAGTTACCAAGTTCATTGAATTCAGTTACCTGTTTGAGCAATAGTATTATTTGTCTAACTCTACTTACTGTGATCTTCAGAATTTTTGTTCAAGAAAAGACACAATTTTCTGCGGTGTTTTTGATGGTCATGGCCCATATGGTCATATGGTTGCAAAGAGAGTGAGGGATTCGCTTCCTCTCAAGTTGAGCTCCAATTGGGAGGTGAGCATAAACAGTGAGGAAGTTCTCAAAGAGATCAGCCCTAATACTGCTGGAAGCTTGAATTCAGATGATGCTGCCTTTGTGCCTGTTGATGAAGATTTCAGGGCCTCCATCGACAGTGAGGAACCAGAAAAGCACCCTGAGATCTTTCACACATTGAAAGAGTCATTCTTAAAAGCTTTCAAAGTTATGGACAGGGAACTACGGATGCAACCAAGTATTGATTGCTTTTGTAGTGGGACAACAGCAGTAACTCTAATTAAGCAGGTGGCTTCATAATCCCTTGACTTGTCCTGATTTGATGTTGGTTTTAGTGAGGTACTGATCTTGATCATGCATGTATTGGCATGTTTCTCAGGGTCGGGATATAATTGTCGGAAATGTTGGGGATTCCAGGGCAGTTCTATGCACAAGAGATAAGGATGACACTCTGCTGGCAGTTCAGTTGACTGTGGATCTCAAACCAAATCTTCCAGGTACTATCTTTGTCGTTTGAAGGCAAGTGTTTGGGCTAGTTATGCACATGTGTCTGTATCTGTATCTGCGTTTATATTTTCATGCATAAAAAATCAATATTAGCATTCTCCACCGTCATGACTACATGACTTCTGACATGAAACATATTTAATTAATTTCACAATTCACAAAAGAAAGAGATGTAAAGAAGTGTTTATATGGGCTGTTTCAGTGGGATGTGATCTACAATTTCGAAATAGTTTTCACCATTTAAGTTCCTCTTGGCCTTCTCCTTTTCTTGTTATGGATTTTGATGAAACCTTCAAACCTAGTTACATTCTTCCCAAGATCTGATCTAGTCAGGCATTAAACGATGTTCCAAAGATGCAGAAGTTCACCTAGGTGTCATTGAAGTTTTGGAAAAACTATGTTGTTAGGATGACTTGTGTAAATGGACTTGCGTGAGACATCCAATGCAGACTTGATGCTGTCTTCAGGATTTCTGTTGGTGTATAAGTCTGTAACACCAGCACTGTCATTGTTCATGTATTCATTTCTTGCCTACTTAGTTTCTGAATCCATTTTACTATGTACCACACTCTCATCAAAATTTGAACTGGAAAAGGGAGGTATTGAGACCAAACAGTCACATCAAGGTCTCCAAAGCTCCCTTGTTATTTAGTAATGGAATAAATTAGTACATGTGCACAAGTTATCCATTGTGTCATCATATTGGTATCCTTAGTCCCTCTCTGTTTCTGTTTCTGTTTTGTTTTGTACAGCGGAAGCAGAAAGAATACGGAAGTGTAGAGGACGTGTTTTTGCTCTTCATGATGAACCAGAGGTTTGTCGGGTCTGGCTGCCAAACAATGACTCCCCTGGTCTTGCCATGGCACGGGCCTTTGGAGATTTTTGCCTCAAGGATTTCGGTTTGATATCAGTGCCTGATGTGTCTTATCGGCGTCTCACTGAGAAGGATGAATTTATAGTCTTGGCCACAGATGGGGTATGGAGCCACCTAATTTGAAGCCACGTACATATTAAATATGATATTTCCCTTCCTTTTAATCCTTTTCCTATTCTCCCCCCTGCTCCCCCTGCTCTTTGAATCTAAAAAGTTAAAACTTTTTGGCAGATTTGGGATGTTCTGTCTAACAAAGAAGTGGTAGATATTATAGCATCAGCCCCTGCACGCTCCTCTGCAGCTCGAGCACTGGTTGAGTCAGCAGTTCGGGCCTGGAGACAGAAATACCCAACTTCAAAAGTAGACGACTGTGCTGTGGTCTGCCTATACCTCGACTCAGACGGAAATAATTTATCAACTGCTGCTAATAATAACTTGAGTGAGCAGCATACTGGAGTGGATGATTTGAATGCTGGGAGTGAGAATGAAGAAGATATCTCTGGCCCAACTTCTTTTGTCCGCTCAGGTACTGTCCGAAATGGTGAAGAGATTCTTGAAGACAAAGAAGATGTAGAGGAAGAGAGAAGCAAGGAGAATGCTACAATGAACTCGGAATTGGGTGTAGACTGGTCTGCTCTGGAAGGAGTTTCCCGTGTTAACACATTGTTGACTCTGCCAAGATTTGTACCTGGAAAAGAAGACATTAAGGCCCGGAACAAGGTTTGATCTTCCATTGTTCCACAAAATTTGTTTGTTTTTTTTTTTTTTTTTTTATAGATTTCTTCTTCCTTTCCTTTTCGTCATCTCCAATCCTGTTTTCTTCTTCAAAACAATTATGATTTGTAGGGCCATCAAAGTTAAAATTTTGACCGGAGAGGGGGGCCCTCCCGACTATATTAGCATGTCTGGGAAAAATTGTCCTTTCTATTGTGGGTAGAATTGGAATTTTTGTAAAATCCAACTCTCCGTCGTATTATTTATTTGTTTGAAACAAATTCATGTGTATTATGTTCATAATAATCTTGTGATAATGAAGCCTCATCTTAGTTTCAGTTTGAAAGGTTACCCTTTCCCTCTTGAGATGCAATGTAATGCAATGTTGTTTCTAACTAGGTCCCTTTGAATTTGAATTTGCATTTGCAATGAAGATATTTAGCTAATTAGATAGCTTTTCTTGTTCCTGCCTGTCAGTTTTCAATGAATTGATTGGTGGAGATTAATGTGGATGAGCAAAATATGTATTATGCATCCTTTTTGGTAGCTAGCTAGCCATGTTGCTATCCAAGTGGGAAGTTGCTGATAGTCATACCAAGAGTGAAAAGGAGCTGATTTTTTGCTTGACTTTCTATGAAGCATCCATAATATGCCCATATTATTGTCATGAGCAATTGATATTCAAAACCATATCGAATAATGTAGTATGCACCCTAGCTCCATGCATCAGGACCATCAGTGACCACACTAGCCACATGCTATTGAATTGTGAAAGCTAGCTTTCCCACCTCAGTAATGCATTTCTCAAATTTCTTGAATTGAAGATATTATATGTAGTGGTGGGGGTACTGATTGAGGGTGTTATTTTCAATCAATTGATGGAATGTCAATTAGTTCACAAATGGAAAATTGTGTTGTTTTTCCTCTCATTTTTATTTTGGGGAAAAAAGATGTGTCAATCAGGTGCTAATGTTTTATTTGATTTCATGTTGTAAAGATTGGAAGTTGCCTGTATATATTTTCAAATATATGTAGAAAGATAGAGAATGAATGCGGCTGCTGTGTCTGATTTGCCGAAAATGATGAAGAAGTTCAATGAAAGTCTTCTCTTCCCCCGTCACCGGCCATGCTATGCCGTCATATATACGATCGATCATATTGGTTTTCCTGCCAACCAGCGGCTGTAGAAGTCGAGTGCCTCCCGCGGCTTGTATTCAGGGACGGTGTGACCGGCTCCCTGTATGATCCCCACGCCAACGCCACCACAAGAAATCAAACAAACTTCATCAGAAATATACAAACCAAAACCAGGCAGAGCCGTTTCCTTGCATTTCAGTTACGTATTGAAAATCAAGGAAGCTATACCAAAGCAAACAATGGTATAAAGCATCACAGATATTATTCAGATACGGACCTTGACAGTGAGAAAGGTGAGGTTGTTTTCATACGCTTGCAAGTATCCTGCAACTTGGTCATTGGATTGCCAAGACCTCCATTGGTCCATAACTTTATACCCAAGTGAACTAGTCCATGCCTGGCTTCCAGTATATGGCACACACATATCGTGGTCTCCACTGAAAATGAGTGCTTTGTATCCTCTGGTTGTAAGGTTTTTGTGGTAAGGAATCATACTTCCAGCATTACGATAGTAACTTATTCTACCTGTGCATAATTCCCAGGGACCAGACACGCTTGCCTGCAAATATATTTGAACGTACTTTCAATGAGGGAAGAAAAGGATTTATGGCATATAGTTATGTACAGCTGAACTAATCAGCTAGCTTACAGGCTTGGCATGAATTGCTTCCCTAACTGCTGGGTCGTTCAGCCATTTAGTAGCGACTTCATCATCCTACATATTAACCTTAAAAGGTTAAACAGAGTGCGACAACATGCTCATCATAGTTTTAACTAGCTAGGTGAAAGAATGTCAACCATGGAAGTGTGAGTTACTTACAATGCATGGGACATGAACTGAGTCGGATTGAGCAGCTAGCTGAGGCCACAAAGGGACTAGGCCATCTTCTACAGATACCCGATAAGGCCAAGCGCGGCCAAACATCCTCTTTCTCACTCCGAGAGGCTTCTCAGACGACTTGCCTAGTTGCTGAAAGCTTAAGGGTAAGTTGCTGCTTTTGGTTGTTGTAGAAGTAGTGTTCCCTGATTTAGTTCCAGGGTCGTGGTAACAAGGCTCAAGGACGTCGTAGATATTTAGTCCATCAAGAGCCTAATACAAACATATACAATCAACATCATTTGTCATCATCGATCCTAGGTTAAGCTGCAAGCACAATATAGGAAATGGTTTGAATGATTAAGCAAAAGAACCGATCGAAGATGTTATGTATATATACCTCGCCAACTAGTTGAAGTTTCTCATTGCACTTGGCACTTGAAGAGTTAGAGTAGTTGATCCCACATTCTTTTATCACTCCCTGCATTAATATCAATATTTGTCATGCACCAAATATGTATATGATTGATTTATTGATGTAATAATTTTGCCTCAGATCGACATGAATGTACCTCATAAATTTGATCTGAAATGAGGGCCATCCCATGAGCAAAAGGGACTAGAGCATTGTTATCAAAGTTTCTGTCTGTGACTCCATTCCCCACCATGTAACCCTTGAGATTTAGAACCGGTTTTGTTCCATCTTGTATACCTAGTAGTTGTAAGCAAGATCATCCATCCATCAGTAATATAAATTTGTGATGAGATTGAATTGAGCATATATAAGGTAGGCCGATATAGATACAGAAACAATTGTGTAGTACGTGTTTGTCACCTGTGGCAACTTGAAAGGCAAGAGTAGGGACATAGACTCCGGCATAAGACTCCCCGGCAATGTAAAACGGATTGGAAAGAAACTCGGGGTACTGCTTAAACCAGCTGAGCAGGAAGGCGTGGGTGTCAGAAGCAGTTTGAAGATCCCCAGTTATGTATTGGCTTTCATCTTCTGAATAGGAAAACCCAACACCAGCAGGAGAATCCAGATACAGTATGTTGGAAACCTAATAACATAAACAAACTCAGTCTCATTTGATTAGTCCAGCTTCTAGCTAGCTACTTAATTACTTGGCACGTATTTATGCATATATATAGATACCTTGGACCAGCTGTAAGGATTAAGATGTAAAGTGGGCAATGATCCTCTTGATTTTTGTTCAAAATTGAAAGGCCCTGTACATAAAAATGACCCAATTATATACGAGTTCAGCATATACGTGTGTACTCAGATCCAGGGATTCATGAGTCCCATGATCCTAGTATGAACATTTACTATAAACACCTAATTAATACTCGAATTGATCAATTTCTAAAATGATAGCTAGTTTGAAATAATACGGTAATATCGAATCTGTCATGATTAACTGGATCCAAAATGTATTACTCAATTATAGAAAGGGCTCTGCTACATAAGATGTAGACGTGAGACCAACATGATTGAATATTATACACCTAGCTAATTTGTATCCAATGATCGATATGTTGAACAATTCTCAACGGTACCCGTGCTGCGTGACCCAAATGCAAGTAAGCAACGCAATGCTAGCTTATTGATAGACCCCAAATTAATGATAAGATGACAATGACTATACACACATTTCACTGAAGTGGCATATACAGCTAAGCCAACTTTTTTACATTCTTCCGTCTAACTATTTTTTTTTTATTTATCTTTAATCTTTATCTTTAAGTTCGATAGAAACTAAACAAGCGTATCTCGCAGTTTTAATATTCCGATACACTATTAAAGTTTGGCAACTCGGAACTATTAGGGGCAACTAATTAATGAAAATTAAGAAAAAAAGATCGACGTCCAAATAAAAATGGTAATAAGCAGAGGCGTGAAGAGTGAAGCCTAAACATATAATGGAGTGTCTACTCTACTCTGTATACACTACTGAACATGGTAATGTAGAGGGAGTGTATAGTGTATAGAGTAACGTACCGTGTTCGTAGACAAAACCGTCAAAGCTGGAGCAACCGGGTCCACCATTAAGCCAGAGGACAACAGGATCGTCTGCCGGGTTCCCCTCTGAGACTACGAAGTAGTAGAAAAGATTCTTTTCGCCTATGCTTACATATCTACAACACGATACAGACTTAAATCAGTGATCCATAATCAACCATTCATTGATCATTTTGGATTTCAAAGATATAATCCTACCCCATTTGAGATATACATACTGTATATACACAATGATGATGAAGATTGCATATACGAAATCAGGCAGGTTTGGTTGCTTACCCGGAATAGTGGTTGGACGGAAAAGAGCCATTGAAGCCGGGAAGCTGGGTGACAAGAGAGGCTTGAGGAGCGGCCTCAGTTGTCGTTGCTGTCAAGCTTATGCATATGAGTATTGTGATTGAGATGCAGGTGGGAATTGTATCCGCCAAGAGTCTGGTCATGGCCTGGCCGGAGTAGTAGTGCTTGAGAGAGAGAGAGAGAGACGAGGTTTGTGTGAGGGAGAGAATGAGATAGAAAGTGGGCGGTTGGTTGGTTGGTTGGTAAAACCAATGAGAAATGAGAAGGAGAATTTGAGAGAGAGAGAGAAAGCAAGCGAGGGAGGGAGGGAGGATTTATAAAGGAAAGGAAACCCCCCAAGAGAAATAGATATAGCCAAGAAGAAAGGAGCAATGTTGAAGGAAAGGGAAAAAGGTACAATGTTGGAGTCAAACCAGAATTGATGGAGGTCGCATGCATACATACATATTCAATTTTTTTTTTAAATGGAAATAATTGATTTTATTTTATACTATACACACACACATATAAGTGATACAACTGATATAAGCTGCAGGTAGCTAGGTCTTCAGACTGAAAAAGAAAAAAAAAGAAGAAGAAGAAGAGGTAGCTAGCTAGGTCAAACAATGAAAGTGAGGAATTGGACAGATACATACGGACGAGCATGCATAGAATGGAGAATAGAGAATAGAGTAGAGACTGTAGAGTGATAACATATAATCGATGTGATAGATGGCCGGTGTTGGGATTTTCGATACGGCCGGATGTATAGTGGCCGCTGTTTGTAAACAAGACGTCCCGACTCCCAACTATGTGACAGAAAACAGACACCGGTTGGCATGGCCTGGACATCGACGCAGCAATAAGCCTAGGTTTAACAGTCGATGATCATTTCATATGAGCTGGGTTAAATGGACGTGAACTTCCATGTTAACGCAAGCAAGGAATTGCCTGCTTAGGTAGCTCAATTATACGATAAATTTGAGAGTTTTTTCTTTTACATGTACTTTCACAAAAATAAATACATATAAGTATATAACAAGAAAGTAGAACAAGTGAAAAAAATCTTCACATCTCCTCTTAATCCTAATGTATCTTATATTATATTTTGATTTCATTGATAATTAGAATCGTGTGGTTTGATTCATAGGAAGGAAGCCTTATTTTGATTAGAATCTCTTTGCATTGCATTGAATATCTGAATTGATTGGTATTAATATTAAAAATTAAATTACTAACACTCAAGTAGGAAATTGTGTGAGACAAGAGTCCTGATAGTGAAATCCATTTTGTGAGCTTCAAATTCATCCGATGAAATATATTTTGTGGGATTGTGCCTTGCACTGGAATCGTCTCAAGATTAAGGATTCTACGCTGCGTAAAAAGATCGTAAGTTCTTTATTGTTGTTGTTGCTGGTACACTCAGGCACTAAGAAAAACTCTGAATCTCCTACATGCACTAAGAAGCTAATGCATGCACGCTCAAAACGCACTTGTTATTCTCCTCCACATGTATACATTACATAACATAATTCAAAGGAGTCGCTAGCTCTTTCATTGGATTCTGGACTTTGATGCACTATGTCTACTTGCTATATATCTACTACCATCACTATATACAATCAACTTCGGATTTGATGATCATATCTCTGAAAAAATCATAACTTAGGTATCAAATATAATTAAATTACTACCTTAAGTGTCAAATATGTGCATTAGCATCGAATATTTTATTACGGTCGTGTTTATTATGATAATTAGATCGAGTAAACACGTTGAAGTCGTAAACAGTGGCGGAGCCAGACTATAGCTTGGTAGGGCTCAAACCCAACCAAGATTTTGAGAACAAATATTTTAGGGAGGTGAAATTTACACTCTTTATTTTACAATCCACACTCTCACATTTCCTTTTTGGGTAAAGTTTTCACAAAAAGACAAAACACATGTCACTAAAAACAAGATTTAAATTACTAAAAGAGGAAAGTGAGAATGTAGATTATAAAATTAGGAGTGTAAATTTCAGTTATCATATTTTAACACGTGCATCATAACCATAAAAGAAGTTTATGTAGGCTTGGTTTAGTGGAAGTACTTGTACCACTCCCACCGGGTTTGATTCCTAGTCCCACCAGTAATCTATTTTTTCCATTTTTTCTTCTTATTTTACTTCTTTACTTTCTGGATTTCTCCTAAAATGCATTTTTAAGTGTATTTTGGTCTTAATTTTGATTGAATTCTTATCTTAACCTCTCTTTTATCATATAAATAATTCCAAAAACAAAATTCTTTCTATCGATTGCTTAAATGATAGTTTTGGAAGAGTTTTTATTTTGTTATTACATATCAATAAATAAATTGTATATCTAATATATTTTAGTTAAATTTTTTAGATTGCCGTTTAATTTTCTTATCGTTGCAATCAACCAAAAAATAATATTTCGAGCCCACCCCAGTGTTAAATCATGGATCCGTCACTGGTCGTAAATACAAGATAAATTTGTGATCGGTTTTAGTTTGCTCGCTCATCCAAATATGAATGAGACCTTTGTAAGTATAGGAAACAATATCATGACTCTTGCATTTTCTGATTGAATGAACGTACTATCTGTGTATATATATGTATCGGGGTTTTGTTGTTCTTAGGATGTTCAAATTAACGTGAGGCCATAACAATGTTGCATACAATACACAATATACGTATGGGAAGTGACTGACTACACATGAGTATCAATTCAACTCAAGTGAGACGACTAGAAGCTGACAGCCAGAAATGGAATGAAAGGTCGGAGAGTGTGGGTCACCCAGTTTCACCCAATCACCAACTGACAAGTGGCCGCACTCAGCAACACTCAGAGAGAAGAAGCTAGCCAAACCTTATCCTAAAGCCAGAGGGAAACATTGAAGCCCAGAAAATGTTCGAGTTGAACAAGAGGGTGCAATGGAGCTATTGTACGTAGCTAGTTAGCTCAGGACGTACTATAATCTATTGTATATCTATATATATGGGTAGGAGAAATGATGATGATGATGATGATGAATAGCTGCTGCACTTCTTGTACTAGTGCCGCGCTCCTTGCAGCAACAACCGCCGCCGCCACCACCAGCTGCTGCCTTCGCCGTCGCCAAACCAAAGCTACTGCTGCTGCTGCTACTAGTAAATCAGTATTTTTCATCTCCAAGCCTTTTAGCACTGCGTCTTCCTTCCAAGATCCACACCATCCTTTTTTACTGCGCGGTAAGTACCTAGCTAGCTGCTTCTATTCCTACTAAGTTCGTCACTGATGAATTGCTGGTATATTACATTGCAGTAACAAATGATCAGGGCAGGGCTGAATTGTGTGACTCTGATAAAGAGTATCTGAGATCAGAGGCTGATAGAATTGTAGATGGGTTGAATTTTGGGGAGCTTTGCAATGAGTTTGAGTGCATTAGCAGCCCCTTGGTCGAGTCCACTGCTCGGCAGCTTGTCCGCGACATCCTTGAGCTTCGCGAAGGCAATCGTGCCCTTGGAACCTTTGCTCTTTCAGTTCAATACAAGGTCAGCTACCATTCCTAACATGTATGCATGTCATAGTGCATTACCTTCTTTCAAGTTAAGCTGGACTTGTGATTACATACAGGACCCCGTTAGAAGTTTTAGTGGTCGTGACAAGTACAAGAGACCACTCTGGATAACCACTGCACTGGAGAAGCCTTCTGTAGTGAGTAACTACTCCATCTTCCTAGTTCATGATACAATCTATTCTTCCTAAAGATGCTATTTTTTTTGGCGAGGTCCTAAATATGCTAATTGTGTGTGCAGAGTGTTCAAGAAATGAGCATGTTATCGACCAGTGTGCTAAGTATCAAATGGACAGTCAAAGGCAAGCCCAAGAACATTCCAGTAGGAGATTTGATTGTAAAAATCAACTCCCAATTCACTCTGAACCAGATCAGTGGCCAAGTGACTCAACATGAAGAGTTTTGGGATATATCAGCTTCTTCATTCATTTCACAAGCCTATTTCTGGACGTCGCGTCGTCTGTTTGCAGCAATTGAGGGTGGAAAAGACTTGACTGATGCAGTTAAAAGTCTTTCCAGCCGCTTCCGAACAGAAAAACAGAATATGGACATTTTTCCCGACCCTTCTGGTGATCCAACCAAGGTCAGTCAGCTAGCTACTAAACACTAAATTGATTGAGCTCACTAGCTAGTTAGTTAGTATCGATCGCTTTACTGATTAACATTCTTCATTTGATTTGATTGAATTTCGATCAGTTCTTCCAAAGGGACGACGGTTTCCAAAGAGATGTGTATCAATTTGCTCTGTTCCTGGCACTAATCTATTTTGTTGTACAGCTTTTGAGAATAACCTTGTAAGTACTTGTGTTATACATCAATCTTGTTGTATGAATACTGTATCATGTATAATCAGCAATATATCACATCCGAGATCAAATTCAAAGTAGTACACATGAATTCTTGGAAAAATTTCCGAGTCCAAACAAGCTCATCTCAAAGAGAAGTCACCAGAAATATGGTGGATTGGTGGATATTATGATAGAATTCCACTGTAAACAATCGCATGAAGAACAGAGTTTTTCAATTATGGATTTGGTTATGGTGCACCAGCGTCTAATGAATGAAGGCTGTTGTGTCATGTACCATCTTGGTTAGTTGGCCGAATAAATTGCTAGCTAGCTAGGTGAAATGAGAGTGATGGATTTATATAGAGATTATTTGCAGCAGTTGCTAATAACACAAATGATATAGTAGTCTCAGGTCCAGTTTCGCACAGCTTATGGTGTGTCAAAAGCTGCTTGACTTATAAGTCAAGTAACAGAAGGAAGGTGTTTGGCAAACTTTAATAAAGTATATTATTTCGTAAGTTACACCATTAGGTTAAAGCTTATAGAAGTTGGTAATAAAAGACTGCTTTTATAAGCTAAAAACTACAGCTGCTTCAATTGCTCGTGTTAAAGGTTAAGCCACCCCAATATGCCGGAAGATTCTGAAGTAGCCAGATTGTGGTACTGAATAGAGTAGTCCGACCCTGACTCGTCGTCTTTCACTTTTATGCTTGAAGAACCTAACATTCATTAGACACCAAAACCATATTACAAACAGATTTAACAGGATAAGTTAAGCCTAGCTAGTCAATGTAATGCTAGCTACTCACAGTCGTGATCAGCCCACCCAATGACCTGCTGTTCGAGATCGTATACGACTACCTTATTCGAAAGGATCATATCTGTCAAGGAAAATTAACAATTGCTTGTCAATGAATGTATGAAATTGCTTATATAGTGAAGAAAAGTTATAAATATCATGTATGTGATGTTTACCTCCCAGAAGAATGACGGGTGGTTGTGATGATCCAGGTTGAGATTTCATCCAACCATGACACCAGGAACCCTCCTGAGGTATATGTAACTTAGTAAGTTAATCAAGAACTCATTATACAAGGTTCCTTGTTGGTTACAAAAGATCAAAGCACCTACTTTCAACAAGAACAGATAATCATGAGGATACACCAACAACGTAGCGGAATTCTTGAAAGTGAACTTGACAACAGGAAACTTTTCATCAATGCTGCATCAACCCACAACACAAGCACATCATTAAGCTAATGATGAACATACGATTAGTCAATAATTAACAAGGAATGAGTAGTGCTGTTAGAAAAGTACTTTACTTTTCGGAATAATCGAAACATGTAAACTCGTCCTCCTGAGTTTTATACACCTGCAATCCAGGCTCCTTAGCCAGTATCTGATCAAAATGAGGATGCATGAGTAAATTGAAGTAACATATTTAGATAAAACCCACAACTTGAATCTGAATGATATATATTAGCACAGATACCTTCTCCTCTATTTGTTGCTGCAACTCTGGTGGTAACAAAGTCAGTGTTGTACCACTGTCAAAAATTGCCGTATTTTGGCCCGAACTGTTGACATCAGAAACATCGCCACCGGTAGTCGGAAGTTGCATAACATCACTTCCGACCTCAATTTTCTCCAACACAACATTGTAATGAAGCCTGATCGTACCACAAACAGTGTTAATTACCATTTAAGCAGAATTACGAGATAAATGAAGGGTTACATAGATAGATAAACAGCTAGTAGCAGTACGTACTTATATGGTACCATAGGTGTCGTGTACTTGATTTTGGGTTCGACAACTTCTCCTATAGCCCAGATTCCACCACCTTGTTCCGAGTTATCCAAGCAATGTGCAAATTTATTCCTCACCTTTCCTGCGGCTGAGAGCTGTGCAAGCAGGGTTACATTTGCCTGGCCAAAACCAAGTAGCCCGGAAACTGCTACATTGGGGTTATTTAACAAGCCGGATTGGTTAGTCCCGCACCTATATGAACACATTCCGCAATCAGGAGCAGTGCTTTAGAGCTAATCACAGGCAGCTAGTTTCATATTATGAAGCTAAAGATATGCAATGGATTTATGTAACCAAGTCAGTGATTGATAACGTACCCGAATACTATAGATGCACTAGTGGATGATGTTTGAAAGTTTCCGCTGGCTTTCTGAAATTGCACATCATCCTTGACAAAGTATCCAGAAGTTGAACTTCCATCTCCGTATTGAATCAGGTAGTCGCATTTATCATCTGGCTTATTGCACTGGGACATCTCATGATTTTCTCCGTATTTAGTGCAAAAGTTATCACCACAAGTCACCACATTTGAACTGGAAGAGCTGTTTCGATCGTAAAGTGTGAGTTTAACACCCTGGATTTTAGAACTGGTTGGGCAGTGTTCGCCACACTCTGCGCAGTTCACCCAAAATATGTCACTTCCGGTATCAACTTGCAAGTAATAGTCGTTTGAAGGATTCCCAATCCCTAGTTTAGCGAAGTAGAGCCTGCGAATCAATCACACACTAAACTAATTGAAACCAATTGATCAAACATTCAAATATGTAAGCAGACCATTAACTAAGCACGATTAGCACCCTCCCTATGTCCGGTTCTATAGAACTCTAGAACCAACTTAGCAAGTGTCCAGTTCTATCCTGCTCATTCATCATTATGAATTTATATACAAACGTCTAGAGGACCTCATTCCTTCTTTAAAATAGTGTTATGAAGGCATGTATCATTCTTTACAACAATTTGAGAAGAAAAGAAAAAAAAGATAATGAGAGCATTACAAATAAGGAAAATGATGTTTCAATTAGTTACCCATCTTGAGAAGGATGGCCGTTGCCACCCAAAACCATGTCCACAGCATTTTGGGTGGCCTTGAGAATTCTAGCGTGACGGCGATCATCATGAGCTTTAAATTCACTCAAAGGCGCTCCCTTTTTACCATTAAACTTGTGGCTCACGGGAAAAACCAAGTTACCGGAGACATTGACGATCAATGCCGATATAAGCACCGCCACCGCCACCACGGTAAACGCAACTAAACCACCCAACTTGTCCCCTAGTCCTCTTGGTTCCATTTCAAACGGGAACCTACAATATAATTAAGATTGACTAATGTGATCCGGCACAAGGTTAGATCAATTTCTATAGACGTGTTTGTTCTGAAGTTGGCTAGCTATATATCCGAAGACATGACCTTGACAACAACATCTAGCTCTCTTTGTGCTTTTTTTTCCTCCAATTCCGAAAGAACCTTGAGTGATCGACCTATTGAGGATGATTGATTCTTGAGGATGAGATTAGAAATGTTGGTTTTGTGGAAGTTTCATGGCCGAGTTGGATTTAGTTTGATGTAGAACAATGTCAATAGAGAGAGATGAGAGAATTACGCTTTTCCACTGCCAAATTAAGGAGGGAATCTGTCTGTCTTAACAGTTAAAAATAGCAAAATGCATATTTTCATCATTTTGATCGGATATTCATCTTATTTTAAATAGTAAACAACGACCATTATATGTATCGAATGAACGTACCATAAATTTGTCTAACCAGCATTGTTCGTGTAAATAACGATTATGAAAACACAAACGGTCATCAAATTGGATGAAACTTTGCAGTCGTGATCTTTACATATCAAGAGCTCATATATGGATTGAAACAATCTGGACGAATGTGGTATAATCGTCTAAGTGACTACTTGATTGGGAAGAGATATAATAATGACAATCTTTGCCCATGCGTGTTCATTAAAAGAACAAGTACCGGATTTGCTATAGTAGTTGTCTATGTTGATGACATGAATATCATCGGTAATCTCAAGGAAATTGATGAGACCGTGACCTACTTGAAATCCAAGTTTAAGATGAAGGATCTTGGAAAAACTCGATTTTGCCTAGGCTTAGAACTAGAGCATCGAGAGACTGGAATATTGATTCACCAGTTAGCTTATGTCTAAAAGATGCTCAGGCGATTTAATATGGACAAAACTCACCCTCTTGGTACTCCCATGGTCAGGTGATGTCTGGATATCAAAAAGGACCCATTCCGTCCTAAAGAGGAAGATGAGGAAGTCTTTGGAGAAGAAATTTCATACCTTAGTTCTATTAGAGCTCTCCTATACTTGGCACAATGAACAAGACCAGACATTGCATTCTCAGTAAACTTGTTAGCTAGGTTTAGCTCTGCGCCAACGCAACGTCATTAGACTGATGTTAAGCACATCTTCAGGTACTTGAAGGGTTCAATTGATTTGGGCTTGTTTTTCCCTTACAAAATCGAAGTTGAGAACATGAATGTTGATGTTTCAATTGAAGATTGCATTGCAGGCAGTTTGGCCGAGCCCCTAAGGGCCCCTGCCATGTCGGGCAGCAGCTTGGCAGCGCAAGGCAGCGCCCAGCGTGCACCTGCTGCAGTCTGCCTATGCGGGCAGCTCGCCCCTAGCGTGCACCTGCCACGTCCTACCGCGCCTGCTGCACCCCTGAGTGCGTTTGCCGCGCCCTGCTGCACCCCTACGCGTGCAGCGCTGCAGCTGATCCCCTGCAGCGTACAGCTGAGCCCCTACAGGGCCCCTACGCGTCCTCGAAGGCTTCCAATGCCGCAATTGAGCAGATTTTGGCTCCCAACCAAAATGAAGCTTCCAAAGCTCATTTTAGCTCAAAATTGACGCAATGTGGCATTGTCCCCTATGCTGAGACACTGAATGATATGTTAGTCGGTTTTGCTGATGCTGGATATTTGTCAGACCCACACAAAGGACGTTCCCAAACTGGTTATATGTTCACCATGGGAACTACGGCAATTTCTTGGAGATCTACCAAGCAAACCCTTGTTGCTACTTCCTCGAATCATTCAAAGATTATTGCACTACATGAAGCAGTCAAAGAATGTGTTTGGCTTCGCTCTGTAATAACTCATATTCGAGAGTCCAGTGGATTGACATCTACCATTGAAACACCAACTTGTATCTATGAAGACAATGCGGGATGCATTGAACAAATGAAGTTGGGATTCATCAAGGGTGATAATACTAAACACATCTCGCCTAAGTTCTTCTACAATCAGCAACAACAACAGCTTTTGAATATCCAGGTAAACTAAGTGAGTTCCAAGGATAATGTAGCAGATTTGTTGACCAAGTCTCTTCCCAAATCTATTCTTGAGAAGTATGTGCGAAATATTGGTATGCGTCGCTTATCTGAATTCCATGATTGATTGATTTTCAGGGGGAGTTGAATATGTAGACATCAGGGGGAGTCTACGACACATGTTTTACATTCAAGTTGTAGTTGGCGCGTTGTGCTCTTTTTCCCTTCGACCAAGTCTTTTGTTTTTACCCAAGAGGTTTTTGTTTTACTTGACAAGGTTTTTACCAAGGCAACGTTCTTGCGCCATGTGATTCTGGTACGCGACACAAGGAGGAGTGTTGAAGGATTTTACATTCCTATCCTTGATGATGTGTCTTGACCGAATCTTCTCTTTATTAGACTAGAATATCTGTTAGATATCAAACCCTGATTTACAGGGATTCTCTATGTAATGCTTATATAAAGGCTAATCTATCAATGAATGAGTAGACCTTTATTCTCGTATTCTCATACTCTACAACAGGTGAATATTTATAAAAGAATTCCACTATAATCAATCTCATCAAGAAGCAACAGTTGTCCAATCATGGATCTGCTTATGGTGCACCAGCATCTAATGAATGAAAGCTGTTGTGTTTTTGTACTATTTTGGTTAGTTGGGCGGATAAATAAGCTAGCTAGGTGAGATAAGAGTGATGATTTATATAGAGATCATTTGCAGCATAGCAGTAGCAGCAGCAGTTACTAATAACACGAATGACATTGTTAGTCTTAGGCTGGAAGCATCTGAATCAGCAAGATTGTGGTACTGAACAGAGTAGTCTGACCCTGACTGGTCATCTTTCACTTTTATACTTGAAGAGCCTAACATTCATCAAACACCAAAACCTTATTACAAATAGATTCAACAGCATACATAAGTTAATCACAAGTTGAAGTTGGCTACTCACAGTTGTGATCCGTCCACCCAATGACCTGCTTTTCCAGATCGTATACGATTACCTTATTCGAAAGGATCATATCTGCCAAGAAGTGCATGTCAATGTATGGATATAAATATAACTGCTTGTATATATTGCAGCAATGTTTTCAAGACTATCTATGAGATGTTCACCTCCCAGAATAATGCTGGTTTTTGATCCAGGTTTAGATTTCATCCAACCGTGACACCACTTATCGTCCTCCTGTGTATATGCAGTACGTCATTATTAGTCATAAAATTAAATTGAACAAGAACTCATTCTATATGCAAGGTTCCTTGTTGGTTACTAACATCAAGGGCACGAACTTACTTTCAAAGTGAAGAGGTAATCATGAGGATACACCCACATTGAAGCAGAATTCTTGAAACTGAACTTGACAATAGGAAATATTTCATCAACTCTGCATCCACCGGTAGCACAAGTTGTCCATCATTAAGATCATCAAGCCGAAACATACGATTAATCAACAATTATGAAGGAATGAACAATGCTTTACTTTTTGGAGAACTCGAAACATGTAAACTCCCCACTAGTACGCAATTCCAATCCAGGCTCCTTGGCCAATATCTGATCAAAGTAAGGATGTAAGACAATTAGACCAAGTCGACCTGCAACTTAAATCTTAATGAAAACAGCACAGATACCTTCTTCACTATTTGTTCCTGCAACTCCGTTGGTAAAAAGGCCAATGTTGTACCACTGTCAAAAATTGCCATATTATTCTGGTCTGAACTGCTGCCAAATAAGTTGTCAAAAACACCACCACCACTTTTAGGAAGTTCAATAACATCATCTCCAACCTCAATTTTCTCCAACACGACATTGTAATGATCCCTGATCGATCGTCCAACATATATGGAATCAAAGTGTTAATTGCCATTATATATAGCAAATTAAGAGATGCATATATAGATGCAGTGTAACGGAGTAGTAATACGTACCGATTTGGTACTATAGGTGAGGTGTTCTTAATTTTGGGTTCCACAACTTCTCCTATAGCCCAGATTCCACCACCTTGTTTCGTGTTATCCAAGCAATGTGCAAATTTGTTCCTCGCCTTTCCTGCGGCCACTAGCTGTGAAAGCATCGATGAATTTGCCTGGCCAAAACCAATTAGCCCCGAAACTGCTGAATTAGGGTTATTTTTCGCGCCAGATTTTTTAGTCGTGCACCTATATATATGTATACATTCCGCAATCAGGCACAGGCAGCTAATATGAAGCTGATCACAGATACATAGGCAAGTGATTGATTGCGTACCCGAATACTACAGATCCACTAGAGGTGGATGTTTGAAAGTTTCCGCTGGCTTTCTGAAATTGCACATCATCCTTGACATAATATCCCGAAGTTGATTCTCCATCTCCATAAGTAAGCTTGAAGTTGCATGTCTCGTTTGCCTTGCAATCGGACTTCTGACGTTCTTGTTTGCTAACGAGATCGCAAAAGTTATCATTGCAAGTCACCACCTTTGAAGTGGAAGAGCTCTTTCGATCGTAAAGTGTGATGTTAACACCTTTGATTTCAGAACTGGTTGGGCACTCGTCTTTGCTGCACTCAGAGCACATTACCCAAAATACGTCACTTCCAGTATCAACTTGCACGTAATAGTCGTGCGAAGGATTCCCAATCCCAAGTTTAGCGTAGTAGAGCCTGCAAATCAATACACACTAATTAATCGAAACCAATACAACAAATATGCAGATAATCATTATCTAAGCATGATAATGAGACCATTACAAAAGAGCAGGACATATTTATGTAAATAAGAAAATGAAACTTTGAATGAAGTAGCTAGGTAATTACCCATTTTCAGAAGGATGGCCGTTGCCACCCAAAACCACATCTACAGCATTTTGGGTGGCTCCGAGAAATCTAGCGTGACGACGATCATCATGGGATTTAAGTTCACTCAATGATGCGCCTTGTCTCCCATTAAACTTATGGCTCACTGGAAAAACCAAGTTACCGGACACATTGACTACCAATGCTGAAACAATCACCACCAGTAACACAACTAAAGCACCCAACCTGTCCCCTAGGCCTCTTGGTTCCATTTCAATTTGGAACCCAAAATGTAATCAAGATTGACCAATGCGATCCGGCACCAGGCTAGATAAGTTTCTATAGATGTGTTTATTGTTGAAAC
Source organism: Fragaria iinumae (assembly GCA_009720345.1). Taxonomy (NCBI): domain Eukaryota; kingdom Viridiplantae; phylum Streptophyta; class Magnoliopsida; order Rosales; family Rosaceae; genus Fragaria; species Fragaria iinumae. The sequence continues at coordinate 202,565 of CM019122.1, read as the reverse complement.
TGGCTAGCTATACATCCGGCAACGTGACCCAACAGCAGCAACAAACTATTTTTCTTTCTCCAATTTCGACAAAACCCAGAACGATCAACTACTCTTGATCAGGGATGAGATTAGAAATGTGGGTTTTGTGAAAATTTCATGGTAGAGTTGGATTGGATGGATAAAGAACAATTCAGGAGGGAGAAACGAGACAATTACGCGTTTTCAATGACAAATTAAGGAGGGATCTATCTGTCTTAGCAACTGAAAGTAGCAAAACCAAACCACTCTAATTTATTTGTACCGTTCGTTCCGAACTTATAATAATTTATAAATTGGATGTATCGTTACAATAGCTTTACGGATTGATTCCAATAGGAGACAAAAGGTTACAGATTTGAGTAGTCCTCTCCCATTTATGTGGAGTAGATACTGCATATAATGCAACTTGAGAAGAAAATTGTGGATCAACTGACTCAAAACACACCAAGATATTCCACTGCAGAATAGCATCTGATGACTCACAGCCTAACCCATAAGATCTCATCCATCACTCTCACTTTCTCAAAACCAGAAGCTCCCTCACCAATACCACCCAAACAACGTTTAAATCTCTTTCATTAACCAAGCTAGACAATCTTGATTTTTCCAACCTCTGAAATATCGACAATATCCTCACTGCTTGTTCGTTTAATGCTCGATACTTGTACAAAATGCTTTTGTTTTTACTAATGTCGATGCTCATTTCAAGGGAGAGGTTTTAATAAGGACCATTTAGTTGAGGACTCATTTATTACACCCATTTTTCAATCACATTTTTCAATCTCAACCGTTTAGTTTTTAAGGTCTATATAAGTATATCATTTTTACAAATTTTCAGCTAACTTGATGATCGTTAAAGAATCGAACTAAATCAAATCAAAGGACGATCCAAATCTGTCAAAGAAGGAGCGGTTCAAGTTTATAATCGGTAAATCACATTTATGAATGCCTCAACAATTTTTTAATTTAAAAGAAAATTTGTAAGGATAGTCTACTCATATATATATATATATATCTATAAACTAGACGGTCGAAATGTGAATATGTGATCAAAAACAAGAAAGAAACGAAAAAGTCCTCAACTTAGTGGTACTCATTAGAATCACTCCCCTCGTTTCAAAACTAGTGTACCACAAATAGCAAGGGGACAGTGTAGTCTTTTCACAAATAGCCAGAGCATGGTCCTTGATCCACAAAATGGAGCTTTGTATAATGACGAAAGCGGGAGCGGATATCCACAGAACCAGAGGGTAAATGGGTCCTTCCAGAAATGGAGGCTGAGATCCCTTTATTTGTTTCTGGCTGGAGCAACTGGAGTGCTGTCCATCACAGAAATAAGAAATGGCAGCTCTTCTCCAGTCAGCCACTGCCACAGCCACTCTCTCTCATCGCTCCGTCTGCTGCTCCACCACGCCGTCGTCCCCGATCACTTACTCTTCATCTTCTACAACGGCAGCAGCCTTAAGCTGGGCTCCCAACACCAACAGGAATAAGTACAAGCAGAATGCTGGCCAGCACCAGATTGTGGGCTTCGTCAGGAGGAAGAAGCCCTTTGCTGTCAGCTCTAGCTTGGACACTGCCGCCACCGTCGGCCAGGTCACCGAGGTCGACAAGGACACCTTCTGGCCAATCGTCAATGCCGCCGGCGACAAGACCATCGTCCTTGATATGTACACCCAGTGGTATTTTTCACCTCAATTCCTTGCAACTGTATTAGTTCCAAACTTAGAAATTATAGATTCCTTTTATATTTAAATTGGTTCTGCTGGTTACCGATGCAGAATTTGACCAAATATAGCAGGTGGATCCTTTTTAGTATAGAAATATGCACATGAAAGACTTTATTTTGGTTCATCTTTGTTAACTTCCAATAATGAACTATGAAATTGAACTACCTAGGAGGCAATTGAACATTGGATCTTGGCAGGCTGGATCAATTTTCTTTCTTCTATATCATTATCACATCATGGAGTTGCTAATGTTATCAACTAGATTACATGTATTGTGTGACATAAGTCCAATATCATTATTTTGATCATTATGTTGAGCTTTGATTTGGAGGTTCTCATCTGCTAGAAGTTTTAGTCTCTCATCTGGCTTCTACATCTTGCCATATCCTAACATCATAAGATTAGTTACTCTTGATTTCTCATTCCTTCCTCTGTTATTGATCTGCAGGTGCGGTCCTTGCAAGATTATAGCTCCAAAGTATCAAGAATTGTCACAGAAATATGACGACGTCATATTTCTGAAGCTTGATTGTAACCAAGAAAACAAGGTTTGTCATCTCTCATGTTGAAACTTTCTCTTTGACTCCAGTGTTTTCGTCAGGTGGCAGTGCTCTATCTTATGTTTATTTTTGATTATTGTTAGCAGCCATTGGCAAAGGAGCTTGGAATAAGGGTGGTACCGACGTTCAAGATATTGAAGCACGACAAGGTCGTAAAAGAAGTGACAGGGGCCAAATTTGATGATTTAGTTGCTGCCATAGAGACCATCAGAACGAGCTGAATCAAATCTTGTTCTATTTAAATTTTCCCCAATTTGATGTTGTTGATAACGTTATGAAAAAACGCCTGCTTGGAAATCATCTTGTACTTGTATGTAATTATGTATCCATATGACGTTTTCTTTGCGATTGTAGTTCACTTCAATCGAGAAGAAATGTACCATAAGCACGCATTTGGGCAAAACTAAACTTTAGTTAAGCCCATTTAGTTTGCTGAAAAAAAAAAAAAAAAGTGGGCTGGCTGAAGCATAGGCAAACTGGGCCTATACTGGCTAGACTGAGCCCGAGTACGTCTTGGGCATACGCGGGCCGGAGGGTCCCACCTTCAAATAACTTTAGTTGGGCCTCATAAGAACACATTTGGGCCATGCTATATTCAAATCAGTACGGTTTCCGATGTCGACATTTTGTATCCTTAAAGGCAAAAGGTCGATTCAATCGAAACACGCTACTGTTCCTGACCCCCAATTTCGAATGCGCTCTTTTACATGGTCTCGTAGAAGATCGAAGCTTTGGGTCTCGGAATTCAGCAGGTTAGTATGTAATGGATCATTTCTTGTGTGTGGTTGAGTTGGTGTGATTAGTTATTTGGTTTCCATGTTTAGAATGAGTTCAGATGAGGAGCACAATGCGAGCGGTGCGCGGTGTGTTAAGTGCGGTGGGAGGACCACTAGTGACACCAACAGAATGTTGATTTGTTGTGAGGACGAATGCGCAACTGCTTTACATGAGGAGTGTATGGCGGCGCGGGCTCAGTTGGATGTCATCGGTTACTTTCGGTGCCCGAGATGTGCAGTCAAGTGGATAAACGAGTTGTGCGTGCAGAAAGAGAAGCTGTTGGAAGATTCCGCTACTAAATTGGCCAACTGGATTTCGAGGGCATATGAGGACAGCAGGATGGAGGTTGATGACCAAGGAGAGAACAGCGGTGCATCTGCGAGGCGGGATTTTGAAAATGTGGAAGGTGGAGAAAGACAGGAGGAGAGGGAGCCTATAATGGTGGAGCCTCTGCTGACAGTCAGGGTTTCTGATGTACCAGGAACGTCAAATGGTGATGAAGGACTTGGTGAAAGGGTGGCCGAGGAGGAGCAGCAGGAGGAGAACAATGGAACCAGGGTGTTGCCGGAATCTTTTAGGTGGTTTTTGAGCTTTGTCTACTGCTTGTCTATGTGTCTCTCCACGTTCTCCTGCAATTATGAATTGATAACTTGTTGTTTCTTCTGATACGCAGCAAAGTCTTCACGACTGTTGGGAGAAGGAGAGTATTGTGGACCGAGGATGAGATAAAAGCTTTAGAGGTATCAGAGCCTTTCTACAATTGATTTCTTTATCTGTACTGGTAATTCTGTTTTTTTGTGATGACCTTTCTTGTTGCATCAGTTAGAAAATGAATGTCTGTTTTTTAAGATGTCATCTTCATATAATGGCTAAATGTTTCAGCTCTTGAACTAATTCACGTCACACACTCAAGCACTATAGAGCAGTGCTACTTCAAACTAAATGTATGTTGATAATGGTATTGTATGAATTATGCAAGAGTGTAAAACCCTTGATAAGTTGATATTCTTTGCCTCGTTAACCTTATATTTGTTGAACTCATCTTTTCTATAAGAAAGTTCTTAGATTCTGTTCTTTCAGTTGATTTGAACATATACGTATTGTATAGAGTCCGAAGTAATTATAGATCAAAGTATAATTAAATGAAATGACTACTGAATTGAGCTCAGATTTCCATGGGATACGGATACTGTTTCTTCTGATAGGTTTAAGTACTTCTGATTTGTCTGTTGGAATCTAACCAAGTATGTTGTGCTCCAGGAGGGAGTGCAAAATATATGGAACCCAACCAAAAAGAACATACCCTGGGAGAAAATTCTTCAGGCCTACAAAGATAGATTTCACAGCTCACGTACGGCAGCTAATCTCAAGGATAAATGGAAGTCTATGAGCAGACCAAAAATGTGATACTATCGCTGCGTGAGTCGTATTTTAAATGTTTAATAAGGAATTAGAGCAGTGTATCTGTTGATCAGTATATAGCGACACATCTTCTGTTCAACAACAACGCGGATGTTAAAACCCCCGTTTTTTTGTGTGTTTGCAGGTTGTTTTGAGGAATTGCAGGTATCTGAGATGAAGCAGTAATCATGATTAGTGAAGAGAGAAAGCTATCGCATCCTGAAGTTGAGTTGTATTTTTTGTAGTTACCGTTGTACTCGAAATCTGTTTTCATGTCCTAAGAGCCTGCATAGCTTTTGAATGACTTATCGTACCTCTATGCCTCTGCTGGTTTTTGTAAATGAGGAATGGCAGTGCCAACCAGAGTGGCGGCTGTTTCTTCGCCGCGAAAAATCATCGTTCATTTTACTGTTTTTACATATTCTAGGGTCAAAAAATCCAAAACTTTGGAAGAAATGGATCAAAAAAATCGAAGGAGTCAAACAGGGCAGGCAATGAGGGTGAAATGGTGTTCATTATCTGCCCAAAACTTCCAAGAAACTACCAATGAAATGGGTCCACAGCAGCACACTGATGCAACGGAGAAAGTCGATTCCACCCTTGAGCTTTTTACGATATAACGATATTACCCCAACCCCCGGTGCGGGATAGTCTTTACAGAGCAGTGTCTCAATCTTCTAGATCACGCATTGTGTCAGTTGGAGTGAAATTCAAATCCCAGAAAAGTCAGAGGTCAAATTCCTCAACCTTCTTCTTCTTCTTCTTCTTCTTCTGAAATTAAAAAAATAAAAACTAAAACAGATTTTCATCTTCCTTGTCTCAAATTTGACGAGGAAGAAGAAGAGGAGGAGGAGCAATGTGTGGGATATTTGCGTACCTGAATTACAATGTCAATCGAGAGAGGAGTTATATCCTTCAGGTGCTTTTCAATGGTCTCCGGCGACTGGAGTACCGAGGCTACGACTCCGCCGGAATTTCCATCGATCGTGACTCCTCTGATCTCCCTCCGTCCCTCGTTTTCCGCCAGGAAGGAAACATCGAGTCGCTCGTCAAATCCGTCTACCAAGGTCTCTCTCTTCAACTCTGCATCAACTCAATTGATCCAAATTAATGTACCACGATCATAATCTGTCATGATTCGATTAAGTATCAACTTTGTTTGTTGGTTGGGTGTGTACAAAATTGAAGTTATTACTGGGGTAGGGTTGAAAAATGGCAGCTTAATATTACCTACCGTTTGGTGTGTGGGGTTACATGTTTGTTTGATGTTTTGTGCAATGTTTGTGTTTCTTTGTTTAATATCAACAGTAACTTGAAGAAGAAACAATACAATGTATTAACATTTCCAACTTTGTTTGGATTTTCAGAGGTGGCTGAAACAGATTTAGACTTGAAGCAATGTTTCTCTCACCATGCTGGAATAGCACATACTCGGTGGGCCACTCATGGAGAGCCAGCTCCAAGGAACAGCCATCCTCAGAGCTCTGATCCTGGAAATGAATTTTTGGTCGTTCACAATGGAGTTATTACTAATTACGAGGTTTGTTCTATGATTTCAGTGAAATGGTGTTATTTTTTTTTAGAATTTGTTTCTGCTTTAAGATTAGTCTTTTTAATGAATTGCAATATAACTAACAGATTACTAATTATCTGATGTATGGTTGACGGGGACATGAATTTTTGTTTCTTTTGAGTGAGCTGACTCCTCTGTTTATTGTTGAGAACTCATATTCCTTCGTTTTACTGTTCTAATAGTTGGAAATTATTACCCATCTTGTCCATAGTTTTTACCACACTGACACACTGATGTTCTCACTGTCCTGTGGTCACCCATATCGATTAGAACTTTTACTTAGGGCAATATTTGAAAGCACTTCCCAAATTCAAGTTGACAAAAATCATTACAATATATGATTTCCTAGTGCTTATTTCTTCCATACAATGAAAATGTTTTACTTTCTATATTAATTGTCAACAAGGGTCTGTGCTGATATTACTTCCTTGCTTGCTTTTCAGGCCTTAAAGGGCACCCTTGTCCGGCATGGATTTACCTTTCAATCCGAAACAGACACAGAAGTGATTCCAAAGCTTGCGAAATATGTCTTTGATAAGGCTAAAGAAGGAGAAGGTAGTTAAATTGTGCTTCCTAAATATTAGTCATGACTTGGAGTGCAGAATTAAGCGTTACATTTTGCAATATGCATAAATATATACATATACACACAAATAAAAGTATTGTTTTTAGCTAAAGGATTTCATCAACTGATAATATTGACAATTGATTAGGTTTAACATGTTCAGTTTATTCTAGATATAAAAGGCTTCTTAGTTACAGTGGAGCAAGTATCTCATATTTTCATCTCTATTTCCCTAACATAATGACTGGGAAGTCTTTTCTACAATAGGAATTGAAACGTTCAACTAAAATCTATATTTTTCACTCTCCTTTACAGGATGAATGCATTTTACATTGTTTTGTTGCAGATAGTATTTAAAGCTAGCCATAGTTACTGGTATATACCCGTAAATGCATTTCCTTTTGATTATATTGTGTGGTTGAATGTTTATCTGAATCTTTTCACATAGATCCCCAATGCAGAATCTACTGTAGTGATATTTTGCTCATTTAACAGGTGACCAGACTATCACATTTAGTCAAGTAGTGCATGAGGTTATGAGGCATCTTGAAGGAGCCTATGCGCTGATCTTTAAAAGCCGGCATTATCCAAATGAGTTGATTGCTTGTAAACGTGGCAGTCCACTGCTCCTTGGTGTGAAAGTAGGTTGCTTTTGTTACATGTACTGTTACACCTGAGGCTAATACCTTTTACTATGCCTATATTAGAAATATCAGTGGTTGCTTATACTTTAGCTAGTTTTGGTGTGTGTGTTGTGTCTTATATAGTTTCTTTAGTGAAAAAGCACGGGTCTTTTCTGAATCATAGCCTCATTATTCAATGATCTATATCCAACGTGTCAAGAATGGCTTTAAATTGTATTGAACTATCTTTCTGTATCTCTCCCTCTCTATCTGGGCTTGGCTGACCCTCTTCTAATGTCAGGAACTTAATGAAAATGCTAGCAATGGTTCTGCATTTCTTGATGATAATTTCCTTTCAAAAAGTGGACATCCTAAAGAACTCTTCTTGTCCAGTGATGCCAATGCCGTAGTTGAGCACACCAAAAAAGTTTTGGTGATTGAGGATGGTGAAGTGGTGCATCTTAAGGTATCTTTTATTGAATTTAAGATCACTTCATGGGGAATTACATAAGCTACTATTGTACTTTTATTATTATTTTTTTATACCAAACACTTTTTTGTGACCTTCCATTATATCTTAGTTCTGATGATGCTCAAAAGTACAGTTGGCATTTAAGATGCCTTTTTCGAGTTTGCAGCATGTCCTCAGTCCTCATTTTGTCTTGGACATTTTTGAGCTGCAGGGCCTTGTTTTACCATACCAATATTTTGTCATGCCAAGATATTATTAATACTGATTTCTTTGGTTTTGTACTTATTTCTTCCGAAGCAAGAAGTAGGTATTGATGAAAGTTATTCATTTTTGGCCACCCTGGTGGTTGTTTCAGGATGGAGGCGTGTCAATCTTAAAGTTTGATAAAGGAAAGCATGGTGGCCTTTCAAAAGTTGCATCAGTACAACGAGCATTGTCCATTCTTGAGATGGAGGTCGAACAAATAAATAAAGGAAATTTTGAACATTATATGCAGAAAGAAATTCATGAACAGCCTGAATCTCTAACTACCACAATGAGGGGTAGGCTATTGCGTGGTGGTTCCTGTAAAGCTAAGACCGTTCTCCTTGGCGGACTGAAGGACCACCTTAAAACAATTAGACGAAGCAGGCGAATTGTATTCATTGGCTGTGGTACAAGCTACAATGCTGCTCTAGCTTCGAGACCTATCTTGGAAGAACTTTCTGGTCAGTGCTCTGTCTGTCTGGAATTATTTTCTTATTGTAAGGTAGCAGTTTCTGATCTTTTATTGTTCATTACACATAAAAATATAGGTATCCCTGTTACAATGGAAATTGCTAGTGATCTGTTGGATCGGCAAGGACCTATTTACAGAGAAGATACAGCCGTGTTTGTCAGTCAATCTGGTGAAACAGCAGATACGTTGAGTGCATTGGATTATGCTTTAGAAAATGGTGCATTATGCGTCGGCATAACAAATACTGTTGGTAGTGCAATAGCCCGTAAAACACACTGTGGTGTTCATATAAATGCTGGTGCTGAGATCGGAGTGGCAAGCACTAAGGTAAATTTTCATTTTTCTCTACCTTGTTAGGTAATTTAGTATTTAGAATTGACAGTCCTGTCATCGTCGTGAATAGGCTTACACAAGTCAAATAGTGGTGATGGCTATGCTAGCCCTAGCAATAGGTGGTGACACAATTTCCAATCAAGCAAGAAGAGAGGCTATTATAGACGGTTTATTTGACCTTCCAAGTAAGTTCCCTTTCTGTTTTTGTCTTGCTATGTTACTAGAATGCATTTCTTTTCCCGTCTCTTCTCCGAGAATAACCTAAAAGAATGCTTAAATGAATGCCCCTTGACGTTCATTGTAGACAAAGTCAGAGAGGTCCTGAAGCTTGACCAGGTAATGAAGGATCTTGCTAAACAGTTGATAGCAGAGCAATCACTGCTTGTTTTTGGGAGAGGATTCAACTACGCAACAGCTTTGGAGGGTGCTTTGAAGGTAAAGGAAGTAGCACTCATGCACAGCGAGGGAATACTTGCCGGTGAAATGAAACATGGTCCTCTGGCTTTAGTTGATGAAAATCTCCCAACGTTTGTGATTGCTACACGTGATGCTTGCTTCAGGTTTGTTCTGTTACAGCTGGAAGCAGTTTCATGTAAATTATCTGGTTTCTATTTGCTTACAACTTCTGTGATTTACAGTAAGCAGCAATCAGTTATCCAGCAGCTTCATGCCCGCAAAGGTCGTCTGATTGTAATGTGTTCCAAAGGCGATGCTACATCTGTTTGCCCCGGGGAATGGGAGTCCTGTCGAGTGATTGAAGTTCCTCAGCTTGAGGATTGTCTTCAACCTGTAGTCAATATAGTTCCATTGCAGGTAAATGTTCCTGTTTCAGTGTATATATTACATATATTATGATTATTTGGGCTGGAGTTATGCAATATGGGCTCAATTTTGTTTTCCCTTGTGTTGCAGCTGCTAGCATACCATCTGACAGTTTTAAGAGGTTTTAATGTGGATCAGCCTCGGAATCTTGCAAAGAGTGTGACAACCCAGTAAAGAAGTTTTGTGGACATACATGATAGAACCTCATATACTTGAGCCTTGTGTGATTCTTAATTTTACTTAGAACAATCGGGAAGAACCCTCTATAGCTGAGTGGAATGAAATGGAATGCGATACAGAAACTTAAACTCACAGTTTGCTGGATGTCGTTTAGTTTCATTTGTTTTGTAATGTTGATTGTGATGCTGAGGCTGTCCAAGTACATCTTCAGCTTTTGTAAATCATTAGAAGTAGGAATACTCTCATGTCCCTCAATCCCGGTCTTTCTGTTTTTCATTTGATACTGATCATTCTACCTATAATATGTTCTTTCTCCCTTTTAACATCTTAATCTAGATTTGGATTTCAATTAAGTTTGCACTCGTGCGACCAAAGTTGTTCTCATCTCAATAGTGTAGGCTTTAAAGCATTTCCTTGTCTTGACAACACGGATTGGGGAAACGTGACAATATGGCCGCACATTGTGTGCCTAGAACCACTCTTTTGACATTCTGCAACGTACCGGTAGAGAACGATGTCCGATCGGCTTTATCCGACTCCGGTAAAACTTACCCGGCTCTAGTAAAACGAGCTAGGTAGTGAGTTTGTGTAATGAAGTGTGTACTTTCATTGACTATAAACTTGTTAATGTCGGTGAGCCGTGACTTGGTTTGATAACGATAATGTTTATCGTTTTCAAAATATCAGCCGTGGCTTGGTTTGATAACGATAATGTTAATCGTTTTCAAAACATCGGCGAACATGCGTTTAGCTTTGTAAGACTATTTAAGCCTTGAACCTTGGCACGGTGAGAAAACCCTAACTTAATAACAAGCCCCCAAATTTCTCTGAAACCCAAAGTTGGCGGCAACCTCTGAGATGCAGCTCTTGGACGGCGGCAGCGACTCAGAGAACGAAGAGAAGAATGCTCCAAGTCTCAAAATCAATGAAGAATACGCTCGCCGCTACGAGCACAACAAGAATCGGGAGGACCTCCATCGTTACGAGGATCTCAAGAAGCGTGGCCTCGTCGACGACCCCTCTGCTTCTGACGATTCCTCCGACGACGATGACGACGACGACCTCGTTCTGGCCGCCAGCTCCAAGCAGAAAGAGTTGGAGTTCTTCGATGCTATCATCAAGGTGAGAAACCGAGACCCTATCTTGAAAAACAAAGAGGTCGAGTTGTTTAAATCTGATGATACTGAAGAAGCTGAAGATGATGCTAGCCTAGTTAAAGAGGAGGATAGTAAAGCTAAATCTAAGAAGAAAAAGAGTAGCAATGAAAGTGAAGATAGCAAAACTAAGAAGAAGAAGAAGAAAAAGGTTTACTTGAAAGATGTGGTGGCTAATCATTTATTAGAAGACGGTGCCGAACTTCCGGAGGATGATGATAGGAACTTCCCCAAGAGCTATAATGAAGAGCAAGAGCAGATTAGGAGAGAGTTTTTGGAAGCAGCTGCCAAGGAGGAAGATGATGATGAGGGGGAGATATTGAGACTCAAAGACGGGAGCAATGCTGTGGGGGATGAAGCTGATGAGGAGTTCGATAAGAAATTGGATGAGTATTTCGGTCAAGACTTGGATGAAAATGCTAGGTTTCTCAGGGATTTTTTTAAGAATAAGATGTGGTTGGACAAGGGGAGTCAGGGAAGAGGTGGTGTTGAGGTAAGGGAGGAGGATTTGGAGATGGTGTCGGAGGACGAGATGGAGATTGAGAAGCAGGAGGAGTACGAGTATAGGTTCCAGGAGAATGCAGGTGATCAGGTTTTGGGGCATGCCAGAGAGGTCGAGGGGTCAGTGAGGAAGAAGGTCAAGGCGAGGAAGGAGCAGAGGAAGAGCAAGGAGGAGAGGATGGAGATTGCGAGGTTGGAGAGGGAGGAGGAGTTGAGGCATTTGAAGAATTTGAAGAAGAAGGAGAATGATGACAGGATAAAGAAGATAATGAAGATTGCAGGGATCAAAGAGGGTGAGGAGTCCTTGTTTGATCCCAAAGAGTTGGAGCACGAATTTGATCCCCAGGAGTATGACAGGATGATGAAGAAAGCTTTTAATGACGAGTATTATGAGGACGATGACACAGACTTTTGTAGTGATATGGGTGAGGATGGTGGTGAGATGGAGAAACCTGATTTTGATAAGGAGGATGAGTTACTTGGACTACCAAAAGGTTGGGATGGTGCTGGGTCTGGTGATGGTTTCTTAGCTGCAAGGGAGAAGATTTTAAAGCTAAAAGAGGAGACTGGTTTAGATAGTGAAGAAGAGGAAGAGGAGGGAGGAAAAGAAGAAGAAGAAGATGGTGAAGAAGAGGAAGATAAAGAAGAAGATGGTGAAGAAGATGAAGAAGGAGAAGAAGAAGAAGAAGAGAAACTGAGCGAGGAAGGTAAACAAGAGAAAAAGCGTAAATTAGCTATTTTGGAAAGAGCTAAAAAGGAGATGCTGGATGAATACTATAAACTAGACTACGAAGATACAATTGGAGACTTGAAGACCAGATTTAGGTATGCTAAAATAAAACCTAATAGATTTGGGTTGACTACTGCTGAGGTATTAATGATGGATGAAAAGGACTTGAATCAATATGTATCTTTAAAAAAACTTGCTCCATATGCGGAGAAGGAGTGGAAGGTACCCAATAGTAAGAGAAACGAGATGAAGAAGAGGGCCAGAGAGATATTCACACATGGAAAAATGGATCATAAGAAAAGTAGTAAGAAGTTGAAAATTATAGATGATTCGAAGGGTTCAAGTTCATCAACACCAGCTGAGGAACATGGGAAGGAACAAGTACAGGACTCAATTGGTGATGCAAGCAAATTATCTAGGAAAGCTAGAAGAAAGCAGAATAAAAAGGTTGCAGCATTGCCCCCTTCCAGGCTCATTGCTTATGGAATGGGGCCTCCAAAAACTAAGAACAAAGGAAAGCAGTGATCTGAGCAGTAAACAGGTGATTTTTTCATGATCTTATAACCTAAACATTTTTTTATTAGTAACTTTTAAACTCAAGCATTTAATTTTATATTTACAGTTTGCTATTTTAATTTTTATTGAGTTGCTTCTCTTGATTGTTTTTGGATGTTTTAATAGTTTAGACTTCGAACTTCTAAGACTGTTGTTACTTGTCAGTGTCACTAAAGAATTAATATGGAGTGTATCTTTACGCCCTAAATTTTTCATTTTTTTTTTCCGTTACACTAGAGAAAAAGGATAAAAGGCTGGAAGAGCACATGGTGACAAATACTGATGCAGGTAGTGTATTATGAACTGATGTGTCTTACTAAGATCTTTCTCCATTTCTGATCTAATGGAGGTGATGGTCCTTTTAATTTTCCCCTTGTCTAATGAAGTTTTTCGGACTTTGTGTTGATGGTTGTTTGAATTTACGAACTCCACTACTTCAGTAAGTTTCACATAGGTTCCCCAGAACTATCTCTGATTGCAGAGTGGTCTTGCGCCTTTAATGCTATGGATTATGGATAGTGATGCTGAATGTTGGATTTACGCGTGTTAACTGATTTATTTTTCATGTCCGCAGGTTTGATTTATTCATACATGGAGAGGGATATGAGAATTACAATTTTGCAAAGGTGAGAGCGTCTCGCGACTTTATGTCCAGCTGACCACAGAACAAAAGGCAAACATGGTAGGAGTTGGAATGAAGAGTCGTGCATGGCGAAAAAGGAAGAGAGTCCAGAGGACCCCTTTTCTCAAACTCTTGTTTCTTTGTTTTCCGGATAAACATTTTGCTTCGAGTAGAAAGTATGAACATCAGGTTTTGCGGCCTGGAAATATCAACAATTTGACAGGGATGATTTTATGTTTTTTTGGTATGTGTTAGAACTTTGAAGACTGTTGATGGGTGAATGTGAAATAATGCTATAGTTTAAGGCAAAGTTTTCCACCGAATGTGAATTACGGGAAAGCCGATTTGGTACCAAATTTGGTTGGAATGCGAATGACAGCGCGAAATGAAAATATCTCCAGCCTGCACATTAACTATAACATCAGTCACTCTCAGAAACAAGTAAATAGTAAATAAAAAAGGAAAGAGGACCGCCCTTTGCCCTCTTTGCTTTCTCTCCAAAAACCTTAAACCAATCGAAAACCAATCAGCACCAGACAGACAGACATGGGGTTGGGATTTCTTCTCCTTCCGCTTCTCGCGGTGATCGGCGCCGTGTCCGGAGCATCGCCGGCCCCGAAATCCAGCAAGCGAAGCAGCGGAGGAGGAAGCATCTACGATCACCTCCGGCAATATGGGCTGCCCATCGGCATCCTCCCGAAAGGCATCACGAAATACTCCCTCGACGAAACCAACGGCGAATTCCGGGTTTTCCTCCCGCAGCCCTGCCACGCCAAGTTCGAGAATCAGGTCCGCTACGATTTCAACGTCTCCGGCACTCTCTCCTTCGGCCGCATCGCCGATTTATCCGGCGTCTCCGCTCAGGAGCTCTTTCTTTGGTTTCCGGTCAAAGGCATCCGTGTCGATGTGCCTAGCTCCGGCCTCATTTACTTCGATGTCGGCGTTGTTGACAAGCAGTTCTCTTTGTCCCTCTTCGAGTCTCCGCCCGATTGTACTGCTCTCGATCCTTCTGATCCCTCCTCTTCTTCTAATTACGCATCTGCCCCTGCCTCCTCCTCCTCCTCTCACCTCAACCTCAACCTCAAGCTCAAGGTAATTGCATTTCTCTGTTGATTCGGTTGTGATTGTGAATTTGAGGTCTGATTGGTGGTGTTGGATTGTTTGGTATGCTTTCTGTTATTAGACTTGTGTTGGTGTGTGTGATTTTCTGATAGGAAATGCTGTTCATCATATGACATCATTCGTTTAGTTCAACTTCACATGTTAAATTTGGTGGGATGGGATCACACTGCTTGTAGTTGATTCATCGAAAATGGCTATAACCAATGTTTGTTCGAATAGTGAATGCATCAGGAAATTTGAATTATGGGGCTTGTTAGAGTTTGATACTCACATATCCTTTATTAAAGATATGATGCTGAGGTTGCATCTTCACAATAGTCGAGGCTGTTGGGACAGGTTTAGGAGCATTACAGATGGTAATCTCTATGATTTTTAGTAGAACATGATGGAAAGGAAGAATTTCTTCAGCACGCAAACCCTGCCCTATTACACTAGCTGTAGCTTTTGGCAGAAGCTTGATTGTGGAGTGTACAGCTTGTTCTTAATGTAATTATTATTTTTGTTTATGGGATTAATGGATTGAAATCCTCATGCAGTAAAATGATGTCTGTGGTTGAAATTCTTTTCTAGTGCATATTTATCTTGTGACCTGATACATTTCATGAAAATACTTTTCTTTTTCAACTTCCAACTTGGCTTGTTTTCAGTCTGGCGTGTTGTCTTGCTTCCCGTTTATAGTTTTTTTTTCTGTGATTCCAAGGAGTGATAATAGCTGACCCCGAGCATTATATGTTAGAACTTCATCTAGTAGAGTCTAGAGGCACTAAGTTCATTGTCCCAATCAGGATTTAATCGATTTATGTATTTTTGTTTCCTCCTCCCTCCAATTGAACTTCTTTATGTAGATAGTATTTGTGTTGGCACAATGAGTAATTCTTATTCACTTACTCTCTGTTTACTTTTTATAGATGATATTTATCTTATATAGCATGTGATAGCTTTGAGTGTGATTATTCCTAAATGACTTGATCCTTGTTTCTCAATAATGTCTCTTTTTGTGCTAAGATTGATTGATATTATTGAACTGCAGAATGAACCACAAGATGTTGGTGAAAGAAGTGAACTGAAGGCTGCATCATAGATTGCACAGGAGGGGAGAGATACAGTTCAAGTAATCTCAATCAAGTCAAGCTGAGGGGTTTAGTTTGTTTTATGTTTTCTCCTTTAGCCTGAAGTGGATGACATGGATTCTGTTTTGGCCTCTGAATATGTGTGCTTGCTTGCTGTTCTGTACTGACATGTCGGCCCGATGCTTGTGTCTTTGCGGGCAAAATTAGAACAATTTTGTTAAGGAGAGGAGAGAGAGACAGAAAAGGAGACGCAATGAAGATTGGGTTGGTTGGTCTACATATAGTAATATTAGTAGAGTCGAGAGTCAGACGAGGGCATCGGGTCAGGTTGGTTCTGGTTCACAAATTTGCTTGAAATTTATGTCAATTGGTGTTATCATATATAAGTTTACTTGTTATTACGGATACAATGAATGATATATTTGTTGTTCAGTTGTGTATTGAGTTTGATTCAGTCTTCTGTAAATGTTATTATAGAATCTGATTTCCTCGGGGTGTTTTCTTTATGCATGCTGAGGTACAAGTTAAATTTTGGAATTATGAGAGCCGATGGAAGGAAGGGAATCTCCATTTGGTACGGTGGCAATATGATGTTTGCCAACAAGTTAAATTTTGGAATTATGAGAGCCGATGGAAGGAAGGGAATCTCCATTTGGTACGGTGGCAATATGATGTTTGCCAAAAGAGTAGGATCTGGCTGCGCTTCAAGTCTGAAATATATGACAAGACCTTGAGAAGTCTCGATCTGGGATCATGAGGTGACTGATAGAAAAAACTTTCGGCATGCAGGCCGATCTTATAGTTCAGCCTGAAGCCAGTTCAGGGTTAAGGGTTCTTGACGTAACTCAGGATTCGAAGTTTAAACCAGTTCTTGTTGTTATTACTTACTGGTGCTTCCTTTGGGCCTTTTCTTTACACCAACAGGCCTGTTATCATCTTCATTAATAAACGAAACGAAGCGAAGCGAAGCGAAGCGACACTGTCTGTTTCTCATGGCCTCCATCCATCTCCTCCACGGCCTCTCGCCGACTACTCCCAAAGCCCTAGCCTTACCCAGATTCCGGACCTCCACCATAGCCACCCGGTCGCTCTCTTTCCCCAAACCCAAATCGAAGACCATCACTTGCATGTCCTCCGGCACTCCCACGCCGGCCACAGATCGCTTAATCTCCGCCGTCTCATACACTCTCCCCTTCTTCAATTCCCTCCAGTACGGTCGCTACCTGTTTCTCCAGTTCCCCAAACTGGGCCTCCTCTTCGAGCCGCTGCTTCCCTTGTTGGGTCTCTACAGGTCCATCCCCTACTCGAGCTTCGTCGCCTTCTTCGCCCTCTATTTGGGTGTGGTCAGGAACCCTAGCTTCAGCCACTACGCCAGGTTCAATGCTATGCAAGCAGTTACTTTGGACGTCCTCTTGGTTCTGCCGCTTCTCGTTCAGAGGATCTTCAGCCCGGGTCAGGCCGGTCTAGGCTTCAAGCTCATGGTCTGGGGCCATAATGGTATTTTCGTCTTCAGTGTTTTCTGCTTTGTTTATGGCTTGGTTAGTTCTGTTTTGGGTCGCACTCCTTACTTGCCCTTTGTTGCTGATGCCGCCGGCCGCCAGCTCTGATCTCGACTCACTCTTGTTTTGTTCTATGTTATGTATGGAGCTGATGGGTATCAAAGGGTTGAGTTTTATGTGCTTGAGTTTCACTGCTACTTTCGTAATCAATTCAGGAAGCGATTGCATTCGCCCTTTTATGTTTGCTGCATGTTGATTTCTTTGGCTTGTCTTGAGAATAAAATTGCTACGTAATCGAGTCAAAAGCTCTAGTTATACATCGCAGGCATTTGAGGTAACATCCGGTTCAATTTATTGTTTTTTCCATTCAAATGTGTGCTTATAAGTTGCAACCACGCCCTTGACATCAGTGTCACTGTTTTTGTTTCAAAACAAATTTTGAGTTTATGACTGACTGGAACTAGAGCTAATATCAAGAAGAGATAGCCCTTCCTAGATTATAATATAAGTTCATTTTTTTTTTGGGAAATTTCACTTTTTTTGAACACCTCTTGGTTCCCCCCTCGTGTGAGTTTATAAACACCTTTTAACATCTTTCAAACCAATGTAGCATACAAAATTTGTGTCTTATATCACTTTACTCGTGATCCAGTTTAAATAACTCATGAGTACATTTTCTAAATCTATTAAAATTCTTGTTTTCAATAGTATTGAGTGAGCTTCCAAGGTTCTACTGTCTTCATTTATTCTCATATTAGTCTCGGACCTCGGTCAGTCATGTTTCACCAATTTTGAACCAAAACTGTTTGTTATATATAACACACGACTTTTTGAGAAATTTAATATTTTTTGACCTGTGGTTTTTTCAATTTGTGTAGTTATATTTGAACAGTTCTAGCATTAAAAATCTGTTGCTTTTATTATTTTACTCGGGATCGAGCTTAAATAAGTCACGCATGCCGTGTTTTGTAAAGCTGTTGAAATTGTTATTTTCAGAGATATTGAATGAGTATTGTAAGCTTGTTTTGCCTTCGTTTATTCTCTTGGTGACCTCAGGAACCTAAATTTTCAAAAACAGTTACGTATTACCCATTTTTTCCAGTGTCGCCCGATTTGAGCCGAAACCCCTTGTTATAGCACACTGGTTTTTGGAAAATTTCACTTTTTTTGATATGTGGTTTTTTGATTTCCGTTGTGCTCATAGACACCTCCTAATATATTGTGAACCATTCTTGAATGCAAAATTCGTTGCTTTTATTATTTTACTCGCGATCTACCTTAAATAACAAACGTGTGCTGGATTTTTCAAAGTTGCTGATAGTATGGTTTTGAATGCTATTGAGTTCGCTTCCGAGCTTGTTTTGTCTTAGTTTATTCTCTTAATGAGCTTGGGAAACTAAATTTTCAAAAACAGTTACGTATTACCCATTCTTTCCAGTTTCGCCCGATTTGAGCCGAAACCCATTGCTATAACTCACAGGTTTTTGGAAAATTTCACTTTTTTTGACATGTGGTTTTTTGAATTCCTCTGTTCTTCTAGACGTCACCTAACATATTGTGAACCATTCTTATATCCAAAATCTTTTGCTTTTACTATTTTAATCGCGATCTAGCTTAAATAACTCACGTGTGTCGTGTTTTTTTAAAGTTGCTGCAAGTGTGGTTTTGAATGGTATTGAGTGGGCTTCCGAGCTTGTTTTGTCTTAGTTTATTCTCTTAATAACCTCGGGAACCTAAATTTTCAAAAACAGTTACGTATTACCCATTCTTTCCAGTTTCGCCCGATTTTAGCAGAAACCCCTTTCTATTGCACACAGGTTTTTGGAAAATTTCACTTTCTTTGACATGTGGTTTTTTGAAGTCCTCTGTTCTTCTAGACGTCTCCTAACATATTGTGAACCTTTCTTGCGTCCAAAATCCGTTGCATTTACTATTTTAATCGCGATATAGCTTAAATAACTCACGTGTGTCTTGTTTTTTTAAAGCTGGTGCAATGGTGGTTTTGAATGGTATTGAGTGGGCTTCCGAGCTTGTTTTGTCTTAGTTTATTCCCTTAATGACCTCAGGAAGCTAAATTTTCAAAAACAGTTACGTATTACCCATTCTTTCCAGTTTCGCCCGATTTGAGTCGAAACCCCTTGCTACACAGGTTTTTGGAAAATTTCACTTTTTTTGAAATGTGCTTTTTTGAATTCCTCTGTTCTTCAAGACGTCTCCTAACATATTGTGAACCATTCTTGCATCTAAAATCCGTTGCTTTTACTATTTTAATCGCGATATAGCTTAAATTAACTCACGTGTGTCTTGTTTTTTTAAAGCTGGTGCAATGGTGGTTTTGAATGGTATTGAGTGGGTTTCTGAGCTTATTTTGTCTTAGTTTATTCTCTTAATGACATCGGGAACCTAAATTTTCAAAAACAGTTACGTATTACCCATTCTTTCCAGTTTCGCCTGATTTGAGCCGAAACCCCTTGCTGCACACAGGTTTTTGGAAAATTTCACTTTTTTTGACATGTGGTTTTTTGAATTCCTCTGTTCTTCTAGACGTCTCCTAACATATTGTGAACCATTCTTGCGTCCAAAATCCGTTGCATTGACTACTTTAATCGCGATCTACCTTAAATAACTCACGTGTGTCGTGTTTTTTTAAAGCTGCTGCAAGTGTGGTTTTGAATGGTATTTATTGGGCTTCCGAGCTTGTTTTGTCTTAGTTTATTCTCTTAATGACCTCGGGAACCGAAATTTTCAAAAACAGTTACGTAGTACCCATTCTTTCCAGTTTCGCCCGATTTAAGCCGAAGCACACAGGTTTTTGGAAAATTTCACTTTTTTTGACATGTGGTTTTTTGAATTCCTCTGTTCTTCTAGACGTGTCCTAACATATTGTGAACCATTCTTGCGTCCAAAATCTGTTGCTTTTACTATATTAATCGCGATCTAGTTTAAATAACTCACGTGTGTCGTGTTTTTTTAAAACTGCTGCAAGTGTGGTTTTAAATGGTATTAAGTGGGCTTCCGAGCTTGTTTTGTCTTAGTTTATTCTCTTAATGACCTCGTGAACCTAAATTTTCAAAAACAGTTACGTATTACCCATTCTTTCCAGTTTCGCCCGATTTGAGCCGAAACCCATTGCTATAGCTCACAGGTTTTTGGAAAATTACACTTTTTTTGACTTGTGGTTTTTTGAAGTCCTCTGTTCTTCTAGACGTCTCCTAACATATTGTGAACCATTCTTGCGTCCAAAATCCGTTGCATTTACTATTTTAATCGCGATATAGCTTAAATAACTCACGTGTGTCTTGTTTTTTTAAAGCTGGTGCAATGGTGGTTTTGAATGGTATTGAGTGGGTTTCCGAGCTTATTTTGTCTTAGTTTATTCTCTTAATGACCTCGGGAACCTAAATTTTCAAAAACAGTTACGTATTACCCATTCTTTCCAGTTTCGCCTGATTTGAGCCGAAACCCCTTGCTATAGCACACAGGTTTTTGGAAAATTTCACTTTTTTTGACATGTGGTTTTTTGAATTCCTCTGTTCTTCTAGACGTCTCCTAACATATTGTGAACCATTCTTGCGTCCAAAATCCGTTGCTTTGACAACTTTAATCGCGATCTACCTTAAATAACTCACGTGTGTCGTGTTTTTTTAAAGCTGCTGCAAGTGTGGTTTTGAATGGTATTTATTGGGCTTCCGAGCTTGTTTTTTCTTAGTTTATTCTCTTAATGACCCCGGGAACCGAAATTTTCAAAAACAGTTACGTAGTACCCATTCTTTCCAGTTTCGCTCGATTTAAGCCGAAGCACACAGGTTTTTGGAAAATTTCACTTTTTTTGACATGTGGTTTTTTGAATTCCTATGTTCTTATAGACGTGTCCTAACTAGGGGTGGCAATTTGGACCTTGGCGATACCAACCAACCGTGTACCAACCGTACCAAACAAATTGGTATGCCAAGTAGTTGGTAACCAAGTTTTCGGTACAGTACTACCGTACCAAGTTTTAGAAGTCGGTTGGTACATGGTACAGATTTTTCCAAAATACAGTATACCATGTACCAACCGAGTTATATTAAAAAAAATAAAAAATAATTAAACCTATTAATCTAAGTCGTTGATCTCTGTGGACTGTGGATCTATTCTCAGTAACTCACCTCTCACGCTCGCCTCTCTCGCCTCATCTCTCTGCTTCGCAGCACCACGCTGCTCCGCCACCTAGACTTCGCAACACCTCCTCGGCTCCGCCACCTCGCCTCTCTTGTCGTCAACTCAGCAGCACCTCGGCCACATCGACTCGGCAGTGCTAAGGGCAGCGCCTCGACTCTCCGACGAAGGGCAGCGCTGGGCAGCTCCTCGAATCTCCAACCAAAGGCAGCGCTGGGCAGCGCCTCGACTCTCCGACGAAGGGCAGCGTTGGGCAGTGCCTCGACTCTCCGACGAAGGCCAGCGCCTCAACTCGCCGTCGACTTCGCAGCACCAAGCCTCGAATCTCCGTATGTATCTATCAATCTATTATCTATGTGTATCTATCAATGATCAATCTATGTGTTATGATTGTTATCTATCAAGCTATGTGTTGATTCACTTGATTGTGTTCTATGCTCTGTGAACATTTTGATGATGATTTGGCTTTGAGATATGATTTGTTGTGTTTCACTTATGTGCTTGTTTCGATTATTCTGCATTGGCTTTAGAGTTATGATTTCATCAGTTGGATGAATAGAAGGTAGATTATGAAATGCCGATAGCTTGGAAGAAAGAATGGACCTTTTGATAGTTAGAGAGTAGGAGTGAATTGGGTAGCAATGTTGATTTCTGTTCAAGTTAGAGGACCTTTTTATGTTTTCATTGGATATGTGTTGTTTAATTTTCTGTATAAGACTTTGGACGTTGTTGGCTTGTTGCATTTGAACTTTTGAACTTTTGATCTTGCTTGTTTATGCATTTGAAATTATATGGTGTGAAACTTTGAATGTGTTTGAATTTTGAATAGTTTGATAATTGATAGAAGTTTGGTATAGGCCCAAAAATAGGATTTAAATGAGCTGGGCCTTTCAGTTTATTGGGCCTCGATTTAAACTTGGTAGAGGCCCAATACCAACCGTACCAACCGAGTACCAACCGTACCAACTAAATTGGTATACCAACTTTGACGGTTGGTTTTGGTACAAGATTTTGCCTACCAATTTTAAGTTGGTTGGTACATGGTATTGCAAAATATAGTTGGTATACCTACCAATGCCAGCCCTAGTCCTAACATATTGTGAACCATTCTTGCGTCCAAAATCTGTTGCTTTTACTATATTAATCGCGATCTAGTTTAAATAACTCACGTGTGTCGTGTTTTTTTAAAACTGCTGCAAGTGTGGTTTTAAATGGTATTAAGTGGGCTTCCGAGCTTGTTTTATCTTAGTTTATTCTCTTAATGACCTCGTGAACCTAAATTTTCAAAAACAGTTACGTATTACCCATTCTTTCCAGTTTTGCCCGATTTGAGCCGAAACCCATTGCTATAGCTCACAGGTTTTTGGAAAATTTCACTTTTTTTGACTTGTGGTTTTTTGAAGTCCTCTGTTCTTCTAGACGTCTCCTAACATATTGTGAACCATTCTTGCGTCCAAAATCCGTTGCATTTACTATTTTAATCGCGATATAGCTTAAATAACTCACGTGTGTCTTGTTTTTTTAAAGCTGGTGCAATGGTGGTTTTGAATGGTATTGAGTGGGTTTCCGAGCTTATTTTGTCTTAGTTTATTCTCTTAATGACCTCGGGAACCTAAATTTTCAAAAACAGTTACGTATTACCCATTCTTTCCAGTTTCGCCTGATTTGAGCCGAAACCCCATGCTATAGCACACAGGTTTTTGGAAAATTTCACTTTTTTTAACATGTGGTTTTTTGAATTCCTCTGTTCTTCTAGACGTCTCCTAACATATTGTGAACCATTCTTGCGTGAAAAATCCGTTGCTTTTACTATTTTAATCGCGATCTATCTTAAATAACTCACGTTTGTCGTGTTTTTTTAATGCTGCTGCAAGTGAGGTTTTGAATGGTATTGAGTGGGCTTCCGAGCTTGTTTTGTCTTAGTTTATTCCCTTATTGACCTCGGGAACCTAAATTTTCAAAAACAGTTACGTATTACCCATTCTTTCCAGTTTCGCCCGATTTGAGCCGAAACCCCTTGCTATAGCACACAAGTTTTTGGAAAATTTCACTTTTTTTGACATGTGGTTTTTTGACTTCCTCTGTTCTTCTAGACGTCTCCTAACATATTGTGAACCATTCTTGCGTCCAAAATCCGTTGCTTTTACTATTTTAATCGCGATCTTGCTTAAATATCTCACGTGTGTCGTGTTTTTTTAAAGCTGGTGCAATGCTGGTTTTAAGAGGTATTGAGTGGGCTTCCGAGCTTGTTTTGTCTTAGTTAATTCTCTTAATGACCTCGAGATCCTAAATTTTCAAAAACAGTTACCTATTAGCCATTCTTTCCAGTTTCGCCTGATTTGAGCCGAAACCTCTTGCTATAGCACACAGGTTTTTGGAAAATTTCAGTTTTTTTGACATGTGGTTATTTGAATTCCTCTGTTCTTCTTCACGTCTCCTAACATATTGTGAACAATTCTTGCGTCCAAAACCCGTTGCTTTTACTATTTTAATCGCGATCTAGCTTAAATAACTCACGTGTGTCGTGTTTTTTTAAAGCTGCTGCAAGTGTGGTTTTGAATGGTATTTAGTGGGCTTCCGAGCATGTTTTGTCTTAGTTTATTCCCTTAATGACTTCGGGAACCTAAATTTTCAAAAACAGTTACGTATTACCCATTCTTTCCAGTTTCGCCCGATTTGAGCCGAAACCCCTTGCTATAGCACACAGGTTTTTGGAAAATTTCACTTTTTTTGACATGCGGTTTTTTGACTTCCTCTGTTCTTCTAGACGCCTCCTAACATATTGTGAACCATTCTTGCGTCCAAAATCCGTTGCTTTTACTATTTTAATCGCGATCTAGCTTAAGTAACTTACGTTTGTCGTGTTTTTTTAAAACTTCTGCAAGTGTGGTTTTGAATGGTATTGAGCGGGCTTCCGAGCTTGTTTTGTCTTAGTTTATTCCCTTAATGACCTCGGGGACCTAAATTTTCAAAAACAGTTACGTATTACCGATTCTTTCCAGTTTCGCCCGATTTGAGCCGAAACCCCTTGCTATAGCACACAGGTTTTTGGAAAATTTCACTTTTTTTGACATGTGGTTTTTTGAATTCCTCTGTTCTTCTAGACGTCTCCTAACACATTATGAACCATTCTTGCATCCAAAATCCGTTGCTTTTACTATTTTAATCGTGATTTAGCTTAAATAACTCACATGTGTCGTGTTTTTTTAAAGCTGCTGCAAGCGTGGTTTTGAATGGTATTGAGTGGGCTTCCGAGCTTGTTTTGTCTTAGTTTATTCCCTTAATGACCTCGGGTACCTGAATTTTATAAAACATTTATGTATTACCCATTCTTTCCAGTTTCGCCTGATTTTAGCAGAAACCCCTTGTTATAGCACACAGGTTTTTGAAAAATTTCACTTTTTTGACATGTGGTTTTTTGAATTCCTCTCTTTTTCTAGACATCTCCTAACATATTGTGAACCATTCTTGCGTCCAAAATCCGTTTCTTTTACTATTTTAATCGCGATCTAGCTTAAATAACTCACGTTTATCGTGTTTTTTTAAATCTTCTGCAATTGTGGTTTTCAATGGTATTGAGTGGGCTTCGGAGCTTGTTTTGTCTTAGTTTATTCCCTTAATGACCTCGGGAACCTAAATTTTCAAAAACAGTTACGTACTACCCATTCTTTCCAGTTTCGCCTGATTTTAGCAGAAACCGCTTGCTATAGCACACAGGTTTTTGGAAAATTTCACTTTTTTTGACATGTGGTTTTTTGAATTCCTCTGTTCTTCTAGAGGTCTCCTAACATATTGTGAACCATTCTTGCGTCCAAAATCCGTTGCTTTTACTATTTTAATCGCGATCTAGCTTAAATAACTCACGTTTGTCGTGTTTTTTTAAAGCTTCTGCAAGTGTGGTTTTGAATGGTATTGAGTGGTCTTCCGAGCTTATTTTGTCTTAGTTTATTCCCTTAATGACCTCGGGAACCTAAATTTTCAAAAACAGTTACGTATTACCCATTATTTCCAGTTTCGCCCGATTTGAGCCGAAACCCCTTGCTATAGCACACAGGTTTTTGGAAAATTTCACTTTTTTTTACATGTGGTTTTTTGAATTCCTCTGTTCTTCTAGACGTCTCCTAACTTATTGTGAACCATTCTTGCGTCCAAAATCCGTTGCTTTTACTATTTTAATCGCGATATAGCTTAAATAACTCACGTTTGTCGTGTTTTTTTAAAGCTTCTACAAGTGTGGTTTTGAATGGTATTGAGTGGGCTTCCGAGCTTGTTTTGTCTTAGTTTATTCCCTTAATGACCTCGGGAACCTAAATTTTCAAAAACAGTTACGTATTACCCATTCTTTCCAGTTTCGCCCGATTTGAGCCGAAACCCCTTGCTATAGCACACAGGTTTTTGGAAAATTTCACTTTTTTTGACATGTGGTTTTTTGACTTCCTCTGTTCTTCTAGAGGTCTCCTAACATATTGTGAACCATTCTTGCGTCCAAAATCCGTTGCTTTTACTATTTTAATCGCGATCTAGCTTAAATAACTCACGTGTGTCGTGTTTTTTTAAAGCTGGTGCAATGCTGGTTTTGAGAGGTATTGAATGGGCTTCCGAGCTTGTTTTGTCTTAGTTTATTCTCTTAATGACCTCAGGATCCTAAATTTTCCAAAACAGTTACCTATTACCCATTTTTTCCACTTTTGCCCGATTTGAGCCGAAACCCCTTGCTATAGCACACAGGTTTTTGGAAAATTTCACTTTTTTTGACATGTGGATTTTTGACTTTCTCTGTTCTTCTAGAAGTCTCCTAACATATTGTGAAGCATTCTTGCGTCCAAAATCCGTTGCTTTTACTATTTTAATCGCGATCTAGCTTAAATAACTCACGTGTGTCGTGTTTTTTTAATGCTGCACAAGTGTGGTTTTGAATGGTATTGAGTGGGCTTCCGAGCTTGTTTTGTCTTAGTTTCCCTTAATGACCTCGGGAACCTAAATTTTCAAAAACAGCTACGTATGACCCATTCTTTCCAATTTCGCCCGATTTGAGCCGAAACCCTTTCCTATCACACAGGTTTTTGGAAAATTTCACTTTTTTTGACATGTGGTTTTTTGATTTCCTCTGTTCTTCTAGACGTCTCCTAACATATTGTGAACCATTCTTGCGTCCAAAATCCGTTGCTTTTACTATTTTAATCGCGATCTAGCTTAAATAACTCACGTGTGTCGTGTTTTTTTAAAGCTGGTGCAATGCTGGTTTTGAGAGGTATTGAATGGGCTTCCGAGCTTGTTTTGTCTTAGTTTATTCTCTTAATGACCTCAGGATCCTAAATTTTCCAAAACAGTTACCTATTACCCATTTTTTCCACTTTTGCCCGATTTGAGCCGAAACCCCTTGCTATAGCACACAGGTTTTTGGAAAATTTCACTTTTTTTGACATGTGGATTTTTGACTTTCTCTGTTCTTCTAGAAGTCTCCTAACATATTGTGAAGCATTCTTGCGTCCAAAATCCGTTGCTTTTACTATTTTAATCGCGATCTAGCTTAAATAACTCACGTGTGTCGTGTTTTTTTAATGCTGCACAAGTGTGGTTTTGAATGGTATTGAGTGGGCTTCCGAGCTTGTTTTGTCTTAGTTTCCCTTAATGACCTCGGGAACCTAAATTTTCAAAAACAGCTACGTATGACCCATTCTTTCCAATTTCGCCCGATTTGAGCCGAAACCCTTTCCTATCACACAGGTTTTTGGAAAATTTCACTTTTTTTGACATGTGGTTTTTTGATTTCCTCTGTTCTTCTAGACGTCTCCTAACATATTGTGAACCATTCTTGCGTCCAAAATCCGTTGCTTTTACTATTTTAATCGCGATCTATCTTAAATAACTCACGTGTGTCGTGTTTTTTTAAAGCTGGTGCAATGCTGGTTTTGAGAGGTATTGAGTGGGCTTCCGAGCTTGTTTTGTCTTAGTTTATTCGCTTAATGACCTCGGGAACCTAAATTTTCAAAAACAGTTACGTATTACCTATTCTTTCCAGTTTCGCCCGATTTGAGCCGAAACCCCTTGCTATAGCACACAGGTTTTTGGAAAATTTCACTTTTTTTGACATTTTGTTTTTTGACTTCCTCTGTTCTTCTAGAAGTCTCCTAACATATTGTGAACCATTCTTGCGTCTAAAATCCGTTGCTTTTACTATTTTAATCGCGATTTATCTTAAATAACTCACGTGTGTCGTGCCTTTTTAAAGCTGCTGCAAGTATGGTTTTGAATGGTATTTTGTGGGCTTCAGAGCTTGTTTTGTCTTAGTTTATTCCCTTAATGACCTCGGGAACCTATATTTTCAAAAACAGTTACGTATTACCCATTCTTTCCAGTTTCGCCTGATTTTAGCACAAACCCCTTCCTATAGCACACAGGTTTTTGGAAAATTTCACTTTTTTTGACATGTGGTTTTTTGACTTCCTCTGTTCTTCTAGACGCCTCCTAACATATTGTGAACCATTCTTGCGTCCAAAATCCGTTGCTTTTACTATTTTAATCGCGATCTAGCTTAAATAACTCACGTTTGTTGTGTTTTTTTAAAACTTCTGCAAGTGTGGTTTTGAATGGTATTGAGTGGGCTTCCGAGCTTGTTTTGTCTTTGTTTATTCCCTTAATGACCTAGGGGACCTAAATTTTCAAAAACAGTTACGTATTACCCATTCTTTCCAGTTTCGCCCGATTTGAGCCGAAACCCCTTGCTCACACACGTTTTTGGAAAATTTCACTTTTTTTGACATGTGGTTTTTTGACCTCCTCTGTTCTTGTAGACGTCTCCTAACATATTGTGAACCATTCTTGCGTCCAAAATCCGTTGCTTTTACTATTTTAATCGCCATATAGCTTAAATAACTCACGTGTGTCGTGTTTTTTTAAAGCTGCTGCAAGTGTGGTTTTGAATGATATTTCGTGGGCTTCCGAGCTTGTTTTGTCTTAGTTTATTCCCTTAATGACCTCGCGAACCTAAATTTTCAAAAACAGTTACGTATTACATATTCTTTCCAGTTTCGCCCGATTTGAGCCGAAACCCCTTGCTATAGCACACAGGTTTTTGGAAAATTTCACTTGTTTTGACATGTGGTTTTTTGACTTCCTCTGTTCTTCTAGACGTCTCCTAACATATTGTGAACCATTCTTGCGTCCAAAATCCGTTGCTTTTACTATTTTAATCGCGATCTTGCTTAAATATCTCACGTGTGTCGTGTTTTTTTAAAGCTGGTGCAATGCTGGTTTTGAGAGGTATTGAGTGGGCTTCCGAGCTTGTTTTGTCTTAGTTAATTCTCTTAATGACCTCGAGATCCTAAATTTTCAAAAACAGTTACCTATTAGCCATTCTTTCCAGTTTCGCCCGATTTGAGCCGAAACCCCTTGCTATAGCACACAGGTTTTTGGAAAATTTCAGTTTTTTTGACATGTGGTTTTTCGAATTCCTCTGTTCTTCTTCACGTCTCCTAACATATTGTGAATAATTCTTGCGTCCAAAATCCGTTGCTTTTACTATTTTAATCACGATCTAGCTTAAATATCTCACGTGTGTCATGTTTTTTTAAAGCTGCTGCAAGTGTGGTTTTGAATGGTATTTAGTCGGCTTCCGAGCTTGTTTTGTCTTAGTTTATTCCCTTAATGACCTCGGGAACCTAAATTTTCAAAAACAGTTACGTATTACCCATTCTTTCTAGTTTAGCCCGATTTGAGTCGAAACCCCTTCCTATAGCACACAGGTTTTTGGAAAATTTCACTTTTTTTGACATGTGGTTTTTTGACTTCCTCTGTTCTTCTAGACGCCTCCTAACATATTGTGAACCATTCTTGCGTCCCAAATCCGTTGCTTTTACTATTTTAATCGCGATCTAGCTTAAATAACTCACGTTTGTCGTGTTTTTTTAAAGCTGCTGCAAGTGTGGTTTTGAATGGTATTTAGTGGGCTTCCGAGCTTGTTTTGTCTTAGTTTATTCCCTTAATGACCTCGGGAACCTAAATTTTCAAAAACAGTTACGTATTACCCATTCCATCCAGTTTCACCCGATTTGAGCCGAAACCCCTTGCTATAGCACACAGGTTTTTGGAAAATTTCACTTTTTTTGACATGTGGTTTTTTGACTTCCTCAGTTCTTATAGAGTTCTCCCAACATATTGTGAACCATTCTTGCGTCCAAAATCCGTTGCTTTTACTATTTTACTCGCGATCTAGCTTAAATAACTCACGTGTGTCGTGTTTTTTTAAAGCTGGTGCAATGCTGGTTTTGAGAGGTATTGAGTGGGATTCCGAGCTTGTTTTGTCTTAGTTTATTCCTTAAATGACCTCGGGAACCTAAATTTTCAAAAACAGTTACGTATTACCCATTCTTTCCAGTTTCGCCCGATTTGAGCCGAAACCCCTTTCTATAGCACACACGTTTTTGGAAAATTTCACTTTTTTTGACATGTGGTTTTTTGACCTCCTCTGTTCTTGTAGACGTCTCCTAACATATTGTGAACCATTCTTGCGTCCAAAATCCGTTGCTTTTACTATTTTAATCGCCATCTAGCTTAAATAACTCACGTGTGTCGTGTTTTTTTAAAGCTGCTGCAAGTGTGGTTTTGAATGGTATTTCGTGGGCTTCCGAGCTTGTTTTGTCTTAGTTTATTCCCTTAATGAACTCGGGAACTTAAATTTTCAAAAACAGTTACGTATTACCCATTCTTTCCAGTTTAGCCTGATTTGAGCCGAAACTCCTTGCTATAGCACACATGTTTTTGGAAAATTTCACTTTTTTTGACATGTGGTTTTTTGACTTCCTCTGTTCTTCTAGACGCCTCCTAACATATTGTGAACCATTCTTGCGTCCAAAATCCGTTGCTTTTACTATTTTAATCGCGATCTAGCTTAAATAACTCACGTGTGTCGTGTTTTTTTAAAGCTGGTGCAATGCTGGTTTTCAGAGGTATTGAGTGGGATTCCAAGCTTGTTTTGTGTTAGTGTATTCCCTTAATGACCTCGGGAACCTAAATTTTCAAAAACAGTTACGTATTACCCATTCTTTCCAGTTTAGCCCGATTTGAGCCGAAACCCCTTGCTATAGCACACAGGTTTTTGGAAAATTTCACTTTTTTTGACATGTGGTTTTTTGAATTCCTATGTTCTTCTAGACGTCTCCTAACATATTGTAAACCATTCTTGCGTCCAAAATCCGTTGCTTTTACTATTTTAATCGCGATCTAGCTTAAATAACTGACGTGTGTCGTGTTTTTTTAATGCTGGTGCAATGCTGGTTTTGAGAGGTATTGAGTGGGCTTCCGAGCTTGTTTTGTCTTAGTTTATTCCCTTAATGACCTCGGGAACCTAAATTTTCAAAAACGGTTACGTATTACCCATTCTTTCCACTTTCGCCCGATTTGAGCCGAAACCCTTGCTATAGCACACAGGTTTTTGGAAAATTTCACTTTTTTTGACATGTGGTTTTTTGAATTCCTCTGTTCTTCTCTACGTCTCCTAACATATTGTCAACCATTCTTACGTCCAAAATCCGTTGCTTTTACTTTTTTAATCGTCATCTACCTAAATAACACACGTGTGTCGTGTTTTTTTAAAGTTGCTGCAAGTGTGGTTTTGAATGGTATTGAGTGGGCTTCCGAGCTTGTTTTGTCTTAGTTTATTCCCTTAATGACCTCGGGAACCTAAATTTTCAAAAACAGTTACGTATTAACCATTCTTTCCAGTTTCGCCCGATTTGAGCCTAAACCCCTTGCTATAGCACACAGGTTTTTAGAAAATTTCACTTTTTTTGACATGTGGTTTTTTGAATTCCTATGTTCTTCTAGACGTCTCCTAACATATTGTAAACCATTCTTGCGTCCAAAATCCGTTGCTTTTACTATTTTAATCGCGATCTAGCTTAAATAACTGACGTGTGTCGTCTTTTTTTAATGCTGGTGCAATGCTGGTTTTGAGAGGTATTGAGTGGGCTTCCGAGCTTGTTTTGTCTTAGTTTATTCCCTTAATGACCTCGGGAACCTAAATTTTTAAAAACAGTTACGTATTACCCATTCTTTCCACTTTCGCCCGATTTGAGCCGAAACCCTTGCTATAGCACACAGGTTTTTGGAAAATTTCACTTTTTTTACATGTGGTTTTTTGAATTCCTCTGTTCTTCTCTACGTCTCCTAACATATTGTCAACCATTCTTACGTCCAAAATCCGTTGCTTTTACTTTTTTAATCGTCATCTACCTAAATAACTCACGTGTGTCGTGTTTTTTTAAAGTTGCTGCAAGTGTGGTTTTGAATGGTATTGAGTGGGCTTCCGAGCTTGTTTTGTCTTAGTTTATTCCCTTAATGACCTCGGGAACCTAAATTTTCAAAAACAGTTACGTACTAACCATTCTTTCCAGTTTCGCCTGATTTGAGCCTAAACCCCTTGCTATAGCACACAGGTTTTTGGAAAATTTCACTTTTTTTGACATGTGGTTTTTTGACTTCCTCTGTTCTTATAGACTTCTCCCAACATATTGTGAACCATTCTTGCGTCCAAAATCCGTTGCTTTTACTATTTTACTCGCGATCTAGCTTAAATAACTCACGTGTGTCGTGTTTTTTTAAAGCTGGTGCAATGCTGGTTTTGAGAGGTATTGAGTGGGATTCCGAGCTTGTTTTGTCTTAGTTTATTCCTTTAATGACCTCGGGAACCTAAATTTTCAAAAACAGTTACGTATTACCCATTCTTTCCAGTTTCGCCCGATTTGAGCCGAAACCGCTTGCAATAGCACACAGGTTTTTGGAAAATTTCACTTTTTTTGACATGTGGTTTTTTGACTTCCTCTGTTCTTCTAGACGTCTCCTAACATATTGTGAACCATTCTTGCGTCCAAAATCCGTTGCTTTTACTATATTAATCGCGATCTAGCTTAAATAACTCACGTGTGTCGTGTTTTTTTAACGCTGCTGCAAGTGTGGTTTTGAATGGTATTGAGTGGGCTTCCGAGCTTGTTTTGTCTTAGTTTATTCCCTTAATGACCTCGGAAACCTAAATTTTCAAAAACAGTTCCATATTACCCATTCGTTCCATTTTCGCCCGATTTGAGCCGAAACCCCTTGCTATAGCACACAAGTTTTTGGAAAATTTCACTTTTTTTGACATGTGGTTTTTTGAATTCCTATGTTCATCTAGACGTCTCCTAACATATTGTGAACCATTCTTGCGTCCAAAATCCGTTGCTTTGACTATTTTACTCGCGATCTAGCTTAAATAACTCACGTGTGTCGTGTTTTTTTAAAGCTGGTGCAATGCTGGTTTTGAGAGGTATTGAGTGGGATTCCGAGCTTGTTTTGTCTTAGTTTATTACCTTAATGACCTCGGGAACCTAAATTTTTAAAAACAGTTAACTATTAGCCATTCTTTCCAGTTTCGCCCGATTTGAGCCGAAACCCCTTGCTATTGCACACAGGTTTTTGGAAAATTTCACTTTTTTTGACATGTGGTTTTTTGAATTGCTCTGTTCTTCTACACGTCTCCTAACATATTGTGAACCATTCTTGCGTCCAAAATCCGTTGCTTTTACTATTTATTCGCGATCTAGCTTAAATAACTCACGTTTGTCGTGTTTTTTTAAAGCTGCTGCAAGTGTGGTTTTGAATGGTATTGAGTGGGCTTCCGAGCTTATTTTGTCTTAGTTTATTCTCTGAATGACCTCGGGAACCTAAATTTTCAAAAACAGTTACCTATTACCCATTCTTTCCAGTTTCGCCCGATTTGAGCCGAAACCCCATGCTATAGCACACAGGTTTTTGGAAAATTTCACTTTTTTTGACATGTCGTTTTTTTACTTCCTCTGTTCTTCTAGACGTCTCCTAACATATTGTGAGCCATTCTTGCGTCCAAAATCGTTTGCTTTTACTATTTTAATCGCGATCTATCTTAAATAACTCACGTTTGTCGTGTTTTTTTAAAGCTGCTGCAAGTGTGGTTTTGAATGGTATCGAGTGGGCTTCCGAGCTTGTTTTGTCTTAGTTTATTCCCTTAATGACCTCGGGAACCTAAATTTTCAAAAACAGTTACGTATTACCCATTCTTTCCAGTTTCGCCCGATTTGAGCCGAAACCCCTTGCTATAACACACAGGTTTTTGGAAAATTTCACTTTTTTTGACATGTGGTTTTTTGACTTCCTCTGTTCTTCTAGACGTCTCCTAACATATTGTGAACCATTCTTGCGTCCAAAATCTTTGCTTTTACTATTTTAATCGCCATCTAGCTTAAATAACTCACGTGTGTCGTGTTTTTTTAAAGCTGCTGCAAGTGTGGTTTTGAATGGTATTTATTGGGCTTCCGAGCTTGTTTTGTCTTAGTTTATTCCCTTAATGACCTCGGGAACCTAAATTTTCAAAAACAGTTCCATATTAACCATTCTTTCCATTTTCGCCCGATTTGAGCCGAAAACCCTTGCTATCACACAAGTTTTTTGGAAAATTTCACTTTTTTTGACATGTGGTTTTTTGAATTCCTATGTTCTTCTAGACGTCTCCTAACATATTGTGAACCATTCTTGCGTCCAAAATCCGTTGCTTTTACTATTTTAAACCCGATCTAGCTTAAATAACTCACGTGTGTAGTGTTTTTTTAAAGCTGGTGCAATGCTGGTTTTGAGAGGTATTGAGTGGGCTTCCGAGCTTGTTTTGTCTTAGTTTATTCCCTTAATGACCTCGGGAACCTAGATTTTCAAAAACAGTTACGTATTACCCATTCTTTCCAGTTTCGCCCGATTTGAGCCGAAACCCCTTGCTATAGCACCCAGGTTTTTGGAAAATTTCACTTTTTTTGACATGTGGTTTTTCGACTTCCTATGTTCTTCTAGACGTCTCCTAACATATTGTGAACCATTCTTGCGTCCAAAATCCGTTGCTTTGACTATTTTAATCGCGATCTAGCTTAAATAACTCACGTGTGTCGTGTTTTTTTAAAGCTGGTGCAATGCTGGTTTTGAGAGGTATTGAGTGGGATTCCAAGCTTGTTTTGTGTTAGTTTATTCCCTTAACGACCTCGGGAACCTAAATTTTCAAAAACAGTTACGTATTACCCATTCTTTCAAGTTTAGCCCGATTTGAGCCGAAACCCCTTGCTATAGCTCACAGGTTTTTGGAAAATTTCACTTTTTTTGACATGTGGTTTTTTGAATTGCTCTGTTCTTCTACACGTCTCCTAACATATTGTGAACCATTCTTGCGTCCAAAATCCGTTGCTTTTACTATTTTAATCGCGATCTAGCTTAAATAACTCACGTTTGTCGTGTTTTTTTAAAGCTGCTGCAAGTGTGGTTTTGAATGGTATTGAGTGGGCTTCCGAGCTTGTTTTGTCTTAGTTTATTCTCTGAATGACCTCGGGAACCTAAATTTTCAAAAACAGTTACCTATTACCCATTCTTTCCAGTTTCGCCCGATTTGAGCCGAAACCCCATGCTATAGCACACAGGTTTTTGGAAAATTTCACTTTTTTTGACATGTGGTTTTTTTACTTCCTCTGTTCTTCTAGACGTCTCCTAACATATTGTGAGCCATTCTTGCGTCCAAAATCGTTTGCTTTTACTATTTTAATCGCGATCTATCTTAAATAACTCACGTTTGTCGTGTTTTTTTAAAGCTGCTGCAAGTGTGGTTTTGAATGGTATCGAGTGGGCTTCCGAGCTTGTTTTGTCTTAGTTTATTCCCTTAATGACCTCAGGAACCTAAATTTTCAAAAACAGTTACGTATTACCCATTCTTTCCAGTTTCGCCCGATTTGAGCCGAAACCCCTTGCTATAACACACAGGTTTTTGGAAAATTTCACTTTTTTTGACATGTGGTTTTTTGACTTCCTCTGTTCTTCTAGACGTCTCCTAACATATTGTGAACCATTCTTGCGTCCAAAATCTTTGCTTTTACTATTTTAATCGCCATCTAGCTTAAATAACTCACGTGTGTCGTGTTTTTTTAAAGCTGCTGCAAGTGTGGTTTTGAATGGTATTTATTGGGCTTCCGAGCTTGTTTTGTCTTAGTTTATTCCCTTAATGACCTCGGGAACCTAAATTTTCAAAAACAGTTCCATATTAACCATTCTTTCCATTTTCGCCCGATTTAGGCCGAAAACACTTGCTATAGCACACAAGTTTTTTGGAAAATTTCACTTTTTTTGACATGTGGTTTTTTGAATTCCTATGTTCTTCTAGACGTCTCCTAACATATTGTGAACCATTCTTGCGTCCAAAATCCGTTGCTTTTACTATTTTAAACCCGATCTAGCTTAAATAACTCACGTGTGTCGTGTTTTTTTAAAGCTGGTGCAATGCTGGTTTTGAGAGGTATTGAGTGGGCTTCCGAGCTTGTTTTGTCTTAGTTTATTCCCTTAATGACCTCGGGAACCTAGATTTTCAAAAACAGTTACGTATTACCTATTCTTTCCAGTTTCGCCCGATTTGAGCCGAAACCCCTTGCTATAACACCCAGGTTTTTGGAAAATTTCACTTTTTTTGACATGTGGTTTTTCGACTTCCTATGTTCTTCTAGACGTCTCCTAACATATTGTGAACCATTCTTGCGTCCAAAATCCGTTGCTTTGACTATTTTAATCGCGATCTAGCTTAAATAACTCACGTGTGTCGTGTTTTTTTAAAGCTGGTGCAATGCTGGTTTTCAGAGGTATTGAGAGGGATTCCAAGCTTGTTTTGTGTTAGTGTATTCCCTTAATGACCTCGGGAACCTAAATTTTCAAAAACAGTTACGTATTACCCATTCTTTCCAGTTTAGCCCGATTTGAGCCGAAACCCCTTGCTATAGCACACAGGTTTTTGGAAAATTTCACTTTTTTTGACATGTGGTTTTTTGACTTCCTCTGTTCTTCTAGACGCCTCCTAACATATTGTGAACCATTCTTGCGTCCAAAATCCGTTGCTTTTACTATTTTAATCGCGATCTAGCTTAAATAACTCACGTTTGTCGTGTTTTTTTAAAACTTCTGCAAGTGTGGTTTTGAATGGTATTGAATGGGCTTCCGAGCTTGTTTTGTCTTAGTTTATTCCCTTAATGACCTCGGGGACCTAAATTTTCAAAAACAGTTACGTATTACCCATTCTTTCCAGTTTCGCCCGATTTGAGCCGAAACCCCTTGCTATAGCGCACAGGTTTTTGGAAAATTTCACTTTTTTTGACATGTGGTTTTTTGAATTCCTCTGTTCTTCTAGAGGTCTCCGAACATATTGTGAACCATTCTTGCGTCCAAAATCGTTGCTTTTACTATTTTAATCGCGATCTAGCTTAAATAACTCACGTGTGTCGTATTTTTTTAAAGCTGCTGCAAGTGTGGTTTTGAATGGTATTTAGTGGGCTTCCGAGCTTGTTTTGTCTTAGTTTATTCCCTTAATGACCTCGGGAACCTAAATTTTCAAAAACAGTTACGTACTACCCATTCTTTCCAGTTTCGCCTGATTTTAGCAGAAACCGCTTGCTATAGCACACAGGTTTTTGGAAAATTTCACTTTTTTTGACATGTGGTTTTTTGAATTCCTCTGTTCTTCTAGAGGTCTCCTAACATATTGTGAACCATTCTTGCGTCCAAAATCCGTTGCTTTTACTATTTTAATCGCGATCTAGCTTAAATAACTCACGTTTGTCGTGTTTTTTTAAAGCTTCTGCAAGTGTGGTTTTGAATGGTATTGAGTGGTCTTCCGAGCTTATTTTGTCTTAGTTTATTCCCTTAATGACCTCGGGAACCTAAATTTTCAAAAACAGTTACGTATTACCCATTATTTCCAGTTTCGCCCGATTTGAGCCGAAACCCCTTGCTATAGCACACAGGTTTTTGGAAAATTTCACTTTTTTTTACATGTGGTTTTTTGAATTCCTCTGTTCTTCTAGACGTCTCCTAACTTATTGTGAACCATTCTTGCGTCCAAAATCCGTTGCTTTTACTATTTTAATCGCGATATAGCTTAAATAACTCACGTTTGTCGTGTTTTTTTAAAGCTTCTACAAGTGTGGTTTTGAATGGTATTGAGTGGGCTTCCGAGCTTGTTTTGTCTTAGTTTATTCCCTTAATGACCTCGGGAACCTAAATTTTCAAAAACAGTTACGTATTACCCATTCTTTCCAGTTTCGCCCGATTTGAGCCGAAACCCCTTGCTATAGCACACAGGTTTTTGGAAAATTTCACTTTTTTTGACATGTGGTTTTTTGACTTCCTCTGTTCTTCTAGAGGTCTCCTAACATATTGTGAACCATTCTTGCGTCCAAAATCCGTTGCTTTTACTATTTTAATCGCGATCTAGCTTAAATAACTCACGTGTGTCGTGTTTTTTTAAAGCTGGTGCAATGCTGGTTTTGAGAGGTATTGAATGGGCTTCCGAGCTTGTTTTGTCTTAGTTTATTCTCTTAATGACCTCAGGATCCTAAATTTTCCAAAACAGTTACCTATTACCCATTTTTTCCACTTTTGCCCGATTTGAGCCGAAACCCCTTGCTATAGCACACAGGTTTTTGGAAAATTTCACTTTTTTTGACATGTGGATTTTTGACTTTCTCTGTTCTTCTAGAAGTCTCCTAACATATTGTGAAGCATTCTTGCGTCCAAAATCCGTTGCTTTTACTATTTTAATCGCGATCTAGCTTAAATAACTCACGTGTGTCGTGTTTTTTTAATGCTGCACAAGTGTGGTTTTGAATGGTATTGAGTGGGCTTCCGAGCTTGTTTTGTCTTAGTTTCCCTTAATGACCTCGGGAACCTAAATTTTCAAAAACAGCTACGTATGACCCATTCTTTCCAATTTCGCCCGATTTGAGCCGAAACCCTTTCCTATCACACAGGTTTTTGGAAAATTTCACTTTTTTTG
The DNA here is from genome assembly GCA_009720345.1 of Fragaria iinumae. Lineage (NCBI taxonomy): Eukaryota > Viridiplantae > Streptophyta > Magnoliopsida > Rosales > Rosaceae > Fragaria > Fragaria iinumae. Next base: position 164,524 of record CM019122.1, on the reverse strand, counting down.
ACATGTGGTTTTTTGATTTCCTCTGTTCTTCTAGACGTCTCCTAACATATTGTGAACCATTCTTGCGTCCAAAATCCGTTGCTTTTACTATTTTAATCGCGATCTATCTTAAATAACTCACGTGTGTCGTGTTTTTTTAAAGCTGGTGCAATGCTGGTTTTGAGAGGTATTGAGTGGGCTTCCGAGCTTGTTTTGTCTTAGTTTATTCGCTTAATGACCTCGGGAACCTAAATTTTCAAAAACAGTTACGTATTACCTATTCTTTCCAGTTTCGCCCGATTTGAGCCGAAACCCCTTGCTATAGCACACAGGTTTTTGGAAAATTTCACTTTTTTTGACATTTTGTTTTTTGACTTCCTCTGTTCTTCTAGAAGTCTCCTAACATATTGTGAACCATTCTTGCGTCTAAAATCCGTTGCTTTTACTATTTTAATCGCGATTTATCTTAAATAACTCACGTGTGTCGTGCCTTTTTAAAGCTGCTGCAAGTATGGTTTTGAATGGTATTTTGTGGGCTTCAGAGCTTGTTTTGTCTTAGTTTATTCCCTTAATGACCTCGGGAACCTATATTTTCAAAAACAGTTACGTATTACCCATTCTTTCCAGTTTCGCCTGATTTTAGCACAAACCCCTTCCTATAGCACACAGGTTTTTGGAAAATTTCACTTTTTTTGACATGTGGTTTTTTGACTTCCTCTGTTCTTCTAGACGCCTCCTAACATATTGTGAACCATTCTTGCGTCCAAAATCCGTTGCTTTTACTATTTTAATCGCGATCTAGCTTAAATAACTCACGTTTGTTGTGTTTTTTTAAAACTTCTGCAAGTGTGGTTTTGAATGGTATTGAGTGGGCTTCCGAGCTTGTTTTGTCTTTGTTTATTCCCTTAATGACCTAGGGGACCTAAATTTTCAAAAACAGTTACGTATTACCCATTCTTTCCAGTTTCGCCCGATTTGAGCCGAAACCCCTTGCTCACACACGTTTTTGGAAAATTTCACTTTTTTTGACATGTGGTTTTTTGACCTCCTCTGTTCTTGTAGACGTCTCCTAACATATTGTGAACCATTCTTGCGTCCAAAATCCGTTGCTTTTACTATTTTAATCGCCATATAGCTTAAATAACTCACGTGTGTCGTGTTTTTTTAAAGCTGCTGCAAGTGTGGTTTTGAATGATATTTCGTGGGCTTCCGAGCTTGTTTTGTCTTAGTTTATTCCCTTAATGACCTCGCGAACCTAAATTTTCAAAAACAGTTACGTATTACATATTCTTTCCAGTTTCGCCCGATTTGAGCCGAAACCCCTTGCTATAGCACACAGGTTTTTGGAAAATTTCACTTGTTTTGACATGTGGTTTTTTGACTTCCTCTGTTCTTCTAGACGTCTCCTAACATATTGTGAACCATTCTTGCGTCCAAAATCCGTTGCTTTTACTATTTTAATCGCGATCTTGCTTAAATATCTCACGTGTGTCGTGTTTTTTTAAAGCTGGTGCAATGCTGGTTTTGAGAGGTATTGAGTGGGCTTCCGAGCTTGTTTTGTCTTAGTTAATTCTCTTAATGACCTCGAGATCCTAAATTTTCAAAAACAGTTACCTATTAGCCATTCTTTCCAGTTTCGCCCGATTTGAGCCGAAACCCCTTGCTATAGCACACAGGTTTTTGGAAAATTTCAGTTTTTTTGACATGTGGTTTTTCGAATTCCTCTGTTCTTCTTCACGTCTCCTAACATATTGTGAATAATTCTTGCGTCCAAAATCCGTTGCTTTTACTATTTTAATCGCGATCTAGCTTAAATATCTCACGTGTGTCATGTTTTTTTAAAGCTGCTGCAAGTGTGGTTTTGAATGGTATTTAGTCGGCTTCCGAGCTTGTTTTGTCTTAGTTTATTCCCTTAATGACCTCGGGAACCTAAATTTTCAAAAACAGTTACGTATTACCCATTCTTTCTAGTTTAGCCCGATTTGAGTCGAAACCCCTTCCTATAGCACACAGGTTTTTGGAAAATTTCACTTTTTTTGACATGTGGTTTTTTGACTTCCTCTGTTCTTCTAGACGCCTCCTAACATATTGTGAACCATTCTTGCGTCCCAAATCCGTTGCTTTTACTATTTTAATCGCGATCTAGCTTAAATAACTCACGTTTGTCGTGTTTTTTTAAAGCTGCTGCAAGTGTGGTTTTGAATGGTATTTAGTGGGCTTCCGAGCTTGTTTTGTCTTAGTTTATTCCCTTAATGACCTCGGGAACCTAAATTTTCAAAAACAGTTACGTATTACCCATTCCATCCAGTTTCACCCGATTTGAGCCGAAACCCCTTGCTATAGCACACAGGTTTTTGGAAAATTTCACTTTTTTTGACATGTGGTTTTTTGACTTCCTCAGTTCTTATAGAGTTCTCCCAACATATTGTGAACCATTCTTGCGTCCAAAATCCGTTGCTTTTACTATTTTACTCGCGATCTAGCTTAAATAACTCACGTGTGTCGTGTTTTTTTAAAGCTGGTGCAATGCTGGTTTTGAGAGGTATTGAGTGGGATTCCGAGCTTGTTTTGTCTTAGTTTATTCCTTAAATGACCTCGGGAACCTAAATTTTCAAAAACAGTTACGTATTACCCATTCTTTCCAGTTTCGCCCGATTTGAGCCGAAACCCCTTTCTATAGCACACACGTTTTTGGAAAATTTCACTTTTTTTGACATGTGGTTTTTTGACCTCCTCTGTTCTTGTAGACGTCTCCTAACATATTGTGAACCATTCTTGCGTCCAAAATCCGTTGCTTTTACTATTTTAATCGCCATCTAGCTTAAATAACTCACGTGTGTCGTGTTTTTTTAAAGCTGCTGCAAGTGTGGTTTTGAATGGTATTTCGTGGGCTTCCGAGCTTGTTTTGTCTTAGTTTATTCCCTTAATGAACTCGGGAACTTAAATTTTCAAAAACAGTTACGTATTACCCATTCTTTCCAGTTTAGCCTGATTTGAGCCGAAACTCCTTGCTATAGCACACATGTTTTTGGAAAATTTCACTTTTTTTGACATGTGGTTTTTTGACTTCCTCTGTTCTTCTAGACGCCTCCTAACATATTGTGAACCATTCTTGCGTCCAAAATCCGTTGCTTTTACTATTTTAATCGCGATCTAGCTTAAATAACTCACGTGTGTCGTGTTTTTTTAAAGCTGGTGCAATGCTGGTTTTCAGAGGTATTGAGTGGGATTCCAAGCTTGTTTTGTGTTAGTGTATTCCCTTAATGACCTCGGGAACCTAAATTTTCAAAAACAGTTACGTATTACCCATTCTTTCCAGTTTAGCCCGATTTGAGCCGAAACCCCTTGCTATAGCACACAGGTTTTTGGAAAATTTCACTTTTTTTGACATGTGGTTTTTTGAATTCCTATGTTCTTCTAGACGTCTCCTAACATATTGTAAACCATTCTTGCGTCCAAAATCCGTTGCTTTTACTATTTTAATCGCGATCTAGCTTAAATAACTGACGTGTGTCGTGTTTTTTTAATGCTGGTGCAATGCTGGTTTTGAGAGGTATTGAGTGGGCTTCCGAGCTTGTTTTGTCTTAGTTTATTCCCTTAATGACCTCGGGAACCTAAATTTTCAAAAACGGTTACGTATTACCCATTCTTTCCACTTTCGCCCGATTTGAGCCGAAACCCTTGCTATAGCACACAGGTTTTTGGAAAATTTCACTTTTTTTGACATGTGGTTTTTTGAATTCCTCTGTTCTTCTCTACGTCTCCTAACATATTGTCAACCATTCTTACGTCCAAAATCCGTTGCTTTTACTTTTTTAATCGTCATCTACCTAAATAACACACGTGTGTCGTGTTTTTTTAAAGTTGCTGCAAGTGTGGTTTTGAATGGTATTGAGTGGGCTTCCGAGCTTGTTTTGTCTTAGTTTATTCCCTTAATGACCTCGGGAACCTAAATTTTCAAAAACAGTTACGTATTAACCATTCTTTCCAGTTTCGCCCGATTTGAGCCTAAACCCCTTGCTATAGCACACAGGTTTTTAGAAAATTTCACTTTTTTTGACATGTGGTTTTTTGAATTCCTATGTTCTTCTAGACGTCTCCTAACATATTGTAAACCATTCTTGCGTCCAAAATCCGTTGCTTTTACTATTTTAATCGCGATCTAGCTTAAATAACTGACGTGTGTCGTCTTTTTTTAATGCTGGTGCAATGCTGGTTTTGAGAGGTATTGAGTGGGCTTCCGAGCTTGTTTTGTCTTAGTTTATTCCCTTAATGACCTCGGGAACCTAAATTTTTAAAAACAGTTACGTATTACCCATTCTTTCCACTTTCGCCCGATTTGAGCCGAAACCCTTGCTATAGCACACAGGTTTTTGGAAAATTTCACTTTTTTTACATGTGGTTTTTTGAATTCCTCTGTTCTTCTCTACGTCTCCTAACATATTGTCAACCATTCTTACGTCCAAAATCCGTTGCTTTTACTTTTTTAATCGTCATCTACCTAAATAACTCACGTGTGTCGTGTTTTTTTAAAGTTGCTGCAAGTGTGGTTTTGAATGGTATTGAGTGGGCTTCCGAGCTTGTTTTGTCTTAGTTTATTCCCTTAATGACCTCGGGAACCTAAATTTTCAAAAACAGTTACGTACTAACCATTCTTTCCAGTTTCGCCCGATTTGAGCCTAAACCCCTTGCTATAGCACACAGGTTTTTGGAAAATTTCACTTTTTTTGACATGTGGTTTTTTGACTTCCTCTGTTCTTATAGACTTCTCCCAACATATTGTGAACCATTCTTGCGTCCAAAATCCGTTGCTTTTACTATTTTACTCGCGATCTAGCTTAAATAACTCACGTGTGTCGTGTTTTTTTAAAGCTGGTGCAATGCTGGTTTTGAGAGGTATTGAGTGGGATTCCGAGCTTGTTTTGTCTTAGTTTATTCCTTTAATGACCTCGGGAACCTAAATTTTCAAAAACAGTTACGTATTACCCATTCTTTCCAGTTTCGCCCGATTTGAGCCGAAACCGCTTGCAATAGCACACAGGTTTTTGGAAAATTTCACTTTTTTTGACATGTGGTTTTTTGACTTCCTCTGTTCTTCTAGACGTCTCCTAACATATTGTGAACCATTCTTGCGTCCAAAATCCGTTGCTTTTACTATATTAATCGCGATCTAGCTTAAATAACTCACGTGTGTCGTGTTTTTTTAACGCTGCTGCAAGTGTGGTTTTGAATGGTATTGAGTGGGCTTCCGAGCTTGTTTTGTCTTAGTTTATTCCCTTAATGACCTCGGAAACCTAAATTTTCAAAAACAGTTCCATATTACCCATTCGTTCCATTTTCGCCCGATTTGAGCCGAAACCCCTTGCTATAGCACACAAGTTTTTGGAAAATTTCACTTTTTTTGACATGTGGTTTTTTGAATTCCTATGTTCATCTAGACGTCTCCTAACATATTGTGAACCATTCTTGCGTCCAAAATCCGTTGCTTTGACTATTTTACTCGCGATCTAGCTTAAATAACTCACGTGTGTCGTGTTTTTTTAAAGCTGGTGCAATGCTGGTTTTGAGAGGTATTGAGTGGGATTCCGAGCTTGTTTTGTCTTAGTTTATTACCTTAATGACCTCGGGAACCTAAATTTTTAAAAACAGTTAACTATTAGCCATTCTTTCCAGTTTCGCCCGATTTGAGCCGAAACCCCTTGCTATTGCACACAGGTTTTTGGAAAATTTCACTTTTTTTGACATGTGGTTTTTTGAATTGCTCTGTTCTTCTACACGTCTCCTAACATATTGTGAACCATTCTTGCGTCCAAAATCCGTTGCTTTTACTATTTATTCGCGATCTAGCTTAAATAACTCACGTTTGTCGTGTTTTTTTAAAGCTGCTGCAAGTGTGGTTTTGAATGGTATTGAGTGGGCTTCCGAGCTTATTTTGTCTTAGTTTATTCTCTGAATGACCTCGGGAACCTAAATTTTCAAAAACAGTTACCTATTACCCATTCTTTCCAGTTTCGCCCGATTTGAGCCGAAACCCCATGCTATAGCACACAGGTTTTTGGAAAATTTCACTTTTTTTGACATGTCGTTTTTTTACTTCCTCTGTTCTTCTAGACGTCTCCTAACATATTGTGAGCCATTCTTGCGTCCAAAATCGTTTGCTTTTACTATTTTAATCGCGATCTATCTTAAATAACTCACGTTTGTCGTGTTTTTTTAAAGCTGCTGCAAGTGTGGTTTTGAATGGTATCGAGTGGGCTTCCGAGCTTGTTTTGTCTTAGTTTATTCCCTTAATGACCTCGGGAACCTAAATTTTCAAAAACAGTTACGTATTACCCATTCTTTCCAGTTTCGCCCGATTTGAGCCGAAACCCCTTGCTATAACACACAGGTTTTTGGAAAATTTCACTTTTTTTGACATGTGGTTTTTTGACTTCCTCTGTTCTTCTAGACGCCTCCTAACATATTGTGAACCATTCTTGCGTCCAAAATCCGTTGCTTTTACTATTTTAATCGCGATCTAGCTTAAATAACTCACGTGTGTCGTGTTTTTTTAAAGCTGGTGCAATGCTGGTTTTGAGAGGTATTGAGTGGGATTCCGAGCTTGTTTTGTCTTAGTTTATTCCCTTAATGACCTCGGGAACCTAAATTTTCAAAAACAGTTCCATGTTACCCATTCGTTCCATTTTCGCCCGATTTGAGCCGAAACCCCTTGCTATAGCACACATGTTTTTGGAAAATTTCACTTTTTTTGACATGTGGTTTTTTGAATTCCTATGTTCTTCTAGACGTCTCCTAACATATTGTAAACCATTCTTGCGTCCAAAATCCGTTGCTTTTACTATTTTAATCGCGATCTAGCTTAAATAACTCACGTGTGTCGTGTTTTTTTAATGCTGGTGCAATGCTGGTTTTGAGAGGTATTGAGTGGGCTTCCGAGCTTGTTTTGTCTTAGTTTATTCCCTTAATGACCTCGGGAACCTAAATTTTCAAAAACAGTTACGTATTACCCATTCTTTCTACTTTCGCCCGATTTGAGCCGAAACCCCTTGCTATAGCACACAGGTTTTTGGAAAATTTCACTTTTTTTGACATGTGGTTTTTTGAATTCCTCTGTTCTTGTAGACGTCTCCTAACATATTGTCAACCATTCTTACGTCCAAAATCCGTTGCTTTTACTATTTTAATCGTCATCTAGCTTAAATAACTCACGTGTGTCGTGTTTTTTTAAAGCTGCTGCAAGTGTGGTTTTGAATGGTATTGAGTGGGCTTCCGAGCTTGTTTTGTCTTAGTTTATTCCCTTAATGACCTCGGGAACCTAAATTTTCAAAAACAGTTATGTATTACCCATTCTTTCCAGTTTCGCCCGATTTGAGCCGAAACCCCTTATAGCACACAGGTTTTTGGAAAATTTCACTTTTTTTGACATGTGGTTTTTTGACTTCCTCTGTTCTTATAGACTTCTCCCAACATATTGTGAACCATTCTTGCGTCCAAAATCCGTTGCTTTTACTATTTTACTCGCGATCTAGCTTAAATAACTCACGTGTGTCGTGTTTTTTTAAAGCTGGTGCAATGCTGGTTTTGAGAGGTATTGAGTGGGATTCCGAGCTTTTTTATCTTAGTTTATTCCTTTAATGACCTCGGGAACCTAAATTTTCAAAAACAGTTACGTATTACCCATTCTTTCCAGTTTCGCCCGATTTGAGCCGAAACCGCTTGCTATAGCACACAGGTTTTTGGAAAATTTCACTTTTTTTGACATGTGGTTTTTTGACATGTGGTTTTTTGACTTCCTCTGTTCTTCTAGACGTCTCCTAACATATTGTGAACCATTCTTGCGTCCAAAATCCGTTGCTTTTACTATTTTAATCGCGATCTAGCTTAAATAACTCACGTGTGTCGTGTTTTTTTAAAGCTGCTGCAAGTGTGGTTTTGAATGGTATTTAGTGGGCTTCCGAGCTTGTTTTGTCTTAGTTTATTCCCTTAATGACCTCGGAAACCTAAATTTTCAAAAACAGTTCCATATTACCCATTCGTTCCATTTTCGCCCGATTTGAGCCGAAACCCCTTGCTATAGCACACAAGTTTTTGGAAAATTTCACTTTTTTTGACATGTGGTTTTTTGAATTCCTATGTTCATCTAGACGTCTCCTAACATATTGTGAACCATTCTTGCGTCCAAAATCCGTTGCTTTGACTATTTTACTCGCGATCTAGCTTAAATAACTCTCGTGTGTCGTGTTTTTTTAAAGCTGCTGCAAGTGTGGTTTTGAATGGTTTTTTGACTTCCTCTGTTCTTATAGACTTCTCCCAACATATTGTGGACCATTTTTGCATCCAAAATCAGTTGCTTTTACTATTTTAATCGCGTTCTAACTTAAATAACTCACGTGTGTCGTGTTTTTTATTGCTGCTGAAAGTGTGGTTTTGAATGGTATTGAATGGGCTTCCGAGCTTGTTTTGTCTTACTTTATTCTCTTAATGACCGCGAGAACCTATATTTTCAAAAACAGTTATATATTACCCATTCTTTAAAGTTTCGCCCGATTTCAGCCGAAACCCCTTAAAATAATAGCACACAGGTTTTTTGAAAATTTCACTTTTTTTTGACATGTGGTTTTTTGAATTCCGCTGTTCTTCTACACATCTCCTAACATATTGTGAACCATTCTTGCATCCAAAATCCGTTGCTTTTATTATTTTACTCGCGATCGAGCTTAAATAACTCACGTGTGCCTTGTTTTTTAAAGCTGTTGAAACAGTGGTTTTGAATGGTATTGAGTGGGCTTCCGAGCTTGTTTTGTCTTAGTTTATTCTCTTAATGACCTCGGGAACCTAAATTTTCAAAAACAGTTACGTATTACCCATTCTTTTGAGTTTCGCCCGATTTGATCCGAAACCCCTTGCTATACCACCCATGTTTTTGGAAAATTTCACTTTTTTTGACTTGTGGTTTTTTGAATTCCTCTGTTCTTCTAGACGTCTCATAACATATTTTGAACCATTCTTGCATCCAAAATCCGTTGCTTTAATAATTTTACTCGCGATCGAACTTAAATGTCTCACGTGTGCCGTGTTTTTTAAAGCTGGTGAAAATGTTGTTTTCAATGGTATTGAGTGAGCTTCCGTGCTTGGTTTGTCTTAATTTATTCTCTTAATGACCTCGGGAACCTAAATTATGAAAAACAGTTATGTCTTACTCATTCTTTTATGTTTCGCCCGATTTGAGGCGAAACCTTTTGCTATAGTACTTATGTATTTGGAAGATTTCACTTTTTTGACTTAGTGGTTTTTTAAATTTCTCTTTGTTTCTATACACCTCCTAACATATTGTGAACCATTCTAGCATTAAAAATCCATTGCTTTTATTATTTTACTTGCAATCTAGCTTTAATGATTGACGCATGCCGTGTTTTATAAATCTGCTAAAAGTGTTGTTTTCAAAGTTATCGAGTAAGCACCTTTTACATCTTAACCTATGCATAGACAAAATTTCATTTACGCTGATACTCAATGACTCGATACCGTATTTTAGAAAACTATTGAATTTATGTGAATTCTCAAGGTTTTGATGCCTTCATCGCTTAGTTTTTCAACTAATATACACGTTAACACTTAGGCCCTAGCTCATGTATATTTGTTTGGAAACCCCATGGAATGTACTACAAAACGCAGCCATTTTTAATTTTTTATTGCACTGACTGATGTGAAACAGTGCTCTTTGGAGCCTATGATTTTTGTTAAAAGGTCACAAAAAGAAAAGTTCTAATGAAACTTCATCCAGCCCTGTCATTAGTTAGGTATAGCATTCCAAAACAACTTTAGACAAAAAGTTATAGCGCAGAGCCAGGTCAAGTGTATAGGTAAGGCAGGTAAGGCACATGCAACACTATAGGTAAGGCACATGCAACCCTAAACCCCAAGCTAAGGCAAGGCATGGCTTATGCAAGGCAACCTGATGCAAACTATATGGTCAAAGAGTAGAGTGTAGATTTGTTACCAGTTGACATTAAAAGAGCTAAGAACCAAATGACTTGCTCTTGATTCAGAAACTATAGATTGTTTTAAAAATATTAAAATGGGCCAATTGAACTTTCTAAAGCAAGCACATTACAATTCAGACAATAATTGTTTCCCAGCATAATATCAAAACCTCACAACTACAACTCAGAAGATGATTGATAGAACAGATCCGGATCACACAGCACTAAGGCAATCTTATTTTTACCTTCCATCTTTGTAAAGAGTTCTGGATGATTTCTTGAAAAATTAGGTTCATCCCATCACCCTTTCCAAACACTACATGTATTGATCAGACTAAACAATGGCAACTGAATGTAAGTAGCTGACCAACATATGTCTTTAACACGACGTTGAATCTCAACGAGGGAGTGATTTCTTAAGATTTACATCTCTATTTGTTGGCCAAGGATCAGTCAAATATCAAGAAAATGTGAATAAAGATATATCAAGACAATAAAACATACCTCTCATGCATACCTCTTAAATACGAAGTTGAGAAAAACTAAGCAGTCCTTACATCCATCAGAGGAGAAGATCAACTCGAAACAAAGAACTTGGGAAGAAACATTAAAACCATCTTGGTACATAAGTTTTAAAACTGACCTAGACAGGAACACAAAATATCCTCTTTCCACATACTTCAAATCAAGAACTAGTATCGGTCGTAACGCCTGAAAGAACAAATTAAAATATCAGATGATGATCCTAAGGAAGTTTGCATTACACAAATATGAATATGGCTTGACCAGAAAGCATATACTAGTAAAAAGAGCAGCTTCAAATTTACTCGGCCAGCAACCAAGGAGTCGAACATGGCTTGTGATCAAAATAAGGTAGCAACTTTCATGTCCTCCCCAGACAAATGATATATATAGGTAAGACAATAGGAAACAATGGAAAGGGAGGTCATTTCTTCTTTAATTGCTGACCAAGATTAAGAAAGCCATATAACAGACAAATTGTGAAGACAGTTCTAAATTAATTTTTGCTCTGATTTTGGCATTTTATTCAGTATGATACAGACTGTTTTGTTGAGGTTGTTCCAATCTTTGCATAAAATATTGAATACTTGATTATCTCTACTATTAGAAAGCCAGGCACCCTCTTTGGTGTCATGGTGAAGCCTTCAAGGATGGTTAATACCGTAATTAAAGTAATTTCAAAATTTAAAAGCAGAAAACAAAAAAAAAAACTTAATAAAGGAGAAAAACGTGGAATGCCAACTGCATTAGCAGTTATTTGCAATTAAAATCTGGAAAAAAAAAACTTCAGAGAAGTATCCCAGATGATGACATGCCACTGATTTTCATTCCCGACATTGTCCAAGAGTGAGAATCAGACACAGCATCAACTCTAAAGTGACCTGATGAAAACATTCATTTATCCAACAAAAGAAGAAAGCAGGTATAATTATAAAAAGATAATAGCAAGAAAATAGCTACAACGGATGAGCAATCACCTGTGGCGATCATAATCCTTGGAACGTTCCCGTGACCGAGAGCGTGACCTACGGTGACTTCTTGAATCATGATTGCGGGAGCGGTTTGAATCTCTGTCACGCTCTCCACGATCACGGTCATAGTGCCTATCACGATCTCTGCTCCTACGATCAAGATCCCTCCCTCGGTCGCGGCTATCGCCGCGTTCTCTGTCCCTACTAGGTTCTCTATCACGTTCCTTGCTTCTCTCTTTTGATCTATATGGCAAATAATCAATGCAGAAGACATGAAATATATTTAAAAATAACTTCAATTAAAGAATATATGATATAGGGAGATTTTTTAAAACATATTGAGTAGCACCTTCTTTCATCATACCGATCAACCTTGCGAATCTTGTTTTTCTCTGCCTGAAATCAAAACCCTTTTCGTTACTAAGATGGACATAAATCGGTAACCATGAGCCAAACAGCACAGCAACTAAAAGCAATCGACACCCCCATACACATGGACCTTTATATAAAATCGAAAAGCCAACTGACCAGAATTTCTCCATTCATATTTCAAAAAAAGGAAAAAAACATGCATGCGTTTGCATACAAGTGTATCACAAAACCCGACATCCTACAGTGACTTATACTGTTAACCAAAACAAAGTCCATTCATATAATGCAGTAGGATATTATGGATAATCCTTGTTAGCGTGATTTGTTTCCTATAGTTTTGAAACAATACATCAAAGAGTAACATAATTTTCAATATGTAGATTTCCAGTAGAGTCAAAGAAAATTTGCTTAGCTAACATCAAGACTCCCTTCAGGGTGTAATTTTAAAATCAGTTAAGTGGGTTCTGCACTCAATTCTCATAAATAGACTAACTGCAACCCAAAAACAAAATCTTTAAATTCCTCAAAACTGAAAAGAGTTCTACCCCAGTGACATACCAAAACTAAGAAGTGTAGCATTTTAGAAAGTATGACCCAAGGGTTGATTCCATTTCATGGCCTAGATACAATACGTATACACATTCACCCAGAAACAAAACATAAATCCTTGCAGATGGCACACGACAATAAAAAATTTATATAATCTTTGTCAAGGTGATTCCTCTTTTGTTTACATTATAAAAACAGAAACCAACCGAAGAAAAGTTTATATAGTTATAGAACGATCATCATACCTGCAGCTCTGCTAACTTCTCACGGATTTGCATATAGCCTAAATGAAGTTTCCCACCGAAATGATCAGCTAAACGACGATCACTGAAAACAACAAAAGACACTCAGGATAGTTACTTAAGACATAGCCCCAACAGGTTTTTTCATGTACAGTAGAGATTTCCCATAAAATGTCTAGTCAACAATAGCATGATCTACAAATATATATAAATAATAAAATAAAAAGACGCACATTCTTTAGCTGCAAAAGTTATCCTCGTAAAACTGGGCACAAGAGCCTGCTGGTGACAAGGTATAATCGTTGGGTCAAAAGCTGAAGCACTTGAAACCCCAAACTCTAATTTTTTGTGTAACCTAAAATACTAAAAACTAGAGCTGCCATGGTATTCACGATTAACTTTTACCTGTCATAAACACTAAGAAATGCTCCACAGATGTCACAGACACGCAGCTTTTGATCCGTCTGAAACAACAGCATAATTAAAAAGTTAACAGTACATACTGGGCAAGAAAGCATTGTAGGTATCAAGGAATTTTCTTTCCATAAAAGAGGATACTAATAATAGCACAACATACAGGCATGCAATTTTTTTTATGTGAAGAATTAGACAACAAAGAGGAAAGTAAGGAGTTACAACTATGATCACAATAGTATCTTCTTCCCACTTACAACCACAAACGTGTGACATAGGCCCAAAGTGCTGGAGCAATACGTATGAGTACTTTCCAAGTGACATGGAAGATTTATATAGCAGATAATTAAATAAATAAATAAATAGATTAAACAGAAGAAGAAGAATGGACTCACAATTCGCACATCAGCAGCAGTATACTTGGAGGAATCCAGGACAGGCTCCTGCCTGGGAGGCAACTGAAAACAAATACAGTCCCTCACCGGTTATTTTGGTAGGAAAGAAAGAAAGAACACAACAGATCAAGACACTAAATAAAAACGATATTAACAATTACAAGACAAGATATTTATTGTTTATTCAAAGAATACCTTTTTCAGTGCTTCGGCCTCTTCCAACGCTTTTTGCGCCTCATCAACCATTCCTTGCTCACCTAGAGATGATAATCAGCTTTATGGATCAGATACTAAAACAAAAACTATCTAGAACAGCAGAAACTTAACATTTGATTAACAAACACTTTTAAGTTAAATTGCCTACTAATATAATCTAAAGCATAAGGTAAAGACTTTGTTCCAAAAGCATATATAAAAAATAATAATTGATGAGTGAATATGCCAACATTGGAAATCCATTCTGTTTCAGGCCATAATCTTTGCAGTCAATAAACATGAGAACCAAAAAAACAAAAAACAAAAATCATTTTGAATTGGACGTAATTGTACATACCACAAAAATCAGCAACTAAATCATTACCATAACTTTATCTAACTAAATGCAGGGAAATTACTACCACCTATTGCCGATGATTGGAGGGTATATAGATGTTCATGAATGTAAATGAAGGAAAATCACATTCATTTTGTACTCAAAATTAGCGTTGACAGGACCTTATTCAAAATTGACAAATGATTCACTTACCAAGGTCCTCCGCCTTCTTCAACTTTTCATTTATCATTTCCTGTGTACGAGCGTCAGGAACAACTACAGGCAACGGAGCCAAAGGTGGTGGATTTGGCAGGGGTTGAGGTAAAGCTGCCCTATCCTTATTGAAAGCATCCAAAAGAAGCATCGACTGTTTACAAAATAAAATATGTCAAGAGCGATGAAAATTTGCCAATAAGTGAACCACATAAAGGAACAGCAAAAAGATAATTTTACCCTTAGTTTATAAGTATATAGTAATTCCAGAAAAGTTATAGGTACCTGTTTGTCTGCTCTCTTTCCCCTGAGATCTTCTAATATCTCCAGAGCTCGAATCTTAAGATCTGTCTTCCCTTCAAGATCTGCACAAATTTGAAGATTAGAATCACAATATGAATTTGTCACACATAATAATAAAAACAGATAAACTTTAAACAACAGACATTATCCAGTGAATTAGAAAAGGTTACCGAATCTATCAGCTTCTTCAAGCTTCTCTTTGATCTGCTTTGACAACTCAAGTATCTCCGGTGTCTGCAATTGCACCAGAACCAGAACACAGTTAATCAGTCACTTCTGCAAATGAAACAAAATTGATAACTAACAGCGAGTGAAATGAACGAATGACGGATCACCTGAGTAACCTCGGAGACAGAAATTGCAATGGCGGCTTTCGCATCATCATCCTCAAGGCGCTTAAGCGCTCTAGAAATTTTCCGATCACATTCAACAATGAGCCTATCTATGACATCCTCCAGGTCTCTGTCATAGTTATTGGTCCCTTGCTTCCTAGCTTCTTTGTATCTATCAAGAGTTAAGCTCCACTAGTATTCAAATATTTGATGAAATCAACATTCAATCTAAATTGAATCTTTAAAACTAAAAAAGGATACTCTTCTCTGAGTTGCAGAGAGTGAACCTTGGGGCAGGGTCCCATATCCATTTTCTGAAACCAAAAAAAAAAATATCAAAATTGAATTCGCTAATCCAATTCTCATCGGAATCATAAAGAACGAACAGAGATGAAGGATTTGGTTACCGTTAATTGGAAAAGCTCGTGGGGGCAGAGTCCGACCAGGTAGAGGCGACACACATCGCGATCGTAATATTTGCGATTCACCTCCCGAACGTCGCCGTTCCGATTCGCCCCCATGAGCTGGTCCAGCTGCTTCCTCAGCGCGTCCATGGCTCTCTCTCTCTCTCTCTCTCTCTCTCTCTGCTCCTCCAGATTAGGGTTTGTTTTGGATTTGGGAGATTTGGATTTGATCTTAATATTTGGCACGCCCTTGCAATTTTATATATTTCCAAATTCGGCCCTTTTAACTATATGGGCCCAGGCCCATTACTGTTTCATTAGTCGTTCAGTACTAGTCGCTCTCTCTCATTTGATTCAGTGGAGTTTACAGAGAGCAAATACAACCAATCGTAGCAATGGCGCTCTCTCTCTCCTCCGGCCGCTTGTTTTGGCTCTTGGCAGTCTCCGCCGTTTTGACTGTTGCAGTAGGTTTTCAGTCCGATGAGCTTTTGGTGGACGACGAGGAGTTCGGTCTGGAAGGAGGGGTGCACACCAAGTCTCCCGATCTCACTTACACACGATCTTCGCCGTCGCCGGCGACGCCGCAACCGACCACAAGGAGGAGGTCTTCCGATCAAGATACCTACTCCAAGATCCAGTTCGAGCTCCATCACGCCTTCGGCGGCTCTGATTTCTCTCCCGCCGGTACCTTCAGTGCTCGCTTGAAGACTTGGAATTATGGCGGCCAGGTTCGTATGTAGTTTGTGGTTAACTATTTACTGCAGTTAATCGATGATATTGAGTTTTCTTTACCGGATTCGACTGTGTTTTATGGTAATTTTAGGTGATTGAATGTTTTAGTTTGGCTGCTGAGAAATTTTAGGTGAATGATTGATCTTTAGGTGCTGATTGTAAACCTTTGTGCTCTGATCTTTACTTGTTGTAACCACATACAGCTTGAACCTAACATGGATTTATTGGTAACAGACGCTTACGAAGCTTCGATTTTCGAGGAATGCTTTTACTGAAGAGGAGAAGGACAAGTTTTCTGTATGCTTCTCACCCTGAAACTCGTGTTTCTTCTTTATGAGTTTGACCAATTCGAATTTGCACTCTTAACATGATTTGAAATGGTGATGTGTCTTTGCAGACGCTGTTGAAAGGAGATGACTTTTATAGTATAAGGTTGCCATCCAGTGTCACGAATCCTCCTGGGAGGGATTATGTTGTTTCATCAATAAAAGCGGCAAGTCTTAAGCACCCTTTATTAAGCAACGATTCTGAATATAATACTTTTCTAATTATTGTCTCTGCACTTATCTAACAATATATTTGTATATCCAGAGATGTCTTCTGCGAGACGGTTTGGATGAACACTTTGTTATACACACGGTGATCCTCAGTTCTATAAAAGATTCTAAACTCTTCCTTCTGAACACTTTATTAATAGATTCCTGTTTCTTTACAACCATCTAGTCTTGTGCATATCTCAAAGGTTAAATTTGCTTTGCAGGATGGAGTTAATATTCTGGCAGTTAATTATGGTTCTCCTGGGGCATGCCCATATCCTCGGCAACTGAAACTTGTAAGCGAGGATCAGTCTTTCTTTAGTTCTATTTTCTTGTTAATGAACCTGATAGAAACAGTATGTGATAATATATCAGTATAAATAAAAGGTCAGGCTTCTTCACAGACCACATTAGATGAACCCCCTCTTTGTGCAAGTAAAAGCTGAGGCTTTGTAGCACTGGGGTTCTTATAAGTTGTGAGGGAGGGTATGAAGATTATGATAGGTCAAGAGTGGGGTAATCTAATAAGTTGAGGATTTGTGGTAAAGTCTTGTTAAATAATCTGATTTTATCTTCTTTAATTTGTAATTTCAGCCTTCAAAATGGTCATTCAACTCTCACACTGTCTTGAAGAACAGTGAACAGGCACCAAGGTGAGATGCTCTCTGTTCATTGTATCCTCAGTTCCTTGCATGTTGTGCTTGCTAAACTCTTACTGAAAGGTCGTAATCATTTCAAATCTATCAACTAGAAAGGGTGAAGACGCTGATTATATTAAAGAATAGTTTTCCATTGATACAAGGTGTATTTATCTGAATATGTTCCGTAGTTGATTGAAATGCAAATAAGAATATGTTTCTCTGGTTAATCTGTATTCTTTATTAGAACATATGCAGCGGCAATCAGTAGAATGGTCGCTTTGTGTTTATAATTAATTCTGTCTATTATTGTGAATGCCCCTAAAGTTAATCTCTGTTACAAAATGTTTCGCAGAGCTCCAGTGTTTTCTGAGGAGATTTTTGGTGGTGGTGAGGGAGTGGAAGGTGAAGTTGTACCGCCACAAGAAAGGTCTTTCTGGGCTAAATATGTGAGTTTTCCTGGTGTTAATTGTAGGCAGTTTTCCTTCTCATAACTATCACATGCATGTGTTATATATCTTTTGGCAAAAAAAAAAAAAAAAAAAAAACTTTCTTTTATTGACTGGCTCTACTGGACTGCTTGTATCAGTGGATGTACCTGATCCCACTTGGGCTAATTGTTATGAATGCCGTAACCCAAGCAATGAACATGGCCGAGGAACAGGTTGGTGCACCCTCTGCTGCTGGCCAAGCACAGCAGCCAGCTGCAATCCAACGTGGATCAAGTTCTTCTGTTAGAAGAAGATAGCCGTTTTCTTCACTTGTTTCTATATGATGCAACATCACCTTGAGTGAAGACATTTTAGGTTTAACCGTTGATTGTATTTTTAATCCCATGTGGAGGGACCATCATGAGGGTTGTAAATTTTAGTAGTTTTGCAAAAATTGTAATAGTAACAAAGGCCATTGCCACTCAATGGAAGGTTGGATTGTTGAAAGTTTTGAATTTGATATTGTAAAGAATTATGCAGGTATTCAGTTCATAAAGGATTCCCACTGGTTGACAAAAAGATGAGAGGACCGCGTAATTAGATTCATGTGCCCTGAATCATGTTTGGTTATCAGTTTGTTTAAACGTTAAAGTTTACTCGAGCGAGAATCATACTATGACCACTCGTGCTTTCCCAAATAAACTCGTACTAATATAGAACCTTTCAATGCTTTTGCAATTGTAACTTTCACCTACTACTTAGCTTTTGTTTTCGTTTAATTATTTTGTGATTTACAGTCAAGTTAGAGTTCGCTTCTCTTTCAACGTTCAAGAGTAGAATAGAAGTTACATGGGCAAGGGTCTTGTCCAACTATGCAAAATGTATAACATTGACAACAACTAATGTCATTTCTCTTCTGTTATTGATTATAGCAGTTTTAAGCCAAGGCTGTAGCCTGTAGGGCAACTACTGCTTCTTCAACAATGGATACTCTCTACAGTTACATGTGGAACCTAATAAAGGCAAAGGAAAATGCATACATACTGCGAAAAATAATAGTGACAAGAGCGTGCAAGGACATTGCAAAGATTGCAAATAAGTTATTACATCGAAAATAAGTGATAGAATCTCTTGTATATATGGAACCAAGACCAAGAAGACAACACCATCAAATCATAGCTCATCCTGCAAACCAAATGAAAGAGGTCATCTCTAAGTGGCGCACACACCTTGATTTACAGTAATTCTTTAATGCCAGTGAAAAAGTTAAATAACCAACAAAAATAAAACAGAAGATTGATGCTTACATGATCATAATCGTCCCAATCACGATGCTGCATAGTATAAACATCCAAATTAGAAGTGGATTTGTAAAACATTTAAGTTAACTAAAAACTTAAACTGAGTATCATTTAAAACCAAACAATGTTCATCAAGAGTGTAATCTGATAAACTGAAAACCTATATCTACATTTAAGATGGAAGATTCAAGCTTACCCTTCTGTATTTGTCTCTATGTCTGTCTCGATACCGTCGATCATGACCCCTTTCCCGTCTCCTCTTTTCACCTTCTTCTCTTGCCCTTTGAGCTTCCTGTAAAATAAGAGCAAAAAATACTTATGAATAAAACTCAAATTATTAGGCCACAAAGAAATTCTCACAAACAGTGATTACGGCATAGAATACCTCTTCTTCTTGTGCTTTCCTCCTTTTCTCCGCTTCTTCAAAAGCTTCCTTTTCAGCCTGAAGGACAGCACAGGAGAAAAACAAATAACTACTCTGAGCTAGACGCCAATGGACTAGTAAATACTAGTTACAGTCGATAGAGGCTCACTGACCTCTCTATTAGCAAATACATCCTCAACAACTTGTTTTGCATACTCTGGGTCATCACAAATTAAAATGTTGTCGAAAACTGAACCAGCCTTTACCTACACCACATTATTTCATCCCATTAACACAATGACTATAACATCCTTATATTCAGAAATTGATAATGCCGTGTGGTCCTACCTGCCAAACCTCAATACCGACATACTTAATCGGCTTAAGCACATAAAGATCAGGGTCATCTTCGAACTCTGCAGAGAAGTAAAATGAAATAAAAAAACTTCACATATTTGTCTCTAAGATTTGTAGTTATAATAATCAATAGTGCCCTGGACAAAGCAAGTATATCATTTACTGAACCATACCCGGATTATCAATCCAAGGAGTCTTCCATTTCCCTTTATAGTTAGGGTTCTTGACTCTCTGAAATATAAGTATAAGCCACAAGTTAGAAGATCGAAACTGCATGCCAAAATATTGACCTTCACTTTTATCCGTTCACTTCTTAAAAGCTTAGTTAACCTACCTTGCGTCGCCATGGTCCTTTGTAAGCTGGATTAGGTACCTTTGGAGCTCTCCATAGACCACTATCGTCTTCATCCCAGTCAGCGGGCTAATTAGAGGGGGGAAATAAGATATATTATTAATATTACCTTAATTTTTTCTCATATAAATCAAAGCACATGTGGACATTAGTCACAGTCCTAATAGAACAAACTACGATGGGGAATAATTGGATAATCTGGCAGAAGATTTTTCATGGTTCAATTACCACAATGAAGGCCAATTAGTGGTCTAGTATAAAAAATAAAAATAAAAAAATAGGCTAAACAGCAGTCGGATAGATAGCTTTGTTTATATAACTACATTAACATCAACTAACCTTTTTAGCTTTTGGATCTGGAATTTCTTTTGGAATTGAATCATATCCCTGCAATACCAAGATATGCATCAATAAGACATTTCTTATGCACAGTCACAGAGGCAAAGCCTTAGGATACCAAAGAAAGGTTCCATACCTCAGGCTTAATGTCATTAGGATCATCAATATATTCTCTAAGATCCCAATCTGCAGGCTGTGAGAACGGTAAATGATACTTCTTAGTTAAATAGAAAGAAAAATTAGAAGTTATTCATATAACTTAGTTCTTGAAGCAAAGATTTGAAATCAAAATTGAAAATTTATCCTACAGAAGAAAACATTCGCATAATGAAGTATTAAGTGATATAATCTACAGATTACTATGTCAGCATTATAGAACCTTAGAGCATTAACAAATTAATCTACCTTCTTTGCATCGACATCTTTGATCTTTCTTGGTGGAAGAATATCCCAGTCTGTATACATGCTTCCAGAGTCCCTTTCTCTATTGTCAACGAGGACACTATAAGTTGCATCAGGCCTTAGAATAAACGTGTAGAAATGAGTTAACTTGTCAGTTTCACACTGTAAATCCTTCTTGATGGGGTAATTCTGGCCTTGGTAGGAGAGTATAACGTGGAGTTTCTTTGTGTCCGTTCCACAAATATCTGGTCCGAACATTAAACTACACAAATCAAATTCAGCATAATCAGGGATGAATCTTAAAATTGAGAGTTGTACTTTTTGTCAGTTCTAGGAATAGAAACGTGCATAGATTGTGTACAAAGAAAGAACCTGTATGGAGTATCCCCGCTGAATTTCTTCTGATTAACAAATCCAGACATAAGCTTTATGTAACCCCCACCACATTCGATTTCCTGCTCAAACCTTACAGAATATTGGAGGACCAATGTTCTGTTCTTGTTAGTGAACTCCGGTATCTTTGCAGAAATGGCAAAATGTTTGGCATCACTAGATGTCTGAATTCCTGCAATTTTAGATACACAATCACAAAGTCAAAACTTAACTTCCTATTGACCGTCAAATGGTAATACCTCTACATTCATCAGCAGAATAAAATCACCAGTGGTTTACCCAACAAACGAAGCCATAAGAACCAAAGCATCTGTATATTAAAAATCTTACTTTGTAACAACAGCACATTTACCATTCACAAACTTTCTTTGAGAAATTGCATTGTAACGAGATGAATTAACGTAAGCAAATTCATACAAATATTCATTCTAGCCAATAGACTAACAAGTAACAATAAGACTTGATTGTTTACAGCTACGGGTTAGATTAATAAAAAGCTTAATGTATGATGAACAGAAGACAATGAGTTCATTTACTTTGTAACACAAAAGGTGCAAAACATTACAACACAGCAGTGAATGAATTCACCAACTTATCAAATAGGACAACTATTTTTTATTATTATTAGGCAAATAGGACAAGTAATCCTTTAATATAGCATAAAATTAGGAATATGAAGCATACCCTTATCATCTGGGTCTCCATGCCACTTTCCAGCAGCATGTTTAAAGTAACCTGCTTTACCTTCACTTCTTTTCCAATCGGAGGTAACCCAACGGCTTTTCCACCCATCTAATTAACCCAAAACAAACAAACACACAGCATCAGTACATCACCGCACCAAACTTAAATACCAAAGAAGTTTCCACAAGTATTTTCTTTCTTTGAAATCGGTTATATTATCCGAGAAGAGAACTAAACAAGAGAAGATATATATGCAAGAGCAAAAGTCAATGCTCATCTTGACTTGGTTTTGAGTTGAGATCAAAAGGTTCTCAACAGTAGTGAAAAGTTTCTCAGAACATGAAAAGTGAGGGTTGGGTAGTTGAGATCAAAGGCAGTTAGATGCTTTCATATTATGTTACTGAAAGTAAAAGAGTAAAACTTGAGCTAGTCAAGGAGAAACAAGGATGATACCTTCGAAACGCTCCTCAAAAATGATTTCTGCGCGTGAACAATGGAAGTTGAGGCAAAGTGAGGAGAGTGATACAAGCAGCAAAAGGAGCACCCCTTGAAGCTTAAGCTGCTTTGCCATTTGCGCAAGTTGCAGCTCAACCGGGTTCACTGCATTTCTGTTCTTGGCAAACTTATATTAGTACTAACAAGAGACTGCCCACCCTTTGCTCTTTAATTTCGGCAATGCCCTTGGATGACTTGAATAATATTTATGGTTCGAGTCATGGTCTCCTCAAGTGGGGGGTGAGTGAGGAGTGGGGTAGACTGGTAGAGAGCTTTCAATTGGAATCAAGCCGATCAACCAATGAGAGCTGAATGAAACGTTTCTTCACCCAATTAGAATGCTGTTTTCTGTTTTTCTCCGATGAAGATTCAAGTCTGATATTTCTTTGTTCTCATGATTAATTCTTCCACACCAATAAACTAAACTAGATTTCTAATTGTGCAGGCCGCACAATTACATGTGTGACAATATGAGGATGATTATATTATGTATGACAGTCTGAGGATATAATTCGGGAAATAAAAAATGCAGCAGCAGGCCCTCTGAATGTGGTAACTTTCACGAGATTCAACCGGATAAGTGTACTGTCAATCATGCTAATTGCTAAAATGATTGACTTGGGTCGCTACTCGCCACTCAACTGAAACCCATTTGGAGTAAACTTCCCGGCAGGCAGTGATGAAGGAAACATTGGATAAATGAACATAGTTGTAGTTTCGATGAAGAAGAAGGGTATTCTTCACACAAGACCTGACTTGGGGTCTCCTTCTGTTTTGGTTAATCAAAGTCTTCTCTACAAAGTCAGTCTACTCTTATGGGCCAAGACAAGAGAAGGGAGTAACGAATGGGAATTGGGTCGCAATGAATCAGACTTACACAAGAGTCTCAGTTTCCGGCGTACAAGACTTCGGTGCATACACTGCTTTCAGCAGATAGTTTCTGGGCAGGAATGACACTTACGGATGAATTTTTATTCTAAATACCTAATATAAACAACATATTCTAGTCTATATTCTAATCCAATCTCATTCTAGGATACGATACCCCCACCTCAATGCAGTGAAACACTAGTACGAGACTCTGAGAATTGACAAGCAATAAACTAAATGACTTTATTTAAACAAAACAGTGATGAAGTTGATTACACACTTTCCATAAACTGGAAATGCCAGCACACTGAAGTTTAAGCATACCAAAATACTACTCTTTTAAAGTAGAATTAACAAGAAAAAAAGGTGGAAAAGGGATATGAAGCTCATAAGTTCTACAACTATTCCTTGCAGCAGCAAATAAAATGAAGCTTCATGCCGACCCTACTTTGCCTGAGGGTGAGAGGATATAAAGTCAACAGCAAGACCAATGGAGTTGATCTTGTCTGCTTCATTGTCTGGGATCTCAAACCCAAACTCTTCTTCAAGTGCCATCACAATCTCCACAGCATCTAAACTATCTAAACCAAGATCTTTCTGGAAATGAGCATCCGGTGTAACCTAACAAGAGATAAATAACAAACATTGAAGATTATAGAAACTGGAATGCTACTTAGCAGAATAATAGCCATCAAAACAAATTCAAAATGTGACTGGAACTGAATGCATAAATCCAAGGAGGCATATACTACCTCCCAAAATAAAATTTTAAAGATCAATATCATACCACATCAATCTCCTCTAGTATCCTCCCCTCAACCCCTAGATCAAGTTTTCTAAGACTGAATTTAATTTCAAAGGCAAGTAAATACCATCAGGAATCTTGAGCGTTAACTAGAAAAAAGTTTAGACAGATGCCGACTAAACCTACAACCCTCACTCTTCTATAGTGAAGAGCTCAAAGGTTAACTAGATTCTAGAGTTAGAGAGCTTGGACAACAACAATATTTAGGGGACACAAAGTGGCACTTACACTCCCCGGGAGTTCAAACCTTAATCCTACAGTAAGAAGAATACATCAAAAACAAACCAAACAAATGCTCAAAAGATAACTCAAAACTAATAAATAAAGGTTTTAAGTATGTTAATCAATATCACTAGTGTTGGAATGAAGAATATGATGCAGCTCATTTAATATATGAGCACATATGTATCTATGTTTAATGAGAATATTTCTACTTTCGGCAACCTTCAGCGATATGGAGGAACAAAGACAAAAACCTAACGAGAATATACACAAGAAACTGAATAAGAAAGTATGTGTTTAAAAGAAGTTGGAACTTTGGAAAAAGAAACAATAAGCAATCAAGGAATCCAAGTGCCTGGCTGAGATGAAAACTAAAGATGATATTAAGTTTCAGCACAGTCAAAACCAGCATTTCCCCAATTGTGCATTTCAGTTTCTAATAAAAACAAATAGCCACGCAGCGGCACATAATGAACCCAAAATTAGTCACATAGATGGAGCAACAATTCAATCCCAAATCCACATCTGCTACAAGTAAGTCCACTGAGTGATTTACAGGATCTACAATGTTATGCCTGAGCACTGAAAGCACAACATATATATGGTCCTATACTGACATACCAAAACCCTAACTTTATCTATTACTCATGAACAAGAAGAAGATGAAAGGAAGAGACAGACAGACCTTGGAGGGATCGACCTTCTGGAAGTTCTTGACGACGGTGATAATGCGATCGGTGACCTCGGATTTGTCGAGGAAGGTCCCCCTCACCTCTTCCGAGTAGAAGCGCGCGCGTACGGCGTTGAACAGAGTGGTCGCGACGCTAGGGTTCGGCTGCACGCCCCGAACCACCGGCACTCTCAGGTACTTTAGCATCACGCTTCTCGCCGCCGCCATTCCTTTCTTTCTTTCTCTCAGAAAATGCTTCTCTCTGCTTTCGGGCGAAACAGTATTCTAGTATGTAGTAGAACCCGATGGGCCTCGCTGGATACAATTTGTTATATTGGGCCTTTCAGAACACAGGACCAAGTCTTTATTTGTTACGTAATAAAGATTAAAGAGGCAGGCAGTCTGTGAGCTGAGACTAGAGACTAGAGAGAGCATGGGGATGGTGGTGCTGCTATTCTTGGTTTCTCTGCTTCTTCTTCTCTTGTTTGCATTGGTCAAATTTGTCACAGCTGATGGTAAATTCCCAACCTTCTCTCTCTCTCTCTCTGAGCTCAAGAGCTTCAACTAACTCTGTGTGTGTTTTAATTCAGGGGATTTCACTTTGATGTCCAAACGCCATGTCAATCGTGACGAAATCCAAGACAAAGTAAGCTCCTTTCCTTCCCATACCTGTACCATTTTTTTTTTTTTTTTCCTCAGCGACTTGTTTTTAATGGTGGATCTTGCTTGCTTCAGGTTGTTTGGATAACTGGTGCTAGCCGTGGAATTGGTATTTCTTTCTCTCTCTTTTCCCCATCGCCTCTTGTATTACAACCATGCTCCCCAGTCCCTTGAATCTCTAAGTTAAATGCTTCACTGTGTTCATCTGCACAGTTTCTTGCCTTGTTATTTTCGCCCCTGCTTTCTGCAATCCCATTGTTATTATCGCCGCTCTCTTTCACTATTCACATTACTACTATGATTACCCTAATAGCTAGCTTATAGTGCACCTTTGTCTCCGTTATGATATATATATATATATATATATATATATATATATATATATATATATCTGTTGAAGCATTGAATCTGTATCTATCCTTCTTTGGCTTCAATTATACTGCTGTCTAGGGGAAGTTCTTGCTAAGCAACTTGCGAATCTGGGAGCCAAGCTCATTATTTCGGCCCGTAATGAAGCTGAATTGGAGCGAGTCAAGAAACAACTTACTGGTTTGTTCTTTAACTGTATTCTGGACTAACAGCATTGAGGTCTTCAATCTAGGTTAAGCCTCTCATCTCTTCATTTTGTTGGCATATGCCCAGGTAAACATGCACCTGATGGTGTGAAAGTTTTGCCATTGGATTTGGCTTCTGGTGAAGACTGTCTCAAGGATGCTGTAGAGGAAGCAGAGTCATTCTTTCCGAATGCTGGTGTCGATTACATGATCCACAATGCTGCTTTTGAGCGTCCTGTAAGTGCGTATACTGTGATAAATTGAAATACAGTCCTTTTAAGATAACACCATTTCTATTAATACATCCACCTGTTTTGGTTTTTGGCAGAAAACTACAGCCTTGGATGTTACTGAGGAGAGTCTGAAGGTACCATTTCTAGGAAATTGCTGTCTTATCACTAAGGCAATTACTGCTCCTATGGGTCAATGTCAACGAGACTGATTGTGTTAACTCTTTCTCTTGAGTAGGTAACTTTCAATGTCAATGTTCTTGGGACAATATCGCTTACCCGGCTACTTGCACCTTATATGCTGAGGCGAGGGAAAGGCCGTTTTGTTGTGGTATGTGGAAAATTGTTTTGTTATTGGGTGATGCTTATGTCTAACTTCTCTGCCAGACCCATTCACATTGCAAAAGAAATATATTGGCCAAGTTTCCAGTGACTATTTTGTGCAACAACTCTTTAGTACTGCTTGTGATGCAGCACAATGATTCTCTTTGTTCAATGTAAATCTACTGTTTAATCCAAAAGATTTTCTGAAATGTCCATGCCGGGAAGCTTACTAACCCAAATTATGATTTATATGTATCTCCTGTACATAAAGAATTAGGCATATCCCTCATTCTCTCTTAATTGTTTATGTTTGTTTGCTTGTTTTTTGCTTTGTTTTCCTTCTCAGTACTCTTTTAATTATATGCAGATGAGCAGTGCTGCAGGGAAAACACCTGCACCAGGTCAGGCCGTATACTCTGCCTCTAAACATGCCTTAAATGGGTACTTTCACACCTTGCGTTCCGAGGTAAGAATTATAATTTATTTCCATACTCAAGTAAAAAAGGAATATGTATAAGTTTGTTGTCACAATCTGCTGTTTTCCATTACTCACTAATCAGATTTTTCATGATATGAGAATTGAATCAATTGATTATAAAAATTTAAGATCCTAAGAGTAATTGCATGTTAGTGAAGTAGTTAAAATATCAAGATGAGATAAAATTGTTATTACAACTATAATTTCTGCTTCCCTAACGTTGTTAGTTTATCTTATGTAATGCAGCTCTATCAGAAAGGAATTGGGGTGACCATTGTCTGTCCTGGTCCTATAGAAACATCAAATGGTACAGGAGCAGCAAGCTCAGAAAATAAAGCTTCTTCTGAGGTTAGTTCCTTACAGTGATGTTGTGTGCATGTATTTACAAATCAAACTTGTTCTGTACAATTATGCACATAGATTTCTTCTTTTTTATAACTTTAGGTGGTATCTGTACTGTGTAGTTTAGTCTGGCCGTGCTTGTTATCTCTAGGGCATTCCATTTCTAAATTCTTTATTGTTTTTATTCAGGATAGTTGAGCAGTCAAAAGAGCTTTAATCTCTTTGAAACATATTTTGTTTGTTTTTTGTTCATTTCTTGTCACCCTTTTGTTTTGACAGAAGCGTGTTTCATCAGAAAGGTGCGCAGAGTTGACAATAATTGCTGCCACCCATGGTCTAAAGGAAGTTTGGATATCATACCAGGTATTATTATTGGTATATTGTCTAGCCACTGAAGAAACAGTTGGTGATGAAAAGTATTACAT
Source organism: Fragaria iinumae (assembly GCA_009720345.1). NCBI lineage: Eukaryota > Viridiplantae > Streptophyta > Magnoliopsida > Rosales > Rosaceae > Fragaria > Fragaria iinumae. The sequence continues at coordinate 136,709 of CM019122.1, read as the reverse complement.
CCTAGGATATCTTACTGTTCTGCATGTCCATTTCTCATTATGACTTTGTGACATAGTATCTTTGAACAAAAAGAATTTGTGATACCATATGTTGAAATCAGCAGTTAGCCTTGTGAAACATGTCATGCGGTAAACATAATGTGCCATAATATGTAATAAATTGACAATGATCAATTATCAAGTTACTTTTCAAATTAGCTGTCATAGTGGATTCTACTCAATGATCGTCCATAAGGTGGTTCAATCCAATGAATATTGATGTGCCGGGAGTTGCAACTTGCTACCATCTTTGACATCTCATTAAAGAAGGTGACATAGTTTTAGATATATTAGGGGCAGGAAGATCAGAAAACTTCTGTCTTTAGATCAGTTATGTTTTAAATGTGTTAAAAGATACTTTCAACAGTGGATTTATCTGGGGGTCAGTAATTTTCCCTTTGATTATGGTTATCTTTGCTAGTAATTTCTAGGGAAAAGATGCTAGTAATGTATCTTGTCCTGCATTACACTTTACTGTCCCATCTTCTCCTTCTAATCATGCTTGTGTCTTCTGTTTTCTACGGTAGCCTGTACTGGCTGTAATGTACTTGGTGCAGTACATGCCAACCATTGGTTATTGGCTTATGGACAAGGTATTTTCTCGACCCAATATTAATGTTGTCCGCTTTCCAAGTTTTTGAATACTTTAAAGTTTGTTAGCTGCTTTCCTTGATTAATATACTTCTCTCGTTCACTTCTTCCCAACTGCCAAAACTGATCTGGAGTTGTTGGTTAAAATAACCTCTAGATTGGTGGAAATCGAGTTGAGGCTGCTGCGAGGAAGGGAAACACTTACTCATTAAGCTTACTATTCGGGAGAAAGAAGGCATCATGAATTAGTAAAATGCAGCTCCATCGGATAGTAAGATCAGTGGTTGGGTGCCACCTATTCTTAGATACTAAACAACTAAGGTTCCACAAATAACCCTCAGTGTAATATTGACTCGAATATAAAATATAAATGTAGTTTGATGTTGATGTTGATGTAGTATGGCATTCATTAGTGTATGCTTTTCAATTTGGTGTTTTCTGTTAGATGTGATGAGTGAAATTATCTTATGAGAAAGTGAACAGTTCAGGTTGCACTCTTCTGGTAACTAAACTTCGCACCAAAAACTTTTGGCCGAGGAGAGCTTTCATGTCCCAATTTGCAAAAACATGTGGTGAGGCTGTGGTCTGTATTCTAGATTTCTACCTACTGCATAACCCGTGTTATAGTGTAAACTGCAAATATAAAAGAAAATCAAGTACGCCGAACACAATGCATAATGGAGCCAATAAATTTGAAACCATTGATTGATTAGGACAGCGCAGTACTACATTTACTCTACACAGTACCGCTGCATTTACATTACACCCATCAGCAGATAATGCAAAATCTGGCATTGCCAAAGAGAGTTACAATTCCGCCACAGAGCAGCATACTGATACGGAAGCGTAATCACGATAGTAACAAGGTTTCGTCAAGCATCGAAACCTTTTGGGGATAAGCTAGAATCCACTAGCGAAACACAGACACAAGCCTAAAACACAAGAGTTTCTACTCTAATTTTTTTGGGTTTTCTTATTGATAACTTGAATGAAAATACAATCTAGCAAGGGTCTTATATAGGTATAGAAATAAACCTAATCGTACTAGAACTAGGAATCCTTTATTCTAAATAAAACTTAAATCCTAATGAAAACATAGAAACTAAAATAATCCTAATGCTTATAGAAAAAATGCAGGAACAAAGCTACTGCTTTGACTTTGTTTTCTTTGCCTTCCTAGCAAGCTGTGTCTCAAATGTTTGTGCAAGCTGTTCTATATCAGTCTTCTCCACTTTAGAAGAACTCGACCTCGAGTTTATGTCAGGATAGAAAGCGTCATCATCATCAGCTTGGTAGGCATGTATGTCACTAACGTTGAAGGTCTTGGATATTCCCATAGTATCTAGCAGATCAATGACATATGCATTGTCATTGATTTTCTTGATAATTTTGTACGGTCCATACTTCATGGGCTTGAGCTTGTTATAGGTGCCGATAGGGAACTTTTCTTTTCGTAAGAAAATCATCAGTGTCTCCTTCATTAAAAATCTTCTCACGCCGATGAAAATCTGCAATAGCCTTGTACTTCACATTAGTAACTTTCAGTTTCTGCTTAACCTCATCTTGGACTCCCTGTACCTCTCTTGCCATTGACGCAGTTGCTTCACTAAAATCCTTAGCCTTTGGAACAGAAGCCAAGTCAACCACAAGCTTAGGAGGTGAAACATACACCACTGAAAATGGTGTCCTTCCAATGGAGCTGTGAACTGAACTGTTATAGGCAAACTCAACTTGAGGCAAAACAACATCCCACTGCTTTGGCTTGTCTCCACAAGTACTCCGAATCATATTCCCCAATGTTCTATTAGTAACTTCGGTCTGTCCATCGGTTTGTGGATGAGCGGTGCTTCGGTTAAGCGTAGTCCCAAATATCTTCCACAAAGTAATCCAAAAATGGCTTAGAAACTTGGTGTCTCAATCAGAAGTAATAGACTGAGGCACTCCATGCAAACGGACCACTTCTTTAAAGAACAATCTTGCAATGTGAGAAGCGTCAGATGTCTTCTTACATGGTATGAAGTGTGCCATCTTTGAAAACCTATCCACTCCTCGTTGTGTCCGAGGTAACCCTAATATGAAGTCCATGGTAAGGTCTTCCCAAATTCCCTTAGGTACTGGCAGAGGCATATAGAGTCCTGTATTTTCAGATCGTCCCTTAGAAGATTGGCAGATGTAACACTTATGGACGATGTTTCCCACTTCTCGTTTCAGCTGAGGCCAATAATATCTCTCCTCCAGACTTGCTATAGTTTTATCTCTGCCTAGATGTCCACCTAAGCCTCCTCCATGTAATTCTCGAATCAACATCTCTCTAAGTGAAGACTTTGGTATGCATATTCTGTTTCCTTGAAAAAGATACCCTTCTTTGATGAAGAAGTCGTTGCAGGGTTCTTACTTCACACACTTGGCCCAAATTTCTTTGAAGTCTTCATCTTCCTCATAAAGCTCTTTCAAAAATTCAAACCCAATAACCTCTTGAGAAAGTGTCACCAATAGTTGGCTTCTTCGACTAAACGCATCTGCAACACGGTTAAGTGTTATAGACTTGTGCTTGATCGCAAAAGGGAACTTTTGTAGGAAAGTAACCCACCGGATATGCATTTTATTCACACTTCTTTGACTGTTGATATATTTCAAGGCTTGATGGTCGTGTATAGCACAAATTCCCTCTGCACAAGATAATGTTCCCACTGTTTCAAGGCTCGAACAACCGCATAGAACTCCTAGTCGTATGTACTCCACTTTTGCCTGGCTTCATTAAGCTTCTCACTAAAATACACCACTGGCTTCCTTTCTTGAGATAAGACAGCCCCTATTCCTACTCCACAAACATCAGTTTCTACCTTAAAAATCTTGTCAAAATCAGGCAGAGCTAGTATCGGTGTTGTGCTTAACTTGTACTTAATCATGGCAAAGCTCTTTTCTTGTTCTTCACCCCATTGAAATCTGCCTTTCTTCAAACATTCGGTTATTGGTGCAGTGATAGCACTGAAATTTGGCACAAAACGGCGATAAAAGGTTGCCAATCCATGAAAACTTCGTACGTCACCAACTCTTTTAGGTGTAGGCCATTCCTGAATTGCTTTCACCTTGTCTTGGTCAACATGTATACCTTCTGAGCTAACCACATAACCCAAAAACATAAGCTTCTTGGTCATGAAATTGCACTTCTTCAAGTTCACGTACAACTTATTTTCTTGGAGAACTTCAAGAACTTTACGCAGATGTTGCAAGTGTTCTTCCTTGCTCTTGTTATAGATTAGTATGTCGTCAAAGTATACCACCACACACGTCCCAATATAAGGCTTCAGGACTTGATTCATCACTCTCTTGAAAGTACTAGGTGCATTAGATAATCCAAACGGCATGTCTAACCATTCGTAGAGCCCATCTTTGCTTTTGAATGTCGTCTTCCATTCATCGCCTAATTTGATTCGAATTTGATGATATCCACTTCTCAGATCAATTTTAGAGAACACTACTGAGTCACCTAGGACATCCAACATATCTTCAAGTCGAGGAATCGGAAACCGATATTATATTGTGATCTTGTTGATTGCACGGCTGTCCACACACATCCTCCAGCTTCCATCCTTCTTTGGCACTAACAAAACAGGCACTGCACAAGGGCTTATGCTTTCTTGAATGTGTCTTTTTCGCAACAACTCTTCAATTTTCTCTTTAAGTATCTCGTTCTCCTTAGGGCCCATCCGATAATGAGGGAGGTTAGGTGAACTAACTCCAGGGACAAGATCGATTTGGTGTTGGATATCTAGCATAGGAGGTAGTTCATTTGAAAGATCATCAGCCAATAATTCTTCAAAATCCTGCAGTAATTGCTGGACTTCTTTTAGAATTTTCTTCTCCTCTTTGTTTTTCTCAACCACCATTACTTCCCTAACCACCAAAGGATAAATAGCTTCTGCATCCTTCACAAGTTCTTCCACCTTTTCACCAGGTTCAACAACAATAAGAAAGTTAGACTCTTTCGGTGAAACCAGATTCGTAGGCTTGGTCTTAGGCTTCAAAGTAATATGGTGTTTTTCCCATATGAACGATACTGTGTTTTCTCTTCCATTATGGATAGTGTTGACATCATGCTGCCACGGTCTACCTAGAAGTATGTGGCTAGCGTCCATGTCTACCACATCACATTCAACTTCATCTTGATAGAATTTCCCAATTGAAATTGGCACTTTACATGTTTCGGTGATGCAAACTTCTGGGCCTTTCTTGATCCATCCAATGGCATATGGAGCCCTATGTTTCGTAGTAAGAAGGTTGAAGTGTTCCACCACTTTTTTTGAGACGAAGTTCTCACAACTTCCACTGTCTATTATCAGTGACATAGGCTTTTCTTTGATAGTGCATGTGCTCCGGAAGATACTATGTCGTTGGTTTTCTTGTTTTGTTGAACACAACAGCCGTTGAGTAACTAAATTGTACTCCATGTCATCACCAGAATATTCTTCTGCTTCTTCCACCACCTCGTCTTCTTCTTCTTCGTGTTGTTCATCATCTCCTTCTATGAAGTTAACAAGACGTTTTTCAGTCTTTTCAGCCTTTTCAGTTTGCTGTAGAGGATATTGACTAGAGATGTGCCCTGGTTTGTTGCATTTAAAGCATGTGTTCAAACGAGGCCTAGCGTACGGGTCTGAGTTACTTGTGATGCTTTGAGAAGACCTTTTGGTCTGACTGCTGACCTTCCTGCCACCCTCTATGGGTTTGTTGGAAATACTAAGAGGCTTGGTTGCAATGCTTTCTTTGGTTCTGCTGAAAGTTGTTGTGTCATTCCAGCTCCGTCGATTACTTGTTGTTGCAATAGTGCTTTTTGCAAGCTTTTCAGCTTTCAAGGCCATCTTGTGAGCTTCTCCAACATCCTTGAACATAAGCAACCCAATTTTGTCCTGAATTTGAGGATTTAATCCTTGTATATATCTTGCAACTTGTTAAGCTTTAGTCCCTTTCAATTTGTTTCGTTCTGCAAGCCGATAGAAATCGGTTGTGAAATCCTGTACTGATATGTTCTCTTGAGAAACCTCTTGGTACTGCTCAAATAATGTCTGCTCATAATCATCAGGCAAAAATCTTTCTTCCAAGGGCATCTTCATAACGTCCCAGGTTACAATTGGAGCCAAGCCTGACTCGAATCGCTCTTCTTGTATTTGCTGCCACCAATGCCCTGCAACACATTTTAGTTTATAGGCCGCATACTTCACACGCTTGTTTGCAGCGATTCTCATAAGCTCAAAGAACCTCTCAACTTCCATAAGCCAATCTAAGAACTCGTCAGCATTTAAATTTCCAGTAAAGTTAAGGATATCAGCCTTAATCTTAAAGTCTTCGCCTCCTTGACGTCGTAGATAAGTAGGTTCCCTTTCATTGAAGTTGGCAAATTCAATGAGTTCTCGTTGTGCGGTTTCTTTAAAGTCTTGGTCACGTTCAAACCCTCCAATACGTCGACCTCCTTGTTGATGGCCATGTCTACGGGCGAATCCCATAGCGCATTGATCATCAATTCCCATGTAGCGTTGTTCTTAGCGATGTCCACGACTTCCGGCAAATCTGTTGGTGCGATGAGCATCTCCTGTTTGATTTATGTTCATCTGCAAAATTAATTGTCGAATTTCCGAAAATACGAGCGTAAAAATAAACACAAGAGTTTATTTGGGTTTTCTTATTGATAACTTGAATGAAAATACAATCTAGCAAGGGCCTTATATAGGCATAGAAATAAACCTAATCATACTAGAACTAGGAATCCTTTATTCTAAATAAAACTTAAATCCTAATGAAAACATAGAAAGTAAAATAATCCTAATGCTGATAGAAAAAATGTAGAAACAAAGCTACTGTTTTGCAGATTCAAAGCTGCTGCTTTGACTTTGTTTTATTTGCCTTCCTAGCAAGCCGTGTCTCAAATGTTTGTGCAAGCTGTTCTATATCACATGCTGATATAAATCACTATGTACACGACCATGTCTTGCATGAGTTGCAAATGTTTGTGCAAGCTGTTCTATATCACATACTGATATAAATCACTATGTACACGACCATGTCTTGCATGAGTTGCATCCTTTCACGCTTCATAGTTCATTATTCTCTTTCAAGGACCTCAAGACTTCTTTGCATGCTAATTTTTTGGCCGTCTTTCTATCGGAAGCTGTTGATGAATGTCTATATGTAACCCCATTAGCTTCAACCTCTATCGTAATGGTAGCTGCATCATTTTCGAAAGATTTCAATGGTTTCTTCATATCATAGTGCATTTTCGAACAATACTCATTCAGCTCTCTTGCAGGATGGAGCGTCATTGTTTCTGGAGTAATCAAGGGCTCTAAGAGAGGACGTATACTCTCAAAGACAATATCCTTATTGTATCCTGAATCAACAAAAATTGCCCCTCCTAGAGACTCAACAATATCTCCCAGTACCTGTTACAAGAGAAAGTTCTGAGAACCCCTTCACCAGTGGGATTAATTGTTGGACATTCTTCAATTTGGATCAATGTGATAACTATTTTAAGACCATTAGCTATTTAATTATGGTACAGAGAAACATATATGAAAAAATGATAACCAGTAATGACTAACCTTGGGGAATGATGTCTCAGATTCCCATCCAAAAGTAGATTCTGTAGATAATGTCTGAAAATTAGAAATTGTCTGAACTATATCCTTGTGGAGCTTCTGTGAAGCATGGAGAATGTGCTTGTGCAATCCAGCCTTCACAGCAGATCGGGCATAACAGTCATTGTTCACCGAAGCAGACCTCATGTCAGTTAAAACTCCTGGGGACATCCCAGGATATTTGTCGTACAAATAAACAGTGATCAAGTAATCTAACACTGCATCACCAAGAAATTCTAACCTCTGCACAACAAATAATATAGTGATGAATAGATGGTACAGCTTGAATAAACTTCAACTGAATACAGTGGTTATTGAATTTCCACACAGCTGAAAGAGAAAGGGATGGAGGTAAAGCGGAAGAGGGAGTGAAAGTAACTACAAACAAAATTGAACAACCGCCGTTTAACTGCTTGCATACAAATAATGGGATTGACCTATTAATTACACAAGGCTGACGTGCATGGAATAAGTTTAAATCAGTCGATGTACCTGATAACATCCTGGGATCTCAGGAAGCATGTAAGAACCATGAGTTAGTGCTTCCACTAGAAGAGAAGGATCATGAAATGAGTAGTTCAGTAGGCGTTCTAGATGTTTCACATTGACAAGCTTTTCTGGCTGCACTGGAAAGTTCCTCTCGTATGGTATATATGTAAAATCCACCTTTATACCAACCCAATTCATGAAGTAAACAGCAGCCATTTCACCACCAGTACTAAGAAATGCACCAATTAGCGCCTCAACCACATCAGCAATACTCTTGCTTTTAATCTTCCTTGTCCCCCTAATGTAGATATTTCTTTCACTGGAAAGAAACTCCTCTTTTAATAGACAAGGATCAGAAAAATCTCCAGGTATGATCCATTTTTTTGGATCAAAAGGCTCGTTCCGAATAAAGCCCTACACAATTTGAAACAATGGCGAGTTATGATCCAGAAAGACTTGTTTGCTGGATTCAAATCATAGAATATCCCGATAACACACTACAGATTAAGAATTGTTACCGGAAGTTTGTAGTTGCATCCAACCCGGCAAAGGGCAGCATTAGAAACTATTCTGTCTTTCTTCACACTTAGAAGACCTTCATGATTATTTTGATGGGTTCTAAAAAGCTGCTGGCTAGCAGCATATTTAAGAAATGAATCTCCAAGAGCCTCTAGGGATTCCAAATGAAATTTATCTTGGCATTTTTTTGTTGTAATAGCTTCCAAAACCTAAACGAAAATCAGATGGCACAGATGAAGTTATTTCCAGGCAAAGTCACAAGCTTAAGAAATCAACAAAAGAAAAAAAGAAAAATCAGACTTGAATCCTCCAATCTGAAAGAACACCAAGACTACAAAAAATTTACTGGTACAGAGAATAGATAAGCATCTCAATAAGATAGCTACTATTAGAAGATGTACTCAAACCTTGGTCCAATATAATCATCCAGTAAGATTAATCACTTTATCCGTACTAGTAGATTGTGCTTCTAACCTCAACTAACCAATCAATTTCATCAATTTTTAAAAAAAATAAAATAAAATGGAAACTATCAACAAAAACTATATATACGAATGTGATATAAAAGTTCATAATTTTTTTGGGTCTAGGAAGATTGAAATGGTCTCATACCTAGTCTTATTGAAAAATTTAGTATAGTACCTTGATGGTTGGAATAATGACATTTTGCGTGCACTGATCCATAAGCATATTTTTCAAGTTGACAGCAATAAGTACAGCCTCAAGGTGATACATGATAGATGGAACAAATGAAAATGTGTATAAACAGCTGATTGATATGGGTGACATGATTATATTACAAAGCTCAGGAGGCAACTCGACAGATATATTGCTTGGTTCTGCAAAAAAAAAAAAAAAGCAAAAAAAAAATAAGAAGAAAGAAACAAAGTTAACCACATTATCATAGAACGATTGAGAGTATTAGCAGCGAAAAACTGGACCTTCGAACACACTACATTCCCAAAGGTAAGTTGTCTATCATAGCCAAAAGATACATAATTACATTACAGCTGGAGGGATATCAACAATTCTCCTTCCAACCTTAAGGTTTTAGAGGTCAGACAATGAATGAAAAAAAATGCTGCCAGAGGATAACAAGCATATGCATTCCCTTTTCCTATAATCATAGAGACTCAAGGCTGACTGTCTCTTCAAACCACATTATATATATATATATATATATATATATATATATACACACACACGAAAAGGATGTGGAGCGGACGTCCGCACGGTCCTTAAAGTGCGGACGTCCCTCCGTTCGCCACCGTACGGCGCCGGCGAGGGCGCGCCTCCACCTCAGCGGACTCCAGCAGCGTCCCCGACCTCTTTCCATCCCCGGCGAGTCCGGCAAATTCCAGTTTTCTGGCCAGATCGATCTTGTTTGAAGTTTTGGGTGATCTCGCCGGAAAACTTGAATTCGCCGGACTCGCCGGGGCTGGAAAGAGGTCGGGGACGCTGCTGGAGTCCGCTGGGGTGGAGGCGCGCCCTCGCCGGCACCGTACGGTGGCGAACGGAGGGACGTCCGCACTTTAAGGACAGTGCGGACGTCCGCTCCACATCCGGCCTGTATATATATATATATATATATATATATATCGTAATGTATATATAGTTTAACACTTTATATCAAACCTGGACCGTTCAAGATATATATATATATATATATATATATATATATGAAAAAAAAAATGCTCAGACAATAAATCCTCTGGCAGCATTTAACATTTTATATCAAACCTGTACCGTTCAAGATCATTAAAAATAAATCGAAGTTTTCGATGACTTAACGATCACCAAATTATCTAAAAATTTGTAGAAATGATCTACTCATATAGCCCAACGAACTGAACGGAAGAGATTTGATTTTGTGATCGAAAAGTTCGTCAAATGACTTATCCCTAGAAATGAACAAAAATAGGGATCCCTCACTGGAAAGGCCCTATATATATAGAGGCCCGCTATGAAGCGGACGCCCGCACTGGGCTTAAAGTGCGGACGCCCCTCCGTTCTCCTCCGTCCGGCGCCGACGACGGCGCGCCTCCACCCGAGCGGACACCAGAGGCGTCCCCGACCACTTTCCCTTCCCGGCAAGTCCGCCAAATTCCAGTTTTCCGGCGAGATCGATCTTGGTTGAAGTTTTGGGTGGAGGTTTAGGGTTTAGGGTTTATATATATATAAAGCTGCATTTAGATTGTGAAAAAGTTCTTCCTCCAAAAGTCAAGATTACAAAGTAGTGCAGAAGCAGGTAGACTATTTTGAAGAAATTTGACATTATCAAGTAAAGATGTAAGAAATTGGACCTTTTTCTGTATGTTGCCCGCCCCTCTGAACATGCTTTTTCATGTGGAAAATGCGTCTTCCTTTCAGCAACAACTGTTTGTCAAAACGCAAGTGGATACCATGCCTGCAAGAAGAGAATACTAAGTTACTGATAAATGCTGCTAAAGATAGTATCAAATGCAATCAAAGCTCTATGCTCACTTATTCTTCATTTTCTTTTATATTTGGACAAATTTCATTAATCACATAAAATAATGAGGTATGTATACAAAAAAATAGCATACCGTTCTTCATAGTAATTCTTGTAAGTAAGAACTCTGCCATCACTGAGTTGCAGAAGTGAGTTTCCATTCAAGTTATCCAACAGACCAGTGATGCAATACAAGCTACCATTATGAGGGGTGCACACCAAGGAGTTCCGAATCATGCATGTGCAAACAGCGCCATTTTTGGTATGTAAAACACAGGGTAGGGAACAATCTATGTGTTCCTTACTATATTCTTCACAAGAATATAACACAGATGTGACGCATTTCCAATCAATCATGGAAGGTCTCTTATGGATGATGATCCCTGGGAGCATCAAATAATCAAACCCAAGATTTTCTCCCGAACAAAGGCCATCTAAAGCTTCTTTCAACTTATCCAAGTTGTGATCCCTTAGAATTCGGAATATTGTAATCTGGAATCTTCTACAGTGGAGTACCTAAATAATCAGAACACAAACACATCAATGCATCATATAATACCACAAACCTAATGAAGAAAAGAAACATTTACCTGCTCTGAATCAAGATACATCTCTCCAGCATATTTAAAGTTCAGTGATAAAGAACCCCTGCCAAATTCCAACTCAAAATGCAAATTTGAAATATCACTATCAAGCTGACTCCTCAAGCCAAGCACAAGATCATTAACCGGAATCTCATATCCAAATTTCTGATCCAGCTCAATTAAGTAGCAATGATACAAAATGCTAGTACCAGCTGACGAAGGTTTGACCAATTCAATTGGGACATAACTGGATTGCTCCTCATCATAAGGTGCATGCTCTGCACATAACATAAGTTTAGGAGTCATTGAGTGCACATTTTCTTTTTGGAGAGGGGAATCATACAAGTGTTCTTTTTTATTTATTTTTTGGTCTGAATGGGTAATTCTTACATTTACCATATCACTGTCGAGCGGATTTATTATTACCGATTAACAAAGATAGAATGTCAAAGCATGGGGAGACAAAGTGTTTGAGAAGTTACCAGACTCTTGTGGGGCTTCTTCCATAACAATATCTGGAACAAGGTTATCCGTTAAAGCACCAATCTTGTGAAGTTGCTTGCAAGCTTCAAAGCATGCAATCTTCTTCAGAATTTTACCACTACCTTCTACACTGACATAAGGTATTGGACAGCTCTTGGGAAGATATAGAGTGTGGGTCTCTTCATCCCACCTTGGAGCAGGTTTAAAATATCTAACAGAAGAATGTAAACAAAATTAAATAAAACAGAAGTTGTATGCAAATCTAATGAACAAAAAGATTTGTAGCTCTGAAATAGTGTTGCATGGGACTAACCCATCAGAAGGGAGCCTGGAGCAATAGAAGTACATCAAACCAATAGAAGACTCCAGGGTCAAGCTTGCTTCAGTGCTTTCAACCCTGTAGAAGTCATCATCCTGTAAATCGATTTCCAGCAAACGACAGGGAAGAGAAGAATGTCGTAGGGCCTCCTTTCTCATTATGTCTCCACTGGCAAGATAATTATGTAGTCGAGAATATGTTCTATCATCCCCACTGTTAAAAACAACGAAGTAGATGAAGTCAACATACTGACTTTTTAAAAATCTGCCTAAATTACTTACACCAAAACAATACAATGTGAAATTATGAACTACCCAAAGAAAAAATTACTGGCAAGTTTGACAACAAGAATGACGCCAAGAGAAAGGTAGGAAAGACAGTCGTTGATTAAGTGACAAGAGAAGATTAACTACAACCAGTTTTCTCATTTCGGCTTACTACAAAGGTTTTTTCAAAGCCATGACACATACTAACTCTATTTGAAAAGAAGATCAAAAGAGCTCTTACCTTTCCACCATCAATACATAATCAGAATTCTGCATTCTAGCACGGCCTCTAGACTGTATGAAACTACACACAGTAGAAGAAGGGTCAAATCTGATAACCAAATTGCAGCTTTGAACGTCTAAACCCTCTTCAAGAATCGATGTAGCAACAATGATGTTCACCTGAAACATATATCATTGTCAAAATCACTCATGGAAATTGGAAATACAGTCAAAGAAAGGGTCCTGAAAGGAAAAGTCTAAACATACCATGCCGTTACGAAATTCTTCAACAATCTCGTTGTGTTTTTTCCTGGTTTGGGATTGCATCCCGCTGTTATTTCCAGCAATGTACTTTGACTTCCAATCATTGTGTTTAGAAAGAATCTCATTCAATAAATATTCAAGGACAACTGCTGTGATGACCCGTTCAACAAAAACTATACATCTCAAATTCTTTAAGGTCCTGTGTGAAATTATATAAGAAATCAGTAGTGAGCAGAAAATATAACATAACAAGTTATAAAGAAGAAACAAAATGCGAATCAATGAAATTGCGTGCTGACCACCATCCTTCAAAAATTCAAATTTGAACAGACTCCACTCTATAAATTATTCATAACCATATGTATGGTAACTGAGGAGAAGCCAACCTGTATTCAAGAAGCAACTGAATGAGACAAACGACTTTGGAAGTAAGAAACCCCTCGTTCACATTGCCTATCAAATCATCAGCAATGGTCCACTCTGGATCTAAGTGAAGGATGAAAAAGACAAGGAAACGTAAAAATCAATAACATGCGTAAGTTTATATCAGTACTCAGAAAACCAAACCCACAGTAAGCATACCAGATGGAAGAAGACATGCAAATGATTTGTAGGCTTCTAGACTGAAAGTTCTAACAATTCTCTCACCCATCACATCTAGCTTCTCCCAAGTAAAGAAGTCAATATCGTTGTTTGAAAAGAACCACGCAGCCTGTTTCTCATGAAAATGCAAAGATGTCAACTAAGCCAACTGCATAAAACAACTAGAACGTAGCCTAAAACCAATTTACCTTTGAAGCAAGCCAAACACCAAGTTCTTCCAAACAAAATGTTAAAGCTGAAAAAAATTTCATCAGCCTTTTCCTTATGGATTGTGAAGATTCAATGAGGTCCAAACTTTTTGTCGACAATTCATGCTGAAAATAAGTAGAACAATTGTTAATACACCCTTGAAGAAACATTACAAAATAGAAATGAGAGTATAGAATTTAGATGATTAAATTCCCCTCAATTAAAATTACGGACAATCTACCACCTCCAAGGAATGAAAATGAAAATAAGCATCAATGTCAATTCAAGTTTTGAATGATAGAGGTTTATACTAAATTCCGGCCCCCCTAAAAGACAATTGGCAATTCTAAGAATTCAAAACAGCCATCTTCTACCACTACTCGTTTTCTTCGTAAACTTCCTTTTTCCCTTACAGAGAACTCTATCAAGGAGTAAATTACTCCATTGAAATATTGAACAAATTCTACATTCATCATGTGACAAAAGTAAATCAGTAATCATGAGAGATCAAATACCATTACATATAATACACACCTTTTCTTTCAAACCTATCAACTGATTTGTTAAGCATGTATACAATGCAGAGGGAATCTCCCCACGTCTGTACGTTCTAAACTTGGGCGTTGAAGTTGGTATAAACTCAGAAAGCACAGATTCATCAACACATGTGTACACCTTTGAATTCATCAGTGTCTCAAGTTCATCGATTGTTTTCCAATAGTGTAACTCTGGATTTCCACCTATACCAAAAGAACAAACAATCTTTAAGTAGAAAATAAATGCATCTAGTAACAAATATGATATAAAAACAATATATAGGCAAATACCTTTTGATTTGATGGGGGAAGCAGTCATTCCAAATATTTTTGGAAGTTCAGATTGGCCAGAATCTAACTGACGATGAAAGAAGTCCTGCACATCACCCATATTTTTTATGTACTAAAAATGGAAGAACTGAGTATGCAACCTATCCGGTGATGAATAAGGGTCATAGCCAGGGAACAGTAACTTCCAGTCACTCAATTTTATAGTACAGCTATAATGATGTTAATGTCACATGACGCATAAGCAAATTTTCTCACTAATTAAGCAATCGCATATCTGTATAAAAGGTTTAAAAACTCATCATGTTCATAATGGAGATGCTTTAAACTTTTCATTGCTATTTTTGTTAATTCCACCAAAACAAAGAATAGACAGCACACCTTCATTATACAAGCATATGGGTGGTTACCCCTGACATGATGGCATTCATCCAGGATTAAAACCTTTATCATGCTTAGCTTAAAGAAGCTATGGCGCAGATTATTCAGCAATATTGCTGGAGTCATCACAAGCACCTGTAATCAAAAAATATGAAAGTTAAGGACCAGAGAGTCTGCCTTTACATTTGTAAAAATCAGTCTTGAGCATTGTCATTAAGAAATAGACAGCAGTGGCTACAACTGAAACTTAACTCTAGAATGATTTTAAACATCTCTTAGGAATTTTGTTAACCACTTTGCTTCACAATGACTGGCAGATTGTGTTTCAAAGCTTTGCACACTTGAAGAGACCTATGGAGTTTTTTTTCCACTCGCATGGTCCATCTAGAAATCAAATATCTTTTATTAAAAAAAAACATATATCAAATAGCTTTTGACCCCCAACAATATTTAAAAGGAAGAACAAATAAAAATGTGAAACAAATTAA
Organism: Fragaria iinumae; assembly: GCA_009720345.1. NCBI lineage: Eukaryota > Viridiplantae > Streptophyta > Magnoliopsida > Rosales > Rosaceae > Fragaria > Fragaria iinumae. The sequence continues at coordinate 121,346 of CM019122.1, read as the reverse complement.
AGCAGCCAAAATGTGGATTATAAAATTTAAAACACAAGAAGAAAGTGTAAGAAGGAAGCAGCTCTGAGATATCTGAGATAAAACAACAATTTCATCATAAGAAATCCCACCTCAAATTCTTCTATTTGTTGCTTCCACATTTTAGCATTCCAAAAGTCTACTCCCATTGCTCCCCAATACATACCAACCTTTAGGTCGGTGTGCATTTTAATTGCGTCAGCTTGCTGATAATATAAATAATAAGAGAATGCACGAGTAAGAGAAATCGAGAGTGTACAGTCCAGGCATAACCATAAAGATAAGTAAGGAGGAAATATGTGGGTGATAAATGTGGATGTCGAGTGTAGAGAGAGGGGTTTGCAATTGGCATAGATGGCATGCATATACCTGTTGAACCAAGACGACTTGGGGAACTAAGAAGACAGCAACGAAGGGAGATGGTTTGCGGAGCAAATAGGAATAGCTCCGAAGAAGCATGATGGCAATCAATGTCTTTCCGGAGCCAGTCTCCAAGAACACTATGGTGTTCCGCTTGATTGCTGCTTCTAAAGCTTCTAGCTGGTAACTGTACAATAATAGAGATTTCAATACTCCATTCGAATCGTTTATATTTCATCTCAATGATCAAACCAAACAACCAAGAGCAAGAGTGTGGGAAAACAAAGAGAAGCAGAGAGAAGGGAAGGGAAGCAACCTTCTGGCGAATGGGAGAGGATCGGCAGATAGTTGGGTTTGGTCCTCAACCATCACGCGAGATGGTTCCATTGCGATCTCCTGATACAACAACAACAACAAGAATGAAATTTCAATCCTATCTGAGAAACTCACTCTCGCTCTCCAAACTGCAAAAGAGAAACGGTAAACCAACCGATAAGAGTAAGAAGCCGAGTGATTGCAGAGTAGCGGAAGCGATGAGAGAGAGCAACAATGTAACCGTGTAGAGTTGTGACAATGATTACTGATATTTATAACCACGAACACAGAGAGAGAGAGAGAGAGAGAGAGAGAGAGAGAGAAAGAGTTTAGTGATTTGAATGCATTAAGCAACCAAGGAAGGATTATACTTTTCACTTCCCTTGCTCTGGAAGTTCAAAGTTTGAGGTTGACGGGGAGAAGAAACAGACATAAAGTGGCATTCGAAACCGCTCTGACAAGAGAAAGCGACAGATTATGTTTTGTGTGTGTAAGTTGTGATTCCCCTACCTCACTCGCGATTCCTTCCTCCAAAAATAAAAATACGTCAAAAGTGTGGACCAAATACATGTGAATTTCTACTATTGTCCCGGGCTGACCCCAGCAAACACGACGTCAGGCATCTTCGTTTTTTGTTTTTTTTTTTTTTTTTTCTTTTTCTGTCAATATATCGTTGGATAAAAATGTATTTAATTTTAACATTTTATCATGTACACACTTCTTAGGGTATCTCGCAAAATGCTTAATTTAAAAACAATTAAAATATGTCAACTTTTGGGATAATTAAGAACTCCAGCATAATGCATAAAAATTGCTAAATCTTAAAATTACTAAACGAAATTGACAAATTTATCAACCTAGATAAGAATTGCTAAAGAAAAACCTATATTTTCCCTCTATTTTTTATCCACGTGTCAGTTTATGATTCGTTAAAAATATTACTTAATTTACACTTAGCAATTACTGCTGGAGCACAATTACTATTTCGATTGTTAAATATCTAAACTATTGTTAAATCTAGCAACAACCTAACCTAGACTACTGGAGATGCTCTTATGTTGTTTGAATTTCGCTTTGAAACTTCTCTCTTATCTCTAGTCTTCTACTTTTATTGTTTAGACCGATTGATATAAGAAATATTTATATTACACGAAAAGAGTTAGTGATACTACTTTATTCTTCTTGATTGAGCAGTTTAACTGAGTTTACTCAAATAACGGCTTAATGTTGAATCATGTGCATGTCTCTATGTAATACACAAACTTCACATATGTACTTAAGTTGCTAGGTAACGCATAAGCTTCTCATGTTGTTTGAACTTTTCACTTTGAAACGTCTCTTTCATCTTTGATAATCTACTTTTTTAAGCATATTGATATAATATTTATATTACAGGAAAATGAGTCAATAATGCTACTTTATTCGGCGAAGGCCGCTTGGCTACGTTTACTCAAATAACAGTTTAATGTTGAGTTGTGTGTATGTCTCTAGGCAAAGCACAAACTTCACATATTTCGTTGAAACTTCCTCTTCAGTTTTTGGTCTTATACTCATAATATTAACATAATCTTTAATATAGAAAACGAGTTACTTTGTATTAGTTTTCCGTTTGAGCTTGTTGACTGTGTTTTCTAGTTGTTCACACAAATTTCATTATGTAATCGTTTATCATACATTAATGAGTTTCAGCTTGATAAATAGATAAATAAATAGTGCGGTTGATGTCACCCTACCATTTTCGTAGTTCACCTTACTAACATTTGAGTTGTTAAAAGACTATACTGTCTTGGACCACAGTACCACCACGTTTCCGGGGTAATTTCTATATACCTTATACTTCTTCCCACGTTGCTTGTGTTAACTTCAACTTTCTCATTTTCTTTTCATCTCTTTTAAGACATCTCCAAATTCAAGTGATATTATCTTCGGGAATTATAAATAGTTTACTTCGATGAAAACCATAACAAAAGGGTAGCTACCAACACTTTTGTTGCTTCGTTCGACAGCGCATCCTCTTGACGTCTTGGTCAGGTGGTTACCAAATTCAATCCGGCTGGCTGGGTTGCGGCTTTGGTTTACTTCCTCCGGTTTGGATGAAGTGTGTTTGCTGGTGGTGATCGGAGGTTGTGTGTTGGACCTTTGTTTGGGCTTCCTTCTTGCTGGGTTGGATAGGCGTTGGGCCTAAAATGTTTTTCTGGCTCAATCAGGGTTTATAATCTAACCCAACGTAATTGGGAAGAAGATGATGCTTCATTGCTTGTGACTTGTGAGTTTAGTCCTCATTAGAATTACGCACAGCAGGCCGTAGGAAAAAGATTCACATGATCAGCAGTCCTTTCTATTCATGGACTTACAGCAATGCTACAATGTAAGCACCTGAGCAAAGTTAATAATTTAACTAGCTACAGCCTAGGCTTGACTTGATGCACTGATTTTCATACTGTATTTATGTTTGAGGTAGGCTTTGATATAAGGCTCCAAATCACCGTCCATCACAGAAGTGATATCAGATGTCTCATATCCTGTCCTTACATCCTTGACGAGTTTATACGGATGGAACACATAGTTCCTTATTTGTTGCCCCCACTCTGCCTTCACTGCATCTCCTCGTATTTGCTTAATTTCTGATGCTCGTTGCTCCTCGGCTATCACCAACAGCTTTGCTTTCAACCTGCTTAGAGCCTTTATTCTGTTTGCAAGCTGGGATCTCTCTTCTGCAATGTATTCCATTCCATTGTACAATGGTGCGTTGTGGTCAACAGATACATGCAATCAGTCATTACAAACTAAGCAAGAGTTAATATATAGGGTATAAATACATAAGAAGAAACCAACCTGTGCAGCGAACAGTAACACCAGTGGGGATGTGAGTAATCCGGACAGCACTTTCAATTTTATTTACATTCTGACCTCCTTTCCCACCTGCCCTTGAAGTGGTTATCTCCAGGTCCTCTTCAGGTATTTCAACTTTCAGTGATTCCTCAGGTAGGAGAGGCATCACTTCCACACCTGAGAAGCTTGTCTGCATCACAGCTAACTTCAAATTACAACATGCACAAGAAAGTGAACATGCATCTATATGTAACAAGCACAGGATTTATAGATACCTGGCGAAGACCTTTGGCATTAAAAGGAGACTGTCGTACAATGCGGTGTGTGCCTTTCTCCCCAGACAAATAACCATAAGCATAGCGACCTTCAACTTCGAGTGTCGCTGACTTAATTCCAGCTTCCTCTCCTGGGGATTTCTCAACCACGCGAGTTTTGTATCTCTGCTTTTCTCCCCACCTCATATACATCCTGAGTAACATTTCAGCCCAATCCTGCACTGAAATTTATCAAAGGTTTTATACAACAAAAACATGCATAAAACCGAGACAAGTGTTGTGAACTAATTTGAACACTACTCTAATTAACATATATATTGTGGTTGCATGCATGTGGTACGTGGTACATCAAAATTTGATGTAAGACCCATGAGTAATCACAATAGTTGCAACAAATTGAGGTAAACAAATTTTGGCTATGTATGAAATAGATAGGTGTGTTTTAAATTTCTAAGAGAAGTTCATGAATGAGGAGAGCAATTTTGATGATCGTTATGGTCAGTTCAAAAACCTATAATGCATCTCAAAGAATTCAACCCATCAAAGTAAATTTAAGACTCGAAAGAATGATTTGCTCTTGCTTTGCACATATTATCGTTATTACCTGGGCGTCAGTACCTCCAGCACCGGCTGTAATAGAAATAACAGCACCTTCTTTGTCATAAGGCCCTGAAAGAAGTTGAGTTAACTCAAACCGATCCACTGCCTTGTTCAATTCCTTGATGATACTGGCAGCCTCTTCAAGAAGTGCATTATCTGTGGAGTCCATCTCTTCAGTTAGCTTGACTATTGTTTCTGCATCTTCAACCTGCATCCAAAATTTGTTAACGCAATGCTACTTATAAGTAGGTCGCGTTCTGATCTTTAAGATATGTACTTAATGTGTGTGTCTGTGTGTAAAGCAGTAATTAAATCGGAAACATGAAATCCTGTTTCTTAAGTGATATCATACAAGCCTAGCAGGAACTAGGTCAACTCCAGCACAACACCATAGGTCACGAACAACCATTGTTCCTTTTTGCTTCTGTTCTTTAAGTTTGAACTACAGATTCATTCCAAACTCATCCAAGTTACTTAGGTTAAACAGTAATTTTTCATGCGCCCATCAGCCAATCTCCTCAAATTTTATCAGAGCATGAACACGGTAATATAATTACATCTTAATCACAACCTTAAAGATATATTTTAGCATCCTCATGAGATCGTGATTGATAAAAGGCCGAAAGGGTACCATAAGTTATATGACAACTCTATTGCTTCTGCTTTCATCAAATCGACACCTTTTTAAGTTCTTCCAAAAAAATATTCCCATAAAACTCTTAACTTATACTATGTGAAAAAGTATACAGCATTTGCAGGGAACGAAGAGAACATAGTAAAACAAAAACGACGGCATTCCAAAATTAAAGAAAGTATGGATAACAGACCTGTGATTTAAAGTCGTTAAGCGATTTGATTCGGTCTTTGACATCAGTGAGGGCCAAAAGGTTCTCTTGAGCTAAAGCACGATCATCCCAAAAGGAGGTATCAGCTGCTTTGGATTCCAACTGGGCAACTTCTTTTTCCAACTGTTCCAGACAAGCCGAAGCTCTTATCTCTTGAACACGTTCTGCCGCAATTTCCACCTCTCTTCTCAATGTATAAAAATCTGCGAGACAACACTAGCCATGATTGGTATGCAAATCCATTACAAGGGTAAAACATGAAAGACGGACCTTGCATCGCCCATTCTCTTTCCTCCGCGCTCACTTGACTCTCCGGAGTCGCAAACAAAACTGAGAGACAAACCCAAATATGAGCAGTTTGGAATTCATAAAAACCCACAAATATATAAACCCAGTAACGGAAAAGCCACAAAATGCGGGACAGGTGGAGAGGAACGCACCAGAAGGAGAGAATCGACAAGGTGTCGAAAGCGTAGTGGAGAAAGAAAATATACGACAAGCGCTAGAGGAGGAGGAGGAGGTGGACTTGCGCGGTAACTGTGCTAGTCTAGTACTGCTGGAAGCTCTGCGGGATAAGAGAGCTGTTGAGCTGCACAGAGGTTTAAGATGAACCTCCATCGACGCAGGTAGCGGGGTGGATAGCAAGCCAGAGCTATATTCCCAAAAAATAAAAAATAAAAAGGGAATTGGGTTTTTAGCGGGCTAGGCGGTTGGGCCGTGACGGGCCTAGACGCGCTGGGGTCCACCATATAAAAAAATAGGCCCATTGTGTTGGGTACGACAAACGAAAAATGTGCGAAACTAGGGTTTGCGCCGTTGGCGTATATAATCGTCTCGAATCGCCGTATCGAGGTCCGCCTTCAAACTCTGGAGCCTGAGAGGCCAAAGCAAGAAGCACAATGGTACGCTTTCTCTCTTTTTCGTACTAAGATCAAACCTTTCATTCTTCTCTGTCACTAAATTCAATTCAGTAACTCAACAAAGCCTAGAATGTTACTGGTGATTTTAGTTTTGAAGTTGGTAGATGAGGAAGTAGTGATTTTGTGTATGCATTTCTGTTCCCCCTTTTACTTGTCCGTTGGTTCTCTAACCTTACATATGTAAATTTTCTCAGTAGAAATTAGACAGTAGAGTCCATTTAGATGGTTTTCAGTATATACTTTCTGCTGTAGTAATTTTCCCTAGAGATTTTCTGATATGCATAATTAACTAGAATTATAAAATCATGAAATGGTCCTGCATTGTTTGTTTTTTGTGTTTGGAGCTCAAAGTTGATACTTGGAGGCTGAAGGCAGTTGTTTACACACCTTTTGAATGGTTTATTTTGTTCATTGTAAACCGTTGCATATTGTTTTCAAATTCGTATGTTCTGGTCCTTGGTTTTCATTACAAATCGCTCGTTGAAATGGTCTTAACCAGACGATGACTGCTGGCTCTTTAGAATGTGGTCAGCATCTTTGTTTTCTGAGGATCATGTTAGGTGTTGGTGACGCTACTTCATATCTTTAGATGGTGTTAACTGTTGAGGGAATAATTGAAACAATTGTAGATGATGGCTAATAAGTTCTGAACACGTTTAACATGCTGAGACTGTTTATAGATTTAATGTATATACTTTGTTTCCTACTGGCAGCCGAAGCAAATTCATGAGATCAAGGATTTCCTTCTTACCGCAAGAAGGAAGGACGCACGTTCTGTCAAAATCAAGAGAACAAAGGATGCTGTGAAGTTCAAGGTTCGGTGCTCAAAGTACCTCTACACCCTTTGCGTGTTTGATTCTGAGAAGGCAGACAAGTTGAAGCAATCTCTTCCTCCAGGTATAGTTTCTATTGTTCACTTGTGATGTTTAGTTTAGGATGCCAATATTTGAGTTTATTTGGGCTAGTTCCACACTTGTTTTGGCTTCTATCCACACCCGTTGATATATGACTTGTTTTAATTTCTTACGTAGGCTTGACCGTACAAGACCTGTGAAGCATTTTGGTAGCAATCTGTGAGGCATGCACTGAAGAAATGTTTTATGGATTTTGGAGGCTGAAAAAACTCATGTTTTGTTGGAGATAGATGTTATTATTCCCAGATATTTGGTTGTTTTGAATTGAGTATGGTTTTATTAAGAGTCCATTTCCATTTTGACTTGTGATAAAATATGATAGTATGAGCTTGATAGTATCGAAGACAATGAAAATGGAAGAGTTAAATTCTATCATAATATTTGTCCTGGCCGGTGTAAGTTGGCACCATCATATAGTGAGTGCTATGTTGATCTGCTCCAGGGTTGTAAACACTAAACAGTGAACACAAAACCAAGTGCTCAGCTCTGGTTAGTTCCTAAACCCTACAATTCATTTAGAAAAGCAAAGAGAAGTGTGTATAGAAATTGGATATTCGAATGTGTAGGATGCTGATTTTCAGTCTCAATCTCAGTACTTGGTGGGTCAAGCCCGGCCCAGGTGTCGCCAAGAGCTTGCTTAGACTGTTAGGTGGCACTTAATGGTTGGGTGTCCCTTGGAACTACCCTTTCAAGCCTCTGATCCCTCTCCCTCCATATTATTTTTTATATTTTTATTTTGGCAATTCTGTTCTACCAATGCCAATCTAGCTACCAAAGCAGACCGTCTTGTTCGTGTCGATCACTCTCACCCTGATCGACTGAAACAGTGTGTGTGTGTATGAAGCGCTTTTAATAAGTTGAGCTGTGCTGAGATGCTGTGCTTCTGCCCCTGTTTCGATGAGGAGCTGGACCTGGAGCTGGAGCCGGTGCTGCTCATCTCCGGAATCGGAGGCTCCATTCTAACTTGTAAGAAGAAGAACAAGTTGGGGTTCGACACTCGCGTCTGGATACGCATCCTTTTGGCTGACCTTGAATTCAAGAAGAAACTCTGGTCTCTCTATAATCCCCTGACAGGTTGGTTCTCTCCCCATTCCCTTCACTCTTGACAAATGTGAATGATCAACCAGCACAACATCCACACTAACATTATCATACATTGGTAAAGCTTTATAATTGGATTGCTAATTGGTAAAGTTTTAATCTTTACAACTTATCAACTTCGTCTTCGTTTCGTGTTCTGTTTCCGGGTATCAATCTCTCTCTTTCTCTAATTTCCAGGTTATACAGAAACATTAGACAAGGACACTGAAATCGTGGTCCCAGATGATGATTATGGCCTTTATGCAATTGATATTCTGGACCCGTCAGCGGTGAGAATACCGTCCGCTGTTACTGTTATGCTATGATTCCTAAAGAGTTTCAATTTATTTTCTTCTGCAAAACCATGAAAGGACATTTTGACTCTTCTAACTTAGCACTTTGATTTATTTTAAAGCTTCACTCTGTCTTGATGAAAAGCACTGGTGCAACTGAAATTCAACTTGAATGACTATTATAGAATTGGTGTAAAACAAGTCTTCTATATAAGATAATGCTAACTGGTTGCGTATAGAGAAAAAATGATTTTCTTCTGCTTCTTGCTCATCATCAATATGATTTTGGCTTAAAACTGAAGAATCCATCTGCATGTCACTACTTAAGGGCACTTCCATTTTCTTGTGTGCACTCTCTTGGAATTAGTAGGTGTTAACTGATGCTTGAAGTGTATATAATTGTATATGATGAACACTATCTTTATAGTGTCCAACATTACTGGGATTTTTTTATTTATTTCTTTTATCCTAAAACCTAAACCAACTTCAGAACATATAGTTGCTTATTTTTATCTTTCCTTCTTCAGTATCTTAAGATGCTAGATATTTTTAATTATGCTAGATACTTACCGTAGTACAATATGATGGTTATACTTCTCTCCATGTTTCCAGTTTGTGAAATGCATACATTTGCAAGAGGTATACTATTTTCATGATATGATTGACATGCTTTTGGGTTGCGGCTATAAGAAGGGAACCACATTGTTTGGATATGGCTATGATTTTCGACAAAGCAACAGGTAATTTATTCTGGTTAGTTCAGTGCAAAGTTTCTATTACAACTATTATGGTATTCTAGTGACTACTTTAGGTATTCAACTCTTTATATGTCTGATTACCATGACGATTATGTTGGCAGAATTGATAAGTTAATGGAAGATCTTAAAGTGAAATTGGAAACTGCTTACAAGGCTTCTGGGGGTAGAAAAGTTAATATAATTTCGCATTCAATGGGTGGACTGCTAGTCATGTGTTTTATGTCACTCCATCATGAGGTGTGAATACTGTCTTAGTGACTTGGTGAACTTTATTATGAAGTTTCATTGAATATGGGCCAAATATATATACACTACATCTCAAAAGACCAATAACCATTGATTTTACATCATTCATCGGCAGGTCTTTTCGAAGTATGTGAGTAAATGGATTTGCATCGGTTGCCCTTTTCAAGGTAGTTTCCTGCATGCCATTTGTTAAGTTCTTACAATCTGTCCATTGATTTTTCTCTAGTTGCATTAGATCTGCTTAGTTTTGCTTGAAATATATAAACACAAATTTGTGTGTCGGTAACAACAAAGTTTGATGACCTCAAGAATTTACCAAGCAAAATCGTTTGAATTCCAGTGATCTCTTTAATCTTTCTCTTCGTGCTCCATCCTTGGATATTGATTATCACACACAATTTACAGGTGCACCAGGATGCATAAATGATTCTCTTTTAACCGGACTGCAGTTTGTTGAAGGCTTGGAAAGCTTCTTTTTTGTATCAAGGTGGACTATGCACCAGCTGGTAATACTTTTAAGAACTGAGAAAATGAAATTAAACCACTATCTAAAATGAAAGTATCCATGCATGACACGCTGTGTATGATTTCTATGCGATTAACAACAATTTGAACTTCATCAGTTCATCAAAATAAAGAAATGTTAAAGTTGAATAACAAATCGTTTCCTGATATCTGAAGTTTTCTTGGAGACGGTTTGAGCATATTGACTTGGGTCAGCTAACAGTTTATATATTTGGCTTTTGCATATAGTTGGTCGAGTGTCCATCAATCTACGAGATGTTGGCCAATCCAGATTTTAATTGGAAAAAGGAGCCGGAAATTCAGGTTTGGAGGAAGCAGTCTAAGAATGAGAAAAGTTCTATTGAGCTGGAATCTTATGGCCCCGTTGAAAGTAACACTTTGTTTAGAGAAGCATTGAGAAATAATGAGGTACAATTTTTCAGCTCAATCTAGCTAGGAAACTCGGGAAAGTTTTCAAAGTTTCTGTGTCAAAGCATCTGTTTTTGCCATTTTGACTTGTCTCATTGTGTCATTCACTCATGCGGCCTTGGTCTTGCTTGCTTCTGGTGTGGTATTGAACCGTATTCAGAAAAAAAAAAAAAAAAAACTTTGGTGCCCAAATCCCTCGATCCTTATCGAAGCTCAAACAATTTTAGTAGGTGATTAGAATCATAGGATACACTTTGCTAGAACTTAAACAGCTTTTGTAGTTAGTGGATATGAATTCAGTTGCCAACATAGTAAGAAATATAACAAGGGTATACCCTTGCTAAATTAGCATGCTTCAATATTGTAATTTAATCATATAACAGTGGACAATAGTCATTGGCTAGGTGCTGTCCTGTTTGCCTTTTCAGTTTTTGGCTCGCAACCTCTATATTCCTCTGCCTGTACATTTTCTGTGTCTGGGATGCAATTTTCTAGCTTGACTCTCAATGTTGAGTTGTTACTACTTTCCCGCTTAATAGCCAGAGCTTATGTCATTCTCTTTCATTGCAGCTAACTTATGATGGTAAAACTGTAGCTTTGCCATTTAACTTTGCTATCTCCAGATGGGCTGCTGAGACTCGTCAAGTTCTCAACAATGCCAAACTACCAGATGGAGTCTGCTTCTATAACATTTATGGGATATCCTTTGACACACCGTTTGATGTTTGGTATGTAAAAGATCTGCTCTATGAACTATGGTGGTTTTGTTTCCTCAAAGAAAGGAATCCATAAGTAACTAGCTGCTAGACCTAGATGTAAAGTGAAACAATGACATGTGATCAGGGTTTCTAACCCCATGGTATGACTGCTCAGCCATGTCTAATTTAATTTTACTTGATAAAACTGACTGTAGACTGCTAATTTTCCAGAGTAATAGCCGTTGAGAATTACATGCATTTACTTTTTCTACGCCCTTGGTACTAAAGTTTGTGAAAATGAAATGAACTATAATCAAAGGCTAGCAGAACATATGTACCTACTGTTCTTCATCTTTCTGCTTCTTGTATTCATCATGTTGCGATTATTAAGTCGGTAAGGGTATCTCACACATACATAATTGTCTACTAATGTAGCTATGGCTCGAAGGAATCTCCAATTGAAGACTTGTCTGAAATATGCCATTCAATGGTAAATTATTTATTTTTGTGGAACTATTCAATTTTCTGTGTCATGTGTGAAGTTTTATGGATTGTAATTTGTAAAGCATAATACTTTCATGTTTATGCTCAAATAGATTTGTGAAACAATCATTTCCCTTTATTATTAGTATATTTATGCACTTTGTCCCTTGGTAGTAATTATTAGTTTTTATCTTTGGCGCTCGACTCATCTGTGATTCACATAATTTGTCTGTTTCAGCCTCAGTATTCTTATGTGGATGGAGATGAAACAGTTTCTGCTGAATCAGCAAAGGTGTGTATCTGACTTCATATTATGTTGTAGTCTTGTATTGTTAGTTTCTAGCCAGTGTTAAGCCATATATATGTAGTCTGGGTATGAATTTCCTGCAAGGGAGCAAGTTTGATAATGGTTCCAGCCTGCATTGGAGTGAATAAAACTTGTTTTTTTTTTTTGGTTACAAAAGGAGCTCAAACAAAATAAAACTTGTTTTTACTGCGCAGGCAGATGGATTTAATGCAGTTGAAAGAGTGGCAATAGCTGCGAGACACCGGGAACTATTAAGTGACAAAACGGTTTTTAAACATATCAAAAAGTGGTTGGGAGTTGAGCAGAAGGTCAACATACATTCCAAGACATCCAGAGTTTCAGATGAGCCTGTGAGGCAATGAAATATTGCTCTTTGTGTGTAGTACAGGACTACAGGATCATATAGTATCATCACTTGATGCAAGTTCCCTGTTATTTTTTTAAATGATTTTTTTTTCAACCTCTAAATGAGGAATATTCAATGAAAAAAAAAATGATCGAAACAATGTCTCACCTTTTAGAGAAGCAAAGCTTTGGTATCTCACTTTTAGAAAACTTCAAAACAATATCTCACGTTCTTACTTCGACTAAACTTTGGTATCTATAACCATTAGCTCTGTTAAAAAAACTAACGGTAGTCATTTTATTCATAAAATGACAATAATAATGGTTTTTCTTCTTTATTAAACTTTGGTACTTCGAGTTTTGAAAACATCGATCAGAACGATACCTTAAGTTTTCACTCTGATCCAATTTTAATACTTTTAGCCGTTAGTTCCGTTACGGGGTTACTAGGCAGTATCTTTAAAAGCTATTTCCGTCCATTCATATCTTTATCACTTTATCAATTCTATTTGATCCAGCTCTTTCTCCCACATTTAATTCCAAACATTTGGCACCCAAATTCTCTAAAACATATTATTAATCTGCTTCATCACCGCTTTGAAAGCTTACAAAGTCTCCACCCATTTCTTCAGATTCTGATCATCATTTATATTCTCCCAAGCTTTCATCAGAGCCCTTCTCCATTTCGCCGCCTGACTCATGATCTCATTGTTCAGCTCTAGTACCCATGGCGGCACGAAACACTTTTCTTTGGTTATTATTCGGTAGAGTCCTTCTTCATTTCTAGGTAACTATCCGGTAGATGAGGCCATTGACGAGCTCGGTTTTCGTGAAGCTCGTAATTTCCTAAAGATAGAGGAAATAAGAAGATAACAACTTTATTATATAGGAAAATTTTAAGAACAATACATGAACATCTCTCCACTAAGAATTAAGGTGACCGTACTTTCGAAAATATCACTTAGGTACATGAATTAGTAAACAACATTCAACTTAGATACACGCCGTTAACTTTTCAGTTAGTTTTGTGCTTTCCGTCATATTTTGAAGGACAAAGTTGTCTCTTCAAGCATGACAAAAAATAAAACGAAAAAAAAAATATATTCAACGCAACAATTGATCCTCACCCTCACCGTCTCCTCTCCTCACCAGTCACCACCAATATAGCCAACTATCTCGAAGATTTGAACACTAGAACACTTATTGCAGCCCCCGAATTAATGAAACAATGAAAACCAATACATATAGTCTCATACATATATTCATATTCCCTATGATTTCAAAGTCTGAACTACTTTGCAGAGGGCACAATGCAAATTTTTAAAAAGAAATAAAGAGAATGATCTACTCTTCTTGCATATTCATTTCAACTTGAGTAATGCACTTCTGGGCAAAAAAGGTTGACCATCAAATCTACTGGGGTTTGATTTGTCATAAATCTATAGTCAAAAGGTAGAACCAACTGTTTACGCCTGAATTAATATTTTACTGGACAGTAAATGTCTATGTAAATATTAATTATTTCTTGGACTAGGTCATACCGGCGAGATGGAGTTTCTTCAAGTTTACAAGTGATAGCTCGCCAGTGAGACCACGCGAGCCAAGTTAGACTTCGCGCGGAACGAACTGCATGAGAATTTGACTTCACTTAGCCTTCGCGCGGAATGGACATAGGCGGAATTACTGTTCAACACTTCGCGAGGCGAGATTGCCAGTCCGCATAGGCGAGATGGACCCTCCGCATAGGCGAAGCGAGGCGAGCTGGCGAACTAGCTCGCGTAGAAGACTTCGCGAGGAAGCGACATGCGGAGTCCACGCGCACCACGACAAACGTTGAAGACTTTTACAAGTCTTTAATATGCTTCGGGCCAACCCCTGTGGCCCATTAAATATAAAAAGCCCTTTTAAGGCTCGCGAGCTGCAATAGCCCGTGAAATGGACACGAGCTACAGAAGCACGTGAGATAGCACCCTGTAGCAGCCCGCGAGATGAGGATGCTCATAATTCCAGTTCGCATAGGAGTCTACAGTTGGCAGCGCGGAATGAAGTGTGCGAACTGGGCAGGTGTCACCAATTGGTTGGTTCGCATGGACGAAGCAGTGTCCTTGTGAATTAGTGTTTCAGAGTCCGACTTGGATTCTAATCACTTTGCTTTTGCCGAACCACTATATAAGGGGGCTCGAACCCTAACAGAAAGCTCGCTCAACAACTCTCAAAAGACACACAACTTTTACAACAACAACTCAGAGACAACTCTCAAACAAACACAACTGAAACCCAGTTCCCTTCGAGCCTTCCTCGAAACCCAAACCCTAAGCGCCGCCGCTTAGGCTCTTTCCCCAGAGCTCTCCGGACTCTGCATCCCCGCTTCTCTCCGAACTCCCTGTGACTGCTCTGCTCGCGCCGCCGTGAGTATCGACCCGCTTGTGCTCGTAAATCCTCCTCTGAGGTGGCACCTGTGACCCCCTTTTCTGCCTGATCAAGAAGTCAAGCGCACCCCCCATCAAACCTTTTCCTCGTCCGCGAGGTGGCACGCCCGCAACACTCCCATCTCTTTGTCTGCTAGAAACCTCTGCTCCGCGCGCTGAGGATCGTGGCCAAAACATTGGCACGCCCAGTGGGACAGGGAGTACAAGCGATTCACCATAGGGAAGCCAGAAGAATCATCAATACAGTTTTCAGCTTCATCGAGATCGGAGATCGAAAGCAAAAAATGCAATAATGAATTGGGACGAATTGCAAGAAAAAGTAGCAGCTAACCAAGAAAGAGTAGCTGCCATCAGCAGGCAACAAGCTGAGTGGGCGGCCAGAGAGGCTGCTGGAAAAAACGAAAAGGTTTTACAATGCCCAAATGTAAAGCCTATAGTTGACGAGCATGTCCTTGCCAAAAGGATTGAGTTGTCTAGCATGTCTAGCAGCCAACCACAACTTTGCATGATGGCGAATCACAACTTCCAACATGATCAAGGGCATGATCAACTCAAACTTTGTCCAATTACTGGACGCGATCAAGACGCCGCCCCAAATCATGACAAACAAAATGCGATAATGGATTGGGGCGATTTGCAAGAAAAGTTAGCGGCCAGCCATGAAAGATTAGATGCCTTCCATAAACGTCATCTCGAGCGAAGAGCTGCCGTCCAAAGAAGATGTGTCGAGCGAACGGCTGCCCTTCTCGAGCAATTCGCTGAGGAAAGGGTTGCTCGAGCGGTTGCTAAAGAAAAGGAAGAAGCCGAAAGGAAGGCTTTTCTGGATCAGTCTCATCAGTGGTGGGATACCATGAAAAAAGCTTTACAACGCCAGAATGCAAAGCCTACGGCTGGTGAAGCTTCTTCTTTGGATGAACTTACGTCCAAGGAAGGAACTGTTTTGTCAATCAATGACAAAGTATCTGAGGTTAAGGCCGGCAAGACTTTGGATAATGATCTTATCTCAAAAACTGGCGTTGTTCCCCAGGAAGATAAGCTTGAAGGTGGGACAGAACAGTCCACCTCACAGAAAGAGAGCGGGTCAAACACTGATGGCGAACCGCAAGTTCGCATGAAAGGTGGCTCAAGAGCCAGCTTTCCTATGCGAGACGTATATGTGGACACAGGTCAGCCGCATGGGGGGCAAGGCGGAGCTCGCCTGCTTTCTTTATCTAGTCATAGCCAACGAAGTGAAGCTGGACCAGAGCCTCTTAAGTTTCCTTTTCAGCCTGTACACGCGGGGCATCAAGGCTGGCGAGGTCCATTTCTCCTAATGATTCGCCTCACCAATCTTATGTTCACCAGCGAGATGACTCAGTCCGCTTCGCCAAACCATGGCCATATTAAGCTTAACTATATATGGCGTGGCGGGATCCCTAGGCCAATCCGTGGTTTTGCAATGCAATATACTTGGAGTCTCTGCATGCATGTTCAGAGGCCTAAAGGGGACTTTGGTTTATGGGCGAAGTACGTACATGTCCCATATATGCCTATAGTTGCAAAGAAGGTCGAGCCACCGACCTTTGTTGTTTCTGCATGTGACATAGAGCCAACTTATGATGAATACGACGAAGACTACATGTTGGTACGTCTGTCGCATAGTCATACTCCACAAGAGTTTAATCCCAGTGACACTCTTGATAGGGTGAACAGAGACCAGCAAGTGGTTCTCTTCCTTAACCAGTGCATGGTTATTCCCGCTAAGACCATGCATTATGACATGATAGTTGGCAACAAGGCTGGTCTCAACGGCATACGATATACGAGAATGCAGTTGAAGATCATGATTGGTCAACAAAAAAGGATACGTGGGGGGCAACGAGATGTACCTTACGAACTACCTTGCTCAAATTTTCAATTTGTTGATGCGAAGCCCTGCTCAACACTTGGAGATTCTCAACAGCGACAGTCTCATTTTGGAACCATGACGACGTCGAAACTTGGAGTGAAGCATTGGTGGCCTCCCCCGTGGCCTAACAAAGGCTACCTAATCAAGCTATGATACCCTTTGTTCTTTGTTCCTAGCTTTCCTTCAGCTTTTACTCCTGTTTGCTTTCAGTTTCTTTCTTTCTCGCATTGAAAAAAGAAAATACAAAAAAAATCAAATAGCCAAAACCGCAAAAAGAGATCATTGGTCTTGCTGAAATGCAAGACAATGTTCTTGCCTCTGAAGGCTCGAACTTTACATAGGAGCCTATCCCTGAGGCTTGACAACAACAGGCATTCCACATGCCTTCGAGTTACTGCCAGCGAAGTCAAGTCAGAGAGGCAATACAACTAGTTTGCAATTCTGAAAGTTGCACCAGCCACTACCAGACAGTCAACTTCGCGGACTCTATTCGAATGATCTAGGAAGCACTAGCCGGCTCGCCTTATATCGACCGAAAGCCCTGGATGTCTACTTTCCAGAGGATTTTACGGCTTGTCATTTCGTCATTCCTGGAGAGAGTTATGGCAGTTTGAATGCAGACAGGTCAGGATACGCGCGGATTTGATTGTGCATTTTCAATGTGTTTTCATGACCTTGAAACATGCTTTCCTCACTGGGGGGCATCGGTACCACAACTCCTTCCCTGGGGGGGGCATGCTAAAGTTTTGATGTCCTTCATTTCTTCTCAAGCATCAGCGGCGGACAGACATCAAAACTGGGGGGCACATTGGGCGGATCGTGTTCCAGAAATTTCAGACTTTAGACCTTCCTCAAGGGTCTTAGTCATTATTCAGGCCAATCCCTGTGGCCTCCAATTTTTCAAACTTGGTTCGCCAACTTTGTGCGGGCCGTTCGCCGACTCCTTTGTTTACTTTTCATTGGTTCGCATTGGGGGGCAGCGAGGTACTTGGCCATTGTCATTCCTTGTTTATCACCAAGTTGATTCGCCACTGCTAAGATTTCGCGAAGAGCCTTTTTTGGAATGTAGTCAAGTCAAACGTCCACTCTAGATACATCCATGCGAGCTACATTTGCTCACCGTACAAGCAATGTAGAGCGGGCGAATGCGGGTTAGAAGCACGCGAAAGCAAAAGTGGAACAAGCGAATGCGAGCTAAGGGCAGGCGATTACATTCGAAGTTCAAGTCCAAGGTACCGAGGCGAGCCATAAAGCAGTTTGCTACGATTCACACTCCTTTTATGTATGACCCGAGCTAATACTATTGGCTTTGGAGCAACATGAACCTTTAGAGCAACTTAAACATAAACCTCTTCAGTCATTCTCGACATTTCATAACTTCGAGGCTAGGGGGCAATGTTTACGCCTAAATTAATATTTTACTGGACAGTAAATGTCTATGTAAATATTAATTATTTCTTGGACTAGGTCATACCGGCGAGATGGAGTTTCTTCAAGTTTACAAGTGATAGCTCGCCAGTGAGACCACGCGAGCCAAGTTAGACTTCGCGCGGAACGAACTGCATGAGAATTTGACTTCACTTAGCCTTCGCGCGGAATGGACATAGGCGGAATTACTGTTCAACACTTCGCGAGGCGAGATTGCCAGTCCGCGAGGCGAAGCGAGATTGCCAGTCCGCATAGGCGAGATGGACCCTCCGCATAGGCGAAGCGAGGCGAGCTGGCGAACTAGCTCGCGTAGAAGACTTCGCGAGGAAGCGACATGCGGAGTCCGCGCGCACCACGACAAACGTTGAAGACTTTTACAAGTCTTTAATATGCTTCGGGCCAACCCCTGTGGCCCATTAAATATAAAAAGCCCTTTTAAGGCTCGCGAGCTGCAATAGCCCGCGAAATGGACACGAGTTACAGAAGCACGCGAGATAGCACCCTGTAGCAGCCCGCGAGATGAGGATGCTCATAATTCCAGTTCGCATAGGAGTCTACAGTTGGCAGCGCGGAATGAAGTGTGCGAACTGGGCAGGTGTCACCAATTGGTTGGTTCGCATGGACGAAGCAGTGTCCTTGTGAATTAGTGTTTCAGAGTCCGACTTGGATTCTAATCACTTTGCTTTTGCCGAACCACTATATAAGGGGGCTCGAACCCTAACAGAAAGCTCGCTCAACAACTCTCAAAAGACACACAACTTTTACAACAACAACTCAGAGACAACTCTCAAACAAACACAACTGAAATCCAGTTCCCTTCGAGCCTTCCTCGAAACCCAAACCCTAAGCGCCGCCGCTTAGGCTCTTTCCCCAGAGCTCTCCGGACTCTGCATCCCCGCTTCTCTCCGAACTCCCTGTGACTGCTCTGCTCGCGCCGCCGTGAGTATCGACCCGCTTGTGCTTGTAAATCCTCCTCTGAGGTGGCACCTGTGACCCCCTTTTCTGCCTGATCAAGAAGTCAAGCGCACCCCCCATCAAACCTTTTCCTCGTCCGCGAGGTGGCACGCCCGCAACACTCCCATCTCTTTGTCTGCTAGAAACCTCTGCTCCGCGCGCTGAGGATCGTTGCCAAAACACCAACAACACTCTTCTCCCAAGTACCCACTTTTGCCAAACTTGTACCAAAATCAGAAAGAGGAAACAATCTAAACCTTACGACCATCGATATGGACACCCTCCCCCGCAGCACAGCCATCGATATGGACACGCTCACCATTCTCTCCTCACGAGTCACGACCAGTACCACCAAGACACCAACCATGTACGTCTCTTCAAAGAAGGTTTTAAACCAGAATCGCTTTTGTCCCAAATTGATGAATCAATCAATCAATCAAAACCAATTATTCAATCAACCCAAACAATTATAGATTCAACACTCCCAAAAAAAGCCTAGATGTAAATTCTCTTCCTCGAGGTGAAGAAATTGAAAAGTTGGATGATGTAGCGGGAACCGAAGACGCACAGCTGAGGTTTTGTTGGATCTCGATGAAGACATTAGGAGGGAGAAGCCGAGGCCAGAGGGGTCGGTATCACCACTAGCCATAGGAGATCATGGTTTTCAGATTGAGAATGAGAGAAAATATATGGTGAAGGAAAAGAAGAATGAGTTGGGTATAGAAGAATACATTTATACCCCTTATTAATTTGTAAATGCACACTACGTAACAGATAAGTTAACAGCGTATACTTATATTGAGTAACACTCATTAGTTCATGTACTTATGTGATAGTTTTGAAAACTGAGTAACTTGAATTCTCAGTGGAGAGAAGTTCATGTACTGTTCTTAAAATTTTCTCTTATTATATATTATAAAGATGAAATATATATTTAGATAAAAAATAATGAATTGAAATATGAAGAGACAAAAATACCCATGAAAAATGGCCAGCTGATAGTTACCCTAACAGAGGTTACGGTTAAAGTACCAAAATTGGGTCGAGGTGAAAACTTGAGGTACCGTTTTAATATTTTCAAAACTTCAAATACCAAAGTTTATTAGTAACAAAATATGATGTATCGTTATGATGAATTTCTCTTTTTATTATATAAAAAGAATAACAAAAATAAAAACAAAAGGGTAAATTAGTCATTTTATGAATAAAAATGACTGTCATTAGTTTTTTAACGGAGCTAACGGTTCTAGATACTAAAGTTCAGTCGAAGTAAGAATGTGAGATACTGTTTTAAAGTTTTCTGAATGTGAGATATCAAAGCTTTACTTTTCTAAAAGATGAGACACTTATTGAACCATTTTCTCATGAAAAAAAAGGTAAAATATACAAAGAGGGCACCAAACCAAATCTCTTTTACATACAAAAGCTAACTAAGGAATGCGGAAATTAAAAAGACCCAAGTGAAAGCGCCTTCGAGCTTTTCAGAGCGACCTTTAGCGGTTGAAACCTAGAGTTTCGATAAGCGGTAGAGCTGTTTCCTTGGGCCGGATGATGACTATGATGCATGCTATGTCGGTGACGCAGACAAAATGCGTCAATTGTGGTGCGGGCGGCGGCAAGAGTCTGACTCGAATGGATCAGTGGCTTCTAGGCCGCGGCTCTACGGCCACATAAGTGACCACTTCTTAGGTTCAGGGTTTTGGTTTAGGGGATTAGCTTTGTTCGGTGTCTACATTGATATATATTATCGTTGTTTGGGTACTTAGTTTGGATTTATGGACTGAAGTTCATTGCTTTTAGTCGAAGCTAGATTTTTGCTTAGGTTTTGCCTTCCTGACCCGTATGCAAAGTAGCCGGGATCTCTTGGCATTATGAGTCATATTGCAGTGTTATTAAGTTGCCTTTCTACATAGAATAAGATTTCTTATGTTAACCACCTGTATGTTTAAGAATTTAGCCTTTCTCAGGTGTTGCCACCATCAATATTGTCGCTAAGTCTTTCACATTTCATGTCCCTCCTCTATTGTTTCCTTTCTCTTAATTAATTAAGTAGTCGACAACTAGTACTTCCACTTCCACCTAGCTCGTAGTTATTCTATATGTAGAAGGCTAATGACATGTTTATTAACCTGTAATGGAATTGAGAGTGACGTCGTGACGGAATTGATTCCGGGATGGGTGAATTTTGACGTTTACTAACATGTTAAGGTATTTGAATGAGTGTGTGTCTCACTTGCTTATCATGAATCAATTCTTTATGAACCCCTTAATCTGATACCTAAGGTGGGAGATGGATATCAAAAATCAATCTTAATTATGGAAACAACTTTTTCTTAAAATATCCTCACATAATTATAATATTTTCAAATTACTAAACCCTTAAAAATTGCAAACATTCTAGCTTCATTCTTGTAGGGGTATTTTAGTAATTCTGATTCTATATGATAAGTAGACAACATCAATCGTAATTAGTTCAATTTATGTTCTGATTTCTTATGGTAAATAAACAATACAATGAAATAAAATATTCTCATACTGATTTTTGTTGATAACGATTCTTATTGATACCGATTCATGATAATTTACATTACAAGTTAGTAAACTAAACGGGCCCTAAGTACTTAATTGGAGTATACACACTTATCAGTCATCCCTCATGCATGCATGTAAGGTTAGCCGTTAGCATACACGCTTACTCTCTCTATTGTTTTCTATTGTGTTATTGGTTTGATGCTGCGCACCAACTATACATCATTATTGATGGTTCGATGCTCTTGATTATATATATAATTGATGAAGACGAACAAGTTTTTTTTTTTATATACGAATGAAGACGAACAAGTTAAGACCGAGCTATGAAAAGGAACTATGGACAAAGCTGTATATATACACAGAGCCGATGCATGGTCAATGGTCAAAAGGTTCGAATGGAATCCCGATTAACAAAGAGCGAGGTTAGTTACTAGGGTTTGGGGTTTCAATGCGGTTTTAGTAATTTAAGAAAAGCTCGAGAGAGAGAGAGAGAGAGAGAGAGAGAGAGAGAGAGAGAGAGAGAGAGAGAGAACGAGGAAACCTAGGACCAGTGAGCTAGCTGAGCTTAGCTTATGCTGATCATGATGGATATACGGATTGATTCTAATTGTGTAGAGTGAGTGAGTCGCATCATGATGCATGCAGATGCAGTTGCAGGGTATTTGTGAAAGGTACAACTGGGTCTTCTTCCCGAGAAGGCACGGGTGCTCCTCCCTCCCTCCGCTGATTTCTCCCATGCGCGCAATCCCAGTCTCTTTTCTTTTTTGACCTGACACCAATAATCCCAGTTCCCACACCACCATGTTTTGGCTCTTATCTCTGAAACTCTCCTCGGTACCATCCATTCCACTTAGGTATCTCTATCCCTCATCAGTCTCATGTCATGCCCAAACATCCCCCCCCTCCCACCCCCCCCGGGTATAAATAACCTTTTCCATCTTCCCCTTCCTGTACGTACTCCTAAACTGAAAGAGCTATATAATACTGTGTACAGTATATACGCAACTTGGCATGTAACTACATACTACGTAGTGTATTTACGTACATGCAGTTTACTTTAATGTGTAACTATATATGGCAAATACATACAAGTTAATTAAGCGACCAAAAACATGCACGATGCACGCGTATCTAATCATCACCATTGGAAATGACATCAATAAGGCAGTAACCAACTTTCATAAGCATGGATCTCTTATCTCTACCCTCCAAATTCAGCAGGGTGGAATTAGAAACTAGCTAATCGACGTAGCTAGAGCGCGAGGAGCAATATAAAGAGAACGAATCAACAATGAGATCGAATTAGAAATATCAGTGTATACATCCTTTTTGTTTCCCTAGCTAGCTAGCTACTCCCTACATGAAACAATATATAGTCTAGCTATGCGTCGTTCCAGACCGTAAAAGTAGGATGAGTAACGGTTGGAACTGCTGTTGGCACCCAATTCATGTTGCATGTAGTACTACTCGTAGCTACTGCTACCGATGACGATTCATGCTGATCATCATGTACTGGAAGATGATAATACAAGTTCCTATTGCTTGCGTGATGCTGATAAGAGGGGTCTGTAGTACTACTTGAACCGAGAAACATATTCTGATGATCATAACCAAGCTGCTGCGCCTTAATATTGCTGGCATCATGATCATTACCAAAACCATTCATGTTGTCATTATTTCCATCACCTTGATTTTGGTCCTCATTAGCTACAACTGTACTCATAGCCATGGGCATTATGTAGCCACTACCAGTCCCTGTCGTACTGCTTCCATACCCATTATTAATACCATGGTGATCTCCTGCACTATATATGACAGAATTTGAACCTGAGCTGTGTTCCATAGAAGCCGCTGATGAAGAATCCATTAGTCCCATAAGGCCACTAGGCTGCTGATGATGGTCATGAAAGAAATTGTGGGTACCTCCCAACTGGAGTTGTTGACGAAGATGATCATCATCCTGATGATGAAAGCTGCTTTCCTGATTTGAGTTAGTATCTTGCTCTTGCTTGCACCAAACCCTCTGTGCATGTGCATTACCGTATCCATATCCATACGGCGAGTAGTGCAACTGCATGCCACTGATGCCGGCTGCATAAGGCGCCTGATGAGGAGGAGCTGCAACAGCTGCTTGAGCTTGGGGTTGGTTGAATGCGAGAGTTGGCCAACTGCAGCCCTGCTGTTCCCCATAAGATCCATATGCTGAGTACACATTGCTCATGATGTCATGATCTGTTGATGATGAGGATCTGATCATCTGTCCGTGATGATCCAGTACAGACGACAACATGATCTGATGATGATGATCTGCAGGAGGAGGCTGCTGCTGCTGCTGCTGCTGCTCCTTCAATCGCTTTGCAGTGGCACCAGTAGTGATGGGCAATGCGCTGCTCTCCAAAATGGACTTGACATCATATCTGCTCATGTCAAAGTTGGTTACTGCATTTAGTCCTCGGAACTTTATGGCAGCAATGTCATAGGCCTCCGCTGCTTCCTCTTGGGTGCTGAAAGTTCCTAGATACAAATCTTTGTTCCCTGCAACTCTTCCAATCCTTGCTTGCCATCTCCCATGCTGGTGGTGCCTATATTTTTTACATTTCGTGAATAAAGCAACAATATGTTACCTTGTTACCCTACGTATATAAGACAGCAAACATATTATGTCAATTAGATTCAACCAGAGTTCTTATGTTACCTTGTCACCCCACGATAAATGGAAGCACCCCGAGAAAATCCGCTACTCTTTCTGCACCAACAAATGTACTTTAATTATATGCATGCATTCTTGATTTCATTATAATCCAAATTGAAATTTCAATATTAATAATTAATTAAACGATATGCATATATAGTTATAGGATCAATGTCATTTTCGTTTGATAATGAATAATGATGATGGAATTGGAAATAGTTACGTACCTCCTCAAAGATGCAACATACTCCTGCCTTGTCATTGGCTTCATTTCATCAATCTCTTTCTCATAGCTACTGATCTGGATATAGAATTGCAGGTATGTACACAAATTATATATTTCGATCAATCTCCACTTAAAATATAATAGATAAACCTCTTTATCATATGAAAATAATAAATATTAAGCAACACCAGAATGTATAATACTCACCGGAAAGTTGGTAGTGGTTGTGGTGCCCCAATATTTCAATGCTGCTAAATCATAAGCTCTAGCTGCTTTGTCTTCTTTATCATAACCACCTACATCATGATTCGATAGAAACACATGCATAAGCAACATATATATGATCAGAATTTGAGTGAACTCAACAGGAAAAAGGGAGGAAATGAGAAAAAACAAAACAAATATATGGAAGCTATATATATATATATATATATATATATATGTATGTATGTATATATGGAAATAGCTCTTCCTTTGTACATACCCAAATAAACTGCAGTTGGAGAGATTGAGATGAGATCAAGAGAACATGTGATCAAGACCCACAAAAGAGAAGAGCAGAATTAGTTGTCAATTCAAAATACGTTAATGTATGAGCTGACTAGAAGAGCATAAACTTGACATGAGAATACTACGTACCTTGCCTTCCCTTGCGAGTTTGTCCTTCTCTTCGGCAACTATTATCCCATAGATGGGCTTCATATCTACCTGTCCATCTGTGCCTGTACAAAAATTAAGATCCTAAGTTAATGGCAAGTGATCACCACTCGTACAAAAACCATCAAAAATATATACGTACAACAAATGAGACCACATTGCTAGATCTAATTAATCAACCTGGTTACACCACGGTATATAGATGTCCTCTGGCCAAATGTGTCAATGGCCTTTCTGGGCACGGCCTCAATAGCACCACCAGTACTTTGAGTTTGGGCATCGGTCCCCGTTGTTGTTGTGGCTGTCACAACTGGTGACTGCTTAGTAGTATTATCTGATGAACATGTAGTTTCTCCAGTAGCGGCACTAGCAGCACCACCTGCCGTTGCAGTAGTAATTGTATGAAGAGATCCGGTACTCATTGAGAGCGATAGACTACTCTGGGGTTGATTTCTGCTCTCCTTGCTATTCTTTCTCTCCTGCTCCAGCTGATGGTGGTTATCGCGCGGCTGAGAAGGTTGATTTCTCAGCCATGTCTTGATCATTGACAACCCAAGATTGTTACTATTAGTATTAGTAACATTACTGCTAACTGGACCCGGTCCATTATTCATATCAAACATGTAATCATGATCAGAACTGCTGTGGTCATGATCCGCAAAAGAATGCCGGCCAAGGAAGTTTTCAAGCTTCGGTAGTTGTTGATGATGATCTTCAAGGTTTGCCTGGCTGTTAATGCATGAAGTACTAGTTGTGGTACTGCCCATTAGCATAGTAGACAGGTCTGATGATGCGGTCCTTTTGTAGTTATTGCTATCTGATGAGTTCATGCCAGCACCCTTCATATTCCAATCTGCGTCTCCAAATATAAATGTATTATGATACTCAAGATTTTATTAGAAACAATAACTAACTACTATAATCAGATGGAAAACTAATATATGTACTTTCAGGGTTTAAATTATTAGATCTTTATAGAAAGGCTTCTATATGCTTCTATAGTAAAAAGAAATTGGAAAATCTAGAAAATCATTAATTAGGGTTTGAATATGTTAGAGGGTATTTCAAGTACTCATGTATACTCTGATCTGGAATGATCAAAAGCCAGGCCTGCAAGGGTTTTATTTGTTGCAATGAAAACGTAGCTATTAGCAGGCAAGCAGCTAGCTTGCTAGTGGTATTGGGAGATGAAGGACAAACCTTGCTGGGAGTGGATATGATCATTGTTCCTGTTGAAAGCTGCAGCTTCAAGTATGCCAAAATTAGATGGAGGGAGGTGGTGATTGAGAGAAGCAGTGGAGCCGGAATTAGTGAGATAAAAGCACTCACCGCCGCCGCCGCCGCCGGAGACATCAGTGCCACGACCGGCACCATGGATTTCATTGGAGTTGAAGCCAAGGCGAGAGGCTAACGTATCCTGTCCAGCTAGCTGGTGTGATATTGGAGCATTATCATCTTCTTGAGGGGAAAGAGAGAAACCCAACCAGTTCATGTTCATCGATCCAACCCAGCCACTATATCTTTCAAGATATATATAGTTGGGCGGTGGCGATGTCAGTGTGGGTTTACTTTCTTGACCACACAATCGAATGAATATCTGTAACTAAGCTGACAGAATCGGAGAGATCGAAAGGATCGGAGCAATAATAAGTTTAGTCCATGCTTGAAGATTGAAAGATCACTGGTGAGGATCCATATATTTCCAGGGGAGCTGATCGAGTGAGTGAAGGAGAAAGTGAAGGAAGAAGAAAGGTCAAAAACTTGCAGAGAGAGAGAGAGAGAGAGAGAGAGAGAGAGAGAGAGAGAGAGAGAGAGAGAAATCTTGGCAATGAGAGAATCGTTTTCTGCTTCCAATGCAAAGTGAAGATTTATATATAAATTTCTCTCAGTCTCTCTTGAGTCTTGACTCGCACTAATATCATAAAACTAGGAAATGGGGCGCCTCGATCTTGATTATTTTGAGGGCACTCATTAATTAGCTTGGACTATCTTTCAAATTAATTTTAAGGGCGTGCACTTGGATCTTCTCTAATTTTAAAAGCCTCTATACGACTATACATGCTAAGTATAGTATGAGGGCTGGGATATATATTGTAACAATGTAACTTAATTTGTTACCCAGAAGAGAAAATGGTTAAATAAAATAAAAACCATTAGGTGCCCAGATCGATATGTTTATATGTGCGGAGCAGCTAGCTAGGGTTCTCATGCATATAGTATATTATGCCCAGTATTGCGCGGTTGCTAAGTATTTGCCTGACAAATCAATGACCAATAAAAAAAATGAAACAGAACACGAGCTATGATTTTAAATGAAGCAAGGTCCCTTATACTACTAGCTAATTAAGTGTATGTATGTTAGCTTAGCTAGATTGACCAAATAATTAAGTGTACGTCTGTTAGATACAGAGATATCATGAGTGTATAAAGTATAAACTAATAATTAAGGTACTTAATCAAATCCTAAAATTATAGGATGCACCGGCCAGTATATCATGGAAATGGTTTTTATTTTTTTCTTCTTCTTTTTTATTAAAAGGAGTTGAACTCCATTTATTAAAAAAAAAGAAAATCAGGATAAGGATGGGGGCTTAACAAAACCTCTTCAAACAAAGAGCAAACCAACATAACTTACAAGAGAAAACAATACTGAAAGTAAATCAGTGAAGAAAGCGAAAATGAGGTAAACCGAATCGATCACGAAGATAGATTCATAAGAAATTAGGGGTTGATCGTAATGGTTTTTCTATCATCACTGTATCTAGTATCCAGTTGAGAAAACCCCTGGCCTGTAATCTCTTCAAATTTAGCAAGCTACTTGTTTCTTTCTTATAGTCGGTGTTTGATCTCTAGCAACTTCCGATCCCGTTCTCTTTACATGAAGCATGTACGAACAGACACCTGTAGAGTGTGGACTGCAGAAATGAGAGGAGATATAAAGATGATGTATATGAATAAAGAAAATTGTATACTGTATCTGACAAAGTGTGACAGAAAAACCCAGAGGCAGCCTCTCCCCACGCCCATTTATTCATGCCCACTTGGACATTAGTCATTTCATGCATGTCAGATACTGATTTTAATTACATTAATTTCCTATGAACTGTGATCGTTCAGAGTCGACCTAGGTTTCCTTCAGTTTTCATTTCCTTCATATAGCCGTATATATGTGTGTGTGTATGAGAGAGACATGAGCAGCTAGCTAGCAGCAGAATAATAATGCAACTGCATTACGTTGGGCAGCTCTCGATCGCTTTCTTTCTCTGACTGATGATCACTCTCTCTGCCTACCAGCTTGGTAAACAAATGTGTACCCATAACTTTCTCACATTCCTTCCTTCCTTCCATCCATAATTCCATATACCAGACTCCTCCTTCAAATTATTATATATAATGCATCTTTTCCCAGCCTATCTATATATCTATCTTTCTCTAATCATCATCGATCCCCCGCTTCAAACGGAGTGTGAGTCTCTCTAGCAAGCTAGCTAGCCACTCAGCGGCATACATATGACAATAATTCATGCAGGTCGTCTGACACTCGACACATTTTTTCCCCCTCTCGAAGTAGAGGGGATAATTCAAAGTGATAGATAAAACTATATATTTATGCCCGGGCAGAAGGGATTCCGGCCAGGTGTTAGATTATACATAAATATGCACAGTCGATCTGTGGGAGTGTGAAAGAAGAAACAAAATGAGGCTTAGGTAATTAAGGTGGCGTGCATGCGAAGCAGATAGAGAGAAGAGATGATCGAGGTTAGGTTTGCACCCCTGTTTGAAGACACTAACCCTTGTCTTCCGGGTTCTTCCCTAGCTCCTTTCCTCCCCTCCATCCCTATCATGATCGATTCAGTTTAACTAACTATATAATATATATGATTTCAGTTCTCTTTCTCTATATATACCTAGTCGCTACATATCGATCTCTAAGCTTTTGAATTCCAATGGGACAGATTGGAACAAAATCTAAGTACGTACGTACTACTCCTTCAGTCCTTCTCCTTTATATATATACAAGAGTTTCGACTGTTTCCTATATATCTTGTGGAAATGGAGCTCTCAGATCTCGCTTCAGCTAGCTTCTGGCCTTCTGTCAATTTCTGCCTGTATATGTGTATAAATACGTACGCCTGCTGGCCTG
The DNA here is from genome assembly GCA_009720345.1 of Fragaria iinumae. Classification (NCBI taxonomy): domain Eukaryota; kingdom Viridiplantae; phylum Streptophyta; class Magnoliopsida; order Rosales; family Rosaceae; genus Fragaria; species Fragaria iinumae. The sequence goes on along the minus strand of CM019122.1, from coordinate 92,174 downwards.
TTCGAACTGAAATATTCACCTGATGAATTTGGGTTTGGATCTTGCTATGTTATAAAAAGGTAACTTTACTGATATTTGTTTCATTAGTACGTAAAGCCTTTGCACATATACAGTACGTTTGTATATATAATATATATGACAATTCTTAATTGCCTCCAATTATCGATCTTGTCCTGTGTGTGTGTGAGAGAGAGAGAGAGAGAAGCGCTTAAATAAAGGAGTAGCTAGCTAGCTTGGTTGGGTGGAACCACGTAAGTGGAGGTGTGGTGCTGCAGAAAGCAAGGGAGAGAGTTTCATGATCTCGAAGGCTTCAAAAAAACACCACCTCCCCTTCTCTAAGTTTGACCGTGAAGGCAGGAAGGAAGGAAAGGAATCAAAGACGGTAAAACACACTTATTTTTAATTCAAAGCCTGCCTGTTGTTGCCACTGTAAAATCTAATTAACTAATTAAGCAAAATGCTCGACCATCGATAATCTAATCAACTGTCATGCATGCCCAGCCCTCTTCTTAGACGACATGGAGATGGAAGATTCATCATCTCAAAAATGACTTTGACCAAAGTACTACGTACGCCAATCGATCTAACTTTAATCGCAAAATGAGACCCACTAAGCCTAGCTCGCTAGCAATGCGCATATATACGTGATCGATGAGAATGGTTTTCAAACTTCACCGCGTCTCTCTGTTTGAATTTACTGTCATTGTTTGCATATGCATACGTATACGTATACGTATATGTATAGGTATATGTATGATATTTTTATGGAGTTGGGAGACCTAACATATCAGCTGTAAAACTCATCTCTGCGTGTGTTGGAATTGTGCTCTGTATAGACTCAGTAATGAACAAGAATACAACAGGAATGACATACGTACTAATGACATTATTGATTAAAATTCTGTGTCAAAATACAATAATTAATCAACATAAAGTATGTCCTGAGTAATAGCGAGATTTTCATGTAACCGTAATTCATGTATACGTTAAGAGAAAATGTCCATTTAATACCAAATACGCACGTGACAATCAATTTGCAACATCACAAATTGATCTATATATCTTAGCGCGCCATGCATGTGTGTATCAATTCCAAGCCTGCCTGCTTTAGTCTTTTTTGAAGTTTTGATAATTTGTATTGAAAACCCTAGAGCGATCCCTCTGTGCAACTTGGCCCAATCTGCTTACACACGAATAATAAGCCCAAAACCCCAGCGAATCTGGTGGTCCGAGGCCCAGCTAGTTATTTAACCCGGTTATCGAATCGACTTGTCTCGTCGGTCGTCGTCTTCTTATTCCTCTGTTGCACTTGTTCCCCAGTAACCAAAAGCACCTTTATTTCCTCCCCTCGTTTCAGTGGCTTCAATTGGTTTTGGTGGCTGCATATCTTCTGGGCCAGCTTTACAATTCATGAACAAGTAAGTTCTTTCTCAAAGATTCCTTAATATAAAGATTCTATCTTCCGTTCATAAATGGACAGTTTTCCTATTTCTCATTCTCTTAATACTGGATTATGACTTGCACACAATACACATATATCTGCTCATTTGGGAATGAATGATCAGTGTGCTCTATGTGAATGCAAATCAAATCCATCAAATTGAAATATGATCATTTGACCATTTTGTTCCTCAACTCAGGCTGAAGATGAATGACATCAATGCATCTCTATATGAAGGGCTTTTGATTCTCCCTTTATTATGTTGCTTTTGCTAATATGATTTTATTTCTTTATATATAAAGAGAGTGAGAGAGGTAATGTCTCAAAGTTCATGTTTTTGCAGTGGATTCTGGAATTGATACACAGACTCAAAATGGGGCATCAGATAGATCAGCTGATGTTGAGCTCAGATTGAAAAACGATGATGCAATTCTCGGAACTTCTGTTGAGGAGGTCTCTACTATTGGGCAAATTGAGCAAGTGGATCACAATTCTGCAAGCATGGAGGTTGAAGCAGATGAACCCTACGTTGGTCAGGAATTTGAATCAGAAGCAGCTGCACATGCATTTTATAATGCATATGCACTGAGAGTAGGTTTCAGAACACGTGTAAACGATCTATCTCGCTCTAGGGTGGATGGGTCTGTCATTGCTCGAACATTGGTATGTAACAAGGAGGGTTACCGAGTGGCTGATAAGCGTGATAGGAAGAGCGTGAGACCTCGAGCCCCCACTAGGGTTGGTTGCAAGGCAATGATTTCAATGAAGAAACTGAGTAATGGAAACTGGGTAGTTGCAAAGTTTGTCAAGGAGCACGCCCATTCCCTGACTCCCGGAAGGAGTGAAAACGGGTTGAATGATGAATCTTCTGTAAGTTTTATTGATGCTTTTATGAATGAGGAGGTTATTTTACCTTTTTATTTATTTGGTGAAAATGCTATTGATTGCATCTATGAATTAGCAGGAGTAAGGATACATGTCCCAGTCACCTTCTACACAAACTTCTTAGTATATGATCATTCAGTTAGTTTACTATGAGTTAGACTTACAAGGAAACTATTCTCTTTCAGTTGAAAATTTGCTTGTTCAGAACTTCATATATGGTTTGCAACTTTTGGTAGATCTTTTACTGTTGTTCCTTTTTCTCTTCAGTTTTGTTTCATTCCTGGAAACACCTTCACTGATTCTAGTTTCATGGTGTCGAGTCTCAGGATATGTGTAGGATAACTCTACAACCACATCACGGTTGTGTATTTTGATTTGGATGTCTGTTAGTGTCTTGTGTGAATTGTATTTTGAGGTGTTGTGTTAGGTTTGTTATTTATGTTTTGCATCAAGGTTATGGTTACCTGAATAGTGAAAACTATAACTCTATAGTTTATTAACTTTTTACGGCCTTTGTTTTATCTTTTCCACAGTAGTCATTTTCCTTTTTAGGGTCAGAATAGTTGCTTGCTTGATAGCAGCCAAACATCTGCTGCAGTTTCAGCATGCAATATCTGTTTTTAATTGGTTCTTCATGTAAACGTCTCAGTTTGTCAGTGTGTATTCTTCCTTCCTCCAAGGGCTTAGAACTAAGAGTGTTCTCAGGCACAGTTAATGTGTGTGCACATAATCACTGAGCTATATGTAGTTTATTTTCTGCTCCACGACTGTTGGTGGAAGTTATAACCAAGCATCTTGTGACTTGCAGGATGAACAGATGAAAATCAAAGAATTAACGCAACAGCTGATGGTTGAGCGAAAGAGGTCGGCTTCATATAGAAAAATCATAGACCTCTTACTAAATCATATCGACGACCACACTCAACTCCTCTCCCAAAAGATCCTGCGCGTTAATGACATTCTCAAAGACATTGCATCCTCTGAAGGAAAAGGCCGTCAAAATCCACGCTAGAGTCTCAAACCGTTCAGTTTGATCATGTATTGACTTGTACATTATGTAAAGGTTAAACATTTGGTTTCTCACTGGATAGTTATGTTACCCTCAAAGTTCAGTATCAAACCTTCGATTTAATTCTCAATTTAATCGATTAAATGTACGAGGATTAGTCGTTGGCTTATTGCATAATGTGTTTGTTTCCTTTTGTTTCGTCTATGAGACCTGTAGTCTAGGGAATAAAATCCTAGTGCTTCTATACAAGAATTGATAAGAGTTTTTTTTTTTTTTTTTTTTTTGGCGAAGGATACTGGACCTAGAACTGGGCCAGACATATTCATAATAACCCGATTTCATAAACAACCCGATCCAATCGTATAAAACGCGAAGACTGGAATCCTACGAAGCATCCCTCCTCAGCTCCCGTCTCTCTCTCTCTCTCTCTGAAGCGAAAGATGCAGATGGAGTTGTTATGGATCTGACCTCTGAATTTCGGCCTTCATAATCCAGTAAGTTCCCGGAATTGAAATATTCTACGGTGCTCTTTGAATAACTGTCTCGGCTTCACATTCTTACTTGTTTAAAGAAGATTGAAATCAAATTGGACTGTATGGTTTGCCTCTGAATTCTTCTTTAAAGGAAATTCGTTTGTTTTTTGTCTGGTTGTTAACAGAAACTTAACTGTTAGTTTTGAAGAATCCCATTCATCATTTCTTGTATTAGGTACTGATCATGGAACACCAGTGCAAAGCACACTTTTGATTCCATGAATTTTCATATTGCAGTGGCTTCTGTACCCGATATAAATGTAGCTCATGAGGTCTCAAATGCTTCAACTGATGCCGAGTTCAAGCGTTATAATGATAGTGCGGTTGTAGGCACTTCTCTTCAGAAGATACTTTGGGTTGTACAAAATGATGATAGGACTCAAAACTCTTCTCAAGATGGATCTCTAGTCGAAGTTGATGAGCCATATGTGGGTCAGGAATTTGATACAGAAGTAGATGCACAGGCTTTTTATAATGTCTATGGCTTGCGTATGGGTTTCAATACTCGTATGAACTATCTGTCTCGATCCAAACATGATGGAACTATCATTGCGCGAACATTTGTATGCAGCAAAGAGGGTTACCGGAAGCCTGATAGGCGCGACAAGAAGACCATCAACCCACGGGCTCCCACTAGGGTAGGTTGTATGGCAATGCTGTCAATAAAAAAGCTGAATATTGGCAAGTGGGCCGTTACAAAGTTTATCAAGGAGCACAATCATGCACTAATAGCGAGCAAACGTCCAAAAGGGCTGGTTGAGGATCAAATACCGGTCAGTTATTGCGATACATTATTCCTTATCTTAGTTTGTTATATCCAATTTTGTTTGCCTTGTCCATTTTTGTTAGGTATCAGATGCATTTCAGTTCATATTAAACAGTGGCTTAAGTCAACATAAAATCTTGTGCATGTGTCTACATAGAAGGTTGTACAGAAAGATATGACAGCTATGCGGAATTGGAAGGTTTAAACAAGAAAGAAAAATTTGTAAGGTTTTGAGGTCAAATTAATCCTTACAGTCTAAGTTGATAGAATTTTGAAAGTCGAAGAGATCTTGGATCAAGTCTAAAGATTATGATCTTTTCAAGAAGTTTTCTTCCACGTTGCTTATGGTTTTTCTTAATTCCTTTTCATTGCCTGCCTAGTATGAACTTTCTATATAAAGTCCTTAATATTAGTGTTCTAAAGTTCAAAGAAACGTGTTTCTTTTTACACCTGTTTATAATGTCCTGGGGGGTGAGGTGAAAGGGGGTGATGAAAATCTTGTACCTCACTCGTGTTTGTTTAACAATCATTGTTCTGTAAGTAATCCATCCATGTTGTCTTTCCAAGTCAAGGCTCGTTGACATCAAGTCTTTTAGGAAAATGTTTGAAGACCACTCTTACATTTTGCGGAAGGTCATATAAGGAGCTCGTCTTATTATTGCATTAGCTTCGTATAGTTAGTTAACTATTAACTGCATTATCTATCATAAGTAGAATCATTGACCTAACATGTATATGTTGTTCATATGGTCTGAATTTCATTTGTCTCTCCCCTTGTGTTGTAGGATGATAAAACAAGGATTGAAGAATTAAATCGAGAGCTGTTCCTTGAGAGAGAGCGATCTACTTCACTAAGAAAAGTCATAGACCTTCTATTTGAACACATTGAGGAGCATACACAAGACCTCTCAAAGAAAGTCCAGTATGTTGTGGATAAAGTAAAGGAGATTGAATCGGAAGGGAAAAAACCGTCATGACCTCAGATAGTCCCCATCCTAATGTGTATTGTACATACTAGCAATGGCTTTAATGAGTTTACTTTTGCTGAAGAGTTGGATGCAATCTTATACATGAATTCGGTTGTTCTTAATAAATAAATGTGAGTTGAGTTGGTATACAAAGTGCGACCACAATGGTAGTAATTTACCTTTTTGTTGGAGATGCTAGCATGAATTTAAGTCATCAAAAGCAGCAAAAACATCGTAGGCTTGGCTGTTCGTGATTTCTGTCATCGATCATGCTCTTCCATGGTCACTGGGGAATCGGAGTGCTAATATTTAGATATATGTGATCAAACAACAAATTTACTGGAACAGTTTAGGTTTTCCTCGCTTTGTTGACGGTATCTGAACTATTGCAAAAGGAATCTAGAAACTTCATGTCTTCAAATATAAGACGAACTATATACTTATTTGCACAACTACAGTTGAAATTGGACTGTGGTCTAGAATCCATCTATGGAGGTTATGGAGCAAAGGTGGTTAGAACTTAGAACACACGTATTTAGGGATTACTCATCGATCAACACCATCTTTCATGCAAATTACTTGAGGTGAATATTAGCATATTCTAACTACCCAATTTAAAAGCATCCACAAAGAGGCCTAAGCACACACCAGCTTTCCAGTAATTCATCAGCATGACAAAAGACTTGAGCTTCCCACTTGATAAAGAAGGGGAAGTGGACTTTCTATACATAAGCATACCAATACCCTCAATGGCGGCAACCACAATTCCTGCAACCAAGACATCCCAATCTCCCGTCTGCCCAAGGATTGTGGCCAATGCATTTGCTGTGTAGAAACCCAACAGAAGTAGAAATATCTTCATGGGGAAGTTTTTTCTAGCTAAGTTCAGCTTCTCTAATAGCTGTTTTCCGGCTGCAGTCACTATCCGACCTAAACGAGTGCGATTGAGATCATTGAAGTTGTTGTCATTGACGCTCTCTTGGCCACCATTATCAGGAACCCCACCTGTGTCCAAGGCAAAGGCTAATCCCAATCGATGCTTTCTTGACTGAAATCTGCTTCAGGATAACAGAGATAAGCAGGTTAAAAGGGTATTGATCTACTTCTAATAAAACATTAAAACCAAAAGGCATCAGTATTTGTTGCAAGAGTTTTCTATAGTCACATCAGGACGAAACTTATAATTCTTAAATACAGTTCGGAAACTTGGATCTGTTATGAATCTATAATCACTCAATTTTGCACATAAAACTCTTGCTTGGTATCAGTTGGCTCTATAAGTGGACTAAACAGAAACTTTACTACTACATTTAAGTTCAAGGTCCATTAGGTCTACAGGATGAGAGCAGTCTTCCCCTATTGTGAATGTAGGATTTTGACACAAGTTCCTAACATGTATAAAATCAGGACAATCATTCTACATAGCAATATTCTGGAAATTGGAATCTTTGTTCACGAAAAAAAAAGAAAGAATGGAATTTTGGATATAGGAATCAGGAATAGAGACCCAGACGAGAAAAAAGTGGACGTCCAAGCATGAATTTGAGAAGAAAGTAGAAGTCCATGCCGCAATATGGATGCATACAAACACAACTATTATTAGCAAACTTATTAAGATTCATTAAAAAAATATAGTGCAGTTGGTTTTATTCTGAAAGAAAAACAACTTAGAAGAAAGAAACACTTTTGATGTCTGATGAAGGCTCACAAGCCGCATGAAGCCATAAATAATGCAAATGTTCAATGACCATAGAAAGCACTTGAATTCAAAATGTTTACCTCCTTTGCGGAAAAGAAGGCACAGAGTTAAAGCCAATCCTTGATGTCTGCATACTGAAACTCGGCTCACTGCAACAGTTGTGGACTAGACCAGTTGCAAGAGTAAAAAACGAGCTTTCATGGATCTTTTTCTCCCGAATTGGAAAAGTTGACTGTAGCATCATGGTACCCATGGAAAGGCCACACTACAAAAACAGGTCTTTATATACAAACAATCCTGTGATGTGAATAGCGAGAGTATTTACAAAGATGACATTAGTTTTATCTCAGAACTGTTTGATTTCAATACAATCAGTAATGACTATTGATTATGATAAACAGACAAGAGATGTTATTGTAGAAGCCTCAGGGTGGTAACTACATTGTGCAAGCCAGGAGAGTGGGGAAAGGGGCACTAAAAGCAACTGAAGAAAGAAATGGCACAGTTAAAGCTAGGAATGCGCCGAGAAAAATGCTCAATTTCATCCTTAAAATCCAACACAACCATCAAGAACCCAAAGCAAAAAACTTGTAAGGAAACAGATTGGAGAAATTTGCATGTAGAAACAAGTAGAGATTGCTCACATTGAAACACAAGGGAGCCCAGTAAAGGTAGAGTTAAAGCAGGCGACGACGGCAGCTCCTAAGTTTGATTGAGCAATTCCCCTCTCTCTCTCTCCCTCACAGCTTTTTTCATCTCTGTAAATTTATTCCTATCGCTTCTCCCGGAAGCTGTAAATTTGTAATGTACTGCTGTAATATTTATCTGTAAATTAATTTTTTTTTTTTGGGGTCAAAAGCGCAGAGAAAGAAAGACGAGGAGACGGGAATGAAAGAATGGAGGAAGGGAATCAAGGAATGGGTTTGGGAGAAGAGAAGACGATGATTCGGAATGGGTTGATGAGGCTGATGCTTATGCTTATGATTCCCTGGCTGTGTTGTGCCAAGGTGATGGATGTGCAAGGAGCGCCAGAGTCCGTGGTGTGGGTGGTTCAGCTCTCTGATCTCCATTTCAGTGTCCACCATCCCGACAGAGCCACCGACTTCACCTCCCTTGTGGGCCCTGCTCTCTCCATGATCAACCCTTCTCTCGTCCTCATCACCGGTGATCTCACAGGTGAGTCATTCATCCCGACTCACACACACATGTTTGGAATACTTCTCTTCTCTGCTAACAAGATCATTCTTTTTAGACGGAAAGAGCAAGGATCTGTTGACGATGAAACAAAATGAGGAGGAGTGGGTGGAATACCGGACTGCAATGGATAATGTTATCGAAAGGAGCGGACTTGACAAGACTGCCTTCTTTGATCTTAGAGGGAATCACGATAACTTCGGTGTCCCTGTCCATGCTGGTGCCTTTGATTTCTTTTCAAAGTATAGCATCAATGGGCAGCTGGGCAGAGCTGGGTGTCTCAACAGTGTTACTCTTCAGGTAATGCTATATTACATGTCATGATGGTTTCAATACTCAAACCGTGTAAATTTCTAAGCTTTTGGGGCATGTCAATGCATCCTGTTCCAGACTGCTGACCGGAAGCATCTCTTTGTTGGAGTTGATTCCACTATGTCTGTTGGCGTACGAGGCCCGACTAATCTTTTTGGGCATCCCACTGATCAACTATTATCAGATTTAGACATGGAGCTCTCCCAGTGGGATTCTCAATCAAAACAGCTAATCAGCAAGATTTCGTTCGGGCATTTCCCTCTTTCATTCTCCGCAACCTCGCCCTCTGGGAAGAGCCTGAAAGATATATTCCTCAAGCATTCCATATCAGCTTATGTATGCGGGCATCTGCATTCAAGGTTTGGTAAAAACTTGAAGAGACACCATCAGTTACGTCATAAATTTTCATTTTTGCCAGAATTTTTCCAGCTTAATGTACACCAACTATCTTCTGATCCTCATGTTAATTGTTCAACTGATGCCCCAATGGCCAATGAATTCTGGGAGTGGGAGATGGGCGACTGGAGGAAGAGCAGAGCCATGCGGATTTTGGCCATCGATAGAGGTCATGTTTCATATGTTGATGTTGACTTCAAGTTAGGCACCAAAAAAACTATCATATTGCCAACTTTTCCTCTTGATTCACGGCTCATGTCAACATCTTCATCACGTCGTGAGTATGAATGTCATGCTGCGGGACCTGTAGCTTATGATGCAATTAGAGCCCTTGTGTTTTCTGTTTCTCCACTTGTGACAGTTACAGCTATGATCTATGACACAAGACCTGGATATCTCAGTTTGGTATTTGAGGGACCTATGATAAAGCTTGAGCATAACACCTCCAGGGGAGATCTTTATATTGCTCGATGGAACTATAGAGCGTTTGAGGATCCATCTCCAGATAGATATTGGTTGCAAATAGAAGCAACTGACTTCATGGGGAGATCGACTTTAAGTGATTTGAGGCCGTTTTCTGTTAATGGTCTAAGTACTAAGCTTTCATGGACGTGGAAGGAGTTTGTGGTCATGGGTTGTCAATGGGCTGCATTATATTACCCAATGATGTGGTGTGCTGTATATTTTTTACTCATGATTCTCCTTATTCCAAAAGCTCTCCTCATTTTCTCAAGCAAGCATTTTACTTACAAGAGCAAGGGCTTGCTAAATATTATAGGATGGGTTTCACAGGAGCTTTGTAGGGTTCCCCTCACATGGTATGGTTTTCTAGTATACTTATTTTACCTCGTATTACTCCCATGGTTTATTGGGCATGTGTTCACTGATGGCAAGGATATAGGATACATGACCTATATGGGCTGGGTGGTTAAATCTTTCAATGAAGATGGAAAACATGAATATGTTGGATCACCAGATGTAATGGTGGTTGTTCTTCCACATCTCTTGTTTGTAGTTTTTCCAGCTATTTTGGTCAGTGGGGCTTTAGCTGCTGAAAAGCACATCTATCGGGAACATGTTCTTTCACTTTCAGGAAAGAAAGAAGATGATCCTGATCAAGAAGGAAGGAGATCTTTATGGTATGGTTACCAGGGCAGTAGGAAATCAAATTCATGTGTTGGAGACCGGTGGATTCGGAAAGTACTTTTGGTTATTTGCTTGGCAATTTGTGGGAAGCATTTTATGGTGAGGTTTCTTTTACATCTCTTTATTAGCTTGAAATATATGTCTTGGGTTCATCATGCATTACATTTATCTAGACTATTGAATACTAGGAGTAGAGTTACTCACACTATTTTACCTAAAAGATGCATGTAGTCTTTCTTTCTTTCTATGGTTCTGCTTTCTGTAAAAAGAATTGCATGTACCTTGGGGTTGTGCTTTGGTATCTCAATCTTTTTTGGTCATTGGATTACAGAACTGCAGGGTTCTCATCAAAGCTTACGAGATGAATCCCATCATCAATTTTCCAGTATACAGCCTCACGATTCCGCTAGTGTTGGCTTACACTGTCTACAGAACCAGGAGGAATGTGTAATATAATGATGCAGCAACACTGCAGAGAGCAAAAAATTATACTCGCAGTCTTCAAATCTTGTATAAACAGTCCCTGTCACAGGAACATGTAGGGCGCAGATTGAGTTGCTTTCCAACCTTGTAGCGGCCAAACAACAACCGATGGAACTCTGCTCTGTTGATTTGCCAAAGTTTGGAGATTGAAGCAGCCAACGTCTAGCAATTAAGAAATGAAGCTAGCATAGCTGCACGTTGATTTTCTGTAAAAAATAATTCTTTCTCCTAACAAATTTGATGGAAAAGGGGTAATGTAGACTTGATTCTAATTTTTTTCCGGATCAAATCAATTAAACGAAGAGAGGAGAAAGAAGCTTAAAAAGAGTAAATATTTAAAATTCGTTCTTGCCCGAGTAAAGTACTGAAATGAAAATGGGTGAAGGTGGGTTGTTGTAGCGAGGGAAAAAGAGTAAATATTTAAAATGAAAATGGGTAAAGGTGGGTTTGTTGTAGCGAGGGAAAAAGAGTATCGAATCGATTAGGGTTTCCGATGGAGATCAACAGTTCAAGCTCATGCCCTTCAACTCCTCGTTGGAACTCCGAGAGGCCGTTCCTCACCGGCCGCTTCCATCAGGTTCCTCGTTTGATCTCTTTTACTTGACTTACACTTTCCATTTGAAACTGGCGAAATTGGTGAAATTGGCCTTGGGTTTGTCCAGGAAACCAAAACGACGTCGCGTTTCGCCGCCGAGACCAGGGATCCCCAAACGTAATTTCTCATCTCTCTCTCTCTGTCCTGCGATATCTAGTCGGTTAGTGACCCCTCGCTCTTTTGGAATTGGCAGTGGAGACGCCATAGGGTGTCACAATGTGGCTGTTCAGGAACTGGTGGTGATCGACGACCTCTTGTCCGCCATGGTCGGCATCCAAGGCCGCTACATTTCCATCAGAAGACTCCGCGGGAAGGAAGATGGCTTCAGCTTTCAAGTTGATGCCTCGATGGATTTGGCTCTTCAGGAACTGGCCCACCGGGTGTTCCCTCTTTGCGAGAGCTTCATGCTCATCAGTCAGTTTGTCGAGTCAAGATCTCAGTTCAAGAATGGCTTAGTTAATCATGCCTTTGCTGCCGCTCTCCGGGCTCTCCTCCTTGTAATCTTCTTCTTCCCTTTCTCCTTTTTCTTTTATTCTTAATTTGCTGCTGCGTCACAACTACCTGTTCTTCTTTATTAGGATTACCAGGCTATGGTGGCACAGCTTGAACACCAGTTTCGTCTCCGAAGACTGTCCTTACAAGGCTTGTGGTATTATTGTCAGGTGTGATTTTTACCCGCTTTAAAGGTTCTCTTTTCTTTCTTTTGCAAAATTCTGTAAATTCTCTACTGCGTGTTTCAGCCGATGATGGGATCTATGAAAGCACTGTCCACTGTAATACAGAAAGCTTCGGCAAATAGTTTTGCCGGTTCTGCAGTTCTTAACCTTGTACAGAGTCAGGTCAATTCCTATCTTTATGTCACCTTTTTTTTTCAATTTTTTGGGTAATAGTAATCGCATAACCTTTGGCTGCTTCTTTTGGAAGTAATAAGCACTCTTACTAGTATATCATTTTCAGCTCTTCCCCCTTGCACACACACTCTCTCTTTTCATTTTTCAATTGCTACTTCATACTAATGAGGCTCTTTGAAATATCCAGGCTAAGGCCATGGCTGGCGATACTGCTGTAAGGTCATTGCTAGAGAAGATGGCTGAATGTGCTAGCAATGCGTACCTGGGTATATTAGAGAGGTACTCTTCTCGAATGTCTACCATTTTTTGTTCATTTTGCTCCATGACTGCTTTCATTGCTCTCTTTTATTTATTCCACTTTTTTCTTGAGTATCATTTATATCCCTTCTTTCTATACATCCAATCCTATAAGCTCTTGTGACTTGGATTTATCATTGACTGTATTTGAAGAATACTTTGTTTAATCTCAATTTTTGGAAATGGAACTTCTTATAGGTGGGTCTATGAAGGAGTCATTGATGATCCTTACAGTGAATTTTTCATTGCTGAGAACAAATCTCTTCAGAAGGTATTGTCTAGCCTTACAGTAATGAATTTTATAGTGCATTCTCCTATATAATTGAGGAGCTATATGAGCGCAATCCCATCAAATGCTTTATGCTTAATGTGTTACAGGAAAGCCTCACTCAAGATTATGATGCCAAGTATTGGAGGCAACGTTACTGCCTTAAGGATGGAATTCCAAGCTTTCTTGCAAATATTGCTGGGACAATTTTGATCACCGGAAAATATCTAAATGTCATGAGAGAATGTGGGCACCATGTTCAGGTTCTACTATGCTTTATCCTGTACATTTTTACAATATTATCTTAATTTTGTACAGCCCGTCACCTCCATGGTGGTGTTGTTATCTGTCATTGACTGGATTGTATGAATAGGTCCCTGTATCCGAAAATTCGAAATTGATGAGCTTTGGATCAAATCATCGTTATATTGAGTGTATAAAATCTGCTTATGACTTTGCCAGCAGCGAGCTCTTAAATCTTATCAAAGAAAAGGTGTGGCTAAATCGTGATCTTTTCTGTGAATGTGATATCATCCTAATTGGGGCCTGATGCATGATTTTCATAGCAATTTGTTTTTCTAGTTGTCTAATCTTTCGTACTTTTATTTTCCTGTGTAGTATGATCTGATGGGAAAGCTACGATCTATAAAGCATTATCTTCTTCTTGATCAGGTATACTGCTGTATGATCAGTGAACTTGATAGATAGCAACTCTGCATATGTTTTAGTATAAATATTTATGCTTTATCTGCTATTGAGATTGGAAAGCTTCAGTCATCTATATCAGGTCAGGTGCTAGGTCAGTGTTAACTTATTATTCCCCGGGAATAGGTGAGCACGTGTATGTTTCTTCTTAAGTTTACAATACAGTGTGGGTGGGTTTTGAACACTTAGGTAATAGCTACATCAAGCACTAGCATGCTTGCTTTTTAGGTCTAGATCTCAGAGGAAGTATCTGTTTATTATAAAGGATTTGATGATATTTAATTTATTCTACCATGCAGTTATTAAGTGGGATATTTTCCTTCAAGTTTTACGATACAATAAAAAAGTGTTATTCGAATCAGTTTGATAACCCTGATGTTTATTACAGGGTGACTTTTTAGTTCATTTTATGGATATTGCTCGGGACGAGCTTATGAAAAAGCTCGATGACATTTCTGTAGAGAAACTGCAAGTACGTCTTTCATCTTTATCAATAGCCTGTATCAGGAAAATAATTTTTTTATTTTTCCCTGTTGGATATTAGTGTTTATACTTTTTGTTGGCTAAATAGTCCCTACTAGACCTTGCTTTGCGAACCACAGCAGCTGCAGCAGATCCCTGCCATGAGGACTTAACATGTTGTGTGGTAAACAGCTCTAATGTTTTGTTTCTATGTGAAAAGCCTGAATAAGATTTTGTATCAATACCTTTTGTCGTTTTGTTTCAGGAAACATCTTCTTTGCTTAGAAGACTAGGGACACTTAAAGATCGTGAAAAGACCAGGAATGTCCTTGATGATAATGATCTAGAGGAACCAGTGAGCTTAACTGGACTCGAGACATTTTCTTTGAATTATAAGGTCTGTTGACAGACTGTGAGACCTTTTCTCTAAAGCAATGCACTAGATGGGATATTTATTATTTTATTATTACTTTACATGATTTATCTTAGGCAGGAGATTCATTGTTTTATTTTTCTCCATGGAGCTTCCCTTTGAAAGTTAGAATGTCATGCTATTTGATCTCACCCTGCGCCATGATCTAGCCCCATTTCTTTTTTATTTGTTTGACCATTTGGTTCCTATTTACAGGTTAGGTGGCCATTGTCTATAGTGATCTCTAAGAAAGCCGTAACAAAGTATCAGTTGATTTTCCGCTTCCTTTTCCACTGTAAGCATGTAGAACGCCAACTTTGTGGGGCTTGGCAAGTGCATCAGGTATGGACTGCATTCCATTGTTTATGATACATAGCCAGGTCATGTAGCCTCATGTCTGTGCTTAATTAAGTGGAATGATGTTTTTGCAGGGAGTTCGTGCCCTGAACATGCGTGGTTCTGCTATCGGCAGATCATCTCTCCTCTGCCGGAGCATGCTTAAATTTATTAACAGCCTTCTACACTATCTAACATTTGAGGCAGGTTTTAGTTTCTTAATTTGTTCCCCTCTCACCACGTATTTTGCCATGCTATAGCTGTAGTGTAGTTCTTCTTTTTGCCATATCCAAGTAACTTGGTTGATTTTTCTTCTTTCTTTCCTTCCCTATTGCTTTTTATTGGTTTGCTTTCTTTGTTTGGCTCTTGTCAACACAACAGTGTGGTAATAGTTGAATCTGATACTTGGCTATGCTTGTGGTTGACACATGCACCCTCAATTTTTGTTTCTACATTTTCTGAAATATATTTTTGCGTAGAATTGTTAAGGCCTTTTGCGTTTTCACTACTGAACTTCTTGCTTACAGGTTCTTGAACCCAATTGGCATGTGATGCATAATAGGCTTCAGACTGCAAAGAGCATAGATGAGGTGTGGTCTTTATCTTTTATAGAAACTCTGTCTCTTCATTTGACACAAAGAAAAAGGAAAGAAACAGGGAGATGCTCATGTTAGTCTTACAAGGCTCTTCCTGATGTAGGTTATCCAACACCATGACTTCTTCCTTGACAAGTGCTTGAGAGGATGTTTGCTGCTTTTGCCTGAATTTCTGAAGGTGTGGTTTCTCATATGATTTACTTGCATAATAACTAGAAATCAGAGTAGAGCAAAATATTGTAGAAGAGGCTGGAGTAGATCTCTTCAATTGGAAAGAATAGACAATTTTTATTACAGAAAATCGATAAGAAAGAAAAATGACTAGACTTTACACGAGCATGTGAACATCTTCCGTGTTATGGTCCATTTGAATGCAATGATTTAGAAGAATTTAGATTTAACAATAGCAGTATATAACTATATAATAAAGATTGTATGAAATCCATGGACTATTTTCTTCATTTCAACTATATAATGTTTATTAATTCCTAAAATTCGGGTTTAAGCAAATTAGAGAATTTGAGTTAGTTTTCTCAGCTTTCTGTATCTCATTAAATTACCAAGGATTTGACGGTAGAATATTTGTTTCTACACCAAAAATTTTGGATCAGAATCTGAATATTCATGTCCATCCTCTATAAATCTCGAATGTTTTAAATCATGGGAGGACATGTTTGAAATTTCAATCGTATGCTCACAACTTGGGTATAGAATTCTTGGTTTTTGTGTTTTTCCTTATTGTGAATTTTCTGAAATGCAGAAGGTAGAGAGGCTGAAATCACTTTGCCTACAATATGCTTCAGCAACTCAGTGGTTGATAAGTTCTCTTCTGTCAGAAAAACCTAAGCCATCCAAATCACGGGGCCGATGTCAGGCACTATCAATAAGCTCCAGCAACCCAAATTTTACTGATGCTATTCTGTAAGTTTGAAGTGGGTGTGGAACACGTACATGATCGTACACAGTTGTCTTTGTTACTCTGTCTAACCCTCTGTAAATCCTATATTGCAGCAAATTCGAGAGGGAGTTCAATGCGGAGCTTCAGAGCCTAGCACCAATACTGAGCAGCAGTTCCCAAGCAGAACCGTATTTGACTCATCTTGCACAATGGATTTTGGGCACTGGAAACGATCAATAGATTCTGGAATCAGTTCCATCACTGTTTTTCTTTCTTTTTTCTTGAACGAAAATTACTTTGATTCAATGTGTGGGATAGTCTGATGGTCTTATATTGGATGGTATTTTTTTGGGTTTCATTTTTATTTTTATCCAAATTTTCTGCTGGTATCTTGGAAATTGCAACGCTTCACCCAAAGTAATCCCAACACCCTATGTGGTTCCAATAGCTCATTGTTGGTTGATACAATATCGACCTAGAGACAAATAACGTTTATTTTGTGAGAAATTCAACTCGAGAATTTAAGTTTTCAAATTTCACAATTATTTTCTGTGAAAATCTACAGAATAAGAATCCAAATGAGTGAGGAAAACGGTCTTAAAAAATTAGGAATTCTAAATTTTTGATTAAATTCCTAAAAGTTCACCCGCATCCAACCATACAGTTACAGATTTTTTACAAAGGTCCTTCGGAGCCATATGATTGTAACAAATATTGAGTCCTCACCGGCTAAAGATATTTTCCTCATTTTCTCAAAAAATAAATAAAATTTTGAGACAAGGTAAAAGTTCATTACATATAATTATTTCATCTATGCAGGGGCCAATTCAGTATGTTGTCCCCCGACTAGTTTTACTCGTGCAACCCACATGAAGCTTCAAACTTGGTACAATTTCATCAGCAACTAATTAAGCAAGAAATATTACATTAAATTACATTGGCGTGAAACTAGATGGCCACAGACACAACAGGAACTATATACCACCCATATCCAATAAAACAAGACGTACAGAGTCAGTATCTTCTTCTTTGCTTCTTTGCTCCCCCCAACCCTTTCTTATTTCTGATTTCTCCTTTCATTTATAATTTCAAACATGGGTAATGGGAAAACTCTTCCTCCCTACCAACCCACTAGGTCGATAACTGACTGCAGCAAGCCAGCCAAATGGGCAAGAAACCAAGCCCCACATCCAGCTAGGTGAATTTGCATTGCAAAATTAACCTACCGGCGTTGTTGGCACATCTGGCAGGCAGTGGCTGACCTCACATTTGCAAAGGTGCAATGTTCACAGGACCAGTGGCCTAAATCATCAATATTTCTATGGGAGCTACTTGACCTGGATGTTGTTGCCTTGCCCCTCCCGCCTCTTCCCTTACTGCTTGCACCTCCCAAACTCTTTGAGTTTGCCGTCGCCGTCTTACTGGTTGCACCAATAGAGTCAACATCTGACAGACCATTCTCCAGAGCTCGAACTAAATTTTCGAAGTAGTTTCGTGTCACACTGTTTTCATTGAACATGAACAATATACATCAATATGTAGAAAAGCTATTCTATTCCAACTCTTTATCTCTTCAAAAAGAAAAAAGTTATAAGCTACAGGTGTGGTGTAATATATGTCTTTATCTTTGACATCCCTACTCGCAAAGTCATGAAATGAGGTGGAGAATATCTCATTGCTTATGGCAAACATGATACAAATTTACGAGTACAGCCTTGCTTCACTTGATCAAGTAGCCAAACACCCTACTCTCCTTCACTATTGTCTCTATCTCATAACCACTTTACCTTCTGGATGCGAGGGGGGAACTACCCTAATTTTGGCTAAGAATCTCTTTTAAATGTAATCAAATCAGAATATGTAACCTCAGAGTTAATAATACCTGGTCAATCCAGCAAGTTTTGTGCGAAACTCATTGAAATCTTTTGCTGGGTCCTCTTCATTGAGATAAGCTTGCAGCTCCTTTTCTGCACATTGATGAAGTCGTTCCAACCCAGACTCAGCCTCACCTGCACAAACAGATGTTAGTTATAATAAAGCAACAGGATGCAATGTCTCCCTTCAAGTTTCGGAAAACGACATACCTTGTAAGTATTCAAAGAACTGTCTCTTGGCATGTTCGTGGTCAGGTAAATAATAACCATAGGCATATGTCCACTTCAGTACTCGCCTACACTCGACTATCTGCAAACAGAGAAAATTTAAGAAGGAACAGTAAATATGTTCTCAGTTGACAATAATTTGGGATTTACCTGTAACCAGGCCTCTGTAATAAACTTCAGCTGTGACTCAGGTTGGCACTGGATGTCGCTCAGCTTCTCAAGCTACAATAACACAAACAGTGAAGTAAGTTGAGAGAAAACCAACAAATAGTTGGGTACAAAAAAGGAAACTACAATAATATGGAACGTAGTCTGGTATTGATGGAAAAAAAAACAGTACATATGAAACCCACCAAGATAACTACTGAAGAGGGCAAAAAAGACAACCATGAGACAAATAAAAGAAACTAAACCACAACAGCACTTCAATTGAGATATGGCAAAAAATAAAAAATAAAAAAACAAACCTAATCTGTTAATTTCAGGAAACCTAATGCTCATAAGGATGAGCTTCATCAATTAGAGGGACCTGAGAGTAAAATGTTTACTTACATGCACAGTTTGCATCTGCTGCAAGTCTGCTAATGCTTTTTGCCTCGACTGCAGTCAGAAAAGAAAACGTAGTTTAGCCCTTGCTGTATCTTAAATTATTTCAAAAGTATAAAAATATACTAGGAGGCCGGCACATTCTTGGGGCAAAAGGTGACATACACAGAGATTGTGAATATTCATTAACAAGGGCAAGGAGTGATGCAAACCACAACTACATCAGGCCAACAGGAACTAGATAACTTATGTTTAAGTTAACCAGCTATAAATAAACTATTAAACTTGTACATACCGATTGATTGGTTGCCCATCTTTCATAATAATGGGTATACCTCTCTAGAGAGTTCTTGGCCATCTCTCTTCGTCTCTCTGCCTCATCATACTGTAAATAATAATAATATGATAACAATCGATCAATAATGCTCTAACAGAAACAATACAAGAGAAAAATCCTCGATCATCAAAATAGAGTTGTAAACTACATTAACATACCACTCCTTCCTGCTTCGCTGTCTCATAGCGGTTACAGGCATAAAATCCACCTGTCCGTTCACCATGGTCGGACCATGCACCAAGACACAGCCTGAGAGCATGTACAAATGCATTATGTTCACAGAAGATGCATGATAACATGAGATCCAGCTTTCAACAATTTATAAACACCAATTTAGAAGGCGACCAATTTAGAAGACGAGGAGACTAGGTGATAAACACCAATTTATAAAGTTATGGCACACTAGAAATCAAAAGGCAACCAACTGCATTCCATAAATGCTTACCAGCAAAACTCAAATTTGCAAGGTGGTGTGCAAGTGATATGCATACAGCCTTGGTTTTTCTCGATGGGTCGCTTGCACTTTGGGCAGGGCTTGGAATTAGCCAATATCCTGAAATCCAGCAGCCAAACAACTTAGAAATGAGGTCTATACATAAATAGAGACAGCTAAAGGATTGTTCGAAGCCACTGTTTATAGTGTTGGGGAGCTTAGAATGAACCAACCAGGCCCTCTGAGAGAGAGAGAGAGAGAAAGAGAGAGAGAGAGAGATTTAAAGATTTATGTTCTTGAGTATGTTTTTGGATAGATACTTCAAGTTTATATAATATCATTAACAACAAATGGAAACTTGAAACATATATTATCTTTCAATCCATGACTGCTGCAATTAACCCACGAACAAATAACTATTTTCTTTGCTGTTGTTCCCAGAAAAGTACTTATACTATAAATGAAATTTGGTCATGACTTTGTAAAGATATTTCCCTCCCTCCAATAATTTAAAGAATCATTAACTAGTAACTCAGTGTCTTTTTTAGCAATCAATAACTCCGTGTTTAATATTAGCATTTCTGCAATATCTAACAACAAGTTATTATACTAATAGAATCCAAGTATATATATCCACTTGGACAAGGGCAGACAAGCCAGCACAATTATCATGGTACCTCTTGGGCCATGCAACCGCTTTATATCAGCACATAGGTTATCATCTCAGCAATCATATGGCCCAAGGAAGTCCAACGTTCACATCTAATTAACTTTCTTCGTACTTTATAATATTTTGGTATCGATAACTAGTATATTCCTTACCAATTCATATTTTCAGATTCGGCACTGTTCTTCAATATCCATTTGGCCACTGTCCCACAATCAACAGGACGATGAGCTTCCTCAGTACACTGCAAAGTAAAATTCACAATATGTAAATGTCGTAAAGCCAAGATGCCACAAAGCCATAGCAGCGGACTTTTTGGCAAGTAATTTTCAAGGAATTTATATCCAAGTCTGCGTGATGAACACACTTTCAAAAGAGAAAAGAAAAAAACTGATTTTTTACTATAAAAAATTCGGTATAGATAATACACCAAAGGAAACATATAAAAAAGTTGAGAGGAGAGCGGAAAAAGTGATATTTTTAAATCTTTATCGTATTTGACATTCTAAGTTTTGGAGATTTCTGGCATCCCCTATCCATGGTTAATAGATGAGCATCAATATGAAATTCAAAATTTGTAATCAGTAACAATATTTATCTTAGAAAAATTCAGAGGCACTCACATTCCAGCAAAAGCTATATGAACAGTGGCATGTAACATCATAGCTTCCACTGCCAACAATAAAATCTATAGCATAATCACAGCCTGGAGCAGGACACCATTTGGTCTACAAAAGAACCAACAACAAAATATGAAAACAATGATAATGGTCAACATAATGATGAACAGAGACTTGGTAAAGAAAAGTAGAGCCAGTGATGTGGAACAGAAAAATAACAAAAATTATAGCAATACACGAAAAGGAATATATCTACCAATTAAATCATCATGATTTACAGTTGCTTGATAGGATTTTGATGTGAACAAACATAAACCTTTTTTCCCCTAGGAGCTCCAATAGGGTTTAATAAGAAAACTAAAGTAATATATCAGCATAAGTACCACAAGTTGCAGCCACTATACGATTACTGCTCAATTGCTCAAAAATGATTATATATGATGTCACCGATCTAAGTATATGCACTACACTCATATACCATTAAAGTAAAATGATTCTGACACTACACTCATATTCCTTGTAATAATTAGTGTTCTCCTGACCATCTTGTGACTGAAGAATTGGCCACTCACCATCAGATCGGAATCCATCAGTGGAGAACAAACAAATGAATTCATGGGCTTTCTCCACCACGGGATTAAAATCCAATGGTCAGTGACCAAAACTTGGTCACTAGGTGGCCGAGAGAAGAACCACAGAATAACTTTATACGTTTGTCAAGTAGGACAACTCAGACTTCTCCTCGTTTTGGGAGCATGGATAAATCACCCGTGAACATGATATTACCTTCCTATTGTCCTCGACATAAGATCTAATAAAGTAACGAGAATATTTCTCCCTGTCTTCATTCGAAGCCAGTGCATTAATCATATCTTGGAAAACAACAGCACCACAAGATGGATCAGGACAGCGCAACACTAAACATCCAGGACCATCATTAATTGCCGTGCCGATATAACCTACAATGGATGATCAGCAAAATGATAAGGATATACGAACAATTCAAATTCTCGGATAAAAATGATAAGCACTCAACACAGCCTATACAAGAGTTGTACTATGCAAGGAAGGTGCATAAATAAGAGAATTCCAAACAGTGCTTTGATCACAATAACAGATACAATTCTCTCATATAAACAAATCTAAGTAATGGAGGAAAAAAAATAACATGGAGGAATATGGAAAGAAAAACGGCTTTAACGTGTATATCGAACCTGCCCAGCACGAGAAACAAAAAGGATGACCACAAGATGCAGCACGCATCTCTTTACAATGAAAGGTGTCAAAACAAATCCCACAATCAAGCTGTCAAAGAAACAAGAGCATGACATTAGAATAGATGTGACTTTTTGAAGCCTCACAACACCAAACAAGTAGCCCAAATCCCTAAGTATGAACAGAAGATGCAAGAACTTAATGACCATCCTAAAGAATAAACTGCTTACATCTTTAGCATTACGGTGTTCAATAACTGGTTTCTCCGGTAAGCCAACAGTCTTGCGAACCTTTTCTTCATCTGCAAACCACTCATCATGTACTTTGCTTACACTCCTGTGAACAAGTATAGATTATTTAGATATTCGGACGATAAATACACCATGATAGGAAGCCAATCGAATAAGTGCATGGTAATCAACTGTGTAAACTGCAAAGCCTCGCGTAAAATGAACAGACAAACTAATTGTACATCCCAGTAACCCAGATCATGTTACCAAATAATAAAACACAGCAGATTGGTAACAGCATTTTACCAATTATAGTAGCGGAGCAGTATGCTAGCTGCAACTTTTGGAATGGAAAGCACTGTAGATATCTTTGTGACATCCTCCTCTTGACGTTGACGAATGTCAGCTTCCGTCAAAACAGTGTAGCTTTGCTGCAACAATAACACAAAGAATTTGCGGAAATAGTAGACCATTAGTTAAGGTTGAGGTTTCAGCCATAGTGTATATCGTCCATTAGTTAACCGTAGAATTGATGATAAAAATTCGATGCTAGCAAAATTGACGGTAGAATGGAAATGAGTCCCGTAGTAGTTGTAAACAAACACCACATTGTTGTGAACAGGGCCAAAAATGGAAGAAACAAAAGCAAAACACATGAGATAGAATCCCTACACAACTAATCGAAATATCAAAATCAACAACAATTAAACAGAAAAGGAGTCAAATTGAGAAAGAAACCTGGTAGCGATGGGAGGCGGCGTCATTGGAATCGTCAGAGTCATTGTCGATGAACTCGTAATCGGCCATGCCGGCATCGTCGCTGTCCATAGAGGCGGCGGCGTCGTCATCGCCGCCACTATAGAAATCCTCCTCGTTGTCGTCGTCGTTGGCATCGTGCATATCGAAATCGTCCTCTGATTCCATCGGTGATGAAGATGATCAAAACCCTAAGCACAACCGAATAAATCCAAATTGCATCCAATCCAGCTCAAAGGAACAGAGAGAGAAATGGGGCAACACAGATTCGTATTTCACTTCTTCTTCTTTTCGTTTTTTTTTTTGGTCTTTCCTTTGGACCAGAAACGCGAGAGGGTGCGGGTAAGAAATGACTAGCGATTCTGATGAAATGTATCTATCTCTTATTCTGTAAACCAAAAACACGAAATAGAGAGAGGAAAAGAGAAAAAAGGTCACGCAAGAAATGATTTCCTTCTTTTTTTTTGTCAAGTAAGATATTTTTTTTTTTTTTTTTTTTTTTTTTTAGCGACACTCTATAGTCTAACACTATACATTATGCCACATTTTTGGTGGCACCACAATAAGAGATATCACTCTATAAGCACATTCAGTCTGTGATATTTAGAATTATGCACCAAGTGACTTGTTTTCGCTCAACAATAGACTTCAAATTTCTAGGCCTGAGAGACTTTAGATTACTCGTGACAAGACACTGGCAAAGGCCTAGGGTTTCGACTCCTTCCTGAGACGACGATCATTGCGGCAACGAGAGAGCTCGGTGAAGGCTTTGAGGGTTGGACTGCGGTTCGGAGGCAGATGTCGTCCTGTTCGACTGTTATGTGTCATGTTGTGTTTGAATCGGAACCGGGAAGGCACAATGCGATGAGCACTGATTATTTGCCATTTTAATTTTAAACACCTTTCAAAACAAAAATGTTACCAACCTACCTAATACAGAGGAAAAAAGAGTTGTTTGTTTAGGATATATAATAAAAACACTAGTCAACAGTAAGGCAGTGTCTGCTTGCCTACATCTGGGTTGGCATAAATTTGCAGTTTTTTGGTTTGAAAAAGTGACATTGTTTCCTTTTAAATTCAGAAATTTATATCCTGCCCTTATATACTAGAAAGAATAAGTTAGCCAGTATTACATCCCAAAACAAGATTGGTTTTACTGGCATCATCAATAATCAATAAAAGTAATCACACAGTTGTAGCCTTGAGAGACAAGAAGTCTGAAATTTTGTTGGTGTAAAAATCTGGTTGTATGGTGTTGCTGGGATTTTGAAGCACTGATAAAGTGGTGACACCTATTAACCAGACAAGAAAAGGTGCTAATTACTTTAAATACAACAGCAAAATGAAGTAAATTTGGGCAAAATTGCAGAAATTATCTACCTGAGAGAACAAGAAGAGTTTTGCAACCACCATTTTGTCCAAACAGAATATCAGTATCCAATCTGTCCCCGACCATGCAAATTTGTGACTTCAGTATGCCAAATCTGTCATTCATCAGATCCAAGTAACCCATATTAGCCATTACACACATAATGATTTTTTCATGATAAGTATGTTTTCATCAAAACCATAGTTTTGTAATTCCTTAAGACGTAAAACCTCTGCCAAGTTCACTTCAATCAAATATCACACCATATGCATTGCATGTTAAGGCTTAAAAGACTCCCGCAGTACTATAAATTATATGAAACTTGCTACAGTATCAGAAATAAGTCTTCGCATAAATCAACAATACTAATGTTATTTCATAGCATAAACACATGAACTAAACAAACAAATCAGTTGACTTACTCATTTGCTAAGTAGTCCATCATAAATGTCGAGGGCTTTCCCACAACCAGTGGCTCACGCTGAGTAGATCCCTGAATAGCACCAACCATGGAACCACCACCTGAAAGTGGAGACTACATTTTAATATCTGGGATAACATCAAGAAGACAGAGGCACAGACTCCATAGAGTTCGGTATGGTGTGCTATAAATGCGAACACAGTAATGATTCTAAAGACCCTCAACACAGACAATATTATACTTATATCATGTCTTCTGGAAATTATGGCTGCATGACTAAATAGCATTTGATACCAAATCATCCATTCTAGACAGGACCAGAAGGTACATAGAAACATATCCAGCAACCCAACACAGCAGCTGGTGCTGCCAATATGAATTTATCCTCACTGCTATTTATGCAAAGTCCAACGAGCAAGACATTTCAAAATATAAAGTTATCCATACGCAAAGTGGGAGAAGGGGAGGAGAGAAGTATACCTGCCCATTCCTGAGCATCTGTGAGATGAGTGACAGCATCACGATTTGTTGCTATGAAAAGACATCCAGGGTTTTCACGTATACAGAGTGTCCCATACCTGCAATTACATAACATTAAGTAATGGCAAACAGATGCCTGAGAGCTCAGAACAAGACCATACTGTTTATTTGATATTGATTTTATGACCTTTTTGGCCGGAAAGGGATGAGGTCGGTTTGGGACCTATTAACCCTGTGCAGAGAACTACCGCTAGACCAATAGCTAGATGG
Organism: Fragaria iinumae; assembly: GCA_009720345.1. NCBI lineage: Eukaryota > Viridiplantae > Streptophyta > Magnoliopsida > Rosales > Rosaceae > Fragaria > Fragaria iinumae. The sequence continues at coordinate 66,476 of CM019122.1, read as the reverse complement.
TGATTGGTACATGGTATAGTATCATGTAGATTACTTTCCATTTATGCTTCTTAACCTAGCTTTTCTGTAAACCTCAAAAAAAAAAAAAAAAAAAAAAACCAACTTTTCTAGAGAGCGCTCTAAAGAAACCCAAGTTTCAGCACAAATCAGTCCATATTGTTAAGTCTGAGGTCAGGGAGTGGAACACATATAAGAACAAAAAAGTATAAATGTGGATAGGAGGGTCCGAACTTGAGATGTCATCAACACTGTGGATTGAAATACCACTAGACCAAGAGTATTGAACTATTGATAAATTGGTACTTGGTATAGTATCATGTAGGTTTATACTTTTTAACATAACTTTTGTGCAGAGACCCAAATTTCAGGACAAATACAGTCTACAGAAGATTAGAAGAAGATGACGGAACACTTGGCGGTGATGTGTGATTAATTTATCAATCAAAACCTTCAGGAATAAGACTATCTGTCTGTCTTGAATTCAATGCAAACCACAGTCCTAATGCTCTTCCTGAATAAAAATAAACCAATACAGAAGATACTGGATCGAGCATGATTCTTCTCATTCTAGTGACAAAGAAAATTGCAGTATATACAAGACAGTTGTACTGACATTTTCGGAATCAGCAGAACTTACTGAATTTTGAAGTAGTTGACATATCGATCAAACCCAACCACAACAGCTCCAACCTACAAGACAATCAGTAGACAGAATTATCAACATTAAAGTTGAGACCAAGAGAAAAGAAAAATTATAGTCTTATGTTCATGGCTCCAAGAGAATGCAGAAGATATAATTTCTACTCTCGTACTTTATCAGTGCCAACAAAATAATAGAAAACAACCATTAAAAGCAGTTATATGAAATAAGAAAGGAAAAAGGTATACGCTCTCATCATGCTCCATCAGAAATCCAGGCTTCAGCTCTATCTTCTTCCCTCCATCTTCCTGTGAAATGCTCTTGTGAGTCACATTAATAACACAACTTTTGATTTATAGAGTAAACAAGAAATAGAAAGATAAAAAGTGGCGAGTATGAAGATTTAAGCGATTTGGGACTTCTACTCACAGGTCCACCAAGGTATTGAAACCCAGCAAGCTCAAGCTCCTTCAAGATTCCATCCTCACCAATCACATAAACCTATAAAATGCCAAATCGTCAGTCCATTATCATCCAGATTCCTCACTAGCATGTGCTAGTGAATTAATACAGTGTCATTCATGAAGTACAAGAACTTTAAATAGTAAAGTAAGCAATGTTTATGAATATTTCAATCTTTAAATTTATAGCCTTAGGTCAACATGACTATAAAAGAATATTGCATGAAATAACTAAATCCAAATATACACAACCTCATGGCGTATGATACAGACCATTTCCTTTACATATGCCACATTTAGGAAAGTGGAATTAAACCAAATATTGAGTTTTACCAGCTAGTTACCTTTTTATCTTTTGGAAAATTAATGGACTTCAAATAGGCAGCAGCAGCAAACGATGAAGCAAAAATTTCTTCCTGCAATTGTTCATTTGGGGTTAGAATTACTGACATACTGATACCTTTGAACATTCAAAGAAAAAGGTTACAAAACTGACCTCACTGACATTCAGACCAAGTGTTTCAAACTTTTTACCATATTGCTTCCTAGATTTTGTTGAGTTGTTGGTAACGAAGACTAATCGTTTGCCCTGAAGGAAAGACAATATGCAAGTGGTTTCAGGCCACATAACAAGGCTTGTCGCTTAAAATAATCTCCCTGTCTTTATGCTGACAAAGAAAAGAAGATCATGCTACATTTGGATCCACATGCCTAAAGAAATAGTTGAATCCAATACAGTCAAGTAGACATTATGTTTATGGTCATATGACTGCGTATAAAAATAGCTTTCCATGACTAGAGTCACAGGCAGACCTTGGACCGTAGCATATCAAGAGTTTCTGGGACGCCATCTATCAGCTTATCTCCTTTCCATATAACTCCTGCAGTTGTTCAAAAATGAGTACCGACATTGTTCAATTCATATTTTGAAAACGTATATATATCCCAAGATTGTTCCAATCAACATCATTGAGTAATCCTTAAAGCTACCTAACTAGTAAACAATCGAAAATTGGTAAGCAACAAATCACCCAGCCAACACTTGTTATCGAACACAAGGATGTTTACTTCAAAAGATAAGCAGACAAAGGGACACTAATATTCTGCTAAGATTAAACAAACAGTAATTTCATTCAGGCTCCGAACAGTTGATCAGTAGTGACTAAACTAGGAATCCCAGTTCTAACATTGAATTCAATTTGAGCATAGAATAATGTTAATGTGAATGAAGACGAAGAAGAGGAGACCGTCGCAGTCGAAGATGAAGGTCTCGACAGAGTCGATGAGGTCATCAGCATTCTGGAGAGGCTGCGCGGTTGCTCGGGTTGTGAAAGTGTTGATCATCCTCGAGATTCTAGAGGTGTTGTTGTTCCGTGTGATGCTCGCAAAGTTGGATGAGGAAGCAGCATACGAGAGATTGTTGTGTAACTGAGAATTCCTGCTGAACAACAACAAGTGGTTTGATGGGTTTGCAGATACGGAAACAGAAGCTGCTCTGCTCAGCATCTCTCTCTCTCTATTTTCCTTTTTTCTTTTCTTTTTTGCTATTTTTGCTTGGTGTTCATCGGTCGAGGCCGTTAGCCTTTTCAAATGCTTGTTTGTGATCACGCGTTAGATTGAGAGGCTGAGAGCAGACACAGAATTGATTCACTAGTTTCTAGCAGTGCTTCTTTATTTACTTTATTTATTTATTTTTGCAAACAAAACAAGACATTAACGTGTGTTTGGATAAAATAATTTTAATTTTTATAAAAATATTAAAATCATAAAAATTACAATTTTATTAATTAAGAATTCCGTTGTTTTGATTTCATGATGTAGAGTTTTAAAATGACAAGAATTTGTATGTAGACTAACCTCAGTCAATGGAATTGACAAATGACACATATTTTGTGAGAAATTCAAGTCGAGAATTTAAGCTTTCAAATTCCATTATTATTTTCCCGTGAAAATTGGTAATTTCACGTGATAAGAATCCAGACGGGAAAAACAATCTTAAGAACTTGGGAATTCCCTATTTTTTATTAAGTGGGTTATTGACCGGGCCTATCTATACTTTTAACAGTCTTTTCTTAAAAAAAAAAAAAAAAAAAAAGACATTAGTGTGTTGTGTGGGAGGGTGGCGTTGTTGGTTGACTTGACTCACTTGAGACATCAGAGCTGAGGCCGCGCCTGAGGGTATGTGTTAGCTAGCTGCATAGTAATTCTACACTTCAGACTTAGTTTCTCATCATTAGCAAAAGCTCGAGTTACATACTTCTCTAATTCCTGACTCAACCTAGCTTCTACTATACCTCATACACGGATATATATAAGCAGAAACAATCCTAACTCCAATATATATGCAGCTAAGTAAAACATTATTGATAAACAATTGATGGACAATACTACTGTATATAAACAATACCTTTATTGGAAGTCATTCTAATGAGGACTTATATAATAATGATTAGTTGAAGATTTTTCGGCTTATCCTACTTTTTGATCTTATATCCACATCTTGATCATTCAGTTTATAAGTATTTATAAATAGAACATTTCTACAAATTTTAAATCATATTAAAAATCGTTAAGGCATTCATAAGTGTGATTTACCAATTATGAACTTGAACGGTTGATGTTTGACAGATTTGGTTCGTCCATTAATTTAATCTAGTTTGTTACCTTAACGATCATCAATTTAGCTGAAAATTTATATAAGTGATTTACTCATGTAGACCTAAAAACTGAACAGATGAGATGTTAAAATGTGATAAAAAAAAAAATTGGTCTTTTAAACCATAAATTGAAAGTCTTCAACTAGTCATCAGTATAGAGGTCCTCGTTAGAGGGGCTCTCCCTACCTTTATTATTGTTATATTTTACAATGTGGCTAAAATGGCTTTAGAGACAATATTATACCCCCAAATTTATTAATTTCGTTTTTGATACAACTTCAGTAAGAGCAGTGACATCGGTAGCCGACCTAATCTGATCATGTCTATTACAAGCGCGCACTGTTGTTGCAGATCTTGCACAGTGAAGGATCAAGTCGAATCAAGCAAAGCTAGTTCCTGCACTAGTTTTTTTTTTTAACAGAGGACGGGCTAGATGCCCAAACCTCTATTGAGATTTATTTAAAATGATCCTGCACTAGCTACTTATGCATACATACCCACTGGTTTTACACAAATATTTAGATCGATGACTAGATAAGGTAGCTAGCAAGCTAACTTATTGTTACTAGCTAGTATGACTATACCAGATACAAATCATACTTTTGTGATTGTGCTCAGTACAACATTAAGTAATACGAGCGAATTATGACATGCATGTACTACTATATTTGAGGGAAAGATAAATTAGTAAAGGGTTTACGATGATCTTCTCCTTCCGCCGGAGCCACTTTCTCTCTGGCAGTTAAAGTAGACGGCAGCCACCGGTGATCCAAGATTGTAGAGCTCGGCAAAGTCTCTGGTGTTAAAGTTTTGGCGCCATCCCGGAGCATACACAGTTTGCCTTCCCAACTGCCGAAACAACACAAAAAGGAAGCGATGAATCCCCGCTGTTGGCCGTGGACTTTCATAACACACAAGCTCTCGGCCTGCACATATATGCAACAACCCTTGTATAAGTTGATCGATTTCCCTCTAGCTAATAAAGTATCATTAATATAAAAATGTAGACAATGAGTACTGAGTACACACCGAAAACTGCCCCAGATGTTGCAGGAATATCAGTGACTAACCTGAAAAAACAAACAAACAAAAACAATTTAGTGTTTACGAATAAATAAAGTTTAGGGGCTTGAGGAGAAAAACCTTTCAGAAAAGGGTTAATAATCCTCAAAAGTTTAGTCAAAGATTAAATATCATATTGGCGGGACGTATTAGTAAAACCCGGAATGAAAATCAACCTGGACGTATTAGTTACTAGCCCCAGTAAATTGGATCATCATTGATTTAGACACACAAAAGGAGCGAGGTCGTTGCATAGCCTGTCACATTACTAGTTGTGATATAGTCCACTCGAATCTAGACTAGAGTCAAGAGTACGTACCATAAAGAAAAATCCAAAATAAACTTCTAGGCGACACAACAACAAAATGGAGAAAATGTCACACTCTTTAAAAGCGTTTTAATCCATACTTGTGTGACAATTTTTCTCTTATCTCCACTAATACCCACATTTGCCACACATAAAGAAGAATGCAACACATTTAAAGGTCACACTCCTTATGTAGCATTTGCTCCAAATTGTTGTTGTGCGACTATCAATTGACCACCAATAAAAAGCAAACAATCACAGCTCAACCGAGTCGAATCATCAACTTTGCCCCCTCATACATGCATTGATTTTTTTGATGTAAGTTTTGAGTGGAATTTTTGTTAGGAAAGCTATATATACAACAGTCATGTTCAACTGGTCAGTTACTGATCAAGAGATCTATGATTAACCACTATTCCGTTAGATGCAAATCTGAGAGTTGAAAACAAAACAACTTAACTTTAAAATGATACTTTTCACCTTTAGATTTTCATCCAATTATGATTGACTGTGATTCTCTTAGTCAATAATTTACCATGTGAACGTTACTGATATATACAAATGTATCAAAGAACAACATGCATGTCAAAGTCAAGCAATTGCAAGGTTTTCTTGCTCGTGTTGTTCTCTCTCTCTCTCTCAAAAGTGATCTATAATTATCAATAAAAATCTCATTGAAATTTTCTTTTGGTCAATAATTTTCATTGAATTTCAATTACTGACGAACGAGATGAAGGGAAGATATGATTGGGCGGGAAAATACTTGATCCCCTGAGTTCCGAATATGGTTTTGGGTCAGGATTTGGTTATAAGAGGACGAATTAATTAATGACAAATACCATATATCGCACTGAAAAGAGGGATCTGTATATGTAAAGGAGTTGGGGCAAAGGGAAATGAGAAACTTCATTCTTATCCCACATACCAATGCAAATATTCTTTCAGGTTGGGATCACTTGGGCTGGGTGCATCAGGATCGACCATGACCTGCAACCAGTAGAAATCCATTATAATCTCTCTCTCACACACACACACATATATATATCCATCAATGGATTACTAACTGTGCAGCTCGTCTGTCTTAGCCAGTATTGCTAGCTCCAGACTGACATGAATTGCATGAGTAATCAAAACGGGGAAATCCAAAGAGCTGAGCTAGCTAGCTCATGCATGCATGCAATACATGGAAGAATTGTATAAGCGAAATTACGGCATGCGCGCTTTGATAGTATTGTATACATACCAGAGTGTAGAAGGTCCTAAGATCCTCCCCTCCTATATCAACTCGAGGTTGGCTGACAACTTGGGAAGGTTTGAGTTCACAACCATTGGTGACCTCCTTAGTAGTGTAAGTCACACAGAGAGAAACACACCTTGTAAAAGGGTCCAAAACATCACCTATGACTCTTCCCACAACGAGGGGCTCCCTGTCCCTAGGCATGTTGATCCCTCAAGCTAGCTAGCTAGCTAGCTAACGTCTCACTACTTCAGAGTAGCTAGCAACTAATTGGGTGATTTGATGATCCAATTCAAGAGCCCCATTGGCCTATTTATATATTTTTCGGACTTGATGATCTGGTCTGATCTGTTGCTGGTAGGGTATTGGTAGTGCCCAGTTAGCTACATAGCTTTTGATCCTGTGCTCCCAAATGCAAGTAACAGATTCTGTTTGCCACCCTTTTTATGCCCTTTTTGCCTTTTGCTATCTTTTTTCATTTAGATTGATAGTTCGTATATAATTAACCAATAACTACGTACGTACGTGTCAATTGTTTTATACAACTGGTGGAATCACTACGAACTAAAGGTGCATGGTTCATCACTTCGTTTTAAGTTCTCTTCCAGCTCAGTCTTTCATCATCAATCATCTCTACTATCTCTACTATACTATAGTAGAAAGCCAGGCATTTTTGGTGTCAAAGGCTTCACCAATTTTTTTAAACTCTCCATGATATCTATTAATTATAAAAAAAAAACTGTCCATATAGAAAATAAGTTGAAAGGGTACTACGGTAAAACATAAAGTAAATAAATCAAAAACAGAAATTATAAAATTACAATGGAGAAAAATATGGGACGTAATGATAAGATGGTAGCAGTTTCATTCCACTCTTCAACCACTCTCACGTCCAGATACACGGGTAAAATGCTAGTATATATGAAGCGAGAATAGGAGAACTCGATCACTCCATCATGAACCAGGCAGTGGTGGACCAGCAGTTTTTATTCCCTTTAATTCACCAGCTTATGCGTTATCGGTTCCAAAGAGCACGCCCCATCATCGTCATCATCGTACGCACAGACCTAGTCAATTCAACGTCTTCTAGCTCTTTCTTCCCACCCAAACTGAATATTATCTCTATCTAATTAATTAACCAGATATATAACCCATAATAATATGCATTCATTTAGTTAATTATATCTATTAAACACGTTAACAGCTAGCACTCGGGGAAAACTCATCTCCGGCATTTTGAGAATCGTCTGTCATCTCCAGGCCGGGATAAGGTTTGTTTCTGACTTTCTGTTTATTATGCGGTAAAGGGTTATGAATATATACAGGAGAGTTACTCAATAGCTAGATCTTAATGACTAATTAAGTTGGCTTAATTATATATCCGGTATACTGGAAATTAACTAAGAACAAAATCTAAATTGCGAGAAATAAAGTGCGAAACGTAAAAGAACAAAATCTAAATTGCATGAAAGTTAAAGAGCGGAAAGTAATTGCGATAAATTAAAGTGCATGAAATTTAAAAACGCAGAAGAGTAAATTGCATGAAAGTGAATTGCAGAATGTAAAGTAAGCGATAAAGTGCAAAAGGACCTTTTACAATGAGGCTGATGATCGAATATATATACAAGTACAAACACACAATTAAGGAAATATAATACAATTAAATATTTTGAATTTCGGTTTTAATGACCAGAATAAAGATATGCTCAACTCGTTTCTTTAATCGCGCCGTATTTACTTTCTTGTTTGAGGCACTGTTAGAATCAAGTTGCTCTCAATTGTGCAATATCATCTTTATTGTCTTCAAATTCATTTAAATCTCGGCAATAATTATCGCCGTTATTTCTTTCCTCTTGCGGCTTCGTTGGAATTGATTTGCTAATTATCTTGAAATATTGTTCTTCAATGCTTCCAATTAGCGGTAAATGTTACTTTGTTGTCATATATCGTCGTTGTTTCAATATTTGGTATGTATCTGTGTTAATACCAAATAATGAATCTCGGTAAATCTCAATAATGATGTTGATAATTATATGAAATAATCGCAATAATTATCATTAAATGTTGTGAGTTTCTTCGCAACCAACGACTTCGGCCTACTAGGCCAACGTGAAAAAAATAGGTACAAACAATGTTGCTGATCGATAAATTGTCACAACGCATGAATACCTCTTACAAGAGTGGTGGCGGTGTGCACGTGCATGACCTACGGAGGAGATGACATCTGAGGCGTGAGCCATAAATTGTACACATTCCCTTTCAGAACTAATTGCCATATACATTTACTTAGAGAATAGCATATGTTCCGCGCGCATTTTATCTTATCTCTTCTCCCTTTGTTTTAAATTGATGGATCCTAGATCGTGCATAATTAACCGGCCTCTCTAAAATTACAGTGTATAAATTCACACATGCACAAACACGCATACACACACACCCTTCCTTTCTTGACGTACTAAATGGATTATGTGAAACTAGACTTATAGCATCTCCAACAGCTTTCCTATTTTCTTGAACTCCTCAATTTTAAGAAATATAAAGCTGTTTTTAGGTCCAACAGTTTCCCAATCTCATTCCCTAAAATGGGGATGGAGAAGAAAAAGAAGTCTTAATTCCCCAAAATTTAATTTTTCACGTGCTTCAACGAATTCAAGACAACAATAGAATATTTTATTGGGTATTTTATTGTTACAATGAAATATATAATGATCTTTTGTTATAATTAATAATGATATAGTATATTTTATTGTTGTATTAAATGCCGAAATCTCCAAAATAGAGAAGCTATTGGATCTTGAACATAATTATTTTGGAGATTTTAGCTTTTGCTTCCCCATTTTAGAGAAATTTTGAAGAAGCTGTTGGAGATGCTCTTACAGTGATATATTGTTACGTAACTGGATTTCTTGATTGCGTCGATCTAATTCAATGTTATATCGATGGCTAGCTTGATCCGTCCTTTTCCTTTTGCCTAAAATCTGAACTTGTTGTGAATTATTTACTTTTCCCTCGATATATTCATTGTGTACTAGTCGGTAAAAGTTGACATTACACTTGAAATAATAGAACAACACCACTCTTCAAATAATAACTAGCATAAACCCTTGATGCGAAAGGGTGATATAGCTATATCACTTGTTTGCTATGGGACTGCATCACCGAAACACAAGTTTGCTCATGCCACACGAAAAGAACAGATCTGAAATTGTGGGAGAGTGACTGGTGAAGAGGAGACGGCCTGGGAAAAGATCCTTCCAGTTCCTTCTACTTTGAAGCCAACCAATAGAGTGCTCGCGAGTGATCGATCGTGTCAACAGAAATCAAAGAAAGGGAACAATTTAAAGCAGAGAAACGAGTGGTACGTACGTATGTGTGTATCGCTAGCTTCCTGCTTGTCATCCATTGCCAACATGTATGCACTTTTTTTCTTTAATATTTCTGGAGATAAATGAAAGTAGAACCTTCCCAATACAGAAGTCATTCGCTTTGTAGAACCCTAAACCCTAAACCACAGGTATCCGGCCGGCCCAATCTAGCTATACAATTACGTCCGTCCGTCCATCTATCCATATCCTCCGACATATCGCACATATCTAAAGCACCAGTCATGCCAGTTTATCGATCCCCGGATCCCCGGCTTCCTTCCCATATAGCCCTCTACCTGATCGAATTAGTTTTGACAGAATTAGAAGCATCGGTCGCGTGTTGTGTCCACTATGAGCAAAAGTGATCGATGGGAGGTGCAGCCACACCTTTTTGAAGATCCTGATAATATCCAACCTGATCATCATGAATAACTCACATATATATATATATATATATATATATATATATATATATATATATATATATATATAGGACCATTTCAATAAAGGATTTTTTTTTTTTTTTTTTTTTTACATATATGAGGGATGGAGGATTACACTAACTTTTCGATAACAAAATCACATCTCCACCGTTTAATATGTAGTTATATATGAGTAGATCACTTATGAAAATTTTGGTGATCGTTAAAGCATTCAAAACTACGATTTATAATTATAAGCATGAACGGTTCAGGTTTGACAAATTTGGTTCGTTCATTGATTTAATCTTGTTCGACACTTTAACGATAACCAAATTGGCTAAAAATTTGCAGAATTTATCTATATATAAGGAACAACAAACTGAACGGTGAAGATTCAAAAATATAATCGAAAAGTTGGTGTAATCCCTCATCCCTCATATATGTAAAAAAAAAGAAGAAGATATATATATATATATATATATATATATATATATACACAAAAAGGATGTGGAGCGGACGTCCGCACTCTCCTTAAAGTGCGGACGTCCCTCCGTTTGCCACCGTACGGCGCCGGCGAGGGTGTGCCTCCACCCCAGCGGACTCCAGCAGCGTCCCCGACCTCTTTCCATCCCCGGCGAGTCCGCCGAATTCCAGTTTTCCAGCCAGATCGATCTTGTTTAAAGTTTTGGGTGATCTCGCTGGAAAACTGGAATTCGGCGGACTCGCCGGGGATGGAAAGAGGTCGGGGACGCTGCTAGAGTCTGCTGGGGTGGAGGCGCGCCCTCGCTAGCGCCGTACGGTGGCGAACGGAGGGATGTCCGCACTTTAAGGAGAGTGCGGACGTCCGCTCCATATCCGGCCTATATATATATAAGGGATGATCTAAAGAGGACCTCATTACTTTAAGAATTTGAGGATTTCTATTATTTTACATTAGTAAATGACTTCATTTAACGATCTCAACCGTTGATCCTCTATATTCATATGTAAGAAGCATGTCTACAAAATTTCAACTAATTCCATAATCATTTGGTCATTTAAACAATTGTAGGCCATTAGATAAAATTAAAACGAATATTGTGCTAATCAAATAGTTAAACGTTTTTCATTTTAGCTATTTTTTGGTAGGATTGATATGTGGGTAAGTAACTAGGGAATTAGTGGTTTCGATTGTCAAAATACATGCTAGAACTAAAAACATCATCACTTCAAGAGTTTAAGGAGGTCATCTATAGATTCGGGCTCTAAGGAGGTTATATATATATATATATATATATATATATATATATATATATATATATATATATATATATATATATACAGGCCGGATGTGGAGCGGACGTCCGCACTGTCCTTAAAGTGCGGACGTCTCTCCGTTCGCCACCGTACGGTGCCGGCGAGGGCGCGCCTCCACCCCAGCGGACTCCAGCAGCGTCCCCGACCTCTTTCCATCCCCGGCGAGATCACCCAAAACTTCAAACAAGATCGATCTGGCCGGAAAACTGGAATTCGCCGGACTCGCCGGGGATGAAAAGAGGTCGGGGACGCTGCTGGAGTCCGCTGGGGTGGAGGCGCGCCCTCGCCGGCGCCGTACGGTGACGAACGGAGGGACGTCCGCTCCACATCCTTTTCGTGTGTGTGTGTGTATATATATATATACATACAGTTCCTTTCCAGAGCGGGACACTGCTTTGAAATTAAAGTGTGGTGTTCCTTATTTTGCTCACTTTTAGGTCACATTTTCACATATTCACCGTTCGGTGTCTATAACATAATGTATAGATCATTTCTGCAAAGTTTCATCCAATTTGGAGATATTTTGAGCTTACGTAATTGTGATTTACATGAACGGTTCCGTTTGGACATATTTTGTTCAGTTGATTCATTTAATCTAATTCGGTACTCAAATGATCTCCAGATTGGATGAAACTTTGCAGGAATAATCTACACACTATGTTCTAGACACTGAATGGTGAAGATGTGAAAATATGACATAAAATTGAGCGAAATGAGAAGCACCACACTTTAATTTCAAGACGGTGTCCCGTTCTGAAATTGAACTAAATATATATATATAGCTTCCTAGTTACCTTTCGTGCTCAAGCAGAGAGATGCACTGCATGAGTTTAATTCACGCAAGAATTTTCGAATTCCAGTAATTTCTTGTTAGCCAGCTAAAGAGCATCTCCAGCAGTGGTTGATAGAATAGTTGATAAATTTGGATGAAAGTTATATTTATCAATTCATTTTGAGAGTTTTGCTCCAGCAGAGTAACTATTAGAGAAAACTTAGCTATTCATTAACAAATTATCTCTCCTGAATTGATAAATTTGTCAATTTTGCTTATCAATTTCTAAATTTATCAACTTCTTAAATATACTATTAGAGCAAAGATTTATTTAAAAATTGATAAATTTTTAATTTTTTTTCAATTTATCAATGCTGCTCCCAGCTTCCACAAAATAATAACAACAATTTTGCAGGATGCTTTTTGGATGTTGTGATTGGGAAATATAACTACCTATACAAAAATAGTTAAATTCTCTATGTATGGTCACGTGTTTAGATTCTTTTTATTTGATCAAGAATCTTTTACTTGTGTTTATTTCTACTTTCTAGGGCATGACACTTTAATGTAATTTTCTACTATATCTAATAAGTTTTCTTTTTATTTTGGAGTATGAATACGGAATCTTAGAGTCTCGATAATGGAACGAACATGATGGAGAGGGGATTCCCTCAAGACTTGGTGTTCAGTGTTCTGGATCAAGGAAAAAACTTATATAACAGAAGAATTTGATGTCATTTTTCACATATTTTGACAACACAACATCAATCAATTGCTGTCATTTTCTATCCTTCCCATTGCTTAATTTAGAGATATTAGTTTTCTTTTTCTTTTTTGACGGCTGGGTACCCGGCTACTAGTATCATCCATGTAATTATTATTAAGAGAAAGATCATACAATGAGAGGGTCATATTGCCTAAACCTCGTGAGATATTACAACCATCGTCTATAAGAACATCTTGAATAATATCAAGAGGCTCGTCAACCCATAACTCATCTAAACTCGATGATCTAATAAGGAGTTACAGTCTATGAGTCACACCATTTGTTTCTCTATAAATGTGACGAAATAATATAAATCTGAAAGCCTCCATATAACGACGACAATTAGACAAAATAGAACTAGCCTCAATCACATCACCGTCTGTAGTAGCCAATGCCTTCATAACAGTTGCACAATCGCCCTCGATTTCAACTTCATCCCACCCTTGATGAATTGCGATGAGCAAACTAGCACGTAGTGCCTCCGCTTCTATGTGCATCGCTGAACTAGCATAAGGCACATGTCGAGAGAGGGTTGCTAGACAATCTCTATGCTCATTCCTGGCCACTACACTGATTCCACCTTTCCTCCTATCTTCCAAGAAAGTTCCATCTGTATTCAGTTTGAGTCGAGATATTACTTTTCTAATTAGCTATATATTTTGAACTAGGGGATGTTCAAAACTTCAAATCGAATACACTAGTCGGAAAATAAAACAAATCAATCAGAACAAGGATATTGTAAATTTGTAACGTTGTGAACTAGCACTATAAGTCTCTAAGTTGCTGTTTTTCAATCAATCGTAATTAGACTTTTTCGTGAGTTAACTCAAAACTTTCCATTTATAAAAACAAAAACAATGTCACTACTAGACCAAATGCTACTTAACAGAAGTTCAATGTTTATAGTGCTACGAAACTAGTTATAAGCTATTTGGATACTTGTTACCAAAGATGGAAACAAGTATCAAAATAGCTTATAACTAGTTATCAGCGAGGAAAGTACATACATCAACTTCATCCTATGAGTTGAAATAAGTTATTGAGCCTAACCATTTACCTAGACTAGATAAAGTAAATATGCCTTGTCTTTGTGCGCTTAATCACACCATTGTTGCATAATATATGTGTCCAAATAAATGTAACACGAACAAGGTATGTGATGATAAAAAGAATCCTTACAATTTGGACTTCATGTTTAGGTCTGCCATCAAGTTAGGTTGGGCTATAAGCTTTCTGTGTGAATGGAGCCAAGACCAACCACATTTGTCTGGCCCATACGGATTCGTGTCAAAAAACATTCGCACGTGTCTGCATCTCCCACCGGCGGGCAAAGTTGCGCGCGAAACTCGAAGCAAGGCGGGATAATATTCATTTTTTGATCCCTCGATGCTTTAATAATTCGAAATTATTTGCCATTTCGGATCCAAAATTATATCTCTTTGCCGCTCTCCACCATCACCCACTTGTTTATTTCTTTTTCTTTCTCCTTTTCGTCTAGAAAAAAGTCCTTCTCTCTAATTAGGGTTTTTCGTGGATCTATTATCCTCGCTGATAGTTTCGGCTTCCGATTTGTGAATTTCATTTTCTGAAGCTGGGGAAATGACTTGCGAAGTGGTGGTGATCGATGACCCAAACGGTCAAGATCTAGTGAAGAAGACCAAGAAGCGAAAGAGGGGCAGCAGCAAGAGCCCACGAGATTTAGGGGTCGAGGAGAAAGAGGCTAAGATTGAGTTGTTTCGCAAAGAGCTGGATGGGTTGTTTGGGTACTATAAGGAACTGATGAGTCAGAGTTTAGGGTGCTTCGATTTGGAGCAAGAATGCGGTAGCAACAAGGATCTGAAATCGGTGATTGGGGCTTTGGTGGAAGAGAGTGGGCTGCCCTTGTCAAAGCTTGTTGACGTGGTCTTCCAGAAAGTCAAGAAAGGATATGGGGACGTGACGTTGGCCACTGTCAAGAAGATTGTGCTCTTGGTTGGCCAGCGAGAAATGTACGGCGTCCCTAATGCTGAGGCCGATGTCCTCGAGGACGACTCTGATTCCTGTCTTTGGTGTTGGGAGGTGACCCTTTCCCCCCCATATTTTCATTACAGTTGCTTGCATTTTTTATTGGGCATGTTATTCTTGTTGTCGTTAATCAACCTTTGGCTTGCCCTTCTTATCTATTGTAGACAAGGGATGTAAAGTTGATGCCCGCTTCCGTGCGTGGAGTGTTGAATATTAGGCGTACCTGTCGAAGAAAGATCAATGAAAGGATTACCGCTGTTTCTGGTACAATATGCTTTCCCAAATAAATGAATAACTATTCTTTAGCGTGAGCTGAGTTTCATATTCTGTAATCTATAGTAGGATACAATGGATAGGTAATTTTGACAGTTGGTCTGGTTGATTTGCTTGTTTGTACTAATTAAGCGAAAACCAGTACTTTTGCTATCTTGAGTAGTTAGAGCATGTACCCAAAACCAATTGGCGATGGGTGAAGAGTCCGAAGACATCATAACGGTTAAGCAAGGCTTTACATTCCGAGTTTAGGATACCCCCTTCATGTGTTGTTTGAGTCATGTGGATAATTTATTAAGTGATTGTAGCACACGTGGTCTCTGCGTAATATGAGAATGGCATGTTGTGATACCATGTAGAAGTTGGAGCATTCCACCCAAAATTAATTGGCAATGAGTTGAGAGGCCCATAGTCCCAAAATTGTATTGTAAGGATGTTGGAAGTTGAAAGACAGAAAGTGACTTGTAATGGGTGTTCATCGACCTACTTTTGAGTGATATTATGATCAAAATTGGAAAATGTGACCCTTCTCTAGGAAGCATGGCTGCAAGCTGCAGATTGTCTTCGTCAAGTGTCTGATTTGACATGGGAATTTACTTGACATGGCTTGTTAGATTGGTCCTTAGGCGGGTAAAGATGAAGTGTTTTCAGATTCCCAATAATGAATGGCAGCTTAGAGTTAGTATTATTATTAGTATCATGATCGTTTCTTTTATACTGATGTGAAGTAGAGCGCCAAACTTTTACTCTCGTTCATCATGTATGTCTTTTGAGGCTATTTCCTGTGGCTTGTTAGCCTTTATGATGTGTACATGACCTCTGCACTAATATAGTTTTATTTTATTCAATTTCATTTGACTCTGAATTAGCGCTAGCTGTGTCTTCATGCTTCACTTGGATAGCTCTGCACATTTTATTCCTGCAATTTTGTCTTCTTTAAGTTCAATTGGTTGATTCTGAGTTACTCGTGTTTGTGTTTGTGTTAGCAATGATAATGGCATTACAAAAGCCGGAAAGTGATAAAAGCTACATTCATGACCTGATGAAGGCATCAGAAATGATCGATAAAGCTTCCTGTGAGGCAAAGATTCGCTCATTAATGGACCGCCTATCACTGAAAAATAGTGCAGATATGTATGTATATGGGCGAGCATCTGTATTACTGTTTCAAATTTATAGATTCATTCCATGATTTGTTTTCTTATTTTTGTTTGCTTACTGTAGGGTAAAAAAGGAAGCAAAAAGAGAAGAGAAACTGCAAATCAAACAAATGGAGCGAGATAAACGAGAAGCTGAGAAAGAGAAGCAAAGATTGGAACGTGATCGTCAAAAAGAAGAGATGCAAAGTGTAAGTTATTTGTTGACAAAATCATTGTTGAGTCTCTGCTTCCTAGTTCTCTTGTTTTGAACTATCGAGATATTTCAGGAGAAGGAGCAAAAGCGGCTGCTAGAGGAGTCGGAAAAAGTTGAAAAGCGTCGGGAAAAAGAAGAGTCTGAAATAAGGAAACTACGGAGGAAGCAGCAAGAAGATGCCGAAAAAGAACAAAGGCGCCGGGAGAAGGAAGAAGCTAAACTGAAAGATCAACTTTCCATAAAAAAGCAAGCTTCAATCATGGATCGTTTTCTTAAAAGAACCAAACCCAGCCCTGCGTGCCAGAATGATCAATTACCAACTGAAGGAACCGTATCTATTTCATCAAGTAAGAAAGATGAAAACTTGTCTGACGCAGTTACTCAATCAATGGACCACACTCTTTCATCTAATGACAAATTCAGTGCCGAGGATATCCGCAGGTTGGCATCATTTGTTGAAATTATTGAACCACTAATAATGTATCCTCAGAGAATACTGACATTTCGCATATTGCAGGTTGCACTTGTCTACTTGGCGCAATTTAGGTCATTCTATTCGATCAAACAGAAACCAAAGTTGGGGAATACGTCAGAAGCCTAAGATTGAGCTATTTAAGGAACTCAAGCTTACAACCAGTAAAGGACTAGTTCATGGTGATGATAACATGGAAAAACTTGTAGATAGATGGGGTGAATCTGTTAATGATGACAGATCATGTCAAATTCTGGCTGATGTTAAGAAGTTCAAATCAAGAAAGCAGTTGTTACAATTTGATAAGAGCCATAGACCTGCATTTTATGGTATATGGTCCAAGAAAAGGTGAGCTCCTCTTTCATAAATTTTACTTGAGTAAGGCTAAGCGACTCATATCATGTACATATTTTGTGTCTGAAATGCACACATGTTCAGTATATGATCAATCTTCTTTGACCACTGTTTGAAGTTTCACAAAGCAGTATATACCTGACAACTGTCCAGTAATTAGTTGGAAACATTCCAATGTTTGCTCATTTCTGATAGCTAAAACTGTAAAACCCCATAGGCCGGCACATGATCTCTTTATACATGAGTTGTTTTAGGCTTGTATTGATCTTAAGTGGTCGGATACCTTTCAAGTTACAATTTTAATGTTTTGCTCAAACTTTTAGGTACAATAGTGAAAGGTTAGCAAAAAAAATAATGTGTTGGACTGGTTTAAATTTGTTATTTTGACCCTTTGGCTTTTATTTACATAAGTATTACTAGATAACGAGATGAATGTTTTTGCAATTAGAATTTTCTTTTTGACTCAACGTCATTTAAGGTGTTATGGTAGTATTCATCATAGAAAGAAAAAGCTTACCCCTAAATTAAGGCATTTCTTGTACCTTCTGGAAATTAAGGGATTTACGTTTCCAAACAAAATTTAACGAGGCCAAGTGTCATGAAAAATTTCATTGTATTTTCGCCTTTTGATCCACTGGTGCATTTATGTCACATTATGAAGTGTGTGTAGATATATATATATATACAGCCCTTCTCAGCTGCGGACGTCCGCACCAATGGTTTTGGTGCGGATTTTCATTTTTGCACCACTTTTCGATCGAATTTCCTCATCTCCACCGTCTAGTATCTAGATAATATTGTGTAGATCATCTCTGCAAAATTTCAGAAGTTTAGTAGTGAGTCTAGAAGGCTCAGTTTCAGTGAGCTAATTATGACACTGAAGTTTTCTTATAATCTTATCTTTCAGTCATGTTGTTGGGCCGTGTCATCCTCTAAGGAAAGACCCTGACTTGGATTACGATATTGATAGTGATGAGGACTGGGAAGAGGTAAGTTGTGATGTCTTTTTATACATGTAGTTTATAGGTAAGAGGTGATTTGCCTATAACAACTACCTTATTGTCACAGGAGGATCCTGGTGAGAGCCTCTCTGATTGCGATAAAGAAGATGAAGGAGAAAGTTTAGAAGAGGGATGTTCAAAAGCTGATGATGAAGATGAAAGTGAAGATGGTTTCTTTGTACCAGATGGGTATCTCTCAGAAAATGAGGTGATGAATTGTGATGTTGCTTTTCTTGTCTGTGATAATGTTCCGAATGATTTTTGGATATCTGCCAATACCTAGGTAGCGTAAAATAGTTTCCAGGCTTGTACGCAGCTGTAATACGATAAGGTTCATTTACTTATTGGGTCTGAAGTTTTTTACAAATCAGAACCTTTGAGCTGTTTTGTTACACTTCAAATTCCCCATGTTGTGTGCGTATATAGTGTAGATATGGTGTATATAGTGTGTGTTTAATATGTATATGCATATATCTACTCAAACACACCCCTATATTCATGAATACCAGATAATGTAACTTCAAATTTTTTATTTGAGACAGTTGGTTGTTCTATGTATGCAGGGAGTAGAAGTGGACAGGATGGAAACTGATATCTCATGTGAGGAGACCAAATCACCCAGTTGTAAGCAAGATTCAGAGAGCGAGAAATTTTCTACTTTGTTTCGGCAGCAAAAGTATTTAGGAAATTTGACAGAACGTGCTCTTCAGAAAAATCAACCTTTAATCATATCAAATTTGATGCATGAGAAGGCATCTTTGTTAATAGCTCAAGATCTTAGTGGTACTCCTAAGATGGAACAGATGTGCTTGCAAGCTCTGAGTATGCATGTGTTTCCTGGCGACTCATTGGTGGAGATATCAGTTGATGGCATGCAAGAAGAAGACCTGGAGGTTTACATGTCAACTGGCAAGTGCAGTATTAAATCAAGCTCTGCTGTGGCTGTTATACCGGAATCAGATCTGCCTGCAATTGTAAGTGGTGATGCCATTCTACATTTGAACTCAGAAGTCCTGGATTTTTTTTATGGTATTAGATAAATGGCTTGATTAATATGAACTATCAGGAGGTGGGTAGTTTAATCTTCAATTCCGCTTAAATTTTGTTTGACAGTCCATAGTTGGCAACTGAAAATGATATTGCAATTTCCAGGTGTCTGTCATTCAGTCATGCTCCCAAAGTATCGGTAAGGTATTACAAGCTTTGCAGGAGAAGTTCCCAGCTGCGTCAAAGACTCAGTTAAGGAATAAAGTGCGAGAGATATCAGATTTTGTGGATAACCATTGGCAGGTTAGTCGCTCATTTACAACTTTCATTCCCAAAAGTAGGCATTGACATTCTTAACTGGTAATGCAATGGAACAAACAATGAATACTAGGCCTATCACCTAAAGAGGAAGTTGCAACAAGGGTTGGTGTATGTCAAACTGAGTTTTATTGTTTAAAGTTATCTAATATTGAACACCTGATGCAGGTTAAGAGAGAAATTCTGGAGAAAGTTGGCTTGTCAATGTCTCCCGGTATGTATGACTCTGCTTTCAGATGATGGCCTCTACCATTATGTATTTTGCTAATTATGTATAGTTTTGCTTTTCCTGATTATCAGAAAAGAGCGCTGGACTGCCCAAAAGTATTACTGCCTTTTTCTCAAAAAGGTGCTTGCCACCCAATGGTAAAGGTATCAACCCAAATGAAACCTCACCTCAGCAAGCAGTGAAGCCTGGTTCTGCTGTTGAAGGGCAGCAAAATTGCATATACAAAGATTGATAACATCTTGTTTCTGCTGTTTAGGTTTGTAGCTTTAGTAGTTCCCTAGTTTTGTTGTGCTATATGTCCATTTTAAGCCCATGCCCATGGCGTGTGTTCAACGATATTCTGATATCTTTGAATCTCATGTGGGCTTGTTGTAAATGTTTTTGTTTCAAATAGTAAAATATAACGTAGTGGCTCTCCTTGTCACACTGCATAATTTTTTCTTTTTTGGTATGAGTAGCTGATTAGGACGTCATTTATGGTACGAGTATGGTTTTGGTGGTAAAGCTTTAACAAGTTTTTGCTTGATTTTGTCTAAACTTTGTAATTTACTATGTAGCTGAAACAAAACGAAGGAAGCGAGGAACACATATTTTTTCTTCCCGTATTTTCTCACCTGCATTGTCTGAGAATAAAATCAGAAGATAGCTGTCATTGGGTTGGTATTTTTGTTGGCCGCCAACACCTGGAAAAGGATGTGTTATTGATTTCAAAGACTTGAAAAGGAAGCCATGGAAGCTGTCTGGTACTCTGGTCAGTCTGGTGTGTACAATAGCATTTGTTTTTGGCAAGTATCGTTAGCTGGGGACTTGTTTACTCGCACACAGTGACGAATACAGTAGGACCTAGCGGAATATCTGGAATATTACCTCCTCGTCTTGTCCAGTTAGTACATGTGCAAGTATTTGAGTATTAGACGTGTTTCTTAAATTTTGGAGCTGACTAATAACCGTATATGAGATGAGTTGTTTGGTTGGCAAGTGTCGTGGCATTGCAAAACTGCCTTGTTCAATATATACCTGAAACGTAATTCCAGCTTGATTGAATTGCTTGTCCTACTCCAATGTGTCACTGGTTTACGATCGTCTGTTGTTACACGAAGTTGGTCCGTCATGCATAGAGTTGTCTACTTGCTGAGTTGCTAGAAAAAGAAAAAAGAAACGAGAAGTGGCAATGACGGAATTAATGGGAAAATGATGGTCTCATGTGGAAACAACAAGTTTGATATTAACGAGCTTCCTGTTTCCCTCGCCAAACATCGCCTTCTCTGTCTCTCTGTCTTGGTGTTGCTTTCTTGTTCTCTCCCACTCAACACAGCAGCTCGATCGATCAGAGTTTGAAAGAAAGTAAACAAGAATGGCTCTCAGACTGAATTCGACGGTGAACACCTTCCCATCTCACCAGCTCATGCCTTCTTCTTCTTCTTCTTCCAAGTCCCGCAATTTCAGATCTCCCAGAATCTTCATGGCTTCCACTCTTCATTCCGACTCCTCCAAGTCAGTTCCAATTCATCCATCTTTTATTCTCTTCTTGTTTGCTGGGTAGATTATGCGGTGGTTTTCATGATCCTATATGTTTGTTTTTGTTAGTTTTTACTTTTTAGAATTCTTTTCGCTCTGATATTTTCCGTCGATGTCATTCAAATGGAACTGCAACTTGAGAAATGGACTTATTTGAGCTTGGCTAATAAAATTGAAATCAACTAACTGTTGCACGGCCCACGATGCTATGTTGCTACAATCGACCAAATATAATTTCAGGGTTTTAGCTGTCTGTTTTATTTCATTATTGTATTTTATGTGATACTGGTTGCCTGACTGTTTTATCTCATTGGATTTGATTCAATGCATGCACGGAATATCTGTTCAATCTTTGCTGCAGAAGCATATACAAATTTCTGATCATGTCTAATATGTTTAAAGAATTCTCCTTTCTATGCTACTGATATTGAATTCTATTTCTGTTGATATTCCGACGATATTCTAAAAGTACAATGAAAATGCAACCCAGGTTTCCTGTTTGTTTGTTTTTCAATTATAAAAGTTTCTTATATGTATCGTGTATCCTTTAATTTATTCTCACATTTGCTGAAGGGTAGGCCTGATTTTTTTTTAATTTTTTTTTTTCACATTTAACTCTTTCTTTTGGAATAGCTCCTGTAGGTTGACTAGTTTCTATTTTTTAAGTACTTTATGTTAAACTGTTCTCTGAATATACAAACATTAATGTAAAGCTTTGCCTTCACTTTCTTAGAAAATATTTAACTTCTTGCTATTTGATGTTTTATATCGTCTCTAATACTTGGACAGTTGAATTATAATTAAGTATTTATTATAGCCGGTTTTCCTCCTTTTTTTTGAATATTCCCTATTTCACTTATGTGGTCTTGGTTGTACTTTTATTTTTTCTTTTAGTAGGAGGATAGCTTTCCAATTAAGTTCATCTACTTTCCTTTCCTTTTCTTTTCTATTTTTGCACTGTGCTTGTTTCTTCTCAGTTCATCTCAAGCCTTGCAGAGTGAAATATGAATATAAAGACCCATGTTAGAGAATTATCATATCTGACAGTCTAACCATTTTATGTGGTGCTATACTAGTTTGTTTTTTCTTTTTGATGTCTATATGTTGGCTTGGTCAATATGGTTCTCTTAACTTGACATTTGCATGCTGTTTAATGAAATGAAAATTTTGCTCACATGTTTTCAGTTTAACTCTGACACTACAAACAACAATATATGTGTATTGGTACTACACATGTGTTTGCATAATATTTGTTTTGTTCAGCTTTACTTCCAAATTTTGTAGCTGCACCTTTGACTTCTCTGCACTTTACATGGTTGGTCAAATTTGGTCATGTTTTCTCTTATATTCTCAACTTAAATACAGTTAATCTTGCCTGTTTACTTTAACACCACAAACACAAAAACACACAGACAGCCTGTAATATACGAGGTTTGCCTAGGAAAATTTATACCAGGAAGTAGGTTGACTAGTTTCTATTTTTTAATTACTTTATGTTAAACTGTTCTCTGAATATACAAACATTAATGTAAAGCTTTGCCTTCACTTTCTTAGAAAATATTTAACTTCTTGCTATTTGATGTTTTAAATCATCTCTAATACTTGGACAGTTGAATTATAATTAAGTATTTATTATAGCCGGTTTTCCTCCTTTTTTTTGAATATTCCCTATTTCACTTATGTGGTCTTGGTTGTACTTTTCTTTTAATCCTGTTTGGTGAATTGGAAAGCTTTTCTGATGTTCGTTAGAATTATCATTTCAAGTATACCTTTTTTAAGAAACTGAGTTAATTTTCTCTTTTGCTTGTTATAGGGAGACTGAGAAGATGAAGAAAACTCATTGCCCTCCACGTGAGTCACATGTTCAAGTGACTCATTCCATGCCTCCTGAACACCTTGAGATCTTCTCATCCTTAGAGGAGTGGGCTGACGATAACATTTTGGTGCACCTAAAGCCTGTTGAGAAATGTTGGCAAGCACAAGATTTTCTTCCTGCCCCTGAGTCAGAGGGATTCTATGAGCAAGTAAATGAGTTGAGGGAAAGAGCAAAAGAAATTCCTGATGATTATTTTGTCGTCTTGGTTGGAGATATGATCACAGAAGAAGCTCTTCCAACATACCAGACAATGCTTAATACGCTAGATGGAGTTCGGGATGAGACTGGTGCAAGCCTCACCTCCTGGGCAAGATGGACTAGGGCATGGACTGCTGAAGAGAACAGGCATGGAGACCTTCTAAACAAGTATCTTTATCTCTCTGGACGAGTAGATATGAAACAAATTGAGAAGACAATTCAGTATCTTATTGGATCAGGAATGGTGAGATTTTGTTTCCTCTCGTTCTTTCAGTTTTATTATTTCTGAGCACTTATGTTCGGTTGCTTTTCTATAGACACTTTGAAATTTTGGTATTGCAGGGAAGCTTTTGAAATTATATTGAATCTGTATAGGATGCAACTTTCTAGACTACTTGGAGTATCTTTGTTGTCTTCTATTTTTCCTTTTCCTTTTCCTTTCTTTTTTGTTTGTTTGTTTGCTTTGCATTGACTAGAAGACTGGGAGGGGCTTGAAAACCTTTCACTGGCCACTACGTATCAGAACAGGAAATACAAGAAACAATTATAAAGTTTAGGGCATCCGGCATCTCATTGCCTGAAAATTCGTGTCATTTCGATCTTTTTCTGGAAGTCTGGAAGTCAGTATCAGTAACTACTAACTAGGATTACTAAATTTCTTGTTAATGTACAATTTATGTCAGATCTCATGCCTCATCTTGGAAATTTGAGCCATCTCTCTGTGACCATCCTACCAACTACTGTATGGAGTAGTAATCGGTCACTATCATTCTATTTGGACAACGTGTAATCTCATCAGTTATCACTGCAGTGGTATAGACAAACACACTGAAGAAACATTCTTCAGAAAGATCCCACCTACTTAATA
Source organism: Fragaria iinumae (assembly GCA_009720345.1). NCBI lineage: Eukaryota > Viridiplantae > Streptophyta > Magnoliopsida > Rosales > Rosaceae > Fragaria > Fragaria iinumae. The sequence goes on along the minus strand of CM019122.1, from coordinate 42,040 downwards.
TATACACCTTATCCCCTGATTAAACTCCCTGTTGTCATGCACCTTCTAAACACGAGTAGTATTATTAGGAGATAACATTGAGACCCAGAAGAAAGAGATTTCACTGCCTCCATCAGTAATGTTGAATTAATCTACACTCTTGTAGTTATTCTAAGTGTATATGAATCAATCTATACTTATGTTAGAGTAGAGATCAACTTTCTGGGTGTCTTATTGACAATTCCTTATTTGTATCATTGTTTCTATTATGGTCATCACCTTAAATTTGTTGTGTATGTTTAGGATCCTAAAACGGAGAACAATCCCTACCTTGGTTTTATTTATACTTCATTTCAAGAAAGGGCCACCTTCATCTCCCATGGGAACACAGCCAGGCAAGCTAAAGAGCATGGGGACATGAAATTGGCTCAGATATGTGGCACCATTGCCTCGGATGAAAAACGTCATGAAACTGCCTATACAAAGATTGTGGAGAAGCTCTTTGAGATAGACCCGAATGGCACTGTCTTAGCTTTAGCTGACATGATGAAGAAAAAAATATCAATGCCTGCGCACCTGATGTATGATGGTCAGGACGATAATCTTTTCGAGCACTTCTCAGCTGTTGCCCAGCGGCTGGAAGTATATACAGCCAAGGATTATGCTGATATTTTGGAGTTTCTGGTTGGTAGATGGAAAGTAGAGGAGTTGTCTGGTCTTTCTGGTGAGGGTCGTAGAGCGCAAGATTTCGTATGTGCATTGCCACCGAGAATCAGAAGGTTGGAGGAGAGAGCTCAGGGAAGAGCCAAGAAATCATCGAGTGTTCCATTCAGCTGGCTTTTTGGTAGAGAGATAGTCGTTTAAGTGCTGTGCTGCATGTGGCATTCAGCTCGGCTCCTGGAGTATATGAGACAATTGCCAGTCTTAGCACACAGCTGGGCTGTTGTGCTTTGTGATGAAGACTTCTTTTTTGTAGATACACTATTTTCTGTCTATTTTCTTTTTTGTAATCTGTAGATACTATTTCTGTCTATCTTAATTATTCTAAAAACGCCTACCTTGTTGACTGATTATGATTGTTAAGGATCTGGTTTTGGTTTGCATGAACATGCCAGCAAGTTTTGCTTGATGCAGGTGAAGATAGCAGGAAGGTTGGTTAGTGTTGAAGATGTCCAGCTGGATCATTCAAGTTGGATATTTATTGTTTTGACATACCATGAAACAGGGTGCATGAAGCACTAGAGAAAGTAAGAATTTTAGATCAATTCCATAGATATTCTTATACCACCACCACTGGGTAGAGAAACAAGAGGAAATTACAGACTCACAGTACGAATCATAAGAAACTCCCTCAGGAATTTCCCAAATTCCAAGCATTGAATTGAATAAACGAATGAATTATATAAGCGACAGTAAAGTAAAATGAATTAGACTTGGAAGGGCCATGGCCAATCCTTGAGATCCTCCTCTTGTTGCACCTTGGAACTCCTCATAGCAGCTCTGGAATTCCCGCCCAGCTGAATATGATCGCCCTCAACAGAGGCATAGTACTTCAAGAAAAAGGCGAGGGTCAAGACCACCCACTCCAAGCAGAAGATCAAAATGCTGAGGCCACCCCCCAATTTGAGAATGACAGAGGCATCCTCTTCCCTCACATAGGACTTGAGCTCCCCAAGAAAGTCGCCGGTTCTGGTGAAGATCAGCACAGCCACCGAGCCTTGGAATATGGCAGTGAGTACTGTGGCCACCATGTGGGCCCCGTACCATTTCCCGGTCCCTGCGGAGGCGGCGGCGCATCCGGAGACGGCCCCGACAATGGTGAAGATGTGGAGGAGGATGACGAAGAAGCCGCAGACGGAGGGGAGGAGGCGCAGAGAGAGGGTGAGGAAGATGCAACTGGAGGCTGCACCCAGGAGGATGTAGTTGCACAGAAGGAACACCTTGTGGGTGTGGTAGTGGGATGGAGACGCCCCTGCCACTGATGGGTTCGAGTTCAAACCTATACCCATCTCTCTCTCAATTCAACGCTCCTATATATTCAGACAAAAAAGAAGATTGGTTCTCTCTATTTTGAAATTAGCTCTGGTAGATACTACTAGCTCGGTGTGGATCGATTGGATTTGCAGGGTGGATTATATAGAAAGGGATGCCCAACGGCAGTATAACCGTTGGAGCTGGCACTGGGCCCTACCACGGCTTAGCTGTTAATTCGAAACGGCTAGTTTTTTTTTTTCGCCTTTTCGGTTTCGTGTCGGTGAATTCGAAAGGGGAAGCACTGGTTGGGCCGTAATTATTGGGCCTAAACTTGAGGTAACGGTGAGGGTCCAAACAGAAGAAAAGCCCAAAGCTTAGAATTACAAATATAATATATTGCAAAACGAGCCCTTTGTCCCTTCCGGTGCCATGGCGAGGGTCGAAGAGAACGGCTCGGAGAATCCGCAAGAGAAAGAAGAAGGAGAAGAGAAGACAGCGCAGCAATCAGGTGCGCGCGTGCTCGAATCGTTATTTGATTTGGGCAGCTGTATAGAGTTGGTTATAAAGAAAGGCGTTGGTTTTGATCTTTGCAGGTTCCGAAGAGAATAGGTTGGAGACGGAAACTCAAACTCTGAGTGATGTGGGATGGTTCATTCTCGGTGAAAATCAACAACACCTTGGGCCCTACGCATTCTCGGAGCTGCGCGGTGAGTTAGATATTCTGGAATAGAATGTTAGTGTTCAATTTCAGTTGTACTGGTTAGCTTGCTTATATATTTTCCTTGGCATGGGCAGAGCACTTGTTAAATGGCTACCTCACCCACACCACGCTGGTCTGGTCTCAAGGAAGAAGCGAATGGCAGCCACTCTCCTCCATTCCTGATTTGGTCTCCCAAATTACTCCACAAGTTCCAGGTTTGAATATGCTCCTCACCTTTCCTTTCACTTGATAGCCAGGTCATATAATTTTGTCCAATTTCTCTGCAGTGCCCCCCAGTGACAAGGATGATGACTTTGACAAATGGCAGGAGCAGATTACGGAGGCAGAACAAGCAGATAGTGATAGACCTTCCACACCACCAGAGGGCGAGGAAGAGTTCATTGACGATGATGGCACTCAGTATAAGTGGGATCGGGGTCTTAGGGCTTGGGTTCCTCAGGTTGTTTTTCTTCTGCTCAAGGCACAATCCCCTCGCCATAATTTGATTAGTGTTATTACTGATTCTTGATTAGCTCACTCAAATACAGATGCGCACTTCGACTTTGGTGCAAGATTATTTTCTGACAGCATTTTAATCATAATTTGGTCGGTGGTATTCTTGCATTCATATGCTAGTGCGCTAGATTTTAAGCTACATTCATCAAAGTTTTATTACGGTAGGTGCTGTTTTGCTCCTCTTCAAACTACTTTTGTAGTCTCCTCCTCAGCTCCTAGAAACAGATCCTTTTTCATCAAAACTCATCTCTCTCTAGAGTGAGGGGTTGTCTGGACAATTGTCACTCATCATATGCCTCTGTGGTGCTATTTTCTCTACTAGAGTATAGTTTTTTCCTTTCCAAAGTTGGTGCTTCAATTGTCTCTTATTTGTGCATTTATGCTGGTGAATTCTGAGTGATAGAAACTGAAGAAGTTTTATATTGAACGAGAATGATACATATCCACATTTACATGTATACACTTTATTGATGTGTGGATATTTTTGTAATCTTGTAAGAAGAAGGTTGACGTAGTTTAACACCATAAGTATGTTACCCTGCTGCAAAATATGTTGAAAGTTTATTTAAATATTTATAAGGTTTACTTTTCTTTCTTTCCTGAATGCTTATTTGACTGATTTTCTGTCTAATAGGATAGCATGTTTGGGGTAGAGGATATGACTTTCTTGCAAGAAGAGGAAGTCTTCACGAATGTGAAACTTTCTAATGACTCTTCAAGGGAGGAAGTTAATGCAACCGGAAATTTTTCTGATCCTCCTAAAGAGAAAGACACGAATGTTAACCGTGGGGTAGAAGAAGGAATTCCAAATTCAAAGAGAAAACTATCGGATGTGGAAGATGTCAAAAAGGTTCGTAAACCTTTTCACTTTTTTGATGATGCCTCATTATTCATTGATTGAAAGTCTATAATTACCAAAGGCTATTGTGCAAATGGGATCTGATTGGGTCCTCTTAATCTATCTGGTTTTGTTAGTGGACTGAATGTTATTGATGTATAAAGAAGCCTTAAAGCTGTACCTGCTGAATTGTCTTCTCTTTGTTGTTTCTTGATGTTATGCAGGAAGCTAATAGACCTCCTGATAGTTGGTTTGAGCTAAAGGTCAATTCACACGTTTATGTGACTGGATTACCCGATGATGTTACAGTTGACGAAGTAAGCCACAGTCATTATTTTGTTTTCTATGAGCATACTTCTTGTGAGCTTAAAACTAATTTAGGGGTGCTTTTTCAGGTGGTAGAGGTGTTTTCAAAGTGTGGGATAATAAAAGAGGTAAGCTTGTCACTTATAAGCATTTTATTTAACAGATGGGATGCAAATTTATTTATTTATTTATTAGAACATGTAAAGAGGATTGGTGACGTTTGCTGAAAAAGTGAGCTCAGAGTTGAAGAATATATTTGGAATGAAATATTTTGAAGGATGCATATTGCTTACCTGAGAATGAAGATGCTCATGCTACTGTTTAATCGTACTATGTTTTTCTTCCTCCATCATGATTGATTTTATTTCTGAAATGTTTTTTTACTGGTATCAGTAACCAAATCCTCAATTTCTTGCATACTGTCGGGACCTGATAATCATGTTATTATGCAAAACCACTTGTTTTCTAACACCTATCTATAACCTTATATTCCTGTCATGAAGTCAATTGTGGACATCATAAATTGTATTTGTTTTACTGTCGGGACCTGATAATCATGTTATTATGCAAAACCACTTGTTTTCTAACACCTATCTATAACCTTATATTCCTGTCATGAAGTTAATTGTGGACATCATAAATTGTATTTGTTTGCACATCACATTCTATACATATCATATATTGTTATTAAACTCATATGGCGTTTCTTATAAAGACATTTGAAAAAATTTATAGGATCCTGAATCAAAAAAGCCTCGTGTGAAGTTGTATACTGATAAAGTGACTGGAAAGGTAAAGGGTGATGCACTTGTTACATATCTCAAGGTAATTTCTTTTGTATTCCTGCTACAAATGTCCTATCGTTTACCATGCTCTGGGTATGTTATTATATATGTTTATATTATAGGAGCCCTCAGTTGATTTGGCTCTCAAAATTTTGGACGGTACACCTCTGCGTCTTGGTGGCAAGGTTCTCATGTCAGTCAGCCGAGCTAAGTTTGAGCAGAAAGGTAACAACTACCACCCTGACATTTGTCATTGCTTCAATATTGTAGCTTGACAACTCTTACCTGCGGTTTCAGAGTACTACTCGATAATATTTCTGATATACCATATTTTAATTTCTCTTCAGCACGATATAGTCAGGAAACTTTGGTTGACAATGCCAAAGGATATAAAATCAAAATCTGATAATATTACAAGTAACTATGCATATTAATTAAATGTGAATATCAAAACTTCTTCATCAATATGACAGGTTTGAACAAAAGATATAAATTAGATGATTCACTATCTATTTAGAGTTGTCTTGAAGGTATTTTAGAAAAAAGGATATCATATGTTTAGAGTTAGAACTAAGAACCTAAAACTGCTGACATGTTATCAATATATACAGCCAAACAATAAAAAGAATTTGTTCTCCATCTTTTATGAATTTATATTCTTCTTGCTATACTTTCATATATATATATATATATATATATATATATATATATATATATATATATATATATATATATATACGAAAAGGATGTGGAGCGGACGTCCGCACGGTCCTTAAAGTGCGGACGTCCCTCCGTTCGCCACCGTACGGCGCCGGCAAGGGCGCGCCTCCACCCCAGCGGACTCCAGCAGTGTCCCCGACCTCTTTCCATCCCCGGCGAATTCCAGTTTTCCGGCCAGATCGATCTTGTTTGAAGTTTTGGTTGATCTCGCCGGAAAACTGGAATTCGCCGGACTTGCCGGGGATGGAAAGAGGTCGGGGACGCTGCTGGAGTCCGCTGGGGTGGAGGCGCGCCCTCGCCGGCGCCGTACGGTGGCGAACGGAGGAACGTCCGCACTTTAAGGACCGTGCGGACGTCCGCTCCACATCCGGCCTGTATATATATATGTATGTATATATATATGTATGTATGTATATACCTTTTTCAAGGATTGCTTAGCATTTTTAGGGGTCAAGGACCAAAGTGAACTCTCACCTGAACTTCAGGGGTTAAAATGTATCTCAGCCTATATTTTAAAGTACAAATGAGAGAGACATCTCAGATATAGACCTCATCCACAAGTTTCTCAAGCAACCTCTTTTTTTTTTTTTTTGTCGAAATCAACCTCCTCCTCTATCTTTGACAATAACTTTTTTGGAATTGGGCCGCATCTGTTTGTATACTAACAAATAGGGGCAAGGATGATGTTATTTACACTTTAATTTTCTTAAACTAAAGGTCTATTTGTATCTTAAGAGAATCTTTTTGAGGAACCATTGCCCCCCCTTTAGTCTAAAACGCTCTGCCCATGCGCTTCAGGTCTGTGCTACTTTACTGAGGAGCTCTTATATGTATGCAGGGGATAGATTTATTGCCAAACAAGCAGACAACAAGAGGAAAAAAAAACTGAAGAAGGTGGAAGAGAAGATGCTTGGCTGGGGTAAGTTCTAATCTTGAGCGATATAAATTTGATTATTTAGTTTTTTTAACTTTTCATGCCGAGTGATTCTATTTAGGAAACAATTTTCTTTTGGTCCACTCTATTTATATTCTCTTGAAAATAAGTACAAATATCTTTGTTATGGTCATGTAGTGTCTTATTATGTTAACGTGCAGCTTTAGAAAGCGTTTAATTATGTTCCAGGTGTAACAAGTATGTTTTATGCTGTCCGTTCTTTACTTCTCTTTCTCAAATGATAGTTATGTCCTTTCATCTTGCAGTATAGAGATTTATGATATCATGCTTATGGAGCCATGAGTTACCATATGAACTAGATTTATGTCCTTTCATCTTGCAGTATATAGATGATATCATGCTTATGGAGCCATGAGTTACCATATGAACTACATTTTCCTACATTGTTTCATAGTACATCAGGCTTAGGAGTCATGGACATGCTTTTAACATACAAACTACATTTTGTTACTAAGCTCTTTTCTAACCGGTCAAATGCACTTAACCAATTGGCTGTTCATTCCGCATTAGTCTTTTACACTGTTGGTGTCTTAGAGTTAAGGGTGCAGAACAGTGTAAATATAACATATATGTGAAACTTTAAGGGTGCAGAACAGTGTAGATATAACATATATGTGAACCTTCTCAATATTTTCTATATATTATCGTATGTGGTACTTCTGTCATACTTTTATCATTGATTACTTAATGTGTACTGGATTACTCATATTGAGATCACGTGTCCTCATGCAGGTGGTCGTGATGATGCAAAACTGTTGATTCCAGCTACTGTTCTTCTTCGTTATATGTTCACAACCGCTGAAATGAGGGTAAGTTCAGAATTGTTACAGTCTGCTACACACATTACCTTTTAGTGGTGGACTGTGCTGCCCCTTGTGCTCACTTGTTGCTGTTGTTCCCAGAATGTCTGGGCACTACAGTGAATCCGAGTCTAAACAGTATATATGCAGGAGTCATGATCTATGACCCTTCTTAGAATGCATAAGCATTGGCTTTCTTTAGCTCTTAGATTTGAAACACTTGAAGGTTAAGGATGAATGACAAGTTGTCTCTTTTGACTTTAACTCAAAAGAAACGATTATGTCACTCTCCTATTCATGAAGGAATTTAATAAGTTTCTCTCGGAAAAGATTTTTATCCTTCTCAGTTTCTCTCTGTAATGTATGTTCATCTTCTCTCCATAGCAAAATATTTCAGTTAATGTAGAAGAGGGAGAGTTTTACGAGCATTCTCACCTTGAAAGTGAGCAAATCTAAGATTTTGTTCAATATTTGTCCATACTAACATGCAATTGATCCTGACCATATGCAGATGAACTGAAAAAAACACTTTTTGTTTTTATGTGCAACAATTCTTAACTGATCAATGCGTACTGTTAACCATATATTGTTCCTTGTCTGGTATAGTGAGACTTTCTCTCTTAATGTTTCCAGGCAGATGAAAACTTATGTACAGAGTTGCAGGCAGATGTTGAAGAGGAATGTGAGAAGCTTGGTCCAGTGGAATCAGTCAAGGTAATGTAACTTTGGATCAAAACTGGGCATTTGCATTCTCTCTATTTCCGCATCATATCAGCATGTACTGTTTCTTGGAATCTTTGCTGACTTTTATACAAACTGTCACAAAATTTCTAGTGTTTGGTGGGTTTGCTTTTAAGATGTTAGGATGTGTTTATTGGAGTTCAATGAGTATTTCTCCGTGTCAGATATAAGATGTTGGCTTGTGTATAGTATGTGCATGTCAAGTGTGCATATCTTTTTCCTCTTTTCGCTTGTTTATCTATTCTCTTTCCTGATTTCCTGTTTGGTGAGGTCTTCTTTTTTTTTTTTTTTTTTTTGTTAAACCTGTTCGGTGAGTTTGCTTTAAGATGTTAGGATGTGTTTATTCGAGTTTAATGAGTATATCTCCGTGTCAGGTATAAGATGTTGGCTTGTGTATAGTATGTGCATGTGTTAGTTGTGTGCACATATCTTTTTCCTTTCTGCTTATACTTGTTTTTCCTTTCTCTTTCCTGATTTCTTGTTTTTGTTGTTTCTTTTCTATTGTAGGTTTGTGAGAATCATCCTGAAGGTGTTGTTTTGGTAAGATTCAAGGATAGGAAGGATGCTCAAAAGTGCATAGAATTGATGAATGGAAGATGGTAATTGGCAGATCCTTTTAATTTTCTTTAATCATCTGTGTTTAGAATTGACAGTTGCAATTATTGTGGCATGGTTGGTAGAAATCATTAACCACCCCCCACCAAGCTGCAGAGAGATCTCTTATTTTTCCCATTTTTCTCAGCTGCTTCTACTCATTGTTGTGGTTATATCTATGCAGGTTTGGTGGTAGGCAGATACATGCAAGTGAGGATGATGGTTTAATTAACCATGCTTTGGTCAGGAATCTGGACGATGATGCCGAACGTTTAGAGCAGTTTGCTTCAGAACTTGATGTATGAACGAGTTTTGTTTCAGTCTTGTAGTTATGCTAGTCATACATCTGGATTATGTTGTAAAAAAGTTCAACATCCGAGGGTCTTTGGTCATGTTGTTAATTAGGGACTGTTAATTACCTGGGGTTCAACATTTGAAAAGCCATAGATGAAGTACTACTATAGTCAGCTAAAATTCTGGCTGTGGTCAATATACAAGTTAACAATTTGCATAATTTTGATATTTTCTTCATCTTTTTCTTTTCTAGCTGTTGGCTGTTCTGCAAATGGTTGGGTTGAAACTCATGTGCACATGATTTACCTATTGTGAAAGCTTTCGGCAGCAATTGGTGTGATCGTAGGAATTAAGACTTTCAAAAACCAAAAATATAAGCTTTGTTTACTACTTAGGTAACTAGTGACTCAACCCATGCCCGTGAACTTGGATGTTCTCTTATTTGATACGATGGTTTTAAGAGTTTGATCTAAATTTGCATCAACACCAACTAGTAATTTGTGAGACGTCGCCTCATCTAAAAACAAAAATATTGTGAGACGTGTTAAACTGTGAAGTGAAACTGTTTGCTGGCCTTTTAGAGGAATATGCATTCTGGACACATATGCATAAACAGCTCTAATTTGACATTTGTCAATATCTTCCAACCAAATAGGCAATGTCAAATTTGACACATGTAATTGACATTGAGGGAAGGCAATGCCAAATTTGACATTAGTGAAAGGCCATGTCAATTTTTTTTTTTTTTCACTCTCTTTATTGCTTAATACATGGTAAATATTTAATTTTGACATCTCCATTGTAGATGAGATTAGCCAAATTAGCCATTGTTATGGAGATGTTCTTAGGTACGAGACTACGAGGACGGTATTGGACTACTGGGGGCGCGTTTGGTAGGGAGCTAGGAGTATGTCACCCTGTCTTATTTTCTTCATCAGTGTCCTCCTGCACTCATGGTACATAATACCAGGGGCGGAGGTATGTTTAGGCTAGAGAGGGTCCAGACCCCCCTTGAATACCTTAAACTATCTTATTAAGCTTCATTATTTACCTTAAATGGTGGCTGATTTGTAGCTCAAATTCATTAACAATGGTGGCTGATTTCTAGCTCAAATTCATTAACATACCCCTCCCCCCCTAACTTAACCATAAACCAATATGTTTCAAAATTTAACAAGAAATTATCAATAAATTCCTTTTCTTGGTGTTATTTCGTGTTAATTATGTCAAAATTGAAATGTTCATTTCCTTCTTTGTATTCCTTATTTCCTTATAGAGAAATTTTATTTACACATATCTAAATGCTTAATACACACACCTTATTTTTGGATTATTTTTTAATACAATTCTACCATTCTAACAAAGTTGAAACCAGGAGCGCACCCAGGAAAAAAAAAAAAGGTTGAACTTGATCAAAATATAAAAGAGGCGTTGAAACCAAAATGAGTCAATCATCCCAAACAATTATTATACGAATTCTGAAACTTGTATGAACCCTAAGAAATCCTAAGTGAGCAAGACTCTCAGCAATTGGTCAACAAAAGAATCTTACTCCAAATCTACCAACACCCACGGATAAAAATTGATTACCTGGTAGCAATCAAAAAATGTTGGAAAATTGGGAGTGGGTTTTGCCAATAGGTTTGGTCTTTCCCATCTTTAATTCTTTTTTCAGTATGCAGTTTATTTTCCAGAAAAATTACAGTGTTTTGTTATGTTTTCAAACATGAGGGCAATAAAGGAAGATTGAGTGAAAAATTGGACAAAAATCTGTTAGGAGTGTGTATCTATAAATTAAGGATGTGTGGATATAATTTCTCTTCCTTATATTATCAAATGATCTTTCATATACTACAACTTGTGTATGTTCTCTCCTTAGAGCCAAAACAAGTTAATTTGAACACAAAAAATAATCGGACTCCCCTTATCTTAGAATCCTGGTTCCGCCCCTGCATAATACATGACCGATGAATAAAATACGTAACCTATTACAGACTTAAGCCATCACGTCTTTTTTTTTTTTTTTTTTTTTTTTCGATACGAGACCATTTGCAGGTTGGTGAGGTTGATGGTGTTAGTTTTCATTATAATCTTGCCCGCACCAAACACAGGTCGAGCATTCTGTACCATAAGCTTGGCTGCTTGGCTTGAGGAGTGCATGATTGATGAAAAAAAAAACAAACTATAGGGTAACATAATCCTCATCCCTACTAAACTTGACTATGGTATACAGAGGTTCCACACATGCAGTCACACTTGCACATGAGGCTCTCAAAGGAATGGCTAGCTACTTTGAATCTCTGGTTTCTTTGTTTGTTGTTTTCCAAATGAGATAAAAGTACTGATCAACGCAGATTGCACAGCACAATGAGCGTCCATATATGAGAGAAGAGTGGCCGGGGGTGGCTTCCGAGGGTTGGACTTAACTTGTGAAGGGGACAAAAGGCACGTAAGTAAGGAAGAGGCTAGGGGGAAGAAAAAGATGTTACAGGTGTTGGCTACTGAAACGTTGTTTTCTCATTTCTCCATTCTCCATTCTCCATTCTCTATTCTATTCTTTTTGTATTGGAAGGCGAAGGCGAAGGCAATTTGGATGAATGTAATGTGGAAGATTAGATTAATTCTGGGAAAGTGTGTGAGGCCAAATTCCAAGATAGGAAGAATAGTCAAGGGCCTGCCTGCATATGCCTGTGGCCTGAATATAGTGAGTGATCGAGTTGTGAGTAGTGAGGAGGGAGTACTGAGGATTAGTCATGTCTCATATCTCTCCTATTCATTTAATTCATTTTATGCCCAGCTAGCTACCTACTGTTTGTGATCTTGGAGAGATATGTTGTCCCATAAATGCTACAAAGGGGGTTAGTTCATTGAGTAGTAAATATTTTGATTTGTATGGGGATCCATCGTGGGGTACTCCTCTGCGCTGAGGGACATCCCCGATTAATTGCCAGTCGTATCATCAGCTAGCTTCGACCCTCAGCTCTCTCTCTCTCTCTCTCTCTCTCTCTCTCATTTCTAGCTTCGATCCTTTGTTTTCTCTGTTTGTTTTTCCCCCCCTTTTTTCACTGATCCCTGGATATATATTGATGCGTGTACAGTACTACTACTACTGGTGGCCGGGTTCTTCCTTCTTTCAGATAAATTAGCTAGGAAAGATTAACAACTGCAGAAAGATGAGTTCTAGCAAGCCAGCTGCTTGTGTGTGATCTCTCATCATATATCTACTGAAGGGATTCGTGTCTTGTTACTAACTAACAACATTCTTTTCAATCCGAAGTACGTTTCATCGATCGATCACTTACGAGTAACAGTTATTGAGTGCGCTAGCTAGCTGTCCGGCCGGGAATGAATCAATTTAATTAAACTCATTGTGAAACCCTAGCCCGCTGCATGCATGGTACCTATAACGAGCTGATCAGCACCTAAAATATAACTGGAAAGAATAACATATACAGCAATTAATGATATAATGAAGCGATTTTTGATATTACTATCAATTCATCTTCAGATGCATATATGCATATCTATACATCATTACATATACGTACAGTACAGTATGTATATAATATATACGATCATAAACTTAAACATGCGCGCACACGTACAGCAGCATTATTAATTAGTAGTACTACCCTGGTTAATTATATGAGAGAGAGAGAGAGAGAGAGAGAGAGAGAGAGATATGCCAGCAGCACAGACAGCACTGGCAAATGTTATTAAAGGCAAAGTCATCATTGCTCTAGTACGTCATCATTGTCATGCAAATATCAGTAAATATATCTCATTTTATTGTTTTCTATGCCATTTGATTTGACTACGTACGTTCCCTGGTTTTGAAACCAAACCCAACCAAAATGAAGATTTCACACAAACTGAGATATCAAATTAATAGTGATCGATCGCTAGGTGTAGCTACATAGTGTATGATCAATCACTAACATCTGCGTTTAAATTCATGTTTTCCGGCCAGTACTACTCCCCCCTCTCGATCTCTCTCTTCATGAATCATGATCGGCCTCGATCTCTTAGCTAGTAAGCTAGCCTTTAGCTAGTTGATCTCTCTCCTAATTTCTCTCTCTCTCTAAGATCCTCACTAGCTATCTTTTCTGTGCTGAGATGATCTTCTGATCTGTTTTGCATCGGATTCTGAGTTTTTTCTTTTTCATTAAAGGTAGGACTAGTAAATGGCAATGACATCTTCTCTGGAGAGGCCTTACATGTTTTTGGCAGAGAGAGAGAGAGAGAGAGAAAGAAGGAAGGAATAGAGCAAGTCTTAATTGGGGGTTGCAGCGTTGCATATGTGCCTTAAATTAAATTTCTCCATCCACCTATCTGATTCATTCTGCAACCCAGTAGCTGCTCTTTTGTCTTATTCCCTTGTCTTCTGTCTTTGTTGCCTTATGCGCGCTTAACAGTCCTCATGACATTCAAACTATATCCAGCTCAAGCATTTACTTCTGTATTTCGAAATGCAGCTTGCTAGCTACCTCAACTGCATAAAATTATTCTTTTTGCTGCATCAGTACCTGTCTGTCTTAATTTGATATGTCATTTGAGCTTCTACAATTACCTAAAAAGCCAAGTATTCTATCCAATATCAATTGGCTAGAACCTAAACCCTGAGATATATAAATTTAGCTAATTAACTAGCTAGGTCATCCATTCAGCAGGTCTTGCAGCTCTTTTAATTTTTTGTTGATTTTTTTTTCTTTTTTGAGAATTAAGTTACCATTCAGGTCTCTTGAAATTAATACTGAAGAAGTGAAGATTCATATTTTCATATTCTCTGGCTCCTAGCTTATTGCAAACACCAGTCCTATCACTTCTGTTTTCATTTGATTTTCATTATCTGTCTATATTAAGATTAGTATCTCAACTGTTGCATGCAAGTGGCCGGGTCCATCATTGCTAATGCAATAACCTCTACTAGCTGCCAAAAAAAAAAATGAACCCTCAACTAGCTAATCATATGATCATATCTATAGCATATTTGCTTAATTAAATTCTACACTCATATAACTTATTATCCAAATATATATGGCTATAATGCAATAAGGGATCGAGTAACCAAATAGTCTAAAGTTCAATAACAAAAAGCATATATGTATATAGCTTTCTGTTTCAATATAAAGCTACCTATCTGTGTTTCTACTGTTGAGACAGTTCATATATAGGGTAGAAACAATTTGAATCCAGACCCACCGCGCCAGCTGCATGCCAAGCTAAGAAAACAAACACCCACGAAACTGATGGTGTTACTGTGAGACTGCAAGATCATGTACACTTTAATTTGGGAAAACCGTTTATTTATATATATATATATATATATATATATATATATATACAGTCTTTCTCAGGTGCAGAGGTCCGCACCAATAGTTTTGATGCGGATTTCCATTTTTGCACCACTTTTTGATCGAATTTCCTCATCTCCACCGTGTAGTATCTAGATAATATTGTGTAAATCATCTCTGCAAAATTTCAGCCAATTTGGTAATCGTTAAGGCCCTCAAACTCGAAAAACAAATTGACGGACTGAATTTTGTCAAACATGAACCGTTCATGTTTAAAACAGAAAAACGCAATTTTGAGGGCCTTAACGATTACCAAATTGGCTGAAATTTTGCAGAGGTGATCTACACAATATTATCTAGATACTAGATAGTGGAGATGGAGAAATTCGATCGAAAAGTGGTGCAAAAATGGAAATCCGCACCAAAACCATTGGTGCGGACCTCCGCAGCTGAGAAGGCTTATATATATAATTTTTTTTTTCTCTTTTCCCTTCAGTTATCCTTTTCTCTTTGGAGAATCGATCGCTTTACATGAAAAGAGTTACAGTTCACAAAGATATAAGCCGGAAATTTTGTGTGTATACATGTGTGTGTAGAAGGGAATTACCCTCTCAATCATGCATACTTGAGAGAGGGATTTATTGCACCCATTGGTCGGGTTGGGGCACTCGATACTGTTTTTCTATGATGAAAAATGAAATCATGAATTCAATTGTTAATTAGTTCTTCATTCAAGAATCATTTCTCGCAAATTACTGTGTATCAGTGGACTACAATTGTCTAGCTAATACACAGATTTAATTGGTATGTTGAGATCGTCATACAGCCGTGCGCTAGCTGTACGTGTTGCAATGCTGTATTTGTACATGCCTACCTCTAGATCGTCCAGAAATAAAGTCTGATCGAGAGCAAGGACAGTCGACGTTCATGAGTGCTCGCTAACTATACAGTCTCGACTGTTATTTTTCTTTTTCTTTTCTGTTCTTATTTGGCATGGTAAAGACAGATAAACTTCTTGATTATTGATAAGTCAACACTCAACACTGCCGCTGGGATTTGTGTCTTCCATTTTTCCTGCTTAAATACGTTGGAGCCAGTGATCAGGTTGGTTTACTTTCAACATCTTTCGGTTTTGGTTTTCTGGGTAAACAAAAAAATTGTGTAATTGATCATGAGTACCGACTCCTAATATTCACATTTCTTATATCACTTAAAAACCGTACCAACTAAAATGCCAAAGTTTGAAAACCAAATTCCAAGCATGTACATTTCATCATCTGTTTGTTTTTTTAACACATAACATTGAATTATCAGTACTACTGATTTTGAAGTAGCATTTCATTCTAGTTCTTATTTTCTGTCGCTAGCAACCCTCATGTCAGTAATTCACTGATGATGTAAAATCATGAAAGCCATAGGTCCATGATAAAAGCTATGATAGTATTATGTAAGCATATATGATAGACTGCAGGTACTAGTGTCATTCAAACCCAAAAACAAGCTAATTATATATATATATATATATATATATATATATTATCAGTAATATTGATAGTAGGTAGAAGCATGCAGGTAGCTTAAGAGTGTAAAATTTAATTAAATAGTGTACCTTAATTAATTTGATGCATTTGTTTGAAGTGGTCGAACTTGAAAGTATAGAAACTAATAGAGGAAGTAACAATAGGCAGGTAACTAAGTAGCTAAGAGGGATCAATGGTCCGGCGGTCATCCCCAGCAGCAGCCCTAGGTTGCTGAAACGGAATTCCGGCTGAAACGTTCATGGCCAAAAGGCTGCTTGCATCATAGTTAATGTTTCCCGCAGCCGCCTGGTCAAATGTCCTGATCATCTGTTGTTGCTGCTGATCTCTGGGGAAGAACTGGTGGTGTGATATACTATTATATTGCTCTGCTGATCCGCGGCCTCCTCCGGTGCCAATGCCGGTGGTGGTACTAGAGATGAGATTGATCTCTCTCTCCCTCTCCCGGGAGGTGGACAAAAAGTTATATTGATTACTAAGAATGTTGTTACTATGGTGGGTGGTGGCAGTGGCTGCGGCGGCGGCGGCAGCGGCGGCTATGAGTCCGTGGCTAGTGATTCCCTGGAGGTTTTGGTATTTGGAGAGCTCAGATTTGGCGCAGGTTAGATCCATCTGAAGCTGGCGGAGTTGGTGTTGGAGGAGAGAGATGACTCCGACGCAACCGTAGACGGGATCGCGGAGGCGCATGTCAGCCTCGTAGGCAAGAGAGTTGACGGCGTCCTCACGCTGATGGGGGTGCAACTCGTTCAGCAGCTTGGTCACGTTGCTCGCCCCAAAAACTTTGTGAACATTTGCAAACTTCTGGGGCTGGTCCGGTGGGAAGTACGGAGCAAATACGCACTCTGGCTGGCACTTGCGACGCAGGAACTTACATGCTGCGCACGGCGAATTTGACGACGACGATGCCATCTTCTACCGCCTCGATCTTCCTCCAATCCTCTTCGATCTGCGATATTCATATAACATACCTTCATCAGTATTTTTAAGCATATATATATAGAAAAAGGAAGCGAGTGTTAGCTAGCTAGCTAGGTACGTAGCTAGTTATATATAGTCAGTGGAGATCGGTGAAATCAAACAGCTTAGTAAAACAAACATGGAAGCTAATCATAAGCTTTATATGTAAAACAAACAGCTTAGTTAACGCGAAACTTTGGTGCGCAGATCTTGATATATTTTTTTCGACCACTACCATGATGGACACAGATTTTGATTCAAGTACTGAAAATTAACCCAAATCAATTTTGGTTTGATGACTTGACTTCAAGAATTAACTCGTAAATACCAGAGGAGAAACACACGGTCGAAAAGCAAAAATCAGAGAAATGTGAAACCAAATAAAGGTTCTTTGGCCAACGGATCAAGGGTTAAAATTTCCCTCTTAAGTTGAAAAAATGAATTGATATTCCAAATATTAGTAATGCTTAAGTTGGTATGATATCAATCGCAGAAGAAGAATTTCCAACAGTACTATCAACCGGCAAAAAAATTGAAGAAAAAAGTATGACCAAAGAAAAGGTAAATATTAATTAAATGATCATGAATATATGTACCCTGCTATATCAGTGATTTCTTTATTAATTCATTTTCTGGAAAAATCAAATGAAAATTTATTTATAAAGAGATCTTCTCGCTATAGAAGGGAAGTGAGATATAAAAATGGTATGGACAAGACAAGGAAATTGTAATTAATTTCTTGAAAGAAAAGGAAAAGATATCATCAGCGATCTCTCACCAGAACCCAGAACCCAGAACCCTAATAAAGCAGCGGTGGAAAATAGTTAGGCCGTTTCACCGGAAGGCTGCCCAGATATATAGCACAGAGATGCCAGAAAGGTGTATATGTGTAAGGATAATATAGGAATAGATGAGAAACTCTTCACAAGTAACTGTGAAACTTGCAACCGGTCGCCGGTCGGGAGGGTTTTGAAAAGAAATATACACACACTGAAAGAAATATATTGAGAACAAAAAGAAAAGGTGATTTGATTTACCCGTGGGTTTGAGCCTGAGAGATTGGATCTCGTGAAGAAGGGAATTAAGGAGTTCAAGAAAGAAGGCTTCTCTCTGCTTTCGATGAAAACTTGGGAAGCAGATCTTGCTTGAATTTCATACTCTATACCTTGCTCGCTATATAGAAAGCCTGGCGACATACATGTTAGATTACTCCATTTTTATATATTAATCCACTTTGAAGCTATTATATATGCGCACACACACACATTCATTTAAGGGATGGGACTTTTTCAGTCCGCAGAGAGCGAGGGTATGATAATTGAAGACTTTCTTGGGATAAACAAATTTGCCAAGCTGTAGTTTCTTATATACTATAATTAATTTCTGAAAATAAGCAAAATATTTGGTGATGTATAAATAAAGTAAAGAATAAAACAAAGGCTGGAAACTGGAAGAATGAGATCAAAGAATAAGAATCAGGAGCGACTCTGACTGTGTGTGAACTGTGAGCGAGGTATGAAGATCTTGGGTACGTAGGAATACATATACATCTAGAGAGAGAGAGAGAGAGAGTAGTTTCCACGCTCCATCTGAATCATTTTTCATTTCTTGTCCTGAAATTTTAGCAAAGTGAACAACACAAATAAAGGAGAGAGCAGTAGTAGTACTAGTTCTAGTGTTGCGTGCAAGAGCGCGGTGACCTCGATTTCTTCGGTCAAACCTTTTGATTTTCTTGATGAAACTTTTTACTGATCAAGTAGCTAGCTACAAGATCTGTACTAGTACAACTGATGATGGATTGATGGATATGTAGCATGTTGCTAAATCAGCTAAATAAGGATCGATCGAGAGAGCTCTCTATCGATCTTCAAGGGATCGAAGAGCGAGAGTCATGAGTTTTATACATGGATCAAATGGTTCATGCAAATATGGTCTTCTTTCGGGTAGTGACACACTGGTGGCACTGTTAATATGTTATACTCTTGAAATACATATTAAATGATATGGCTTCTAATTCTTCGCCGGAAAAAACAAAGGGCAAGGAAAAGGCATATAAAGATGATGAGTATATATGCAGGGGTATGTGAAGGAAAAAGATGTTCTCTGCTGGGAGGCTGAGGATGAGGCGGGGGATGAATATTAGAAAAGTCCCCCTGAAGCTAGCTAGCAGAGCGAGAGGAGATGCGCCTAAGAAGACGCGGAGAAACAGCAAACCCTAAACCCTAATTAATCACTTAACAATAAAACACAGACTTCTCAGTGTTGTATATATCATGAATTTGCATGAAAAGTCCATTAATTAACAATGAATCCATTCCTGACGACCTCTGTTAATTATGATATATAAGCTGGTAGCTATAGGATCCATTTCAGTCTCTCTGTCTCTTTTCTCAATCAGAGATTGGAGTTTGTGATGTTGGTAGTGACATGACCCATGATTCATCCATCCTCTCATCCCCTGCCTGCTTGTACGGTAGCTATCTACAATTTTTTTTTTCCACTCACCCACAAATCCCACATTATCTGTTTTTGTTACCTTTTCTTTTACGTACTGTCAACTTCAATACCATTTTGTCGGATAATTAGTTTTAGTAATTTCTGATATGATTGACCACAAAGAATTACAATAATTAAGAAATTGTTGTAAAAGAGAATATAACGATCAATAATGATATACTTGTTCATTGATAGAAAAATTTATTTATAAGCATTACATAAAGTTTTCCGAATGATCTAGAAATTTTATCAATACTATAACATATTATAATAAGGTAACAGATTAACTAATCATGTGTGTATTAGGGCAAGACACATAACAAAAGGATAAAAATATAATTTCTTTAAACACTCCCTCTTTTGTTGCGTCCTAATACATTACGGTGCTTAAGCTGTTGATTCGGTAAAAATCTTGTCAAGTAAAACAAAAACCTCGTGGGTAAAACAAAAGACTTGGATTAAGAGAAAAAGAGCACAACACACCAACTATATTTAAAGCTAACATGTGATATAGACTCCCTCTGATGTCTACATAGAAACTCCTTCTAATTGGTGACTCAATCTCAGAGTTCAGATAAATGGCGTAAACCAATTCTCTTCATATGCTTCAAAAGTAGACTTGGGCAACGATTTAGTCATCAAATCCTGCCGCATTATCCTTATATCAAACCTGCTATACTTGGCATAACTTTGATCTTTAGGTAGAAGGTTTCCTAACAACTCAAAACATAAGTTCGCGTTGAAAATCAGATTCACGCGTGGCATGACCTACGTGTACTTAAACAGTCATAACTTCTTCGATACAATATGTATGAACAAACTGTAAAAAGTTCTGGAAACATACAAAGCCCATAACCTAGTTAATTCTGAGCTGATCACAAAACTCTATCAAAGTTGACTGTTCTGCAAAAGCAGATTCTCGGACAGATTCGTCCTACTTTATGAGAATAGTCATAACTCACTCAATATGATAGGTGCGATCAAATGGTTGGTGTCCCTGGAAAGTAGACACATAGACATTTCTAATGGAACCAATTTCACCATTTTCCATCGAGTAGGCTATCATGTAGGTCCCGTGGAAGTTGACCTACGAAACTGGGCAGATTATGATTTCGCCTTTTGATGTGTCTTTCTGTAGGGATAGAACAAGCCAAACATTTCATACGTACCATTAAGTACTGAAAGAAATAATTACTGTCATTACATTAACGTTGTGTGGGCGCATATGACCACTACCTTGATATTCCTTTACACTCATCTAAGAGGGAGCGAAGCTGCTCGACCGCTAGGAATCGAAGAGAGTTGAAAGACTAAGGAGAACTTGACCTTACAAGTTTATAGTGAATGAGATGTCGAGTCGAGCATATTGTGACAAAGTACATCAATGAATGTGCTACCGTATTTAGATGGAGAATTTCTCCTAAGACTTCTTCGTCATATGGACGAAACGGGTCTTCTCAAGACTTCGACCGATCAAGAGAGACATATAGGCATAACTTTATTATTTTTTAAATTGCCTTAAGCCGATTGATGGATGAGCATCATCAATAACAGTCCTCACTTTTGAGACCAAGTATTCCCAAGATCCTTTCATTCTTAGTTTTGGATTAGTGACATCTCTTAGTTTAACAAGAGTTTATCACGATTCATCCGGAACTTACACGTAAAGAGGCATAATTCGTCATATATATATATATATATATCCCTTCCCTAATTAAGTACATACTTAGTGAGCATTTCAAATACCTTGCAAACGCACTACTAAAAAAACAGCTTCAGACAATGCCTATCAGACGACGTATAGTTATAAACTGTTGTGTGATTGATTTTTAACTTTTTGGATGTCAATTTTTTTCAGAAAACCATGGTGTGAATGTGTAAAAATTTGAGCACTGAGTTTCCCACTTTGAAAGGTGCCTAACATGTGGTATGAGTGCATGTATTTTCAGCAAAACCATGTCGATCCGCTGATATTTCCCTTCAACATTCCCCAAATTCATCCCTAAATTTGTAGAGGGGGGACACAAAATTTGATGGAGGGAATGTCAAAACCTAAAATTTCGGGCATCAGACCACGTTTATAGTTCTTACGTGATGTGATTACCTGTTGAAATGAATGTCAATTAATCGACACTTGTTCGAAATTTCGCCCAAACCTTTTTCCTTGCATTTCAGCCGAAAATTAAACTTCCCCCCAACTAACAGAAAAAAAAAAATACGGGTATCTTATCGATAGCTCTCGACACATTCATACAATCAAGATGAAAAACACACTCACAGCTCTCAACAAATCTCAACCTAAAAAACACATTCCCCTCGTCTCTCTCAACCCATCTCTCTCTCTCAGTCACCTCCTCACAAAGATCCTCGGATTCCTCGCTTTGCTTTCGCCTCCAGGTTCCTCTCTCTCTCTCAGCCTGGTCCATCTCGTTAGAGATGACGACAAAGCTGTTGCCGAGCCCTAGCTCTAGCCTCTCTTTAGATTCGTCTCGAACCTGGTAAGCCCTAGCTCTAGCCTCTCTCATAAATCGATTTCGATTTCGATGAATATGAATTTAAGTTTCGATTTCAATTCAGGTGACTTGGAGCGAGCAGCGGTAGAGATTTGTAGACTCAGATTAGGGCAAGACACATAACAGAAAAACGAAAACATATTTTCCTTAAACATAAATATGATTAAAGGATTAATGACGATGACATTAGTGACTAAAACCGTGATTAGTCCTTCACGATGCCACGTGTGTGGTGTAAGCCAATCAAGAGATGATCAGTGTCAGGCATTCTTCAAATGTTATAGTTGTAATAATGAAAGATTGAAGTGGGAGAGGTAGAAACCACGCACCTTTGTAAGAACAAGTCCATCCATTTTCCTTTTTTCTAAAAGATGGGTGTCAAGCCTTTATAACCAAATAGCAATTACAAATTCATCTGACTTGTCCGTAAGAGCAATCGATAAAATAAGTCATCCAAGGTAGTTCGAAAACAACATAATTGAAACTTCCATAGAGTTTCACGTACCATATGTAGAAGATGAATTGGAATTAATTAAATACATAAATGTTAGACAAAAGTCTAAGCCTAGCTTATTTGAACACCCGGAACCATTATATGCAGAGGAGGTCTCCCTGCATTACCATGCCACCACCATGTCTTAGGCAACCTGCACTGGCTCCAGAGCACGTTTCACAAAACCAAATGATCGTTTCCTCTGCTTTTTGGCATTTAGATTAACATTCAACTTCCAAGGATGAATTGCTTCTTCTTTGGGTTTGTTCATGGACCCTAATGGGCGGCTAATCTTGTGCTGCTTCGGAGGGGACAATCAACGAGCCAACAAAGTTGGGAAGAGAGAGTTCCAACATCAGACCTAGGTTGGCAGAAGCTGCCTCCAACAACTTAGTAGGTCCCCGAAGCTTTTTACCATGATCTACCCTTAAAAGCACATAGGAGTCACATGTTGGTACATCATTGGCATGGCTAGTATACTATGCCACCAAGCATAAGTAACACCTTCGTTGTGGGCCCACGAGCCATAACGAGACCCAACCACGACATACATCTTGAAGCCTAACATACAAGCTATGCAACGGTACCCGGAAGTCGCCAAAAGCTTACTCGGTAGTCACCTTCCCGGCCTCACCAACATGCCATCTCACAACACCTTAAAGACAAGGAATAGGCTTCTTGTCCCACATTGAAGACAATGTAAAGCAATGAGCCTCCTTATCCTATAAAAGGAGACTCATTCTCACTCACTCAACATAACAACAAACACTCATAATACTTGGGTGGCCATTTAAGGCTCTCAACACATAGTATAAGTTTAAGTGGACGTAGTATTGCCCACCGATAGCAAGGTAAACCACTATAAATCATGTGTCTCATTATCTCTAAACCATTAACAACATCCGTAGATGCAATGGCTGTTGATACATCACACTTCCTCCCTATCAACACCGGAACACCAACCATTGACCACATGACAGATAGAGTAATGGACTAGTGGCCGCCAGTTAAAGAAAGGAAAGGGATGTTATGAGCTTCGTTGTCGTAAGACCAGGTTGAGAGAGTACAAAGCTCAAGGTCACAAATGGATTAACAATGCAACTTACTAGAGCAATTGTTAGGACCCACCCCAGGTTTCACCATGACAGTTGGTATCAGAGGATTAGGTAATTCGATTCCTTCATCTTTTTATTACTACCTCATATAGTTGGTTATACTTAGTGTTTATAGAGTGATAGTCCGACCGCGGCGGATCCACTAAAATTATATGCTTTAGATGTTATGTGTTGATTAAGTTTGTGAGGTAGTTGTTCTTGTCTTATTTATGGACAGTGTTGAGCAATAAAAGTCTACATCTCTAAGACTGTCCATAAATAAGACAAGACTGTTTTGGAAAGAAAAACGAAATCTTTATATAAATGTTTTGGAAAGAGAAAACGAAATCTCTATATAAATGTTTTAGAGAGAAATGTGAAAATTTTGAAGATTTTGTTAATTAGGTACTATTGGAATTGAACCATGAGGTGATGACGATGATTAGAGAAATATTAAATTTTTTCTTCCTTACAATATAGAAATTATAGGAAAGTTGTTGTATAAAAAAAATATATAAAGAAACTGTTAGAGTTGCTCTCAATAATCAAACTCCATCCCGTTTTAACTTTGGCGCCACCTGAAGACAATGAACAATGGAGTAAAAAACAAACCATGATTAGAAGAATAAAACAAAAAAGATAAAGAACTAAATAGTAAATACATTACGAATTGACTCATCAGACATTGCATATTGTGATATGAAAATGATTAAACCATTGAAATAAAAATATTATAAATGATAAGGAAGGAAAAACAGATGCTAAGTGATATAATAAGAACGTAAATTTAGTCGCCCCCTGAAATCTCTACTTGGAGGTGGGGTGGCGTAGAGTAGAAGAATGTACAAAAAAGGATAAAATTGGTAGTTTAGTGTAAAAATTAGGAGAGGAGGTCTAAATAACAAATTAGGAGGTATGAATAGAAGCTCCATAAATTTTTAGGTGTAAGAAAATTTTTGCCTCACTATTCGGCTAAAAAATAAATGAAGATACGAATGGAAAAACAGGAAGAAAGAACCATACCGGTACCATATGCTTGAGAGTTGTATCCATTGAATTCTTAAGAATCATTCTTCCAAATCCAGAGAATTCGGTATCTTTTTTTTTTTCTTCAAGAGTAGTTGCCTTAGATCTTGCGCTTATGACTCTCTGTACCATCCTACTTCCCAAAACTTGTCGCTCGTTTCTTGTTTGATTACTTCTCTTTTCTTTTGGACTACTGGTATTGATCATATCACCTTCATTGACAATACATTTCTTGATATCTAGCTGCATGTTCCCTTCAACACTACTACCGACTACTTTCCGACCCCTAGAGATACTTGCAATTGAGGAGCATGATTGCGGTCTCCTCGGATCAGCTGTGCATGCTGATCTTTGCAGGTGAGTACTTACATGTGTTGTAGCTGATTTGGCCTGAATTGATCGATCCCGTGTAGCAGATAGTGAGCGTTGCTCTATCCTCAAATTAGGCGGTTTCTCGTTCGAAAAGCAAGGGTGAATATATGTTGATCTCACTACAGGAAAAGGGGACTCAACACCACTTCTACATGTCGTTGTAGGCTTTGTTTTCCTTCCGATGATCATGTTATTGTGATCAACAACCGATTTGCTTGATTTATGCTGGTTCAAAATTGGTACAGCTTTGGTGATATTAATTTGATTTGTTGAATCTGATACTACTGTGCTTCGTCTTTGAGTACTTGGCGTGACGGACCTCAGGGGGACTTTTGAATTTTGATTTCCAGATTTTGGTCTCCCCGAGCTTTTCTTATCTGTGGCCTCTGGCTTGCAACTGGTGACAGCTGCAAACTGGTAGAACGTTGGTTTTAGATCATACTATCAATTAGCTAGTTATTTGCTCAAAACTATATACAATGTAATGCTCTATGGGAAAAAAGTTTTTCTTCACATAGTTGTAGCACACGCAAGTATGTTTTATTTATTTGTTAAGCAAGGAAAATTGGAAATAATATAATGAAAAGTTGTATCCACGTACGTACCCGTGACAGAGGTTGGAGAATCGGTATTTCCCGTTGGATAATGAATTCAGGGCCATTTGCGTCCATTTCTAAAGATGGAAACAGAGGAGTTGCTGGGGGTGTTTTTAACCTTGATATGCATAGAATTCAATTAATTAAAGATGAAAATATGTTTATCTATGAAAAATAAAAATATATAGAGAGCTTTTATTCATACCTCTCAAATTGACACTTAGATCTCTTTTTTTTTTTTTTTCTTCAAGTTATTGGTGACAAAGTCAACCTATGTGGAATTATTAATAAATACACATTAAAGAAAAAAAATTTAACCTTTACTTCCATGAGTTTCTTGTTCTTATTTTTGTGTTGGGCATAAATTACATACTTCTTTTTTCTTCTTAGTGAACAAAAAAGAAAATTAATAAACCTTGAACTTTAAGCTTTGAAGCATGTTTGGGCATTAGGGTTTTGGAGAAATTGTGAGGACATGAGACATAGTTTCGTCTTCAATTAGTTCATCTTTAAGAATAGAATTGTTTTTTTTTTTTTTTTCCAGGGACAACAACAAGATTACATTAAATTAGATATTCAGATGCACCTTCATGCTTGTTCCAATATTAAAAATATTCATGAAAACCTGAAAAAAATAGTATCATTATTGTACTAAAGGTTTAGGGAAATGATTTTAGGCCTTATTATTTTAGCTTTAATCCTAGGTAGCATGACATGTCACCTAAACATATCATCAATTTAAAAAATCATGTTATGTCATTCTTAAGTAAAAATACAATCTTATCATTTGCAATGTCATGTCATTCTGAAGTAAAAATACAATCTTATCATTTGCAAATCCAATGCTCTAAATTATTTTATCTTTATACTATACAAAAATATATTTGAAGCCATTTTTTGTCATTATGTTCATTTAAATACCTAATATAATGTGAAATATATATATTTTTGAAATTATACTTGTTCAAAAATATGAATTCATTTGAACAATTCCATTTCAGAGCGGGACACCGCTTTGAAATTAAAGTGTGGTGCTCCTCATTTCGATCACTTTTAGGTCACATTTTCACATCTCCACCGTTCAGTGTCTAGAACATAGTGTGTAGATCATTCCTGCAAAGTTTCATCCAATTTAAAGATCATTTGGGTACCGAATTAGATTAAATGAATCAACTGAACAAAATTTGTCCAAATGGAACCGTTCGTGTAAATCACAATTACGGAAGCTCAAATGATCTCCAAATTGGATGAAACTTTGCAAGAATGATCTACAGTAGGGCTGACATTGGTAGGTATACCGTTTTTATTTACCAATACCATGTACCAACCAATTTATGATTGGTAAGCAAAATCCTCTACCAAAACCAACCGCCAAAATTGGTATACCGACTTAGTTTGTACGGTTGGTAATAGGCCTCTACCAAGTTTATTGTGGCCCAAAAACTTAAGTGATACATATAATTTTTGCACAAATATAATGTAATGATAACTTTGGTCTGGGGATATGTGATCATATTTTCCATCAGAGCAGTTATGGTTTCGAAACATACCCTCTTGCCAAAATTTAAACATTTTATATTTTAATTGTATTTATATCTATAGGATGTTATAAATATAAAACCTTATGCTTTAGTGGTTAGGAGTGAGAGTTGTTTAGAAGAGGTTTAAAGTTCGAGTCTCACATCCGCAACGAATTCTTAAAATTTTGTATTATTTGTATATGTAGGTTGTTATAAATATAAAATATACATGTACCATAATGAAGGCGTCTTGTGCTTCGGTGGTTGGGAGAGAATGTTGTTTGTAAGAGGTTGAAGGTTCAATTATTGCTTCCTACATAGATATGATTGTATTTTTGTATAAGTACACATATATGGTTGGTACGGTATACCGATGGTATGAATTTCAATACCAAGTATCAACCATGTTACTAAGACTGGTATGGTATACCGTACCAAGTATGTCGGTTACCAAGTTTTTGGTATACCAACTAGGTTGGTTGGTTTCGACATGGCCCAAATTGCCAGCCCTAGCTAATCTACACACTGAACGGTGGAGATGTGACCTAAAAGTAAGTGAAATGAGGAGCACCACACTTTAATTTCAAAGCGGTGTCCGCAGTGCACACGAAGCTCCGTTCGTCACCCTCCGGCGCCGACGACGGTGCGCCTCCACCCCAGCAGACTCCAGCAGCATCCCCGATCACTTTCCCTCCTCGGCAATCCCCGACAAGGCCGCCGAATTCCAGTTTCCGGCGAGATCGACTTTATTTGAAGTTTTGGGTGATATCACCACAAAACTGGAATTCGGCGGACTTGTCGGGGAGGGAAAGTGATCAGAGACGCTACTGGAGTCCGCTGGGGTGGAGGCACGCCGTCGTCGGCGCTGGACAGTGGCGAACGGAGCTCCGTGCGCACTTACGCACATACGCTTCATATCCGGCCTCTATATATATATATACACACACGTTAGACGGAAGAAAAAATAAAAAAGGTGGAACGTGGTGTAAGGCGAGTTACCAGTCATAATCATTCTTCTCGTTTTCAGCAAGAAATTCAAATCCAGATCCTTTCTTGGCAGATGCAATTCTGTAGAGCTGATGGTTTCCTGTTTGGCATAGGTATATATATTCTAAGCAACATAAATATATAGTTGAATTGATATTCCAGGGAATTAATCAAAGGGATGCCGGCCGGAGTAAGCAAACAGATGGTATAATTATAGTAAAATGAAAATGAAGGCACGTTGGTATACCATTCGGCTCAAACTCTTCAGAAACAGGCTGGAGGAGGGTGACAATATTGCGTTCTTTTTCGCGCTTGTGCAATTCCTGAAAGAGAATAAGATCTTGATCTGCAGGATGATGATCTGTCTCCTGCCGCTTGATCCGTCGTCGCCCACTGGTCAGTGGCATGCTCGGCACTAGTTCCCTCCTGCTTGTATTCTTCATAGTATAGTATTAGTATAATAAAGCGGTGTTGCTTTTGCAGAGCGATCGTCGATCGAACAAGAAGAAAGAGAGGTAGCTCGGTCGGAGCAGAAACGTACGCAGCTGCTGGAGGAGTTTATAGACAACTTAATTATATGCCATGGCCTGCCGCTTGGATTGCCACGTGGAAACTTAGCCGGCACTCGATCGGCAGTTTCAGAATCACGCCCAACGCAAATAGACAAAAGTCAGCTTAAAATTGACTTGCTTGCTGGATCAAAAGTTAAGTATCGCGTGACAGTAAAAATCACTTTTCTACGGTTGTAGTTTGTAGTCGTAGTTGATGACCGATGGGCGGTGGTGGTGGTTGGCTCGCATTCTAACTGATTCATTCTGCATAATCAATCCAGCAGCATAGATGGAAGAAAACGACGATTTCTTATCGTCTCCGATCGTCTTCGTGGACTCGTCACCGTCTTCATCGGAGGATGAAAATGACGCCGTCTCCCTCCATTCCACTTCAAAACGCCTCGACTATATGCTCCAATTCCTCGACCGCAAGCTCTCCGTCGACCACGGCGGCAATACGAGCAACGCCTCCCCGCTCCCTGAGTTCGAGGCCAAGGGCGGAGGTACGGGACTGTTCAAAGTCCCGGTTCGGGCGGCGGTCCACCCGAACCGGCCTCCCAAGCTGGAACTGAGGCCCCAACCGCTGAGGGAGACTCAGATAGGATGCTTCTTGCGGACTATGGTCAGCACCGAGTCCCAATTGTGGGCTGGGACCGAGTGCGCCGTCAGGCTGTGGAACTTTAACGATTTGTACTCGGCGGCGTCCGCTGGACAAGGGGGAGGCGACGCGGAAACGGCACCGTTTAGGGAGTCCGTGTCCACATCCGCGGTCATGTGTTTAGTTGGGGACGAGGGGAATAGGGTGGTGTGGAGTGGGCATAGAGATGGTAGGATCAGGTGTTGGAGTATGGACTCCGTAACTGCTCCTTTTAAGGACTGCTTGTCTTGGCAGGCTTATAGAGGCCCCGTTCTTTCACTTGTTATTTCTTGTTATGGTATATCTCCTACTCTATTGGAATCATTTTCATTTGCTCTCAATTGCTGTCGAATCACTTGCATTGTTTCTCTTCCTTTCAGGGGATCTCTGGTCAGGCTCAGAGGGTGGTGTCATCAAGATATGGCCATGGGAGGCTATTGAAAAAGCTCTCTCTCACACCATTGAAGAACGACTCATGTCTTCTTTGTTGGTGGAGAGGTCTTACATTGATCCTTGGACCCAAGTTGCCGTAAATGGTTTCACTAATGTACTAACTTGGGATGTTAGGTACTTATTATCTGATAGTTCCAGTGCAAAGGTGTGGAGTGCTGGTTATCTCTCATTTGCACTCTGGTATGTTGCACTCTCAATATTCTAATTACCAAGTATTATACTTACCATTGCTGCAGCTGTATATTGGTTGTTCTTTTCTTTTTGATAAATATGCATAAAGGGTTTGCGTTTTTGTTATACTAAACCATTTATCCTATACAGTACCAGTCCAAAAGCGTGAGATTGTAGAGTTGAATATTACACTATACCTACTTGTAGGGATCACCTAAAACTTATTGCAGTTTATTTAATACTGGCTTCACAAAGTAGCTTTGGGGACTTAACATTTCACTCAAGATTTCTGCTGTCATTAAATATGATAATTGAACTTTTTGCTGAAAAACCAGTACATTTGGGTATCACTTACTTCCCAAGTTAAAAGCACATCTGCTGCGAGGATTGCCTGTGAGGAAGAATCAAGTGTCTTTATCTTTCCTTTATCTGTTTTTTAATTTAGCTATTCATGCATGAGTAGCTAAATGAGGGAGTCCGGATTATGCCTCTAGTGTTATTCACTCTGCTCCTCATACCTTTCTCATGCTAATCCCGAGTATTATTTGCATTTTCATAGAGGAAGTTGTACATTTGTACTGTATTCAATTTGTAGTTTTCATTTTACAGGGATGCGCGTACAAGAGAATTACTGAAAGTATTCAATACCGACGGTCTGAATGAGAATCGAGTGGACATTTCATTGGCACAGGAGTTGCCAGTAGAATTAATTTCTGGAGCAAAAAAAGATAAAACACAAAGTTCTTTTGGTTTCTTTCAGCGATCACGTAATGCATTAATGGGAGCAGCAGATGCTGTTCGTCGAGTTGCAGTGAAGGGTGCATTTGGAGATGATAATCGAAGAACTGAAGCATTGGTGATTGCAGTAGATACAATGATTTGGACGGGGTGTACAAATGGCCTACTTGTGCAGTGGGATAGAAATGGTAACCGTATGCAAGAATTCCATTACCATTCTTCTGCTGTCCAATGCTTTTGTACTTTTGGGCTACGTATATGGGTTGGTTATGCAAGTGGCACTGTCCAGGTATTGGACCTTGACGGTAATCTGCTTGGAGAATGGGTTGCTGACAACTGTCCTATTATTAAAATAGCTACAGGAGCTGGTTATGTATTTACCTTGGCCAATCATGGTGGTATATGTGGATGGAATATTACATCACCGGGACCTCTTGACAGCATAGTGCGTTCAGAATTAGCTGGCAAAGAATTTCTATATACAAGGATAGAAAACTTGAAAATTTTGACTGGTACATGGAACGTTGGACAAGGAAGAGCATCCCAGGACTCACTTATATCCTGGCTAGGCTCTGTGGCTTCTAATGTTGGCATTGTTGTTGTTGGTTTGCAAGAAGTTGAAATGGGCGCTGGTTTTCTTGCTATGTCTGCAGCCAAAGAAACTGTGAGTTTATAATCATGTTTAATATGTCTTGTGAATGTTATATAGACTAAAATTTGAGTTTCACAGAATACTTTCTTGTGCAACTTCATTCAAGTATTGAAATTGTTTTCGAAACTTGTGGGGAATTTTGCCTCATAAAGGAAGTAACCGATGCATGTTGTTTTGTGTGAGTAATGGACATTTGATTCAAGAATCCTAGGACAAGAACTACTATTGTTGTTTTTGATGATAATATGCTAGTGTTATGTTTGGAATCAATTGTCAAAAGGCTTTCCATTGATGACGCTGATTCATGCTACAATATTTTGATTATGAAAATATTTTGCTAGTTTAAGAATTATGATAATAAAAATATGTAGTTTATATTCGTTTATGTAAGAGATTGCTTAGATGCTAATGATGAAACACTAGGCAATACATGACAAAAGTTATTAAAGCAGATCCAGTGCCATAGGACAGTCAAGTGGCTTCTTATGCTATGCGGTTACCTATAATCTATGCAAAATTTTGTTTCAACATGTGCATATGTAGTAAAGGGATTTGGTTTGAGGTTTGAATCACCACTTAATCTGATTCTCTGTCATCTCTAGGTAGGTCTTGAGGGGAGCTCTGTTGGGCAGTGGTGGTTGGATATGATTGGAAAAACATTGGATGAAGGATCAACCTTTGAACGTGTTGGATCTAGACAGTTGGCAGGATTGCTCATTGCTATGTGGTGAGTATATGGGAAGATCACTTTGAGTATTTTTATTTATAATAATTGTGTTACTTTTCCTGCCAAGTCTCATTGTTTCACTAACAATTATTATTTTTTAATTATCTATTATTCTTCTTCCAGGGTGAGACATAATCTCAAAGCTCATGTTGGGGATGTTGACGCTGCAGCAGTTCCATGCGGTTTTGGGCGTGCTATTGGTAACAAGGTAAGGTTGCCTCTATTTGGAAGATTTTTACTGTATGATACAAATTGACTGTGTTGTGATCATTCATATATAAAGGGAAAAAAGAAGGAAAGCTGACAGATGCTTCAATATGGATGATCTTTATCGTCTTTTTTTATTTTAATTTTAATGTATGGTGGGATGAAATGTATAGGAGTCTTTTGGTGTAAGATCAAACAACATAAATATGCCTTATAGTGGTTTTACTTTCCAAATGATATTTGATTTGTCTATAGAAAATGTGTATTATTTTCCTTTTTCTACTTTTTGGTTGAAGTACTGATATGAATTGATCTGTTCATATTCATTGAGGATGAAAACTTCAGATTTCTGATTCAGTGATGATTTTTATTAATTGCTTTTACTCTAGCCATTTTGTAATGATAGGTGAACTCTGCATCACCTTCATTTGACTGTATATCATTCTATATCATCTCTCTCACTCTCTCTCTCTCCACATAAAAAAGGATCATATGGGTGTGTTCTTGGTCTCCCTTGTCTCTCAAGACACACATGCACACAGATACTTAGGTTCATGGTAGTGCTACTGTCATTTTCATACAGTTCCTATTATTAATGGAGGTAAAGATTATTCAAACAGGGAGCTGTTGGTTTGAGGATTAGATTGTATGACAGGACAATGTGCTTTGTTAATTGTCACTTTGCTGCGCATTTGGAAGCCGTTAATCGCCGCAATGCAGATTTCGATCATGTATATCGAACCATGACCTTCTCTCGGCCGAATTATCTCAATTGTGCAGCTGGTACAACACCTGTACCTTTCTTATATTGTTCTCTTCTCTTCTCAATGCTTTGTTTCGGTCCATTTATAGATGCTGTTCGTGTTTTTTATTGCAGCTACTGCTTCATCTGCTGTCCAATTGCTTCGTGGTACAAATGTATGTACATACTATAATTAATATGTTGCGTTTTGTTTTTTAGATTATGTGCTAACAATCACTTTCTTCCAACGATATTCTCAAAGGAAAAAAAGAAATGAACATAAAACTCTGATGACTCATTGATGCAATTTCAGGCTATTGGTAACAATTCTGTAGAAGGGATGCCTGAGTTATCTGAAGCAGACATGGTCATATTCCTTGGTGATTTTAACTATCGGCTTGATGGTATATCTTATGATGAAGCTAGAGATTTTGTTTCTCAAAGATGTTTTGATTGGCTTAGAGAACGGGATCAGCTCCGAGTGGAAATGACAGCCGGAAATGTCTTTCAAGGAATGCGGGAGGCAGAGATTGCATTTCCTCCCACATACAAGTTTGAAAGGCATCAAGCTGGTTTAGCAGGTACATTTAACTGTATCATGAGCTTCTAAAATTCATAGCTTTTGGCTGGGCAACGAAAAAGGTTAAAAATTGCTTGAATGATCTTAACTGAAAGCTAATAAACAGCTTTGGTCCTTCTGCAATATTATTTTTTTTAATTAACTTGTGTTGGACGTTTCAATGTTTCATGACTCAAAAAGTCAAAATCTCAAATTGACAACTTATGTCTGTCGAACTTCTTGTCTCTTTTTTAAGTTTCTCTTGCATTGAACCTTTTTGATATATGTGCCTTGTACAGTTTGCCTTGTATAGTTTATTTATAGTGGTTCCAGAGGCAAAAGTGTGAAACAAGGTTTCATGTCATGCGAGGCCTTTTTGGCATGAACTATGATATATTTTGTTTGAGAGCTCATTTTGTTTCTAAATTTTTTGGCTTTTATTTAGTTAACTAATTCTTTTTTCCTCTAGGGTATGATTCTGGTGAAAAGAAGCGCATTCCAGCTTGGTGTGATAGAATTCTGTATCGTGATAGCCGCTCAGCGTTGGTATCAGAATGCTGCTTAGGATGTCCTGTTGTCTCTTCAATATCACGGTAAGTTTTCCTACTCTAAAAGTATTTGGCCATTCAGGGATCAAATTATATCCATGCGAGCACTGGCAGGCATGGTTTGGTGCATTTCATCGGACCTATTTGGTCAAAAAAAAAAAATCATGGATAAAGAATAAAACTCCTTGTTGTCCTGTGGGTCATCATCTTTCTCTTTTGATTTATGTGTTAATATCTTCTTTTCACCTTTTTTTTTTTTCTTTGGTTTGATTAGATCTCAGTTCTTCAGGCTTCTTTCACCTTACTCACTTCCACGTCTCCCACTAAGACCTAAGCAGATTATCAACTTCACACCCAATCATCACATGCTTTTTTAATTTGAGGGCACAGATTTTATATTGCTTTAAGAAATCAAATATGGAGTAGATGAAACAAAAAAAGAAGCGGCAGTGTAAGCTCTTAATGTCATAGGCATGCAAATATTTCTATGGAACCTAAGTTAATGAAATCTTCGAAGTATCTCCAATTGAGGGTTAAATCCTCAAAACAACTCAAAGTTTGAAATTTAAGAAAAATTTCAGCAATAGTCTATTTAGCAGGTATAACACGGCACCTTGCTAGATTTTGGTACTGCAATAATTCAACATTTTGAAATATGCGATTTTAAACCTAGCGATAGGGATCTGTTTTTGGAGTTTTTGTCTGTGCTTTTGGAAGCCCATAAGTGCTGGTGTTTGGTAGAAATAGCTGAAAATAATTTCAATCCTTTCTGCAGAAGTCAAGTGCCTTCACAGGAAGCACTTGGATTTTTAATTTATAGCTTATCTACTGCTGAGCGAACTGCTTCTTACAGAATTCCTGAATGGACCCATTTCTTCATTTTCTATGCATTTTGTGCTGACTAACATTGACATCGATCGGGCCTTTAAGCTGTTTGAGGCATACGGTTTAGTAAAATTTTGTCCGATGAAATATTCAAGGTTGACGAAATTGATTTGCAGCTAAATCTTTCATGGCTGCAGAATTTTCTGTTCTGATAAAACATGCATCTATTTGTATGTAGTTACATTAGTCTAATTCCCTTATCCCTAGAAAAGACCAAAAAAAAGGATCCCTTAGTGGAAGGGCCCTCACACAAACACACACACACACATTATATTTGTGTTTTACTGTTATATAAGTGAGAGCGTGCATTGATGTATGATAGGTATACAACTATACATGTATACATGTGTTTATGCTCGGGTATTACTCTCTTTTGTTATATACTTATTCTTAATGCATAGCATTGATAGCTGTTCAATAGGTACGAGGCTTCCATGGATGTAACCGACAGTGATCACAAGCCAGTCCGCTGCATTTTTACTCTTGATATTGCTCGAGTTGATGAGTCAATAAGGAGACAAGAGCTTGGAGATATCCTGGAATCAAATGGGAAGCTCAAATGTATGCTTGAAGAACTATCCAAGATTCCTGAAACTATTGTCAGTACAAACAAAATAATCCTTCAAAACCAGGATACATCCATTTTGCGTATTACAAATAAATCTGGCCAAAAAGATGCTTTTTTCAAAATAATTTGTGAAGGACAATCTGTCATTAAGGAGGATGGACATGCATCAGATCATTGTCCCAGAGGTTCCTTTGGCTTTCCGCGATGGCTTCAGGTAATTTCCTATGCTTTGAAACAGTACATGTGCTTTCTACTTCAGTAATTGAGTATTTTTGGTTGTGGTGGTGTGGGGTAAAAGCAACATTTTTGTTATGAAATATGTATGTACTCCTTAATACTTGGAAAAGAGTTAGCAGATACAGTGCAGTGCACTGGCTTTCCATGCAGTATGTAGATGTCAAAGTTACCTTCTGCGGCTTAGAAAGATGAAATAGATCCCAGAAAATTCTTTAGGTATTTGTCATAGTGTTGTCCAGTAAAGGCAGATAATTATGACTGTAAAGATCAGAGCTACACCACTGTTTGATCTATGTGTAGAAGTTGTAGATTATATAGCTAGTCTATTGAATTCCATACGGAACATTGGCTATATTTTACTGTTTGCACTTCCACCAGAATGTAGTAGCAATACAGATGCTCTGATTTTAATCTGTACATCAGATTGTACAGTTTGCATTACAAGCACACTCTGAATATTATTTGTAAAAATTCATGCATCTTCATTCATCTCGTTGTCTGTCACAAGAGACTCTGTATTGATTAAGCCAGTTTCTTGTATCATCCACGATTATTTATTGTAGACTTGATAACCAAAAGGCTGCAACTTTGGATAATTAGTCTTGATTATGAATCAGGTCACTCCTGCAGCTGGCATTATCAAACCAGATCATATAGCAGAGGTGTCTGTTCATCATGAGGAACACCAAACTCTTCTAGAGTTTGTAGATGGTGTCCCGCAGAACTATTGGTGTGAAAACACCAGAGACAAGGAAGTTATACTGGTGGTTAAGGTACATGGGAGGGACACTAATAACACCAAAAGCCATCGCGTCTGTGTGCGTCACTGCTGTTCAGCCAGTACAAAGCAAAGAGAACCCCCCGAGCACGACACCAGACAAACCCAAGGAACTGCTCTGCTCCGGTCTAACTTCCAACACCTTAGCAGTTCCTATGACGTGGTTGACCACCTGTGGGGTATGAATAGTCCTTGAAGCACCACAGATAGTTGTGTAATACTGTCACTTGATTATGGCCAATCAAAATTGGTAAACAATCATTCTGTTCGGTCAATTACCTGAAAAAGCATTGTTGCTTTTCCAGGTTTCTATGAAAGCTGATTCATTTTGTAGCATTGCGGTTCATTTGAATTAGTGTCAATTATTTTTGTGGTGATGCTGTTGTTAAATGAACCCTTTTAAATTGATACCATCATTGTTTACAAGGTGGAGAGTTATGAGTTTTCAATTTTTTTTTTTTCGATTACATTATGAGTTTTTTTTTATGACATTATGAGTTTTCACCCCATGTATATACCTTCCTCGAGATTGCCCTGATTATGGATTTTTTTTTTCTACTTTTTTTGTCATCCTTTTAAATGCCCTTGTACTCTCAAATGACATCATCTAAGTCCAAAATTTGAATTTTAGTGCAAAAAATGGTGAGTTTGTGATAAGCTCAAGAACAGAAGAAAAGGGAAAACAAAT
This sequence comes from Fragaria iinumae, assembly GCA_009720345.1. Classification (NCBI taxonomy): domain Eukaryota; kingdom Viridiplantae; phylum Streptophyta; class Magnoliopsida; order Rosales; family Rosaceae; genus Fragaria; species Fragaria iinumae. Next base: position 4,811 of record CM019122.1, on the reverse strand, counting down.
AATTAAACTGGATTCATTTCATTCATGCCCTCTTCAGAAGAGGGAGTTCCTTACATATAGGTGGGCAAATGACTACTACTACTAGAATGCCAACAAAGGACCACTGCTACTAGAATGCCAACAAACTAGGCACTGCCTAGAGAGACAAAACATAAGGTGCAGACTATCACTGGGAGCTGAGTTGCTGCAAGCTGGGAGTTGAGTTGCAGACACAAGAAGATGCAACTGTACATAAGGGATCACATGATGAAGGTAGGTTGGGCTGATGGGCTTGAAGGATTGGGCTGGGGTTTAGTGGTGGTGTTCGGGATTTGGCTGAGGGGGAAAATAAGTGTGGTTCGGAGGATTCGGTGATGGTGGATTGTAGTTGTTGTTTTGTTGGTGAGGGGATGGATGGGGTGAAGAGATGGTTGAGTATTGTGGTGGAGCGGAGCTCATGTGAGGGTGTTGAGAGGTGTGATAAGTAAGTGGGGGAGGTGTGAATAAAGTGGGTTGAGGGAGAGTGACGTTAGGCGTAGTTGGCGCTGGAGAGAAGGATCCAAAGGTCAGTGGTTGCGATGGGGGTGTTGGTGGCGAGTAAGGCTCCAAACTGTGGATGATGGGGGCGACCGACTGGGCAGCAGCAGCGGACTGTGGTGTTGGTGAGGGAAGGTGGTTTTCCCACCGATTGAGAATGATGTTTTGGATAGCAGCGAACTGGTGATTCATGTGAGTTTGGCTGCGTGCTATCGCCGCGATGGAGTGCTGCACATCATCATATTGAGATTGAAGGCTATCGACGGCAGCCTGAAAGGTGGCTAAGTGGTCGGTGGAAAGAGGTACGGCCGAGCGGTTTGGTTGCTGGGTGTCGTCGTTGCGAGGTGGTGCGATGGGTGAGACTATGGCAGATGTGGGGTGGGTGGAGGATGGGTTTGAAACTTGGAGGTTCCTCATCGGAGACCCTCCAGAATCTGGCTCTGGATACCAGATGATAAGCTCAAGAACAGAAGAAAAGGGAAAACAAATAATTAAACTGGATTCATTTCATTCATGCCCTCTTCAGAAGAGGGAGTTCCTTACATATAGGTGGGCAAATGACTACTACTACTAGAATGCCAACAAAGGACCACTGCTACTAGAATGCCAACAAACTAGGCACTGCCTAGAGAGACAAAACATAAGGTGCAGACTATCACTGGGAGCTGAGTTGCTGCAAGCTGGGAGTTGAGTTGCAGACACAAGAAGATGCAACTGTACATAAGGGATCACATGATGAAGGTAGGTTGGGCTGATGGGCTTGAAGGATTGGGCTGGGGGTTAGGAGTGATCCTAACAGTTTGGTCCTTGAAAAATGACTTTTTTTTTCATCGTTAGAATGTTTATTTGTCCTATTTGTAAGTTAAAAAGCTCAAATGTGGATTCCCATGTCAGTTTCAAGTTAGCAAATGATATTATTTTTGGAGCCATATTAAAATTTTGGACTTAGTTGATGATGTTTGAGAGTACAAGGACCAACGTGATTAAAACAAAAAGTTAGGGATCAAACTGATTTTAGCCCTAAAGTTCAAGGAGTTAAACTGAATTTAATCCTTAAACAAGCATACCATTAAATAAACTTACAAATAACTATTTTTCATTACTGCCGGAGCAAAATTGTTATATCAATAGCTAAATTTCTTAACTATAGCTAAATTTAACAAAATTGTTAAATTTAGCTATACTGATGGAGATGCTCGTGCTTAGTTTTCTACATGAATCCTACATTCTTAAAGCCTAGCTTATTTCCACAAGATGCCTAACTCATGTTTGGAGGTCGTGCTTAATTTCTACAAGAATCCTGCCTTCTTAAAGCCTAGTTTATTTCCACAAAACGCCTGACTCATGTTTGGTGCTCTTTTTAGAGCTTAGACTAATGACAAAAGAAAGAACACAACATAACAACAGAAAGAACCCATAAGGCTACTCTAAAGGCAACATAACAGATAGAAAGAACCCAGAAATGATACTCTAAAGGTTACATAGGCCCGTAAGTCAATTAATCGGGGCATGTGAAATGCTCCAACTATGACCACTTTGATAGTTTCGGAGTTCTAACTCCAAAGGTTACATAGGCCTGTAAGTCAATTAATAGTTGGAGCACATGCGAAATGCTCCAACTATGACCTCTTTAATAGCTTCAAGGTTAGAACCTTAATTGAGGAGCATGTTAAACTTGGAGATCAAGTCAGAACGTTTCCTCTTCTCTAGTCACCAAAAATAAATTGAGATTTAGCTCTAATCAACATCAACGAGATTTGAACATAGATATGAGGGTTCTATATTTAAATTTTTACTAACTCAACCACATGGGGTGGTTTGAGCAAGAATAAGTAATTGATATAAAGGTAGCGAGAATGTGTTAGGTTAGATCAAAGTGAGACCAAAAAAAAAAAAAAAAACACGTGGGTGGGATACTGGTATTCTATGTGACGGACGTACCACGTGAATCAGCAGCGGGCGAATGGTAAGTGGTAAGGGGTAGGTGCTATAATTTATCAGTGTCGCTGGCTCGCTGTAACGTCTCTCCACTCCCCACAAAGACCGAGGAGAGAAGAGCGCTTCCCACTTCATAGGTTAGTAGAGTACCCACTACTGGTTTGGTCTTTTGTTTTGCCGACGCAGCTAGCACCGGCCACCGCATCAATCATTGGATCGATCTTGTGTTGGTAGTTGGTAGCAATGGAAGCTGAGAACAAACAAGTGATCTTCAAGGGGTTCATAGAGGGCACCCCAAAGGAGACAGACTTACAAGTGATGCCTGGAATCAGTATCAAGCTCAAGGCTCCTAAAGGCTCTGGAGCTTTCCTGGTCAAGAATCTCTACCTCTCTTGTGACCCTTATATGAGGGGACGTATGCGTGATTTTCGTGATTCCTATATTCCCCCGTTCGTTCCTGGCCAGGTATTCTTGTCCTTCACCCTCATTTCACTTTTTGTCCATTTGTTTTGCTTTTCATTTTCTCTACTTTATATTGGTGGCTCCAGAGGAATTTACCCATGTATTATTTCACTTCAAAGTTCCAACAGCATGATTCATTTCCTGTTACAAGTCACAAGTGTCTCTTGAACCTGAAATAAAAAGAGTATATACATCTTTGGTTAATGCTGGCACTTGAACTCTGCTTTGACATCTTTGGTTAATGCTGGCACTTGAACTCTGCTTTGACATTTTGGTTTTACTAATAGTTAAGGGTTTTTGCTTTCTGAAGCCAATTGAAGGTTTCGGTGTCTCCGAAGTTGTGGATTCTGATAATACGAATTTCAAGCCTGGCGACTTGGTCTCTGGCATAACTGGATGGGAAGAATACAGCTTAATTCATAGAACTGAGCAGTTGAGAAAAATTAAGCAAGATGACATCCCTCTATCATTCCATTTGGGTCTTCTTGGTATGTCATTATCTATAGTTTTTCCGTGCAATTTATGTTCTTCTCTTGGACACAGACCAGGCAGAGTTTTAGACCTTTGGAGGCGTTTGCCAACTAGGATAGGCATGAAGGTTGGATAATTAATGGATTTGATTAGGATAAGATTAGATTTATTTTAATCTTATCAGATGTTTGGTTCGAGAGAATTGCAACCAGAATAGATAAGCAGAACAATCAGATGTGTTCGTTCTCTGCCTTCTTCAACCCTTTCTAGCCCTTCGGGGATTCTAGGGGTTTCCACCCATTTTCAATGTTTCGATAGGGGTTGGTGAGCCCTAGCAACAAGGGCAAGGAGGTAGCTTGATTTCCTTGTTTCTTACCTAGACATCTAATGGAAGGTTATTTCTTGTTTAGATTTCGGTATTACTTTGTTGTACACCAATCGAGGTCCATAGGCGACTGGTATTACCGCTACATGGAATTTAGATAGGTTTTAGTTGGAAATTAGATGTGATAGGCTTAACTGAGCGCATTTGTAATGAGGGCTACCTGTCTCTTTGTTAGTGCTTGTTGCCAATATGACTGATTGGTCCCAAGTAGGCAAACTGATGTAAGCGCCTTCTGGCCGTTGACAAATGAATGAAATTGTCTTTTTCCTCAAAAAAAAAGAAAAGAATAGAGAATATTGTTATTTTCTGGAATCAAAAGAACTTTTAATTGCATTAGATCAAATGTGGACAATCAAAGCTTAGTACATCACTAAGCAAATCAGGGGGAATGTTCTGCCGGTCATAATTTTGTGCGTATTCAAAAGCTTCAGCTGCTAGCTTATGAGGTATCGAGTAAGATTAAATATTGTTGTTTGATATTTAATCTTAAATATTGACCTATGATTAAGGAGTCGATGAATAAAATTGTATATTGAACGTCAAGAAAGAAAACTACTATTTTAATCTTGTATCATGTAGTTTGCGAACTAAAGTATTACAACTTACAAATGATCTAAAGTTGTAGAGTATGTCCTACTTTGGAACTCTTACTTGTATAACAATATATATCATGTCATTTACCTCTTCAAACATAGCCAATTGCTTTATGGACAGAGCTTCTATAAGAATGCTTCATGATCACTAAATTTCAATGTTACATGTCCTCCGAAAAATTTGAATTTACACCTTTTTCTTTGTATTTTCTAGAACATATTTCTTTTTCTTTGAACTTATTTCCAGAACATTATATTTTTAGAAGGAACTTAGCATTGTCATCATTAATTTGGAAATTGTGACATACATACTGATTTCGTGACACTAATAGCTTCATCTTAGCTGATCTAAAGTGTGAACAATTCATTTCTCAAGTTAGTCCAGACTCCATATATACAGCATTAACATACTTTCTATGGGAATCAACATTCAATTCCCAGTTCTA